>JAZHRO010000036.1:137378750-138637500 GCA_037157565.1 Thalassia testudinum | reverse complement strand
GTTTAATTAAGTTAATTACATACTTTGGTCATTAAATTAATTAAGTTAATTAAAATATTTATTATATAGCCTATTATTTTTATTTTGAATCCAAATTATTAATTAAATTATTATTAATATTAATTGATCTTTAATTTTATATTTTAAACTTATTTTGCAAGTCCTTAGTATTTTAACCCTTATAGTATAATTAACCTTGTATTTAATGTATTCTTAGGTAATTAACTAAGGAAAATAACTAATTAATGATAGTTAGGAGCCATGATAAGTCTCTCATCATATATCAATGACAAACTCAAGCTTCATACAATCCTCCTCAGCAAACGCATCACCATCACCTACGATTACCTATTCGAGCTATTAGGCATTCCCAATGTCGGGAATGATTATGATGACATCCTTTGAGAATACGACTCGGAGGAGATTAACTAAGAACTCATTCTCCTTGACAAATATGAACCTAATCTTGGTACATTGCCCTGCAAAAATCTCAAGCCCCTTCCTCGCCTTTTATCTCACATTTTTGGTTGGGATCTCCTAAATAAGTCCGACGGTTTTGATTACATCTCCTGCCAACACAATGCACTTTCTGTTTGCAGCAGTTCACCACATTCCCTTCAATTACTGTCGCCTCATCGCCCAGGTCATGAATGAAGATCACACGGCCTCCCTACCTTTTGGGTATATCCACTCCAAGATCATTGGAAATCATAGGATACCTACCCTTGATCAAGCTATAGACAAGAAGGTAGAGCCCTACAAGAGGGCTACCATCGGCAAGATGTGCATTCCTCCCGAGCACATCAATCCTGATGCTGGTGATGATGATAATGAGCTCTCGCCTCAACCCAATTTATATGAGCAATGCCCACTCTAAATTAAGGCACCGCGCACAAGCTTTGACGAAACATGGGACCCCACCACCGACTCCATCACTGATGGTATCTCCATACTTAAGCAACGCACGAGTGATATCTATTCATACCTGGGCGGTATGCGGTCTGATATGAATGAGATGAGTGTTGACATCCGCAACCAGCAGATGGGACTAGGCCTAACTCACCGTTGCCAGCACCAAGATCACCAAGACTAGGACATCAATCGGATATTTCTCTCTTTCTTTCCTTTCTTTTCGTTATGGTTGGATGCTTTCTTTTCTGATTCTATTTCTTGGCCTGTATTAAGGGGTCTTTGACCTCGTACTACTTAGTTAGATAGGAACATAGCTAATGTTGGCTTAGGGCACATACATTTTATCTCTGCTATTCTCACTTTTTTCCTTTATATAAATCTTTGTGCTCTTTAATGCTTCTAGCAAAAATATTCGATATGACGTGTCTAATTTATAAGCTCATTCCTAATTACTTTATGGTCTCCATGTTTTGATCTTCATGGCTTAGTTCAACCCTCTCCTTATTGCTTTCTTTTTGATTATATTCAAAAAGGGGGAGAAATCTTAGGATATCCAAGCCTAGCTAAATCAAGTTTTTTGCTCAAATTGTGGTTTATATGAAAACAAATTCCAACCCTCAAATACGATTTATCGCTAAAACTCGTGTTTGCTTTAAGATAGAGTTTCTAGTACAAAAAATTAGGGGAAGAAATCAATCCTAAGGACATATTTTCAAAATCATCAAAAAGGGGGAGATTGTTAGTTCAACCTCTCCAAAACTAAGTTTTGATGATTTTACAAAATTGCTAAAATAAAAATAGATCATACTAGCTCTATTGCTATTATAACTCCATTGTAGGATTCTCACGCAAATGTTTCAAGAGTATGAAGATGTATATCTATTTAGGTCTTAGGATTTATTGTATTAACTTCGAAGAGTTGTATTTTCATCTTTCTTGAGTCTAGAAAAGTGTTGTAAAGAGCCCCGATATAAATATATGATCTCTAGACATAGGCTCACAACACTTAGGAAAAATTTAGAAATAAAACCCAATGCACAAAAATACATGTACCTTGAAATTAGATGTCTATAGGTGTTACTAGATGTCTCATATTGAAAGTTAAGATGTCTGACATATGCATCAGACGACTTAATGCCATATACAATGACTTAGGGTTTTGAACTTCAGGCTTTAGATGACCTGTCATTAAACTAGTCATCCATAAACCATAACAGACCTCTGACCTATCACTTAGATGTCTAATAACCTGACTGTTGAGTTTGAACTTAACAAAATTTGTGCTGGAATATTTTGTCATTCACAGATGTCCAAAATACAACCATTACACTTAGAGTCACTTAGCAAAGATTTTGTCAGATGTAATCTCGCTTTTAGATTCACAAGTAATCCAGCACTCGAAGTCATGATGGCTCCCAGACATCCAAATCCACCGTTAGACGTCTAATCAGACGTCTGACCTCCATACACTAGAACCCTATTTGGATCTGGTTCAATCCAGGAACAGACCCACATTAAATTAGACATCCATTTTTATTAGATGACTTAAAATGTCATTCCAGACATCTATATAGAACCTCATTTCTATCCAATCAATTCCAGGGACTTTGACCCTTAAGATCAGATGACCAAGAAAATAGTTAGACGTCTGATAAGACGTTTGACCTAAAAATTAGACATCTGATCTTGCTGTCAGAGTCATCATGAGCTTAGTCTTATTTGGATTTCGACTAAGCCTCTTGGGAGATGTCCCCAACGGCTAGGAGGAGACTCCCAAGACTTCTTGAAGGTTCTTATGAAGCTTATATATATCCCTTAACCTCCTTTTAGGCAACACACACCTTGAAGAGACAATTCATAAGAAACACTAGCTCTATACTATCATATTGCCCCGGTACTGTGCAAATTCATCCCTTGGGCAAATACCCACTCCCTTACTACTGTGCTACTGCTATCTTCTATAGGAATTACTCTCACCATAGTTACTAGGTTAATTATATATCTATTTGGAGAGCTCTATAGGGTGTCTTTCATTTTTCGCTTTTACATTCTAATGTACTTGAGTATCCAGCTTGTTGAATCCCTATCTCTTCCTTCTAAAGGGAGAAACCTCTATTTTGGGATCGGAGATGGGAATTGTAATTGAGGTACATTACCCTCATTTTAAGTTGTGTGGTTAGTGGATTGATCACTAGGTGATCGGAAATCTTAAGTCAAGGCTAAATTAGGTGGTGGTTTTCTCTCGATTTGAGTTTCCACCTAAAAATTATTCTATTATTGTGTGATTGAAACTTTATTTACTTATTATAATTTTCAATTTCACTATTCACCCCCTCTCTAGCACATTTCAAGCCTTTCTAGGAAAGGGACATGTGTTGATGAAGGGAAGATATTTGATCTCCTAATTTATACAAATGGTAGTTGCATTGGATGTTCAAGTGATGGAAAATCTACTGCAGAATTTTGTAGTTTTACAATAGAGAACTTGGTCACTTGGTAACCATGAGATAGACAATTGTAGCAAGATTGAGTGAATAGTCAGACTATAAAGCATTAGCTCAAGCTGTTATAGAGTTGATGTTGGTCAAGTCAATACATAGAGATAAATTGATGTGAAAGCACAATGACCATTGCAAATGATCTAAGGCTCTATAAGAAAACAAAAACAAATGAATAGATTACCCTATAAATTGAATATAAATTAGAAGGATAATTTTCATTATTAATGGTTCCTTGATAAATCAAATAAAAAATATCTTCACTAAGTCTCTTCCATGTCATCCATGTACGAGCACTGAGTAGGCTCCATCTTTCATCAACTACACCTCCCAATCTCATAAGATTCTACTTTTAAAAGTTTGGCTCTCTTAGTCTAGCATATAGGTAAACTAGTAGGTGGATGTTGTGGGGATCAAATTTTGCCAAACAGGGGTTACTTTGATGTTTTAATACTATTGAAAGAGCAAGCAATGCTCTATTTGTTACTAAAATTTTTTTATATAAAGAGGATAGTGGGAAAATATACAACCTTCCATAGAGAATAAAGAAATATAACCAGTCATTATCAAGAGATATCAAGACTTTCCCTCAAGTTAGAGCATAGATGTCAACCATAGAAAGTTGCAAGTGAAAAATGGTTTTTCTCCTAGTTTCTAAATTGATCCCACATCTCTTTATATGAAGAGGGGTGTAGGGTAAATAACAACATGATTCCACATAGAAAATAGAATAGGAAAAGAAGTACAAAAAAGAGTAGAAAAGACAAGACGAGAGAGTATGACAGCATTCCCTCTTAAGTTGGAGCATAGATGTCAGTCATGCTTAGTTTGGAACAACATGTGTCAAAAGGTCCACGTGGCAAGGGCTTCGTGAAGATGTCATATGTCTACAAGGTTCAAGATGTCGATTTCGACGATGTGCTGATGAAATTATAAGTGTGCATTTCACTGGCATGTAGAGGGCATGCCGTGGAAGTGCCCATTTTTCGATGGGTATGCCAAGGGCACGCCGTGGAAATGTCGAGGGTATGCGGTGAAAATGCCTGTTTTTATGATTACATCTGCCGGTGACGTAATCATTTCATTCGTTACACTTTATTCTTTATTGAATTTTTGCAATCGTCAGTGCGCAAACAAATTCGTTGATTATTATTTTATGGGTTTTTTATTATTACATCCGTCGATAACGATGTAACATACTATCCGAATGTACAAGTACAACTCATTGTACATTATACAACTCAATGATTGTTCAATGATGCATTGAATGATTGAAGGATATTTTTAGGGATTAAAAATGTTGTGATTTGGTCTTATAGGGATACAGAAGGACATTTTTGTCCACCTTTAAAAAGTTATTGTTCTTAGTTTTGTGCAAAAAGAGAGGGTGCACATTAGTTATAGAAGACCAGGTGGACATTTTTTGAACTTTAGGATAACATGAAAGCTTAGTGTAAATTTAAAGAGAAAGGAGGATTGGTGCAGCAACATAGCAGCAGCAAGCCCTGGCAGCAGTGTGCAGTAGGCCCAGGTAGAGCAGCATCGACATCAACATTAGCATGCCATTGATATGGTCGGCGTTTCGGCAGCATTCCTGCTTCTTGACAACTATTCCAGTCGATATGGCTATTCCCACAAAAATGCCATTTCGATGGCATGCCATTGGCATTTAAAACCCTTGCTGTCTGATCCTTTAAAGCAACAAAAGTGGTACATAAAACCTCACGCTGGATCAAATCTCTAGCTAATGGTAGTCAACTTCCACATGCTTGGTGCTCTCATAGAACATGAGATTGTTGGCAATAAATGTGGCAGCTCTATTGTCACATCTCATCTCCATGGGCTCCTGATAAGCGAGAATTTGTGCGATAAAAATAAGTTAGGGTTTCGAGAAAGAGAAACCCTCGTCATCTTATTTGCAAAATACCACTATCAGATAAATTTAACTGAGAGTCGGTGAGTCCTGAGTCGAACACAGGGAAGCGACATTTGATTTACAGAAATTCATGTTTGATTTTTTTTTTTTGTGTTTTTCATTATATCTATTTTTTTGGTATTTTCAGATAGGCAGAAGACCAAGTAAAAATTTATCTAAGCTAAGCAAGAATAAGAGGTAGAAAGACTAATCTACTCAACAGATAATTGAAGAGGGAGAAAGAGAAAGAGAGAGAAAGAACAAAGATATATAAAATCTCGACAAATGTTTGTTACAAAATTAATGCGAAAAATAAATCTACACTACGAAAGTGGTAACAGAGATAGAGAGAGTGTATCCCCCTCAACGATTGCTTGGAGGATGATGGGTTGGATGACACCCAGACGAAGGAGAACGAGGATAGAGGAAGGAGAACGAGTACGGAGTGGAAGAAGAGGGGATGAGGCAAGGCGGTGTCATGGAGATCTACTTCCTAGAATGGGAGTGAGATGATGGCCGACAGGAGCTCCACGAATGGGGGTAGGAAATAGGACAAAAAATTATTTTTTTAACTCTAGTGGAGCATCCCAAGGGCTTGGGACACAAGAATAGAGCTTAAAATGGTTCTCTTAGCTCTAGAGGAGGGTAGGAGGGAGTAGGAAGGGATGGATTGCAATGGGAGGGGGTAGGCCATTTTATAGTGAAGAGAAAGGGTCATGGCAAATGATTTGGCACGTCCACCACTCAATGCATGCACGTAACATGCTTTCACATGCGGCGCACCCGCGCCTAGCCACGCAATGCGCATCACTTGCACACGCACGCATAGCACACATTGTCCTGGCGCAGCGAGGAGGGAGAGCCATCAAATTTGCATCAGAAGGCTCAAATTGTACGCCAGTCACACGCTAGGATCGCATTGAGGGCACGTGTGATCACGCGTTGAACGCTCATCGCCATCCGTTGCGCCACGTGGTGAGTTTGTGCTGCATGATGTAAATCATGCGGTTGAGGGCATGTGAGGGACGCACGCTTGAAATACGAAGGCTGTGCTGGGGATGACATGGCGAGATCGTGATCGTCCGCCAACAATCGAGCGGCCTCAATTGAAATCAGCTAGTGCTGAGGAGGGGGATGCGGAGGGGATTTGATCCCACATCCTCTCCTTGAGAGGGAAGGTCTCTCTCCACCACGCTACTGCTTAAGGTGCTTGATCACGACCGTTGGATTCTCATCCAACGATCGGGATCTTGTGATGAGGTCTCTCTTTGTGCAGGCATAGTGAAGAGTTGTGGCCTGATCTTGGTCATTGGATGAACATCTAACGGCCAAGATCGTGCTCCGAGGGCACGTTGGAGATGGGTAGGTGTCCTTGGGCTGATGGGATGGTGCCACATGGAGCCATCTAGGCCATCCATCTTCTATTGTTCATAGCGGATGCTACAAAGCTCTGATTGAGATGATTTTTGTGTTGTTGGACTGCGATCATCATCCTGAATCCATACATACGATTGGATTTGTCGTTTGAAGCTCGGATTCGCATCACGTTGTCCCCTGGCCATTAAAATAGATAGATTAATATACAATTTATACAAATTACGCTACATGCATGATAATGGATGTTATGTGATATTTACAATGCTAGATGCATCTAACTAGCCTAAGAACATACGTAAATAGGCATTTTATCCTGAATAAATCTATATCTATCAGCTCCTCAACTTGAACATGCAGATCCTGCAACAAGGATCTAATCAAAACCATCTCAATGGTAGTCTGAGCTATGACATTGTATTCTGACTTAACACTAGAACGAGAGACCACAGCTTGCTTTTTATTCTTCCAGTTAACCAGGTTACCTACAACAAAGGTACAGAAGCCTATAGTAGACTTCCTATTTGTAACACATCCTGTGCAATTTGCATCTGAGTATCCCACCATAGCCATGGGAGACCCAGCCTGGAAGAGAATACCATGTCTAGGTGCTTTCTTCAAGTACCTGAGCACCGGCATAGCAACCAGTCAATGTTGGTGGATCGGCCTATCCATGAACCGACTGAGCTTACCTACAACAAGTGCAATGTTAGGCCCTATAATAGTCATATAGAGTAGCTTGCCAACTAACTGTCAATATGATCTACCATCAACTAACTTTGCCTCATCATGAAGATGTGCCTTGGGGTCCATGGGAATGTTGGCTGGCTTGGACCTCAGCATACTTGTCTCCTGAAGAACATCCAACACATACTTGCGCTAAGAGAGAACAATACCATCTTTGCTCCTAGCAACCTCGATCCCCAGGATGTATCGAAGCTGACCAAGATCCCTCATAACAAACTGTCGCGCAAGAGACTCCTTGACCTAACTTATCCCAACCTCATCATTACCGGTGATAATCAAGTCATCAAACATAAACTAGGAGTGCCATAGCACCCTTCTCTGTTTTCTTGACAAATAGAGAGTGATCTGAAGAAGATCTTTGCATCCCCATCTTCTACAACACATCTGAGAGCTTCTGGAACCATGCTCTCGGGCTCTGCTTCAACTCATAGATGGCCTTCCTGAGCTTGTACTCACACCCTTGAGCCTCAAAACCCAGTGGTTGCTACATGTAGACCTCCTCTTGAAGATCACCATAAAGGAAAGCATTCTTCACATCAAGTTGGTGCAACCACCAATTTTGGTGAGCCGCAACAAAGATGAGTACACGAACAGTGGCAAGGTGCACTACAGGTGAAAACATGTCAAAGAAGTTCACCCCATAAGTTTGGGTGAACCCATTAGCCACCAACCTAGCCTTATACCTTGAAATAGACCCATTAGGGTTGTATTTCAAGGAAAAGACCCATCTAGAGCCGACCAGTCAAGCGCTTGTAGGAAGTGTGGTAAGGTCCCATGTATGTTTGCTTTAAAGTGCCTCCATCTCTTCCTCCTTGGCTAGATACCATTTTGGATCGAGCATGGCGTGTTGGTATGTAGATGAAATGTGTAAGACTATAAGTGAGTGACAAAATCTACCAAAATCAGAACCAAGGCCGCCAATAGCCAAACTGCCTGCGACATGGTATCTAGACTCACATGTGTGAGGTACCCTCCTAATGGCAATAGGAGGGTCTGAGTCATCTGTCATCTCTGTCTGGGTGTTTGTAGAAGGAGCCTTACCCCTATTGCTGCAAAGGCACCACGATCGTTAATTTTGATGATAACAAAACACTTGTTATTTAACATTTGCAATTTGAGTTTATGAGTTTCAGGAAAATTGCAAATGGATACAAGTGTGAAAGAGCTTAAGCTCACATCCATGGTGGATTGGAGGAGCTTGATGGAGGAGGAGCTTCGTGTGGAGCGAGAGCTTGAAGATAAGAATATGATAGACATTTTATTCTATGTATTGTTATTCTTGTTGTTTTGTATCTTTTTGTTCTTTGCTTTTTATTTCCTTAGATCTTTTGTTAAAGAGCCTCAAAGTAATAAAACAGTAGTCCTATGAACACTTACTCAACCCAAGGATACTTAAACTTCTCGTAGAGAACTTAGAAAACTAAAATTGGTTTCAGACAGCCTGATTAGGCATCCAATCTGGACATCAGACGTCTGATCTTAGACTTTAAGACATCTGACTATTTAATCAGATGTCCAAACACTTAGATTGGACTTAGTGCTTTCTGTCTGTTGATTTCAGATGACTAGCCCTTAGTCCAGATGTCTTGTCAGATGTCTGAGGACCTTGTCAGATGTCCAACTAGAGGACCGTTGGCTTGACAAATCTAATTGTTAAGGATTAACCCTTAATATCATTCACATTCACTATCAGACATCCGTAGTGTATCCTAGACGTCTGATAAATAGACGTTAGGCTAAGATCTAACCCTAATTACTTCTTATCAGACCTTATAGCCGATTGAGCTTCGGGAAATCCATTCCCACAGTGATTTGTGTTTCCAGACGTCCAGACCTATTACCAAACATCTGATCTATCGTTTGTGCAAATTAGCACTGGAACCATGTTTCGATCTTGACAAAATAGGAAGGAAACCTGTTTAGTATTAGACGTCTGATTAGATTCCCAGATGTCTTGAAACACTTCTTTAGACATCCATCTTGATCTAACCCAGTCCAGATCTTCTACCTTTCTAGATCGTACGACCAATCCCTATATCAGATGATGACCTAGATGTCTGATGATAGATTCAGACGTCTGATAACCCAGTTAAAATCATAAATGTCCCTGATTTCCACTTGATTTTCCTTGGGATTATTCCCAATGGATGTAGAAGCCGTTCAACTGCTAGAAGAGGCTTCTAAACCCTTCCTAGGGCCTCTATAAATAGAGGAGGACCCATTCTTTGCAAAACACACCAAGCAATACTACTTTCCACCACATTTATGTCAAAGAAGGGATTATCAAGTAGAGAAGTGTTGTTGCTCTCCAAGATCTTCTAGTCTACACTAGGGAGCACCATGCTTGCTGTGCACCCACTCTCCCACCTACGAATATGAGAATGCCATAGTGCCATCGCGTGGTTCACGCACCCATGTTGGTAGTTGTTGACGAGGCTAGATCATGGTTTTAAAGATGTTCGTTGTAGTATAGACGAAATCACCTCGAAAATAAATAAGAATTTATTACTGGAAAACCTAAGTATCCGAGGTCGAATATAGGGAGCCAATGGAATTTATCCACTAATCTTCATCAATGTAATTGAACACTTAGAGTTACTCAAAACCTAATTTAGAATGTAAATGCAAGAGTTTATGAACTAAAATTGTAGCAAAAATAGAAGAATTGGACGTCTGATTCTATGATCAAATGTCTTAAATGATAGCCTTTCTTCTTTTCTCTTTAATTCTGCTCTTTCTTCCCTCTGTGACTTAGCTTTTCTCGGCCCCCTTGATTTCTTTCTTCCTTCCTTCTTCTTCAGCTTTCTCTTCTTTCCTTCTTCTTCTTTGCCTTCTGCCTTTGCCTTTCTTCCTTCTCTTTCTTCTCTTGCACAATGACTTTCTCCTTCTTCTTCCTCTGCGGTCTTCTTTATCTACCTTGTTCTTTGACCTTCTTCTTTCTTCTTCTACTCTCTTTCCTTAGCTTCTACCTTGATTTCCTTCTTCAGCCTTTTCCTTAGCTCTCCTCTAACTTTCTCTTCTTCTCTTTGGCCTTCTATTTCTTTCTTTTCTTCCTTCCTTCTTCTTCCTTTCTGTGGCTAAGTGTCCTTCCTTCCCTGCTTAGCTTCACCTCAGCTGCGCCTTCCTCTTTCTTCTTCTTCCCTGCATACAGCGAAGCAAAACCCTATCCCCTACCCTCCCCCGCGTCTCTCTCTCTATTTCTCTCTTAGGTACGCTCTCCTAGAGCTGGGTAATCGGGTCGGGTATCTCACGCCTGGGTCCAGACGCACCGGTGTGGGTGTGATGCGCGAGGAGTGAGTGGGATAATCGGGTCGGTCAGCTAGATCCGTGGGGCAAAGGTCGCAGATGAGGCATGCATGTGGACAAGGGATCTCACCCCGTGTTTGTTGGAGGCGATGAGCTAAGAACACAAAAATAACTTATACTACGCACCGTGCTCTCACGTTCACGAGGTGGGACTAAATGTCCCACCCACTTCTACACTTGCACCTGCAGGGGACCTTCTTCAATTGCTGCTGCTGGGTCGCTTGCCAAGCTAATTGCCTAGTCGTGTGGATGCGCAAGACCAGCCCACTTCGCCTGGAGCACGTGGCATGGAGTGCTGCTGCAAGCTTCTTTCTTCAGCGTCATTGGCGAAAGGGGGTGTCGACCTAAAGTTCATGAATACAGCCTTGTGGCCCCATTAAAACACTTAAGAAGCTTCTCCATGTCAAGGCGAAGGTGAGGCGGTTGTTGGCTGGCCATGGGGCGGCCTAGGCGTGCTTGCCTAAGTCACCCTGTGGTCGTGCTTATGGGTTTGCTCAGCAGACGTTTAAGGAGGTGTTGGTGGTCGATGGATGGGCGGAAGGTGATCAGTGGACAATGGCGGAGGTGGCGAGGTGTTTGGCGAGGAGTGTGGAGGTGTGGAGCGGTGGAAGCGCCTCGCCGGTGGGCGACCGGAGATGGAGAAGATGGAGGTGAATCGTGGCTGCGAGGGGTTGAAAGTGGAAATAGAAAGAGGGGAATTGAAGAGGGGACAGAGAGGAGTAACTCTAACCTAGCTAAGTGGACGAAGAGAGAGAGGAGGTGGTTGGATGTACCTGCTATCGCTGGAGAAGACGATGTCCAGGGGAGGGAGAGCGGCGATGACGGCGGGGCTAAAGGCTCACGTGCGGGTGTTGCACGACGCGGGGGAAGGTGGTGAAGGCAGCTCTACCACTGGTATTATAGCAGAGCGATGAGAAAGAAGAGGAGGGCTCGCCATAGCTCTTTGGACTCCTGATCGGAGGAGAAGGAGACAAAATTAGTGTGATTCTCCGACCAAGTCGAGCTGAAGAGATGCGGTCGGAGGTGGTGAACCTTTTATAGGCACTGGCAGGGGCTCTTATGCTTGGAAGACAAGCTTCCAAGCACAGGAGACCTCGCCGGAGATGGAAACCGTTGGAGACCCAAATCTCTCGTGCGTTCGCATGAGAGATTGGCTGTGAATCAGAGATTGCAATCATGCTCAGATGGAAGGGGATTCCTCTAAGAATCTCCCTTCCAAATCTGGGAGATCTCTGAGGAATCAGGGAGTAATCCCCCTCCATTCCTCGTCGGAGTAGGATTCCTTCGCTTTAATGGTGGAGGGACCTGATTGTAAGAGTGGAGAGGAAGTTAGGGGGTCTGTGCAATGATTTTTGAAAGATAGGGGCCAAAATGTAATTAGGTGGACTATTTTGCAAAGTAGGTCAAGATGACCTTCCCTTAGGTCCGAATTTTGGTAAAAACATAATTTGGACCTAATAAATCCAATGGTGAAGTTGGATTTTAGGTTTGTCCACGTTTGAGTGGACATTTTACACAAAGACCTAAATTAGGTCAAATAATGAGTTAAGACCCCAATCTAGGTTAAAATAGGTTCCAAAGGCCAAATTGAAGGCTCTAAACCCTAGGGGATATTTTTCCATGAATTTTAGAGGGTTTAGTTGATTTTTATCCTGACCAGAATCTTGTTGAATTAAGAGTGTCTGTTTTAGGGTTACAGAATGTTATTTAATTCTTGGATTGCATAATAGCCCATTTCTGACTGAACCAACCCACTTTTTATCTTATTCAGATCATTTGACCTATGTTTTTCCTCTGAGAAATCTCGTTTATGCACTGCAATGGTAAAATTACAGTTTTAACCTTTATTTCTTATTTTCTTCTCAGAACATTAATTCCTTGAATTAGGCCCTTTTCTAGGTTATGTAGGAGCTTTTATTCTCTTTCTTAGGTCAAAATGAGCTAGTTAGGGCTCATGATGAGGTTCTCATTATACTCGCATGCCGAGCTTTTGCTAGTCCCTTAGCAAAATTTCAAGGTTTTAACTTCTGTTCTAGACCCTAAGTTTCTGTCACCAATTATGATAAGTGATTTTCTTTTTCTTTCGATTAGATCAGAATGCCGACAATAGGCCTAGAGGCACTCAACTACCAACCAAAATCCAGACCTGACCCGCTTTAGCCTCAGTCCTCCGCAAAGGTTTTTAAGGCCCGTAGAAACTATCCTAGGGTTCGTTGGACTCCGCAGTTAAAGTACCCGTGCTTGAGACATTTTTAGCCTAGGTTTAGTTTGTAGTGCCTTTTTGTAAGAGAGAGATAGAGGATTTATTTGTTTGGAGAGTTTTCTCTCTCTTTTCTTTTTATTTCTAGCTTCAGATTGGCTTCTCAACATAGTCTGTATTCGATTCCTCGTCCCCATCATCAATCCTCAAAGGTCCCTAGCAATCGATTCTTCGTGATAGCACTGCCCATGGCAACCCCCAGAACCCTGGCTTTCAAGATTTTGAGATAATCCCGCCCATGGAGTTCCGTGGCTGAATCCAAACCCTAGCAATCGACATTTCGTGATAATGCCACCCATGGTATCTGAACCAGCAGAGTGCTTACATGCCCCTGGTAGGATATTTAAATATCCTAAGAGACAAGTATCAAGGAGACGATATGTTGTTACGCATCTTCGAGGGGAATTTCCTACCTCTCCGTGTCGGTGACTTGTCCAAATTAACTTGTGTTGATCGACTGCTCCTAATTTAGGCAACTTTTTCAGAACATTAAAACTCTTTTGCGTGATTTTGATAGTTATGCGCACTGAACCAGACTGTGTGTGGTTGGGGTGCTTAGGTTACCGAGTCTCACAAAACGAAGGTCAGTTAACGAGGCCGAATATTCCCTAAGCCTTAGACCTAATACTTAAACTTCGCATTTTTCCCAACCTCTTGAGGATTATCCAGATATTTGTGGATACTTGAATTTTTAAGCCTAAGAGTCTTGCCCAAAAGGCCTAAGATCAGCGTTCCTACTAATCTCTTTTTTGTGTCTCATTAGTACTTTTTCCTTCATTTTTCATCTTCTTGATGTGGTCTAGAACTTTGGTTATTACCTTAATCTCTTACTAATGACTATCTCTTTTTCTTTTTCATTTTGTGCTTCTTTTTGTCATTTTGCTCTTTTTCTCCTCCTCATGATTATGTGGCTCACAAAATTTCCTCCCTCCATTTTTTTTATTCTTTTTCATAATTTTTCAATTTTTTTGTGTTTTTGACATATGTGAATTTCTTTGTGAGAATCCTTCTGACTTTTTCTTGGTTCTGTATGTATGCACTTTACCACCTCCCATGCCTAAGTTTTGCAATGTCATTGTAAACGGAGGGTGTGAAACAATATTGGGTTCAGGGACTTAGAACAGGATACATCAGGTGGGTGAATGGGTTGGGAAGTGACTGATGCGGACGATTTCAAGCTTTGGTACGTGTACCAGAGGTGGGATCGACTGTTTAAGGTTGAACTCAAGGTGCAATAGACGTGGAGTACAGATAGATAATCAGACGGGTCTCTATTTTTGGAATGACGGGTTGCCTCTTGTTAAGCGCTAAATTCAACTCCTTCAGCCGAGTAGAAAATGGGATGGAGAGGGAGTAATTAGATCAGCGGAATTTTGTAAAACAAGCACTTTGATTAAGAGCCTGGTTGGTCCAACCAGGTGTTTGTTAAGATCAGTGAGCTGATGATGCAGCCCAAACCCAATTAGTCGGGTGGGTTGATAGATGTAGATTAACAAATGCGGAACCCACCATATGCAATGAAGCTCTGATGGATATGGAAGTGAAAACTCGAGTTTAGGCTGAGTCGAATTAGCCTGGTCAGAGTAGGATTCTGAAAAATGATCAGTGAATGGTGTGGAATCCCTATAGGGGTGATCAGAGAATGATGGATCATGATTTTCAGTTTGATTGATGTCTGATGCCCAATATAGATGTGGAGTTGAATCATCTGCAATCGACTCAGTGAGAGGTGAATCAGAATAGAAATTGAGTTCGGTTGCGAGTCGGGGTTGAGAACAGGTTTTGATCGGTTCTGTATGTGTGGAAGAGGTGGCTTCAATGAGAATTGTGTATGAGGGCTCTTCTAGAAAGGAATGACAGGTGGTCTCATGTAGAGAGTCCTCATAGTAACTTTCAAAATCAAAAGTGAATGCCTGGAGAGTGTCTATGAGATACTGGAAATCAGAGTCAAGAAAAGATTCGTATTCTAGGTCGTAATCACTCTAGGCATTTTCTAGTTCTGATTCCTGAGGATAAAAAATGAATGATTCCATGTCACTGGAACCTGAACTGAAATCCGTGATCTCGGGAACCGGGACCTCAGAATCGGAGTTAGAGAATGAGTCATGTGAGCTGAGGTCGTAGATTAGCTTGTTATAATTAGGAAGCAGATTTTCTCTGATGTTATGGTCAGATTTGAAATCGTCGGGGAGTTTGCGAAAATCAAAATCTGAATGAGATTCAAGATCATGAGTTCCACCATAGAATAAATCATATGATGTAGATTTAGCAGCCTGACTGGGGTCTAGCCTAAATGTCAATTTTGAGCTTAAAAAGGTGTCCTTATCTGGTGGAGGCTCAGGTTCCAAGTTGGTAGGACAGACCTAATTGAAACCCCACTCGTCCAACTCCTCGGTTTCTGTATCGTAAATTGGAATGACTTCCGAAAAATCAATTGGTTTCTCTGAGGATGTTGGTGAGGGATATTCATCAAATAGAGGTCCAAAATCATATTCTTCATTGAAAAATTGATCTTCCTCATATGGGGCCTCGAAATCTTCCCAATAGGTTTCAGATCTAGATTCTAGGCTTAGGATGTGGGTTAAATCACTAGGATCTAGGTCCGAAATACCTTTGAGGGTCACCTTATCAGAATAAGGGGTGGAATTTACACCCTCGAGAGGTTCAGTTCTACTCTCATCATTGCAGGAGTTTTGGAATTCTAAGCCTGGTGATTTATGGTTTATGGTTGGCTCAACATTGTGTTCTCCTGCAATTTCCCAACCTAATTCAATATCAGGCATGTTGTCTTCTATCTGGGTCGGGAATTTACAACCACTTTGTGCCTTAAGCCCGAGATCTGGGAAATCAGATTGATCCTCGATATTGTCCCAAGATGGTTCATCTTCTTTTTGTGGCATGTACGGGTATTTCTGGTCAATAATTTATTTTAATAACCTCATTATCTCTTCTCATTTTTCAAGATCATCTTGGTGTTGCTCCCAAAGTATAGAATTTGTCATGCATTGAAGGCATTCAAGATTGTGCAAATTTTCTATCTCAATGTATCCTGTGATGAGCATGTCTCGGGTTGATCCTTTTGTGGCTTCTGCCAATAGCACTTGGGCATAGGTTATGATGAAGGTTGTGGTTGTTGGGACATCAACCTGAATATTTTCTACTGGTGTTGAGGTTTTGTCTTCTTTTTCATAGAATTTTAGGGCATCCTCAATCATCCTATCTCTCATGGATCTCTGAGATTCAGGTTTCTTGAACGGTAGTCCTAAGTGGTTTGGCTACATGTTTGGATCAGGTGGTGGAATCAAGATGTAGAATCAGAGTTTGAATCAAGATGTAGAATCAAGTTGTGAAGTGTTTCGATCTGAATAAAGAGTCCCACTGAAAATGTATGTGTGTGCTCTAAAGAAAAGAGATGAGGGACTGGAGATGTTTTTGACCCAATCGAGGCACCCAAAGATATTTGGATGACTATGGAGGTTCGGGGTGGATGATACCCCTCGATCATAAGGTCGTCCACCTGAGAATTACCTGGGCAACTAGAGAGGGAGAGTCCCGCAAAGACCCCTACACGGTAGAGCGTCCCCACGGGTTACAGGGTTTCCCCCACCTGACCTCTCCTGTCACTGAGATTCCAGGTAGACCAGAATGGGGACCTTGACCTATTAAGTCTACCACTTTTATTTCAAAGGTGCTTTAGGGTTCTCACTTGAACTTTAATTGTTTTGATTTGGTGACCTAATTTGGAGGTTAATTGACCCAAGGGGTCAACTTCACCCTACTTATCCTAAAGATGGCAGGATGATTCTAGGTCGAGACCTAGAAGTCACCATGATTTGACTCCCAGGTTATTAGGTCCAATGATTTTAAGATTCAAGTATTTTTAGAGCTCAATTTTTAGGGCTTGTCTTGTTTAAATCTCTTCAATCAAGGGCTTGGGTAGAACACTAATGCGGGAGGGTTTATTTCCTTTTAAACAGGCATGTGTGACTAGCACTCCAAAAACCCTACTGTTGAAATCCTAATTTGGTTATATTTACAATCCTCTTTTTCACAAAAGTTCTCTTTGGACTCAAAAACAAGAAGTGTGTTGTCCACAGAGATTAAGCGTGATTTTTATTAGGCACAGGAATCTTGTAGGATAGGATCTCTAAAAAAATCACTTCTACTTCAATAAGTTTTGAAAAATTTTCGCAAAATCAGGAGACCTTTACCTTAAATATGGTAATTACTATAGAAAGAAGGCAATTGATTCCTAAGTTGGTTTCTTCCTTTTGTCTTTCAAGGATTAGGAGATGGATTTTATGGAAGAAGAGGGATTACCTGCCCTGGAGTGGTTGACTTGCGTGGGAGATCTTCTCGTGAAATACCTTGCAAGATCACAACAAAATAAATAGGGCAAGTTAGTGCTCAAATATAGTAAAAAAGAATGTAGAGACTAGTGATAAATTGCACGTTGCTCCCCGGCAACGGCACCAAAATGTTGACGAGGCTAGATCATGGTTTTAAAGATGTTCGTTGCAGTATAAAAGAAATCGCTTCGAAAACAAATAAGAATTTATTACTCGAAAACCTAAATATCCGAGGTCGAACACAGGGAGCAAATGGAATTTATCCACTAATCTTAATCAATGTAATTGAACACTTAGAGTTACTCAAAACCTAATTCAGAATGTAAATGCAAGAGTTTATGAACTAAAATTGTAGCAAAAATAGAAGAATTGGACGTCTGATTCTATGATCAGACATCTTAAATGATAGCCTTTCTTCTTTTCTCTTTAATTCAGCTCTTTCTTCCCTCTTTGACTTAGCTTTTCTCGGCCCCCTTGATTTCTTTCTTCCTTCCTTCTTCTTCAGCTTTCTCTTCTTTTCTTCTTCTTCTTTGCCTTCTGCCTTTGCCTTTCTTCCTTCTCTTTCTTCTCTTGTACAGTGACTTTCTCCTTCTTCTTCCTCTGTAGTCTTCTTCTTCTACCTTGTTCTTTGACCTTCTTTCTTCTTCTACTCTCTTTCCTTGGCTTCTACCTTGATTTCCTTCTTCAGCCTTTTCCTTAGCTCTCCTCTAACTTTCTCTTCTTCTCTTTGGCCTTCTATTTCTTTCTTTTCTTCCTTCCTTCTTCCTTTTTGCGGCTAAGTGTCCTTCCTTCCCTGCTTTGCTTCACCTCAGCTGCGCCTTCTGCTTCCTTCTTCTTCCTTGCACACAACGAAGCAAAACCCTATCCCCTACCATCCCCCGCGTCTCTCTCTCTCTCTCTCTATTTCTCTCTTAGGTACGCTCTCCTAGAGCCGGGTAATCGGGTCGGGTATCGCGTGCCTGGGTCCAGACGCATCGGCGTGGGTGTGATGTGCGAGGAGTGCATGGGATAATCGGGTCGGTCAACCAGATCCACGGGGCAAAGGTCGCAGACGAGGCGTGCATGTGGGCGAGGGACCTCACCCCGTGTTTGTTGGAGGCAATGAGTTAAGAACACAAAACAACTTGTACTACGCACCGTGCTCTCACGTTCAAGAGGTGGGACATTTGGGACTAAATGTCCCACCCGCTTCTTCACTTGCGCCCGCAGGGGACCTTCTTCAATTGTTGCTGCTGGGTCGCTTGCCAAGCCAATTGCCTACCTGCGTGGATGCGCAAGACCAGCCCGCTTCACCTGGGACTCTGACGCCTGGAGCACGCAGCCTGGAGCGCTGCTACAAGCTTCTTGCTTCAGCGTCAATGGCGGAAGGGGGTATTGACCTGAAGTTCATGAATACAGCCTTGCAGCCCCATTAAAACACCTAAGAAGCTTCGCCGTGTCAAGGTGAAGGTGAGGCGGTGGTTGGTTGGCTGCAGGGTGACCTAGGCGTGCGTGCTTAGGTCACCCTGTGGCCGTGCTTATGGGTTTGCTTGGCAGACGTTTAGGGAGGTGTTGGTGGTTGATGGATGGGCGGAAGGTGATCAGTGGATGATGGCGGAGGTGGTGATGTGTCTGGCGAGGTGTGTGGAGGTGCGGAGCGATGGAAGCGCCTCGCCGGTGGGTGACCGGAGATGGAGAAGATGGAGGTGGATCGTGGCTGCGAGGGGTTGAAAGTGGAAATAGAAAGAGGGGAATTGAAGAGGGGACAGAGAGGAGTAATTCTAACCTAGATAAGTGGACGAAGGGGGAGAGGAGGCGGCTGGCTGTACCTGCTGTCGCTGGAGAAGACGATGTCCAGGGGAGGGAGAGCGGCGACGACGACAGGGCTAGAGGCGCGCACGCGGGTGTTGCACAACACGGAGGAAGGTGGTGAAGGAGGCTTTGCCACTGGTATTGTGGCAGAGCGACGAGAAAGAAGAGGAGGGCTCGCCGGAGCTCGCTGGACTCCTGATTGGAGGAGACGAAATTGGGGTGATCTCCGGCCAAGTCGAGCTAAAGAGATGCGGCTGGAGGTGGTGGACCTTTTATAGGCACTAGCAGGGGCTCTTATGCTTGGAAGACAAGCTTCCAAGCACAAGAGACCTCGCCAGAGATGGAAACCGTTGGAGACCCAAATCTCTCGTGCGTTCTCATGAGAGATTGGCTGTGAATCAGAGATTGCAATCATGCTCAGATGGTAGGGGATTCCTCAGAGAGTCTCCCTTCCAAATCTGGGAGGAGATCTCTGAGGAATCAGGGAGTAATCCCCCTCCATTCCTCACCGGAGTAGGATTCCTCAGCTTTAATGGTGGAGGGACCTGATTGTAAGAGTGGCAAGGAAGTTAGGGGGATCTGTGCAATGATTTTCGAAAGATAGGGGTCAAAATGTAATTAGGTGGACTATTTTGCAAAGTAGGTCAAGATGACCTTCCCTTAGGTCCAAATTTTGGTACAAACATAATTTGGACCTAAGGAATCCAATGGTAAAGTTAAATTTTAGGTTTGACCATGTTTGATTGGATATTTTACACAAAAATCCAAATTAGGTCAAATAATGAACTAAGACCCTAATTTAGGTCAAAATAGGTTCTAAATGCCAAATTGAAGGTTCTAAACCCTAGGGGACATTTTTCCATGAATTTTAGAGGGTTTAGTTGATTCTTATCCTGACCAAAACTTTGTTGAATTAAGCAGGTTTGTTTTAGGGTTACAGAATGTCATTTAATTCTTAGATTGCATAATAACCAATTTCTGACTAAACCAACCCACTTTTTATCTTATTCAGACCATTTGACCTATGTTTTTCCTCTGAGAAATCCCATTTATGCACTGCAATGGTAAAATTACAATTTTAACCTTTATTTCATGTTTTCTTCTCAGAACATTAATTCCTTGAATTAGGCCCTTCTCTAGGTTATGTAGGAGCTTTTATTCTCTTTCTTAGGTCAAAATGAGCTAATTAGGACTCATGATGAGGTTCTCATCAGTAGCCAACACACTTCCTTCAAAGGGAAGTTTCCTTTACCGATAGTAGCTAAATTTAAATGTTTACTTTGTGGTTCTATAGGACATTTTGTTATTATCTTTGTTTAGGTATTCTTTTTGCGAATTCTCGTCTCCCTTGCTAGACAAAATACTCCTCCTGAAGAGGAGGGGTTTGAGGTATGCTATCATCGTTTAAGTAGTGTGGTTGTAAGAGGTTAAGTCACTCTCGTTTAAGTGACTTGGTTAGTGGATTTGATCGACTAGGTCGATCGGAAAATCCTAAGTCGAGAAACTTAGGTGGTGGTTTTTACTCGGGTTTATGTTTCCACCTAAAAATTCTTGTGTACTCTAGTGATTGCATTTTTTTGAGATTGATTGTCTTATATTTTCGCATTTTATTGTTTATCACGCAAATCTCACCCCCTCGGTTAGAACCCACAACCCCTACTATAATCAAAACTATTAAAGGGATCGGATCTGACTAGGTTGTCACTGTCACTAGATACCGTCTCATCAACCTGTGAAGCATCATGCACTGGTGGTGAAGAGGGCCTTAGTAATGTCAGATGAGGTCTACTATATGTCTGCATTGGGCCATGCAATTTCTGAAAATCATCCAAGGCGGTGGAATTAGAAGAAGCAAGTTGAGAAATTAAGATCGAAATTTCCTTCAAGGTAACAGGAGGAATAGGCATAGGAGCCACATCATCAGGGGAGCTCATTTATCCTGCAACTGAAAAGAATGGTGTGCTCTCATGGAATGTCACATCAACACTAATATAGTGTCTTCCATGAATGGGATTATAACATCGATACCGCTTCTAACTCCTGGAGTACCCTAAAAAGACACACTTGACAGCTCGAGGAGCAAGCTTGTCATGACCTGGTGACGGCACATGAACAAAGGCAACACACCCAAAGGTCTTGGGAGACACATGAAATAGCTCATCATTTGGATGTAGTAGGAGAATCGATATCTCCTCGTGGAGAACTGAGCTTAGCATTTTATTGATGAAGTAGCACATAGTCAAGACTGCATCTCCTTAATAATGCTGCAGAATACTATGATGGATAAGGAGAGTATGAGAAACCTAAAATAGATGTCTATGCTTCTGTTCTGCAACCATGTTCTGATGTGAGGTATGAGGACAAGTAGTTTGGTGGATAATCCCACATGCCTTATGAACTCTCTAAGTCTCGCAGTGTAGAACTTGAGAGCATTGTTTGTTCACACAACCTTCATTGTGGTAGAGTACTGTGTCCTGACCTCCGATAGGAAAGTCTCTATAACACCTCCAACATCTGCTTTGTTCATCAGAAGGAACACCCAACACACTATGGAAAAATCATCTACAACCACAAGTTAATATCGATGTCCCATCCTGTCCGGGACTCTACTCGGCCCCCAAACATCCATATGAAGTAACTCAAAAATAGTTATAGATCTAGGAGAGTTACTGGTAGGAAAGTGAGATCTATGATGCTTACCCAATTGACAAGCATCACATCTAATATTAGTGGCAAGAGAGATATGTGGAATCACTCTCCAGAGCTGGTCACTGCAGTGAACATGCCACTGCAGCACACTGCCACCATCATACCTGCTAACACCTGCAAATGACTCCTATCCAAGATGATATACCCCACTTTCTTCCATGCCTCTAGCAATGGTCTTCCCTGTGAATTTATTCTGGACGATACAACCAACATCATCAAAAATAACCCTGCAATTAAGTTCCTTCGTAATCTTGCTCACTAATAATAGACTCATTGGAAAGTCAGGCACATGTAATGCTCTCAGTAGCCGCAAGGTGGGGGTTACAGTAACCTCCCCTTGACCAATAATGGGAGCATGTCTACCGTTAGCAACATACATTATTCTCCCTAATGCAACATAACTAAATGACCTAAAATAACTTTGGTCACCACAAAGATGCTATGATGGTCCAGAGTCAACCAGCCATCTTGCACCATGGTGATTCTTGTCATGCTCCTGATGCATCAAACCTGCATACTCCACTATCCTGTCGTAATAGTGGTATCCAACGCCACCTCTAATCCTTCCAATGATGACATTGTGCCTTTGATAGGGATCATTCAATCCAAAAACATATCTGAATCCCTGCTTTCAGATCGTAAGGATCTCAAGAGCCTTAACAGAGCCCCTAGAATCACCTCTGACTCAAATAAGGTCACCACACCAACCCAAACACGGAGAAGACAACAAACAACAACAACTGGGATGTAAATTCAAATTAGAGCCCCTATAAAATAGATCAAACAACCTCAACACAGATAGACAAACATCTTCAACAATAACTACACAACCATAAATGAGATCTAACACCGCCTTATGCACCTACCGAAGAGAAACACAACCCCCAACAAGGTACACAAGGGACCTTAAACCTTGGTTTTGCCTCTGTCAGACAGAATAGGGACTACAGCAACACCTAGAAGGTGCGGCTGGCAACGCTACAGCAAGGCCCTTGCTGAGTGATGCTGGAGGAGGGTTGAGGAGGTTAGGTGAAGCTAGAGGTTGGGTCAAGGAGGTCCTTGCTGGGCGGAGAAGACCGACACTAGGCTGAGAAAGCCCCCTACTGGGTGTCGCCAGAGCTCTAGAAGGAGCCCAACCGTCGGCGATGGAGTGTGTGTGTGGCATAAGAAAGGGGGGTTAAATTGTTAAATAATATTCAGTAAAAACAATCCACAAACAATCACAAAAAATAACACAGGTATTAAGAGAGGAAACCCTTGCGGGAAAAACCTCTACCTAGATCTCCCAATCTAGGATTTTTCCCCCAATTTAATGGGAATCACTAAACCACACCACTAATCCGAGGGTGGTGTTCCTCAAAATAATTCCCCTCTCTTGGACAACCCCGAAGGAGAGTTTAGCCCCTCTACTAAGAGGAAACGGGAAACCCACAGCTCGGGCATCCAAATAAACTAACAAAAATGAAATAATGTAAACAACCCTAAAAGCTTTGAAAGAATAGAATATAAAGTAGGCTAAGATACTCCCTTTGCAAGCCTATGTGATGAAGAAAATCATAGTGAGAGTGATGTTGCTCACAAGAATCTTTAAGAACAAAAGAGCACAATGGAGCACAATAACTTTTGAAAGCTTAGAATAGGATAATAGAAAGTATTTAGTACTAGAATATTTCTTTTCTTTATGTGTATGCTTAAAGCAACCCTTGGTGGGTATATATAGGTGTAGGAGGTCAGATTTAAGCCTAGGTAGTCGTTGGGATTTAAATTGGAATGGAATAAATTAAGGTAGAATGGCTACAAAGCAATTACTCAAAGTCTGACTGGATTAGACGTCTGAAAAGGCAAGATAGATGTCTGAAGGAGTCATTTCAGACATCTAAGGAAAAAATCAGACGTCTGAAAAACTTCAGTGAGAAAGTAGTCGTTATTGGATTTCTCAAGATTGAGTACAAGGACATCTGAACAAAAAGATAGACATCTGAACAGGTAGTTTCAAACGTCTGAAAAATAAATTGGATGTCTGAAAAGATTCTAGGGTCAAAGTGATTGTTATTGGAATGAAATTGGACCCAAATAGGGATCTAATGATAAATGATCAGACATCTTATTGGACGTCTAGACAAAAGTTTAGACGTCTTAAAAATAATCATCAGACGTCTAAGTAAATGTAAGGAAGTCTGATGGCCTACAACGGCCCAAAATCAAAGAGAAACTGACATAGTCAATTGTTGTCAAATTGACCGTTGGATAGAAAGTGAATGTCGGTCATTATTAGATGTCTCAAGAAGACGACAGACGTCTAAAAGATACGAAAAATTATGACCGTTGTTCTATTGAATCAAAAGCTCAAGAAGGCATCTGAAAGACATAATTAGACGTCTAAAGAAGAGCACAAACGTCTAAAAACCTAGGTGATGGAGGTCTAGGATTTAAATATGATTCTAGGTTCCGGACAGGAGCCTAGATGTCTGATAAAGTAGATCAGACGTCAGACTGAGCAGACTCAAACGTCTAAAGGAATCATAGGATGTCTGAAAAACCAATCAGAAACAAAGTCTTGTATGCTGAAATAGAAGTGTGAAGATAGGAAGGATCTAAAGGTATCCTAAGGATAATTGAAGACTCATTTACATTCTAAAAATGAAAAGAAACAAAACTAATCTAACTACATCCCCTTTTGTCTCCTCATTTCCTTGATGTTCATCTCCTTCTATCTTCATCTCCTCATTTCCTTGATCTCAAGCTTTCATCAAGCTCCATCCAACCCTAAGCTTGAAATATTCATCAATGTTAAATATAACATGTTTTGTTGTCATCAAAATCAATGATCGTAGTGCATTATCACCAGCAGAGTGAAGTAGTCGACGATGGAGAGAGGAAAGGAGTCAGGGAGGAGCAGACGATGGAGTACTCTGATACCAAGTTGTAAGTGAAAAATGGTTTTTCTCTTAGTTTCTAAAGTGACCCCACACCTCTTTATATGAAGAGGGGTGTAGGGTAAATAGCAACATGAGTTCACATAGAAAATAGAATAGGAGAAGTACAAAAAAGGGTAGAGAAGACAAGACAAGAGAGTATGACAACATAGAAAGCTTGGAGTGTACATTCTAATTTTTTCCTTGATTGAGTGTGTCAATTCTATTGATGTTATTGTTAGCATGAATTTATCTAACTCTAAGGAATTTGGAGATCCTCGGAGAGTTAATTTTAGGATATCAGTACGGAAACATGCGTTGCAATGTATTTTGCAACGTGCAATCAAAATCAACCGATTGAAAATGAAAATTAATCGGTTGAAAATGAAAATTCACCAGATGAAAATTAAGCAGGCGAAAACATACTAGTTGGAAATGATTTTCAACCGGTTGAAAATCAAAATACACTGATTGAAAATAAAAATATACTGGTGTGTTTTGACTTTCTTTTGGTGGTAAATGATTTCACCTGGAACGTGATTTTTCACCTAAGGAAAGTGATTTTTCACTTAGAAAGTGATTTTTGTAGTTTTCACCGGTGGAAAACTAAAATACACCAGTTGAAATCGTCGATCTCACTTTGTGTGTTGCAAAACGGATTGCAACGAGTGTTTGCTTATTTTTTCCTTTAATTTAATTCATGGAAAGAACTTTAAGATGGAATAAGGCCCATTATATTCCCCTTACCATTATGTAAAAAGCCCATGACTTGCCAATCTTTCTAGCTATACCTTTCTCTTTTCTTGAAAGGTCAATCATTCTATCCATCTAATATTTGGACTCTCCTACTCCAGCTCTCAAGAGGAAATTGTCATTAAGGTCAATATTCTCATTATGCTTCATAAGACCCTGTGCATCCTCCTTTCTCCTTATATATGTTGTGCTTGAATCAGTAAAAGTCATTGGTACATTGTGCCATTATTTCTCTTTAACCCTATGACACAGTTCACCCAATCCACTCTGGATGAGTGGCCACAGGGTTGACTGAATTTCTACTTGCCTAACATGCAAAAACTATCATTTAACAACTTAAGTCAAAGTGAATTGCTTTGAAATTTTACAAGTACGGAATAAAATGTATTAACTTGTAGCAGTTATTTGTACACGCCAATTTCGGTAGAAGTACGAAAATCTTGGAAGCAAACCTTTTTCACGGCAGCATCAATGTTCTGTTTCTGCATAGCACCCACCGCAAACGTAACTAGATACTTTGGCCTAATTGTCAGATCCTTCATAGAGGGTAAAAGTGAAATCAACATTTAGTAGAAGGAGATACATAATAAACAAGATAAAATCACCATTTAGTTTTATTCAATTACAAATCACAAACCATAAATTAAAGCATAGTTGTCATACTGATAAATTGACTGGAGATAGAAAATAGAATTTTAAGCACACAAGTATATATAATATGTAAGACAAAGTATTGGCCAGAAATGAACAAATTGGAAAGTAAGACGAATCAAAAAGAACTCTGAGTACAAATGCAGAAAGATGATAACTCTGCAGCTATTCATAAACTAGATAATGTCAAGACAAAATCCATGTTTAAACGTCTGTTTATTTGAAGTGGTAGAAAATAAAATTTCGAAGTTCACAAAGTAGGTAAAAATCCAAGGGAGAAGAGGAAAAAAAGACATGAAAATTACCGTGCCTGAAAATATATAAATAGAGATTCTTTTTCTTTTTTATTCATATTTAAAGCATGAATCTAATCGTATACCAGTAGAAGATGCAGCAAGCACCATGTTGAAAAAGTCATATAAAAAAATATCTTGTAAGTGTTGAGTTTGGTGAGATTCGGAAGCGTAGAGACTCTTCCACTTGAGGGAAATATGCAATAGCAGGTGCTGCCCCTGTTCGTGAGAACAGGGAAGAGAGAGAGGTTGCATCTGCTAGTTGAGATGAACAAAGTGAGAGAGGGGGAGTTGTTGGTGTTGGATTTTGTGGAAACAATAATGTATTCAACTCAAATTAGAAGGATTATAAAGGCTCTTTTTTATAAAGAGAGAACATATCACAATCCTTTAAAATAGGTAACAAACTTAATTCTAATCAAATCAAATCTAATTTTAGAAAGAACAAATTCTAATCAATCAAAGCAAATCATCTAAACAAACTTGGTACAAAACAACATACTAACTAAAATAAAACTTACAACCAAAGTAAACCCACATGAGACCCAAAACTAGCGCCCACTTGGTCGCCTAGACTGATTGCCACGTGGCACTGCCACGTGACCTAACAAGGCCACCACGTGGCATTTTATTCCCAATACTCCCTATCAAGTCGAGGTCAGGAGGACGACAACTCTTTGTGATGAAGCTAGAGGCCCCACCACTCCTTCAAGATCTTCATCTTTGGCTTTCTCTTTGGTAGGCGTGATGGTATAACCTTTTGCAGCCTCCAGAGTTGTTGCTTCTGTGGCAACTTCTATAGTCGTTGCAACAATCACAGTCTTGTTCTCGTCATCTCGAAGCATGGCCTTGATCTTCTCAAGATCCGATGTGGTGAGAGATTCCATACGTATGGTGCTAGAAGCCCTACGTGCAGGTCGCTCGAACTTGTCCCAATAACGATCTTATGGATGGTTGGTACGTCCACAGTGTTGACATGGCAGATAGACTCAACTTGAACCTTTACCACGTCCAGTGCCTCCATCAAAAGTACGCAAGGTGATGTTTTTAGTCACTTTCGAGGCACTTGTACCTACATTTGGTTCACCAAGCTTCTCGAGACGACTGTAAATCGTCTTAAGATCTAACTCCTCGTCTAGTGAAAGGATTTGATCACATACTGATTGATATCGGGGATTTAATCCTGACAGGAATCTTGCAACTTGCCACCTTTCTCATACAATTCTTTGCTTGTCACAGCAGACAGGCTCGAAGATCTCCAATTCTTCAAAGAGCACCTCGATCTTCGAATAGTATTTGTCAAGGGGAAGATCCCCCTTACTTGCAGTCCAAATCCAATTGTAGATGTCGGCAATGCAGGAGTTACTGGACTTCTTGAAGTATCTCTTCTTCAAGGAATCCCACAAGTCATGGGTTGACTTCTTGTAGAGCATGTTGGAGGCAATGGATGGATCGACTGAGTTCATTAACCAATTCATCACTATATAGTTCTCCTTCTCCCACTTCTTCTTCGTAGCATCCTTGGACTTGAACTCCTATTTTAGGAGGAGATGAAACTTGTCTTGTCCTCCTACGAAGATCTTGAATGCACAAGCCCATTGGATATAACTCGAGGCACCGGGAAGTTTAATCGTAGTGTCTTGAACTATAACCTTTCCTTCCTCGGTGTTGATTTGGTTCTTGCTCTCGGCCATCTTCATCCTCAAGAAGCAAGCCTTCTCCTTCTTGTACGCTCCGTGTAAGGTGTTGGATGCGTGAGAAAAGCCACTCGTCGGTGCCCCCTGCGTGACTCCTTGGACCTTGCGTAAGGCGCCAAGGACCTTCAAGGAGTTCTTTGAGAGAACTCCTGGTTGACGAAGATGCCTCGACACATGAGGCCTCGATATTTGCGGGAATCATGCACAAGATCAGACTTCCTGTGCGTGATCTAATAGGAGGAAAGGGCCACATTCATGGGTGCTGTCCACCATGGAAAAGTCACGCACAACGTGACTTTTCTTCTCTTCTCCTCCTTCCTAGGCATGTAGGAAAACCTCTGAGAAGAGCCTAGACCTTTGTCTTCGACACCATGCTGAGTTTGGCTCAATCCGTAAGTGTGGAGGCTCTTCCATG
Source organism: Thalassia testudinum (assembly GCA_037157565.1). NCBI lineage: Eukaryota > Viridiplantae > Streptophyta > Magnoliopsida > Alismatales > Hydrocharitaceae > Thalassia > Thalassia testudinum. Next base: position 138,608,915 of record JAZHRO010000036.1, on the reverse strand, counting down.
TAAGGGAAAGAGGCAGCAGCAAGTGCTGCCAGAAGCCCCTATTCTCACGACAGGGAAGAGGGAGAGGGTGCAGCCATCGATTGAGAAGAAAAGAGGGAGAGAGAGGGAGTTGTTATAGTGTTTGATTTTGTGGAAACAATAATGCATTCAACTCAAATTAGAAGGATTACAAAGGCACACTTTTATAAAGAGAGAACATATCACAATCCTCTAAAACAAGTAACAAATGCAATCCTAATCAAATCACATCTCCTAATTTTAGAAAGAACAAATCTTAATCAAACAAAGCAAATCCTCTAAACAATCTTACTAAAAAATAACATACCAACTAAAACAAAACTTGCAACCAAAGTAAACCCACACAAGACCTAAAATTGACACCCACTTGGATGCCCAAACTAACTGCCACGTGGCACTGCCACCTCGTATTTTATTCCCAACACTAAGAATTAATTAGTTAATATTCCATAAAGTGATATTAAAGACTGTTTTAGCAGTTGGTAGGAAGTGTATGACATCAATGAATGCCATTCTTCAAATGAAGCTTTGAATTAAAGCTATACCTCACTTGGTTTGCCCCACAATCTTCTGAGATAGAAATCAGAATGTGGCACAACAATGCCTGGTGGTAACTGCTCGGCTCCTCGGGGGTTAGCTGGAACATAGATCTGCTACAAGATAACAGATATGTTAATGGTACTCATTCGGCTAAATTACAAAATACATCAATGCCATTCGCTCATCCACAGTATGCAAACTTTTATAAAGCATCCAGAATATATCCAGAAATGAAACACATCTATGAATGTTTACATTTATCTGTAAAACAAAATAAATGTATGGGCATCTCCATGGAACTCCATTTTTACTTAATTTGTAAAAACAAAAAAAACAAAAGGTGTAACCATTATCATGAAGAGTTATAATCATCATGCTAGTGAATCATAATCATTACTGTGATGACTTGCCAGTATTAGGATTTAGTTCTATAAAGCACAAGATTGAGATTTATTCCTCGTGATGATGCATAATTGCACTTGTTAGGAGTCTGCAAACAATGAACTGGAGGGAGGAATCAATAAGTGTATTAAGTTCCACTTGGAACTCAAAGGCTTTTCTCGATTTTTAAGATATGTAAGTGGGACAATAGGGCAGGTTGCATTGACAAATTCTCGGATGCGAAATCATACCCCCGTGTCATTCAACATTGACCCATTGGTCTGTGCAGCTGTTGACATCTCTGACTGACGGGTAGAGTTGTCATCCCCAATGTAAGAAATAAAATTAGAATGCAATGACAGCTGCAAAAAAATAGTAAAAATCGATGATGAATCTTAGGGGTTTCATGGAACTAAATGACTGCGTCATGACAAAAATACACACCCTTGATGTGCTGAGTGCTGGAAAGGAGGCACCTATGAAGAATCCAACCATCATTCCAACGACTGCTACCATAAAAATCCTTACAGTCTCCTTTGGCTTATGCACTATACCTCTGCAAAAATGAAATTTTACCATACCAATCTCTCTGATGGCTAATCAGTAAAGGTTCCGAAACCTGTGAACACGAGCTCCCTGTTGTTTCGCCATGTTTCGTGGTTTTGTAGAATTCGCAAAGGCAGCCAAAGTTGAGCGTTCAGGTTCTCATATGCATCAATCAAAAACTTCAGAATTGTTAGTTTCTTCTCAATAGGCAAAGCACAAATGAACATGCAAATAATTTGAAAGATCATGTAAACAAATGAAAAGCCAATAAAATTAACCTTGCAGCCAAAGACAAAAACTAACGAGACTCAGAGTATTTCGGAAAAGATAGAAACACATTGAACAACCAAGTTGGTTAAGTGGAAAGAGGCAATCAAATCCTTAATGTATATGAACTGACATGGGACAGCTACTGTAGCAGCTATCGTAGTTGTGTTGACAATGACTTTTGCATGTAATACTCGGGGAAATCATGGACTATTCCATAGCCAATTCTGCCCACGCCGATGACAACTATGTCCAGGGCATTGTATTAGCAATTGACGTGAGGGTGAAAACAATGGTTGTAGTGAATTGACGTGAGGGTGAGGACATTGACTTGCCATTTATGGTTGATTGGAAAAATGATGCCCTTCTTAATGGCCTATTGGTTATGTCAGGCTATAAGATTACCAAGGGAATGTTCATTTTAATTATTTTTCTCTTAATGTTTATCAAGCTTGTTCATATACATAATTTATACGAATACGGTAAATCTATTTTCATTGTTTATATTGCTCTAATTTTTAATATATGATGTATCCCTACTATACATAGTTTATAAGGATACGATCAATATATTTTTATTACTTATATTACTCTAATTCTTAATCTTTGATGTATTCCTACTATGTTATTTATGTTACACTTGCATATGATGATAGATAAAAAAAATCCGTATTAGTGTATTGTTACTATTTGCATTCTTATAAGTATTATAATAGATAAGCCTTTAAATCCATTTTTCTTTATTATAAACTTCAAATCACTTTAAGTTGTCTACATGTATATGAGGTTTATTTTTTGGACCATTGAGACCTTAATTGGCCTAAAAATTTATATTCCTTATTATTTTTTATATAGCATTGTTTACCGTAGAAAGCATATATTTTCTTGGGATGCTACGGGTTCCCATGGTTAGAGTGCTCACTTGGAATGTGAGGGGCTTGCGGGACGCCACACGTAGGCTCGTGTTGAGATATCTTCAGGAGTGGCGGGTGGATTTGGTTATGTTGCAGGAGACTCATTTGGAGGAGGTGGATCTCCACATGAAGAGGAGTATTGGTGGGGACCGATTTTATGAGATGCTTGTGAAGTCTGAGGGGAGATCTAGTGGTCAGATCATATTGTGGGATGGCGACAAATTCCACCTGACGTCGTCTACGATTGCCTCTAGAGTGGTGTCTGGGGGTCTGGACTAGGTCTTCAGATGGGACCAATTGGGTCATCTCGGGGGTCTATGGTAGAATCCATGTGATGGGGCATCTAGACCTTTGCTATGGGAGGAGTTTCGGCAGGCAGCAAAGATTGCTGATGGTCACCCGTGGCTGGTTGGTGGCGATTTCACACTTTTGTCTATTTCACCTTTTTTGATTGTTTGGATCCGGAGGCAATAGAATACTGATCATATGATATCTTGTAATGACCCGATTCCCGAGTCCCTACGAGACACGAGAACCGGACCGACTCGACTAATCCCAAGACCTAGTCGTCCAACGAGGAAGTAACAAAAAGAGCGGTAAAATAAACCACATTCAACATGAAGTATAACTAGCAGTAACAAAATACAGCAGTAAGAAAAAGAACTAGTACAGCATATACCACCACAACAGTAGAACAACATTTAACATAACAAGAACTACGAGTAAAGAAAAGTACAGAGGGTAACAAAAACTACTCACTACAGTGGAAACAAAAGGGCACAAAAGAGCAGTGGTAACTCTACTGGACCCTACTCGACCCAGCGTCCTCTGCAGCCGCTGACCCTGGCTGCTCAACACCTGGTCCTGAAAAGTAACGAGTGTAACACGTCAGCGAAACGCTGAGTAGAGTGGTAGCTAAACTAAAGAAGCAGCAAGGTGTACAGTAGCTGTTTTATTTTTCTTTCTTCCTTTATTTATGTCTTTCTATTGTTTCACAATTTATCTATTTCTCAGATCCTTCACTTGATCTCGAATGTTCCTTGTGGGAACGATCTTGATTGTAGTCTTTTCCAAACAGTAGAAGTAGCACGTGGTGCTCTCCTAGCCGGGAGAGTCCCCCGTGGTGATCCTACTCTCAGCCAACCACCCCAAGGTCACGGACAGACGTAACGGTGACTACGGCACGCGCGATAAACGCACAGGTAGCTAACCTGCACTGGCACGCGGTCAGTCGTTTCCGTTAACGGGTACGCCCAAAGCACAGCACGGAACCAGTACAGGGCAGAGCCCTCTCAGTAACAGGGGTCCAACCCCTCCACAGTAACCAAATAGGGGCCTTGCCCCTCCACAGTCCGCGCACCCTCGCCTGACTACCCTGGTTTGCCCCAGTGGGCCTAACAAGTCGGTGTAGGAGGCTAGTAGAACCCCGGGGCCCGTGGGGTAGCTAGTGCTCTCCCTACACTAGTAGCTCTCCTCGGTACTACGTACACGAGGGCCAGCAAGTCGGTACAAAGTGGCCAGACCTAACCTCGGGTCCCTGGGGCGGCTGGCTCCGCTCTGCACTAAACAGGTAACAGGTACTTCCCTTGGTACCACGTACCCAAGAGACAGCACACTACCGCGTCTTTCTTTCTCAGATCCATTCCTTTCTCTTTCCAGGAGATCCACTCCTAATTCCCCGTAGGGTTCCAGCTCTTTTAACTCAGAACATCTAGGTTTCACTTTCCAGTTTCACGTTCTTACGATCCATGTTCTCAATAACGTGTATTTATTTATAACAGGCAGCTGTTAAATCAATTTATAGGCAGCTATTTGTTCCTTTCCATTTTTCCAAGACTGTAGTATTCGTATATTCCACTAGTTTTCCCATCCTAGGATTCATGCCATACCCTAGGATCTATCATACAATCTAGTTTTCCAGCCCTAGGATTCATGCAACACCCTAGGATCTACCATTCATTCTAGTTTCTCAATCCTAGGATTCATGCAATGTCCTAGGTTCTATTTATGGTTCCATAATATAACAGATTATACTAATAAACTTAAAAGCCACTCTATCAGTTACAACAGGAGTACTGGGGGCGTGGTCAGGAATCCCACGTGCCTCCGCAACCCCCGAGACTGCAATGGAACGGGATCCTATCACAAGGATCAAACATAAGGAGTTTCTCAAAATAGTATATAATTACTGCAGACGGGTAGAGGATTTAATTCCGAAAAGGACGCAACTCGAAAAGCGGAAAATGGACTCCGAACGGGCCCTAAACGGGTCGAAAACGACGAAACAGTGCAAAATCAGACGTCTGGAACCTCTTCCAGACATCTTAAAATGAGGGTCAGATGGTACCTTTGCTCTATATAGTCTCTCAGACGTCCAGAAGCCTGCGGGGGTGTCTGGCCTAGTTCCCAGACGTCCGATGGTCACCCCGGACGTCTGGAAGTCTTTCCCGTCGTCTGGCACTGTAGTCAGACGTCTGATTCGCGTTGGATGGTGAATCTCAGATCCTACGCGTACCCATTCCTCGATCTCAGTACGGACGGTCGAAGAGAAGGAGGAAGTACGAAAATAACTTACCTTTGAGACGTCTGGACAATCCTCCAGACGTCTTCCCCGTCGTCTGGTTGGAAACCCAGACGTCTGATTCTGGAAAAACTTCCAGAATCAGAGCGCGACTGGCCCTCTGTCCATGACGCACGGCCGCGCCGCGCGTCGTCTGCATGCTGCTCGAGCTGCAGCAGGCCTCCCACGTCACCCCGCGTCTGCTGCTCCCCCGCCGGCCGGCTCTAGCAGCCCCGGCAAGCTCGCCCTCACGGCCGAGCGCCTCCTCCCTCGCGCAGCACCTCCTCCCACACTCACCGCAGCTGTCGCTGCCGTCGCTTGCTCGCACTCGCGCACCGGCTGGAAGGAGAAGAGGAAGGGAGCGGAGGTGATGAGAGTGAGGGAGAGGGTGTGGCTTTTTTAAAGCCGTGCGGGGAGAGGGAGAGAGAGAGAGCGCAAACTGCGGCCGCAGGAGGAGAGAGGGAAAAAGAAGGAAGGTGCGGCGGTGCAGGTCTGCACGCACAGGCGCACAGACAAAATCCCACGTGCCGCAAAAATCAAATCCCAGACGTCTGGAAGGGGTTCCAGACATCTGGTCAGACGTTTGGGCCACCTCCCAGACATCTTAAAAGACGTCTGAAGCCGCATTCGTAACAATATAACAAACTCAAAGGAAGTTTCGTCCCCGAAACTTGCGCTAACTAGGGTGTGGGAAAAATGTCATAATAACCATAACAAACTCAAAGAGGACCGAAGCCGATCCGAAAAGATGTACCCGCAAAGAGTTCCGGGTACCGCTCCCGCATTGCCGCCTCAGGCTCCCAGGTAGCCTCCTCGTACTGCTGGCTCCTCCACAAAACCTTCACCAGGGGTACTTGCTTTCGTCTCAAACTGCGGATGGCTCGGTCAAGAATCTTCACTGGCCGTTTGGGGTAGGTCAGGTCGTCGTCCACCTTGACGCTCTCGTGACTTAGTACATGACTCGGATTGGCTACGTACTTCCTGAGGTTGGACACGTGGAACACATCGTGCACACTAGAAAGCTGGGGAGGGAGGGCAAGCCTGTAAGCAACGGGTCCAACCCGCTCCAGGACCTCAAAGGGCCCCACAAATCTTGACGCAAGCTTCCTTCTCACCCCAAACCGTTGCAGGCCCTTCATGGGCAAAACATGAAGAAAGACGTGGTCCCCAACCTCAAACTGCACCTCTCTGCGTCTCCGATCCGCGTAGCTCTTCTGTCTGCTCCTGACAGTGCGGAGTCGCCTGTGGATCTGCTCGACTACCTCCTGACTCTGCCGGATCAACATGGGGCCAACCTCCCACTTGGTCCCCACCTCAACCCAACTCAAGGGTGCCGTACACCTCCGTCCGTACAGGGCCTCGTAGGGAGCCATGCCGATGCTCGAGTGATAGCTGTTGTTGTATGCAAACTCCCCCAGGGGCAGGTGTTCCTCCCAAGAGCCCCTCCAGTCCAGTACACAGGCACGCAAAAGGTCCTCAAGTGTCTGTATCGTGTGCTCCGACTGTCCGTCCGTCTGGGGGTGGTAAGCTGTACTAAACCTCAACCGCATCCCCAGGGCCTGCTGAAACTCAGCCCAAAACTGGGACGTAAAGCGGGTATCCTGGTCGGATACGATCTCCCGCGGAACTTCGTGTAGTCGTACCACGTCGCGGATGTACCTCTCTGCCAACTGTGCTGGTCCCAAAGTGACTCGGATCGGCAAGAATCGTGCCGTCTTCGTCAGTCAATCCACAATTACCCAAACAGCGTCGTGTCCTCGCTGGGTAACAGGTAAGCCCACCACCAAGTCCATGGTGATGCTTTCCCACTTCCACTCTGGCACTGGAAGCAGCTGTAGCGGCCCTGCAGGCCTCTGATGCTCGGCTTTCACCTGTTGGCACACTAAGCACTACTGCACGAATTCACCCACATCCCGCTTCATCCCCCTCCACCAAAACTCGTGTCTCAAGTCGTGGTACATCTTCGTGTTTCCGGGATGTATGGTGAATCTAGAACCGTGTGCCTCAGTCAGGAGCTCTCTCAACAGCTCCTCGTCCCTGGGAACGCACAACCGTCCCCTCAGGCATAGTACCTGGTCTGTGAAAGAGAAGTCCCTTGGGTCTCCTGACAGTACTCTATCGCGCAAGGACTGTAAGTATGGATCAGCCATCTGTCCTGTGATGATGAGGTCTATCAGCTCTGGCCTAGTCTGTCGTGTTACAGTCACTGCCCCACAGTGCCCCCGTAACTCCAGGGGTCGCCAACTGCCCACCTCCTCCAAAAGTTTCCAACTCTGTAACTGTAAACTGGCCAAGTGTGCGGGTGCCTTCCGGCTCAAGGCGTCAGCCACCACACTGGCCTTTCCCGGGTGGTAGGAAATGCTGCAATCGTAGTCCTTCAGAAGCTCCAACCAACGTCTCTGTCTCATGTTGAGCTCCTTCTGATCAAAAAGGTATTTGAGGCTCTTGTGATCTGTGAAAATCTCAAAGATCTCACCGTACAAGTAGTGCCTCCATGTCTTCAGCACGAAGACAACAGCTGCCAACTCCAGGTCATGGGTAGGGTAGGTATGCTCATGGGGCCTCAGTTGCCACGAAGCGTAAGCGACAACGTGACCCCTCTGCATGAGCACACCTCCAAACCCCTGCAAGGAGGCGTCCATGTACACAACGAACCCGCCACTACTGTCAGGGATGGTGAGCACGGGAGCCGAGGTCAACCTCTCCTTTAGCTCCTGAAAACACGCCTCACAGGCATTTGTCCAAGTGAAGGGCACGTCCTTCCGGGTCAACTGTGTCATAGGACGCGCAATCTATGAAAAACCTCTGATGAAACGTCTATAGTAGCCTGCCATTCCCAGGAAACTGAGAATCTCAGTGATTGAACGCGGTCTCTCCCACCTGAGCATTGCCTCGACCTTGGCTGGGTCCACCGCCAAGCCGTCTCCAGAGATCACATGACCTAAGAAGGTCACCTCCCTCAACCAGAACTCGCACTTGCTGTATTTAGCGTACAGCCTACGTCGTCTCAGCGTGCCCAAAACCATCTGCAAGTGTTGTCCGTACTGCGTCCGATGTCGAGAATAGATGAGTACATCATCAATGAATACCACCACGAACTGGTCCAAGTACAGTCTAAACACCCGGTTCATCGGTCCATGAAAGCAGCGGGGGATTGGTCAGCCCAAACGGCATGACCAAAAACTCGTAGTCTCCGTATCGGGTGCGGAAAGCTGTCTTGGAGACGTCTGCCTCCCTGATCCTCAACTGGTGGTATCCAGACCTCAAGTCGATCTTGGAGAACACCGTGGCACCCCGCAACTAGTTAAACAAGTCGTCGATCCTCGGCAGCGGATATCTGTTCTTGATGGTGACCTTATTCAGCTGTCGGTAGTCCACACAAAGGCGCAGGGTACCATCCTTCTTCTTCACAAACAGTACCGGGGCTCCCCAGGGAGACGCACTGGGCCTCATGAAACCCTTCTCCAAAAGGTCCTGCAACTGGGACTTGAGCTCTCGCAGCTCAAGCGGTGCCATCCTGTATGGCGCGGTGGAGATGGGGTTGGTCCTAGTACTAGTGAGATCTCAAACTCGATCTCACGCTCGGGCGGCAGTCCTGGTAACTCGTCTGGAAACACATCAGGGTACTCTCTGACCACCGGGATGCTCTGGAAGTCTGCCACAGGGTTGGGCTCTGCCACCACACAAGCTAGGAAGCCCTCACACCCCTGGCTCAAAAGTCTCGCTGCCCGAAGTGCCAAAATGCACCTGAAACCTTCGTCCACTGGCTGTCCGTGAAACTCGAAAGAAGGCAACTCTGGCATGGAGAAGACAATCTTCCTCTCAAAATAGTCCACTAATGTGTGGTAAGTGGACAACCAGTCCATCCCCAGAATTACGCCAAAGTCCTCCATCTGTATCATAATCAGGTTAGCTGGCAGGCTTTGTCCCCTGACGCTGACCTCGCAATCCGTGTACACCTCCTCAGCTACAAACAGCTGACCACTCGGACCTCTGATTACGAACGGATTCTCTAACAGCATATAATCCTGGCCCAAACTAACTGCGAAACTGGCTGCGACAAACGAGTGCGTAGCGCCGGAATCGAAAAGCGTGTAAACGAGTCTGTCGGAAACTGAAACCATACTTGCCACTACCAAGCCCGAAGCTATGGCATCCCTATGTGTCAGGTGCGGACGAAGCAGCCACACTCTGCGTCGGACGGGTAGGTGCTGGCCGGTACCCTCCTCGCGATTGCTGTCCTCCTCCTCACGCCTGGGAACCGCGGCCTCTTGCACGCCCTCCAGTGCTCTGCGCGGGAAGTATCTGCTGACCTCCTGCCCTAGACGGGCAGTCCCTCCTGATGTGGCCCGACTAGCCACACTGGTAACAGAGGGGAACCCGACTCCCGCCCTCAGTGGGTCCCTGCTGTCGGCTGGGCGGGGGTCCGGTGCTGGCGACTGGCCCCTGTCGAGGGCCCCCAAAGGCCACTAATGGCCCTGCAAAACGTGACGGCTCTCCCGTGGACGCCACATGCCTCCTCTCTCGCCGGCCCTGTGAAAAGTCTGGCTGGAAGGGCCTCTTTCGCCCGCCGTCAGTGTCTCGCACGGACGGGTTAGTCTCCTCGTAAGTCATGGCTACCTCCACCACCCTCGAAAACGTAGGCAGCTTCAGGGGTTTGACATACCCCCGAATCGCAGGCCAGAGCCCCTCGGTGAACCTCCAAAGGCGCTCCTCCTCAGTGGCTACCGCTGTCGCTACAAAGCGGGACAGCTCCAAGAAACGCGTGCGATACGCGCTCACGGTCATCGTCCCTTGGCGGAGAGTGTGGAACTCCCGCCTCCTCTGGTCCTGCCACGTCTAAGGAAAGTACTGCTCACAGAAGAGGGCGACGAACCGATCCCAGGTCGGCTCGTCCCTCTCCTATCCCCGGACCGCCCTCCACCACCTGTGTGCCGCACTCTCCAGCTAGTACGTGGAAAAGGCCACGCAGCACTCCACCGGGGGGCGAAGGGTGTCGAAAATCTTCTCCAGCTGCTCGAGCCAGTCCTCTGCCTCGGTCGGGTCCTCATCCCCCTTGAAGGAGGGGGGCTTCACCGGAACTGTTCGAAGAGCTCGGAGTGGCGCTGCAGTGGGGATGCTGGTGCACCTCCAGGCAAAGGTGCCTCGTGCACAGAAGTGTCGGAGGAAGGTGGGGGCGGCGGCTGCCCATCCCCTCCCCCGTGTCCAGCGCCACGTCCGTGGGTGGTCCCACAGAGGACTCCCCCTCTGCAGCCCCAGGGTGAGGCGCTCGGGGCGGTGGGTGGAGCTCCTCTCGCACAATATCCCGTATCAGCTGGGCGAGGTCCTGGGCCTGGACGCCCGGGATTAGTGGCTGGTCCACTGAGGCGTCGGCAACGGCACGCCTACCTCGCCTACCTCGTCCTTGGCCGCGCCCGCGGCCAGTCTCGCCAGTCCCGCGACGAGGCATCTCCTGTAAGGAGACGCGCAACAAAACGGAACACGTCACTATGGAACGATACCTAACGGAAATGTCTAAGAGCTCATGTCAAAAGATATGTTGTGGTGGCTACTCTAGTTATAGACATGTGAATTGGTTATTTTCCAGTTAGTTGATTCACTTCTCGAGACGACCTTGCTCTGATACCATCTTGTAACGACCCGATTCCCGAGTCCCTATGAGACACGAGAACCGGACCGACTCGACTAATCCCAAGACCTAGTCATCCAACGAGGAAGTAACCAAAAGAGCAGTAAAATAAACCACATTCAACATGAAGTATAACTAACAGTAACAAAATACAGCAGTAAGAAAAAGAACTACTACAGCATGTACCACCACAACAGTAGAACAACATTTAACATAACAAGAACTACGAGTAAAGAAAAGTACAGAGAGTAACAAAAACTACTCACTACAGTGGAAACAAAAAGGGCACAAAAGAGCAGTGGTAACTCTACTGGACCCTACTCGGCCCAGCGTCCTCTGCAGCCGCTGACCCTGGCTGCTCAACACCTGGTCCTGAAAAGTAACGAGTGTAACACGTCAGCGAAACGCTGAGTAGAGTGGAAGCTAAACTAAAGAAGCAGTAAGGTGTACAGTAGCTGTTTTATTTTTCTTTCTTCCTTTATTTACGTCTTTCTATTGTTTCACAATTTATCTATTTCTCAGATCCTTCACTTGATCTCGAATGTTCCTCGTGGGAACGATCTTGATTGCAGTCTTTTCCGAACAGTAGAAGTAGCACGTGGTTCTCTCCTGGCCGGGAGAGTCCCTCGTGGTGATCCTACTCTCAGCCAACCACCCCAAGGTCACGGACAGACGTAACGGTGACTACGGTACGCGGGATAAACGCACAGGTAGCTAACCCGCACTGGCACGCGGTCAGTCATTTCCGTTAACGGGTGCGCCCAAAGCACAGCACGGAACCAGTACAGGGCAGAGCCCTCTCAGTAACAGGGGTCCAACCCCTCCACAGTAATCAAACAGGGGCCTTGCCCCTCCACAGTCTGCGCACCCTCGCCTAACTACCCTGTTTGCCCCAGTGGGCCTAACAAGTCGGTGTAGGAGGCTAGCAGAACCCCGGGGCCCGTGGGGTAGCTAGCGCTCTCCCTACACTAGTTGCTCTCCTCGGTACTACGTACACAAGGGCCAGCAAGTCGGTACAAAGTGGCCAGACCTAACCTCGGGTCCCTGGGGCGGCTGGCTCCGCTCTGCACTAAACAGGTAACAGGTACTTTCCTTGGTACCACGTACCCAAGAGACAGCACACTACCACGTCTTTCTTTCTCAGATCCATTCCTTTCTCTTTCCAGGAGATCCACTCTTAATTCCCCGTAGGGTTCTAGCTCTTTTAACTCAGAACATCTAGGTTTCACTTTCCAGTTTCACGTTCTTACGATCCATGTTCTCAATCACGTGTATTTATTCATAACAGGCGGCTGTTAAATCAATTTACAGGCAGCCATTTGTTCCTTTCCATTTTTCCAAGACTGCAGTATTCGTATATTCCACTAGTTTTCCCATCCTAGGATTCATGCCATACCCTAGGATCTATCATACAATCTAGTTTTCTAGCCCTAGGATTCATGCAACACCCTAGGATCTACCATTCATTCTAGTTTCTCATTCCTAGGATTCATGCAATGTCCTAGGTTCTATTTATGGTTCCATAATTTAACAGATTATACTAATAAACTTAAAAGCCACTCTACCAGTTACAACAGGAGTACTGGGGGCGTGGTCGGGAATCCCGCGTGCCTCCGCAACCCCTGAGACTACAATGAAACGGGGTCCTATCACAAGGATCAAACATAAGGAGTTTCTCAAAATAGTATATAATTACTGTAGACGGGTAGATGATTTAATTCCGAAAAGGACACAACTCGAAACGTGGAAAATGGACTCCGAACGGGCCCTAAACGGGTCGAAAACGACTAAACAGTGCAAAATCAGACATCTAGAACCTCTTCCAGACGTCTTAAAATGAGGGTCAGGTGGTACCTTTGCTCTGTATAGTCTCTCAGACGTCCAGAAGCCTGCGGGGGCGTCTGGCCTAGTTCCCAGACGTCCGATGGTCACCCCGGACGTCTGGAAGTCTTTCCCGTCGTCTGACACTACAGTCAGACGTCTGATTTGCATTGGATGGCGAATCTCAGAACCTGCGCGTACCCATTCCTCACTCTCAGTACGGATGGTCGAAGAGAAGGAGGAAGTACGAAAATAACTTACCTTTCAGACGTCTGGACAGTCGTCCAGATGTCTTCCCTGTCGTCTGGTTGGAAACCCAGACGTCTGATTCTGGAAAAACTTCCAGAATCAGAGCGCGACTCGCCCTTCGTCCGTGATGCATGGCCACGCCACGCCTTGTCCGCTTGCTGCTCGAGTTGCAGCAGGCCTCCCACTTCACCCCGCGTCTGTTGCTCCCCCGCCGGCTGGCTCTAGCAGCCCCGGCAAGCTCGCCCTAACGGCCGAGCGCCTCCTCCCTCGTGCCGCACCTCCTCCCGCACTCACCGCGGCTGTCGCTGCCGCCGCTCGCTCGCGCTCGCGCACCGACTGGAAGGAGAAGAGGAAGGGAGTGGAGGTGATGAGAGTGAGGGAGAGGGCATGGCTTTTTTAAAGCTGCGTGGGGAGAGGGAGAGAGAGAGAGAGAGCGTAGACTGCGGCCGCCGGAGGAGAGAGGGAAAAAGAAGGAAGGTGCGGCGGTGCAAGTCTGCGCGCACAGGCGCGCAGACGAAATCCCGTGTGCCGCAGAAATCAAATCCCAGACGTCTAGAAGGGGTTCCAGACGTCTGGTCAGACGTCTGGGCCACCTCCCAGACGTCTTAAAAGACGTCTGAAGCCGCATTCGTAACATATCTCATCAGATAGTTGGATAGGATAATTTGATATACTATTGACTAAGTAGTATAAGTGACAGTATAAGTGAGTAAGTAATATAAGATGTAAATAGTATTCTAATTCTAAGGTGGAAATCAATAATAGAATCCTATTAGGTGGAAGGAAGGAAGGAAGGAAATAGTAGAATCCTATTCCAATGGAATTCTATCCAATGTGAATTGGATTACCGAAAATCCAGAGCGGAAAAGGATGAGAAATTCAAAGGGATTCTGGATTGGATCGGGAATCCATTTTTGGTATGGATCAAGGATCTTTCTATATTTGATTCTTCCATTCTCGACGATGAATAGGGAGAGCTATCGACCGAAACCGGAGCAAGAGGAAACCCAACCGCGTACCCCGACCTATGGGAGGACCGACCTCCACGGAGGAAAAAGCTAGCAAGCTAGCTATCGCCAATCTAATATGGGTTCACAAGCATATCAATTCCATACCCCATATTCCATATGGGTATTAACAGGCCCCATTATACCCATATTAGATTATTAACTCTAGATAGTACAAAATATTTTCCCAGAAGTTACCCATACACTACACTATGCCTTAGCATATGCATAAAAATATTTTGTACGTACGTTTGTTTCCTATCTAGCTTGCTAGGAAGGAAACCAATCCCATAACCTTAAGGATGGTTATGTGATTGGGAGGAGCCTGGCAAGCATTCCATGGAGGGTTCTCTCCAAAGGCGTGGTTTGGAGATAACCCGACCCCATGTAATGAAGCACCTAAGACTGAGGGCCGAGGAGGTTTGTCATCAGTCTTTTGTGTTTTTGGTTTGTTGTTGTCGTGTTTGAATCGAGTCACGCTTTTGCTTGACAAATGGTTTCAATCGTAAAGGGGCAGGTTTGTAATAAGTGGGAAGTAGAGTCTTCATCCCTCCAACAGAGAAAGCAGATGGATCCATGGTCGATTCCATCCCAAATGTGGAAGGTAGTTTTGTGTGGGGAGTTTTTTATGTATCGCAAGTCATAGGAAAAATGACACTCTGGGGGGAAGTTTCTATTTCCACAGCAATTTCTAGTGTGGTGAGGTAATCCCACCATTCCTAAGGGTCAAAGTGTCAAATGTCATGAACTAGGGAGACCACTACCCGTAGGCGACTGGGATCCTCTGATTGGCTTGCTCGAGAGGAGGCTTTCAGGGTGTTTGAGTAAGTTCGGGTTCTCTCTAGAGGTGGGCGTCTGGTCTTGCTGAAGGCTATGCTCTCTGCTCTTCCTGTTTTTCACCTTTCGGTCTTCAGGCCACCTAGAACGGAGGAGGATTTATGGTATTAGAAGGAGATTCTCAAAAATGGAAGGTAGCACGAGTGAAACGACTTACATGCCTCAGCATGCGTCCTTCAACTAGCATACCTCAGCATACGACCAATAATAGGGGGTTTCAGTAGAGTTAACCACCACCCCTTGGGGTGAAGTGGTTATACCATAGACAGATAGCTCCAACCCTCCTATTAGAGCAGAGCCATCTCCAAGGATGCGATCCCCTTGATAGGAGATGGCGGTCAAAGGATGCCTCAAATCGAGTTCAAATCGAGTTGAGGTATCCAAGTATATGAGAGTACCAAATCGAGCCAGGATTGGAGTAAGTCCCTAATTAACGTATAAATTTACTGAAAATAAGTTTTCTTTCTATTTTTATTTAAAATTTTAAACATATCATTACCTAAAATATAAAATATATTAATCACTAACCATGAGGAGATCTTATTTTTTATGCAAAAAAATCCGACGAGACAGTAACTAATCTATACCTTTATTAAAATTTACGTGGCATTGCATATCAAAATATTTTAATTATATCTTTTAGAAAACTTTTCCTTTTATTAATATTACTAAATATCTCCTTTATTCTTTTTTTCTACAAATTTCATAACATCTTTGCTTTTACACTATTAGTCTAAACATCTACGATACAATGCAACCTCATATCCGTACAAAGCACAAAGCTAAGTACTAGTTCAATTGAAAGCTCAATTCTTTTGAGGTGCCGTGCCCGAGTGGCGGAAACCAAAATAGAATCACTCGTCGATGAGGATGCGAAAAACGCACGCTTGACACTCGCACTTCATGGAAAGGATTCCAATGTGAACAAGAACAGACCCACCTGCGAAATCCACGAAACCCACATCCCAAAAACGTTGAAATCGAATTCAACGTACCCACTTGATGCATTGCCAAACGCCACGGAGCAAATTTCCTCCACCCTTTTTGTTGGACCAACGAAGCAGAGGAAGTGCTGCTACGGATGAGAAGGGTAAATAATACTCGTGAGTAATGCAGAGAGAGAGGGAGAGAGAGAGAAAGAGAGAGAGAGAGATCGTAGAGTTTGGCAACCTTCCAATGGGTGGATGTGAAACCTCATGATATAAAGAGAGACAACTGAAATTCAACTAAAAGAGGGGAAGATGTTCCGTCCCTGGGAAACGGAGGGACAAACTACAGCCCGCTTCAAGGAGCGGAAAAACTCCGAACGGAGTAGACAAAACATAAGAGCCAAAATAAAAAATAAAAATAAAGATAAATACAAAGAAGATACTTCTATAATCAAAACATAGCATCCCATAGAGATTGCTCCATGCCGTAATGTAACGAAGGTGCCACCAAAGACAAGGCTTCAATGATCATCTCAATCCATGCCAACGACACCTTGGAAACCCAGGAACCGAAGGTGAGTCGACTGCATCTCGGTAGTGTGAAACAACGGTCTCTAACATGGTCCCGTCGAAGCCGTGGGGGTGAGTGGTGAAACCCAAGACCAAGCGCACAACACCACCCACCCTCCCTCCCCCTCCCCTCCATAAAGAAGGGACGAGGAGTAGTGATGCTGAGGGGGAACAACACTCAAGGTAACCCCCTCACCATCTGCCAGAGGGGAACGAACGTTGGAGGGGCGTGAAGGGCGGAGGAGCATCGACGTCGGAGGCGAGAGGAGGAGACAATGCATGATGAGGTGTGGTTCATCATAGCTAAAATGTCCAAGTTAAGCTAGAAACTAGGTTAAATACTGAAATGACTCGTTCCCTTTTTAGTCGGATAAGACATCTGGAGTTTCAGTTAGACGTCTGTCCAGACGTCTGGACACATACCCGGACGTCTGAAAGTGAGAATTTTCATACGTCATTTTGGGCTCTGCGCATAGGCGGCACACAGAAGCCTCTCTCCTCCGCACCCTCACCCCCTTAAACCCTAAAACCACCCTATATAACCCCCCCCCTCTCTCTTCTTCTCACCCCCTCACACCACTCAAGCCACCGCCACCTCCACCTTCTCCTTGTGACGACTGCACCCTCCAGCCTCCCATCTCTGCTGATGCAGCTGCGGCGAGGAAGAGAGGAGCCAGCGAGGGAGAACGGGGAAGTGCGAGAGCGAGAGAGTGCGACGGAGTGACAGCGGGGGAGGAGGGAGACGACTGTGGGAGCTCGGTGGAGCTCAAGGAGGAGTTCGTGGGAGGACGCCGGCGAGGAGCTTCTCAAGCTCCTGCAGCTGCTAGAGTTGCCGCTGCAGGCAGAGGGCGAGCGGCCTGCAGCGGGGCGAGCTGCGTGGAGGAGTTATGGTATTGGAAGTTTCCAGTATCAAACGTCTGGAGTGATGTCCAGACGGCTGGCAAGCATCAGGATGTCCGAAGCTGAAGCCGGATGTCTGAAAACACAATATCGTGAGAGGTACGTGCTTCCTGCACTACTTTCTGCCATGCAGACGTAGCGCAGGGATGTCGGGCTGATTTTGGACCTATGGCTTTCATATGCAGGTGAAGGCTATGGGAAGACGCGCGATGAGCTCTCCTAAGTACTTTTAGACATCTGGCCGTATTGCCGGACGTCCGATGGCCCTTCCAGACGACTGGAGGGAGGGTGAGATGTATGGAGCTGCCCCCAGACGGTTGCGGAGGGATCCAGATGTCTGAGAATACCGCAAGAAACATAAGGTGAGATCTGACGTCTTTTAAGATGTCTGGGACTAGCCCAAATGTTTGATTTTGGTCAGTAACTGTGTTTTTGGCCCGTTTAGGGCTCAAACGGAATCGAATTTCCACAAACAAAGCATTGTTATGTTCCACTCGAGTTTCTCTATGTGTTCGTGTTGAGTATCTACTATTTTGAGCTCGTATGATGTAAATTAGTCGTTGGTACAGGTTACCAGCCGGTGGCGTGTTCGGGGCCCACGAAGATGGCGAGATTTGCAGCACAGGCACCCATTACTCCCGTGATATCTGGTAGAGTGGTTTAATGCATTTATTAAGACATGAATAAAGAATATGCCTGCTTAGATTAAATTGATTGTAACTCTAGGATATGGAATGAACCCTAGGGTAGAAATATATGAGCATGATGTTGAACTACTCTAGTTTACTTAAGATGCATGTTAAAACACGAGCTGCCTGTATGTAAATGAGAAATTGAACTGTGAAACCATAAGCTGCATGTATATATTGAGAATTTAATTGTGAAAACACGAGCTTCTTGTATATGAATGAGGAACAAGCCTTGGAAACATGAGGTCTGAATATGGATAAATGAGATGAATATGAGCATGAACCCTACGGGGAATTAGGAGTAGAACTCCTGTGGATGAAAGGAATCTGGAATGTAGATGGGAAGTAAGCTAGCCCTTATGTACATGGTACCAAGGAGAGCAACTGTCCCTTTTTAGTGTAAAGAGGAGCTAGCCGCCCTTGGGTCAAGACACAAGATTAAGATTGGCCACTCTACACCGAGTCTTGTTGGTCCTCGCGTACGTGGTACCGAGGCGTGCTACTATTATAGGGAGGGAGCTAGCCGTCCCACGGGACCTGGGGTTAAGCTAGCCACCCTACACCGACTTTGTTAGGCCCACTGGGCAAATTGGAGTAGTCAGACGAGAGTACGCGGACTATGGAGGGGCGAGACCCCTGTTTGGTTTTGAGAAGTGAGACCCCTGTTTTGAGAGGGCAAGGCCCTATATTGTAACGAGTTGTACTTTGTGCGTACCCGCTAGCGGGAACGACTGACCGCATGTCAGTGCGAGGTAGCTACCCATGTGGTTATCACGCATGTCGTAGTCACCGCTATGTCTCGACAGTGACCTCGGCGTGGTTAACTAGGTGTAGAACTACCACGGGGGACTCTCCCGGCCAGAAGAGCACCACGTGTACCTTCTACTCCACGGAAAAGACTGCAATCAAAATCGATCTCACGAGGAACAAGCAAGATCAAGAAATACTTGGTTACCTTGGGAAATAGATGAACCAGAAATACATAATGAGATAAATAAGAAATGGGAGTAAAACCTGCTCGTTGTTTTTACTTTACTTGCATTTAAATAATGTAAACACCACTCTACTCAGCGTTTGCTGACTCCGTCTTTTCGTAACCCTGTTCAGGACCAAGAGTTGAGCAGCTCAAGTTTTCGGTTACAGAGGGAGCTGGGCCTAGCCAAGCCCAACCGTAGTTGTTTTTCTTTCCAGCTCTTTAGTTCTTGCTGTAGTTGTGAGTACTGGACCCTTGAGCTACTATTTCTGTTACTTTCTATTTTCTTTCCGCTGTTGTTGTTGTGGTGGCATGTACTATTTTGAGACAGTTGTTCTACTTTTGTTTATTGCTTCATTCATTCTTTTTGCTTAGTTATATTGCATGTGTGAATGTACTTTATTTTCTTGCTTTTGGTTATTTCTAATTGGACGACTAGGTCATGAGATTAGTCGAGGCGAGCCGATCTTGGATCCTATAGGGATCCAGGAACCGGGTTGTAACAAGATGGTATCAGAGCAAGGTTGTCCTGAGAAATGAACCAATTTGTCCGAGAATAACCACTCACATGCATACAACTAGGATAGCTACCACAACGTACCACTTTGATATTTGTTTCTGAGTCTTTTACTCGATGTAATCCTGTATCGATGACAACTCATGTTTTATCTCTTACGTCTCCTTGTAGGAGATGCCCTGTCGGAAAGTTCCCGACGCAGGCCATGGTCGTGGCCGTGGACGAGGTCGGAGGGGCGGACGTGCCGGACCTGAGGCATCAGTTGACCCACCTCTCCTCCCGGGCATTCAGGCCCAGGATTTCGCCCAATTGATCAGAGACATCGTGCAAGAGGAGCTCCACCAGCCTCCACGGGCACCTCTTCCTGAGGACGTTGAAGAGGAGTCCTCGATGGGACAGAGTGAGCGTCGTAGTGCCGGACGAGTAGGAGGGGGAGGGGGTGATCCTCCACCACCCCCACCACACTCTAACACTTCCGAGCACGAGCCCTCCCTTGCCTGGAGGCGTGCCCATTCCCCCACTGCAGTTACACCACGAGCTTTTTGGATAGTTCTGGAAGCTGAAGCCCCCCTCCCTCAAAGGAGATGAGGACCCGCCTGAGGCAGAGGACTGGCTGGAGCAGATAGAGAAGGTGTTCGACACCCTTCACCCTCCTGTGAAGTATCGTGTGGCCTTTGCCATGTACCAGCTAGAGAGCGCAACACACAGGTGGTGGAGGGTAGTCAGAGGCCAGAAGGGGAGAGAGTCCACGTGGGACCAGTTTGTGGCTCTCTTCTGCAAGCAGTACTTTCCGCAGACCTGGAAGAACCAGAGGAGGTGGGAGTTCCACACTCTCCGCTAGGGGACATTGACGGTTAGCGCGTACCGCACACGTTTCCTGGAGCTATCACGTTTCGCCCTAACAGTTGTGTCTACTAAGGAGGAGCATTTGTGGAGGTTTACTGAGGGGCTTCGACCTACTATTCGGGGGTATGTCAAACCATTGAAGCTGCCCACTTTCTCTCGTGTGATCGAGGCAGCCATGACTTACGAGGAGACCAACCTGGCCACATGAGACACTGACAGCAGACGAAAGAGGCCCTACCAACCAGAGTACTCTTAGGGACGTCGAGAGAGGAGGCACATGGCGCCCGCAGGAGAGCCGTCTCGTTCTGCGGGGTCACCAGTGGCCTTTGGGGGCCCCAGGCAAGGGCTAGTTGCCAACACCGGACCCCCGCCCAACCGCCAACAGAGACCGACGGAGGGAGGAGGTCGTGTACCCGTCTGCTACCAGTGTGGCCAACCGGGCCACATCAGGAGGGACTACCCATTTAGGGCCGAAGCACAGCAGATGCTCCCCGCACCAACCGCTGGAGGCTGAGTTAGTGGTCGTGGTCACCAGGCACGTAGGGGAGGACAGTAGTCACGAAGAGGGGTACCGGCCAGCTGCTGCTCGCCCGACCCAAAGTGTAGCTACTTCATCTACACTAAGAGCTGAGTGGCATATCAACGCCCTGACACATAGAGACGCCAGGGCTTCGGGTTCTGTGGTGGAAGGTATGGTTATTGTTTCTGGTAGATTAATGTACGTACTTTTTGATTTCAGCGCCAAACACTCCGTCGCTACGAGTTTTGCCATCAGTTTGAGGTAGGGCAGTGTACTGTTAAAGGATCCGTTTGTGATCAGAGGCCCAGGTGGCCAGTTGTTTGTAGTCGAGGAGGTCTACACAAACTGTGAGGTCAGTATAGGGGGACACAGCCTCCCCTCTGACCTGATTGTGATCTAGATGGAGGACTTTGGTGTGATCCTAAGGATGGATTGGCTGTCCGCCTATCACGCCCTGGTGGACTGTTTCGAGAGGAAGATCATCTTCTCCATACCGGAGTTTCCTCCCTTTGAGTTTCACAGACAACCGATGGACGGAGGTTTCAGATGCATCTCCACGCTTCGGGCAGTGAGGCTTTTGAGCCAGGGTTGTGAGGGCTTCTTGGCCTGTGTAGTGGCAGAGCCTAGCCCTATGGCTGACTTTCAGAGTATCCTGGTGGTTTGTGAGTACCTTGATTTTTTTCCAGAGGAGCTGCCAGGACTACCGCCTGAATGTGAGATCGAGTTTGAGATCTCACTGGTATCGGGGACTATCCTCATTTCTACTGCACCGTACCGGATGGCAACGCTTGAGTTGCGAGAGCTCAAGTCACAACTACAGGACCTGTTGGAGAAGAGCTTTGTGAGGCCCAATGCGTCCCCATGGGGAGCCCCTGTGCTATTTGTGAAGAAGAAGGACGGTACCCTACGACTTTGTGTCGACTACCGAGAGTTGAATAGGGTCACTGTCAAGAATAAGTATTCGCTGCCAAGGATTGACGACCTCTTCAACCAGTTGCGAGATGCCATGGTGTTCTCCAAGATAGATCTACGGTCAGCTTACCACTAGTTGAGGATCAGGGAGACTGACATCTCCAAGATAGCTTTCAGTACCCGGTACGGGCACTACGAGTTCTTGGTCATGCTGTTTGGGCTGACCAATGCCCCCGCTGCCTTTATGGATTTGATGAACCGTGTTTTCTGGCCGTACTTAGACCAATTTATGGTGGTGTTCATTGATGACGTACTCATTTATTCATGGGATCAAGCGCTGTATGGACAAAATTTGCGCATGATCCTGGATACCTTAAGGCGACGCAGGTTGTATGCCAAGTACAATAAGTGCGACTTTTGGTTGAGACAAGTGACTTTCTTGGATTGGCTGCGGATCTAGCCAAGATAGAGGTCGTACTCAGGTGGGAGAGGCCACGCACAGTGACAGAGATACGCAGCTTTTTGGGACTAGTAGGTTACTACCGGCGGTTTGTCAGAGGATTCTCTCAGATCGCGCGTCCTATGACCCAGCTGACCCAGAAGGACGAGCCCTTTGCCTGAACAGATGAGTGTGAGGCATGTTTTCAAGAGTTGAAGGAGAGATTGACTTCAGCTCCTGTATTTACCATCCTAGACAGCAGTGGCGATTTTGTGGTTTACACCGACGCTTCGTTGCAGGGGTTAGGGTTGTGCTCATGCAGCGGGGTCACGTTGTCGCTTATGCTTTGCGGCAACTGAAGCCCCATGAGCATAGCTACCCTACTTATGACTTAGAGCTAGCAGCAGTTGTCTTCACACTGAAGACATGGAGGCAATACCTTTATGATGAGACTTTCGAGATCTTCACAGATCATAATAGCCTCAGGTACTTGTTTGACCAGAAGGAGCTTAACATGAGACAGAGACATTGGTTAGAGCTCTTGAAGGACTACGACTGCAGCATCTCCTACCACCCAGGGAAGGCCAATGTGGTGGCTGATGCCTTAAGCCAGAAGGCGCCCACCCACTTGGCCAATTTACAGGCACAAAGTTGGAGACTCATGGAGGAGTTGGGCAATTGGCGACCCCGGGAGTCACGAGGGTATTGTGGGACAATGATAGTGACGTGGCAAACACGACCAGAGCTGATAAACCGCATCATTGTAGGGCAGATGGCCGACCTGTACTTACAGATGCTACGAAACAGGGTGTTGACAGGGAACCAAGAGACTTTTCGTTCTCAAACGAGATTCTGCGTATGAGGGGATGTCTATGCGTTCCTAGGCATGAGGAGTTGTTGAGAGAGCTTCTGGCGGAGGTGCATGGGTCTAGGTTCACCATATATCCCGGGAACACAAAGATGTATCATGATTTGCGATGCGACTTCTAGTGGAGAGGGATGAAGCGGGATGTTGGTGAGTTTGTTTAGCAGTGTTTAGTATGCCAGCAAGTGAAGGCCGAGCACCAGAGGCCTGCAAGGCCATTGCAGCCACTTCCTGTGCCAGAGTGGAAGTGGGAGAGCATCACCATGGACTTGGTGGTGGGTCTACCAGTTACCCGTGACGACACGACGCAGTCTGGGTGGTAGTAGACAGGTTGACAAAGACGGCGCATTTCCTACCGATCCGAGTCACCTTTGGACCAGCACAATTAGCAGAGCGATATATCAGAGATGTCATGCGCCTGCACGGAGTCCCACATGAGATCGTATCCGACAGGGATACTCATTTTACTTCCCAGTTCTGAGCTGAGTTTCAGCAGGCTTTGGGGAAATGTTTGAAGTTTAGTACCGCTTACCACCCCCAGACGGACGGACAATTAGAGCGCACCATACAGACACTTGAGGACCTTCTGCGTGCATGTGTGCTAGACTGGAGAGGCTCCTGGGAGGAGCATTTACCCTTGGCAGAGTTTTCATACAATAACAGTTACCACTCGAGCAGCAGCATGGCACCTTACGAGGCTCTGTACGGACGGAGGTGTACTGCACCCTTGAGTTGGGTCAAGGTGGGGACCAAGTGGGAGGTTGGTCCCAGGTTGATCTGGCAAAGTTAGGAGGTGATAGAGTAGATTTACAGATGACTCCACACTGTCAGGAGCAGGCAGAAGAGCTACGCTAACCGGAAACGCAGAGAGGTGCAATTCGAGGTTGGGGATTACATCTTTCTCTATGTTTCGCCCATGAAGGGCTTGCAACATTTTGGGGTGAAAGGAAAGCTTGCGCCGAGGTTTGTGGGGCCCTTTGAGGTCTTGGAGAGGGTAGGACCCATTACTTACCGACTTGCCCTTCGTCCCCAGCTTTCTAGAGTGCATGACGTGTTTCACGTGTCCAACCTCAGGAAGTACGTCGCCGATCCCAGTCACGTTCTGAGCCACGAGAGAATCGAGGTGGGTGACAACCTGACCTATCCCGAGAGACCAGTACAGATACTAGACAGAGCTGTCCGTAGTCTGAGACTGAAGCAGGTACCACTGGTGAAGGTCCTATGGAGAAGCTAGCGGTACGAGGAGGCGACTTGGGAGCCTGAGGCGACGATGCGAGAGCAATACCTGGAGCTTTTTGAGGGTATGTCCTTTCGGACCTACTTTGGTCTTCTTTAAATTTGCTATGCATTTTTACATTCCTTTTCCGCACCCTAGCTAGCTCAAGTTTCGAGGACGAAACTTCTTTTAAGTTTGTTATGATGAAATAACCTGTTGCCTTTTTTAGTCGAATAGGACATCTGGAGTTTCAATCAGACGTCTGTCCAAACGTTTGGACACATGCCTGGACGTTTGAAAGTGAGAATTTTTGTACGTCATTTTGGGCTCTACGAGCAAGCGGCGTGCAGAAGCCTCTCTCCCTTGCACCCTCACCCCCTTAAACCCTAAAACCACCCTATATAAACCCCCCCTTCTCTTCTTCTCACCCCCTCACACCACTCAAGCCACCGCCACCTCCACCTTCTCCTTGCAATGGCCGCACCCTCCAGCCTCCCATCTCTGCTGCTGCAGCCACGACGAGGAGGAGAGGAGTCGGCGAGGGAGAACGGGGAAGTGCAAGAGTGAGAGAGTGCGAGGGAGTGAGAGCGGGGGAGGAGGGCGATGACCGCGGGAGCTCGATGGAGCTCGAGGAGGAGTTTGTGGGAGAGAGGAGGTGCCGGCAAGGAGCTTCTCAAGCTCCTGCAGCTGCTGGAGTTGTCGCTGCAGGCAGAGGGCGAGCTGTGTGGAGGAGTTCTGGTACTGGAAGTTTCCAGTATTAAACGTCTGGAGTGACGTCCAGATGGCTAGCGAGGTATCAGGACGTCCGGAGCTAAAGTCAGATGTTTGAAAGCACAATATCATGCGAGGTACGTGCTTCTTGCACTACTTTCTGCCATGCAAACGTAGCACAGGGATGTCAGGCTGATTTTGGACCTGTGGCTTTCGTACGCAGGTGAAGGCTTTGGGAAGGCACGCGATGCGCTCTCCCAAGTATTTTTCGATGTCTGACCGCATCGTCGGACGTCTGACGGCCCTTCCAGACGGTTGGAAGTAGGGTGAGATGTCTAGAGCTGCACCCAGACGGTCGCGGAGGGATCCAGACGTCTGAGTATACCGCAGGAAACACAAGGTGAGATCTGACATCTTTTAAGACGTCTGATTTTGGTCAGTAATCGCATTTTTGGCCCGTTCAAGGCCCAAACATAATCGGATTTTCGCAAACAAAGTATCACTATGTTCCACTCAAGTTTCTCTACGTGTTCGTGTTGAGTATCTACTGTTTTGAGCTCGTATGATGTAAATTATTCGCTGGTACAGGTTACCTACCGGTGGCGTGTTCGGGCCCACAGTTGTTTTTCTTTCTAGTTCTTTAGTTCTTGCTGTAGTTGTGAGTACTGGACCCTTGAGCTACTGTTTCTGTTACTTTCTATTTTCTTTCTGCCGTTATTGCTGTGGTGGCATGTACTATTTTGAGACAGTTGTTCTACTTTTGTTTACTGCTTCATTCTTTCCTTCTGCTTAGTTATATTGCATGTGTGAATGTAGTTTATTTTCCTGCTTTTGATTATTTCTCATTGGACGACTAGGTCATGGGATTAGTCGAGGCGAGCCAGTCTAGGGTCCTGTAGGGATCTAGGAACCTGGTCATAACAAATACTATTGAATTAACACATGAAATGGGTTAAGTGTGGAAAATAGTGAAAATGACCTAAAACATCAAATCTGTGTTAAAAATGCGAAATTAGGTCATTAAATGAGGTATTCTATTCATTACTATAAATTGATGATCCAATTACAAATTAAACAAGTATTTGAGTACAAAAGTTCAAATCAAAAGTACAATTAACTTTCTTAATGTTCAATTAAGCTTAAATAAAAACTTGGTTGCATTTGAACATCATTAGGACCTTGCATTTATTAGATTACATATAGGTCCTCAGGTCACATTTATTTTATTCATTTAAAAACCTTCCAGGGACCATTTTGAAAGCTACAGGGGCCTCTTTGCAAATTCTAGGGACTGCTCTGAATTGCTTCTTCACCACTTATGGGCCTTGCCACAAAACCTCTACCCCCTCTCCCATAAGGGTTTCTCCGCAAATCCACCATTACACTTGCAACCGAGCGGTGCATTGTTCACCCGATGAACATAACAGTTCACAACTGTCCATTTTTTGCTCTCTTGATCCTGTGGCCCAGATCTAATCGAACCTTCGCATGCTTCGACGCATGTGATCACCTCTTGCCACAAATCCCATCCAACGGCCGCAATTCGATTTGAAATCTTACACGCCCTCACTAGCTCATCCCCACCGCCCAAGCCTTAGGTGTATAATCGCACCACTGTGGTGCTCTGAATCAATACCTTGGCTACTTAAGTCCCTCCCAGCTCCCTGCATGTGCCATTGGCTCCCTCCACCTTGAGCTGATCCTTTCATCCACCCTCCAATTCTCCTTCCTCCTTCATCAGGGCCACCTATGACAGGGACGACATTCCCTCCTCCAATTCGTCGTTGCAGTGACTAGATGCAACCCAGGGACCTTATTCATCTCTAGAGTCTTCCTCATCCCCCTTCGTCGCTATAGTGACCAGCTGCAGCCCAGGCATCCCATTCCTCC
This sequence comes from Thalassia testudinum, assembly GCA_037157565.1. Classification (NCBI taxonomy): domain Eukaryota; kingdom Viridiplantae; phylum Streptophyta; class Magnoliopsida; order Alismatales; family Hydrocharitaceae; genus Thalassia; species Thalassia testudinum. Next base: position 138,582,169 of record JAZHRO010000036.1, on the reverse strand, counting down.
TTTAGATTAGGATTTATCTGCTTTCTAGTGTAATTTAGATCAGTAGGAGTAGATTAGTGTAGATCCACTTAGCCCTCTCTGATCAATTCATATCAGAGAGGTGTTTTTTACCTCCATTTTGAAGCATTAATCTTCCCCTTCATATCACTGTTGCACCTTCTGATTTCCCTCAAGTTTTTATCATATTTCACTCATCCATTGAAGCATCAATCAGATCTGATGCTCTTCAGCATTCATATCTGATTGAGCACTAATTCATTAGAGGACCCCTTCATCCATTCCATTGTTTACAAGGGTCCTCATCATGGTTTTAATTGGATGGAATTCACTCGATTGTTGATTACTTTGATCTGAATGTCTGATTGGGATATTTGGTTTTGATTTGAAATTTTAATCGAGTGAATGTTTTTATTGGAGTCCAATTGAGTTTATGACAATGAATTGGAACTCAATGAATAGGATTTTCATCGATTGCATGCTTTGCGCCTAGTTGAATCATGGATAGTGTTTTTCTTGTTCTTTCTTGGAGAGCCATGCCAAGGAAAGTCAGTGTTCCTGACTTGAGGTTTGAGCAAGGATCTAATTGGTTTTACATGATCACTTAGAACTCCTGTATAGCAGTCAATGGTGTGTAGGAGTTCTAAATGAACAATTCAATTAGGTGATTCAAATCAACAACCCATTTGGGCACGACATGGTTTTAAATTCTAAATCAATCTTGATCAATGATTTTAGAGGAGTATAATGATAGGAACACCCATCTGATCAGAGTTTTAACTACAGTAAAAGCTACAATTAAGACGTCTGAACAGATGAATGTTTCATCTATTCTTGAGTGGTAATGCAGTAGATGGTATCTGATTTGAATTTGAACTACATCGTAGCTGCAATTGCTAAATTTTAGCTGCTGTTATGTGTAGTAGCTGCAACAACCACTGCAGCAGCCACTGTTTGGGTGTATTGGCTGATTTGATTGGCTGGGAATGGAGCTGAGTGTTTTGAGTGTTTGAGAAGATGACCTATTATATAGTGTTGAACATATTGTAACAAGAATTCAAGTGTTTTAAGTGACTGAAATTCAATTAGAATTGCTTGTCACTTAGTTTTCAATTCCTTTGTCAGCTATTTGCTTGTGCATCATCTGTACAAATCATAATATTAATGAAATCTGAAGTGAAAATTTGGTTTAATTGTTCATATATATTTCACATAGTGTGTTGGATGATCTTGAGTGTTTTAACTGTTATTTCAGCCACTAGGACTCTTTTTAGGGCCTTAGGTTCCCTTTGAAAACCCTCTTAAAGTCCTTACATGTGTCAACTTTGTAAATAAATAAAAATCTTTAAAAAATTCCAAAAAAGTAAAATAAACCTGTCTTAGTCAAGATTAGGTATATTTTAGGTGTATGCCAAGTTTCAAGAAATTTTGAACCCCCGACTTAGTAGAACATACCAACCAATGGTTCAATATACCTTAAAACTTAATAAAAGAACTAAACATCAAAAATGTCAAAAACAACTCTTCCCTTTCATCTCACACTCTCTCTCATCCCCCTATCTCTACTATATATATATAGCCCATAAAAAGCAAAAAAACCTTAAAAATTCCCAAACATACCATGTATACTGTGTATATACTTGTATATAGTAATTAAACCTAAGCTATATGTAAATATTGTATAATATGTATACAATGTATATAAATAACTTATATATGTATTCTATGTATTAAATTAAGTATTTAGAGTAATCTAATATATATATAATCTTATTGTATTATTTTATATTAATTTACATAACTTAAATGTATAATAACTAGGTAAATATACAAACATATTTATATGTACATATCTATACCTAATACTGTACATATGTATTTATAGATGTATTATGAATAATATTATGCCTATAATTTAATTTAATTATATATATATAATAAATACTTAAGTTATTAAGTTAACTAGGTAATTTATTAACTTAAAATAAAATAAATTAGTAATTTAAGTTAATATTGAGATAATTTATAGTGTATACATGTAAAATATTATTCTAAGTATTTTTAACTTATTTATATTATATTTATACTGTATTATAGTATTTATAGTCTATTTATATGTTAAACTAATTAAACATGTATTTAATTCTAAATAAATTAAAATAAAGCTTATAAAATATAATAAAAATCTGTAATAAATAATTTATTATGTATATTAATTTTGTATTAAGTCAATTTGACAATTAATTAACTAATTTATACTTTAATTAATGAATTAAATTCTAATTTAACTTGTATAAACTGTAAATTTTACCTAATTTAATTATATAATAAAATAACTTATTTTTGTAAACAACTACATAATTATGTAGCTCTATGTAGGGGCTTTACAATCCCATAATTTAATTTTAATTAAGATTAAATTATGGCCCTCAAATCGAGGGCCAAAATCACAAAATCAGAATGCATCCTGTGTAGTTGCAACGAATTTGACATGCTCAGAAAGTCCCACATCATGGGCATTAGTGCTGCTGAACCACCTTATTACATTTTTGTCATATCAGCTTACCCATTGTCAGAAGCTGGGTGCCCTCTTATACACATACTCCTCTCTCTCTCTCAATCTGAATTTGGCATGAATATATGGTGTGCGGTGCATTGGGTCAAGGGCTGTGCACTGTGTATGGGCCTGTGTGGGTCCATTAAAAAGCATTAAATCGAAATTAATACACCTAATAACAACTAAGGTGGCCCTAGTAGAGGTCTGGTCCCACCTAGAAATGGGTGCTGCGTATCCCTCAAAAAGGCTACCTACCCACTAAACTAATTTTTGAGTTGTACTTAAACCGAACCGGTCTGAACCAACTGAGAAGATAGAAGTGAACTGGCTAAGAGAGAGATGCCTGAACGACTAAGTGTTGAACCATTGCCCCTGTACCTTGTGTCTATGTATGTGTGTATTGTATGTGTTGTGTGTGTTGAGTGCGTGCATTGCGTATGTCTGTGTATGTGTGTATTGTGTATATATATATGGTGTATAATAAGTATATGTATATAAATAATGTAATATAATGTAAATAAATAAGTATACTATAATAGTGTAGTATGTATAGGTAGTAGGTTATTTAAGCTCTTATATGTATATATATAAAACAACGGCTCTAATGACAAATTTATCCGTCATTGTACATACCTATATATGTTAGTATAGACAGTGTTTCACCTTATGTTATGTATATAATTTTACTAAGATTTTAGTGACACTTATATAAGTTACTATATATATTATATATGTTACTATAGATATTAGTATGTTATAATAACTTACTATGGTAAATGTTATTAACTATTTTTGTACTTATACTTAGATATTAACAATATTAGTTGTAAATAATTAATATAGAGTAGTTGTACATAGTTTTTTATACTTGTTTGTGTACATTTGTTTTCAAGCATTTCAATATGTTTTAATTCATTCTTTGGTACATAATTAACCAAAATTTTCTAGTCATTGATTCTTTCATTCATTTTTATAAATAAAATCAACATGTTTGGAATAAAAGAATGTTTTTGGACTTAGAGAATGATGTATATCAATAACTGTCTTCCAGTGAATGATCTGGAACAAACCAGTAAAAATTAAGTATATAAATAAAATTGACGTGACATCGATTTGAATTTATGACATATACTACAACAACGACATTTTAAAACCCTTTTTAATGTGAACCGGTTGAGAATTGACAAGTCAATGAAGCTTAACGAAAGAATTCAGATCATGGTGACTAAAATGGAAGTTTTGTCAATCTCTACGAGTTCGAACTTCATACCAAGGACCATTAAGAGAAATAAAAATTAGGAGGAGGAATACATGGATTGTGGAATTTGCTATTTGGTTAAATAAATTATCTTGTCAAAAGAATTATGAAGTTTTATTTTGCTTGAGATATTTGCTTGGAGGAATAAGTTAGTAAAATAAAGAGAAAATTAATTAGAATTAGAGATCAAGAGAAATTAATAAGAGAATTAGATAATTCCATGAGAGTTGTGTGAAAGTCCAGAATTAAGGGTTCAATTTCGATGCTTATGAATTCCAAAATTAGGTGCCCAAATAGGAAATTAAAAGTCTAATTTCACCAACTAAACAAGATGTCAAGGTTGGTTGAAATCATTACTAGGGGTCAATGTAGCAACAAATTAACAAGACGTGTCGAGACGTAGGTCATGGTAGTTTGAGCATATATAGATATATACATATAGGTATACATATAGATAGGTGTATGTGTGGATAGTTGATACATACTAAGTGTAAGGGTTTGAATTTGAATGACATCTTTGTAGTTAATCAAATCTTTAAGTAAAGCTGAATGTGGGAATTATGGTGTTCAAACTCTTAAGTCATGGATAAGAGTGGATGAATTATCGAAACGTTAATGCATGAGGGGCTAAATGTAAACAACTTGGATTGGTAGCCTTATTGGTAACTTGATTTTAGTGGTGGATGGGTATGAAGTTTCACCATTTAATTATTAATAAATGAGAGGAATATCTCATTTCATCTTCCCCTCATTTGCCTTTCATCTCACCTCATTTGCACCACCATCATTGAGCATCTCTCTCCCTCCTTGTCCTCACTCTCCACTGCTAGCAGCAAGAAGAGAAAGAATAGTCACTCTTGCTGCTATCCTCATTGTTGCTATTGCTAGTGAAGCTACAACAGGGAGGAGGAGAGATTGGGGTAGATTTCAGCAAGAGAAGGAGGAGCTGCTACAATTTGAGGTAGGGATCCTCACTCCTTTTGACTTTCTTTTACTTCCCCCCTAGACATCATAGAATAGGAATGAAATCTTGCTTAGATGATGCTGCATATGGGGATATGTTGGGTGTAGGCCATAGATTTGGGTGTACATGATGTGAATATGGATATGGGGATTGCATTTGGGATTTTGATTCGTAGTGATGAAACTCGTGATCCACATGAAACTTTGGTGTTCTATATGCTTACAATCTTTGGACGTCTAGCATTAAGCTTGGACATCTGATACTACAAACAAGGAAGGGGGTCTTCTTGGATGACTCTTCAATGGATGCTTGGACCTTATACATATGCCTTATCTTGTCAAGTTGGGCATTTGACACTAGAGACAAATGTCCAAAAAGGCACAAGTGGTCCCATTTTGATTAGAAACTCCTCATGATGACCAAGAACCCAATCTAATTGGCCAAGTCAAAGCCAAATATCAAAGAGATGAATTTAGCTCTGTTAAGAGTCAGGGGCTCGAACCTTAGGGTCGTGAATGGAAACCTAAAGGACCCTTGTAAATCCACATGGATTAGTAAATCCGAAAAACTAGAATCATAAACAGAATTGAATGAGATGATTAGGTCAGAATAGGTGGATCCGTAAGGGTAGTCACCTCGACCTTTTGAGATGGGGGCTCATTGTTGTAGGTTGAAGACTCAAGAAATTAAGATAACTAGCAGCTACCAGTGATCAACCTTGGAACTTGGATGGTTCCTAGTTGCGATGACGAGCTATGGGTTGTCATCAAAATGAGGTACTCGTACATACCTGACTCCAAATCAACATGAGGTACTCATAGTGAGAAGCTCCGTAGGCACTTGCAAGTGTGAATGATGCCGAGGTACCTGGTACTCATAGCATAAACTCTGTAGGCACCCGCAAGAGTGGATGACGCCAAGGTACCATAAGGGATGCTAGGAACCTCATCCGATGGAGGATTGAGAGGGCACATCCGAAGTGTAAGCTCTTAGCAAGAGTGTTGATGTGACACAACAATGTCTGACCATCCCTTTTCTAATGATATGAAAGGATCTTGAATGATCAATGATTGGACATTGTGGAAACTAAATAGAGCTTGTTCTTCACAACCATGAGGCATTTGGCCTAGATAGCTCCCAAGAGGTTCGACTCTCCTAACTAAAGTTAGAAACATTCTTGTGGTGCAAGGATGGGTATGCCTTACTTAAGGATCACTAGCGTTGCTAGTCTCTCCCCTTATTAAGAAGGGACTACTAGGTTGTGGTTCAAGAGAAAGATACATTAACATCTTCTCTATTAGAGAGGATGATTTTCGAGAATTTGATCCACTGAAGAAAGTTAGAGAATAATGATAACCACAATGTAATGCAAGGAATAATTGTTGGGACTCTCAAGAATTACTGTGGATAATTGTTGAGAGTAGGGGGCGATTGAGATCTTGGAAAAATCCCTAGGAATTGTGCATGTGCCATGTGTACGTGTTGAAGTGAATAATGGCTCAATGAATGGACCTCTATATGAGCATAGGGACCAACCTTTCTATGGTGGCATAAGTCGCAACCTCTTCCTTGGGACTCTTAAGTATGTATCTCCATCATCTCTAGATTTAGACATTTGATATCCAATTTAATGGTGGTGATGCTTGCGAAAAAGTGGGCTCATGCAACAATATCGTTTCCCCCAATCATGCTCCTTCATGAATTTTTGTGGATAATATAGATGATATATCTTTCAAGGTTAGAGGACTTTTGCAACTTGACTCTCTAACCACACCAAACTTACAGGTGCTCTGATGGTCATCTTCTTTCCTAGTTGTTTTGTTTTGGGTATAGATTTTGTGAGCAGCTTTGGGTTTGTGTAATCAACCAATCTTTTTTATTACTTTTATACTTAGAATGTAAGGTTGATGTTGCCATACCTCTTTTGTTTTCAATGAAGTTAGTCTTTCTTAAAGAAAAAAAAAGCCTAACCAACCCCTTCAAGTCACAATCAATCAAAACTTGAAATAAACCTCTCTAAGGTGTTGATAAATAAGTTGGCCTTTCAAAAAAAATGTCATAACATGAAATAGGGTTGTGAGTTGGAACAATAGGTTTAACCCTTGAGAAGGCATCTCTGTGTTTAATAAGCAGGGAATGAATGCAGGAACCTCTTCACTATTGAACCAACTAATTTGTATAAGCATGTGATCACATGAGGGACAACACAAGATAAGTAAATCTAGGTTGTAGTGTTGCTTGCCTACAACCGAATATTTTAAGTAAAAATCCCTAATATAAGGGGGAAATGACAATCACCCCTTATGCCCTAGATAAAATACTTTCCATTATTCTAATGTCTTTCCCTTTCTGTGTTGATCCTTATAAACATATTCGATTGTGACCTTTGTGGCGAGCTTTTAAGGAAGAAACAAAGGAGGCCACCATGTAAGGGAACTCCTTGAGGAACTTAGACTCCAAGACATTTGAATTCAAGATCTCTATCAAATCTAGATGGCCTTCCTCGAATCATAGAATGATGTCCTAACAACATTAGGATTATGGAAGTCGTGCAAAGAGATGAGGGATAATCCCAACTTGTCTATATTCTAGTTTTCCTTTCAACGAAAATTATACTAAGAGTTCTAAGAGCATACTTTATACTCAATTTTTTCATCCATAGTGGATCTTGAGGTTTAAATTATACACATTCATTGGTGGAACTGACTAAACAAATCTTGTGTATTCTTTAAGTTCTTTTGGTGCAATGTCTTACATTCTATGATTGTTGCAACGCTCCGATCGAGTTTTAAAATCGTGCATCGTAATATAAGTGACCAAAGCAAATTAGCATTTAAATTTGTAATTCTCAAAATAAAAGTATCCTGAGGTCATCTCTAGGAGCAAGCTAATGCACGACTACCACTATTTTGAATTTTAAGCCCAGGAATTAGACTTAATAAATTTAAATTATTCTAGTGCACATCTAGTTCAAAAATGGTTAATCAAGTAATTTAATCATGCAAGCAATTAAAATGATATTAACTGGACACTTACTTGCATATAATGACAAAATAATCCTATTTCATATTAAACATGTCAAGTCAATGATAATGTTTCATCGAATAAGTCAAACATCCAAATATTGAAACTAATTCATAACAAAATAGATGAGAATTACTAATCGATCCCTATAAATTTTATTTCCTTACTTTCAGACCCCTAAATGTTTGCACTTAGGTCGCTGGATTCATTTCTTCTTTGCAACTAAGTCCCTACGAGTTTGCAAGTTGGTCCCTACCAACTTTCTTCTTCTGCAGATAGGTCCCTATGACTTTCTTGTTCTTTTTACGTTCAGGTCATTATCCTTCTTCAGCTGGCAACGCTCGCCAGAGGAGCAGCGGTGCATCGCCGAAAACGAGCTCCGACCGTGGCATCTCGTCGACATGCACTGGAGTAACGTCACTGGAGCGACGCCAATTTGATGGCGGTGGTGCGGTGGCGATTGACAGCGAATATGACCGCCAGTGACCACGTCATAAGGGGGCAGAATCAGTGGTCTACAAAGCTCCTCGAGGCACGAAAATTCTCGTCAGTGGTCGCAAAACGTTCTTCGTGTCATGGGGAAGCTTCCCACGAAGCTTGGAGGCTCGAGGACGTCGAAGTACGGTGGTCGACTACGAGGAAGACGACAGTTGTGAGATAGGTTGGTTGTGCATGGGAGAGGTCTTCGGGCTCAACCAAAGGGTCAACGAGAAGCGACTGGCCTTTCTGAAGGTGATGGTGGTGGTGGATCGCTGCTTCGAGGTTGGAGGAGCTTAGCGGACACGACGAAGGTGCAGCCGGCGGTGCTTGCCCTGTGGGTGATGGGAACACCATCATAAGGCAAAAGTAGCTCAATTTGGTCTAATAAAGTTGATAAAAGCTCCTACATAACCATCAGAGGGTCATATAAGCATGTTCTATTTTAAGAAGATAAAAAACAAGGGTTATTTCTACAATTTTAACTACATTTCACAAATACAGAATAACCGCGAGGAATTTTCAGGGTTAATTAAAGGTCAAATGTCATCAATATCCAATAAGAGGGTCCATGCAAACAGAAACGGGTTTTCACGCATTTCAAGAATTAATGGACATCTAAAATCCTTAAACAGACTTGCTTAATTAACTGAGGTTTTGGTCAGGATAAAATTCACCTAAACCCTCTAAAATTCATACAAAATGACCTAGTTACATTTTGGTCCAGTCCAACTCTTATTCTCTTAAATAGCCCCTTAGCTTTTGAAATCTTTACAAAATGCCCCCTAACTTCATCTTCTTCTCAAGTTAGTCCTTGTAGCCATGGGAGGTCAACCAACCTCCAGGCGAGCTTTGACAAGGTAGAATCCTACTCAAAGTTCAATCAAATCCCACTAAATTTGGTGGGATTGATGTTCACACCTGGGAAAACCTATTGGGATCAATCCCGATGCCTAACTCCCACTAATTTGTGCATGCGAACCAACGAAATCAGTGGGATTCTTATCGAATCCCAAGCAAGCTATAAAGCTTGTTTCCAGCTCTCTAAGCCCTCCTAAGCCCTATAAAAGACCCCCCATGACATTTCTCACCTCCTTAGAAAGCTTTTGAGCCAAAATCCCTCTTCTTTTCCTACCTCTGGCTCCCTCCAAGTTTAACTCCGACGACATCCTACCTCCGGCCTCTTCGTTGGCCGCCACATAACATAGGCTGTCAATTCCAACTCCCCTCAGCTTTCCGCATCTCATCGTACCAGCGAGGCACTTCCGAACCCTCCGTCATTGTCGTTCCCTCTCCCAGAGCCTTCATCTTCTCCAGTGTCGGCCCATCACAGCCAGTGCTCTTCCACTTCCTCCTCATCCGCTAGCCACTCTCGTCGATGCCTTAGCTTCTACTAATCATCACAACAACTCCAGACATCTCCTTTGACTACTGTCGCGCCTAATCCATCGTGGACTCCCCCATCTCTGGCATACCTTTGGCGACCTCAACAACTCGCTGCACGTCACCAAATTGCTTGCCTTCGACTCCTACACCATCACCGTGTCCATGCGAGGAAAACCCCTCAAGAAATTGAAGGGATTGTTGTGCCCATCACCTCCACGAACACCTCCACCTCCGCACTCACATCTCGACTTCGCTAGCCCACCACGACCACTCTCACAGCATGCCACCACCGCCATCACCCTCGCCATGCCGCAACGAAGCTCTTGAGTGCTTCTAACGTGGCCGATAGGCCGTTTTCATCTTTTTAGGTACTTGCCAAACCTCCGCCGCTGCAGCTGTCTTCTTCGACCTCAGCTGCAGTGCTTTGGTCAAATTCTTCAGCAGTTCTTCCTCCAGGTGACGCGGTCTCATTCCAGGTGCATGCCCAGGCTAACAATCGAAGTAGTCAGCCTTATCTCCACTTAAAATTGGAAGATCAACTACTGTTTCTGCCTCGCGAAAAACAGGGGGGCCTTTAGTCCTACCTCGTAACCAACTGAAGCCTCAACGGCAAATAAAGTGATTTTGTGTTCCCGACCCCTTGCCCAAGACACGGGGGCTGGGTCCCCACGCACACCTCAATGCACGCCTCGCCCGCCATTCACGCAGGTGGGTCTAGCCCAAATTTGGATCTGGTTACCCGATTAATCGAGTTTAAGAAGAGAAAGAAGAAAGAGAGAGAAAGGAGGGGGGTTTTTTCCCTTTGTGCCTCTACTCTCAACACTTAGTATCTGAGAGGTTTTCGTGCCACTATGCTGTGTTCGTGCCTCTCACTAAGGCTTGAAGAAGAGAGGCCTTTGCCTTTGTTGCTGGTTCTAGGCAACTGTTGCATCATTGAGATACTGACTAACGTGGAAATTAGTTGATATTCACGGTTAAAACATTTCAAATAATTGTGATTAAATTATTTAGGGTTAATTTGGTGATTCAAATCACCATTTTAACCCATTATTTTTACACATTGGTACTTGAATTATTGATATATCATTCTTGAATAGTTCTGAATCAAGTTTTGGTTGCAATTACTTATATATTTTACTTAGAATTGTGATTTTGAGATTGATTTGCTACTTGCTCCCTGCGTTCGACCTCCAATTTCCATTTGAGGATAAATTCTGTTTGTTTTCGCACTTTATTGACTATACTGCAACGTATCATTTTTAAAACCCCGATTCAGAGAGAATAACATTTTGGCGCCGTTGCTGGGTGGCTATTCAATTTGATCTCTTGATTACTATTCCTGACTTGATACTAACTTGATTTATCTCTTTTGATTGTGACTTGTACATGAATTTAGCTGAAGAGCAAGATCAATCACACAACAGCCACTCCAGGGGCAGGTAAACCACGAATCCATCTTCGTTAAGCCCCTGATTCTGAAAAGCTAAAAGAGGAAAGAAATCGATTATGACCAACTTGCATTCTATTTTTAGATTAATCATCACAAGTTGCCTAATTTGGTACATTTTTAGAAACATCCCAAACCTGATTCTTGCACCTGAGCCCTAAGTGCTAGATTTGGAATTAATTGATTGGACCAATCAGTGCCAATTAGGGTTTCCATTCTAGGGTTTTAGAGACACACTTGCTTAAAAAAGGATTCAATCTTCCCATATTGTGTGTGTCCTAAGCCTTGGTTGAACTTACCTAAACAAAGCAAACCCTAAGAATCAAGCTCTAAATCTCACTTGAATCCTAAAAGCAGGACCTAATAATCAAGGACAAATTAGGTGAAGTTGACCCACCTTGTGAAGTCAACCAATCTTCAAATTAGGTCACCATTCACAAATACATCTTAAAGTGCAAGTGGAATCCTAAGCACCTCATCTAAACTTAAAATTGGTAGACTTAAGAGGTCAAGTTATCCATTCTGGTCTACTTGGATCCACAGTGACAAGGAAGGTCGAGTAGGGGAAACCCTGTGACCCGTGGGGCACTCTATCATGTAGGGGTCTTCGTGGGACTCTCCCTTCCTAGCTGGCCAGGTAATTCTCAAGTGGACGACTCTCTGATCTAGGGGTATCATCCGCCTTGAACCTCTATAGTCATCCAAAGATATTTGGGTGTCTTGATTGGGTCCATCACACCTTCTATCCCTCATCTTCTCCATCGATGTATGTATGGGTGGAGGTCCTTAAGACCACCCTTGAGGCCTCCACTAGTTTTCCACTCTCGTCGAGGCCAATCCTCAACCTCCTTGTTTATGCAACTACCCAATCACATCGACATCTCTTCCAACTCCACTTATGAGCCCGAATCTCCAGCCACAATCATGGATCATCCAGAACAACCTAACTTTGAACCACAATAATTTTTTGATTTCAGAGATCGGATCAATGCTTACATCAACCCACCACCGTGTCCTCAAATGCAAGATCACGACAATCCCACCGCGGTGGAGATCGAACCTCAAATCAACATTCCTGCAGGAGGACCCGAGGTGGAGCTGAAGCCTAGTATGCTTCACATGACCCCAAAATTTCATGGCTTGAACTCTGAGGATCCTTTCCAACACATCAAGAATCTGAAGCATCTGGCCCACACATTTGGGGTAGATTTGCGTAATTGAGACGGTCTACTCTTGAAAATCTTCTCCTTCTCTCTAGCTGACAAAGCCGCCAATTGGTTTCAGACATACCCTCACTAGATCAACACATGGGAAGAACTTCATACTACTTTTCTACAAAAGTTCTATCCCATTGGCCGAACTAATGCAATGCGGCACCAAATCACGCACTTCTCGCAAGGAGTGGGAGAATCTCTACACGAGGCATGGGATCGTTTTCTGGATCTCCTGCGCAAATGCCCCTATCACAGAGTCCTGAAGTAGGAACAAGTCCAATCCTTTTACCACGAGCTTCGTGATGACATCAAGCTATTTGTCAATGCAACCTATAGTGGCAGCATCATGGGTCAGCATGAAGACGAGATTTAGGAATTCTCGAAAATATATGTGAGAACTCCCTAAACAATGAGTCATTGGGTGCGTACGACTGGACGTCCACTTGCGCATTGACAAACAATCGGGGTGTACATGAGACTCGAGGCCTTTCCGCATCCGTTGACTTGGAGTTGGTAGCCAGTCAATTGGATAAGGTCTCTATCATTGAGAAAAAGGTAGACAACATCACTCGACATCTACACAAGACCACCATTACACCGCAAAGCACATACGCACACCTGCCCTCAGGTAGGGAGGCTGCACACAACATCTACCACTCTCAGGGGATGGATGCCTATCCACCCCCGTCTGATTTCGATCTTGGCGAAAAATCCTGGCCAGCCTACCACAGTTGGGGAAACTCTGAACCCTCATATCCTGATGTTCCTGGAGTTCCTCAGACTTGCAAGGATCTCCATACTATTCAGAACAATCCTTTCTCTAATACCTACAACCCTAGATGGCGTAATCATTCTAACTTTGCATGGTCAGGAAATAACCCGAATCCGAGATCCCAATTCCAACCCCGACCGCAAAACCCACAACCGTATCAGCCCACTCAACCAAGGCCCAGTCAAAATTTCCAATCTGGCCCTCCCAAGGAGGACCAAACATCCCTGATTCTTCAAACCTTGGTAGATATGCAGAAACAACACAAAGAAGAGATCTCTGAACTATGCAATCAATTGGCCCAACTGGCAAGTACTCACCATCCTGGTGCACTTCCTTCTCAACCTCTTCCTAGCCCGAATAACGTGCTGAACTAGAGGCACGTCATGAACCCAAATCAGGGCCAAGCACATTATGTTTATCAAGCCCCTTCTACTCCTTCACCTAACGGGATGGACGCTCCCACTTCATACTCTAGATTTTAGTAGCAAACACCTATTTTGCCTAACCTAAACTAGAATCAAGCAGGATTAAACTCCATCATCACCTGTAGTGGCAAAGCAACACAAGACCCACCACTTCCTAGCCACAACAAGCCTGATATGGTAGAGCCTAACCCTAGATTGGTCATCTAGGACACCTCTATCCCTGATAAAGAGCATGAGCCAATTCTAGAGGAACAAACCAAGGTTTCATTTCCTGAGGATTTGACCAAGGGAAAGAGGAAACCCCAAACCATGGCACCTGAGGATGACCTGGTAAAGCTCTTTTAGCAGGTCCAAATAAACATCCCCTTGATAGATGCAATACGCCACATACTGGCCTATGCACGATTCCTGAAAGATGTATGTACACCTAAACGTAAGATGCGAACCAAAGGCAGGAATCCAATCATATTGTCAGAGCAAGCCAGCTCCATCATTTTGAGTAAACTCCCGCCTAAGGCAAAGACCTACGTACCCCTCTGATCTCCTATGCAATCGATGATATATAGTTTGACAGAGCTTTATTAGATCTAAGAGCTTCCATAAATTTGATACACACATCCTTACTAGACCACTTTGAAGAATCTGAGCTAAAACTAACAGAGATGACTTTACAATTAGCAAATCGATCCATCAAGTCACCTAAAGGAATTCTCGAGGATGTTATAGTTCGGATACGAGATTTTTATTTTCCCATAGACTTCATCATACTAGTGTTTATCGCGCTAAGTCGGGGTTTAAAAAGTGTTGCGTTGTAGTACAGCTGAAATAGCGTTCAAAACAAATACAATTTTATTACTCGAAAAGATTTCCGAGGTCGGACACAGAGAGCAAATTGGTATTTAGAAATCAAGATTACAATTTAGAGTTAAAAGAGTATGCAATAATATTAGTATCAGAGTGTAAAAATATGGGAGTAAAATGGTGATTTAGATCACCAAATACTCCTAAAATATCACTAAGAAACTCAATATATGAATGTGCAATGTAAACTAGAATCTATCGTTTGATGGAGTCAAACGACTTAAATGTCTGATCCTTCTTCTCTTCTTAGCTTTTCTCTTCTTCTTCCTTTTGCAATCCTTCTCTTTCTCTTTAGCTTTCTCTATCTTCTGTCTTTGCTTTTCCTTTGCCTCTTCTCTGTCTTCTCCTTCCTTCTTCTTCTTCTTCCTTCTTTGGCTCTTCTTCTCTTAGAATCCGACTAAGTGTGGAGCCAAACTCTTCAAGGCAAAAACCCCCCTAACCCCACGCAACTCTCCTCTATCTTTCTCTCTTTCTATTTCAGTCTCGCTCTCCTAGAGCCTTAGCCGGTCAGGTAATCGGACCTAACGCAAACCTGGGTCTAGGCTCACCGACGTGTGTGGTGAGCAAGGAGTGAAGCTAGGTCGGGTAGTCGGGTCGGCCAGGTCCGCGGGTTATGTCGCGGACAAGTCCGATGAAGGGAGGAGGAGGACCTCACCCTCAATGTTGGAGGCGAACAACCTCTTTCACTTTTTACCTTTATGCGGGTGCAGATGTCTTTCCAGTTCCGAGGTGGGACTAAATGTGGCTCTCTCAATTGGCGAGGCTGCAGAGGTACATGACTCCAACTAAAGGCTTGGATGCATGCACGAGAGAATTTCACGTGTCCTGGGGTAGCAGCCTGGGCGTAGCAAAACCTGGGCGAAGCTTCAAGCGAGCATCAAGCTTTGCGCCAATGGCGGATGTGGCCTGCTACCTAAAAACACAAGAACAGCCTTGCGACCACATCAAATCATTCAAAAAGGTTCGCCGGAGCACAGCGGATGTGCTGGGGATGTTGGCGTGATTCGTGGGTGCTTGTGAGTGTGTGCCTAGGGCACACTGTGTGCGAGTGAGTGGGTGTGTTCGGGGAGTGATTTGGGTAGGTGGCGCGGTGAGTGGAGTGAGGGGAAGTGATCAGTGAAGTGAGGCGGAGGTTGTGGGCTTCTCAGCGAGGGTTTTGGTGGCCTGTGGAGGTGGGATGGCCTCACTGGAGTTGATGGTCGGAGGTGGAAGGGATGGAGGTGCGACAAGCGTCAGTGGTCGATTTGAAGTGAAATAAATGTGGAAATAAAGTAGAGGTGAGAGGGAGCTTATCTGGGAGGTCAAGGGACGAAGGGGGCGAGCGACGGCGTCGGGTCTGGTGTGGCCGACGCCAATGACAAAGGCAGCTCCTGTGAGGTGGGATCGGCGAGGACGAAGAGAGAGAAGTGCCTGATGGTACGGTGAGACGCGGACGAAGTCAAGGAAGATGGATCCTCCGCAGGTATGGCGATTGGACGATGAGGAGGAGTAGGGAAGTTCTCCAGACATCGAGGAGCCTACGGCCATGAGGGGAAGAGAGGAATTTGAGGTATTCGCAGCCAAAATCGAGCGTAAGGGAGTCGGAGAGGTCTAGGCTCCTTTAAATAGAGCTCTAAAGGTCGGTTAGGACTTGGGAAGCAAGCTTCCCAAGCTTGGAAAGTCGCCGGCGATGGAAGCTTTTTAGGATACCCACATCTCTCATGCATTCACATGAGAGATTGGGAGGGAATCAGATCTCAAATATGGGTTCATATTGACGGGAATTTCTCAGAGGATCTTCCTTCCAATTTTGGAAGAGATCCTCTGAGCAATCAAGGAGAACTTCCAAGTTTAAGGTCGTTGGAGTAGGCTTCCTCCACGATAATGGCGGAGGGACCTACTTGTGAAGATGACGAGAAAGATAGGGGGTTGTTAGCAAGGGTTTTTGAAAGTTAGGGTTAGAAATGTAATAAGGTTGGACCTTTTTGCAAACTAGGTCAAGGCAAACTCTCCTTGGGTCCAAATTTTGGTACAAACCTAATTTAGACCTAAGGAATCGAATGGTGAAGTTGGATTTTGGGTTTGATTACGTTTAACTGGAAAATTTATGCAAAAACTTAATTTAGGGTAAATATCTATCTGAGACCCCATTCTAGGTCAAGATAGGTTCTAATGGTCAAATTGAAGATTCTAAACCCTAGAGAATATTTTTAGATGATTTTTAGAGGGTTTAAGTGAATTTTATCCTGACCAGAACCTTGGTTAATCAAGTGGGTCTATTTTTAGGTTTTCAAGAAGTCATTTAATTCATAGAACACACACAAACCCTTTTTTATCAAATCCAACCCACTTGTTATCTTACTAAGATCATTTGACCTTTGTTTAGCTCATGGGAAAATCCTTGGTTGTACTGCAATGGTAAAATTACAGTTTTACCCCTTATTTCTTGTGTCTCTCAGAAAGGTTATGCAGTAAATTATGACCTTCAGTTGGTTATGTAGGAGCATTTATTCTCTTCATTAGGTCAAAATGAGCTAGTTAGGGCTCATGATGGTGTTCCCATCATACTCCCATGCATAGCTTTTGCTAGTCCCTTAGCAAAATTTTAAGGTTTTAACTTTGATTCTAGACCAAGAAATCTTTTGATGCTAAAAAACTGTGATGTGTGTTTTCTTTTGTAGATTAGGTTAGAATGCTAATAGTAGGCCTAGAGATACTCAAGTGCCAACCAAGATCCGGACCTGACCAGCTTTAGCCTCAGTCTATCGTGAAGGTTTTTAAGGCCCACAGGAACTATCCTAAGGTTCGTTGAACTTCGCAATTAAAGCACCCGTGCTTGTAACATATTTTAGCCTTGGTTCAGTTTGCAGTGTGTTTTTGTAAGAGAGAGACAGAGGAATTTTCTTTATTTTTGGAGAGTTTTCTCTCTCTTTTTTCTATTTTTAGCTTCGGATTGACTTCACAACACGGGCTGTATCGGATTCC
This sequence comes from Thalassia testudinum, assembly GCA_037157565.1. Lineage (NCBI taxonomy): Eukaryota > Viridiplantae > Streptophyta > Magnoliopsida > Alismatales > Hydrocharitaceae > Thalassia > Thalassia testudinum. The sequence goes on along the minus strand of JAZHRO010000036.1, from coordinate 138,564,823 downwards.
TAGTTCCCATCATCAATCCTCGAAGGGTCCTTGGCAATTGATGCTTCGAGATAGCACCGCCCATGGCAACCCCCAGAACCCTGACTTTCGAAATTTTGATATAATCTCACCCATGGTGTTCTGTAGCTAAATCCAGACCCTGGCAATCGACATTTCGGGATAATGTCGCCCATGGCATCTAATCCAGCACAGGTGCTTACATGCCCCTAGTAGGATCTATAGATATCCTAGGAGACAAGCACTGAGGAGACGATATGTTATTGCGCATCTTCGAGGGGAATTTCCCACCTCTCTACACCGAGAACTCGTCCAAATCAACTTGTGTTGATCAACCACTCCTAATCTAGGCGACTTTTTCATAACAACTTAAATGCATTTGTGTGATTTTGATACTTGAGCACACTGAACCAGATTGTGTGTGGATTGGGGTGCTCAGGTTACCAAGTCTTACAAATCAGAGGTTAGTTAGCGAGGTTAAATACTCCCTAAGCCTTAGACCTAATACTTAAGCTTCGCATTTTCCTCAACCTCTTGGGGAGTATCCAAATCTTAGCAGGTACTTGAATTTTTAAGCCTATGATCACAGCCCAAGAGGCCTAAAATCAGCGTTCTTACTAATCTCTTCTTTGTTTCATTAGCACTTTTTGCCTTTCATTTTCTTTTTCTTGATATGACCTAGAACTAAGTTAATTCCTTAATTTCTTACTAATGACTATTTCTTTTCTTTTCAACTTGTGCTCCTTTTTGTCATTTTTCACTTCTCTCTTTTTCTCCTTAAAATTGATATGCCCTCAAAATTTTCTCTCCTTTAATTTGTTTTGTTCTTTTACAAGAAGTTTTTCATTTTTTTGGTATTTTTAGGAAATGTGATTTTTTTTATGAAACCTTTTCTTGTGAGATGATTTTCACGATGTTTTGCACTTTAATATCCCCCCATGCCTACGATTTGCGATGTCCTCATTGTAAATTAGGTGGGTTCAAGTTCAGTTTAGATCATTCATTAGAACAGGTTTTGGGTGGGTGACTAGGTTGGGATGACTGTTGCGAACGATTTCAAGCTTGGGTACGTGTACCAGAGGTGGAGTCGGTTGTTCTAATGGATGAACCCTAAAATGCAATATGAGTTCAGCATAGGATACCAAGAAAGGTTTCAGGTTTTTCAAAATGACAAGTTGCCTCCCGTTAAGCGCTGAGTTTAGCACCATCGACTGGGTGCAATGAGCTCAGGGAGAATGGAGGGTAAAGGATGTCTCAGCCAAATTTGTATCGATAAGTTCAATGAACGGTTTAAGTCTCTGACCGTTCACGACGAAAGGTTCTAAATCGTGTCTGAGTGGACTGATTTCGACAGCTCCATTTCCAAAGATTTGTCGGATGAGGAAAGGTTCGATCCATTTTGATTTGAGTTTTCCTAGGGATAGTTTGAGCTTGGCATCAAAGAGTAGGACTTTTTGACCAGGGTAAAAGATCTTTCTAGATATGTGCTTGTCGTGAAAGGATTTAACTCGCTCTTTGTAAATTCGTGAGTTCTCATACGCATCGTGGCGTAATTCATCGATCTCACTCATTTTAAGCTTTCTGTGGGTTCCTGCCTTAGAAAGATCGAGATTGCAGTTTCGTACTGCCCACTAGGCTTTGTGCTCCAATTCGACGGGGAGGTGACATGCCTTCCCATACACTAATCTAAAGGGAGACATACCTAATTATGTTTTATGGGCGGTCCTATAAACCCAGAAAGCTTTCGGAAGTCGGGCTGACTAGTCTTTCCTGTCAGGTTGAACAATGACCTGGAGGATTTTCTTGATCTCCCGATTTGACAGCTCAGCTAGACCATTAGTTTGGGGGTGATAAGGAGTAGAGATTCGATGTGACACCCCGTATTTGATCATCAGTGACCTGAACTGAGCATTAATGAAATGGGTCCCTCCATCAAAGATTATAGCACGTGGAATCCCGAACCAAGAAAAGATGTTCTAATGAATGAATTTGATAACTACTTTATAATCATTAGTTCGGGTCCGAATGGCTTTGATCCATTTGGACACGTAGCCAATAGCGAGTAGAATGTACTTGAAGCCATCCGAAACAGGAAAGGGTCCCATAAAAATCAATCCCCTAGACGTCAAAGATTTCACATACGAGAATCGGTTGTAAGGGCATCAGATCACGGTGGCTCATGTTGCCTAAGTTCTGACAATGAGTGCATGCCTTACAGTGATTGTATGCATCTTTGAAAATTGTGGGCCAATAGAAGCCGGACTGGAGGACTTTAGTTGCGATTTTATGACCAGAGAAGTGTCCACCGCATGCCTGGTCATGGCAGAAGGACAAGATTCCCTAAATTTCCGCTTTCGGGACACATTGTCGAATGATTTGATCAGCACCGATGCAGAAAAGATACGAGTCTTCCCAGAAGTAATACTTGGCATCGAAAAGCAATTTGTCCTTCTTGTCCTTTGGCCAATCGGATGATATCTGATGTGATGCCAGGTAGTTTACTAGATCAGCAAACCATGGAAGCCCTGTACTAATAGTCAGGAGGTGCTCATCAGGAAAATGTTCCGTAATGGGTCCAAAAGGGTCGATAATGTCAGAAGGCGGGACAAGTGATCGACTACCACATTTTGTTTTCCCCCCTTGTCATGAATCTCGAGGTTAAATTCTTGCAACACCACGATTCAGCAGATTAGTCGAGGTTTCGCGTCCTTCTTCGGAAGGAGCTGCCTCACACCTGTGTGATCAGAGTAAATGATAACATGGGAACCCAAAAGATACGATCTGAACTTTTCTAGGGAAAATACTACTGCTAGCAGCTCTTTCTCAGTAACTGTGTAGTTACGCTAAGCCTCGTCAAGTGTCTTGCTAGCGTAGTAGATGACCACGGGTTTCTCATCAATTTTCTGCCCAAGTACCGCTCCTACAGCGAAATCAAAAGCATCGTACATGATCTCAAAGGGTTGAGACCAATCAGGGGACTGTAGGACCGAAGCTTGGGTAACTCGATCACGTAGGATCTCAAATGCTTGAGTGCATTCCTTGGATATTTCAAAAGGAACATCCTTAGATAGTAGATTAGCCAGGGGACGCACGATCTTTGAGAAATCAGGAATGAATCAACAGTAAAAGCCAACGTGCCCCAGGAAAGATCGGATGTCCTTGATCGAGCTAGGCATAGGGAATTTGGAAATCAGAATCACCTTGGCTTGATAAACTTGGATGCCTTTTTCTAAGATGAGATGTCCCAGGACAATTCCTTTAGGCACCATGAAGTGGCTCTTTTCTCAGGAAAGAACCAGATTTACATCAATGCACCACCTGAGAATCTGGACCAAGTGCAGGAGGCAATCATCAAATGATTTACCAAACACTGAGAACTCATCCATGAAGACTTCCAGATAATCACCTACCATATCTGAGAATATGGCAAGCATGCACCGCTGAAAAGTAGCGGGTGCATTGCAGAGACCGAAAGGCATCCTTTGGAACTTATATGTCCCGAAGGGGCAGGTGAAAGTGGTCTTCTCTTGGTCCTCAGGATGGATTGCCACCTGGTTATAACTGGAGTACCCATCTAAAAAGCAGAAGAATCTATTTCCCAGTAGTTTCTCGAGGATCTGATCAATAAACAGTAGTGGGAAATGATCCTTCTTTGTGGAGGTATTGAGTCTTCTGTAATCAATGCAGACTCTCCATGAATTTGCCACACGGGTCGATATGATTTCTCCAGTTTCAGTCATGATCATGGTGAGTCCTGCCTTCTTATGCACAACCTAGATTGGTCTCACCCACCGACTGTCGGAGATTGGGTATATGATCCCAGCATCTAACCACTTGATGATCTCCTTTTTCATGACCTCCTACAGATTAGGATTCATATGTCTCTGCATTTCTTGGGAAGGTCGTGTGCCCTCTTCAGTATAGATGCAGTGTGTATAGTAAGAGGGTTGATGCCAATCAAATCATCGAGAGTCCATCCTACGGCTCTTCGATGTTGCTGGAGAACAGAAATCAGACGGGATTCCTGATCAGGTGTGAGTCTGGAATTGATAATCACAGGAAACATCTGATTGGAACCCAAAAAGGCGTACTTTAGATGCTCGGGAAGAGGCTTGAGTTCCAAGACAGGGTTATCAGTAGCAGCGGGTGGTTTAGGGTGTGTGTATAGGAGCAAGGGAGGGAGTTATGGGTGTGTCTAGGTTAAGTTCTAATGCCTTTGATTGTGGGTTTTGATCCTCTTGTGGTTGATCAAAAGTAGTCAGGTTTTCCTCAATAAACGGATCATCAACCACAGCCTTGATATCACATATTTGTTCCATAACTCCACAATTAATCCCTTGTTGGGCCTTAAAGATGTTAATCTTTAATGTCTAGTTCCCAAATTTCAGTTTAATTTGGCCCTCTTCACAATTAATGTTGGCTCTAGCAGTGGCCAGAAAGGGTCTCCCTAGTATGATTGGTGTGTTTTTCAGATTTTCTGGAGCATCCATATCCAAGACTACGAAGTCCACCGGGAAGTAGAAATCTCGAACCCTAACAATGACATCCTCAAGAACTCCTTTAGGTGACTTAATAGATCGATCTGCCAATTGTAAGTCACCTCTGTTGGTTTGAGCTCAGATTCCTCGAGATGGTCAAGTAGGGATGTAGGTATTAGGTTTACGGAGGCTCCTAGATTCAATAATGCTCTATCAAATTGGATATCACCAATTTTACAGGAAATTAGGGGAGTACCTGGGCCTTTTACCTTAGGTGGGAGTTTGCTGAGGATGACAGAGCTAGCTTGCTCTGACAATACAATTGGACTCTGACGTGCCGTAGTGCGTGTGTGTTAAGAGGTGTCATTATAGTTGCACTTGATACGTCGATTTTAAAAGAAGTAAACGGAGGTGAGTCCGAGTGTCGGTCTCAAGGAGGCGTCGAAATCAGATTTTGTTTCTCACTTGTTGTCATGAAAAAGGTAGAGTTTTGCTTGCGAAAGAGACTGTTTTGAAAAGCGAGAGCGAGAGAGAGAGAGTTTAGGGTTAGAAAGCTCTTAGTTTTGATCATGCACTTTAAACAGAAATTAAAATGGCGACTGAACGAAAAATAATTTCATTAAACATGCATTCATAGTTCATGGTTTACAACATTAAATACATGCTTCAACAAAAGTAAATGAAAGCTTAAAATGGAGAGAGAGGTAGAGAGAGTGGAGAGCGACGAGGCAGCCACGGCGGTGGAGGAGGCTCCGTCGGCGGCTCGTCATCTCCGGCGATTACAAAAGTGCCTAAAGCTAGCTAAGAGAGGAGTGGAGTAGTTGCAAGTGGGAGAGTATGCATTGAATGGTGGTAGAAGGGGGTTTAAATAGAGTTAAGGGCTTCCTAAAAGAAGAATGGGCTTTAGCGACATCCAGAGCGTCGCTAAAACCGCTTCTATAAACGTCGGTGAAGCCCTCCTGCTGCCGGTCAACCGCCCACCCCGGTCTTCTTCTTCGCACGATCTGTGGCCGCTGAATGAGAGCCGTCCGATCGAAGATCGGACGGCTGAGAGCCTTCTGCGCCCGCGCTCAGATCGCGCCTCAGGCGCGCGTGTGCGTGCGCGTTTCCGCCCGGCGTGCACGCACGCGTGGGCGCTCGGGAGCTGTCGTCGCGCCGCGTGGCAAGATCCTGGCCACCCGCTGCTGATCGGGTGGCCCAATTTGTCCGCGCTCGTCGCTCGCCTTCAATTTCTGCTCCGCGTGGCTCGAACGCGCATCGCTGTGATGCGAGCGTGCGCGCTAACCGTTGCGCCATGCCTGCGCTTTGTCGCGGCGACCGCGGGCGAGCGTGCGGATCTCGGCCGTTCGATCGAAGATCAACGGCCGAGATTCGTCTTTGGCCGGCTTGAGGGTGTGCGAGCGGTGGGGGCGGGGCGACGTGGCGCTCTCTGGGCCGTTGATCTCCAGATCAACTCTTAGAATTTCTTGGGCCCATTGTGGGAGCTTCGGATGTCGGATTTGGCCGATCTTGAGTCCGTTGGACTCCGTTCGTCATTCTGAATCCATCAGTGTGGTCTAATTGCTCATCTGAGGCCTGCTTTGACAAATGCTTTACACAAATGGCCATTAATACAGTTTATAAGCAATCTTGGTACTTAATGCATGCAATGCTCCTATTCTACTTATGTTGTGCCTTTTATTCTAAAGATGGGCCATATTCAACCTAATTACTACCCCCTTGTGTGGTGTTATCATACCCCCATGCTTACTCCTTGCTAGTCCCTAGCAAGGTTTATTCTAGCCTTTATTTCCTCGGGGAATTCAAGAAGTAATTGCTTAAGCACTTCGTTACTTGTCAATAAGAGGAAATATACGAAGATCTTAATCTACAAAGACTAAGCAGTGCCCGGGTGTCTGCCAAAATACGAATCGCCCGAATCCTTGCTTTGTATATATAACTATACATCTGTATACGTATATATATATATATGTTTTTTTTAGAATTTTTGGAATTCAGTGTGGGTTGGTAACTTTTTACGGCTACCCAACCCACCCAAAACTCGGTCAAAGCCCTAAGTGCTAAGCATCTTGGTGTGAATGTTGTGATAGACTCACTTAATGGTAATTGAGACAGACTTCGAGTTTCTACGCCTCTAGGTGACAGAAAAAGAAAATAAATTTTTTCCTGAAGGTGTATTTGTTCGATTGGTAGCTTTCTCCCTACGTTCGTTTTACTTGAGGTCAACACAAGGATTTTCCAGTGTATATCTCCCCGGCTTGTACTACTTCCCCGCTTCTTCCTTAGGTGTTTTGGTCTTTTTTGTGCAATTATTAAGCTGGGCTCTGGACAACCGACCAATGGGCTGTTACCCACGATCACTTGCCAGCCATACTTGTGCAGTGAAGTGTGGTTTATTTTCCTTTTTGTTTTTCGTAGGTGGCTTCCCTGATCTCAAATGTACCTAGAGGCAGCGAAAAGGAAATGGCCTATGGCTGGGTTCTGGACAACCTGCCAATGGACTGTTACCCACGACAACTTGCCAGCCATACCACCCTAGAGAGTTTATTAGCTACCCAATTTCTGTCAAAATCTCCAAGAAGTAAGTCTGTGCAAAAATGTGTGCAGATGCTTAGACTCAAAGTTTTCCTGAGTTAGAGGGTGAGTTGATAAGTCGTATATTTATTACCTTATTTAGTAGGTGGATTAGAATAGCTTAAAGTTGCAAGGATTCACCGCTAAATCCATATTTTAACGGACACTAGGGCTGATTAAGCCTGAAGGCTTGAAAAGTCTAAGTGTTTAAGTTCTTTTTGTATTATTTCCCACTATTGACAAGTTTCTAATGCCTAAGTTTTCTTCATAAATTCATTTTTTTTTAATTAATTAATTAATTCAGACTGATTAACTAAGCTCAGGATTATGCAATTTACCATCCCCCCCATGCTTAAGTTGGACAATGTCCTCATTGGCAAATACATGGATGCAAAAGGGTTCAAAAAAATAGTACCTGAGTGACGTAAACTACCAGATCAGTCTGAATCCTCTGGGTTGCCTCCCAGGAAGCGCTGAGTTTAACGCCTCCAGCTGGGCGGTGTACAAACAGGAATGGCTTGGGTCAAGGAGGTTTGTACAAAATCAACCAGACCCAAAATCAGAAGTCCACAGATGCGAACAAGGTTGTGGTGGAGTCCCGTTCCTAGGGGGCGGGAATTCTGTATCATGCATGCCCGCGTCAAATCCTCTCTTAGTCTGTGGGCATGCAAACAAGTTGCTATGGACGAACGCACCCCAAATATGACATGCCAGACACTAAAGATGTAGGTTTTATATTCAGCTTGTGTCCCCATAAAATTGCAATCCATCAAAAGTGTATCAATTCCAGTGCATTCAGGTTGCGGGATCTTTATTCTGGTAGGGCAGGTAACAAAGTCCAGAGTTTTATAATGAGCCCTACAATCAAGCATGAGGCCTCTCTCCAAAGACGAATCCATCTCTTCCGCAACTATGGTTTCATTGCTCATTCCCTCCAAGCCCTTGATCTCAAGAATATTTTCTTCAACCTCCTTTGTATCAGATTCACTGTTTGGGGTTGCATTAGAGGTAGGGTCAATTTCATCCTCTAGATCATATTCTTTCTCTCGGCCCTCCTCCAAATTTGTGATGGGGTTTCCAACCGATTCATAATCAATTTCTTTGAAATTGTAACTCCATTCTCCTTCTCCGATGTTGGCTGCTGCTTCCACCGGATTGCTTCTCTTGGGCCGATTAGGTTCAGATTCCAAGGCCTCTCCCTTTACATTCTTAGTTTCTTCCTGATGTTTGTTCTCAATGCTCCCCAATTTGTGTTTCGAGGAATCCTTACTGTCCTTATCCACTGAGCTGTCCAACTCCTGAGGGGTATCAATGGTGGACTGAACCAAATCAGGATGACTGGGAGTAGTCCAATTGATCATGGTAGGTCCTTGCTTTATGAATTCCATGAATGGCGTTGTGTGCAACAGCTTTCTTTGGCCTTCTTCCCCCAATTGTTGGAACAAATCCAACATGGCCTGTTGCCCTTTAACCAATTCTTGATTTTGTCTGTGTAGTTCTAACTGGAGGTTATCAAGAATTGACATGGTGTCATTTGGTGTCCTTTGGATTTCCTCCTTGAAATCTAGGTTAAGAGAGTATGGTTGAGGTTGTGGATCAGAATCCATACTGGTGTTTAGGTTCTTGGGTGGGTCCTCTATTCTATCATGTTCAGGGTCCAGTTCTTCAAGAGGAACCATTCTCTGTTTGGTCCTACTCCAGAATAGTTGAGGTTCTAAGTCCTCCTCCCAGTCAAATTCTTCATCAGGGGACCAAATCAAAGGTTGATGATCCTGGGCTTGCCTAGATTTCTGATCATTTTCTGGTTTCCATTTGTCTAGAACTCCCAATCCAAAGGTCAAGTAGGCAAGGTTGTTGAATTCAAATGACCTTTCTTGGTTATTATCCTGAGATGGGTAGGGTTCTTGGTGTTCTCCTAAAGTGTAGGTCCTATCACAGTAGAGCAGGTTGGACCTAAATGAGGAGGCATCGTGAGGACAATCGAGATATGGAGCCCCACGATTTGAATCATACCCTTGGGTGTCTATGTTGGTTGTATTCCAATAAGAGGTTGGTGCGGTTTGGTCATAGTTGGGCCAAGAGGGATATTCAAGGTTGTATCCCCAACTTGGTGGTTGGTTAGCCCAAGTAGGCTGTGGGTATGGTCCACTTGGGTTAGCATACAAATCCTGTTGGGGGTAGTTTGGGTAAGATGGATAGGCATTGAAATCCATGGTTTGGAAGAAATGGAGGGATGCGGGAAGAACAGATGTGAGAGAGTTGTGTCCTCAACCAAGCAAACAAGCCTAGTCCTTATGGTGTATTCCTTAAGAGACCTAGAAATCTCACAAAGGTTGATTAAGTCCGTAAGCACTGGACTCCCCTTCCCAAGGCTAATCTGGCCAGGTTGATTACGAGGGGATTGCAGGAATGGTTCTTCCTTTGGCTTGTGCCTCCGGTTCCATAGACCCCACAACCGCGGTCGTTTGACACTGCCCTGCAGCCTAGTCACCAGATTCTACCAAGGGAATGAAAGCCAAGTGACTAGCAAACAAAACCTCGCCTTTTGAGACTTAACTCAGTCCTGCCTAGGGGACGTCTGCTCAGTTTTAGAGGGTTAGGATAGTGCTTGTACTTAGGGTGATGTGATGAGGCGTTGATTGGGGTGGTGCCTCTTAATTTCCACTTTCAAAGTGTGTGCTTCTAGCAAAACATGGTTTCCAAGCAAGGATTTGTTAAGATGTGGTGTCTTTTAGTGTTTCATCCTTACTTTAGTACATTTTTAGGGTTGACGTGTCTTAATATTTTCAAACAAGTTTCAGTGGGCACGTCAAGTTCTGCACACAACTTGGTGAAAGTAGATTTCCTTTTCTTTTGTAGAGGCTCTAAAACCCTAGTGTACTCATCCTGATGATCATGCAGCTTCTATTAGATGAGTCAGTTTTAGGGTTGAGTGGTGCGGCCTAGGTCAATTCACGGTGGCTTCGCAAACACCACTCAAGAAAAAGAAAAGTACACTCCAAGAATTTGTTCAGAATGTTAGAGTGTGCATTTTTTGTGGGGTGATGTGTTATGGATGTGGGTCAAGCAATCATACACCACGCCAATTTTTTTTCAGTTTTTACAATTTTTTTAGCTTTTTCACGCAAGCAAACAATGAGAGACAGGTTACTCACTATCGGTCCTCGAGGCGCCTACTCCCTTGCTACCGTCGTGGAATGAGTCGCTTCGCCGACCATGCGCCGAATTCCTGCAACCATCAAGTAAAAAGGAAAATAGGGCATTAGATGATGTGAGAATGAGTGTGGAATGGAGGTGATAAAACAAATTCGTTGCGTCCCCGGCAACGACACCAAAAACTGACGTGCCGTAGTGTGTGTGTGTTAAGAGGTGTCGTTATAGTTGCACTTGATACGTCGATTTTAAAAGAAGTAAACAGAGGTGAGTCCGAGTGTCGGTCTCAGGGAGGCGTCGAAATCGGATTTTGTTTCTCACTTGTTGTCACGAAAAAGGTGGAGTTTTGCTTGCGAAAGAGACAGTTTTGAAAAGTGAAAGCGAGAGAGAGAGTTTAGGGTTAGAAAGCTCTTAGTTTTGATCATGCACTTTAAACAGAAATTAAAATGGCAACTGAACGGAAAATAATTTCATTAAACATGCATTCATAGTTCATGGTTTACAACATTAAATACATGCTTCAACAAAAGTAAATGAAAGCTTAAAAGAGAGAGAGAGAGGTAGAGAGAGAGTGGAGAGCGACGAGGCAGCCACGGCGGTGGAGGAGGCTCCGTCGGCGGCTCGTCGTCTCCGGCGATTACAAAAGTGCCTAAAGCTAGCTAAGAGAGGAGTGGAGTAGTTGCAAGTGGGAGAGTATGCATTGAATGGTGGTAGAAGGGGGTTTAAATAGAGTTAAGGGCTTCCTAGAAGAAGAATGGGCTTTAGCGACATCCAGAGCGTCGCTAAAATCGCTTCTATAAACGTCGGTGAAGCCCTCCTGCTGCCGGTCAGCCGCCCACCCCAGTCTTCTTCTTCGCGTGATCCGTGGCCGCTGAACGAGAGCTGTCCGATTGAAGATCGGACGGCTGAGAGCCTTCTGCACCCGCGCTCAGATCGCGCCTCGGGCGCGCGTGTGCGCGCGCATTTCCGTCGCGAGTGCTCGGGAGCTTTCGTCGCGCCGCGTGGCGAGATCCTGGCCGCCCGCTGCTGATCGGGTGGCCCAATTTGTCCGCGCTCGTCGCTCACCTTCAATTTCTGCTCCGCGCGGCTCGAACGCGCATCGCTGCGATGCGGGCGTGCGCGCTAACTGTTAGGCCACGCCTGCGCTTTGTCGTGGAGACCGCAGGCAAGCGCACGGATCTTGGCCGTTCGATCGAAGATCAACGGCCGAGATTCGTCTTTGGCCGGCTTGAGGATGTGCGAGCGGTGGGGGTGGGGCGACGTGGCACTCTCTGGGCCGTTGATCTCTAGATCAACGGTTAGAATTTCTTGGGCCCATTGTGGGAGCTTCGGATGTCAGATTTGGCCGATCTTGAGTCCGTTGGACTCCGTTCGTCATTCTGAATCCATCCGTGTAGTCTAATTGCTCATCTGAGGCATGCTTTGACAAATGCTTTACACAAATGGCCATTAATACAGTTTATAAGCAATCTTGGTACTTGATGCATGCAATGCTCCTATTCTACTTATATTGTGCCTTTTATTCTAAAGATGGGCCATATTCAACCTAATTACTACCCCCTTGTGTGGTGTCATCAAACTCCCACTTTTGGTTCGTGGCTTAAGCTTAAGTGTACACACATCTTTCAGGAATCATGCGTAGGCCGGTATGTGGCAAATCACATCCATCAAGGGGATGTTTATATGGACCTGTTCAAAGAGCTTGACTAGGTCCTCCTTAGGTGCCACGGGTTTGGTTGTCCTCTTTCCCTTGGGCAAGACTTTGGGAAATGGAACCTTGGATGGTTCCTCTAGAATAGGTCCAGGTTCTTGATCTGGGACAAGGGTATCCTGGATGACTATCCTAGGGCTTGGGTTAGCACTACCAGGTTGAAAGTGGCTCGGGTAAGGTGGGCCTTGTGTTGCTTTGCCACTACGGGTTGTAACTGAATTTAGTCCTGCCTGGTTCTGGTTTGGTGTTAGTAAAATAGGTGGTTGCTGCTGAAATCCCAAGTATGATGTCGAAGCTTCCATCCCGTCGGGTGATGGAGCAGAAGGGGCCTAATAAATCATGTGTGCCTGGCCCGGATTTGGGTTCATAACGCGCCTTTGGTTAGGCACATTATTTGGATTCGGCAAAGGTTGCAAAGGGAGTGTGCCAAGTTGGCGTGAATTCACCATTTGGGCGAGTTGATTGCGAACCTCGATGATCTCATCTTTCTGCTATTTTTGCATAGCCGCATTCGTCTTTTGAATGTCAGCCAAAGTCTGAAGGATAAGAGTCATTTGATCTGTCTGAGTTGGTCCAGATTGATAGGTGGGGTTGGGCCGAGGCTGAGGTGGCTGATATGGACAAGGAGCTTGTGCACGGGGTTGATATGGTGGTCTCTGATTCTGATTGTTTCCCGCCCACAGGAAATTAGGATGATTCCGCCATCCAAGGTTATAGGTATTAGAGAATGGGTCATTCTAGATGGCATTGAGGTCCTTGCAGGTCTGAGGAACCTCAAAAAAGTCAAAGTACCCCCAACTAGAGTATGTAGGATTGGAGTTTCCTCCGGTCCTAGCATCAGACGGGGGTGGATACGGGTCCATCCCTTGAGAAGATCGGTGATAGATGTTATGCACAATTCCCTCCAAGAGGGCAGTTGTGCGCACGGGTTTGGCACAGTGGCGGCTCACTGTAGATGTCGAGTTAGCTCATCCACTTTCTTCTCAATGATAGAGACCTTATCCAAACGACTGGCCGTCAATTCCAAGTCAACAGATGCGAACAAGCTCTGCATTTCATGTGCTCCCCTTAGATTCGTCGTTGCGCGGGCATTCATCTGGTCGAATAAGCCCATGGAGTCATTATTGATGGAGTTCTCGCATATATTCTTGAGAATCTCCCACACAGTGTCTTCATGTTGACCCATGATATTTCCTCCACAAGTTGCATTGACGAATAAACGGATATCTTTACGGGGTCCTTGGTAAAAAGACTGGACTTGTTCTCATTTAGGAACTCCGTGATGGGGGTAGTTTCGCATGAGGTCCAGGAAATGATCCCATGCTTCATGAAGTGGTTCTCCAGGCTGCTGTGTGAAGTGTGTGATCTGGTGTCATAAAGCATTCGTCCGACCAATTAGGAAAAACTTTTTCAGAAACTCGGATTGTAGATCAACCCATGTGTTGATTGGACGCGTTTGAGTCTGATACCAGTGAGCTACTTTGTCCATGAGAGAGGAGAACATCTTCATAAGAAGGATATCCCGATTTTGGACATTTGACCCAAAGGTCTAGGCCAAATGCTTGAGCTGTTTGATGTACTGGAAAGGATACTCGAAATTGAGCCCATGAAACTTTGGAATAGCATGAATCATGTTGGGCTTGAGTTCAGAATCAGGACCTCCAGCAGGGATTTGGACTCGAGGTTCGATCGCCACCACAGCGGGATTGTAATGATCTCGCATCATAGGACGCTGCAGTGGATTCACAAAGGCTTGGAATAAATCATTGAGGCACTGAAGTTGGTTCTCAAGGTTATTTTCTTCTTCTGCGGGTTGTGCCATGATGATGGATGAAGGAGAATTAGGTTCAGATGAATCAGAGGAGTCTATGTGATGGGGTTGCTGCACAAACATGGGAGTCGAGGCCTAGCCTCGACGGGAGTGAATGACTAAAGGAAGCCTCAAGGATGGTCTTAAGGACCTCCAACCGAACATGCACCGATGGTCTGGATGAGAGTAGAATGTGATGGACCCAATCAAGACACCCAAAAATTTTGGATGACTATAGAGGTTCGAGGCGGATGATACCCCTTAGTCAGAAAGTCGTCCACCTGCGAAATACATGGGCAGCCAGAGAGGGAGAGTCCCACAAAGACCCCTACACGGTAGGGCACCCCCACAGGTTATAGGGTTTCCCCCACCTGACCTCTCTTGTCACTAATGTTTCAGGTAGACCAGAATGGGGACTTGACCTCTTAAGTCTACCAGTTTTATTAAAGAGCAAGGGTGCTTAAGATTTCACTTGAACTTTAGATGTATTAAGTGAAAAAAGTGACCTAATTTCAAGGTTGGTTGACCCAACAAGGTGGGTCAACTTCACCTATTTGTCCTTTGAGAAGTTTTAGGTCCCTCTTTTAGGATTCAAGTGAGATTAAGAGCCTGATTTTTAGGATTTGCTTGGATAGATCAATTCAACCAAGGCTTAGGCACACATCATTTTGGAGAGTTGATTCTTGCTTATGTAAGTGTGTCTCTAAAATCCCTAACTTGGAATCCTTAATTGGCTCGACTTTTCGTCCAATTTAGTTTGCCAAATGTGGTATCTAGGGCTCAAATAAGAAAGTGATAGCCCTAGTTACCTTAAATGGGTGCACAAATCAAGTTTTGGTTGTTGAAATCAAATCAGGTAACTTGATGAATTAGCTAAGAATGTAAAGCAAGTAGCCGTAATTGATTTTATCCTTTTTTCCTTTTCAGAATGAGGGGCTTAAGAGAGAGAGTAATCAAAAGTTACCTGCCCCTGGTGTGTTTGTTGTGCGGTTGACTTTTTTCAATGTTTCTTCTCCCTGAAACAACCACAACAAAAGAGATATAGCAAGTTAGAATCTGTATCAGAAATTGTAATCAATAGTTCTAAATTGCCTGTTGTTCCCCAGTGATGAGAACCTCATCATGAGCCATAACTAGCTCATTTTGACCTAATACAGAGAATAAAAGCTCCTACATAACCTTAGAAAGGCTTGGCTCAGAGAGATTCTGAGTTTGCAAAGAAAATAGAAACTAAGGGGTAAAAATGTAATTTCACCAATCCGATCTGAAAATAGGGTAACTCAGGATCCAAACATAGGTCAAAACAACCTAATAAGAAGAAAAGTGGGATGAGATGACTCAATAAGGGCTACAACAACTCCAAGGAATTAAATGACATCCTGTAACCCTAAAAATAAACCCACTTCAATTCACGTGATTCGAGGCAAGGAAAAATCAACTAAACCCTCTAAAATTCATAGAAAAATAATCTCTAGGGTTTAGGACTTTCAATTTGGCCTTAGGAACCCATTTTGACCTACATTGAGAATCATGCCCAATTAACAACTTAATTTGGGTTTTTACGTAAATTGATTGGTCAAACAAGGTTTAATCTAGAAATAAAATTCACCATCAGAATCCTTAGGTCCTAATTAGTCATGTATAAAAACTTGGGCCTAAGAAGAAACCTTCTTGACCAACTTTACACCTTGGTCCTCATATATTTACTTTTTGGCCCTCAACTTTTGAACCCTCACATTTTGGCCCCTAACTCTCCTTCGTTCTTTGCATTTAGGTCCCTCCTGCAAAACCTGAGCAGCGCCATGCTCCGACGACCTTGCGCTGAGCATGGCGCCGGGCAGGGTGAGGGAGGGGCCCTGGCAAGTCAATGGGGAGTACCCTACGTCGTCAGCCACCGCAGGGACACCCCCCTGAGTGCTGCGACCGCCCATACCGCCCGTGCGAACGCAAGGACGGTATGGGTCTCCTTCCTCCGGCGTCCTCCGGCGAGGGAGACACGTCGTCTCCCTCCGCCCTCCTCTCTGATTCTGCCCCTATAAATACCCCCGTCGCTCCGCCGTTCTTCCCAGCTCGGATCTGACGGAGACACCCCCTCAATTCCTCCCTTCCCACTCCGACAAACGCCCCCTTGCTCTGGCGGCCTCTCCTCCTCCTCCTCGTCGCCCTGCCGCACTACCAGCAGCAGGGTTACCTTCCCTCGATCTTCCCACGCCGCGCCGCACCCAGCGGGCGCCTCTCCGGCCCTCTCCTCGCCGCCGCCCCTTCCTCTGGGCAGTTTCTTCTCCGGCGACAGTCGATACGACTGTCGCCTGCTCCAACCCCTCCTCGTCCAGCTTAGTAGGTATAACTTCTCTTCTTCCTCCCCTCTTTCTTTTCCATACTGAAAACCCTTACTGTCGCCACCGATTTCCCACCGATCACCCTCACCTTCTCCACCTCCGGCCAAACTCTGGCGAACCGCTCCCATCTCTCCATCACCCCACACTGCTCGCCAACCTGTGCATAACCTCCGCCTCCTCACCCTGATCCTCTTCCGCCCCTCCACTTCCCACCAAACGCCCTCTGCAGATCCACCGAACACACCCACTTCTCCGCCCGCAGTTTGACCTAGGGCGACCCTTTTGCTCCACCACGCCCACTGCAGACCCTCCGACCACCTTCGCCGCGCCACGGCGAAGGTTCTCCGCATATCTGATTAGGCCGAGAGGCCGTGCTTCTGTGAACAGGTGTTGCGCCCGCCATAGCCATTGCTGAGCAACGAAGCTCCTTCGACCTATTGCTCGAGGCACACCACGCCCAGGTCAGACTCCCAGGCTTCGCGGGGTAGCTTCGTGAAGTGTCAGGCTGCAGTTCGGGCGAAGCCCTCGCCCGAAGCCCGCGCGCGAAGTTTGGCTGCCGCTGCTTCGTCCGCACAGGCGCTAACATTGGGGTGGGACATTTAGTCCCACCTCGGAAGGCTTCGAAGAGGAGCGCCGATATAAGTTGAAAAAGTGTTGTAGGCTTATCGCCTCAGCACACGGGGTGAGGTCCCTCTCACACCGCTTCACTCGGCCCGTCCGCGAGCTCATCACGCAGATCCGGCCAACCCGACCCGACTTGA
The DNA here is from genome assembly GCA_037157565.1 of Thalassia testudinum. Classification (NCBI taxonomy): domain Eukaryota; kingdom Viridiplantae; phylum Streptophyta; class Magnoliopsida; order Alismatales; family Hydrocharitaceae; genus Thalassia; species Thalassia testudinum. The sequence goes on along the minus strand of JAZHRO010000036.1, from coordinate 138,548,000 downwards.
CTGGCACTCCTCGCCCACCACCGCACGCCGGTGGGCCTGGACCCGGGCGCGACCCGCGTACCCAACTACCCGATTGCTCTGGGAGAGCTGTCCTAAGAGCGAATTCTGAGAGAGAAAGAGACGCGCGGGGGGGGGGGGGGGTAGAGTAGGTTTTGCCGTCTGACTCTGAACTCTTGAGCGTGCAGGCACAGGTGAAGAAGAAGGAAGCTAAGGGAGACACTGTAGCAACAAGCAGTTTAAGTCGTCTGATTTTCCAATCAGACGACGTCTTGAAGGCAAAGAAGAAGAAGGAAGGCGAGGCAGAGGAAAGAGAGGAACACAGAGAGGCCAAGTGAAGACTCTGCAGAGATCAGAAGACAAAGAAGAAGAAGAAAAGAAGAGAGAAGGAGCAGCCAAGTGAAGAAACAGAAAGAAGAAGAAGAAGAGAAGCAAGAAGCAAGAAGAAAAGAAGAAGAAGAGCACGGGAGGAAGATCTGAAGCAAGAAAAGAAGAAACAAAGAAAATAAAAAGAAGAAAAAGATAGGATCGTCCAACCAAGAAATAGAGGAAGAACACGAAGAACAAAAGCCAAAGAGGAGAGAAGACAAAGAGGAAGAAAGAAGAGAAGATGAAGAAGCCAAACTTTCATCTCTCTCTCTCTTTATTTTTGTAATAGAACATGTATATCTCTAGAATACGACTTGCTCCCTGAGTTCGACCTCGGGAGAACTGTATTTTCCGAGTAACAAATATTAGTAAATGATGGCAATAACTATCTGTACTACAACGACTTAAGAAAAGCTAGTTGTCGCCACCGTTTGCCAGTTGGCGCCGTTGCCGGGGAGCAACGGCTATTCTAGAGGTAAACATTCCTGTTTTTTTTTTTTTTTAGTTCTAATAATCTCCTCTCTTTTGTGCAGCTACAGGAAATCAAGAAGACAAGCAACCGCACGACAACCACTCCGAGGACAGGTAATTTTTTTTTTCCTCTCGCTATTAACCCCTAAACTCTAAAGAGGAAGAAAAGAAAAGAACAAGCAATATAGGGCTAACCTGTCTTCTATACTTAGTAAACCATAAGAAGTTGCATGTTTTCAACCCATTATTCCTGTACACTATTAAGGGTATTTAGGGGCTAACACATTCTTACTTGATTCCTAATTACCCACCAAAGAACTAACTGGACCAAGTAGAGCCAACATAAGATTCAACATTAGGGATTTAGAGACACACTTAAACAAGAATTAAGAAACCTCAAAAGAAGTGTGCCCAAGCCATTATCTGAAAATACCTATCCAAAGAAACCCTAAAATAAGATTGGCCCTTTAAACACTTGAACCCTAAAAGACAAGACCTAATACGCAAAACTGGCAGGTAAAGTTGACCATTTGGGTCAACTAACCTTCAAATTAGGTCACTCTTTGCACTTAAAAGACTAAAGTTCAAGTGGACCCTAAGCACTTTGCTCTTGAACTAAAATTGGTAGACTTAAGAGGTCAAGATCCCCATTTTGGTCTACCTGGAACCGCAGTGACAAGAGAGGTCGGGTGGGGGAAACCCTGTAACCCGTGGGGATGCTCTACCGTGTAGGGGTCTTCGCGGGACTCACCCTCTCTGGCTGCCCAGGTAATTCTCAGGTGGTCGATCTTTCTGATCAAGGGGTCCATCTGCCCCGCACCTCTATAGTCACCCAACACATTTTTGGGTGTCTTGATTGGGTCCAACACCTTCTAAACTCATCTCTTCCAACAATGCATGTATGGTAGGAGGTCCTTAAGACCACCTTTAAGACCTCCTTTAGAAATTCACTCTCGTCAAGGCCCAGCCTCGACGCCCGTGTTTGAACAACAACCTAACCCCATCATTCTCTCTTCCGATTCCGAATCAAACTCTTCTTCTATCATGGCTCAGCCAGTTGAGGAAGAACACAATCTGGAGCACCAGCTCCAGCGACTCAATGACCTCTTCCAAAACTTCGTGCACCCACCACAGCGTCCTATGATGCGGGACCACTACAATCCTCCTGCGGTGGCCGTTGAGCCTCGAGTCAGAATCCCGACTGGAGGACCTGACTCTGAATTAAAGCCCAATATGATTCATGCTATACCTAGATTCCATGGGCTTAATTCTGAAGATCCCTTCCAGCACATCAAACAGCTGAAGCATCTGGCCCAAACTTTTGGGTCAGACGCGCAAAATCGGGATATTCTTCTCATGAAGATGTTCTCCTTTTCTCTTATGGACAAGGCCGCCCATTGGTATCAAACTCAGACCCGGCCGATCAACAATTGGGAAGAACTTCAGTCCGAGTTCCTGAAAAAGTTCTTCCCTGTTGGACGGACAAACGCCTTGCGCCATCAGATTACACATTTCACCCAACAAACAGGGGAACCTCTCCATGAGGCATGGGATCGTTTTCAGGATCTCATGAGAAAGTGCCCCCATCACGGAGTTCCTAAATGGGAACAGGTCCAATCTTTTTATCAGGGACTCCGTGAGGACATCCGTCTTTTCGTCAATGCAACCTACGGAGGAAATATCATGGGTCAACATGAAGACACCATGTGGGAGATTCTCGAAAACATGTGCGAGAACTCCATCAACAATGACTCCATGGGATTATTCGACAGGACGAATACCCGCGCAGCGACGAATCTCAGGGGAGCACACGAGACGCAGGGCCTGTCTACATCAGTCGACTTGGAGTTAATGGCCAGTCGATTGGACAAGGTCTCGATTATCGAAAAGAAGGTGGATGATCTGACTCAGCATCTGCAGTGAGCCACCTCTGCGCATAACCCTTTCGCACAGCCTCCTTCCACAAGGGAAACTGTGCAAAACATTCTCCATCGATCTTCTCCTAGGATGGACCCATCATCCAAATCTTTGCCCAGAGGTCCTTCCGATTCCTTCTACACCTGCCAGGGGAATTCCATTCCCTCTTTCTCTAACTCTCTGGAGGTTCCTCAGACCTGCGAGGACCTCAACGCCATCCAGAACGACCCTTTCTCCAACACCTATAATCCTGGATGGCGAAACCATCCTAACTTCCAGTGGGCGGGAAATTCCCAAACCCAAAGACCATCCTTCCAACCCCGCCCACAACCTCCTCGTCCTTACCAGCCGCCTCAGCCTCGGCCCAACCCTACTTACCCATCTGGGCCGAATCAAGATCAAATGTCCCTTATCCTTCAGACCCTGGCTGACATTCAAAGAACGAATGCGGCTATCCAAAAATAACATAAGGACGAACTTACAGAGGTCCGAAACCAATTGACCCAGTTGGCAAACTCTCGCCAGCCAGGTACTCTTCCTTCCCAACCTCTGCCTAATCCTAATAACGTGCCAACCTAGCGGCGCGTTATGAACCCAAACCCGGGCCATGCCCATATGATCTATCAGGCCCCCTCTGTTCCTTCACCTGAGGGGATAGTGGCCTCCACTTCTTTTGCAGGTTACCAGCAGCAACCTATCTTACCCAATCCTACCCAAAACCAGGTAGGACTTAATTCCGTAACGACCCGTAGTGGTAAGGAAACCTAAGACCCACCTCATCCGAACCACTCCAAGCCTGGTAGTGATCCCAAGCCTAGGACAGTAATCCAGGACGTCCCCACCCCTATCCCAGATCCACAACCTGGACCTATCCTAGAAGAACCAACCAAGATCCCGTTTCCCGAGGCCTTGACCAAGGGAAAGAAGACCACCAAGCCCGTGGCACCTGAGGAGGACCTGGTCAAGCTCTTTGAGCAGGTCCACATAAATATCCCCTTGATGGATGCAATCCGCCACGTACCAGCTTACGCACGATTTTTAAAGAATGTGTGTACACCCCAGCGTAAGCCGCGAACCAAGGGTGGGAGCCCAATTGTTCTGTCAGAGCAATCCAGCTCTGTAATCCTCAGTAAACTCCCACCCAAGGCAAAAGATCCTGGTACTCCCCTGATTTCCTACAAGATAGGTGATACCCAATTTGATAGAGCTTTGCTAGACTTAGGTGCATCCATAAACCTGATACCCACATCCTTACTTGACCATCTAGAAGAATCTGAGCTAAAACCAACCGAGGTGACATTACAATTAGCAGATCGATCTATAAAGTCACCAAAAGGGATTCTCGAGGATGTTATCGTAAGAGTGCGGGATTTCTATTTCCCAGTGGACTTTATAGTCTTAGATATGGACGCACCTAAAAACCCTAGGGATACACCAATCATTCTAGGGAGACCTTTCTTGGCTACTGCTAGAGCCAACATCAGCTGTGAGGAGGGCCAAATAGAGCTTAAATTTGGAGATCAAACCTTAAAAATTGATATATTTAAGGCCCAACAAGGAATTAATTGCGGTGTCATCGAACAGATTTGTGACGTTAGGATTTTGGTTGATGAGTCACACCTCCAGAATGACTCGATTATGCCTCATCAACCACAGAAGGATCTTGACCCGCAAACAGAGGAGTTGAATCCTGACATACACAACCCAGTAACTCCTACCCTTGAACCTCACATCTACACTGAACCACCCGCTGCTGCTAATAACCCTATCCTCGAGTTAAAGCCTCTTCCTGCTCACTTGAAATACATCTTTTTGGGTTCCAATCAAACCCTTCCTGTGATTATAAATTCCACCCTCAATTCCGAACAGGAATCCCGTCTGATTACTGTTCTCCAGCAACATCGCAGAGCCATCGGGTGGACTCTCGATGATTTGACTGGAATAAGTCCCTCTTATTGTACTCATCATATCTATTCAGAAGAGGGTGCACGACCTTCTCGTGAAATGCAGAGATGTTTGAACCCTAATCTGCAGGAGGTTGTGAAAAAGGAGACCATTAAGTGGTTAGATGCCGGGATCATCTACCCGATCTCCGATAGTCGTTGGGTGAGCCCAATTCAGGTTGTGCCTAAGAAGGCAGGACTCACCACCATAACGACTGAAATCGGAGAAATCATTCCTACCCGATTAGCCAATGCGTGGAGAGTCTGTATAGATTACCGCCGACTCAATTCCTCCACAAAGAAGGACCATTTCCCACTACCCTTCATTGATCAAATTCTCGAGAAACTAGAGGGAAATAGGTTCTTCTGCTTTCTTGACGGGTACTCCGGTTACAACCAGGTGGCAATCCATCCTGAGGACCAAGAAAAGACCACATTCACCTGCCCCTTCGGAACGTATGCTTTCCGAAGGATGCCTTTCGATCTTTGCAATGCACCCGCTACTTTTCAACGGTGCATGCTTGCCATATTCTCAGATATGGTAGGTGATTTCCTGGAAGTCTTCATGGATGACTTTTCAGTCTTTGGAGAATCTTTTGATGATTGCCTCCAACACATGGTCCAGATACTCAAGCGATGCATTGAGGTGAACTTGGTTCTTTCTTGGGAGAAGAGCCATTTCATGGTGCCTAAGGGAATTGTCCTGGGACACTCAATTTCAGAAAAAGGCATCCAGGTGGATCGAGCTAAGGTTGATCTGATTTCTCGCCTTCCCGTACCTAGCTCGATCAGGGACATCCGTTCCTTTTTAGGGCACGTCGGTTTTTACCGCAGTTTCATTCCAGATTTCTCAAAAATCGCGCGCCCCTTGACTTCTCTTCTCTCTAAGAATGTACCTTTTGAAATCTCCAAGGAATGCACATTAGCCTTTGAAAACCTGCTTGACCGAGTCACCCAGGCACCTATCCTACAATCCCCTGACTGGTCTCAACCCTTTGAGATCATGTGCGATGCGTCTGACTTCGCTGTAGGAGCGGTCCTGGGGCAGAAAGCTGACGGGAAACCTGTGGTCATCTACTACGCTAGCAAGACACTTGACGAAGCTCAGCGTAACTATACGGTTACGGAGAAAGAGCTGCTAGCCGTAGTATTTGCCCTTGAAAAATTCCGATCGTATCTTCTGGGTTCCCATGTCATCATTTACTCGGATCACACGGCTGTAAGGCATCTCCTTGCCAAGAAGGACGCAAAGCCCCGACTAATCTGTTGGATCTTGCTGTTGCAAGAATTCGATCTTGAGATTCGCGACAAGGAGGGAAGGAAGAATGTGGTAGCTGACCATCTGTCCCATCTTCCTTCTGAGATCATCGACCCTTCCAGACCCATCACGGAACATTTTCCTGATGAGCACCTGCTTTCTGTTGGTACTAGACTTCCATGGTTTGCTGATATAGTAAACTACTTGGCATCTCATCAGACACCGTCTGATTGGCCAAAGGCCAAGAAGGACAAATTGCGTTCTGATTCCAATTATTACATTTGGGAAGACCCGTACCTTTTCCGCATAGGTGTTGATCAAATTATTCGGAGATGCATCCCGGAAGAGGAAATCAGAAATATCCTATCTTTCTGCCATGACCAGGCATGCGGTGGCCATTTCTCAGGGCATAAAACCGCATCCAAAGTCCTCCAGTGTGCTTCTACTGGCCTACACTTTTCAAAGATACATACAGTCACTGCAAGGCATGCAGTCGTTGCCAGACTTTGGGCAACATGAACCATCGCGACATGATACCTTTGCAGCCGATTCTCGTATGCGAAATCTTCGATGTGTGGGGGATTGATTTTATGGGCCCCTTTCCTGTTTCGGATGGTTTCGAGTACATTCTGCTTGCGGTGGACTACGTGTCCAAATGGATCGAAGCCATACCGACCCGAACCTGCAATCACAAGATTGTTCTTAAGTTCATACATCAAAACATTTTCTCAAGGTTCGGGATTCCCCGTGCTATTATCTCTGATGGGGGGACCCATTTTACAAATGCTCAGTTTAGGTCACTGATGGCCAAATATGGGGTGTCTCACTGAATCTCTACTCCTTACCACCCCCAAACAAATGGTCTAGCTGAGCTATCAAATCGGGAGATCAAGAAAATCCTGCAAGTCACTGTTCCGCCTGACAGGAAAGACTGGTCGTCCCGACTTCCGGAAGCATTGTGAGCCTATAGGACCGCCCACAAGACCCAATTGGGCATGTCTCCCTTTAGACTGGTGTACGGAAAGGCATGTCACCTTCCCGTAGAACTGGAGCATAAAGCCTATTGGGCAGTACGGAACTGTAATCTAGATCTTTCCAAGGCTGGAACCCACAGAAAACTCCAAATCAGCGAGATCGATGAATTACGCCTAGACGCGTACGAGAACTCGCGAATCTACAAGAAGCGGGTTAAAGCCTTCCACGACAAGCACATCTCGAGAAAGGTCTTTCATCCTGGTCAAAAGGTCCTACTCTTTGATGCCCGACTCAAACTTTTCCCGGGGAAACTGAGGTCCAAGTGGGTCGGACCGTATTTAGTCCGACAGGTTTTTGGAAATGGAGCAATTGAAATCAGTCCACTCAGCCATGATTCCAAACCTTTCATCGTGAACGGTCAGAGACTCAAACCGTTCATTGATGTGACTTCTACTGATTCGGCTGAATCATCCCTCATCCTCCATTCCCCTTGAACTTACTGCGCCCGGCCGATGGCGTAAAACTCAGCGCTTAACGGGAGACAGCCCATCATTTCTTGAAAATCTAAAACCTTTTTTCTGACACCATTGTGCACTTAAGGTTCACCCTTTAAGACAGCCGACTCCACCTCAGATGCTTGCATCTGAGATTAGAAATCGTCCACAGAATTCATCCCGACCCATTCACTCACAAAAATATCTGTCTTAAGGAATAAATTAAGTAAATAAAAACCCCTAAATCACAATGAGGACATTGCAAGTTTTAGGCATGGGGGGGTATAAGTGCAAAACTTGTAGAAAAAAAGGTTTTAAATAAAAAATTCACATATGCCAAAAACACCATAAAAATTAAAAATTTTTCAAAATAAAAAGAATAAGAGGAGAAAGGAAATTTTGAGGAGAAGGAAAAGAAACAAAATGAAAAGGAGCACAAAAAGATGAAAGAAAAGAGTAATAGTCATTAGTAAGAAGCTAAGGAATTAACCTTAGTCTAGACCATTTTTTTCAAGAAAAGAAATGAAAAGTGCTTGGTAAGATTAGTAAGAACGCAAACCTTAGGAATTCTTGATAGACTCTTAGTACCCATTAAGATCTAGACAATCCTCAAGAGGTTGAGGAAAATGAAAAGCTTAAGTACTAGGTCCAAGGCTTAGGGAGTATTTGACCTCGCTAACTAACTTCTGGTTTACGGGACTCAGTAACCTAAGCACCCTAACCTCACACATAGCCTGGTTCAGCAAGCGTAAAAATCAAAATCACGCAGAAGCGTCGAAAAAATTCTGAAAAGTACACCTAGAGTAGGAGCGGCCGATCAACACAAGTTGATTTAGACGAGTTCCCAGCGCGGAGAGGCGGGAAATCCCCTCGAAGATGCGTAACAAAATATCATCTCCTCGGTGCTTGTCTCTTAGGATATTTACATATCCTACTGGGGGCATGTAAGCACTCTGCTGGTTCAGATTCCATGGATGGCATTATCACGAAGTGTCAATTGCCAGGGTCTGGACTCGGCCACGGAACACCATGGATGGGATTATCTCGAAATCTCAATAGCCAGGGTTCTAGGGGTTGCCATGGGTGGTGCTATCTCGAAGCATCGATCGCCAGGAACCCTTGAGGATTGATGATGGGGGCAAGGAATCTGATACAGACCGTGTTGAAAAGCCAATCCTAAGCTAGAATTAAAAAGAAAAAGAGAGAGAAAACTCTCCAAAATAGAAAAATTTTCTACCTCTCTCTCTTACAAAACGTACTGCGAACTGAACCAGGGCAAAAATCGTTTCAAGCACGGGGTGCTTTAACTACAAAGTCCAATAAACCTTAGGTTAGTTCTTGTGGGCCTTAAAAACCTTTGCTAAAGACTGAGGCTAAGGCTAGACAGATTTGGATCTTGATTGGTACTAGAGTACCTTTTAGGCCTATGGTCAGCATTCTAACCTAATCTATGCTCAAATAAAAAAGCACTTATCTAAAGCTATTAAAAACTTCATGGTCTAGAACAAGGGTTGAAACCTTAAGTTTTTGCTAAGGGACTAGCAAAAGCTAGGCATGGGGGTATGATGAGAACCTCATCATGAGCCATAACTAGCTCATTTTGACCTAATACAGAGAATAAAAGCTCCTACATAACCTTAGAAAGGCTTGGCTCAGAGAGATTCTGAGTTTGCAAAGAAAATAGAAACTAAGGGGTAAAAATGTAATTTCACCAATCCGATCTGAAAATAGGGTAACTCAGGATCCAAACATAGGTCAAAACAACCTAATAAGAAGAAAAGTGGGATGAGATGACTCAATAAGCGCTACAACAACTCCAAGGAATTAAATGACATCCTGTAACCCTAAAAATAAACCCACTTCAATTCACGTGGTTCGAGGCAAGGAAAAATCAACTAAACCCTCTAAAATTCATAGAAAAATAATCTCTAGGGTTTAGGACTTTCAATTTGGCCTTAGGAACCCATTTTGACCTACATTGAGAATCATGCCCAATTAACAACTTAATTTGGGTTTTTGCGTAAATGGATCGGTCAAACAAGGTTTAATCTAGAAATAAAATTCACCATCAGAATCCTTAGGTCCTAATTAGTCATGTATAAAAACTTGGGCCTAAGAAGAAACCTTCTTGACCAACTATACACCTTGGTCCTCATATATTTACTTTTTGGCCCTCAACTTTTTAACCCTCACATTTTGGCCCCTAACTCTCCTTCGTTCTTTGCATTTAGGTCCCTCCTGCAAAACCTGAGCAGCGCCATGCTCCGACGACCTTGCACTGAGCATGGCGCCGGGCAGGGTGAGGGAGGGGCCCTGGCAAGTCAATGGGGAGTACCCTGCGTCGTCAGCCACCGCAGGGACACCCCCCTGAGTGCTGCGACCGCCCATACCGCCCGTGCGAACGCACGGACGGTATGGGTCTCCTTCCTCCGGCGTCCTCCGGCGAGGGAGACACGTCGTCTCCCTCCGCCCTCCTCTCTGATTCTGCCCCTATAAATACCCCCGTCGCTCCGCCGTTCTTCCCAGCTCGGATCTGACGGAGACACCCCCTTAATTCCTCCCTTCCCACTCCGACAGACGCCCCCTTGCTCTGGCGGCCTCTCCTCCTCCTCCTCGTCGCCCTGCCGCACTACCAGTAGCAGGGTTACCTTCCCTCGATCTTCCCACGCCGCACCGCACCTAGCGGGTGCCTCTCCGGCCCTCTCCTCGCCGCCGCCCCTTCCTCTGGGCAGTTTCTTCTCCGGCGACAGTCGATACGACTGTCGCCTGCTCCAACCCCTCCTCATCCAGCTTAGTAGGTATAACTTCTCTTCTTCCTCCCCTCTTTCTTTTCCATACTGAAAACCCTTACTGTCGCCACTGATTTCCCACCGATCACCCTCACCTTCTCCACCTCCGGCCAAACTCCGGCGAACCGCTCCCATCGCTCCAGCACCCCACACGGCTCGCCGACCTGTGCATAACCTCCGCCTCCTCACCCTGATCCTCTTCCGCCCCTCCACTTCCCACCAAACGCCCTCTGCAAATCCACCGAACACACCCACTTCTCCACCCGCAGTTTGACCTAGGGCGACCCTTTTGCTCCACCACGCCCACTGCAGACCCTCCGACCACCTTCGCCGTGCCACGGCGAAGGTTCTCCGCATATCTGATTAGGCCGAGAGGCCGTGCTTCTGTGAACAGGTGTTGTGCCCGCCATCGCCATTGCTGAGCAGCGAAGCTCCTTCGACCTATTGCTCCAGGCACACCACGCCCAGGTCAGACTCCCAGGCTTCGCGGGGTAGCTTCGCTAAGTGTCAGGCTGCAGTTCGGGCGAAGCCCTCGCGCGAAGTTTGGCTGCCGCTGCTTCCTCCGCGCAGGCGCTCACATTGGGGTGGGACATTTAGTCCCACCTCGGAAGGCTTCGAAGAGGAGCGCCGATATAAGTTGAAAAAGTGCTGTAGGCTTATCGCCTCAGCACACGAGGTGAGGTCCCTCTCACACCGCTTCACCCGGCCTGTCTGCGAGCTCATCACGCGGATCCGGCCAACCCGACCCAACTTGACTGGCACTCCTCGCCCACCACCGCAAGCCGGTGGGCCTGGACCCGGGCGCGACCCGCGTACCCGACTACCCGGTTGCTCTGGGAGAGCTGTCCTAAGAGCGAATTCTGAGAGAGAAAGAGACGCGCGGGGGGGGGGGGGGGGGGTAGAGTAGGTTTTGCCCTCTGACTCTGAACTCTTGAGTGTGCAGGCACAGGTGAAGAAGAAGGAAGCTAAGGGAGACACTGTAGCAACAAGCGGTTTAAGTCGTCTGATTTTCCAATCAGACGACGTCTTGAAGGCAAAGAAGAAGAAGGAAGGCGAGGTAGAGGAAAGAGAGGAACACAGAGAGGCCAAGTGAAGACTCTGCAGAGATCAGAAGACAAAGAAGAAGAAGAAAAGAAGAGAGAAGGAGCAGCCAAGTGAAGAAACAGAAAGCAGAAGAAGAAGAAGAGAAGCAAGAAGCAAGAAGAAAAGAAGAAGAAGAGCACGGGAGGAAGATCTGAAGCAAGAAAAGAAGAAACAAAGAAAATAAAAAGAAGAAAAAGACAGGATCGTCCAACCAAGAAATAGAGGAAGAACACGAAGAACAAAAGCCAAAGAGGAGAGAAGACAAAGTGGAAGAAAGAAGAGAAGAAGAAGAAGCCAAACTTTCATCTCTCTCTCTCTCTCTTTATTTTTGTAATAGAACATGTATATGTCTAGAATACGACTTGCTCCCTGAGTTCGACCTCGGGAGAACTGTATTTCCGAGTAACAAATATTAGTAAATGATGGCAATAACTATCTGTACTACAACGACTTAAGAAAAGCTAGTTGTCACCACCGTTTGCCACCCGGCAATGGCGCCAAAATGTTTATCACGCTAAGTTGGGGTTTAAAAAGTGTTGCGTTGTAGTACACCGAAATAGCGTTCAAAACAAATACAATTTTATTACTCGAAAAGATTTCCGAGGTCGAACACAGGGAGCAAATTGGTATTTAGAAATCAAGATCATAATTCAGAATAAAAAGAGTATGCAATAATATCAGTATCAGAGTGTAAAAATATGGGAGTAAAATGGTGATTGAGATCACCATATACTCCTACAATATCACTAAGGAACTCAATATATAAATGTGCAATGTAAACTAGAATCTGTCGTCTGATGGAGTCAAACGACTTAAATGTATGATCCTTCTTCTCTTCTTTAGCTTCTATCATCTTCTCTTCTTAGCTCTTCTCTTCTTCTCAGAGGATCTTCCTTCCAATTTTGGAAGAGATCCTCTAAGCAATCAAGGAGAACTTCCAAGTTTAAGATCACCGGAGTAGGTTTCCTTCGCGATAATGGCGGAAGAACCTACTTGTGAAGACGACGAGAAAGTTAGGGGGCTGTTAGCAAGGGTTTTTAAAAGTTAGGGGTAGAAATGTAGTAAGGTTGGACCCTTTTGCAAACTAGGTCAAGGCAAACTCTCCTTGAGTCCAAATTTTGGTACAAACCTAATTTGGACCTAAGGAATCCAATGGTGAAGTTGGATTTTGGGTTTGACCATGTTTGACTGAGAAATTTATGCAAAAACCTAATTTAGGGCAAATATCTGTCTGAAACCCCATTCTAGGTCAAGATGGGTTCTAATGGCCAAATTGAAGGTTCTAAACCCTAGAGAATATTTTTATATGATTTTTACAAGATTTAAGTGAATTTCATCTTGACCAAAACCTTGGTTAATCAAGTGGATCTATTTTTAGGATTTCAAGAAGTCATTTAATTCACAGAACACACATAAACCCTTTTTTGTCAAGTCCAACCCACTTGTTATCTTAATAAGACCATTTGACCTTTGTTTAGCTCATGAGAAAACCCATGGTTGTACTACATTGGTAAAATTATAATTTTAACCTTGATTTCTTGTGTTTCTCTCAGAAAGGTTATGCAGTGAATTATAACCTTCAGTTGGTTATGTAGGAGCATTTACTCTCTTCATTGGGTCAAAATGAGCTAATTAAGGCTCATGATGGTGTTCCCATCAACTAGACATGTATGTTCCTGAGAAATTGAAAGATACACCAATCTTATTAGGGAGACCATTTTTTTCCACGGCAAGGGCCAACATCAATTGTGAAGAGGGTCAAATTGAGTTGAAATTTGGGGACAAAACATTGAAAATTAATATCTTTCAGGCCCAAAAGGGAATAAACTGTGGCGTTATCCAGCAGATATGTGCTATCGAAGCCGTGTTTGAAGATCCTTTTGTTGAGGAAAACTCACTTATCCTTGATATTCAACCACAAGAAGATCAAACCCTGTACGCAGAGGAGCCTAGACCAGACATAGGCCCCCCTACAGCTCCTACCTTTGCCCCTGAAACCCACCGTGAACCACCTGCTACTGCTGATAATCCGGTAATGGAATTGAAGCCCCTTCCTGATCATCTCAAATATGTGTTTTTGGGTTATAATCACACATTTCCTGTGATCATCAATTCCCGACTAACTTCTAATTAGGAAACCCGATTGATTTCTATCCTCTAATATCATCAAAGAGAAATTGGTTGGACTCTAGATGACTTGACTAGTATCAACCCTTCATATTGCACGCACCGCATCTACACTGAAGAGGGCTCACGACCATCCCGTGAAATGCAGAGATGTCTGAATCCGAACCTGCAGGATGTCGTGAAAAATGATATCATTAAGTGGTTAGATGCTGGGATCATCTACCCGATTTTCGACAATCGTTGGGTGAGTCTAATCCAGGTTATGCCTAAAGAGAAAGGGCTCACCGTGATTACAACTGAAACCGGAGAAACCATTCCGACTCGTATCGCAAATGCATGGAGAGTCTGCATTGATTGTCGAAGACTAAATGCCTCTACGAAAAAGGATCATTTCCCACTGTCATTTGTTGATTATATACTCGAGAAATTGGCAGGAAATTGATTCTTCTGCTTCTTGGACGGGTACTCCGATTATAATCAGGTGGCAATCCATCCAGAGGACCAAGAGAAGACTACCATCACCTGCCACTACGGGAGATACGCATTCCATTCAGTGATGCATGGTTGCCATATTCTCTGATTTGGTAGGTGATTACCTTGAAGTCTTCATTTACAACTTCTTGGTATTTGACGAATCTTTCGATGATTGCCTCCTACACTTGGTCCAAATCCTCAGGTGGTGCATTAACGTTGATTTGGCTCTTTCCTTGGAAAAGAGCCATTTCATAGTTCCTGAGAGAATTGTCCTGGGACATCTTATCTTTGAGAATGGCATCCAGGTTGATCGGGCTAAGGTTAATTTGATTTCCAACCTACCTATCCTTAGCTCGGTCAAGGACATCAAATATTTTCTGGGGTATATCAATTTTTACCATCGATTCATTCCTAATTTCTCGAAAATCGTATGCCCCCTGACTAATCTCCTATCAGAAGATGTCCCCTTCGAAATCACCGAGGAGTGAACTCGTGCATTTGAAAATCTATGTGACCGAGTCACCCAAGCACCTATCCTACAATCCCCTGATTGGTCTCAACCCTTTGAGATCATGTGCGATGCATCTGACTATGCAGTAGGTGCAGTGCTTAGGCAGAAGATTGAAGGGAAACCCGTGGTCATCTACTACGCTAGCAAGACACTTGACGAGGCTCAGCGTAACTATATAGTTACTGAGAAAGAGTTGCTAGACGTAGTATTTGGCTTAGAAAAATTTTGATCTTATCTCTTGAGTTCCCATGTTATCATATACTCGGATCACACCGCAGCGAGGCACCTTCTCACGAAGAAGGATGCAAAACCTCAACTAATCCGCTAGATCTTGCTGTTGTAAGAATTCGACCTCGAGATTCGTGACAAGGTAGTAAAATAGAACGTGGTAGCTGATCACTTGTCCCGCCTTCCTTCTACTATCATTGACCCTTCCGGCCCGATCACGAAGCATTTTCCTGATGAACACCTCCTAACTATTGGTGCAAAACTTCCCTGGTATGTTGATTTGGTTAATTACCTAGCATCTCATCAGATCCCATCTGATTGGCAGAAGGCCAAGAAAGGAAAATTGCTTTTTAATGCCAAGTATTACATATGGGAAGACCTGTACCTCTTCCACATTGTTGCTGATTAGATCATCAGACGATGCATCCCGAAAGTGGAGATTCAGGACATCTTATCTTTCTACCATGACCAGTCCTACCGCGAACACTTCTCCAGGCATAAAACTGCAGCTAAAGTCCTCCAATGCAGCTTTTATTGGCCCACGATTTTCAAAGATGCACACGATTAATGTAAGGCATGCACTCGTTGCCAGACCTTGGGCAACATGAGCTACCGCGATATGATTCCCTTACAATCGATTCTCGTGTGAGAAATCTTCGATATATGGGGGATTGATTTTATGGGCCCCTTTTCTAAATCGGACGGCTTCGAATACATTCTCCTCGTTGTGGAAGCGTGTCCAAATGAATTGAAGCTGTCCCGACCCGAACCAATGATCATAAAGTGGTAATCAAGTTCATTCATTAGCACATCTTCTCACGGTTCGGTGTCCCACGTGCTATATCTCTGATGGAGGGACCCATTTTACAAATGCACAGTTCAGATCCCTAATGAAAAAGTATGGGGTGTTGCACCGAATCTCAACTCCTTATCACCCCCAAACCAATGAATTGGCTGAACTGTCTAATCGAGAGATCAAGAAAATCCTTCAGGTCACTGTTTGACCTGATAGGAAGGATTAGTCTACCCATCTTCCGAAAGCTTTGTGGGCCTATAGGATTACCCACAAAACCCAATTAGATATGTCTCCATTCAGACTCGTGTATGAGAAGGCATGTCACCTACCCGTTGAAATGGAGCACAAGGACTATTGGGCAATACGGAAGTGCAATCTAGATCTTTATAAGGCTGGAAGCCACTAACAATTACAAATGAGCGAGATCGAGGAACTATGCAATGATGCGTATGAGAACTCGCGAATTTACAAAGAACAGGTTAAAGCCTTTCATGACAAACACATATCAAGAAAGACTTTCCATCCTAGTCTGAAGCTCCTACTCTTTGATGCCAAACTCAAACTATTCCCAGGAAAACTCATATCAAAATGGATTGGACCATTCCTTGTCAGACATGCTTTTGGAAATGAGGCTATAGAAATCAGTGAACTTAGCCATGATTCTGAACCATTTATCATGAACAGTCAGGGACTCAAACCATTCATTGAACTCACTGACACAAACATGGCTGAGCTATCTTTTGATCTCCATTCTTCCTAAGCTTATTGTGCCCAGCTGATGGCGTTAAACTTAGCTCTTAATAAGAGGCAACCCATCATCTCTTTGCAAAACTCAAAATCCTTTCGACATAATTCTCTATTGAACTCATATTGCACTTTAGGATTCGTCCATTAGAACAGCTGACTCCACCTCTTGTACACATACCGGAACTTGAATCGTCCGCAATAATCACCCCAACCCATCCTCCCACTCTTTCAACCTATTCTAATATGTGATCTAAGCTGAACTCGAACCCACCTAATTTACAATAAGGACATTGTAAATCGTAGGCATGGGGGGGTATTAAAGTGCAAAATCCCATGAAAATCAAATCTCACAAAAGGATTTCATACCAAAAAAAAAAAAGGAGGTTGAGTAAAAAGAAGATCCATTTGAGAGAAAAATGAGAAACAGAAGGGAGAAAAATTTGAATAGAAAAGAAAGGAGCAAAAAGATAAAAGAAAAAAATGGAGTCCCTTAAAAATAATATGGAACTTACCTAACTTCTAGGTTGGATCGAATAATGAATTAAGACTTGGAAGGCTAAAACTTAGGGGATTAGTGGCGAATACCGACCTTAGGCCTCTTAGATCTGTTCTGAGATTTAAACACTCACGTACTTGTCAAGATTTGGATTAGTCCTCAAGAGGTTGAGGACAATGCAAAGCTTGTGTATTAGGTCTAAGGCTTAAGGATTATTCAGCCCCGTTAACTGACCTCTAGTTTGCGAGACTCGGTAACTTAAGCACCCTAAATCACACACAGTCTAGTTCAGTGCGCTTAAACATGAAATCATGCCAAAAAGCATTTATGATGTTTTATAAATGGTCCTAAGATCTAGATTAGGAACTACTCGAAAACACAAGTTGATTTGGACGAGTTTTCGGTGCGGAGAGGCGGGAAATTCCCCTCAAAGATGCGCAATAACATATCATCACCTCGGTGCTTGTCTCCTAAGATATCTAAATATCCTACCAGGCCCGTAAGTACCTTGTGTTGATTCAGATGCCATGGGCGCCATTATCAAGAAATGTCGATTGCCAGGGTCTAGATTTAGCTATAAAACGCCATGGGGGGCACTATCTCGAAGTGTCAAAAGCTAGGGTTCTAGGGGTTGCCATGGGTGATGCTATTTCGAAGCATCAATTGCCAAGGACCCTACGAAGATTGATGGTGGGGACAAGGAATCCGATACAAAACGTGTTTAAGGCCAACCCGAGGTTGGATCTAAGAAAAATATAATGAAAAGAAAAGGAGAAAGAAAGCTCTCCACAAATGAAAATCTTCTTCTATCCCTCTCTCTCTTACAAAAAAAGGCATTGGCCAACTGAACCTGAGCTAACCATTTTACAAGGACGGGTGCTTTAACCGCTGGGTCCAACAAACCTTAGGATAGTTCCTATGGGCCTTAGAAATCTTCACGGCAGGCTGAGGCGAAAGTTAGTCAGGTCTGGATCTGGGCTGCTACTTGAGTACCTCTAGGCCTATGTTGGTATTAAGATCTGATTCCTAGAGATGCAGCTTAGTAGGGCATCTTAATGGTTACATCTGACCTAGATAACTGGTTTGGTCCATAAAGTTCTGCTAAGGGACTAGCAAAAGTTAAGCATGGGGGTATGATGGGAACACCATCATGAGCCATAACTAGCTCAATTTTGCCTGATAAAGTTGATAAAAGCTCCTACATAACCATCAGAGGATCATATAAGCATGTTGTTCTGTTTTGAGAAGATAAGAAACCAGGGTTATTTCTGTAAATTTAACTGCATTTCACAAATACGGAATAACCGCAGGGAATTCTAGGGGTTAATTAAAGGTCAAATGGTCATCAATGTCCAATAAGAGGGTACATGCCGACATAAATAGGTTTTCACGTATTTCAAGAATTAATGGACATCTAAAACCCTAAAAATAGACCTGCTTAATTAATTGAGGTTTTGGTCAGAATAAAATTCACTTAAACCCTCTAAAATTCATATAAAAATATTCTATAGGGTTTGGTATCTTTGATTTTACCATCAGAACCTATTTTGACCTAAAATAGAGCCACAGATAGAAAGTTACCCTGATTTGGGCTTCTGCATAATTTATCCAATCAAACTTGGTCAAAACCTAAATCTAACTTCACCATCAGATTCCTTGGATCCAAATTAGATTTATACCAAAATTTGGACCCAATTAGAGATCATCTTGACCTAGTTTACATTTTGGTCCAGTCTAACTCTTATTCTCTCAAATAGCCCCTCAATTTTTGAAATCTTTACAAAATGCCCTCTAACTTCTTCATCTTCTTCGCATGTTAGTCCTTGCCACCATTGGAGGTCAACCGACCTCCAGGCGAGCTTTGACCGTGCAAAATTCTACTCAAACTTCAATCAAATCCCAGCAAATTTGGTGGGATTAATGTTCACACCTAGGAAAACCTATTGGGATCAATCTCGACACCTAACTCCCACTGCTTCGTGTGTGCAAACCAACGAAATCAATGGGATTCTTATTGAATCCCAAGCAAGCTATAAAGCTTGTTTTCTGCTCTCCAAGCCCTCCTAAGCCCTATAAAAGACCCCCCATGACATTCCTCACCTCCTTAGAAAGCTTTTGAGCCAAAATCCCTCTTCTTTTCCTACCTCTGGCTCACTCCAAGCTTGACACCGGCGCCATCCTACCTCCGACCTCTTTTCTGGCTGCCACATACCACATGCGGTCGATTCAAACTCCCCTCGTCTTTCTGCACCTCGCCATACCAGCGAGGCACTTCCTAACCCTCTGTCATTGCCATTCCCTCTCCCAGAGCCTTCATCTTCTCCGGCGTCGGCCCATCACAATCGGCGCTTCTTCTACTTCCTCTTCGTCCGCTAGGCACTCTCGTCGATGCCTGATGATAACGTCATCATCAGCCATATCTAACTTTATTTAGTCATATTCCATCATTAAATGCTCCTACATAACCACCAGAGGACCATAATTCATTGCATAATCATTCGGAGAGAAATATAATAAAATAGGGGTAAAAATGCAGTTTTAACAGCACATCTCAATTTCAGAACAATCATGGGACTTTTTAGGGGTTAATCAAAGGTCAAATGATCTTAAATGTCTAACAGATATGTCCATGCAGACAGAAATAACTTTTCGCATGTTTCGAGAATTAAATGACATCTGAAATCCTAAAAACTGACCCACTTGATTCATTGAGGTCTTGGTCAAGATAAAATTCACCTAAACCCTCTAAAAATCATATAAAAATATTCTCTAAGATTTGGTACCTTCAATTTGACCATTAAAACCTATTTTGACCTAAAATAGAGTCTCACACGAAAAGTTGCCCTAATTTGGGTAACTATGTAATTTACCCAGTCAAACTTGGTCAAAACCTAAATCCAACTTCATCAGATTTCTTGGGTCCAAATTAGGTTTGTATCAAAATTTGGACCTAATCTGAGATCATCTTGACCAAGTTTGCATTTTAGTCTAGTCAAACTCTTTCTATCTCATTCAGACCCTTAGCTTTTTGAATTCCTTACAAAGAGCCCCCTAACTTCATCATATTCTTTGCACGTAGGTCCTCACGCCATGTTTGGAAGGTTGAACCTTCATCTTTGAGTTTTGAGTGAGAATTTCTCGCTCGATTCTCAATCAATCTCTCCCAAAATTGATATAAGGATTCCTTGTGAAATTGCCTTCCTTTTGAGCCACACCTTGGCCACTATGTCTTTCCCAAAAGATCATGCGAACCTTTCAAAGATTTGGGTATCCTATTTCGCAAAACCTTCGGAGCTTGGGAGCTTCTTTCCAAGCTTTGAATAGCTTCCTAAGGCCTATAAAAGAACCCCTGTTGCATTCTGCATCTTCTTAGCAAGGTTTAGGGCCAAAAACATCTTCCTAACCCTACCTCCGGCCCCTCTCTGACCAAGCTCTGGTAGTCCTCTTCGTCTCCTTCATCTGCTACCCCTACCATCAAATTGGAGGCACAGCTAGCCTCCACTACTTCCTCCGACAATGGTCGTCCAAAGCTCCATCGTCCCTGCCCTCTGTCTTCGCCACCATCTTCCTCCGGAGAAGTTCTCTTCCACAGCGCCTACCAATCAAAGCCGGCGTCCTTCTACCATTTTCATCCGGTTAGTTTAGTTATTTGGTTCCTCTCCTCCTCTACTATCTTTTCCTCTACCAAAACCCAAAAATAAACCCTCAATGCTGTCGCCAACCACCTTCTTCCTCCGCTCTGGCAACCACTCCGGCGAGCCGTTTCCATCGCTACACAACTTCATCCGCCTCGCCAACATGCCTGTTACCTCCACCTTGACTCCACCAACCAAACCCCTCTCCCTATTGACCGCTTTACTCACCCAAACACACCCCCGGACAACCCACCGTTCTCCGCCCAACTCTTTCACTGTCCGGCCACCACGCACCACCATCCACCATGAAACAACCACCGCCACGTTCGTCGTGCTCCGATGAACCTTTTGAACTGGTTTAATGTGGTCAAAATACCGTCTTCTTGATTTCAGGTACATGACTCGTTTGCGCCATTGTTGGAGCTTCTTCGCAAAGTTCCTGACCCTGTTCTTGAGGTCCCCGCTCCAGGTGTTGGCATCAGACATTGCAGAAACATCTTGAGGACATGCCCAGGACTTCAATTTGGCAAGAGAACCACTGCTGCTACTTCAATCAAAGGTGCCTTCACCTGCAGTAGTGCATGTGAGGAACAAGGGGACTAAATAGCCCCACATCGTTCGCAGCAAAGCACTTGATAGCGTTTAAGTGGTTTTTCTGCATTGTGCTTGTTGCCTCAAGACACTTGGGGGGTGAGGTCCCCCCCATACCCCTCATGTCTCGCCTGTGACACTACTCCATGCGGGCCTGGCTCATACCCGATTACCCACCTAAGCCCTATCACACCTCGGCTGCTATACACCATAGGCAGCCCTGGTTCGAGGTACGCATTCACCCGATTACCCAATTGATCCTGGTTTGAAAGAGATAAGGAGTGAAAGGAAGAGAGAGTGCGGGAAAAGGGGTGGGTTTTGCTCTGTGCATTGCCTAACACTTAGCCAAATTCAAGAGTGCTTTCCCCCTATGCATGAGAAGAAGAGGAGGTTAAAGCAGAAGGCTGAAGAAGAAGAAGCCCTGTAGAGGCTTGAAAAGAAGAGGAAAGATAGAAAGAAGAGGACAGTAGAAGGAGAGGAGAAGCAAAGGAAAAGGCAGAGAAGAGGAGGTTGAAGAAGAAGAACAGCAGAAGAAAATCAAAGAGGAATCATTGCAGCAACGCACTTTAAGTCGTCTGATTGTAAAATCAGGGGTCTGATTATCTGTACCTTCATTTGATTATATTCAGTAAATACTATATATGTGTTAGGCTAATAATTGGTGATCCAAATCACCATTATTTTGTCTAGAATTCTTTTTATCTCCTCATATACTCATGATATACATTGCATAATAGTTTTTGAGTAATTAATTGTACTCATTTATATTGTTTATTGAGATTAGTGCGTGAATTCCATATTTGCTCCCTGTGTTTGACCTTGAACTTAAATTCGAGTTATAAATTGTATTTGTTGACGAGTGACTTTGATCTATACTACAACGCATCAATCTTAAACACCAATCGCACATGCTTCAACATTTTGGCACCGTTGTCGGGGAGCAACGTGCAATTCATTGCTATTCTCTTGCTATTTTTTATCATATTTGAGCACTAATTTGCCCTGCTTGATTTCTTGTGATTTTACGAGGTACTTCACAAGGAGATCTTCCGTGTAAATCAACCACTCCAAGGAAGGTAACTTTTCTATTCTTCCCTAATCAACCTCTTAATCTTGGGAAGACAAAAAAAAGGGAAACAATCGCTTAGGAATCACTAATAACTTTACATTTCGTGACGATAATTCTATCAATCGGGGTTTATCTTAAGAGTAACATGCACAAATAACACATCATAAATGGGCATGGGAGCATTACATGCGTTGCACATTGAGATTACTTATAAATCAATGTTAATGGCCATTTGTACAAGCTCATGTCAAAACAAGCCTCAGATGAGCGATCAGACCACACGAATGGATTCAAAATGACAAACGGAGTCCAACAGACTCAAAATCGACCAAATTCGACATTCGGAGCTCCCGCAACTAGCCCAAGAAGTTCTGACGGTTGATATGATGATCAATGGCCACAAAACTGCCACGTGGCGCAAGATTAGCGCATACAAGCCACTGCCCCGCTTCCTCCTTCATGTGCAAGATGAATCTCAACTGTTCGATCTTCGATCGGACGGCCGAGAACGCGCAACCCTCGCCCGCATGAATTCCTCACCACGCACCTTCATAGCCTCACCATCAGATCCTGACTATTGGATTTTCATCCAATGGTCAACATGCCCAGTGCCCAACCTCGTCGCTGCGACAAACCAAGGCACGTAGCACAGCGGACCACGCCTCGCTCTCGCACTGTGAGGCGAGGGTTTGAATCGTGCCGCGCCTCACTCAACGACCCAGCACTCACCGCGCCTAAATCAAGCCGCCAGATCAGCAGCAAACGGCATAGATGGAGGTCACACGGCACAATGGATGCAGACAGATGCTCACATGTGCGATAACGCGCAAGGCGCGTGCTGCATAAGCGCGATCTCCAGCACGCTCTCACGTGAAGTCTCATTTGTCCGATCTTCGATTGGACAATGCACAGCAAACGCACGCGGATCACGGGCATGGCGCAAGAAGAAGAAGAACGCGCATGCTCTTGGACCAACGGGCAGAGGCGTTCATCGACGTTTTTCGAAGGGGTTTAGCGACGTCCTGGATGTCGCTAAAGTCCCTACTTAATTTATAAACCCCTTCTTCCTATGTAAAGACATTGAATACAATTACAATTCTTCTACCCTACTCCTAGCTTCCCTTAGCACACTTTGTACTCGTCGGAGTTGACAAGCCACCGACGGAGCCCTCCTCCACCGCTGTGGCCGCCTCACCTTCTCCCCACTCTCTCTCTCCCTTTACTCTAGCTTTACTTTACTTTTGTTTAAGCATTTAGCTATTTTTGTATTTGTAGAACTCAAGTTGCATGTTAAATGATGTTTCTTATATAGCTATTGCCTCTCTCTTTCTACCGGGTTTTTCTTATCTCGATTTGCATGAATGCTGTGATCAAAAGACTCTAACCCTACTCTCTCTCTCCTTCTCTCTTACTCTCTTTTCTCTCTCGCATTTTCTCATGCGCAAGCAAAACCTGCCATTTATGTGATAGCTAAGTGACAGAAAAAGCCGATTTCATGCCTCCCTTTGTTCGACACTCGAACTCACATCCGTCTCTACATTTAAAACCGACGTTGTGAATGTGAGCTACAATGACCTAATCAAACAAATGCATCCAGTTCACATCAGTTTTTGGCGCCATTGCCGGCGAGGCAACAGATTTATTTTGTCACTTTCATTTTGCATCCATATGTCATCTAACTCATTTTCTCCCTCTACTTGACTGGTTGCACGAACTCGACACCTGGGCGGAGAAGGAGCACGAGTAATGACGGTGGAGATGGAGTGAACGCAGCAAAGACTGGTTGTGAGTATCGCTCTACCCGTGGTTGTTTGCTTGCCTAAAAAGAATTAAAAAAAAACATTAAAATCAGAGAAAAAAATCTGCGTGGTGAATAATTGCTTGATCCACATCCTAAACTCATCACCCAACAAAAAAATATATATACACTCTAACAGTCTTAAAGACAATCTCTTTAGAGTGTTCTTTTTCTTTTTGAGTGGTGTTTGTGAAGCCACCATGACTTGACTTGGGATGCATCACTGATTGTGCCGCAATCATAGGTCTTAATTGACCTAGATTAGGCTAGAAATTATTATAAGTTAGGGTTATTCATGCATGCATAAGCATTATCTGCATCTTTACTGCTTTCCTTTAGCTATGCATAAAATTGAGTGGTGTTTGTGAAGCCACCATGACTTGACTTGGGCCGCATCACTGATTGTGCCGCAATCATAGGTCTTAATTGACCTAGATTAGGCTAGAACTTAGCATAAGTTAGGGTTATTCATGCATGCATAAGCATTATCTGCATCTTTACTGCTTTCCTTTAGCTATGCATAAAATAATGTTATAATGTGCTGATTAAGTGCATTATGTCGATTGCAGGCAATAAGCTGATCTGGAGTTGGATCTGGAGCTAGACCTGAAGCTGGATCAGGAATAACGGGAGTTGTAGCAGAACTGGAGTAGTAGGCTTAGATTAGATGTAGGAATAATAATGTAAGGGAGTTCAAGGTTTGCTATTCTATTAAGTAGAAATAAAGCAGTAAAATGTGAAGAGCTTAGGTCCATCCTAGCCCTAGAATAGCCTAGAGACTTCCCTAAGCCTTAGCCATCCTTAGATTAGGTCACAACACCCTAGGAAGCCCTAAAACCCTAGTTCCAACCCTTATCTGGACGTCCAGATAAGTTACAGGATGTCCGGACCCTTAGCCAACTCCCGCACACATCAAACCCACTTCTGCAGTGTTATTGGACGTCCAGACACTTTGTCAGACGTCTAATTTCTGCAGAATACCCAAAATAGAACCTTGATTCCCCCTAACTCAGATTGGACGTCCAGAACTGAAGTCTGGACTTCTGATTTTTGAGTATAAGTCGTCTGATCACATTATTAGACGTCTGATACTGGTCTCCAGTCCCTGTCTTGAGATTCAAGTCTTGATCTTGGATCTCTAGCTCCCTAGACCTAATCCCAACCCCATAGGAACCTAAATTAAGGTGTTCTAACCCTAGTACATCACCTTTATACCTACCTAAGGACCTAATTAGGTCCTCACCAAATCCAATTGACTTGGATCAAAGTTAATTGCATTCACCTAAGTCAATTGGACTCATTGAGTCCAATTGTGCTTAAATCTCAACCCACACAAGTTCAATTGGACTTAGTGAGAGTCCAATTGACCTAAACCCAACCTAATTGAGTTATTTCACTCTCAATTAGGTTCACACTCATTCAATTAAACGTAGGTTTAAGTTTAATTGCATTTTCCCCTTAGCAATTAGGGTTTGTAACCCTAATTCAAGACCTACACCTACCCAAACCCTTTAGGACCTAACCTAAACCTCTTGGACACCTAGAGCACGACCACACACACACACACACACACACACATTCACGCACACACACTTCTCTAGAGTTCTCTAGAACTCTCTTGAAGTGGCTCCACCTCTTGGTTGCCAAATTTAGCAACCAAGAGGCATTCAAATTGAGATCCACAATTTTTGGATCTCAAAGACCACCTCTATCCTCATGTGGCCGGCCACTCTAAGACTCTCTCTAGAGAGTTCCACACCTCTCTAGAGAGAAGCCATTGGGTCTATAAAAAGACCCCATGGTTCTAGCAAGTGCACCCATTCACTTCCTTGGCAATTCACACTTGGCTCCATTGGTTCCATTCACTCCCACTTCCACCTAGGTTAGCCACTCCACTTCCACGAGCTCATCACTACCATGGAGGACATCATGTCGAGATTCTGGATGACTCCTCTCTCTCTTCAAGGGTGGGCCTAAGCTACATTGGCCGCCCATCATTCTTCTCCCGACCATTCCAAGGCCATCGGGGACCACCCCTGAATGCCCTTCCATTCTGCTAGATTTAGTTTATGCTCTTCATAATTTTATTACTTTCTATTACTGTTTAATAGCGTAGTCTTTATTCTCCCCCAATGATGCATGCGAAATCCCCCCATTGATTCTTGTATGCAGTCATTTTCTGGTAGCTAGATTTCCTTTTTAAGCATTTATGTACAAACTTTCCTCTAAAGTTCTTGTTACAAACAACTCTCCAATGAAATGAATGAAATTGCATTTATATATATATATGTTTGAAATCACCATGAGCTTATTGTTTGCTATCATATTTGCGTGATTTAAGTTGCCTGCTTTTCAATTGTCTATCCATTACGCAACAAGTATGTCGTTTCCCAAGGATATTGAAAATCTAACGATAGATGCTTTCTCCATAAATAGTCACCACCTCATGAGAATCGTGCGCACAGAAACTCACAAGTTCACCTTCGTAATTTATTTGATGCATGCACACGTAATCCGGGTTCATAACAGAAGTGGTGAAATCTTAATTAGGAGATTGGAAACCGGCATGCATTTTTAAACGAAGTAGAGCGGCAAAAAGATCAATTTCAAGAGTAAAGCAAACGCCTCCCAGAGACGAACGACCGGGACTCAAAGTCTCGTTATTTTTACAAACTTAATTTTTGACGAACATTTTTATGCGACTATACTACGATTCCGACGACTTTCAAAATATGTGAAAACTATCTTTCGTCAATCACTCACCTTAAAATCGACTCACCTGGTAGATTGCATAAACAGTAGGGTGAAAACATTGTGGTTATTTTCTAGGGCCTCCTCACTCTAAAGGAAATTCACTCTCACCCGTTGTGTGTAAAACTTGGCGTGCCCACTTGAAACTTGTTTGAAAACACTAAGGCACTTCAACCCTAAAAGATATTAAAGTAGGGACAAATGTTAAAAGACACCACATCTTAAATCCTTGCTTGAAAACCATGTCTTGTTAGGTGCACACACATTTGAATCAGATAACTAAGAGGCACTGCCCCAATCAACGCCTCATCACATGTCTTGAGCACAAGCACTGACCTAAGCCCTCATTAAAATAGAGTAGACGTGCCTTAGGCACAACTAGTTTAAATCTTGAAAGGCATGATTTCGGTTGCTAGGCACTCGACCTTCATTCCCTTCGTAAAATCTAGTAACTAGGCTATCGGAAAGTGTCAAACGACTACGGTTGTGGGGTCTACGAAACCAGCAGCGCAAGCCAAAGGAAGAACCTTCCCTACAATTCCCTCGTAATCAACCTCGCCAGATTAGCCTTGGGAAGGGAGGTTACCTGCCTACAGACTTGATCGTTCCTTTTGAGATTTCTAGGTCCCCTACAGAATACACTATAAGGACTAGTCTTGTCTTCTTATTTGAGCACACACGCTTCTCGCATCTATTTCTATCTGCATCCCTCCCCGTTCTTCTCTAGTGTATGCACGAGAGACAATCACTTCATCCCGAGCTGTTTGTTTTGGGATAGGAAACCTGGGGGAGACTTGATCTTGCTAGAGATATGGCTGAACCTAGAGTAGATGAGGTTGAGGACCAATCTCCACCAGATACGATAGCCATCATCCAGGCCCAGATTAATGCAAACCACCAGCTTCAGCAGCAGCAGGTCCACACTATCATGCAAGCCATACACCAATTGCAGAACCCGCAGGGGCAACCACCACCACCTTTGCAGAACCCGCAGGGGCAACCACCACTTGATCTACCACAATTCCATAACTAACCTAGGCCCCTCCATGAGTTTTACGATCCGTCTGCTATTCGGATCGAACCACATCTTAGGGTCCCCGAAGGGGGAGATGATTTTGAGCTAAACCTAATGTCATGAGCCTGATTCAAAGCCACTTCCATGGGAGCTCAAATGAGAACCCCTTCCAACACCTAAAGGACCTTGACCGGATCGCCCGGACTATCAAGCCCAAGAACATCAGCTTAGACATTATTTTGATTAAGATGTTCCCCTTCTCACTGAGAGACAAAGCATCTCACTGGCTTAGAACTTTAGGAAGACCTATCTCTACCTGGGAAGAACTGAGGCATGCATTCTTAAAGAAATTCTTCCCCATATGAAAGACCAATGCCCTCAGAAGAGCAGTTACCACCTTTACACTCCAGGGCGAGCAACAATTCCATGAGGCGTGGGAGAGATTTAACGAATTGTTAAGGAAATGCCTACACCATGAGGTTCCAAGGTGGCAATTGGCCCAAATCTTCTACCACGGTCTAGACAGCAACCTTTGGAACTTTGTCGATGCCTCATGAGGAGGAAACTTTCTGAACAAAGATGAGGAAAGCAAGTTTGAGCTTTTCAAGTCTATGAGCGAAAATTCGCTCAACAAGCCTCCATGACCTAGTTCAGTCAATCCAGTCAACCCCATGGTGGGATCTATGAGGTACAAGCAAATTCAGGAATGGGTAACATAGGTATTATTGCCAAGAAGTTGGATCGAGTGGAATTGGTGGATAAGAAGATATATGAACTATTAAACCAGACCAAGAACCCACTACAAACTCTCTCCCTAGCAAAGAAAGCTCACAATGTCGACCTAGTTCAGCCACTAAGCCAGATGCACCTAGAACAACCACTGACCATGTTCCATGGAAGGACCTTTGCTCCCTCAACCCCTAATTATTCTCTTCCCTCCCCCTCGACACCTTCTATCTTTGAAGATGTCCAGACTATCCAAGGTTATTCCAAAACTGACCCCTTCTCCAACACCTACAACATCAGATGGCGTAATCACCCAAACTTCACTTGGAGGAACCAAAAATCGAATCAATTTCAGAACTAGCCCAAGCCAAACCATCAGCCAAACCCGACCTCCTATCAGCAAGGTCCACCGATTAGACCCCCTTATAATCCAAATAGGGCAGCCACTCCCCCACAAAACCAAATGGACACCTTGATGAAAATGATGGCTGACATGAATCAGAAACACCGGGAGGAAATGGCATTGGTGAAGGGACAGTTGAGCTAGCTGTTAGATTGTAAACAACAAGGATCCCTTCCTTCTCAGCCACAGCCGAACCCGCAAAACGTGATTAACAGAGGCCCCAATTTGTAAGGGTTCCAAGGCAATCTTGGGTAGGCCCACATGGTCCAGCCTGCCCCACAAACACCCCCTAGGTTTGGTGCTTCTTCTTCCTCTTCTTCTCAAGGATCAAACCATGGTCCCAATGCCTCTACAAACACGGTGACCTTGAGAAGCGATACTAAAACCCAGGATCCCACGTGGCCGACTCCTCCCGTGACCTTACTCCTTGAGATACCCCATTCTAAAGATGAGCAGGAAACACCCAAGAACTTGGAGACTGACCCAGTTCAAATCCAGACACCGTACCCCGAGGCCTTGGAGAAGATGAAGAGAAATAAAGCGGTTGTGGAAAATGAGGAGCTTTTGGAAATTTTCAAGCAGGTTCAAATTAATATCCCGCCCCTTGAGGTAGTCAAGCACATTTCAGCTTATGCTAAGTTCCTAAAGGACACCTATACGCCGAAGCGTAAGCCATGACCCCAAGCACCTAGGAAGGTTGTGCTCTCAAAGCAAGTGAGTTCCGTGATATCGAGCAACCTTCCGCTCAAACAAACAGACCCAGAAGCACCCCTGATATCTTGTAATCGAGGACATGACATTTGATAGAGTGCTCCCTGACTTAGGTGCTTCAAACAATCTGATCCCAATAATCCTGTATCACCAATACGAATTCGAAGAATTGACACCTACACCTGTGACCATCCAATTGGTTGATCAATCTGTGAAGACCCCGAAGGGGGTTGTTGAGGACATAATTGTTCTGGTCAAGGACTTCTACTTCCCAATCAACTTCTTGATGCTCGACATGGAAGTCCCCGAACAGCTACAAAACACACCCATCATCCTGGGAAGACCTTTCTTAGCTATGGCTAAGGTGAACATTGATTGTGACACGGGATGCATGGAAATCACCTTCGGAGGTAGGAAGATGCAGTTGGATATCTTCAGAGTGACTAAGTCTTTCGATTACGACTGAATTGAGGAGCACTATCTTGTGGAGCCTTTGGTTGAGAAATGCCTCACCCTTAGTTCTATATTAAACCATCAGACCCAACCTTGTGATGACTGTTCTGGCTCATCCCCGTCTGTGCACGCTAACCTCTGTAGAGCTGATTACCATCAGCAACCACCGTTCGAGGAGATTGATGCTAATCAACTCCTGCCTTTCCCCTACCCATCGAGTGTTGTTCCACCCACACCCAAGCTGAAGCCGCTACCCAAAAATCTAAAGTATGTCTTCCTTAGACCTGACCAGACCTTCCCGGTGATTATCAACACTCATCTAACCAAGGATCAGGAACTCAGGCTGACCGTGACCCTATCAAAACATCAGGCAGCCATTGGATGGACCATCTCAGATTTGCAAGGAATTAGCCCCACCTTTTGCACCCACAAGATCTATCTGGAAGATAGGGCTCGACCTTCCCATCAGATGCAGAGATAATTAAACCCGAATATAAGGGAGGTCGTTAAAAAGGAAATCATCAAGTGGCTTCACGCTGACATCATCTACCCAATCTCTGATAACCCCTGGATGAGCCCCACTCAAGTGGTCCCCAAGAAAGCCAGGCTCACCGTTGCACCAATGAGAGTGGCGAATCCATCCCCACCAGCACCACCACTTCATGGCAGGTGTGCATTTATTATAAGAAGCTCAATGAGGCAACCAAGAAAGATCATTTCCCTCTGCCATTCATTGACCAAATTCTTGAACGATTGGCAGGGCAGAAATATTTTTGCTTCCTGGATGGATATTCAGGATACAACCAAGTTGCGATTGCTCCCGAAGATCAAGAGAAGACCACATTCACTTGCCCGTATGGCACATTCGTGTTCCATCATATGCCATTTGGGTTATGCAACACACCCGCTACCTTTCAACGTTGCATGCTAGCCATCTTTTCATAGATGGTGGGTGAATACCTGGAGGTCTTTATGGATGATTTCTCAGTGTTTAGGAACTCATTTGACCATTGTCTGAGCAACTTGGAGAAAATCCCGAAGCAATGTATCGAGGTTAACTTGGTTTTGAGATAGGAAAAAAGTCATTTCATGGTTCAAGAAGGGATTGTCCTCGGGCACATCGTATCTCATAGGGGCATTGAGGTGGATCGAGCTAAGGTTGATTTGATTTCCAAACTTCTACCACCTAGCTCGATCCAGCAAATTGGATCTTTCCTATGACACATTGGTTTCTATCGAAGGTTCATTAAAGACTTCTCCAAACTCTCTAAACCCTTGACCGACCTTCTAGCCAACGACGCCCTGTTTCACATAACACCTGATTGCATACAAGCTTACAACACCCTTAGGGAATCAATCTCCACCGCACCTGTGTTATAGCCCCCAGACTGGTCCCAAAATTTTGAAATTATGTGTGATGCATCAGACTTTTCCATTGGCGCAGTCCTGGGACAGAGACAAGAAAAGAAACCTGTGGTGATCTACTACGCGAGCAAGACGTTGGATGAGATCCAACGGAACTATACAGTCACAGAGAAAGAGCTGCTCGTCGTAGTTTTTGGACTCGAAAAGTTTCGATCTTACCTCCTAGGATCCCACATGACCATTTATATGGACCACTCAGCCATCCGGCTTTTGTTGGCCAAAAAAGATGCTAAACCCAGGCTCATCAAATGGATCTTACTCTTGTAGGAATTTAACCTGGAAATTCGCGACAAAGCCAGGTCCAAGAATGTCGTGGCCGATCACCTGTCCAGACTCCACCCGGACCACATTGGGCCCTCCTTGCCCTTGATTGATACCTTTCCTGATGAACAACTTCTGGCTGTGCACGAAAGGAAACTACCTTGGTATGACGACTTCGTAACTATCTGGTAGTAGGACAGACCCCGCACAGCTGGTCCAGACAGCAACGGGATAAGTTCTTGGCTTAAGCCAAGCATTATTTCTAGGATGATCCCATGCTATTTCGCATCTGTGCCTACTAGATTATCAGGAGGTGTATTCCGGAGGATGAAGTTCAGAGTGTGCTATCCTTTTGTCATGACCAAGCATGTGGAGGCCACTTTTCGGGGAAGAAGATGGCTGCAAAGGTTTTGCAGTCCGGATTTTACTGGCCTTCCTTATTCAAGGGTGCACACAACTTTGTGAAGACTTGCTCTCACTGCCAGACTTTAGGGACCATGACTAGAAAAGACATGATGCCCCTCTAGCCCATTTTGATTGTCGAGATCTTCAATGTTTGGGGCATCAATTTCATGGGCCCCTTCCCACCATCCAACGGCTTTGAGTACATCTTAGTCTCAGTAGACTATGCCTCAAAATGGATTGAAGCCATCGCCACTCACAGGTGTGACCATAAGGCTGTCATGGATTTTGTTAAGCAAAACCTCTTTTCTCGGTTTGGAATACCGAAGGCCATGATCAGTGATGGTGGAAGTCACTTTATCCACACCCAGTTTCGTGCCCTACTCAGAAAATACGGGGTTACTCACGCATTGCCACCCCGTATCATCTGCAAACCAATGGGCAGACTGAGGTCTCCAATAGGCAGATTAAGACTATTCTGCAAAAAACTGTGAGACCTGACAGGAAGGATTGGTCCACATGACTGGATGACGCCCCGTGGGCATACATGATTGCTTTTAAGACCCCGATAGGCATGTCACCGTATCGCCTAGTCTTTGGCAAAGCTTGCCACCTTCCGGTTGAATTGGAACATCGGTCGAATTGGGCTATTAAGCAGTGTAACATGGACTCTCAGTTAGTCGGTGCGCAGAGGATGCTCCAACTCTCCGAGCTCGAGGAAATTCATCGGGACACATTTGAGAACAGTCGAATTTACAAGGAAAAGATGAAAGCCGTCCACGACCGACTCATCCATAGAAAGACCTTCGAGCCTAACCAGCAAGTCTGGCTTTTTGATGCTCGACTTAAACCTTTTCCCAGGAAGCTCAGATCCAAGTGGACAGGACCACATCGGGTGGTCAAACCTTTTCCAATGGGGCGGTTGAAATTGCAGATCTGAACACTGGGCACACCTTCACGGTAAACGGTCAGAGATTAAAGCATTTCCTTTCCTAGGTTCCTCCAAAGGAGGTTGTCACCCTCATCGAGGGTTGACACAAAGCATCGCCCAGCTGGAGGCATTAAACTCAACGCTTCCTGGGAGGCAACCCAGAAGATTCAGACTGATCAGGTACACGACATCACTCAGGTGACTTCTTCTGAACCCCCGTTGCATCCATTTATTTGTCAATGAGGACATTGTCCAACTTAAGCATGGGGGGGTGGTAATTTGCATGTTCTGAGTTCATGTTATCAGTCTGAATAGAATAGAATAAAAAAAATATGAATTTAGGAGCAAAACTTAGGCATTAGGAACTTGTCAACAGTGGGAAATAATACGAAAAGAACCTGAACACTTAGACTTTTCAGGCCTTCAGGCTCAATCAACCCTGGTGTCCTTTAAAATATGGATTGAGCCTCGAATCCTCACAACCTTAATTTACTGTAATTTGCCAATAAAGTAGGGTGATAAGTATATGACTTATCAACCCGCCCTTTGACTCGGAGGGACTTCTAGTCTAAGCATCTGCACACATTTTCGCACTAACTCACTTCTTGGAGATTCTAAAAGAAATTGGGTAGCTAATGAACCTTCTAGGATGGTATGGCTGGCAAGTTGTCATGAGTAACAGCCCATTGGCCGATTGTCCAGAGCCCAGCGCAGGACCACTTCCTTTTTATTGCCTTTAGGTAAATCTGAGATCAGGGAAGCCACCTACTAAACAACAAAATAAAAGAAAAAAAGAAAAAATTGGAGAAATAGAAAAAATATAGAAAAAGAAGAAAAAGAAAAAAAAAAATAAGCCACACTTCAACGCACAAATATGACTGGCAAGTGGTCGTGGGTAACAACCCATTGGCCGGTTGTCCAGAACCCAGCTCACTAAATGCACAAAAGTCCAAAACACCTAAGGAAGAAGCGAAGAAGAAGAGCAATCCGAGGAGATATACACTGGAAACACTCTTGTGTTGACCCCAAATAAAATAAAAGTAGGGAGAAAGCTACCAATCGGACAGATACACTTTCAGGCACGCACTTCTTTTTCCGGTCACCTAGGGGCATAGAAACCTGAAGTCTGTTCTAATTACCATTGAGAGTTTATCACAATATTCACACCAAGATGCTTAGTACTAAGAGTCTTTTTCAAGTTATGGGTGGGTTGGGTAGTCGTAAAAAGTTACCGACACACTCTCAACTCCAAAAAAAATTCAAAAAATGAAAAAAGATGAAAAATATATATATATGTATATATGCTTTAAGCAAGGATTCGGGCGATTCATATTTTGGCAGACACCCGGACGCTGTTTAATCTCTATAGATCAGGCTCTTAGTATACTTTCTCCTGTTGACAAGTAAAAAAATGTCTAAGTAATCAATTCCTGAATTCTGACTGAGAATAATGGTTGGGATGAACCTTGCTAGGGACTAGCAAGGAATGAGCATGGGGGTATGATAACTCTACATTTTATGGCGATAATTCTATCAATCGGGGTTTATCTTATGGGTAACATGCACAAATAACACATCATAAATGGGCATGGGAGCATTACATGCATTGCACATTGAGATTGCTTATAAATCAATGTTAATGGCCATTTGTACAAGTTCATGTCAAAACAGGCCTCAGATGAGCGATCAGTCCGCATGGATGGAATCAAAACGATGAACGGAGTCCAACGGACTCAAAATTGACTCAATTTGACATCCAAAGCTCCAGCAACTAGCCTAAGAAGTTTTGACCGTTGATCTGATGATCAACGGCCACAAAGCTACCATGTGGTGCGAGATTAGCACGTACAAGCCACCGCCACGCTTCCTCCTTCATGTGCAGGATGAATCTCAGCCGTTCGATCTTCGATCAGACGGCCGACAACTTGCAACCCTCGCCCGCATTCATTCCTCACCGCGTGCCTTCGCAGCCTCACCATCAGATCTTGACCGTTTGATTTTCATCCAACGGTCAACACGCCCTACGTCTGACCTCGTCGCTGCGACAAACCGAGGCACGCAGCACAGCGGTCCACGCCTCGCCCTCGCACTTAGAGGCGAGGGCTCGAATCATGCCGTGCCTCACTCGACGACCCAGCACGCATCACGACTAAATCAAGTCGCCTAATCAGCAGCAAACAGCGTAGATGGAGGCCATGCAGTGCAGTGGATGCGCATAGATGCTCACGTGCGTGATAATGCTCAAGGCGCGCGTTGCACAAGCACGATTTTCAGCGTGCGCTCACTTGAAGTCTCAACCGTCTGATCTTCGATCGGACGGTGCACAACAAACGTACGTGGATCGTGGGCGCGGCGTGAGAAGAAGAAGAACGTGTGCGCACTTGGACCGACGGGCGAAGGCCTTCAACGATGTTTTTGGAAGGGGTTTAGCAACGTCCTGGATGTTGCTAAAGCCCCTACTTAATTTAGAAACCCCTTCTTCCTATATAAACCCCCTCCAACTACCAATGTAAAGGCATTGAATACACTTACAATTCTTCTACCCCACTCCTAGCTCCCCTTAGCATACTTTGTACTCGCCAAAGTTGACGAGTAGCAGGCAGAGCCCTCCTCCACCACCGTGGCCGCCTCGCCTTCTCCCATCTCTCTCTCTCCCTTTACTCTAGCTTTACTTTACTTTTGTTTAAGCATTTAGCTATTTTTGTATATGTAAAACTCAAGTTGCATGTTAAATGATGTTGTTTCTTATATAGCTATTGCCTCTCTCTTTCTACCGGGTTTTTCTTATCTTGATTTGCATGAATGCTGTGATCAAAAGACTCTAACCCTACTCTCTCTCTCTCTCTTACTCTCTTTTCTCTCTCGTGTTTTCTCGTGAGCAATCAAAACCTACCATTTCCGTGACAGCTAAGTAACAGAAAAAGCTGATTTCAAGCCTCCCTGTGTTCGACACTCGAACTCACATCCATCTCTACATTTAAAACCAACATTGCGAACATGAGCTACAACGACCTAATGAGACAAACACGTCTGGTTCACGTCAATCACCTACCTTATTTTTATAGTAATCATCATTTAAAAGGGCAAGTTTCCTGATTTGCGAACAAATTTCAAATTTGATTGAAGCTTGAGACGATTCTATTTAGAATTCCCTACCCAAATTTCCTGTATCTATTAAGGACTACGCGTAATTTCTAATCTTCTTGGACTATGCAATTCTTGTTTGATGTCCAAGGAGAGCATTTTAAGATCAAATTGGATGCGAAATAGAGTCATTTAGGGTTTCTACATTAGGATTTTGGAGTGCTAGTTCACACTTGCCTGTATAAAAGAAAATAACCCTCCCGCATTTGTGTGCTACCCAAGCCCTTGGTTGAAAAGATCTAATCAAGAAAAACCCTCAAAATCAGGCTCTAAATTCACTTGAACCCTAAAACCCTTTGACCTAATAACTTGAGAGTCAATTCAGGGTGATTTCTAGGTCTTGACCTAGATTTCATTCTCCATCTTTTAGGGCAGGTCAGGTGAAGTTGGTCTACCTAGTAGGCCAACCAACCTCCAAATTAGGTCACAAGTCAAATTAATTTCTAATCAAGTGGAATTAAAGGCACAAATTAGGGCTTAAAATTGGTAGACTTAAGAGGTCAAATGTTTGGGATGCTTGATCAAGTTTTAAAAAGTCACGTTGTAGTACAGTCGAAAAAGTGTTCAAAACAAATACAATTTATTACTCGAATTTGAAAGTCCGAGGCGAACACAGGGAGCAAATTAGGGTTTAGAAATCAAGATCACAACTTGAGAATTTAAAAGAATATAATATGCAATAAAAATCAATGTTATGGTGCAAAAAGATAGGAATAAATGTAAGGCACTAATAGAACCAATGTATGAATAAAGCATAAAATTGGACGTCTGATTTGTGAATCAGATGCCTTAAAATGTAGATGTTATAGTGCTTGACTCTTCTTCTTCTCCTTCTTTTCTCAGTCTCTGATTCCTTGCCTTAGCCTTTCTTTTCCTCTACCTTCTTCTCTGTCTCAGCTGCCTTCAGCTCCTTCTTCCTTCAGTTCCTTCATTCTCTTTCTTTCTCTTTCTTTCTCTGCCTTTTCTTCAGCTCCTTCCTCTTTTGCCTTCGCCTTTTTCTTCTTCTCTCTGCTGCAACCCTTCTCCTTCCTTAGCTTCTGACTTCGGCCTCCTCGTTCTCCTTCCTTGGCTTCAGCCCTTAGCTTCCTCTTCGGCCTTGTCTTCTCCTTCCCCTGCAAAGCAAAACCTACCCCTACCCATGTGATCTCTCTTCTCTCCTTTCTCTCTTAGGTTCGCTCTCCCAGAGCCACTTCTAGGGTAATCGGGTCGAGTACATGCCTGGGACCAAGCCCATCGACATGCAGTGGTGGGCGAGGTGTGAGGTCGAGTCGGGTCACCAGGTCCGCAGGGGGTGGTCGCGGATGAGGCGTTGAGTCGAGTGAGAGGGGACCTTCACTCGTGAGTTGGAGGCAACCAGCCCAAAACAGCAAATCAATTTATGTGGCTTTGGCACTCCAGATGTTTCCGAGGTGGGACTATCTTTCAGCCTCTTTCATGTGTGCCTACAACAGAGGGGCGTCGCTCAATTGCAGCTACGAGGATGGCTCTTGCCTTCAATTGGCCACCTAGAGAGGTTTGCAAGAGTACCCTACGCAGCCTGGACTAGATCCTGGAGCGAGCATAGCCTAGAGAAGCTTGCAAGCAAGCTTCCTGCCGTGCGTCAATGGCGGCAAACCCCTGGACCTAAAATCAAACAAATGGCCTTTCGGCCGCATTAAAAAGCTCAGGGAGCTTCGCCAAGGTGCGGTGAACGTGCAGAGGTGGTCGGCGTGGTGTGGGACTGCCTATGGGTGCGTGCCTAGGGCACACTACGGCCGTGTATGTGGGTGTGTTTGGGGATGCTTGTGGGTGACTGACGGAGTGTTGTGAGTAAGGGGTTATGTTCAGTGAGTCATGGCGGAGCTTATGGACTGGTTGACGAGGAGGAAAGTGGTCTGTGGTGGTGGAGCAGCCTCGCCGAAGTGGTGACCGAAGGTAAAGGGGATGATGGTGGTGGAGTGCGGCAGTGGTCGTTCGAGAGAAATAAAGAGGGAAAAATAGAATAGAGGGTGAGAGGATTTATCTGAGAGTGAAGAGACAAAGGGGGAGGCAGGGATGGCTGTCGGCTCGTATCGCCGACGCCAGAGATGAAAGTGCTCAGTGAGGGAGGTCGGCGAGGATGAAGGGGAGGCAGGAACGTCAGCAGGTGCGGCACGACGCGGAAGAGCGAGAGGAAGAGGAACCTGCCACCGGTATTGTGGCTAGGCGATGTGGGAGAGTGGGGGAAGTCGTCGGAGCTTGACGAGAAGTTCAACCGGAGGAGGAGAGATGAAATTGAGGGTTTCTCCGGCTGAATTCAAGCTTAGGAGATGTGGAATGAGTTGGGGTTTCTTAAATAGGTCCTAGAGGTCACATTTATGCTTGGAAGCCAAGCTTCCAAGCATGGCAAGTTCATCGACAGAGGAAACTCGAGAGAGACCCAAATCTCTCATGCGTTCGCATGAGAAATTGGATACCAAATAGGGCTTCTAATTGGGTTCACATTGGAGGAGATTTCTCAGAGAATCTCCCTTTCAATTTTGAAGGGGATTCTCTAAGAGATCAGGGAGAAATCACCCTTTCAAGCTCGCCGGAGTAGGATTCCCTCCGCTATAATGGTGGAGGGACCTAATTGCAAAGAACGAAGAAGAAGATAGGGGGTCAATTGTAAGGGTTTTGAAATCTAGGGGTAGAAATGTAATTGGGCTGGACCTATTTGCAAAGTGGATCAAGATGAATTCCCCTTAGGCCCAAATTTTGCTACAAACCTAATTTGTACCTAAGGAATCCAATGGTGAGGTTGGATTTTGGGTTTGACCACATTTGACTGGGCAATTTATACAAAAACCAATTTAGGGCAAACATTTGTCTGAGACCCCATTTTAGGTCAAAATAGGTTCCAATGGCAAAATTGAAAGTTCTAAGCCATAGAGAATATTTTTATATGATTTTTAGAGGATTTAAGTGAATTTTATCCTAACCAGAACCTTGTTTAATCAAGTGGGTCTATTTTAGGGTTACAAGAAGTCATTTAATTCCCATAATTCACATAAACCCTTTTCTGTCTGATTCAACCCACTTTTTATCTTGTTAAGACC
This sequence comes from Thalassia testudinum, assembly GCA_037157565.1. NCBI lineage: Eukaryota > Viridiplantae > Streptophyta > Magnoliopsida > Alismatales > Hydrocharitaceae > Thalassia > Thalassia testudinum. The sequence goes on along the minus strand of JAZHRO010000036.1, from coordinate 138,508,954 downwards.
ATTTTAGCCCTTAAGAAAATCTGTTGTTGTACTGTAATGGTAAAATTACAGTTTTACCCCTTGTTTCCTTCTTTTCTCTCAGAATGGTTATTCATTGAATTAGGACCTCCAGTTGGTTATGTAGGAGCTTTTGTTCTCTTTTATGGGTCAAAGTGAGATAGTTAGGCTCATGATGGTGTTCCCATCATCAAGTTATCCATTCTAATCTACCTGGTGATGAGTCCATTAAAATGGACTAATATTAAGCCTAAGTATATTTAATCGTATAGTTTAGGTGTGTTAATAATGGCAATTAAGTTATAGAATATTTGTGTGCCTTATAATTTGAGTTTATAACATTCCATAACTTAATTATTTTGTTATTTTTACGTGCAGGTAATAAAACCCAGAAAGAACAAGGGTGGGGGGATAATTTCCCCAAACAGCCGATTCTTTCCCCCCTCCCCCGCCGGACATTGGGGCAATCTTCTCCAACGCTCGTCGGCCAAAAACAAAAAGGGATTTGCAAATCCTTGGATTGGCGCACGGAGGGAGAGAGAGGACTTAGAAAGAGAAGAGGCGGCATGCACAAGGGAGGAATCTTCCCTCCCCCTGCAGGGAACGGCTCTCTCTTCTCCACTGTGGAGAGGGTGAGCACTATGCCACTCCTTCTCTACCTCAAGCAGTAGCACCCGCGCACCGCACCTGCCCTACCGCGCGCCCACCTTCCAGCCACCGCTCCAGCTTGCCCTACAGCACAAGCGTAGGCCTGCATGCCAACTTCTAGCGCCTGTAGCCGAGCGCCTTCAAGCACCCGTAGGTGCTCCACCTCACCGGCCTTGCACACCAAGCGCCTACCGCTTCTCCTTCAAGCACCCGCAGGCGCTGCGTCTTCACCCTGCTAGGCCGCACCCGCATCCTCCCTTCCAGCGCCTCCTTGCAGCATGCCCCCCCACCTTTGCAGACCCGCCTTAGCAACTCAGCCGCGACTGAAGGCGCTGCGCACCCGCACCTGCAGGCGCTGCATAGCCGCTTCACGCACCGCACAGCAGATGCCGCACCCTCATGCTCGCAAGTCTTCTCCGCAGCGCACCGCCAACCACCTGCAGACAACAACAGCAAGCGCCGGCCCTCACACCAGCGCGCGCGCGCGCGCCCACTCGAACAGCCGCAGCAGCAGCCGCCCTCTTGCTCCACAGGCCGGAGCTTCTGCCACTGCCGCCGGCCACCTCCAGCCACCTCCACTGCCGCCGCTGCCATCGTTGGAAAGCTCTCGACCTCGCCGTCATCTTGAGCCCTGCATCGACCCCCACGGTTCTCTCTCTCTCTCGTGAGGAGGAGAGAGGAAGAAAGCTCTATTTTTATCTTAATTAGAAATTACATTCAATGCCATTGCCACCAATTTGATTTATTTTTATTTTTATTATATTGTGGCAGAATTGCATTCAAGCACTCAGTTCTTTCTAATTGCATGGTATTGATATTGGCTAGTTTAAAGATTGATTTTGGACTTGATTTAAGTACTAATTGTCTTTGTTACACATCACGTGAAAACTGCATTAATTCATCCTAAATTTATTGAGGATTTTTGTGAGGGAAAACTGCACTTACACCCTTAACTTTTTAGGTTATTGCAAATCTACTTTCCTTCACATTTTAAGTCTAATTTGAAAAGGGATTTCGCACTATCTGAAATAACATTAAATAATTAAAGTATTGATTGCATCATTGCCTCCCTGTGGACACGACCCGCTCTTCTGCGAGTGGTTATTTTCATTATTTTTGATTAGTCGATTTTTCCACCACATAAATACTACAACGCTAAGCGAAAAGTCGACCGTTACCTGGACCCTCAATGACAAGGAAGGTCGGGTGGGGGAAACCCTATATCCCGTAAGGAAGCTCTACCGTGTATGGGTCTTTGCAGGACTCTCCCTTCCTGGCTGCCCAGATAATTCTCAGGTGAATGACTTTTTGATCCAGGGGTATCATCCACCCCAAACCTCTATAGTCATCCAAAAATCTTTGGGTTCCTTAATTGGGTCCAATTCATATCCAGTCCTTGGGTTTAGAACACACACACAAAAAGGTCCTTGGGTTTTTAACCTAAGAGGCCTAGTGATCTTCTTGGGAATCTCTTTTCAGATCTGATCAACTTCAATCTAATCCTGAATTTGATTCTACATTCTGATCCACCACCTGATTTGAAAATGCAGCCTGGCAATTTAGGAAGACAATTTAGGAAACCTGAATCCCAAATGTCCATGAAAGATATAATGATTGAGGATGCCCTGAAATTTTATGGAGTTGATGACAAAACCTCAAATCTAGCCAGCACGATTCAGGTTAATATCCCAGAAACAACAGCCTTCATTGCATATTGTGCTTAATTAATATTGACACAAATAACAAATGGATCAACTTGGGATATTCTCATGATAGGATATATTGAATTTAAAAAATTGCATAACTTTGAATATCTCCAATGCATGAAAAATCATGTACTTTGGGAAAGACACCAAGATGACCTTGAGAAACAGGAAGAGATGTTAAAATTGTTGAAACAAATTATCGATAAAAAATACCCTTACATTCCCCAAGCATTTAGTGAAACTTCTTGGAACAATACTGAGGATGAATCTGATTTCCCAAATCTCAGGCTCGAGAATCAAGGATGTTGTGGATCCCCAACCCAGATGGAATATGATCCAAATTATGTATAGACTGATACACCTGATCTTGAGTTGGGTTGGGATGATCCAATTGCAGGTGCTCCCGATTTCGAGCCAGCCTTAGAGATACGAGAACCTAGTTCGCCTAACTTTGAATTCCTAGACACCTGTAATGATCCTGTTAAGGTAATTTTCGAGGATGATTCTAACAATCCAATAGAGCCCAGCCTAGATTCTAGTGATCCAAACCCTACCTTAAACCTAAAATATGGATTCGAGCCTATTTGGGATAATTATGAGGCCCCATGTGATGTGACTCAGATTTTCGAGTTGAAATACAATTCTGGGCCTATGTTTGATGATTACAACTCTCTAGACTCCTCTGAGATACAGATCAATGTTTTGGAAATCACACCAATGTACGGCACAGAAATCGAGGAGCTGAAAGGGTTAGGATTTGAGTGGATCTCTCCTAGAAGCCAAGAACCCGAGCCCATGCCTAATAGGGACACCTTTTTGAGTTCAGATTCTGAGTTTAGGTCAGATCCAAGTCAGGTTGCTACTTCACATCTCGATTCACTCTGTGGTGGAACATCTGACCTAGAATCAAGTTCAGAACACGATCTTTGCAAGTTCTCCGACGATTTCGAATCTTACTCTGATTTCGGAGAACCTTTGTTTCCTGACGACTATGAGACAATCTACGACCTTAGCATCCACGACCCATTCTTCAACTCTAACTCTGAGGTCCCTGATCCTGAGATCATCGATTCAAAATTAGGTTCCACTAAGATGGAATCATTCTTTTTTTATCCTCAGGAATCAGAAATAGTAATTGCCGAGAGTGTCTGCAATCCAGAGTTCGAATCTTTCCTTAACCCAGATTTCCATAACCCTTTAAACACGCTTCATGCATTTACATTTGATTTTGATGGCCATTATGAGGACTCTCTAGATGAACCTACTTGGAATCCTTCCTAGAGGAGCCCTCACACAATTTTTATTGATGCCACCTCTTCCACAGCATATACAGAGCCTTCCAAAACCCATTCTCAACCCCAACCCAAAATCGGACTCAATTTCTACTCTGATTCTCCTCTCGATGAGCTGGTTACACATGATTCTCCTCCACATTTCAATCAGGTTTTGGACTTCGATCAGATTGATAATAATGCCCCATCCTTCGCTGATCACTCCCGTAGGGTTCCTACATCCTCCATCGACCCTTTTTCATTTGAGGATCCCTACTCTGACCAGGCTGATCCAATTCAGCCAAACCCTAGCTTTTCACTTCCACATCTGCTTGAGCTCCACAGCATATGGTGGGTTCTACATCTACTAATTCACATCTATCAACCCACCAAATTGATTGGGCTTGGACTGCATCATCAGCTTGTTGACTTGAACAAGCACCCGGTTGGACTAACCAAGCTATTGATAAAGGTGCTTGTTCTACAAAATTCGTTTGATTTGACCACTCCATACCATTTTTTGCTCGACTGAAGGCATTGAATTTAGCGCTTAACGGGAGGCAACCCATCATTCCAAAAATTGGAGATCCTTCTGATTATCCTTTTGTACTTCACATCTATTGCACTTCGAGTTCAATTTTAGAATAGTCGACTTCACCTTTGGTACTCGTACCAGAGCTTAAAATCGTCTGTAACAGTCATCCCAACTCGTTCACCCACTTGATTATCCTGTTCTAATCCCTAAACCCAAATTGATTTCATACCGTCTGGTTTACAATGACATTGCAAAACTTATGCATGGGGGGGTGTTAAAGTGTAAACATACAAAAGTTCAAAGTTCTGAAGGGTTCTCACAAAAAAACATATTCTATAAAAAATAATAATAATAAAATAAAATAATAATAAAATAATAAAATAATAAAACAATAAAATTTTGAAAAGAACAAAACAATTGGAGAAAGGGGAGGAAATTTTGAAAAAATTAAATGCAAATCATTCTTGAGGGGAAGAGAGGAGGTGATTTAAATGTCAAAATGGAGTAACAATTTGAAATAAAAAGAGATAGTCATTAGTAAAGATTGTGGAATCTACTTAGTTCTAGATCAAAGAAAAAGAAAGAAATAAAAGTCAAAAAGTGCTAAGAGATATAGAGATTAGTATGAGTGCTGATTTTGGGCCTCTTGGGCTTGTTTTAGGCTTAAAAATTTAAGTATCCGTTAAGATCTGGTTAGTTCACAAGAGGTTGAGGAAAATATGAAGCTTAAGTATTAGGTCTAAGGCTTAAGGATTATTCAGCCTTGTTAACTGACCTCTAGTTTGCGGAACTCGGTAACCTAAGCACCCTAATCCACACACAGTCTGGTTCAATCCGCTTAATTATCAAAATCATGCAAAAGCGTTAATTCTGTTTCTAAAAGCACCTAGATTAAGAGCAGCTTATCAACACAAGTTGATTTGGATGAGTTCCCGACGTGGAGAGGCGAGAAATTCCCCTCGAAGATGTGCAATAACATATCTTCTCCTCGATGCTTATCTCCTAGGATATCTAAATATCCTACTGGGGGCGTGTAAGCACCTTATGCTGATTCAGGTGCCATGGGCGGGATTATCCCGAAATGTCAATTGCCAGGGCTTGAATTTACCTACAGAACGCCATGGGTAGCACTATTTCGAAGTGTTGAAAGCTAGGGTTCTGGGGGTTGCCTTGGACGATTCTATCTCAAAGCATCGAAAGCCAAGAACCCTACAAGGATTTATTGTGGGAACTAGGAATCCAATACAGACCGTGTTGTAAAACCAATCCAAAACTAGAAATAAAGAAGAAAAAGAGAGAGAAAACTCTCCAAAAATAAGGCAAAAATTCTTCTATCTCTCTCTTACAAAAACGCACTGCAAACTGAAACGGGACTAAACATCTTTTAAGCACAAGTGCTTTAACTGCGGAGTTCAACGAACCTTAGGTTAGTTCCTGTGGGCCTTAGAAACCTTCGTGGCAGACTGAGGCTAAAGCTGGTCAAGTTCGGATTTTGGTTGGTGCTTGAGTACCTCTAGGCTTATTGTTAGCATTCTGACATAATCTACCAAAGAAAGCACACAACAGAAATCTGAGCATAAAAAGACGTGATCTAGAATTTAAGTTAATTCCATGGGATTTTGCTAAGGGACAAGCAAAAGTTAGGCATGGGGGTATGATGATAACATCATCATCAACCATATCTAGCTTTATTTAGTCATATTCCATCATTAAATGTTCTTACATAACCGCCGGAGGACCATAATTCATTGCATAATCATTTGGAGTGAAATATAGTAAAATAGGGGTAAAAATGCAATTTTAACAACACATTTCAATTGCAGAATAATTATGGGATTTTTTAGGAGTTAATCAAATGTCAAATGGTCTTAAATGTCTAACAAGTAGGTCCATGCAGACAGAAATGGGTTTTCGCACGTTTCAAGAATTAAATGACATCTGAAACCCTAAAAATAGACCTGCTTGATTCATTAAGGTCTTGGTAAGGATAAAATTCACCTAAACCCTCTAAAAATCATAGAAAAATATTCTCTAGGGTTTGGTACCTTCAATTTGACCATCAGAACCTATTTTGACCTAAAATAGAGTCTCAGACAGAAAGTTACCCTAATTTGGGTAACTGCATAATTTATCCAGTCAAACTTGGTCAAAAACCTAAATCTGAATTCACCATCAGATTCCTTGGGTCCAAATTAGGTTTGTACCAAAATTTGGACCCAATCTGAGATCATCTTGACCAAGTTTGCATTTTAGTCCAGTCAGACTCTTTCTATCTCATTTAGACCCTTAGCTTTTTGAATTCCTTGCAAAGATTCCCCTAACTTCATCATCTTTTTTGCACGCAGGCCCTCGCGCCATGTTTGGAAGGTTGAACCTTCACCATTGAGTTTTGAGCGAGGATTTCTCGCTCAATTCTCAATCAATCTCTCCCAAAATTGATATAGGGATTCCTTGTGAAATTGCCTTCCTTTTGAGCCGAACCTTGGCCTCTACGTCTTCCCCAAAAGATCATGTGAACCTTTCAAAGGTTCGGGTATCCCATTTCACAAAACCTTCAGAGCTTGGAAGCTTCTATCCAAGCTTGGAAGGGCTTCCTATGGCCTATAAAAGAACCCCTGTTGCATTCCGCATATTCTTAGCAAGGTTTGGGGCCAAAAACATCTTCCTAAACATACCTCCGACCCCTCTCCAACTAAGCTCCGGTGGTCCTCTTCGTCTCCTTCATCTACGGCCCCAACCGTCAAATTGGAGGCATAGCTAGCCTCAACTACTTTCTTCGACGATGGCTGGCCAAAGCTCCATCGTCCTAGCCCTCTGTCTTCATCGCTGTCTTCCTCCGGAGAAGTTCTCTTCCATGGCACCGGCCAATCAAAGCTGGTGTCCTTCTACCCCTTTCGTCTGGTTAGTTTAGTTAGTTAGGTTCCTTTTTTCCTCTACTCTCTTTTCCTCTAGCAAAAACCAAAAATAAACCCACGACGCCGTCCCCAACCACCTTCTTCCTCCGCTCCAGTGACCACTCTGGCGAGGCGTTTCCACCGCTACACAACTTCATCTGCCTCTCCGACACACCCGTTACCTCCGCCTCGACTCCACCAACCAAACCCCTCCCTATTGACCCGATTGAGCCCAGTTTAAAAGAGATAAGGCGTGAAAGGAAGAGAGAGAGCGTGAGAAAAGGGGTGGGTTTTGCTCTGTGCATTGCCTAACACTTAGCCAAATTCAAGAGTGCTTTCCCCCTATGCATAAGAAGAAGAGGAGGTTAAAGCAGAAGGCTGAAGAAGAAGAAGCCCTGTAGAGGCTTGAAAAGAAGACGACAGTAGAAGGAGAGGAGAAGCAAAGGAAAAGGCAGAGAAGAGGAGGCTGAAGAAGAAGAACAGCAGAAGAAAATCAAAGAGGAATCACTGCAGCAACGCACTTTAAGTCGTTTGATTATAAAATCAAGCGTCTGATTATCTGTTCCTTCATTTGATTATATTCAGTAAATACTATATATGTGTTAGGCTAATAATTGGTGATCCAAATCACCATTATTTTATCTAGAATTTTTTTATCTCATATACTCATGTTATACATTGCATATTAGTTTTTGAGTAATTAATTGTGCTCATTTATATTGTTTATTGAGATTAGTGTGTGAATTCCATATTTGCTCCTTGTGTTCGACCTCAAACTTAAATTCTAGTTATAAATTGTATTTGTTGATGAGCGACTTTGCTCTGTACTACAACACATCAATCTTAAACACCGATCGCGCATGCTTCAACAACGCCTTAGCTTCTACTAATCATCACAACAACTCCTGACACCTCCTTCAACTACTGTCGCGCCTAATCCACTATAGACTCCTCCATCTTTGGCATACCTCTGGAGATCTCGACAACCTGCTACCTGTCACCAAACTTCTTGCCTCTGACTCCTACACCATCACTGTGCCCACGCAAGAAAAACCCCTCAAGAAATTGAAGGGATTGTTGTGCCCATCACCTCAACGAACACCTCCACCTCCGCACTCACATCTCGACTTCGTCAGCCCACCACAACCAATCTCACAACAAGCCACCGCTGCCATCACCCTCACCGCGTTGCAACGAAGCTCCTAAGCACTTATAACATGGCCGATAGGCTGTTTTCATCTTTTCAGGTGCTTGCCGGACCACCGCCACTGCAGCTGTCTTCTCCTACCTCAGCTACAACACTCCGGTCGAGTTCTTCAGAAGTTCTTCCTCTAGGTGACACGGTCTGATTCCAGGTGCATGCCTAGGCTAACAATCGAAACAGCCAACCTTATCTCCACTCGCAATTGGAAGATCACTCCTGCTGCTGACTCACAAAGAACAGGGGGGTCTTTAGTCCTACCTCGTAACCAACTGAAGCCTCAACAGCAAATAAAGTGATTTTGTGTTCTAGTTACGACTCGGTTCCCAAATCCTTACAAGACCTGAGATCGGCTTGACTCAACTAATCCCAAGACCTAGTTGTCCAACAAGAAATAACCAAAAAGCAGGAAAGTAAACCACATTCACCATGCTAAGTAACTAACAGTAAAAGAGTACAAGCAGTAAAGGAAATAAAAGCTGCTAACAGTACATATCACCACCACAACAGTAAAGTAGAAAAAAGTACAGAACAAAAAGAGTAACAACAGTCTAACTCAATAGCAAAAAGGAAGTACAACAACAACAGGAACTACTATTGGGCTCGACTGGGCACAGCACCCTCTGCAGCCGGTGGCTTGGGCTGCTCAACTCCTAGACTGTAAAGGGGTACAAGTAAAACGGAGTCAGCGAACGCTGCGTATAGTGGTAAACAACTAAATAAAGCAGTAAAGGCTAACAGGTAATTATATTTTCCAATTATTTGTTTTACAAGTCATTCTTTTTCACCCATTGGTTTACTTTCAGATCTCTTTCTTGATCTCGTGTGTTCCTCATGGGAACGATCTTGATTACAGTCTTTTCCAAAGAGTAGAAGACATACGTGGTGCTCTCCTGGCCAGGAGAGTCCCCCGTGGTAATCCTACACCCATTCAGCCACCCTGAGGTCACAGACAGACGTAACGGTGACTACGACACGTGTGATAAGCGCACGGGTAGCTACCCTGCACTGGTACACGGTCAGTCGTTTCCGCTAGTGGGTACGCCCAAAGTATAGCACGGAATAGTATAGGGCCTAGCCCTCTCAGTAACAAGGGTCTAGCCCCTCAGAACCAAACAGGGGTCTTGCCCCTCCACAGCCCGTGCACCCTCATCTGACTACCCTGGTTTGCCTAGTGGGGCAAACAAGTTGGTGTAGGGTGGCTAGCTGAACCCTGGGCCCTGTGGGGTGGCTAGCTCTCTCCCTACACTAGTAGCTATCCCTGGTACACTGTACGCGTAGGCCAAAGAAGTCTATGTAGAGTGGCCAATCCTAACCCCGGGTCCTAACCCAAGAGCAGCTAGCTTCGCTCTACACTAAATAGGGGATAGTTGCACTCCTTGGTACCACGTACTCAAGGGCCAGCACACTTCCCACTCACATTTCCAGATCCATTCCACTTATCCATAGGAGCTCTACTCCTAATTCCCCGTAGGGTTCATGCTTGTATTCACCATGTTGTCCATACCAGGTTTCATCATTCACATTTCAATTCTCATATTATACATGTGCAGCTCGTATTTCCATCATTTAACATATACAACAAGTAATGTCACAGGTAACTGTTTAACTAGCACAAGCATTTCAGATTTCACAGGCAGCTTGTATTTATCATCAGGTAGTTAATCACACTTTTGTTCATTCATTTATGACTGCAATCTCAAACACGCATACAAATAGTGCATGTACTTCTCGTCCTAGGATTCATGCCACATCCTAGGTTTCTAGTCATCCAATTTCACATATGCATTTATGATTTATAATTCAACAAGGGAAACCACTCTACCAGACAATCCGGGAGTACTGGGGGCTCGAACGGCAAGCTCACGTGCCTCTGTAGGCCTTGAACATGCAACAGATCGAAACCCTATACCAAGGAACATAACACAACGGAATGTTCAGAACAGTATAAAAGGCCTTCTAACACATAGAGGAACTCGTAAGGAATCCACAGATATCTCGTTTGTGAAAAATGGACCTCAAACGAACCCTAAATGGGTCAAAAACAGGACTGCAGATCTAAATCATACGTCTGGCACAAGGTCCAGACGTCTTAAAAGTAACCAGAGTCTCACCTCAGGTTCCTGCGTCGACTTCAGACATCCAGAACCCGTACTTGACCGTCTGGACCCAGCTCCAGACGTCCAACCCCTCCTCCAGTTGTCTGGGAGTGATTCTGGTCGTCTGGTAAGCTGTCCAGACATCTGAAACGCATGGGAGGGCATGCCCTGCACCTTCCCGAATCTATCCTCGCACGCGACAAACCATATCTTCTACATTTAGCCATGCAGATCGTAGCTGCGGTGCGGCCTGCATGGCCATAACCGCAAGAGGAATGTACCTTCGCGAAACACTACTTTCAGACGTCCGATGTCGTCACCAGACGTCCAACCCGTCGTCTGGACAACATGCCAGATGTCTGATTCTGGGAAAAACAGAGAACCGACCTCCTGCTCTTTTCATCACGTGCAGTCGCGGCCTCTCCTCCTCACCTGTAGCTCCGGCTGCAACAAAGTTTCGGGGACGTCACCCCGACGCGCTCCTCCTCCCTCATGCGTTGCTCCGGCCGTGGGTCCTCCGGCGAGCTCCCATGAGCTCGTGAGCTCAAGCTCTTCTTCCTCTCTTCACGCCGCCTCTCCTCGTCGCTCGTCCCTCTCACTGCAGTGGAGAGGAAGGAAGGAAGGTGGCTGTGGTGGAGTAGGGAAGAGAGGGAGGGGGGAGAGGGGTCTTATATAAGGGAGTGGCTAGGGTTCTGTAGGGGAGAAAGAAGAGAGAGAAGAGGGGAAACGGTAGTCTGCACGTAGCCAGTGCACAAACGCGAAGCTACGTACAAATTTTACCTTTCCATACGTCTGACTGACAGTCCAGACGTCTTAAAAGGCTCAGAACAGAATGGGAATTTACATCATAACAAACTTAAAGGAAGTTTCGTCCCCGAAACTTGAGCTAACTAGGGTGCAAAAAAGGAAATATTCACACATAACAAACTTAAAGAGGACCGAAGCCGGTCTGAAATGACGTACCCTCAAAAAGCTCCGGGTACCACTCTCTCATCGCCGCCTCAGGCTCCCAGGTAGCCTCCTTGTACCGTTGGCTCCTCCACAAGACCTTCACTAGGGGTACCTACTTCCGTCTCAAACTCCGGATGGCTTTGTCTAGTATCGCACTGGTCTCTAGGGGTAGGTCAAGTCGTCACCCACCTCAACACTCTCGTGGCTCAGAATGTGACTGGGATCGGTGACGTACTTCCTGAGGTTGGACACGTGGAACATGTCGTGCACACCAGAAAGCTGGGGAGGAAGGGCAAGCCGGTAAGTAATAGGTCCTACCTACTCCAGGACCTTAAAGGGCCCCACAAACCTCGGTGCAAGCTTCCCTTTCACCCCAAAACGCTGCAGGTCCTTCATGGGAGAAACCCGAAGAAAGACGTGATCCCCAACCTCTAACTGCACCTCTCTGTGCTTCCGATCGGCATAACTCTTCTGCCTAGTCCTGACAGTGCGAAGTCATCTGTGAATCTGCTCTATCACCTCCTGACTTTGCCAGATCAGCCTAGGCCCAACCTCCCACTTGGTCCCCACCTCAACCCAACTCAAGTGAGTAGTACACCTTCATTCGTACAGAGCCTCGTAGGGTGCCATGCCAATACTCAAGTGATAGCTATTATTACATGCAAACTCTGCCAGGGGTAAGTGCTCCTCCCAAGAGCCCCTCTAGTCTAGTACACAGGCACGTAAAAGGTCCTCAAGTGTGTGTATCGTGCGCTCTGACTGTCCATCTATCTGGGGGTGGTACGCCGTACTGAACCTCAACCGTGTCCCCAAGGTTTGCTGGAACTCGGCCCAAAACTGGGAAGTAAAAAGGGTATCCTGGTCGGATATAATCTCACGCGGAACTCCATGCAGATGTACCACATCACGAATATACCTCTCGGCCAATTGTGCTGGTCCCAAGGTGACCCAGATCGGCAAGAAGCATGCCGTCTTTGTCAATCTGTCTACAATCACCTAGACTGCGTCGTGTCCTCACTGGGTAACGGGTAAGCCCACCACCAAGTCCATGGTGATGCTCTCCCACTTCCACTCTGATACAGGAAGTGGCGACAACGACCCTACAGGCCTCTGATGCTCGGCCTTCACTTGCTAGCACACCAAACACTGCTGCACGAACTCACCTACATCCCACTTTATCCCTCTCCACCAAAAATCATGCCTCAGATCATGATACATCTTCGTGTTCCTGGGAAGTATGGTGAACCTGGACCCGTTCACCTCACTTAGGAGCTCTCTCAACAACTCCTTATCCCTGGGAACGCACAAACGTCCCCTCATGCATAGCACCTCGTCTGTAAAAGAGAAGTCTCTTGGGTCCCCTGACAGTACTCTGTCTCACAACAACTGCAGGTACGGATCTGTCATCTGCCCTGTGATGATGTGGTCTATCAGGTCTGGTCTCGTCTGCCGTGTCACCGTCACTGCCCCACAATGCCTCTATAACTCTAGGGGTCGCCAACTGCCCAACTCCTCCATAAGTCTCCAACTCTATGCCTGTAAACTAGCCGAGTGGGCGGGCGCCTTCCGGCTCAAGGCGTCAGCCACCACGTTGGCCTTTCCCGGATGGTAGGAGATGCTGCAGTCATAGTCCTTCAGGAGCTTTAACCAACGTCTCTATCTCATGTTAAGCTCCTTCTGGTCAAACAAATACCTGAGACTCTTATGATCCTTGAAAATCTCAAAGGTCTCACCATAAAGGTAGTGCCTCCATGTCTTCAGCGCGAAGACAACAGCTGCCAGCTCTAAGTCATGGGTAGGGTAGCTATGCTCATGGGGCTTCAGTTGCCGCGAAGTGTAAGCGACAACGTAACCCCACTGCATAAGCACACCCCCAAACCCCTACAACAAAGCATCCGTGTAGACCACAAAACCACTACTGCTATCTGGGATGGTAAGCACAAGAGCTGAAGTCAGCCTCTCCTTCAACTCTTGGAAACAAGCCTCACAAGCGTCTGTCCAAGCAAAGGGCACGTCCTTCCGGGTCAACTGAGTCATAGGACGCGCAATCTGCGAGAAACTCCTGATAAACTGACGGTAGTAACCTGCTAGTCCCAAGAAACTGCATATCTCTATCATTGTACGTCGTCTCTCCCACCTGAGTACTACCTCAAGCTTGGCTGGATCCACAGCTAAGCCATCCTCTGAAATCACATGGCCTAAGAAGGTCACCTATCCCAACCAAAACTCACACTTGCTGTATTTGGCATACAGCCTGCACCGTCTCAAAGTGTCCAGAGCCATCCACAAGTGTTGTCCGTGCTGTGCCTGATCCCGCGAGTAAACGAGCACGTCATCAATAAATACCACCACAAACTGATCCAGATACGGTATGAACACCCGATTCATCAAATCCATGAAGGCAGCAAGGGCATTGGTCAGCCCAAACGGCATGACCAAAAACTCGTAGTGTCTGTATCGGGTGTGGAAAGCTATCTTGGAGACGTCGGTCTCCCTGATCCATAACTAGTGGTAGCCTGATCTCAGATCTATCTTGACGAATACTGTGGCACCTCGTAACTAGTCAAACAGATCATCAATCCTCGGCAGCGGATACCTATTCTTGATGGTGACTCTATTTAGCCGTTTGTAGTCAACACAAAGGCACAGGGTACCATCCTTCTTCTTCACAAATAAAATAGGGGCTCCCCACGGGGATGCACTGGGCCTCACAAAGCCCTTCTCCAACAGGTCCTGCAACTGTGACTTGAGCTCTCGCAGCTTAAGTGGTGCCATCCGATATGGTGCCGTAGAAATGGGGCTGGTCCCCGGTACCAATGAGATCTCAAACTCGATCTCACACTCAAGCAGTAGTCCTGGCAGCTCCTCTAGAAACACATCGGGGTACTCTCTGACCACCAGAATGCTCTGAAAGTCTACCACAGGGCTAGGCTCTGCCACCACACAGGCTAGAAAGCCCTCACACCCCTGGCCCAAAAGTCTCGCTGCCTGAAGCGCAGAAATGCACCTGAAGCCTCCGTCCACCAGTTGTCTGTGAAACTCAAAGGCATCTCTAGTATGGATAAGACGATCTTCCTCCCAAAATAGTCCACCAAGGCATGGTAAGCGGACAGCCAATCCATCCCCAAAATCACGCCAAAATCCTCCATCAATATCACGATCAGGTCAGCGGGGAGGCTGTGTCCCCCAATGCTGACCTCACATTCTGTGTAGACCTCCTCAGCTACAAACAACTGACCACTCGGACCTCTGATCACAAACAGATCCTCTAACAGCACGCAGTCTTGTCCCAAACTGACAGCAAAACTCGCAGTGACAAAAGAGTGTGTGGCGCCGGAATCAAAAAGTACATAAACTAATCTACTGAAAACTGTAACCATACCTGCCACCACTGAACCCGATGCCCTGGCGTCTATGTGTGTCAGGGCGTTGATACGTCCCTCAGCTCTCAATGTAGAAGAAGCAGCCATACTCTGCATCGGACGGGTAACCGCTGGCCGGTACCCTCCTCGCGACTGCTGTCCTCCCCACATGCCTAGGAACCACGACCACCTGCTCGGCCTCCAGTGCTTGGTGTGACGGCTGGGCGGGGATCTTGACTCCCTCCCTCGGTAAGTTCCTGCTAACGGCTGGGCGGGGGTCCAGTGCTGACAGCTGGCCCCTGTCGGGGGGACCCAAAGGCCACTGACAGCCCAGCAAAAGACACGACTCTCCTGCGGGCACCGAGTGCCTCCTCTCTCATCGGCGCTGTGAGTACTCTGGTTGGTAGGGCCTCTTCCATCTGCTATCGGTGTCTCATGCGACCGGGTTAGTCTCCTCGTACGTCATAGCTGCCTCCACCACTTTCGAGAAGGTGGGCAACTTCAGGGGTTTGACATACCCCCGAATGGTAGGCTGGAGCCCCTCAGTGAACCTCCACAGGCGCTCCTCCTCTGTAGCTACAGCTATTACAGCAAAATGTGACAGCTCCAGGAAGCACATGCAGTACGCGCTAACAGTCGTTGTCCCCTAGCGGAGAGTGTGGAACTCCCGCCTCCTCTGGTCCTGCCAAGTTTGCGGGAAGTACTGCTCGCAGAAGAGGGTCATGAACTGGTCCCACGTCGACTCTCCTCTCTCCTGGACTCTGACCGCCCTCCACCATCTGTGTGCCGCACTCTCCAGCTGGTATGTGGCAAAGGCCACGTGGCACTCCGCAGGGGGCGAAGGGTGTCAAACACCTTCTCAATCTGCTCCAGCCAGTCCTCTACCTCAGACGAGTCCTCATCCCCCTTGAAGGAGGGGGGCTTCAGCTTCCGGAACTGTTCGAAAAGCTCGTAGTGCAGCTGCAGTGGGGGAATGAGCACGCCTCCAGGCAAGGAGGGCTCATGCTTAGAAGTGTCAGAGTGCCGTGGGGGCAGTGGAGGACCACCCCCTCCCCCTCGTCCAGCGCTGCGTCAGTCTCTCGACCCCACAGAGGACTCCCCCTCCACGTCCCCAGGGAGAGGTGCCCGTGGAGGCGGGTAGAGCTCCTCTCGTACTATGTCTCGTATCAACTGAGCCAGGTCCAGGGCCTAAACGCCCGAGAGAAGTGGTGGGTCAACTGGCACCTCGGGCCCAGCACGTCTGCCCCTCCAACCTCGTCCATGGCCGCATCCACGGCCCGCCTCAAGAACTCCACGTCGAGGCAACTCCTGCAAGGAGACACAGAAGATAGAACAAAAAGAAGTTAACTCTAACGGACTTCAGCGAAATAAACTCGGAACAGATGTCAAGTGGTACATTGTGATGGTTACTCTAGCTACATGCACATGAATTGATTATTCTCAAGCTAGTTGGTTCATTTCTCGGGATGACCTTGCTCTGATACCATCTTGTTACGACCCGGTTCCCAAATCCCTACAGGACCCAAGACCAGCTCGACTCCACTAATCCCAAGACCCAGTCGTCCAACAAGAAATAACCAAAAAGCAAGAAAGCAAACCACATTCACCATGCTAAGTAATTAACAAAAAAAGATACAAGCTGTAAAGGAAATAAAAGCTGTTAACAGTAAATATCACCACCACAACAGTATAGTAGAACAAAGTATAGAACAAAAAGAGTAACAACAGTCTAACCCACTAGCAAAAAGGAAGTCCAACAACAACAACAGGAACTATTGCTGGGCTCGACTGGGCCAAGCACCCTCTGCAGCCGGTGGTTCGGGCTGCTCAATTCCTGGACCTGTAAAAGGGTACGAGTAAAATGGAGTCAGCAAACGCTAAGTAAAGTGGTAACCAACTAACTAAAGTAGTAAAGGCTAATAGGTAAATTATCTTTTCCAATTATTTGTTTTACAAGTCATTCTTTTTCACCCATTGGTTTACTTTCAGATCATTTTTTTTATCTCGTGTGTTCCTCATGGGAACGATCTTGATTGCAGTCTTTTTCGAAGAGTAGAAGACACACGTGGTGCTCTTCTAGTCGGGAGAGTCCCCCGTGGTAATCCTACACCCAGTCAACCACTGCGAGGTCACAAACAGACGTAACGGTGGCTTCGGCACACGCGACAAGCGCATGGGTAGCTACCCTGCACTGGCATGAAGTCAATCGTTTTCGCTAGCGGGTACACCCAAAGTACAGCACAAAACAGTAGAGGGCCTAGCCCTCTCAGTAACAGGGTTCTAGCCCCTCAGAACCAAACAGGGATCTTGCCCCACCACAGCCCGCGCACCCTCATCTGATTACCCCGGTTTGCCCAGTGGACCTAACAAGTCGGTGTAGGGTGGCTAGCTAAACCCCGAGCCCCATGGGGTGGCTAGCTCTCTCCCTACACTAGTAGCTCTCCCCGGTATAGTGTACGCG
Organism: Thalassia testudinum; assembly: GCA_037157565.1. Lineage (NCBI taxonomy): Eukaryota > Viridiplantae > Streptophyta > Magnoliopsida > Alismatales > Hydrocharitaceae > Thalassia > Thalassia testudinum. Next base: position 138,491,829 of record JAZHRO010000036.1, on the reverse strand, counting down.
TGGGCCAAAGAAGTTAGTGTAGAGTGGCCAATCCTAACCCCGGGTCCCAACCCAAGGACAGCTAGCTCTACGCTACACTAAACAGGGGACAGTCGCTCTCTTTGGTACCACGTACTCAAGGGCCAGCACACTTCCCGCTCACATTTTTAGATCCATTCCATTTATCAACCGGAGCTCTACTCCTAATTCCCCATAGGGTTCATGCTCGCATTCACCATGTTGTCCACACCAGGTTTCATCATTCACATTTCAATTCTCATATTATACACGTGCAGCTCGTATTTCCATCATTTAACATATACAACAAGTAATGTCACAGGTAACTGTTTAACTAGCACAGGCATTTCATATTTCACATGCAGCTCGTATTTATCATCAGGCAGTTAATCACACTTCTGTTCATTCATTTATGACTGTAATCTCAAACATGCATACAAACAGTGCAAGTACTTCTCGTCCTAGGATTCATGCCACATCCTAGGTTTCTAGTCATCCAATTTCACATATGAATTTATGATTTATAATTCAACAAGGGAAACCACTCTACCAAACAATCCAGGAGTACTGGGGGCTTGAACAGTAGGCTCACGTGCCTCTGCAAGCCCCAAACACGCAACAAATCAAAACCCTATACCAAGAAACATAACACAACGGAATGTTCAGAACAATATAAAAGGCCTTCTAACACGTAGAGGAACTCACAAGGAATCCACAAATATCTCGTTTGTAAAAAATGGACCTCAAACGAACCCTAAACAAGTTAAAAACAGGACTGCAGACCTAAATCAGATGTCTTAAAAGTAACCAGAGTCACACCTCAGGTTTTGCGTCGACTTCAGACGTCCAGAACCCCTACTTAACCATCTGGACCCAGCTCTAGACATCCGACCTCTCCTCCAGTCATCTGGGAGTGCTTCCGGTCATCTGGTAAGCTATCCAGACTTCTGAAATGCATGGGAGGGCGTGCCCTGTGCCTTCTCGAAGCTATCCCTACATGCGACAGACCATATCTTCTACATTTAGCCACGCAGATCGTAGCTGCGGTGTGGCCTACATGATCGTAATCGCAAGAGGAACGTACCTTCGCGGAACACTGCTTTCAGACATCCAGTGTCGTCACCAGACGTCCAACCCATCGTCCGGACGACACGCCAGACGTCTGATTCTGGGAAAAACCAAGAACCAAACCGACATCCTGCTCCCTTCGCTGCGCGCGGTCGCAGCCTCTCCTCCTCGCCTGCAGTTCCAGCTGCAGCAAAGTGTTGGGGACGTCTCCCCCGAGGTGCTCCTCCTCCCACACGTGCTGCTCCGGCCGTGCATCCTCCGACAAGATCCCACAAGCTCGCGAGCTTAAGCTCTTCCTCCTATCTTCACGCTGCCTCTCCTCCTCGTCGCTCGCTCTCGCGCCCTCTCTCGCGCTCTCCCCGCTCGCTGCAAAGGAGAGGAAGGAAGGAAGGTGGCTGTGGTGGAGTGGGGAAGAGAGGAAGGGAGGAGAGGGGTCTTATATAAGGGAGTGGCTAGGGTTTTGTGAGGGAGAAAGAAGAGAGAGAAGAAGGGAAAGGGCAGTCTGTGTGCAGCCAGTGCGCAGACGCGAAGCTTCGTACAAATTTTAAATTTCCAGACGTTTGGGAAGAGGTCCAGACGTCTCACCAAACGTCTGACTGACAGTCCAGACATCTTAAAAGGCTTAGAACAGAATGAGTCTTTACAGCTCCCGACCCCTTGCCCAAGACACGGGGGCCGGGTCCCCAAGCACGCCTCGCCCGCCATTCACGCAGGTGGGTTTGGCCCAGATCTGGATCCGGTTACCCGATTAATCGAGTTTGAGAAGAGAAAGAAGAAAGAGAGAGAAAGAGAGGAGGGGGTTTTTTCCCTTTGCGCCTCTACTCTCAACACTTAGTCACTGAGAGGTTTTCATGCCTCTATGCTGTACCCATGCCTCTCACTAAGGCTTGAAGAAGAGAGGCCTTTGCCTCCGTTGCTGGTTCTAGGCTACTATTGCATCATTGAGATAATAACTGACGTGGAAATTGGTTGATTTTCACTGTTCAAACATTTCAAATAATTGTGATTAAATTGTCTAGGGTTAATTTGGTGATTCAAATCACCATTTTAACCCATTATTTTTGCACATTGGTACTTGAATTATTGATATATCATTCTTGAATAGTTCTGAATCAAGTTTTGATTGCAATTGCTTATATATTTTACTTAGAATTGTGATTTTGAGATTAATTTGCTACTTGCTCTCTGTGTTCGACCTCGGATTTCCATTCGAGCATAAATTCTATTTCTTTTCACGCTTTATCAGCTATACAGCGACGTATCATTTTTAAAACCTTGATTCAGAGCGAATAACAGTGGGGGTGTGGAGGCATCGAAAACCCAAATTAGGAGAGGGTTTTTGCTCCTCTCGTTGAGGCGGTGCTCGTAGGGTGGTCGGCTAGGCAAGAGGCAATGTGGAACAACAAGATGTGATCACCGGAGCAGATCCCGAAGCATGGCAACTCTTGTAAATTACTAAGTACAAAAAATAGGTAGCCCTAGATTTATTTTCTTTTTGTTTTTTCCTTTTTAGAATGTGAGGGGCTTAAGAGAGAGGGTTGAGGGTTACCTTCCCTTTGGTGTGTTTGTTGTGCGGCTGCTTGTTCTCTCTTGCCTTCCTTTCCTGCACAACAAAAGAGAGAGATAAAGTCAGTATAAAATCAGAAATTGTGATTTTAAAGCTTCTAAAATGCCCGTTACTCCCCGGCAATGACGCCAAAAACTGATTCAAATTCCATCAGTTTGATTAGATTTTATTACTCGAATACAAAAATTCTCTGAGGTCGAACTCAGGGAGCAAGCTTGATTCTAGAAGTATAGAAAATCACAATTTACAATAATACACTGTTTTACAAAAGAACAACTAGAGAGAATAAAAAAAATGTTTCTTCTCTGTTCTTTTCTTCTCCCTTTCTTCTTTCAATCTTCAGATGTCTGATTCTGGGAATCAGACGCCTTAAGTAGCTACTTGCTACAGGGCATGTCTCCTTCTTCCTTTCTTTGCTGATGCTTCTACTCTCCTTGGCTTTTTCTTCTTCTCTTCTTCTTTTCCCTGCTTAGCCTTCATCTTTGTGACAGCTTCTTCTTCCTTCCTTCCGCAGTCTTCTCCTTCTTCAGTTGGCTTCTCCCCTTCCTGCTTCAGCTACTATCTCCTTCTTTCTCTTCTCTACGGCTGCAGCTGCTTTTGTGGCTAAGTCCTCAGCCGCTTCTTCTCCAGCTTCCTCTTCCTCCTTGTTCTTCAGTTTCCCTACACAAGCATGGTTAGGCAAAACCTAACCCCTACCCTCCCCACATCTCTTTCTCTCTATTTCACTCCAGGGTTTGCTCTCCCAGAGCCTACTCGGGTATGCAGGTCGGGTAACGCACTCGGGACCAAGCCCACCAACATGCGGTGGTAGGCGAGGTGTGCAAGGCTTAGGTAAACAGGTCAGGCCAGGTCCGCATGGGGTGGTCGCGGATGAGGCCGGGTCAGCGGGTGAGAGGGACCTCACCCTGTGTGATTGAGGCGATAAGACTTAGTCACTTTTACATTTTGTGGGGGTGTGCGGCTTCAACAGTTTTCGATGTGGGACTATCCGTGCCCCTTTTTTCTCGCGTGTCCGCAGTAGGAGGTGCCCTTCCAATTGCAGCAAGACGCGAGGCTTGCGTCTTCAATTGGGGACCTAGGACCATGTGCGAGGCTCTTCCGCGCAGCCTGGGACTCCAACCTAGGACAAGAATGCCTGGAGCGAGCCTGCGAGCAAGCTTGAAGCTTGCTCGTTAATGGCGACAAGGGCTCGGAACCTGAAATCAAGAATACGGCCTTGTGACCCTGTCAGAACGTTTGGTGAGCTTCGCCAGAGCACGGTGAAGATACTGCAGGGGTTGGAGTGGCTTAGAGCGACCTAGGCATGCATGCCTAGGTCGATTTGAGTCTGTGTGAGTAGGTCTGTTCGGGGGGAGGCGAAAGTGGGTGGCACGGTTAGTGGAGGGTCGCAGGGTGATCAATGGGTGGAGGTGATGCTCTTGAGGGGTCTGGTAAGGTGGATGGGTGTGGGGAAGTGACGAAGACACCTCGCCGGTGATCTGCTGAAGGTGGAGGAGATGGTGGTGGCTTGCGGTTGTTGAGGGGTTGGAATAGCAAATTGACAGAGGAGAAATAAAGAGAAGGGTAAGAGGGACTTAGCTGTGAGTCCAAAGTGAAGGGGGGATGCGGAGGTGGTGAGCAGCCAGTGCTGCCGTTGCCGAAGACGAAGGCACCCAGGGGAAGAGACGGCAACGAGGAAGAGGGGCTGGAGGGCGCCCACTGGTACGGTGTGGCACAGTGGAAGACAGCAAAGGTAACCTTGCCACTAGTGTGGTGGTAGGGCGACGAGAGAGTAAAGGGAGTGTCGCCGGAAGCTCTCAACGAATGGCCAGAGTAGGGAGGAGAGGAATTGGAGGGGATTCTCAGGCCAAATGGAGCTTGAAGGATGCGACGAAGAGTGTCACTCCTTAAATAGGCGTCGGCCGGTCGCGAAGCGCGCGAAAGCGGTGGGAAAAACCCCCACCAGAGTTGTGGCAGACGAAGACCCATACCTCTCACACGTTCAGACAAGTGGTATGGCGGTCGAAAGGGCATGGGAGCTAGCCCATGAGGTAGGGGACATTGCAGAGAGTCTCCCTTTCATATCTGGGCTGGCTCCCCATGCATGCGCGGCGCCATCCTCCGTGAAAAGTCGCCGAAGGTATGTCCTGTGCAGCGGGTGGTAGAAGGACCTATTTGAAGAAAATGACGGGAAAGTTAGGGGGCATCTGTAAGAGTTTCAAAAAGTTGAGGGTCTGAAAGTAATTTTGAGGACTAAATTGCAAAGTGGGTCAAGACAACCTTTCCTTAGGTCCAAATTTTGGTATCAACCTAATTTGGAATTAAGGAATCCAATGGTGAAGTTTTATTTTAGGTTTGACTACGTTTGACTGGATATTTTGCACAAAAACCCAAATTAGGTCAAAAGGTGGGTATGGTCCTCAATCTAGGTCAAAATAGGTTCCAGCGGCCAAATTGAAAGTTATAAACCCTAGAGGATATTTTTCCATAAATTTTAGAGGGCTTAGTTGATTTTTATCTTACTTGGAACTTCGTGAATTAAAGTGGGTTTGTTTTAGGGTTATAGAATGTCATTTAATTCTCAGATTTTGTCATAACCCTTTTCTTACCAAACCATCCTACTTTTTCTCTTATTAAATCCACTTGACCTGTGTCTAGACCCTTAGAAATCCCGTTCATGCACTGCAATGGAAAAATTACAGTTTTACCCATTATATAATGTTTTATTCTCAGATTAGTAATTCCCTGAACTAGGCCTTCCCTTAGGTTATGTAGGAGCTTTTGTTTACTTTTATTAGGTCAAAATGTGCTAGTTAGGGTTCATGATGAGATTCTCATCATAGAGCAGATTCACAGACGACTTCGCACCGTCAGGAGCAGACAGAAGAGTTATGTCGATCGGAAGCGTAGAGAGGTACAATTCGAGGTTGGGGATCATGTCTTTCTTCACATTTCACCCATGAAGGGCCTGCAGCATTTTGGGGTGAAAGGGAAGCTTGCATCGAGGTTTGTGGGACCCTTTGAGGTCCTAGAGTGGGTAGGACCCGTTGCTTACAGGCTTGCCCTTCCTCCCCAGCTTTCTGGTGTGCACGACATGTTCCATGTGTCCAACCTCAGGAAGTACGTCGCCGATCCCAATCTCGTTCTGAACCACGAGAGTGTCGAGGTGGGTGACAACCTAACCTACCTAGAGCGACCAGTGCAAATATTAGACGGAGCTGTCTGGAGTTTGAGACAGAAGCAGGTACCCCTGGTGAAGGTCTTGTGGAAGAGCTAGTGGTACGAGGAGGCTACCTGGGAGCCTTAGGTGGCAATGTGAGAGTGGTACCCTGAGCTTTTTGAGGGTACGTCTTTTCAAACTGGCTTCGGCCCTCTTTAAGTTTGTTATGCGTATACAGTTCTTTCTCCGCACCCTAGCTAGCTCAAGTTTCAGGGATGAAACTTCCTTTAAGTTTGTTATGATGTAAAGACCCATGCTGCTCTGAGCCTTTTAAGACGTCTGAACTGTCGGTCAGGCGTCTGGACACCTTTCCAGACATCTGGAAATCAAAAATTTTGAGTACGAGCTCACGTCTGCGCACGGGCTACATGCAGACAGTACTCTCTCTCTTTTTTTCCTCCTTCTCTCACTTTTCCCCCCTTCAGCGAAACCTAACTCCCATCCTTATAAACCCCCCTTCCTCCTCTCTCATTCTCCCCACTCCAGCCACTTCTTTCCTTTCTCTCCACCCCAACGCAAGCAAGAGAGCGGCGACAAGGAGGAGCGGCGTGAGGAGAGGAGGAGGAGAGTGAGCTCGCAAGCTCGTGTGGGAGATCACCGGAGGGCTCACGGCTGGAGTGGCACGTGCGAGAGGAGGAGGAGTGCGTCGGGAAGTCATCCCCGACACTGCTGCAGCTGATGCAGGCGAGGAGGCGAGCCACGACCGCGCATGTCGAGGTCGAGCGGGAGAAGGTTCTAGTTTTGGGTTTTTCCCAGAATTAGACGACTGGAGTGACGTCCAGACAACAGAGCAGACATCTGGAGGCGGTTCCAGATGTCTGAGGAGAGAGCTTCGCGAAGGTACGTTCCCTTTACGGATACGACCATGTAGGCCGCTCCGCAAGAACACTTTATGTGCCTATTTTGAGAAGATTTGGTGGTTGCGTGCAGGATTTGCTTTGGGAAGGCATGGGACATGCCCTCCCACACATTTCAGATGTCTAGGAAGCTTACCAGACGACTAAAAGCACTTTCAGATGTCCGGAGAGGAGGTCGGACCTCTAGAGCTGGGTCCAGAAGGCCCAGAAGGGTTCCTGGACATCTGAGGTTGACGCAGAGCTTGAGGTGCGTTCCTGGACACTTTTAAGACGTTTGGAAGTTGTTCCAGACGTTTGATTTGAGTCAGTAAACCTGTTTTTGACCCGTTTAGGGTCCGTTTGAGGTCTATTTTACGCAAACAAGATACCGATGTTTTCCTTGAGAGTTCCTCTACTTGTTAGAAGGCTTTCTATACTATTCTGAATGTTCCATTGTGATTGTTCCTTGTTATAGAAAATACTCCTGGGTTGACTGGTAGAGTGGCTTCCCCTAATTTAATTATAAACCTAAATGCATGTGTGGAATGAATGATTAGAACGTAGGATGTGGCATGAATCCTAGGACGAGAAATACTTGAAATATCTGTATTGTGTAATTGAATTGCAGTCTTGAATGTGTAGATAGAAATGTTAACAATTGCCTGCAAATGAACAAAAGCTGCCTATGAAATATGAATGATCTGTACTAGTTAACAATTACATGTGACTTCCTGTGGTATATGTTAAATGATATAATACGAGCTGCATGTGTATATCCTGAGAATGGAAATGTGAATAATAGAAATACGCGCTGCATGTGTAGAACCTGTGAATGGAAATGTGAATGATAGAAATACGAGCTGCGTGTGTAGAACCTAAGAATGGAAATGTGAATGATGAAACCTGGTATGAAATGGCATGAGGAATATGAGCATGAACCCTACGGGGAAATTAGGAGTAGAGCTCCTGGAAAAAAATAAATGGATCTAGAAATGCGTTGGGAAGTGTGCTGGCCCTTGAGTACGTGGTACCAAGGGGAGCGCATGTTACCTCTTAGTGTAGAGGGGAGCTTGCCACCCTTCGAGTTGAGACCCGGGGTGGGTTTGGCCACTTTGCACCGACTCCGTGGACCTCGTGTACACTGTTCCGTGGAGAGCTACTAGTGTAGGGAGAGAGCTATCCACCCCACGGGGCCTAAGGTTCAGCTAACCGCCCTACATCGACTTGTTGGCCCACTGGGCAAACCAGGGTTGTCAGGCGAGGGTGGCGGACTGTGGAGGGGCGAGACCCCAGTTTGGTTCTTAGGGGCTAGACCCCTGTTACTAAGAGAGCTAGGCCCTTTACTGTTTCGTGCTATACTTTGGGTGCACCCGTTATCGGAAACGACTGACCGCGTGCCAATGCGAGGTAGCTACCCGTGCGCTTATCACACGTGTCGTAGTCACCGTTACGTCTATCCATGACCTTGGGGTGGTTGACTGGGTGTAGGATCACCACGAGGGACTCTCCCGGCCAGGAGAGCACCACATGTGCCTTCTACTCTTCGGAAAAGACTACAATCAAGATCGTTCCCATGAGGAACATTCGAGATCAAGAAAAAGATTTGGAAATATATACAAACCAATGGGTGAAAAGGAATAACTTGTAAATTAAAGAAATTGGAATAGCTAGGTTAGTTTTACTCCTTTTGTTAATTGGTTGCCACTCTACTCAGCGTTCGCTGACTTTGTGTACTCATAACCCTTTTCAGGTCCAGGTGTTGAGTAGCCCGAGTCTACGGCTGCAGAGGGTGCTGGGCCCAGTAGAGCCCAGTAGCAGTATCTTCTTTTGTTGTACCTCTGTTGTAGTAGTGAGTTAGACTCTTGTACCTTTATGTTCTGTACTTTTACGTTCTGTACTTTATGTTCCTGTACCTTGTTACTTTTCTACTGTTGTGGTGGTGATATGTACTGTAGCAGCTTTTACCTCTTCACTGTGGTACCTTTTTAACTGTTAGTTGCTTAGCATAGTGAATGTGGTTTGCTTTCCTGCTTGTTGGTTACTTTCTTGTTGGATGACTGGGTCTTGGAATTAGTCGAGTCGAGCCAGTCTCAGGTCCTGTAGGAATTCGGGAACCGGGTCGTAGCAAGATTGTATCAAAGCAAGGTCGTCCCGAGAAATGAACCAACTAGCTTAAGAATAACCAATTCACATACATGTAACTAGAGTAACCACCACAACGTACCTTTTGACATCTGTTCTGATGGTTCTTTTACTAAATGTCCGTTAGAGTTGACGTTTTTTTGGTTCTGTTGTTTGTGTCTCCTTGCAGGAGATGCCTCGACATGGAGTGCTTGAGGCAATCCACGAACACGGCCGCGGACAAGGTCGGAGGGGCAGACATACTAAGCCCGACGTTTCAGTGGACCAGCCACTTCTTCCGCGCGTTCAGGCCCAGGACCTCGCCCAGTTGATACAGGAGATTGTACGAGAGGAGCTCCACCCGCCTCCACGGGTGCCTCTCCCTAGGGACGTGGAGGGGGAGACCTCTGTGGGACCACGAGACCAACACAGCACTAGATGTGGGGGAGGGGGTGGTCCTCCACTGCCCCCACCGTACTCTGACACTTCCATGCACGAGCCCTCCCTGTTTGGAGGCGTGCCCGTTTCCCCACTACAGCGACACTACGAGCTTTTCGGGCAGTTCCGGAAACTGAAGCCCCCCTCCTTCAAGGGGGATGAGGACCCGATTGAGGCGGAGGACTAGTTAGAGTAGATTGAGAAGGTGTTTGACACCCTTCGTCCCCCTTTGGAGTGTCGCTTGGCCTTTGCCACGTACCAGCTGGAGAGCGCGGCACACAAGTGGTGGAGGGCAGTCAGAGGCCAGGAGAGGGCAGAGCTGACATGGGACTAGTTTGTGACCCTCTTCTGCGATCAGTACTTCCCGCAGACGTGGCAGGATCAAAGGAGGCGGGAGTTCCACACTCTCCGCCAAGGGACGATGACTGTGAGCGCGTACCGTACGTGTTTCCTGGAGTTATCCGATCTCGCTGTGACAGCTATGGCTACTGAGGAGGAGCACCTGTGGAGGTTCACTGAGGGGCTCCGGCCTGCCATTCGGGGGTATGTCAAACCCCTGAAGCTTCCCACATTCTCGAGAGTGGTGGAGGCAGTCATGACCTATGAGGAGACCAACCCGGCCACACGTGACACTGACAGCGGATGGAAGAGGCCCTACCAGCAAGAGTACTCATAGGGCCGGCGAGAGAGGAGTCACGTGGCACCTACAGGAGAGCCGTCACGCTTTGTGGGGCCGACAGTGGCCTTTGGGGGCCCCCGACATGGGCCAGCTACTAGCACTGGACCCCCACCCAGCCGTCAGCAGGGACCTATCGAGGGCAGGAGTCGAGTTCCCCTTTGCTACCAGTGTGGTCAGCCAGGCCACATCAGGAGGGACTGCCCGTCTAGGGCTGGAGCGTAGCAGATGCTCCCCGCACCGAGCACTGGAGGCCGAGCAGGTGGCCGTGGTTCCTAGGTGCGTGAGGGAGGACAGCAATCGCGGGGAGGGTACCGGCCAGCGGCTACCCGTCCGACGCAAAGTGTGGCTGCTTCTTCCGCACTGAGAGCTGAGGGGCATATCAACGCCCTGACACATAGGGACACCAGAGCATCAGGTTCAATGGTGGCAGGTATGGTTACAGTTTCCTGCAGATTAGTTTACGTACCTTTTGATTCCAACGCCACGCACTCGTTTGTTGCTGCTAGTTTTGCTACCAATTTGGACAGGACTACGTGTTGTTAGAGATCCTTTTGTGATCAGAGGTTCGGGTGGTCAGCTGTTTGTAGCTGAGGAGGTTTACACAGACTGTGAGGTCAGTGTCAGGGGACACAACCTCCCTACTAACCTGATCGTGATACCGATGGAGGATTTTGGCATGATTCTGGAGATGGATTGGCTGTCCACTTACCACGCTTTGGTGGACTGTTTTGAGAGGAAGATTATCTTCTCCATACCGGAGATGCCTTCTTTTGAGTTTCACGGACAGCCGATGGATGGAGGCTTCAGGTGCATTTCTGCACTTCGGGTGGCGAGACTTTATGGCCAAGGGTGTGAGGGCTTTCTGTCTTGTGTAGTGGTGGAGCCCAGCCCCGTGGCAGACTTTCAGAGCATCCCAGTGGTCATAGAATACCCCGACGTGTTTCCAGAGGAGCTGCCAGGACTACCACTGGAGTGTGAGATCGAGTTTGAGATCTCACTGGTATCGGGGACTAGCCCCATTTCCACAACACCTTACAGGATGGCACCACTTGAGCTGCGAGAGCTCAAGTCCCAGTTGCAGGACCTATTGGAGAAGGGCATTGTGAGTCCCAGTGCATCTCCGTGGGGAGCCCGGGTGTTATTTGTGAAGAAGGATGGTACCATACGCCTTTGTGTGGACTACAGACAGCTGAATAAGGTTACCATCAAGAACAGGTATCCGCTATCGAGGATTGATGATTTATTTGACCAGTTGCAAGGTGCCACGGTTTTCTCCAAGATATATTTGAGATCTGGCTACCACCAGTTGAGGATCAGGGAGACCGACGTCTCCAAGACAGCTTTCCGCACCTGGTACGGACACTACGAGTTTTTGGTCATGCCGTTTGGGCTGACCAACGCCTCCGCTGCTTTCATGGATTTGATGAACCGGGTGTTTAGACCGTATCTGGATCAGTTCATGGTGATATTTATCGATGATGTGCTCCTTTACTCGCGGGATCAGGCGCAGCATAGACAGCACTTGCGGATGGTTCTAGACACGTTGAGACGACATAGGCTGTATGCCAAATACACAAGTGCAAGTTCTGGTTGAGGCAGGTGACCTTCTTAGGTCATGTGATTTCAGGGGATGGCTTGGCTGTGGATCCAGCCAAGGTAGAGGCAGTGCTCAGGTAGGAGAGACCACGTACAGTGATAGAGATCCGTAGTTTCTTGGGACTAGCAGGCTACTACTGGTGGTTTATCAGGGGTTTCTCGCAGATTGCGCGTCCTATGACTCAGTTGACCCGGAAGGACGTGCCCTTTGCTTGGATAGATGCTTGTGAGGTGTGTTTTCAAGAGTTGAAGGAGAGGCTGACTTCGGCTCCTGTGCTTACCATCCCAGACAACAGTGGCGGTTTTGTTCTTTACACAGACGCTTCGTTGCAGGGGTTAGGGGGTGCTCATGCAGTGGGGTCATGTTATCGCTTATGCTTCACGGCAACTGAAGCCCCATGAGCATAGCCACCCTACCCGTGACTTAGAGTTTGCAGTTGTTATCATCACGCTGAAGACATGGAGGCACTACCTATACAGTGAGACTTTTGAGATATTCACGGATCATAAGAGCCTTAGGTACTTGTTTGATCAGAAGGAGCTTAACATGAGACAGAGACGTTGGTTAAAGCTCCTAAAGGACTATGACTGTAGCATCTCCTACCATCCAGGGAAGGCCAACGTGGTGGCTGACGCCTTGAGCCGGAAGGCACCCCCCCACTTGGCTAGTTTACAGTCGTAGTGTTAGAGACTCTTGGAGGAGTTGGGCAGTTGGCGACCCTTACAGTTACAGGAGCATTGTGGGGCAGTGACAGTGACACGACAGACGAGACCAGAGCTGATAGACTGCATCATTACAGGACAGATGATAGATCCGTACCTACAGTCGTTGCGAGACAGAGTACTATCAGGGGACCTAGGGGACTTCTCCTTTACAGACGAGGTGCTACATATGAGGGGACGTTTGTGCGTTCCCAGGGACAAGGAGTTGTTGAGAGAGCTCCTGACTGAAGCACACAGATCCAGGTTTACCATACATCCCGGGAACACGAAGATGTATCATGATCTGAGACGTGACTTTTGGTGGAGGGGGATGAAGTGGGATGTAGGTGAGTTCGTGTAGCAGTGTCTGGTGTGCCAGCAGGTGAAGGCCGAGCATCAGAGGCCTGTAGGACCGTTGCAGCCACTTCCCGTGCCAGAGTGGAAGTGGGAGAGCATCACCATGGACTTGGTGGTGGGCTTGCCCGTTACCCAGTGAGGACACGACGTAATATAGGTGATTGTAGACAGATTGACAAAGACGGCACATTTCTTGCCAATCCGAGTCACCTTGGGACCAACGCAGTTGGCACAGAGATATATTCGTGATGTGGTACGTCTGCACGGAGTTCCACGTGAGATTGTATCAGATCGGGATACCCAATTTACATCCCAGTTTTGGGCTGAGTTTCAACAGGCTTTGGGGACACGGTTGAGGTTCAGCATGACGTACCACCCTCAGACGGATGGATAGTCAGAGCGCACGATACAGATACTTGAAGACCTTTTGCGCGCCTGTGTACAAGACTGGAGGGGTTCTTGGGAGGAGCACTTACCCCAGGCAGAGTTTGCATATAATAGTAGCTATCACTGGAGTCTAGCCATGGCACCATACGAGGCTCTGTACGGATGGAGGTGTACTGCGCCCTTGAGTTGGGTTGAGGTGGGGACCAAGTGGGCGGTTGGCCCCCGGCTGATCCGGTAGAGTCAGGAGGTGGTAGAGTGATTCGAATTCAATCAGTTTGATTAGATTTTATTACTCGAATACAAAAATTCTCCGAGGTCAAACTCAAGGAGCAAGCTTGATTCTAGAAGCGTAGAAAATCACAATTTACAATAATACATTATTTTACAAAGGAACAACTAGAGAGAATAAAAAAAATGTTTCTTCTCTGTTCTTTTCTTCTCTCTTTCTTCTCTCAATCTTCAGACGTCTGATTCTGGGAATCAGACGCCTTAAGTAGCCACTTGCTACAGTGCCCGTCTCCTTCTTCCTTTCTCTGATGCTGCTGCTTCTGCTCTCCTTAGCTTTTTCTTCTTCTCTTCTTCTTTTCCCTGCTTGGCCTTCTTCCTTGCGACAGCTTCTTCTTCCTTCCTTCCATTGTCTTCTCCTTCTTCTTTAGTTGGCTTCTCCTCTTCCTGCTTCAGCTGTTGTCTCCTTCTTTCTCTTCTCTACAGCTGCAGCTACTTTCGCGGCTCAGTCCTCAGCCGCTTCTTCTCCTGCTTCCTCTTCCTCCTTCAGTTTCCCTGCACATGCATGGCTAGGAAAAACCTAACCCCTACCCTCCCCGCATCTCTTTCTCTCTGTTTCACACCAGGGTTCGCTCTCCCAGAGCCTACTCGGGTATGCAGGTCGGGTAACACGCCCGGGACCAGGCCCACCGGCATGCAGTGGTGGGCGAGGTGTGCAAGGCTTAGGTAAACGGGTCGGGCCAGGTCCGGGTGGGGTGGTCGCAAACGAGGCTGGGTCAGCGGGTGAGAGGGACCTCACCCCGTGTGACTGAGGCGATAAGCCTTAGTCACTTTTACAATTTATGCAGGTGCACAGCTTCAACAGCTACCAATGTAGGACTATCCGTGCCCCTCCTTTCTCGCATGCCCGCAGCAGGGGGTGCTCTTCCAAGTGCAACAAGATGCCAGGCTTGCGTCATCAATTGGGGACCTGGGACCATGCGCGAGGCTCTTCCGCGTAGCCTGGGACTCCAACCTGGGACAAGGGTGCCTGGAGCGAGCCTGCGAGCAAGCTTGAAGCTTGCTCGTTAATGGCGGTGAGGGTTCGAAACCTGAAATCAAGAATATGGCCTTGCGGCCCTGTCAGAACATTCGATGAGCTTCACCAAAGCACGGTGAAGATACTACAGGGGTTGGCGTGGCTCAAAGTGACCTAGGCATGCGTTCCTAAGTCGGTCTGAGTCTATGTGAGTGGGTCTATTCGGGGGGAGGGGACAGTAAGTGGCGCGGTCAGTGGAGGGTTGCAGGGTGATCAGTGGGTCGAGGTGATGCTTTTGAGGGGTCTGGCAAGGTGGATGGGTGTGGGGAAGTGACGGAGACACCTCGCCGATGATCTGCCAGAGGTGGAGGAGGTGGTGGTGGCTTGCGATTGTCGAGGGGTTTGAATAGCAAAGTGACAGAGGGGAAATAAAGAGAAGGGTGAGAAGGACTTAGCTGTGAGTCCAGAGTGAAGGGGGGATGCAAAGGTGGCGAGCAACCAATGCTACCATTGCCGAAGACGAAGGCGCCCAGGGGAAGAGACGGCGACGGGGAAGAGGGGCTGGAGGGCACCCGCTAGTACGGCATGGCACAGCGGAAGATGGCGAAGGTAACCCTACCACTGGTATGGTGATATGGCAACGAGAGAGCAGAAGGAGTGTCGTCGGAAGCTCTCAGCGAATGGCCAGAGTAGGGAGGAGAGGAATTGGAGGGGATTCTCAGGCCAAATGGAGCTTGAAGGATGTGGCGAGGAGTGCCGCTCCTTAAATAGGCGTCGGCCGATAGCGAAGCGCGTGAAAGCGACGGGAAAAACCCCACCAGAGTTGTGGCAGACAAAGACCCATACCTCTCGTGTGTTCGCACGAGTGGTATGGTGGTCGATAGGGCATGGGAGTCAGCCCATGCGGTAGGGGACATCGTAGAGTCTCCCTTTCAAATCTGGGGCTGGCTCCCGATGCATGCGCGGCACCATCCTCCGCGCAAAGTCGACGGAGGTATGGCCTGGGCAGCGGGTGGCAAAAGGACCTATTTGAAGAAAATGACGAGAAAGGTAGGGGGCATCTGTAAGAGTTTCAAAAAGTTGAGGGTCTCAAAGTAATTTTGAGGACTAAATTGCAAAGTGGGTCAAGACGACCTTTCCTTAGGTCCAAATTTTGGTATCAACCTAATTTGGACCTAAGGAATCCAATGGTGAAGTTGTATTTTAGGTTTGACCATGTTTAACTAGACATTTTGCATAAAAACTCAAATAAGGTCAAAAGTTGGGTATGGTCCTCAATTTAGGTCAAAACAAGTTCCAACGGCCAAATTGAAAGTTATAAACCCTAGATGATATTTTTCCATAAATTTTAGAGGGTTTAATTGATTTTTATCTTACTTGAAACTTCGTGAATTAAAGTGAGTTTGTTTTAGGGTTACAGAATTTCATTTAATTCCTAGATTTTGTCATAACCCTTTTCTGACCAAACCATCTCACTTTTTCTCTTATTAAGTCCACTTGACCTGTTTCTAGACCCTTAGAAGTCTCGTTCATGCACTGCAGTGGTAAAATTACAGTTTTACCCCTTGTATAATGTTTTATTCTCATATTAGCAATTCCCTGAATTAGGCCTTCCCTTAGGTTATGTAGGAGCTTTTGTTTACTTTTATTAGGTCAAAATGTGCTAGTTAGTGTTCATGATGAGGTTCTCATCATACCCCCATGCCTAGCTTTTGCTAGTCCCTTAGCAAAATTTTAAGGTTTTAACCTTTATTCTAGACCATGAGTTCCTTTCATCAATTTGATAAGTGCTTTTTCTCTTGTCTCCTTGATTAGGTCAGAATGCCAACCATGGGCCTAAAGGGTACTCTAGTACCAACCAAGATCCAGATCTGTCTAGCTTTAACCTCAGTCCTTAGCAAAGGTTTTTAAGGCCCACAAGAACTACCCTAAGGTTTATTAGACTCCGTGGTTAAAGCACCCATGCTTGAGACATTTTAGCCTTGGTTCAGTTTGCAGTGCGTTTTGTAAGAGAGAGACAGAGGGTTTATTTGTTTGGAGAGTTTTCTCTCTCTTTTCTTTTTAATTCTAGCATAGGATTGGCTTCACAACATGATCTGTATCGGATTCCTCGTCCCCATCACCAATCCTCAAAAGTTCCTGGCAATTGATGCTTCTAGATAGCACCGCCCATGGTAACCCCAAGAACCCTGATTTTAGAGATTTCGAGATAATCCCGCCCATGGCATTCCGTGGTCGAATTCAAACCCTCTCAATGGACATTTCGTGATAATGCCATCTATGGAATCTGAACCAGCAGAGTGCTTACATGCCCCCAGTAGGATATGTAAATATCCCAGGAGACAAGCACCGAGGAGACGATATGTTGTTACACATCTTCGAGGGAAATTTCCTACCTCTCCGCACCGGGAACTCGTCCAAATTAACTTGTGTTGATCGGCCGCTCCTAATCTAGGTGACATTTTCAGAACATTAGAAACGCTTTAGCGTGATTTTGATATTTATACTCACTGAACCAGACTATGTGTGAATTCAGGTGCTTAAGCTACCAAGTCCCGTAAATCGAAGGTCAGTTAACGAGGCCGAATACTCCCTAAGACTTGACCTAATACTTAAGCTTTTCATTTTCCTCAACCTCTTGAGGAATATCTAGATCTTAATGGGTACTAAGAGTCTAGTCCAAGAAGGCCTAAGGTTAGCGTTCTTACTAATCTTCTTGTGTTTCTTTAGCACTTTCTCTTTGCTTTTCTTTTAATGTGATCTAGAACTTTGGTTAATTCCTTAATTTCTTACTAATGACTATCTCTTCTTTTTCATTTTGTGCTCCTTTTTAGTATTTTGCTCTTTTCCTCCTTTTGTAAAGCTCACCAAAAAGTGCTTCCCTCCTCCCATTTTTTATTCTTTTTAAAAAAAAAAATTAATTTTTTGGTGTTTTTGACATATGTGAATTTTTGTTGAAACGTTTTCTTGTTATGAATTTTTATTGCACTTTCATACCCCCCCATGCCTAAGATTTGCAATGTCCTCATTGTACATTAGGTGGGTTTTTATTTAGCTTGGTTCATGCATTAGGATAGGTATTTGGTGAGTGGATGGGTCGAGGTGACTGTTGCGGACGATTTCTAATCTCAAGTACGAATACCTGAGGTGAAGCTGGCTGTCCCAAGGAATGAACCTAAAGTGCAAAGAAATGTCAGAAAAGGTTTCGGGTTTTCAAAAGAATGACAGGCTACCTCTTGTTAAGCGCTGAGTTTTACGCCATCGGCTGGGCGCAATGAGCTCTGAAAGAATGGAGGATAAATGATGACTCAGCCAAATATGTATTGGTCACGTAAATGAACGGTTTGAGTCTCTGACCGTTCGCGACGAAAGGTTCGTAATTGTGGCGGAGTGGACTGATCTCGACGACTCCATTTCCAAAGATCTGTCAGACAAGGTATGGTCCGACCCACTTGGATCGCAGTTTTCCAGGGAACAAGTTAAGTCGGGCATCGAAGAGTAGGACCTTCTAACTAGGGTGAAAGATCTTTCTAGAAATGTGCTTGTCATGAAAGGCTTTAACTTGCTCTTTGTAGATTCGCGAGTTTTCATACTCATCAAGGTGTAATTCATCAATCTCGCTTATCTGAAGCTTTCTATGGGTTCCAGCCTTAGAAAGTCTAGGTTACAATTCCCTACTGCCCAATAGGCTTTATGCTCCAGTTCGACAGGAAGGTGACACGCCTTCCCATACACCAATCTAAAAGGAGACATGCCTAATTGGGTCTTGTGGGCGGTCCTATAGGCCCACAAAGCTTCCGGAAGTCGGAATGACCAATCTTTCCTATCAGGTCGAACAGTAACCTGCAGTATTTTCTTGATCTCCCGATTTAATAGCTCAACTAAACCATTAGTCTAGGGGTGATAAGGAGTAGAGATTCGGTGCGACACCCCAAATTTGGTCATCAGTGACCTGAACTAAGCGTTGGTGAAATGGGTCCCTCCATCAGAAATGATCGCTCAAGGAATCCAGAACCGTGAGAAGATATTTTGATGAATGAATTTGATAACGATCTTGTGATCACTGGTTCGGGTCAGAATGGCTTTGATCCATTTGGACACGTAGTCAACAGCAAGTAAAATGTACTCAAAGTCGTCCGAGATAGGGAAGGGACCCATAAAATAATCGCCCAAATATCAAAAATTTCGCATACGAGAATCGGCTGTAAAGGCATCATGTCGCGATGGCTCATGTTGCCCAATGTTTGGCAACGACTGCATGCTTTACAGTGATTGTATGCATCATTGAAGATAGTGGGCCAATAAAAGCCACACTGGAGGATTTTCGATGCGGTTTTATGCCCCGAAAAATGGCTATCGCATGCTTGGTCATGGCAGAAAGAGAGTATGTCATTAATTTCGACCTTCGGGACACACCGTCGGATAATTTGGTCAGCACCTATGCGGAATAAGTACAGGTCTTCCCAAATGTAATATGATAACACCACGCAAGGGGGTAGTAATTAGGTTGAATATGGCCCATCTTTAGAATAAAAGGCACAACATAAAGTAGAATAGGAGCATTGCATGCATCATGTACTAAGATTGCTTATAAACTGCATTAATGGCCATTTGTGTAAAGCATGTGTCAAAGCAGACCCCAGATGAGCAATCGGACCGCACGGATGGATTCAGAACGACGAACGGAGTCCAACGGACTCAAGATCGGCCAAATCCGACATCTGGAGCTCCCACAATGAGCCCAAGAAATTCTGACTGTTGATCTGGAGATCAACGGCCCAGAAAGTGCCACGTCGCCCCGCCCCCACCGCTCGCACGCCCTCAAGCCAGCCAAGGACGAATCTCGGTCGTTGATCTTTGATCGAACGTTCGAGATCCGCGCGCTCGCTCGCGGTCGCCGCGACAAAGAGCGGGCATGGCGCAATGGCTAGCGCACACGCCCGCATCGCAGCGACGCGCGTTGGAATCCGCGAAGCAGAAATCAAGCGCGAGGATCGCCCGATCAGCAGCGGGCGGCCAGGATCGCGCGGAGCAAAATTGGTTCTCCCGATCAGCAGCGGGCGGCCAGGAACGCTCCACGCGGCGCGATGACAGCTCCCGAGCGCCCACGGGCACACGCACGTGCGCCCGAGGCACGATCTCAGCGTGGGCGCGGGAGGATCTCAGCCGTCCGATCTTCGATCGGACGGTTCTCGTTCAACGTCCACGGATCGCGCATGGAGAGAGAGCGGGGCGGGCAGCTGACCGGCGGTAGGAGGGCTTCACCGACGTATCTGGAAGAGATTTTAGCGACTTTCTGGATGTCGCTAAAGCACATTCTTCTTTTAAGAAGCCCTTAACTCTATTTAAACCCCCTTCTACCACCATTCAAGGCATACTCTCCCACTTGCAACTACTCCACTCCTCTCCTAGCTAGTTTTAGGCACTCTTGTAATCGCCGGAGATGACGAGCCACCGACGGAGCCTCCTCCACCGCCGTGGCTGCCTCTTCGCTCTCCACTCTCTCTCTACCCCTCTCTCTCTCTCTCTTTTAAGCTTTCATTTACTTTTGTTGAAGCATGTATTTAATGTTGTAAACCATGAATTGTGAATGCATGTTTAATGAAGTTATTTTCCGTTCAATCGTCATTTTAATTTGTGTTATAAGTGCATGATCAAAACCAAGAGCTTTCTAACCCTAAACTCTCTCGCTCTCGCTTTTCAAAACCGTCTCTTTCGCAAGCAAAACTCTACCTTTTTCGTGACAACAAGTAATAAACAAAATCTAATTTCCATGCCTCCCTGAGACCGACACTCGGACTCACCTCCATTTACTTCTTTCAAAATCGACGTATCGAGTGCGACTATAACGACACCTCTTAACACACACGCACGAGACCACGTCATAATACTTGACATCGGAGTGCAATTTGTCTTTCTTGGCCTTCGGCCAATCAGACAGGATCTAATGTGATGCCAAATAGTTTACTATATCAGCAAACCATGGAAGCCCTGTACTAATAGTCAAAAGATGCTCATCAGGAAAATGCTCCGTGATGGGTCTAGAAGGGTCAATGATCTCAGAAGGAAGGCAAGACAAGTGGTCAGCTACCACATTCTATCTTCCCACCTTGTCGCGAATCTCGAGGTCAAATTCTTACAATAGCAAGATCCATCGGATTAATCGAGGTTTCACGTCCTTCTTCACAAGGAGATGCCTCACAGCAGTGTGATCCGAGTAGATTATAACGTGGGAACCCAGGAGATAAGACCTGAATTTTTCAAGGGAAAATACTACAACTAGCAGCTCTTTCTCCGTAACTGTGTAGTTACGCTGAGCCTCATCAAGTGTCTTGCTAGCTTAGTAGATGACCACGGGTTTCCTGTCAATCTTTTGCCCCAGAACCGCTCCTACAGCGAAGTCAGATGCATCGCACATGATCTCAAAGGGTTGAGACTAATCAGGGGACTGTAGGATCAGGGCTTGGGTAACTCGGTCACGAAGGATCTCAAAAGCTTGAGTGCATTCCTTGGAGATTTCAAAGGGTACATCCTTAGAGAGAAGAGTGGTTAGGGGGCACATGATTTTCGAGAAATCACAAATGAATCGACGGTAAAAATCGACGTGCTCCAGAAAAGATCGGATGTCCCTAATCAAGCTAGGCATAGGAAGTTTGGAAATCAGGTTAACCTTGGCTCGATCCACTTGGATGCCCCTCTTAGAAATCAAATGTCCCAGGACGATCCCCTCAGGCACCATAAAGTGTTTCTTTTCCCAGGAAAGAACCAGATTTACGTCAATGCATCGCCTGAGTATATGAACCAAGTGCTAGAGGCAATCGTCAAATGATGCCCCAAAAACTGAGAAGTCATCCATGAAGACTTCCAGATAGTCACCTACCATATCAGAGAATATGGCAAGCATGCACCACTGAAAAGTCGCGGGTGCATTGCAGAGACCAAAAGGCATCCTTCGGAACACGTATGCCCCGAAGGGGCAAGTGAACATGGTCTTCTCTTGGTCTTCAAGATGGATCGCCACTTGGTTGTAACCGGAGTACCAGTCAAGAAAGCAGAAGAATCTATTTCCCGCTAGTTTTTCGAGAATCTGATCAATAAACGGTAGTAGGAAATGATCCTTCTTCGTGGAGGCATTGAGTCTTCGGTAATCTATGCAGACTCTCCATGAGTTGGCTATACGGGTAGGTATGACCTCTCCGATCTCAGTCATGATGGTGGTGAGCCCTGCCTTCTTAGGCACAACCTGGATCGGGCTCATCTAACGACTGTCAGAGATCAGGTAGATGATCCCTACATCTAACCACTTAATGATATCCTTTTTCACGACCTCCTGCAGATTAGGGTTCAGACGTCTCTGCATCTCATGCGAAGGTCGTGCGCCCTCTTCGAAATAGATGTGGTGTGTGAAAAAAGAGGGACTTATTCCAGTCAAATCATCGAGAGTCCAACCAATGGCTCTGCGATGTTGCTAGAGAACAGCAATCAGATGGGCTTCCTGATCAGGGGTGAGTCTGGAATTTATAATCACAGGAAGTGTCTGATTGGAACCCAAAAAGATATATTTCAAACGGTCAGGAAGGGGCTTGAGTTCCAAAACGGGGTGATCAGCAGCAGCGAGTGGTTTAGAATGGGTGTGAGGAATAAGGTTAGGAGTTAGGGGTGTGTCCAAATTAAGTTCTAACTCCTCTAATTACGGTTTTAGATCTTCTTGTGGTTGATTGAGGGTAATCAAGTTGTCCTCAATTTGCGATTCATCAACCACGGCTCTGATATCACAAATTTGCTCTATCACACTGCAATTAATCCCTTGTTGGGCCTTAAAGATATCAATCTTGAGGGTTTGATTCCCAAATTTCAGCTCTCTTTAGCCCTCCTTACAACTTATGTTGGCCCTTGCAGTGGCCAAAAAAGGTCTCCTTAGTATAATCGGTGTATCCCTTGGATTCTCAGGAGCATCCATGTCTAGAACTATGAAATCTATGGGAAAGTAGAAATCCCGCACCCTAACAATAACATCCTCAAGAACTCCTTTAGGTGACTTAATGGATCGATCAGCTAACTGCAATATCACCTCGGTCGATTTCAGCTCAGATTCTTCTAGGTGGTTAAGCAGGGATGTAGGTATCAAGTTTATGGAGGCACCTAGGTCTAACAAAGCTCTATCAAACTGGGTTTCACCAATCTTACAAGAAATCAGGGGAGTGCCTGGGTCTTTTGCCTTGGGTGGGAGTTTACTCAGGATCACAGAGTTGGCTTGCTCTGATAGTACAATAGGACTCCTACTCTTGGTTCATAGCTTACGCTGGGGTGTACACACGTCTTTCAAGAATCGTGTGAAAGCTGGTATGTGGCGGATTGCATCCATCAAGGGGATGTTTATTTGGACCTGCTAAAAGAGCTTGATCAAGTCCTCCTCAAGAGCCACAGATTTAGCTGTCCTCTTTCCCTTGGTCAAGGCCTTGAGAAATGGAACCTTGGTTGGTTCCTCTAGAATAGGTCCAGGTTGTTGATCTGGGATAGGGATAAGGACATCCTGGATAACTATCCTAGGGTTTGGGGCACTACCAGGCTTGGAGTGGTCTGGATAAGGTGGGTCTTGGGTTGCTTTACCACTACGGGTTGTCATAGAATTTAGTCTTGCCTAGTTCTGGTTGAGGGTTGGTAAGATGGGCTGCTACTGTTGGTAACCCACATAAGAGGTTGAGGCTTCCATCCCGTCAAGTGATGGAACAGAAGGGGCCTGATAGATCAAGTGTGCTTGGCCCAAGTTTGGGTTCATAACGTGCTGCTCGGTCGGCACGTTGTTAAGGTTAGGCCGAGGTTGAGAAGGAAGTGTGCCCGGTTGGCGAGAATTTGCCAACTGGGCGAGTTGGTTACAAACCTTTATGATCTTGCCCTTGTGTTATTTTTGGATAGCCGCATTCATTCTTTGAATGTCAAACAGAGTTTGAAGGATGAGGGACATTTGGTCTTGGTTTGGTCCGGGTGGATGAGTGGGGTTGAGCCTAGGCTGAGGCAGCTGATAAGGACGAGGGGCTTATGGATGGGGCTGATAAGGTGGTCTTTGGGTCTGAGAATTTCCCGCCCACTGGAAATTGGGATGGTTTCGTCATCCAGGGTTGTAGGTGTTGGAAAATGGGTCATTCTAGATAGCGTTGAGGTCCTCGCAGGTCTGAGGAGCCTTAGGAAAATCGGAGTATGGGGGAGTAGAGTTCCCCCGGCAAGAATAGAAAGGATCGGAGGTCCCTCCGATCCTAGAGTCAGATGAGGGTGGATATGGATCCGTCCTAGGAGAAGGTCGATGGAAAATGTTCTGCACAGTTTCCCTTGCGGGAGGTGGCTGTGCGAAGGAGTTCTACGTAGAGATGGCTCGCTGCAAGTGCTGAGTCAGCTCATCCACTTTCTTCTCAATAATAGAGACCTTGTCCAACCGACTGGCCATTAATTCCAAGTCGACAGATGCGGACAGGCCCTGCGTCTCATGTGCTCCCTTAAGATTCGTTGCTACGCGGGTATTCGTCCGGTCGAATAATCCCATGGAGTCATTGTTGATGAAGTTCTCGCACATATTCTCGAGAATCTCCCACAAGGTGTCTTCATGTTGACCCATGATATTCCCTCCACAAGTTGCATTGACGAACAATCTAATATCTTCACGGAGTCCCTGGTAAAAAGACTGGACTTGTTCCCATTTAGGAACTCCGTGATGGGGGCACTTTCTCATGAGATCCTGGAATCAATCCCATGCCTCATGAAGAGGTTCTCCCGTCTGCTGCGTGAAGTGAGTAATCTGACGGCGCAAGGCATTTGTCCGACCAACGAGAAAGAACTTCTTCAAAAACTCGGACTGAAGTTCTTCCTAAGTGTTGATCAGACGAGTCTGTGTCTGATACCAATGAGTCGCCTTGTCCATAAGGGAGAAAGAGAACATCTTCATGAGTAAGATATCCCGATTCTGTGCATCTAACCCGAAGGTCTGGGCCAGATGCTTAAGCTGTTTGATATGCTGGAAGGGATCTTCAGAGTTAAGCCCATAGAATTTAGGTATGGCATGAATCATTGTTGAACGTGCGAATGGCTACGCTAACATGTTCGATTTTGGAAAACCTGTCGTTGTAGTTCGAAAGCGAAGAATTTGTGTTCAACAAATATAATTTATACCAAAATGAAAATTCCGGGTCGAACACAGGGAGGCGGACGTTTGATTTAAAAACTACGCATTTCTTATTATTTGTCACAAAATAATTCAATTTAAAACTATCTAATTATTTACAATAAATAGAAGAGAGAGAGAGAGTAAGAGAGAAAGAGAATATTACACAGAGAAATCAAAATGAGATGTAGAATAAACAAGGAATTTTTCATTAAGGAGATTGTTCATTTCACTCTTAAAACTACAAGGCATAAAATAATTACTCTAGAAAGCAATAAATTTACTCTAGAAAGCATTAAAAGAATGGAGGGAGAAATGTCCTCCTCGACGATTGCTTGGAGGACGAACAAAACTACACTAGAAAGCAGTAAATCTATACTAGAAAGCAGTAAAAAGAATTGGGAGAGAGAAATCCTCCTCGACGGTTGCTTGGAGGACAAGTCGGACGGGACAACGCCTGGACGAAGGAGAACGAAGCAGGACAAAGGAGGACAAAGCAGAAGAGCGGGAACGAAGCAGCACGCCATCGTCGTCGTGGGATCCACTTCCGAAGGGGAATGACAATTGGACTTTATCTAGCGAGAAGCATCCCGGGTGTGGGACAAGCTTCGCTTGATCTTTGGAGGGGTAGAGAGGAGAAGGAAGGGATGAGAATTTCGTATGGAGGGGGTCTCCTTTTATAGTTGCAAGGAGTGGGGGCAAAATGGACATTACAACTTCAAAATAATAAATGAGGGGTCTTTAGTGACGGAAAGCCATTTTCACGCATTTAAAAGTCGTCGAAAGTCGTAGTATAGTCGCGTAAAAACGTTCGTCAAAAATATTATTTTGTAAAATAACGAGACTTGAGTCCCGGTCGTTCGTCTTTGGGAGGCGTGTTTCTATTTTTGAAATCGATCTTAAAGCCGCTCTACTTAGTATTCTGGTGCGCAATATATAGGCGGTTAAAGAACAGGCACTTAAATCACACAAATAAAATAATCATTCAGCTCATGGTGATTTCAAACACATAAAGAGATATATATATATATATAAATGCATTTTTCATTCATTCAGCAGGAGAGTCATTTGCAACATAAAACGTAGAGGGAAGTTTGTACATAAATGCTTGAAAATTAAATTTAGCTACCAGAAAGTGATCGCATACAAGAATCGATAGGGGGATTTCGCATGCATCATTGGGGAGAAATAAGACTACACTACTAAGCAGTAAATAAAAGCAGTAAAAATTATGAAAAGCATGATCTAGAGATAAAAGAGAAGAGGGCATTCAGGGGTGGTCCCCGATGGCCTTGGAGTGGTTGAGAAGAGAATGAGGGGCGACCAATGTAGCTTAGGCCGACCCTTGGAGAGAGGTAGGGTTGATCCAGCATCCCGGCATGGTGTCCTCCATGGTGGTGGTAGTGAGCTCGTGGAGGTGGAGTGAGTGGCTAAGTGGAGGTGGAGTGAATGGCACCAATGGAGAGCAATTGCCAAGGGAGTGAATGGGTGCTAATGGCCACCCAAGGAGTCTTTTTATAAACCTAAGGGAAGCTCTCTAGAGAATTATGGAATTCTCTAGAGAGTCCTATGGTGGGAGCTCGTGGGAGAGTGAGAGAGAGAGAGGGTGGATGGTGGTTTCTAGATCCACCAAATGTGGATCTAAAAATTGAATGGCTCTTGGTTGCTATTTTTAGCAACCAAGGCAACCACACATGGTAGAGAGTTCTAGAGAACTCTAGGCTAGATATTTTCGTGTGGATGGTGTGTGTGGGTGTGTGTGGGTCGAAACTTAGGTGGCTAGGTTGATTAGGTTGGGTTCTAGTGGGTTTAGGTCAAAGTAGGTCTCAAATTAGGGTTATAAACCCTAATTCACTAAGGTAAAGTGAAATTAAACTTAATACAAGTTTAATTGGGTGTGTGGAAACTTAATTGAGAGTAAAACAACTCAATTAAGTCAGGTCTAGGTCAATTGGACTCTCACTGAGTCCAATTGGACAGTGTGTGCTGAGATCAGGGCTCAATTGGACTCAATGAGTCCAATTGAGTAGGCTGATGGAATTGACTAAGATCCAAGTCAATTAGGTTTAGTGATGACCTAATTAGGTCCTTAGGGAGGTCTAGAGGTGATGTACTAAGGTTAGGGCACCTTAATTTAGGTTCCTATGGGGTTGGAATTGGGTTTAGGGACCTAGAGATCCAAGATTAAGGCTTAAATCTCAAAACAGGAATTGGAGAGCAGTATCAGACGTCTAATTATAGAATCAAACGTCTTATACTCAAAAATCAGAAGTCCAGACTTGTTGTCTGGACGTCTAATTAGAGTCAGGAAGGATTTCGGGTTCTGTTTTGGGTATTCTGTAGAAATTGGACGTCTGACAAAGTGTCTGGACATCCAATAACACTGCAGAAGTGGGTTTGAAGTGTGTGGGAGTTGGCTAAGGGTCCTGGACATCTTAAAACTTCTCTAGACGTCCAGAGAAGGGTTGGAACTAGGGTTTTAGGGCTTCCTAGGGTGTTGTGACCTAATCTAAGGGTGGCTAAGGCTTGGGAAAGTCTCTAGGCTATCCTAGGGCTAGGATGGACCTAAGCTCTTCACATTTTACTGCTTTATTTCTACTTAATAGAGTAGAAAACCTTTAACCCCCTTACATTATTATTTCTATATCTAAACTAGGCCTTCTGCTCCAACTCTGCTACAACTCCTGTTATTCCTGATCCAGCTTCAGATCAGCTTATTCCCTGCAATCGACATAATGCACTTAATCAGTACATTATAACATTATTTTATGCATAGCTAAAGGAAAGCAGTAAAGATGCAAATAATGCGTATGCATGCATGAATAACCCTAACTTATGTTAAGTTCTAGCTTAATCTAGGTCAATTAAGACCTATAATTGCTGCGCAATCATACCCCCATGCCTAAATCTTACTAGTCCCAAGCAAATGCAAGAGTAAATTATTTACAGCAAGGGTCCCTAAGGGACTGGTTATTTTACCAAGTGTTTGCATAGAGATTTTTCTCCTTTTTGTTTTCATCCTATGCTCTAGAAATCCAGACAATCGTGAAGGTGCAGCTATGTAGCTTTTGCAACGGATTCGAGTGAAAACTAATACACCTCTAAAGCCTGTACTTGACCCCTAATAAAAATTCTAGCGGGATAGGCGGATTTCTTCCCTCAGGGTATTCAAGATATTTTATGAATTCCACCCTGGCTTTAGGCTTAGGTAGAGAATCTTTGAGGGAAAGGATTGTATATTTGGTGGCTCATTCTCACATGGTGCTACATAGAGACTAGTACTACAGAATCCAGATTCCCGAATTACTAAGTAACTCAACTTAGAGAAAGACGAGAAAAACTATGCTCCCTTTTGATTCCTTTGTATTCATTCTCTCTTGCTCTTTTTCTTTCTTTTCTTAGAGCTCACAACCTCACTAGATTCACACATAGGATCTGTATTTGGTGGTCTCGCTAGGCATTAACACTTTAATTGAGTTCTCATAACCCTAACACTAAGTCGGGATTCCTCAGCCATTATTCAGGCGGTCAGAAACACAAGAAAAATAGGTTAAGGCCATATTTGGTGGAGCTCAATTTTATTTGGTGGTATTGCTTCAATGAAAACTAAATATTCACAAACTCTTTTTCTTCTTCGTCAAAAAAAAAAATTTCTTCTTTTTCTTTTTTTCAATTTTTCTTATTTTCATCATTTTTTTTAGCATAGCACAACTGGCATACATCCATGAATTTTATTAAGGAGGCATTATTGGGGATTGGTGGTACTCAACAGACATTGGGTAGCTTATTTGGTGGAAGTGCCTACTCACGGCACCGGGAGAGACGGATAGGACGGTGTATTTCTGACCTTGACATCAATACCCTCCTTCAGCCGAGGATTCTGTAAAGAATGGTCGTAACCATCCACCTTAGCCCTAGTTTTATGAAAACTCGCTCTCCGCGTATTTGCCTTATTCAGTGGCTCTCAAAATTTTGCACAAAAATGTATACGCGGGAATCGAGAGCGAAAACTATGTCTAATCTCAGAGCATCATCACCTAATTATCTAGGATTCCATATTCCTTACACTAATATTAGAGCACCAATACACTCTACTCTCTCACACTATTTGGCGGATTTTTGGAAGAAAATCAGCCTGACTCCCAAAACACTGTCCAAGGGTTCAGGAGAAGAAGCACTGCTTGTTCTCGCCAGACTAAAGATGTTTATCAGCCTTCACCGTGAATCCATTGCAAATTCTACATGTGTGTGTGAAAAGTTGTACTGGATTCCAGATTACAGGAATCAACTAAAGGATAAAATCCCTAATGCATTCTCTTAATAAATAATCTTATTCATGAGTGCAATATCTATATATGCTATAAACATTTAACCTCATATAATTTGTACTTCGTGAAATTCCCGTATCGGGTTACAATCAGCTTGACCCTAAATTTAGAACAACAGGTGAGCAGGTGGGTCGGAATTGGTTATTGCGAACGATTTCTAGCTCCAATGCGAGCATTGGAGGTGGAGTCGATTGTTCTTTTATTTAAGGTCCTAAAGTACGTTTTGCATGCAGCTCCGAGGTTTCCCTAAGTGTTGGCACAAAAAAATTTTTCAATTTTTCTGTATCTACCCCCCCATGCCTAAGTTATTGCATGTCCTCATGCATGAATATAAAAGAAAATACATTCGACAGAGGATGAGTGGGTAGAAGTCACCTGGAATTGCTCCTGAAATTATATTCAGCACCGGCCAACCTGTTAACATGCAATATACAAACGAAATATGCTAAAGGAAAAATATGCTATGTATAAAAATGGTTATGTATTGATGATGGTGGAGTGGTATTTATATGTGCTAAGTTTAACACCTCCAGCTGGGCGAGCACTCAATCAGATGTATCAATTCTTGCATAGGAGCCGGTCAAAATTAAAAGAAAGTTGTGCTCGTATGCTCCTAGAATCAGTGGTCCAGAGATGCGGACCAGCTGATTGTGCACCCCTACTCCAAAAATTCTAGCTATAAGAAAGTGTGGAGTGGTGGTGGAAAATAGAGGATAAACAGAGGGGGGATCATGATGTTGATTTAGCTGATTTATCATGTCCCACAATTCAGCAGGAAGTTGCTGAGGGAGTAGATCAAAATGTATCTCAGAACCAGAATCTGAGTCATAGGGATCCTCATAATGATAATTGACATCAAAGATCATGCCCTCTCCAAGCTCTGGGTCATATGGGGGTATCCGTGAAAGTAGATCTGTGGGGAGGTCACTGAAATCCTCATCAGAAATTACTTCGTCCTCATTAGTACTCATCTCTGATTCATCAGAGGCTGTCTCTTCAGGCTCGAGGTCGAGCCATTGACTAGGATGGTAAGTGCGTCCCCAACTCATTCTGCTTGAAGCTTCACCCTCATATGCATTGGGCTCCTCAGTAATTTCTACCTCAGGTAGCTTATTTATTTCTTTGTTCGAGTTATCCATAGCTACTTCTAGTTTTTGATGTTAGGATCAAGGATAGAAAGTGTCATCTTAGAATCTCTAGCATCTGAATTAGGGACGTAGGTGAAAGAAGAAGAGTGCAGATCAAAAGATGTTGGCTCTAGTACAGGTTCACCTACAATGGAAAGTGGTCTAGATTGATCAGTAGTGTCGCATGTAATGTCTGCCTTAGAATCCATATCCTCAATTGGATCTACTTCCCTTGTCTCAATTGGGTCATCTGACCCATAAGGTGTCTCCCAGGATTCGGGATAATCTGATTGCGGCTCAATCCTGAAGATATCAGTCCTTTCCTCCTCAATTTCAGATGAACCCATTCGGCGTACTTCCTGCTCCTGTCTCATATCCATGCGAGATTCTTTTTCCCCTGAGTGATCTTCGGGTATCTGCTCCCGAGAGTCTTCTGTGTGTTCTTCCGGCGTAGTTGTTTCAGATTCTTCGAGGTCTTCAATGCTATTTTCCACTTGATATCTCAAAAGCAATAGTTCTTGAGTTTCCTGATTTTGTCCAATTCGCCTTGTTATCTCTGTTGTTTCCTGAAGGAGCTCCATCACGGCTTGTTGATGCGGAATCCGGCTTTGTCTTTGGTTCGGCTCAATGATAGCCTGGATTTCATGTAGATAGGATGCGGCCTTTTCCTTAGAGCTCGCTATAGCTCTCTGTATTCTATAATGTGGCCGCATATGCACCGGTAGCTCTTCAGGGGTTCCAGGGGGTGAATCAAGTCTACCCATGTTCCATGGGTGAGAAGCAAGAGTATGAAATCCATATCCTGGGTTATAAGATGCGATCCTTTGAGGGACCGGCCGGTATGGGTCATAATATCCAGGGTTAGGATATGGGTTAACCATTTCGGTAACCTGAGGAGAAGGATTAGGCGAAGCGAAAAGTCGTCTTTGCCACCTTGGGTTCTGATCCCAAGGTTGAGCTAATTCAGTGACCCGAGCTCTCAGATAAACTCGTGGGTCCAGCTCTTCTGGATCCTGATTAGGTCCAAATCCAATGTTAGCCATCGCAGCTCAGTAGATAGAAGAAATGGCTCACCTCCTTGGGAGTGGCTCCCAAGGTCCAATCAGCTGAGGTCTAAGTGACCTCCTTCCTTGCATACACCACCCAACCCCTGGGTTGGTGTAGCCAAGCAGGACAAGGCTAAGGCCCTGTCAATCAAATGGTCCTTATAGATCATGTGACTAGATTTTTCGTTATAGATTTAAATTCCTGAAGATAAGTTCGTCGTACAACCGACTGAAAGTGAATCCCGCCTCTCAAGCTAACCCAGCCAGTCTGGTTACGAGGGGACTAAGGGGAAGGTTCTTCCTTTGGCTTACGCCTCCAATTCCGTTGACCCCCGAGACGCGGTCGTTTGACACTACCCCGCAGACTTAGTCACCAAGTTTGACAAGAGAGATTAAACTCACCCAGTAGTACGACAACGAACTCGGGTTAATTTCGTATTTTAAAGTTAATTTTAACCTGTTTTCTTTAGTGGGGTTTGTGGTGAGTGGCCCACAAGGTGACCAAGCTCACCGGCTAACTAGACTTGCTTAAGTCTAAGTTAGCCCAATGTGTGGTGTCTAGTTGTAACCCTAAGGGTTTGACCTAGGTTGCATGCACTTCTAGGGTTTTTCTTTGTTTCAGCAGACCACAAAATTAAAGTTGATTTTCTGCTAATAATTGGAATCAAATTAATTTTAAATTTTGTGAGTATATTCCTTTTTCAATTAGTTTTTCATAGAATATTTTTTTGGAATTTTTACTGTTTCAACCGAATTTTTATGGAATTTTGAATGTCAGGGAGTCAGATCTATAATTTTGACCCCTGGTCGGTCTTTTGCTTTGAAACAGTATCAAATGATCTTCAAAAATTCGGGAAAAAATATGGAAAATAAAGCCAATTAGATCATCTTTCAAACCCCACCAGTTTTAGTCAAAACAGATTCGAGGATTGCTCGAAATCGCTTTTGGAAATTTGAAAATTTTTGAATCTGGGTCAATCTGACCCCCGTCCACTTCGTGAATTTTTAAAAATTTTATACTTGTATTTTTTTCAAAGTAATGGTGGAATTTGAAAGATGGTTTGAAAACGAAGGTTCAGCCTGAATTTTAGAATTTTTTGCTAATGAATTTTTCGGCAATCGAATTTTTAAGTGAGATTTGAAATCTGGCCGAAAAACAGAAGGTGGTGGAAAAGCTTTTAAAGAGGTTTGAATTTTTGAATTTGAAATTCAAGCCTTTCACCAAAGAAGCTTTTTTTTTCTTTTTAATCTTTTGCACTTTTTTTTTAAAAAAAAGAATTTTTCAAAAGATTCAAACGGAAATATCTCTTTTTTTTCTCTTTTTTTTTCTAACCTAAATTCAAAAGGAAACCTAATCTACATTTTTTTAAAAAAAAAAATTTCTTTTTGATTTTTTTTTCACGAAAATGAGAAAAATATTTTTTTTTTTTTACAAAAGAAATTGCAGGAAGTAGATCTAGTCCTAGGGTTCGGAAAGAGAAACCTAATCTAAGATAGATGATGTGCACCTGATTTTTCTTCGCTGCGCTCGGTGTGTGCGCAGATTCTGTTTTCGTTCCATGTTGTCCTGCACATCAAAAATGAAGTAGAGGCAGATTTGTCAATGATAAGTAAAAGATCGAAATCAAGAAAAATGACGTTGCCTCCCCGGCAACAGCGCCATTTGACGGAGAGCCGTTTTCGCGCATTTGAAAGTCGTCGAAAGTCGTAGTATAGTCGTGCAAAAACGTTCGTCAAAAATATTATTTTGTAAAATAACGAGACTTGACTCCCGGTCGTTCGTCTCTGGGAGGCGTGTTTTTGTTTTTGAAATAGATCTTAAAGCCGCTCTACTTAGTATTCTGGTGTGCAATATATAGGCGGTTAAAAAACAGGCACTTAAATCACACAAATAAAATAATCATTCAGCTCATGGTGATTTCAAACACATAAAGAGATATATATATATATAAATGCATTTTTCATTCATTCAGCAGGAGAGTCGTTTGCAACATAGGGAAGCTTGTACATAAATGCTTGAAAATTAAATCTAGCTACCAGAAAATGATCGCATACAAGAATCGATGGGGGGATTTCGCATGCATCATTGGGGGAGAAATAAGACTACGCTACTAAGCAGTAAATAAAAGCAGTAAAACTTATGAAAAGCATGATCTAGAGATAAAAGAGAAGAGGGCATTCAGGGGTGGTCCCCGATGGCCTTGGAGTGGTTAAGAAGAGAATGAGGGGCGGCCAATGTAGCTTAGGCCGACCCTTGGAGAGAGGTAGGGTTGATCCAGCATCCCAGCATGGTGTCCTCCATGGTGGTGGTAGTGAGCTCGTGGAGGTGGAGTGAGTGGCTAAGTGGAGGTGGCGTGAATGGCACCAATGGAGAGCAATTGCCAAGGGAGTGAATGGGTGCTAATGGCCACCCAAGGAGTCTTTTTATAAACCTAAGGGAAGCTCTCTAGAGAATTATGGAATTCTCTAGAGAGGCCTATGGTGGGAGCTCGTGGGAGAGTGAGAGAGAGAGGGTGGATGGTGGTTTCTAGATCCACCAAATGTGGATCTAAAAATTGAATGGCTCTTGGTTGCTATTTTTAGCAACCAAGGCAACCACACATGGTAGAGAGTTCTAGAGAACTCTAGGCTAGATATTTTCGTGTGGATGGTGTGTGTGGGTGTGTGTGGGTCGAAACTTAGGTGGCTAGGTTGATTAGGTTGGGTTCTAGTGGGTTTAAGTCAAAGTAGGTCTCAAATTAGGGTTATAAACCCTAATTCACTAAGGTAAAGTGCAATTAAACTTAATACAAGTTTAATTGGGTGTGTGGAAACTTAATTGAGAGTAAAACAACTCAATTAAGTCAGGTCTAGGTTAATTGGACTCTCACTGAGTCCAATTGGACAGTGTGTGCTGAGATCAGGGCTCAATTGGACTCAATGAGTCCAATTGAATAGGCTGATAGAATTGACTAAGATCCAAGTCAATTAGGTTTAGTGAGGACCTAATTAAGTTCTTAGGGAGGTCTAGAGGTGATGTACTATGGTTAGGGCACCTTAATTTAGGTTCCTATGGGGTTGAAATTGGGTTTAGGGACCTAGAGATCCAAGATCAAGGCTTAATCTCAAAATAGGAATTGGAGAGCAGTATCCGACGTCTA
This sequence comes from Thalassia testudinum, assembly GCA_037157565.1. Classification (NCBI taxonomy): domain Eukaryota; kingdom Viridiplantae; phylum Streptophyta; class Magnoliopsida; order Alismatales; family Hydrocharitaceae; genus Thalassia; species Thalassia testudinum. The sequence goes on along the minus strand of JAZHRO010000036.1, from coordinate 138,457,845 downwards.
ATTATAGAATCAGACGTCTTATACTCAAAAATCAGAAGTCTAGACTTGTTGTCTGGACGTCTAATCAGAGTCAGGAAGGATTTTGGGTTCTGTTTTGGGTATTCTGCAGAAATTGGACGTCTGACAAAGTGTCTGGACGTCCAATAACACTGCAGAAGTGGGTTTGAAGTGTGCGAGAGTTGGCTAAGGGTCCTGGACGTCTTAAAACTTCTCTAGACATCCAGAGAAGGGTTGGAACTAGGGTTTTAGGGCTTCCTAGGGTGTTGTGACCTAATCTAAGGGTGGCTAAGGCTTGGGGAAGTCTCTAGGCTATCCTAGGGCTAGGATGGACCTAAGCTCTTCACATTTTACTGCTTTATTTCTACTTAATAGAATAGAAAACCTTTAACCCCCTTACATTATTATTCCTATATCTAAACTAGGCCTTCTGCTCCAGCTCTGCTACAACTTCTGTTATTCCTGATCCAGCTTCAGATCAGCTTATTCCTTGCAATTGACATAATGCACTTAATCAGCACATTATAACATTATTTTATGCATAGCTAAAGGAAAGCAGTAAAGATGCAGATAATGCGTATGCATGCATGAATAACCCTAACTTATGCTAACTTCTAGCTTAATCTAGGTCAATTAAGACGTGTGATTGCTGCGCAATCATAAAGTCCCTAACGTGGGCGTAGCTTCCGTGCCCACGCACGCCCGCTCAGCTGCCCGCGCACGCAACGGCTTCCCACGTCCATTGAATCTCAGCCGTCCGATCGCAAGATCGGATGGCTTAAGTCACGCCATCACCCGCTGCGCCACGCGCCCATCCACGTGCGATCGCGTGTCCCTGCCGCGCGTGTAATAGCGCGCCGGCGTTATCGGGCACACGCAGCCGTTGGATCTCCATCTGACGCTCCATGTGCCTGCTTGCTTGCTCCCAATTTGAGGCTCGCGGGACTCGATCCCACGACCTCTGCTTCGCTCGCAACTGCGTCTCCGCTGCGCTACGCGGTCGAAAAGGTCGCGCGGATGAATTAGCCAGCCGCATCCACAGCTGTTGGATCTTGATCCAACGGTGGAGAATCGACGCACTGATTGAAGAAGAAAAGGTGCAGCGGTGCTGGAGGCCATTTGGGCGGCTGAGATGGTGCCACGTGGCGCCATCTTGGCTGTCCATCTTCTGGAAGTTGTAGATGGTGCCACGGTTGTCGGATTGGCTCGATTTTTGTGTCGTTGGGCTGCGATCGTCGATCCGAATTCATCCGTACGGTCGGATTTATCATCTGAAGTGTGAATTTTCACCATCCTGGCCCTTGATCTTCTAGGGTTCCCCGGTCACCATCTGATGCTACGGATGCTTGATTAGGGCGATCTTGGAGTCGTTGAACTCCAATCGTCACCATGATCATATCCGTATGGTTGGATCTTTGATCCGAGGCCTCGATAAAATGTTTGCCCTGTCCAAGCACATAAAAGGAGACAATTAACCTCCATTTTATTCAAACTACTCTAAATGCAAGATGATGCATGTTATGCAATATTTATATCATGAAATGCAATCCTATGCTTAAGAACATGCATAAATAGACATTTTAAGTAGTGTAAATGTGTTTACATCAATCATATTGGGCTTCAATTCAGAATCAGGTCCTCTAGTCAAGATTCTGACTCGAGGCTCAATTGCCACCACAGCGGGATTATAGTGATCTCGCATCATGGGGCACTGCGGTGGGTTCATAAAATTCTGGAAGAGATCATGAAGACGCTGGAGCTGGTGCTCAAGATTATTCACTTCTTCAACAGGCTAAGCCATGATGGAAGAAGAAGGGGAACTAGGTTCAAAATCGGAAGAAAGGTCTATGTGGAGAGGTTGTTGCACAAACAAGGGAGCCGAGGCTTAGCCTCGGGGAGAGTAGATTGCTAGAGGAGGTTTCAAGGACCTCCTACTGAACATGCACTGATGGACTAGATGAGGTTAGAATGTGTTGGACCCAATCAAGACACCTAAAATATGTTGGGTGACTATAGAGGTTCGGGGCGGATGATACCCCTTGATCAGAAGGTCGTCCACCTAAGAATTCCCTGGGCAGCCAGAGAGGGTGAGTCCCACGAAGACCCCTACACGGTGGAGCGCCCCCACGGGTTACAGGGTTTCCCTCACCCAACCTCTCTTGTCACTGAGATTCCAGGTATACCAGAATGGGGACCTTGACCTCTTAAGTCTACCACTTTTAATTAAGATCAAGGTGCTTAGGGTTTTACTTGAACTTTAAACCTTTTGTGTGCAAAAACTGACCTAATTTAAAGGTTGGTTGATCCAAAGGATCAACTTCATCTCGTTGTTAAGAGAGCTTCTTAGGTCCTTTCTTTTAGTGTTCAAGTGAATTAAGAGCCGGATTGCTTAGGGTTTCTCTTAAATAGGACTTTTCAAGCAATGGTTTAGGCACACCTTCTTTTGAAATTTTCAATTCTTTGTTTAGAGGATGTGTCTCTAAAACCCTAGCTTAGAATCCTAGGTTGGCTCTAGTTGGTCCAATTGGTTGCCTCAAAAATGGGTACCTAGGGCTCAAGCGAGAAGGTTTTAGCCCTAGTTACCTTAAGTGGATATGCAGTTAAAGTGTGTTAAAACTTAAAATCAGGCAACTCTTGTAAATTACTAAGTACGGAAAACAGGTAGCCCTAGATTGATTTTCTTTTTGCCTTTTCCTTTTTAGAATGTGAGGGGCTTAAGAGAGAGGGTTGAGGGTTACCTATCCTTTGGTGTGTTTGTTGTGTGGCTACTTGTTCTTTCTTGCCTTCCTTTCCTGCACAACAAAAGAGAGAGATCAAGTTAGTATAAAATCAAAAATTGTGATTTTGAAGCTTCTAAAATGCCCGTTGCTCCCTGGCAACGGCGCCAAAAACTTATTCAAATTCGATCGGTTTGATTAGATTTTATTACTTGAATACAAAAATTCTCCGAGGTCGAACTCAGGGTGAAAGCTTGATTCTAGAAGTATAGAAAATCACAATTTACAATAATACACTATTTTACAAAAGAACTAGAGAGAATAAAAAAAATGTTTCTTCTCTGCTCTTTTCTACTCTCTTTCTTCTTTCAATCTTCAGATGTCTGATTCTGGGAATCAGACGCCTTAAGTAGCCACTTGCTACAGTGCACGTCTCCTTCTTCCTTTCTTTGCTGCTGCTTCTACTCTCCTTGGCTTTTTCTTCTCTTCTTCTTTTCCCTACTTGGTCTTCTTCTTTGCGACAGCTTCTTCTTCCTTCCTTCCGCAATCTTCTCCTTCTTCTTCAGTTGGCTTCTCCCCTTCCTACTTCAGCTGTTGTCTCCTTCTTTCTCTTCTCTACGGTTGCAGTTGCTTTCGCGGCTAAGTCCTCAGCCACTTCTTCTCCTGCTTCCTCTTCCTCCTCCTTCAGTTTTCCTGCACAAGCATGGTTAGGCAAAACCTAACCCCTACCCTCCCCGCATCTCTTTTTCTCTGTTTCACTCCAGGGTTCACTCTCCCAGAGCCTACTCAGGTATGCAGGTCGGGTAACGTGCTCGGGACCAGACCCACTGGCGTGCAGTGGTGGGCGAGGTGTGCAAGGCTTAGGTAAATGGGTCAGGCCAAGTCCGCGTGGGGTGGTCGCAGACGAGGCTGGGTCAACGGGTGAGAGGGACCTTACCCCGTGTGACTGAGGCGATAAGCCGTAGTCACTTTTACAATTTATGCGGGTGCTCGACTTCAACAGCTACCGATGTGGGACTATCCGCGCCCCTCCTTTCTCACATGCCCGCAGCAAGGGGTGCTCTTCCAATTACAGCAAGATGCGAGGCTTGCGTCTTCAATTAGGGACCTAGGACCATGCACGAGGCTCTTTCGCGCAGCCTAGGACTCCAACCTGGGACAAGGGTGCCTGGAGTGAGCTTGCGAGCAAGCTTGAAGCTTGCTCGTTAATGGCGGCGAGGGCTTGGGACATGAAATCAAGAATCCGGCCTTGCAACCCTGTCAGAATGTTCGGTGAGCTTCGCCAGAGCACGACGAAGATACTGTGCGGGTTGGCGTGGCTCAGAGCGACCTAGGCATACGTTCCTAGGTCGGTCTGAGTCTGTGTGAGTGGGTCTGTTCAGGGGGAGGCGACAGTGGGTGGCACGGTCAGTGGAGGGTCGCAGGGTGATCAGTGGGTGGAGGTGATGCTTTTGAGGGGTCTGGCGAGGTGGATGGGTGTGGGGAAGTGATGGAGACACCTCGCCGGTGATCTGCCGGAGGTGGAGGAGGTGGTGGTGGCTTGCGCTTGTTGAGGGGTTTGAATATCAAATTGACAGAGGGGAAATAAAGAGAAGGGTGAGAGGGACTTAGCTGTGAGTCCAGAGTGAAGGGGGGATGCAGAGGTGGCGAGCGGCCGGTGCTTCCATCACCGGAGACGAAGGCACCCAGGGGAAGAGACGGCGACGAGGAAGAGGGGCTGGAGGGCGCCCGCTGGTACGGCGCGACGCAGCGGAAGACAGCGAAGGTAACCCTGCCACTGGTACGGTGGCAGGGCGATGAGAGAGGAGAGGGAGTGTCGCTGGAAGCTCTGGGTGAATGGCCGGAGTAGGGAGGAGAGGAATTGGAGGGGATTCTCAGGCCAAATGGAGCTTGAAGGATGCGGCGAGGAGTGCCGCTCCTTAAATAGGCGTCGGCCGGTCGCGAAGCGCGCAAAAGCGGTGGGAGAAACCCCACCAGAGTTGTGGCAGACGGAGACCCATACCACTTGCGCATTCACACGAGTGGTATGGCGGTCGACAGGGCATGGGCCCATGCAGTAGGGGACATCGCAGAGAGTCTCCCTTTCATATCTGGGCTGGCTCCCAATGCATGCGCGGCACCATCCTCTGTGCAAAGTTGCCGGAGGTATGTCCTGTGCAGTGGGTGGTAGAAGGACCTATTTGAAGAAAATGACGGGAAAGTTAGGGGGGCATCTGTAAGAGTTTCAAAAAGTTGAGGTCTCAAAGTAATTTTGAAAACTAAATTGCAAAGTGGTTCAAGACGACCTTTCCTTAGGTCCAAATTTTGGTATCAATCTAATTTGGACCTAAGGAATCCAATGGTGAAGTTGGATTTTACGTTTGACCACGTTTGACTAGACATTTCGCACAAAAATCCAAATTAGGTCAAAAGTTGGGTATGGTCCTCAATCTAGGTCAAAACAGGTTCCAACGGCCAAATTGAAAGTTCTAAACCCTAGAGGATATTTTCCATAAATTTTAGAGGGTTTAATTTATTTTTATCTTGCCTGAAACTTTGTGAATTAAAGTGGATTTGTTTTAGGGTTACAGAATGTCATTTAATTCCTAGATTTTGTCATAACCCTTTTCTGACCAAACCATCCCACTTTTTCTCTTATTAAGTCCACTTGACCTGTGTCTAGACCCTTAGAAATCCCGTTGATGCATTGCAATGGTAAAATTACAGTTTTACCCCTTGTATAATGTTTTATTCTCATATTAGCAATTCCTTGAATTAGGCCTTCCCTTAGGTTATGTAGGAGCTTTTGTTTACTTTTATTAGGTCAAAATGTGCTAGTTAGGGTTCATGATGAGGTTCTCATCATAGAGTAGATTCACAGACGACTTCGCACCGTCAAGAATAGACAGAAGAGTTATGCCGATCGAAAGCGCAGAGAGGTCCAATTCAAGGTTGGGGATCACATCCTTCTTCGCGTTTCACCCATGAAGGGCCTGCAACGTTTTGGGGTGAAAAGGGAGCTCGCGCCAAGGTTTGTGGGGCCCTTTGATGTCCTGGAGCGGGTCGGACCCGTTGTTTACAGGCTTGCCCTTCCTCCCCAGCTTTCTAGTGTGCACGACGTGTTCCATGTGTCCAACCTCAGGAAGTACGTCGCCAATTCCAGTCACGTTCTGAGCCACGAGAGTGTCGAGGTGGGTGACGACCTGACCTACCCCGAGCGACCAGTGCAGATATTAGACAGAGTCGTCCGGAGTTTGAGATGGAAGCAGGTACCCCTAGTGAAGGTCTTGTGGAGGAGCCAGTGGTACGATGAGGCTACCTGGGAGCCTGAGGCGACAATGCGAGAGTGGTACCCGGAGCTTTTTGAGGGTACGTCTTTTCGGACTGACTTCGGTCCTCTTTAAGTTTGTTATGCGTATATAGTTCTTTTTTCGTACCCTAACTAGCTCAAGTTTCGAGGATAAAACTTCCTTTAAGTTTGTTATAATGTAAAGACCCGTGCTATTCTGAGCCTTTTAAGACATCTGGACTGTCGGTCAGACGTCTGGAAATCAAAAATTTTGAGTACGAGCTCACGTCTGCATGCAGGCTGCGCACAGACAGTACTCTCTTTTTTTCCCCCTTCTTCTCTCTCTTTTCCCCCCTCCAGCAAACCCTAACTCTCATCCTTATAAACCCCCTTCCTCCTCTCTCGTTCTCCCCACTCCAGCCACTTCTTCCCTTCCTCACCACCCCAGCATGAGCGAGAGAGTGCAAGAGCAACAACAAGGAGCGACGTGAGGAGAAGAGGAGGAGAGTGAGCTCGTGAGCTCGTGTGGGAGCTCACCGGAGGGCGTACGGCCAGAGCGACGCATGCGAGAGGAGTGCATCGAGAAGTCATCCCCGACACTGCTGCAGCCGGAGCTGCAGGTGAGGAGGCGAGCCGCGGCCGCGCGCGTCGAGAGCGAGCGGGAGCATGTTCTGGTTCTGGGTTCTTCCCAGAATCAGACGTCTAGCGTGACATCCAGACGATGGAGTAGACATTTGGAGGCGGTTCCAGACGTCTGAGGAGAGAGCTTCGCGAAGGTACATTCCCTTTGCAAATATGGCCATGCAGGCTGCTCCACAGGAACACTTTGTGTGCCTATTTTGAGAAGATTTGGTGGTTGCGTGTAGGATTTGCTTCAGGAAGGAACGAGACACTCCCTCCCATGCATTTCAGACATCTAGGAAGCTTACTAGATGACTGGAAGTACTTCAAGATGTCCAGAGAGGAGGTCAGACATCTGGAGCTGGGTACAGACGGCCCAGTAGGGTTCCTGGATGTTTGAGGTCAACGCAGAGCTTGAGGTGCATTCCTGGACACTTTTAAGACGTCTGGAAGTTGTTCCAAACGTCTGATTTGAGTCAGTAAACCTATTTTTGACCCATTTAGGGTCCGTTTGAGGTCAGTTTTACACAAACAAGATACCAGTGTTTTCCTTGCGAGTTCATCTACTTTTTAGAAGGCTTTCTATACTATTTTGAATGTTCCATTATGATTGTTCCTTGTTATAGGACTTCACTCCGTTGTAGGTTCGGGGCTTGCTAAGGCACGTGAGCCTACCGTTCGAACCCCCAATACTTCTGGGTTGACTGGTAGAGTGGCTTCCCCTAATTTAATTATAAACCTAAATGCATGTGTGGAATGAATGATTAGAACCTAGGATGTGACATGAATCCTAGGACGAGAAATACTTGAAATGTCTGTATTGTGTGATTGAATTGCAGTCTTGAATGAGTAGATAGAAATGTTAACAACTGCCTGCAAATGGACAAAAGCTGCCTGTGAAATATGAATGATTTGTACTAGTTAACAGTTGCATGTGACTTCCTGTGGTATACGTTAAATGATATAATACAAACTGCATGTGTATATCCTGATAATGGAAATGTGAATAATAGAAATACGAGCTGCATGTGTAGAACCTGTGAATGGAAATGTGAATGATAGAAATACAAGCTGCGTGTGTAGAACCTGAGAATGGAAATGTGAATGATGAAACCTGGTATGGAATGGCATGAGGAATATGAGCATGAACCCTACGGGAAAATTAGGAGTAAAGCTCCTGGAAATAAACAAATGGATCTGGAAATACGTTGGGAAGTGTGTTGGCCCTTGAGTACGTGGTACTAAGGGGAGCGCATGTTACCTCTTAGTGTAGAGGGGAGCTTGCCGCCCTTCGGGTTGAGACCCGGGGTGGGTTTAGCCACTTTGCACTGACTCCGTGGCTCTCATGTACACTATACCAAGGAGAGCTACTAGTGTAGGGAGAGAACTAGCCACCCCACAGGGCTTGGGATTCAACTAGCCGCCCTACACCGACTTGTTAGGCCCACTAGGCAAACCAGGGTTGTCGGGCGAGGGTACGCGGACTATGGAGGGGCGAGACCCTAGTTTAGTTCTTAGGGGCTAGCCCCCTATTACTGAGAGGGCTAAGCCCTATACTGTTCCATACTGTACTTTGGGCGCACCCGTTAGTGGAAACGACTGACCGCGTGCCAGTGCGGGGTAGCTACCCGTGTGCTTATCGCGCGTGCCATAGTTACCGTTACATCTATCCATGACCTTGGGGTGGTTGACTGGGTGTAGGATCACCACGGGGGACTCTCCCGGCCAGGAGAGCACCACATGTGCCTTCTACTCTTCGGAAAAGACTACAATCAAGATCGTTCCTACTAGGAACATTCGAGATCAAGAAAAAGATTTGGAAATATATGCAAACCAATGGGTGAAAAGGAATAACTTGTAAATTAAAGAAATTGGGATAGCTAGGTTAGTTTTACTGCTTTTGTTAATTGGTTGCCACTCTACTCAGCGTTCGCTGACTTTGTGTACTCATAACCCTTTTCAGGTCCAGGTGTTGAGCAGCTCGAGTCTACGGCTACAGAGGGTGCTGGGTCCAGTAGAGCTCAATAGCAGTACCTTCTTTTGTTGTACCTCTATTGTAGTAGTGAGTTAGACTCTTGTATCTTTATGTTCTGTACTTTTACATTCTGTACTTTATGTTCTTGTACCTTATTACTTTTCTACTGTTGTGGTGGTGATATGTACTGTAGCAGCTTTTACCTCTTCACTACGGTACCTTTATTACTATTAGTTGCTTAGCATAGTGAATATGGTTTGCTTTCTTATTTTTTGGTTACTTTCTTGTTGGTCAACTGGGTCTTGGGATTAATCGAGTCAAGCTGGTCTCGGGTCCTGTAGGGATTCGGAAATCAGGTCGTAACAAAAGCGAAGGCAAACTATTAGGTCTAAGTGCTTTAGTAGGCTTCATGGAGAAAATGACCATTTTATTTCATCTTATGGGGGAAAGGAAAGGTATCGTTGGTCTTCTTCATTAAGCCTATCATCGATGTTTTTCAATTCAAACCACAATTAAGATGGCGCTTATTGAAATAGACACAAGAAGGGAGGTGATTTGTGTTAAGAATAAAAACTTAAGAAAATAAAATCACACCACAAAAATCAAATCATAAATAGACACAACAATTTAAAGAGGAAAGCCAAATCGGGAAAAACCTCTACTTAGTTATCCCTAAGTAGAATTTTGCCCTTGCAATTGCAAGGAAACACTATACCACACCACAAATCCAAGGGTGGTGTACCTCTTATACAAAACCATTTCTTGGACAACCCTAAGAAGCCTTTCGTTCCTCCTTAACAGAGACGAACGGGAAGCCTACAACTGCTGCACCCAATAAAAATAAAATCTGAATATGAAAGTACAACAAGTTCCATAAAGCCGAGATTATGTGTAAATGAAAGCGTGCTTAAAATAGAACTGAAAAAATACTCCCTTAATCTACCCTTTTTGAATTTGAAGAGAGTAGCACGTAGGAAGCAGAGTAGAAAATCTTTCACGGTTGAAGAATAGAAATTTACAAATCTCTAGAATGATGGAAGTCTTGAGCAATAAAGAGTATGTTGTGTATAAAACTCTTAAGCCATTATAAGATATTTATAGAGAGTGTTTAGAGACTAAATAACCACTTTAGGTTCGAGATCAAAGTTTAGTTTTCAAATGAAAAGGTGCCATTTTGAAAAGAAATGATTCAATTCAAAAAATCCTAAAATTAATCGATTGACACTCATATTAGTCGATTAATGAAGAAATAACTAATCGATTAATTTCTGCATAACTTAGTTCAACATGAAACTCAAAATTAATCAATTAACCAATTTTCCATAATTGATTAACCTAATTCCAAGAGTGTCCTATTAGGTTTATAATCGATTAATTTTTAGATTCAATTGATTAATTTTTTAATATCAAGTACAAAGAGCTTGTGTTCAGGTATAATTGATTAATTTTTCATTTTGAACATTAAACAATTTGAAAGTTGTGTATTTTCAAAAAGGTGGTATTTCAAAACTCTAACTAACCTTCTAGATGACCTTCAAAGGTTCCTAATCAATTAATTTTGATTATTTTTTATTTTATTTCAAATTTCTAAGTGATTTTCTAGAAGAGTTCCAAGTGCTTAAGTGTGGTGCATTGGCTCTTATACAAAGCTTCTAGAAAACATAAAAAAATACATATAAAGCTCCCTACTTGATAAAGCCTTTGAAAAATATTACTTGATCCTTGAGATTTTCTTGAGCTATTCAACATTTGTAATACTTCTTGCATTCTTGAGCTTCATCAAAATATGTAGCTTAGTCTACAACTATCTTCATCTTCTTTTTTACTTCATGCATCTTTCATGTCTAAGTATAACTCTAAAATATAGACCATAATACCTTATTTTGTTAACATCAAAATTTGCTTAACTTAGTGCTTTGCATTAACACTTATATTATGCCATAAGAAATAAGTTATCATCTTTAACCAATTCATTTACATTTAAAGCTATTAACGAAGATTTCTTATTTGCAAGGCTTCTACCAAGATATGGGATATGCCATTGTTGTTTTGGAGTTATAACTAAGAGTATCGTAAAATCAATATAGGCCAAACTTTAACGAGATTACACCCCTTTGTAATGAGGGAGGTGTTTGGAATATACAACCTATACAGAAATCTACTAGGTTTATTTTTCCTTTTCCGCAAAACATCAGCATTAATATCATGAATGTCCAAAACTTCATCTCATAACTAATGCATGTTATCAGTGCCAAATATACAAAAACTGAGACAGAGCATGGATATAATGGATGATCAAATAATTAATGTTGCAGCCATTGCTACACATTATAGAATTGATGAAAATAGAAAGGAGAAAAATAGGAATTATTGAAGAAGAAGAAAAAAGAGAGGTATATAAGATACAATGGAGCTTTAGTAAATATGGAAAACTGTACATTCTAATACAATGTCAAGTTTGAGGGTTTCACTCCTATTTCCTTGTAGTACTTCACCACCGCACTTTTCATCCGGCCTTTGAACATTCCCCATTCTGCTTGACACCTCTCCCTCACCTGAAGACATTCAAGTAAGAGTTAAGCCCACTCAAATCCTCTGTAAAATAGGAGGAGCATTGACTAAGTAAGGTAGGAGGGAACAATGTGAACAATGTTCCATCTTCCTAAAATACATCTCAAGGGATGCAAAACACCCATATATGTTAACAAAAGCTCCTAGAAAGTAATTAATTTACTCATATGGAAATTTTAGTTATCACATACCCCTTGCCATGCTGCTTTCCCATTGTTTACAGTACCCTGTGCAACAAAAATTAGGAGTTGAAAGAGTTGAATTACCAGTAACTAAAAGCACCTAGTACATTATCTTTGCATCTTTAACCTGATTGCCAAGTGATGGAACTGCCTGATGAGCAACATATTGTGCATCCACAACTCCTATCTTCTCGTAGGCCGGCTATACATGAAATGAAACTATTTGTTAGTTAGAAGGACAGTTGAAATCAAGGAAGTGCACTCTAAGGTGCTACATAAATCTATGGCATCTAATCTCTGAAGATTGCACATAGAAAGGAAGTTCATTTTCTAGAGTAAGGTGTGCGTTAATTACCTCCACGCATCGCCTTAGAGCAAAGTCAATACCCCACCCATGAACCAGATCATTCTACAGTAACAAGTCCCATGGTCAGCCCAAAAATTCAAATGTTCGTTAACGGGTTGAATTCACAGAAAAGTCCAAGCAGGGAACCTGTATCATATGCCATACACAACGCCATGCTTCGCGAGAGAAGACCGGAGCCATAATCTCAACGAATCTATTGGATCGAAAGATGCATGTGAGAAGAATCTGACAAGAAATTAAAGGAAACCTGGATTATAGAAAGCAAAAGGCACGAACCCAGAACATGGAGGTAGATGAGGATCAATGCAACGCCCAGGAATCTCACTGGTTTCCCTGCAAATGCATCGTCATCATACACTTATTATATAGATGGAAGGCAGCCCAAAGGGAACAAAATATGATGCATTTAAGGATGGAGTGCCTTACTTGTGAACCTCTCGATCACCTCTTTTTTTTGTCATTCGCCATACTAGTCCTCTGCGTGACTCAACTGAGTCCAAAGCAGGCTGTGATATCTCCAGTCCATGTTTTTTGACTAGTTTTATGTATCTGGCACCAACAAAAGATCTTTTACATAACAGCGCTGCTTTATGATGGTGTGAATGGCCTAATAGAGCACAAAAATAAGATGGTAAATAAATTAAAATTAAAAAAAAAAAACTCACTCTTCACCATCAAAATGACCTACTCCCAAGTCTTCATCCCAGATAAATATGTATTCGTATTCGGCTACGATATCTGGATGCAAGAATCGCTTCGCAAACCACCTTGAGACAAATTCAAGAATTTCACATCAATATTGTGTATCAGCACAGCATCCTTGCAACAAGAGGGCAACAGATCCTTACCATTTGGTTTGTTTACTAGCACTCACATGTATTGCTCTCTTTGACCACTCAAATTCTTCCCAGTCACTAGTCCTCTCGTCATAATGGAACAACACAATCGTAAAATTTTCCGAAAACTGCAAGCAAATAAAATCGATGCTATAAGGAGTATGAATCCAGAGACAGACGATAGAAGCAGAACAGCTACATAATCAGTGCAAGATATCTCACAGTCTGTTCGAAGCTATTACAATAATCAAGAGGCATATACATATAAAAAACAGATGATTATTTGAAAACTTGTACTTTTGTATTGATTAACATGCTGTGGAGGCTACCGATTCGTGAAATTCTCAAATATTCACAGAGAGAGAGAGAGAAGAAATTGTCTGATAATGGTGGATGGGAGAAACATGAACTCAATAAAATAGTTCCACAGGGAAAAGCAATGAAAATTAAAAGCACTTCATCAATGTGTTTGTGTCTTTCTATCTGAAAGATAGTTTTTGAGATGGAAACTCACTATAATACCCCAACAGAGTACCACAAAGTAAATTTATGAAAGTAAGTTTTGAATTACAAGGGATGAGGGAAGCTTGCTTTAAACTTAGGCTTAAACATTTTGATCGGTTGCTTGTTGAGTTATAAATGTAAATGGGTATTCAGATCTTGAGGGCGGATCTGTCTAACCTGATATACTGTTTATCTAACACCTTCCCCTCTAGCTCCCACAGTTTTCTCCCTCCCATAGAGTAGGGTTTCCACTCAAATCTTGTCTTCATGTGCAATTGGCTTCCTTATTATTGTTTGAATTGTTTGTACGTGTTATTGATCCATGGTCATTAAGGATACACCATGCACGTGTGTGTGTTAAAGGATCCCACACGTGCGAGTTAAGGGACTCTGCGGTTGCATTGAATACTTCGTAGCATAATTTGTGGTAATCTCCACGTCGCAAGACTGTTCGTGGTGGATGTGTGGATCACTGTGATGGTGGTACTCATAAAGAGTCATGGTTGTGGGACCTTTCTTATGCATGGTGGGAGTAGTTCGTGACTTGTTGGAGGAGATTCGATGGAGTGGTGCTCGACCGGCCAGAAAGTCTCTGACCAGTCAGGGCATTTAGTGAGAAGACAATTCTACAGATCTAACTTGTCAGATTTTTACCTGACTTGTCAGCCTAGTAGCTAGTCCCAAGTTGTTCATTGTATAATCGGTTGGGAATAAATCCAACCAATCAAACTTGTTGGACTGGGGATTGGTGCTTCTGGCTAACTGATCCAGATTCTTTCCAAACGGTCAACCTGTGGAGCTACTGCTGGGGTGTTTTGGGTCAAATACTACCTTCATTCGTTGGTTCTTATTGTTGCCATTGAATATCCACCCTTGTTGCCGCTCTTATGCCAAGCATTTAGTGGCTATTGCATCCGTTCACATTTTTACCCAAGGTTGGTGATATTCGGGGCCACAATTTATGATTGAGGTACTTTTTATTCTCTCTATAATGAGATTGGTACACCTGGTTGTATTTCTTAGTGTGCAAGAGGTACAGGTGGTCTCGTAATATATATTGGTGGTGCATTTGTTTTGGTAGTGTGCCTTCATTCTAGTTATGGTTGTCAGCATGGGATCTATGACATCCATAATGAAGTCACGAGAAGAAGACACAAGTTGTGCTTTTGTAGCTCGAGAACAAACATATGACCACCCTCCATCTCCTGATGATTGGATTATCAATAGCAAAGCAATAGATCAAATGACCAGGAATCCACTATGGTTTTCTTGATACACACTTAGTTCAGGAAAAGACAACATCACTATTGTTGATGGCTCCAATGTGAAAGTTACAAGGACAAGCAGTTGCAAGAATGGGAAACATACAACTTCTCAACAAGGTCAAGCTTGATGATGCCCTTCATGTTCCAAAGCTCTCCTTGAACTTATTGTCTACAAGCAAGATTTGCAATGAACTAAAATGTAGATTAATACTTATGTAGGATTGATGTGTCCTTCAAGATATTGAAATTGGCAAGGGGACTGGAATTTCTATGGAGTGTAATGTGAAATGCACTAGAGGTGGGTGACTAGTGAATTTGAAAAATAATTGCTAAATAAAATTCAATCGCAGAAGTGGGCACATAAGATTTTTAGGTGCAAATCCAAACTGGGTGAAAACCATTACCTAAGTCAATCCCTTAACTTAGGATTTACAATCACAAAGTGATCAATTCACTAACTACACTACTTCAATTAGGGTAGTGTACCTCAATTACAAATCCCACCTCCGATCCCCAAATGGAGGTTTCTTTCTTCACAATTAAGAGACGGGGATCCGACAAGCCAAATATTCAACTACAACAAGTATGTAAAATGAAAAATAAAATGCACCCTAATGAGCACCCCAAATATATGTATAATCAATTTAACTACTAAGGGTGAAAGAAATTCCCTGAAGAAGAGATTATGAAGCACAATAGGAGTGATGGTTTGTCCCAAACAAAGTAGATGTACAGCACAAGGGCAATGGAGGCTATGAAGCAAGTAATTTTCTAAGTGAATTATATCTCAAGGGGTGTGTTTTGCCTAAAACAGGTTATAGTGTATTCATAAGCAAGCTTAGAACCTTCAAAAAGGCTTGGGAGAGGGCTCCTAGCCTTTGGAGGCAAGTCCCAAGGGATTGGGACGAAATCCAACTTAAGTCAGAGTATTTATGATTCTGACAGCAGGATCAAACGTCTGATTTTTGGGTCAAACGTCTAACTATAATTATGGACATCTAATTTAAGGGGTCAAAGTTACTATTTTTATTAGATCAAAATAGGGTTCTAGGTGAGACATCTGGGGCACTATTTTAAGACGTCTGGACAAAAAATTGGACATCTAATTTGTACGAGTTTGTTCTTGTTTTGACCAGATCTAAATAGGGTTCTAGATGTTAAGGCTCAAATGTTAGTGTGGACGCCTATCCAGTGGCCTAGACATCTGGAAAGAGATTAAAATCTTGCCTTGGAAATCAGAAAAGAGAGATTTGCTTTCTGGCAAATCTCCGTAAAGGATATGACTAACGGTTCATTATTGGACATCTGGTGACATGTCCAAACATCTAAAAGTGATATAACCATTGAGTTTAAAGAATGGTAAAGGAAATTCTAAGTGGGGTTCAACAGTTGGTTTAAAGGACGTCTGAGACATATATTGGATGTATGAATAGGCCTATTGACGTTTGTCTATAGATTCTGCCGTCCAGGACCTAAGTGTTTAAAATGTAGAGGCAAGGTTATAGGCAATTGGTCGTCTGATGTCATGATCAGACGTCTGACAGGTGTTTTGGATGTTTAATATGTATTTTGTGTCTTGATTTTTGTTTCTAATTTTTCCTAAGTGTAAAGAGCCTAAGTTAGCTATGTGTATGTTATCTTTGAGGGCTCTTTACAGCATCTCTAAACTCAATTAAAAAGATTACAACCTTTTGAAAGTGTACAATAAAAAGCCTAACCTATGACAAAGTACATCTTCACGCTTTTGATAATCTGACTTTGAAATTTGTGAGACCTACAATGATGTTATGACAGAGAAAAAATACACCATTTCTAGTTTTTATTTCTTTTACTTTATTTTGTAAAATCAACAAAATATTATTTATGAGGGGTTGAACTAACATAATGGACTATATAGATTGCCTAGGAGAGTTGTTATAGCTGTCTAAAATGCCTTACAGTGAAGATGGACAGATACCACGAAGGTTCGAGATGCCCACTTGTTCCACAATTGGCTCAGACACTTGAGTTTTATGGCATTACAAAAGTTGCTACTCGATTTGTTCTTTGGAATCAATTTGAAAGAGTTGAATTATGAAGTTTGTCAACTCACAAAGCACCATCGTGCCTGCCTTCCAAAGTCTCAACAAAAGAGTTCAAAGTCGTTCATGTAAGTTCACTTAGATGTCTAGGGTCCTGTTAGCAGCAAATCCATGAGAGGATTTCAATACTTTATTACCTTTATGGATGAATAGTCTCGGTTTACTTTTGTGTACTTGGTAAGAAGTCAAACAAAAGCACCAGAAATTGTGCAAATATTTTCCAATATGATTAAGAATCAATTCCATCATCGTGTAAAAGTGTTTCAATTTGGCAATGCTTGGGAATACTTGGAAAAATAGTTGCATTTCTATGCAAAAAGGATAATTCGTGAGACATCTTCTTGACACCATAAGTGCCTTATTGTACCAAAGGAATGTTTCAAAAAAATTTTGGGGTGATACAATACTAACAAGTATTTTTCTTATAGATCAAATGCCATCTCAAATTCTAGGTAGCAACACTATAGTATCCATGTTATTCTTGAACAAAAAGCAATTTTCTTGGCTCCTAAAGTCTTTGGTTGTCTCCATTTATTCACAATCTTAGTCCCAGTCATGGAATATTGGATCCAAAGGTTCTTAAAGGAATGTTCTTGGGTTACTCTGCAACATACAAGGATATAAGTATTTTGATCTATCCACTGGGAAGTAAGATATGATTAAAGATGTTATATTCGTTGAAGATGAATCATATTTTGCCAAGGCTCCTCTTTAAGGGGAGACCACTATGAGTGAAGAAAACCTTGGTAGTAGTGTACAAATTTTGATGGGAGATGGTTAGGTGGATGGTGATGAGTCAAAAAATGATGATGGAAGTGGAAATGGTATAAAAAATAGCAATAATAACATTGAGGGTGAGAATGATGGTGTTGAAAGTAGAGATAAGATGTATGGAAAAAGATATCGACAACCCTATTCATATTTCCTCTTTAAGAAGAATGCAAATGTCAACACCAATATCATTCCTTCTTCTTCATCTAAAAATCCAACACCATGTACCAACAATATTCCTACCCCCATTGTTGAGTATGATGAGGTTGAAGTTGAAGTTGCAAGGATAGAAGTTGGGAATATTGGAAGTACTACAACGAATGACAACATTGTCTAGTGACATCAAAGAAGAGAAATTGGCAGCCTCATAGATATGCAGAGTGCTCTAGGTACAACATTAGAAGATACGTGAGCTTTTCTCAATTTATTTCACAGTACAAGTGCTACCATTCTTCTCTTTTAGCATCTAGTGTTCCTAAAAATGTTAGAGAAGCACAATTGGATCTTCAGTGGAAGGATGCAATGCAAGAGGGAGTGAAGTCATTGCTTAAGGGTGGAATTTGAAAAGTGGTGGATATACTTAAGGACAACCACATAGTGGGCTACAAGTGAGTATATGCTATCAAGTACAAGGTAGATAGGTACAAGGCTCGATTAGTGGTGAAAGGGTTCACACAAAATATGGAGTGGATTATTTAGAGAATTTTGCACCTGTTGGAAAGATGAACTCAATTCAAGTGATTCTTCCATCGGCAATTTAGTTCTCTTGGCTATTGTATCAACTTGATGTTAAGAATGCCTTCTTGAATGGAGATCTCGAGGAGGAAGTGAACATGCATATGTCACTAGGATATGAACAATGAGGAAAGTGTTGCAAACTCAAAAACTCCTTGTATGGCCTGAAGCAGTCTCCAAGAGTCTAGTTTGGAAAGCTAAGAGTGGTTGTAAAGAATCAAGGTTACAAACAAAGGAACAATAATCACACTTTGTTTATTAAGCATTATGGAAACCATGTAGCCCTTGTTCTGGTATATGTGGATTACATGATCCTCACAAGTGATGCCCAAGAGGAAAATGATGAAAGAATTCGCAATTAAAGATCTTGGAGGGTTAAAATATTTTTTGGATATTGAAGTTGCAAAATCCAGGAATGGTCGTTTCTTGTGCCAAAGGAAATATGTCTTGGATCTACTAAAGAAGATGAGTTAACTTGGATCTAGACCTTCTACCACTCCAATTGAGGCCAACCATCATCTCAGCTGGAAAAGTAGTGAGCTACTTTATGATTCTCAAAAACACAAGTATCAAAAGATTGTTGGGAAGCTTATCTATCTGACTCTGACCTAGCATGATATCATGTATGTTATCAATGTCAAGAGTCAATTCATACATGTATCTACAGATGTCCATCTTAAGGCAGTAAATAAAATCATATGCTACTTGAAGAAAAATCCTAACAGAAGACTATTCTTCACAAAAGGTAAGATTGAAGGGCATACAGAAGTAGACTGGATAGGATCTATGGATGATCAACAATCGACTATAGGCTATATAATTTTTATGGGAGGAAATCTTGTTACTTAGAGAAGCAGTAAAGTACATGTGCAAAGTCAAGTGTAGAGGCAAAATATAGTGTGATGGCATCCAAAATCACAGAAATATTATGGGTGAAGATTATGTTGATGGAGATTGGGATATCGCCCCATCTGCCAATGAGACTATTACGACAATGAAGTAGCTATAAACCTTGTAAATAATCTAGTTCTCCATAATAGGACCAAACATATAGAGTTGGATTGGCACTTTATATGAGAGAAGATTAATTTTGGTGATGTGTGCTTGGCTTACATTCAATTTGATGACCAAATTGCATATATCTTAATTAGGGGGCTTTCTATGACACAATTCAAAGAAAATGTTGGCAAGTTGAGTATATTTGACATCTATGCCTAACTTGAGGGGGAGTGTTGAGTTATAAATGTAAACGGGTATTCGGATCTTGAGGATGGATCAGTCTAACCCAGTGTACTATTTATGTAATACCTTCTTTGTTTCTTATTGAAGAAAATCCCCAGCCTTCATTAAGAGAGGAGGTATAGGATTGTCCCTCCCATGATATTCACCCTCCCATAGAGGAGGATTTTCACATAAATCTTGTATCCATGTGTGATTGGCTTCCTTGTTCTTGTTTGAATTGCTTTTATAGTTGCCTTATGTCGATTGGCTTCATAACCAACAAGATAGGAGGGTCAATTACTCTCAGTTAGACATAGGTTTCCACACATAGGGTAGTTTCTTTGAGAGGTCATCCTCATGATAATGCTCCTAAGGAGGACACCACTGTTATTCCAGAGGATGATATTGACCTTCCGATAGAAGTACAGAAGGCACCTCATAGTTGTGCACATTATCGGGTTGCTAGTGCATCTCTTTGTGATGGTCTAAGTGCTTCATTTGCTACCTTTACAATGACTCTTTTGGCATCTCATCTGCTTGCCTCATATCAAGAGGTTATACTTCATTTAGAGTGGCATCAGGGCATGAAGGAGGAGATGGCTGCCCTTTGCTCTAAAGGCATGTGGGAGCTTACACCGAGGCTTGTAGGAGCTCATGTTGTTGGTTGAAGGTGGGTCTTTGCCTTGAAATACAACCCTGACGGGTCTATTTCTCGGCATAAGGCTCACTTAGTGGCAAAAGGGTTTACCTAGACTTATGGGGTGAACTTTTTTTACAACTTCTCTCTAGTGGCGAGACTCCCGACTATTCGTATACTTCTTTCAGTGGCAGCAAACAGAGATTGAGATCTACATTAGTTGGATGTGAAGAACGCCTTCCTCTATGTGATCTTCAAGAGAAGGTGTACATGCAGCAACCCCCTAGTTTTGAGGTTGAGGGGGAGTGTATATGCAAGCTCATGAAGAAAGCAATTTATGGACTCTAATAGAGTCCTCATGCATGGTTTCAAAAATTGTCAGAGGTTGTGGAAGGCATGGGTCTGAAGAGGTCCACCGTAGATCATTCTTTGTTTACCAGGAAAATTGATAGAGGTGTGGTTGTGCTTCTTGTATATGTTGATGACCTTATCATAACTAGTGATAATGCTACTAGAATAGTATAGGTCAAGGAAAGATTGGCAGCAGAATTTTTCATGAAAGATTTAGGTTCCTTGAGATATTTCTTAGGCATCAAGGTGGCTAGAGGGAAAGATGGCATTGTGGCAAGTCAGAGGAAATATGCACTAGATGTTCTCAGGTATACTGGGATGTTAGGAGCCAACACAGCTAACATTCCCATGGATCCCAACATGCACCTGTATGATGTAGACGCATAACCTATGGAGAGCAGGAGCTACTAATAGTTGATTGGGAGGCTTCTATATCATACTATTACTAGACCTGATATTTCCCTTGTAGTTGGGAAACTTAGTTAATTTATGGAGAAACCCACCAAACAGCATTGGAATGGTGAGATGCAGGTATTGGGATATTTGAAGAAGGCACCAGGTCGTGGTTTGTTATTCTCTGGTGATATTCAACTGTTTGAAAGCCCCTCTAGGAAAGGGGCACATGATGATGAAGGGAAGAGATTTGATCTCCTAGTTTATACAAATGGAAGTTCCACTGAATGTACAAGTGATGGAAAATCTACCACTAAATTTTGTAGTTTTACAGTAGAGAAATTGGTCGCTTGGTGACCAAGGGACAGATAACTGTAGCTAGATTGAGTGAATAATTAGACTATAAAGCATTATCTAAGTCAATATAGAGATAAATTGATGTGAAAATACAATGACCATTGCAAATAATCTAGGGCTCTATAAATAAACAAAAACAAAGAGAGAGGTTGCCCTATAGACTAGATATAATTCAGGAGGATAATTTTCACTACTATTGGTTCCTTGATAAATCAAATAACAAAAATCTTCACTAGGCCTCTTCCATGTCATCCATGTACAAGCACCAACAAAAAGCCAATTGGCACTGAGGGGGCTCTATCTTTCATCAACAACACCTCCCAATCTCATAGAATTCTGCTCTTAAAAGTGTGACTTTCTCTTGGTCTATTATATGGGTAAACTAGTGTGTGGATGTTATGGAGATCAAATGTTAGCCAAACATGGGTTGCTTTGATGTTTTAATACTATTGAAAGAGACAACACTATATATTATTGAATTTATATAAAGAGGATAGTGAGAAAAATAAACAAGCTTCCATAGAGAATAAATAAACATAACAAGTCATAATCAAGGGATATCAAGACTTTCCCTTAAGTTAGGATGAATTCAGCTAACTCAAAGGAAACTGGAGATCCACAGGGAGTTAATTTTATTCATGGAAAGAGCTTTAAGATGGAATGATGTGCACACATCTAATTGGCCTAAAATAGTTATTTATGTATATTCCTAGGTCTATAGAAGCATCATGCATTATTAATATTACCTAACATGCATTATCATACATTTAGATTAGTTTGTATAAATTATAGGTTAATTTTTCCTTTTTGTGATTAAGGGACAGGACAATATCATTTTAGAGCATTAGATTGAAGATCCAACCGTACGGATCTGATCAAGGTGACAATCGGAGTTCAATGACTCCGAGATCACCCAAATCAGATTTCTGTAGCATCAGATGTAGTCCAAGAAATATCAGAGATCAAGAAGCAAGATCGTGCAAATCCATACCTCATATGACAAATCCAACAATATGAATGGGTTCAGATAGACGATCACAGCCTAACGACATGAAAATTGACCCAATCCGACATCCGTGGCACCATCTACAAGTATTGAAAATCGGACAATCCAGATGGTGCCACGTGGAACCATCTTAGCCCCCCAAGGCCACCCACAGGACTCCCTCATTCACGCCCCTCAATCTCAGTCGTTGGATTTTCATCCAATGGATGAGAGCACGCGTTCTTAAAATCAGAAGCACTACGATCTGCAGCTGCAACGCAACAGTCACCAGAGGCGCTATCAAGGCAGTGATGCACACTCGAATCCGCGCAAGCGGATTAAATCCGCAAAGAGGCAAACACAGAGAAATTCCACCGTACGATTGAGATCGAGCGGCAACAGATGTGGCTAGATGGCAGCGCAAATGAGCGAACGCGCCCACGCGCGATCTGACACCCAACTAAACGTCTGATCTGACTCAATGAGGCGCGCAGGCGAGCGTACTCCTCAACCATCCAATCTTCATCTAATGATGGGAAGAGAGGCTGTGTCGCCTCCTAATGCATGAAGAGGAAGTGGCAACGGCGTTATCATGGTCGTCTGATCTTGATCGGACTGTCGAGATTGCGCCAAATCGCTTAATGCATGAAGGGTGAGAGGCATCGACGTGGCCGCCTCTGAGCGCTTGGATCTCCATCATGCTATTAACGTTGCACACTCGGTTTCAGCAGTGTTTGCCTACAGTAATGTTTATATCCATCACTAAAGACCCCAGCATTAATTTCTAAGCCTTAAAATGACTTTTATGCCCTCATATCTTCACCTATAAAAAGCCTACGCCTCCTACACATTTCATCACCTTCTCTTCTCTTCTCTTCTCACCCCCTCCAAAGCTCTATGAGGTGGTCCCATACCCGGGATACTCTATTAAAGCTAGAGTAAAATAATTTTCCCATCTTCTAGCCCCCTTCATGGAACATCCCGTGGTTGCCTTCTCGCTACCATTTGAGAAGTGGATCCCGTTGTGACACCTCCCTGCTTCGTTCTCCATCCTCCAGCTCCGTTCTCCCTCGTCCAACATCTCATCCCCATCGTCCGGGCGGCCCGTCAATGCGGCTCGTCCTCCAAGCAGCCATCGAGGAGGATTCTCTCATCCCTCTCTTTTTACCGCTTTCTAGTGTAGATTTTCAACTTTCTAGTTGTAGCAATTAGATGTAATGGACATGATTCTATAGTTATGAAGTATTTGTTCATTCTCTCCATATTTTCTCTTTCTTTGTATTATTCTATCTCTCTCTTCTATTGTTT
Source organism: Thalassia testudinum (assembly GCA_037157565.1). Lineage (NCBI taxonomy): Eukaryota > Viridiplantae > Streptophyta > Magnoliopsida > Alismatales > Hydrocharitaceae > Thalassia > Thalassia testudinum. The sequence goes on along the minus strand of JAZHRO010000036.1, from coordinate 138,434,703 downwards.
ATTATTTAAGTAGAATAGGTAATATAGATTTAATTCGACCAGTTAATTTACTTCGTGACAATAATTCCAAGCGTGATTTTTAATCAAACGTTCACCTCTCCGTATTCAACCCAGTACTTACCATAGTTTCAATAAATTTTATTTGATATCAGATTTTTACACAACTACAATGATAGATTTTCAAACTCAATCTTTTAACGTACGAAATCTCGCTTATCATGGAACAAGGTTCATTATATCCCCCTCACCATTATGTAAAAAGCCCATCACTTGCCAATCTTTCTATCCATCCCCTTTTGTTTTCTTGAAAGGTCAATCATTCTATCCATCTAAAGTTTAGAGCAGCCCTCAAGAGGAAATTGTCATTGAGGTCAATATTCTCGTTATGCTTCATAAGACCCTGTGCATCCTCCTCTCTCCTCATATATGTTGTGCTTGAATCCGTAAAACTCAGTGAGGCATATTGTGCCATTATTTCTCTTTGACACGACAGAATGCACCCAATCCACTCTGAATAACTGAGCACATGGTTGACCAAATTCTTACCCGCCCAACATGCAAAAGCTCTCATTTAAACAACTTAAGTGAAAGTGAATTACTTTGAAATTTTACAAGTATAGAATAAAATGCAGTAACTTTGTAAATATAAACTCAAACAAGCTGAACTGGTAAGAGTTATTTGTAAACACTGATTTCCGGCAGAATTATGAAAATCTTGAAAGCAAACCTTTTTCACGGCAGCATCAATGTTCTGTTTTTGTGCAGCACCCACTGTAAACGTAACTAGATACTTCGGCCTAATTGTCAGATCCTTCGCATAGGGTAAAAGTGCAATCAGCAAACAAGATAAATTCGCCATTTAGTTTTGTTCAACTACAAATCACGAACCATAAACTAAAGCATAGCTGTCTTACTGATAAATGGAGTGGAGAAAGGAAATAAAATTTTAAGCAGACAAAGCACACAAATATATATAGCATCAGAGTTTGCCCAATAATTAGATGGATGTGGGACAAAGTATTGGCCAGAAATGATCAAACTTGAAAGTAAGACGAATGAAAGAGAACTCCGAGATAACTCTGGAGCTGATCATAAAGTAGATAATGTCAAGACAAAGTGCATGTTTAAACATCTGTTTATTTGAAGTGGTCCAAAATAAACTTTGGAAGTTCACAAAGCACGTAAAAATCCAAGGGAGAAGAGAACAAAATCATGAAAATTACCGTGCCCGAAACCATATAGATAGAAATTCCTTTTTTTTTTTTCCTTTCCTATTTAAAGCATAAATAAAACCGTATACCAGTAAAAGATGCAGCAAGCACCATGTTAAAAAGTCACATAAAAAAATATCCTGTAAGAATTAATTAGTTAATATTCCATAAAGTGATATTAAAGACTGTTTTAGCAGTTGGTAGGAAGTGTATGACATGAATGAATGCCACTCTTCAAATGAAGCTTTGAATTAAAGCTATACCTCGCTTGGTTTGCCCCACAATCTTCTGAGATAGAAATCAGAATGTGGCACGACAATGCCAGGTGGTAACCGTTCGGCGCCTCGAGGGTTAGTTGGAACATAAATCTGTTACAAGAGAACAGGTATGTGGATGATACTTATTCTGATTAATTACAAAATGCATCAAAGCCATTCGCACATACACAGCATGCAAACTTTTATAAAGCATCCGGAATATATCCATAAATGAAAGACATCTATGAACATTTAAAACAAAATAAAGGTATGGTTCTTCTCCATGGAACTCCATTTTTACTTCATTTATTATAAAAAAAAAAAAAAAATACAAAAGGTGTAACCATTATCATGGAGAGTATGGTTCTTCTCTGTTTTTAAGATATATAAGGTCGAAAATAGGGCGGGTGCATTGACAAATTCTCGGATGCGAAATCATACCCCCGTATCATTCAACATTGACCCATTGGTCTGTGCAGCTGTTGACGCCTCTGACTGACGGGTAGAGTTCTTATCCCCATCGTAGGAAATAATTTTAGAAGGGAATGACTGCTGCAAAAGAAAAAGTAAAAATTGATGATGAATCTTAGGGGTTTCATGGAACTAAATGACTGAGTCATGATAAAAATACACACCCTTGATGTGCTGAGTGCTGGAAAGGAGGCACCTATCAAGAAGCCAACCATCATTCCGACGACTGCTACCATAGAAATCCTTATGGTCTCCTTTGGTTGATGCACTATACCACTGCAAAAAACGAAAATTTACCACACAAATCTCTCCGAAGACTAAGCAGTAAAGATTCCAAAACCTGTGAACAAGAGCTCCCTGTTGTTTCGCCATCTTTCGCGGTTTCGTAGAATTCGCAAAGGCAGCCAAAGTTGAGCGTTCAGGTTCTCATCTGCATCAACCAGAAGCTTCAGAATTGCCACTTTCTTCTCAAGAGGCAAAACACAAATAAACATGCAAATAATTTGAATGATCATGTGAACAAATGAAAAGCCAATAAAATTAAGCTTGCACCCAAAAACCAAATAGAAACACATTAAACGACCAAGTTGGCTAGCAGAAAGAGGCCATCGAATTCCATTGAAAGCCCAAATCTTTTGAGGTGCCCGAGTGGCAGAAACCAAAACAGGGGAGCTTAATCACTCGTCAACGAGGATAAAAAAAAACGCACCACGACACTCAAACTTCATGGAAACGATTCCCATGTGAATAAGAACAGACCCACCTGCGAAATCCACGTCCAAACCCAGGAAATCCAATCTACCCACCCACGAAACCCACATTCCAAAAACGTCGAAATGGAATTGAAGGCACCCACTTGCTGCATTGCCAAGGCCACGGTGCAAATTTTCTCCACCCTTTCTGTTGGCCCAACGAAGCAGAGGAAGTGCAGCAACGGATGAGAAGAGTAAATAATACTCGTGAGTTATGTCGAGAGAGAGAGAGAGAGAGACGGAAGAGTTTGGCGACCTTCCAATAGGTAGAGAGATGGTGGGTCTTTCCTTATGAGGTCTGACCACGGGGTGTTAGCTTTCAGTTCGGGTTCTTCGTTGGAGTTTCAGAGAAAGAGGAGGAGGGCGGCAAGGGGGACTTTGAGTACAGTTGACTCTAACATTCCCACGGGTTGAAACTCCATACCATGGACCACCGGACCTCGTTTAGAGGAACTATTAGAAGAAATAAAAATTAAAAGTGGGGGTAATGGAGGAATCGAAGAGTTTTGGTATTTGATTGAATTTATTATCTTGTTAAGAAAATTAGAGAATTTTTATTTTGTTTGGTTGAAATTAATAAGAGAAATTAGATAAAGTCATGAGAGCTGTGTGAAAATCTGGAATGGCTTAATTCGACACCCATGAATTCTGAAATTAGGCGCCCCAATCGGGGAAAAAAAGGTCTAATTCTGCCAACCAAAGAAGACCTCTCCCTCTCTCTTCGAAGTTTGAATGGAAGAGCTAAACCTCCTCTTATGGATTTGCTTCACTCACATAATTACTTCGTAGAATTACGAAGTTCCAATTTAATTCCCTCCCGAGTCATCGCCTCCATATTGTACCCATATCAGATCACGATTGGCATATATGCAATGCAACCTCACCTTAGTCTCAACCAGTTTTCCTTCGTCATTAATTACCACTCTAAATTTGATGTACGTTCACATGCTATACGTATCTAGTTTTGTCCGATTCTTAAGACCAATCGAGTTGTTCCTGCGTGAACCTCAAAAAATGCCGGTCCAATTTGGCCATTCAACACATGATTATGGGTGGACCTGGCTAATATGCAGCAATCCCCTTCCGCAAGACTCCGTTCTTGTCCCTTCCACAAGCAATCTCGAGGACCTAACGCTACTAGGGCCGCGACCGGCCTCCGCCGCACTGGTTTGCAATCCCCCCCTCCTTCTGGCTTTCTCCTCTCTCCTTGATCTTGCTCACTATCTCACTGTAGTTGGCATGCTCACGAGTCCCGAGACCGTTAAGTTGTGGCCGATGTTATATGCTCCGTCATGTTGTTCGCGGTTGAGGCATTTTCTCGTGGATGGGCATTTGCTGTGGGCCACTATTGCCTGCCGCGATGAATCGCTGTGGTAGGGGTGGAGGTGGTGATGCAGGTTTCTACGACCAGTGACGCTTGAGCATAGGTTATCGTAGGAGGTGGTGACCTTTTTCTTGCTTGGTGACCACATGTGACCCTGTGCCTACTACGATCGAGATTTCTCGATCTTGTCGAGTGCCAATCTCTATCAGCTTTTCGTTAGTATGGATCAAGACGATCACCAAGATACCTTGTTGGTGGCGTTGTCGTTGCTATGAACATGGAGTTACATCTTCTTCTAACCGTAGGAAAGTACGACTAGAACTTGTACTTGGAATGTCTTTTTTTTCTTTTATTGTATTTTATATTTCTTATTTTACATTTTTGTTGTCGGAGTCCCCCGTATCAAAGAGTAACTTCCCAGTCTTCGTGAGAACATTTGAATTTCTCCTTCTCTCCTTTCCCTTGGTGGGTGACGTCATTTTGTATTGAATTCTTCCTGTGAAATAAAATAATTCTTAACAAAAAAAAAAGTAAACACATGAGTATTTTTAAAGCCATTCCAGTCAAAAATATGCATATGCAGATACATAGCTTCTTAATCGCGATGTCCACTTCCTCTCACTAAAGTAGATGATCGAGTCAAAGGTGTTAGGTCTGTCCCATTTCGTCCGAATTCTGTGTATGTACAATAAAAGGAGTTTAAGATCTTCGGGTTGCGAATAAAATATCCAATAACAATTTATCAATCTAAATACCACATCTACCTTCACTATCCTACTCCCAAAAATATAAAAACAAAAATTATTCATACCACATTAATTCTTTATCAAACTTATCTCCAAATAACCCAACACTTCACCAGTCGACCAAATACCTAATTTTAAACTTTATGTAGTATTACTGCAAAATGCTCATCTAAATACAACCTTATAAAATTTTACCTGAAGTTCATTTTCAACCCTTCCTAAAAATTGATCATTTTACATATTAAAGTTATTAGATCATCGGGCACGATAAATTGAAGGGTATATAAGGCAAATGGCAAATTTTTTCCAATGATAGGTGGGTGTGTTTGAATTTTCTCAAATACACAACATGTGTGTCCAATCTCAAGAGATATTGATATAATAGTTTCTTTTTTAGTAAAAGGATAAGTATTTACTTCATTTGTAGGCATCCAAAAACAACCTCCAAAAGAAGTATCTATGAAAACTCAAGTTTTCTTAGTAATGACCATAACGTTTCTAACAACTACAACACTGAGGACTTTATGTAAACTATTGTGGAGCCTCACAATTCATTCTTTTCAAAGGCTCCAAATTGAAGCAGTTAGGATCTAGGAGAAGAGCTCCTTCTGAATGTTCCCCAATTTAGCTACCTCCTAAGCTGAAAGGGGGGAATCATCCACAAACAAATGAGGCAGCAGGTCATCCTAGACCATCTTCAAAACTTGCAATGAGAACACACAATTGAAGAATAGACAGAGGGACGATTACTCAGCACCCCCACAAATAAGGCAGTTGGAGTTGATGCCCATTCCCCAATGACGAAGGAGGGAACATGAAATGATCCTTCCCAAGAGTCGTGGGACCATTTTCGAGAATTTAAGGGGGTTGCTGCAATTTGTAACCCCATGGATTTCCTGTTTTGGGGGTTCCGCAGATAAATGAGACTTTTACGAGACAGTTCTTGCAAAATGCCCCGACCCTACCCACACTCACGCACACCCACACCCCTAAACCCTAACCCCCCTACTCTATTTAAACCCCTTGCCTCGTTTCCTGAGCCCCCACCCTCTCCCATTTCATTTCCTCTGCAAGCGGCAGGAGAGGGAGGGGTCCCAGAGATTGAGAGAGATTGAGGAAGAGAGGGCGATGTTGCTGCTACAGCTCTTGGTGCGATGGGGGTGCGATGTTTCGCAGGGAGGAAAGGCTCGCAAGCGGTTCTGCGAAGTCACTATTTTCGTATAATAGACGTCTGGTCGGATGCCCAGAGCTGTCACCAGACGCTTGATATCACGAAAAAATCTGAGGTAACACCCTGTTCGAGACTTGTACTCGATGTTCGGCGTACTTTTCTCTACACAATCTAAGCACCTTGGTGTGTGTGTGCTACGCAAGACGTGGGCACCTTTCGCGAGGAGAGGAAGGCTCGCGAAGGGCTCTAGGGAGATTTTTCTCCGCAGATCGGACGTTTGTACCTCTCCACAGACATCTGACCGGACGTCCGGAAGTAGCACCAGATGTCCAATAAAGCAGATTCAAACGGTAAAGTCCTATTCGCCTGTATTTTTCATATGCATAGTCTGCGAGTAATTGCACATCACTATGCGTGTGCAGGGCCGTTGGGAAGAGGTGCAGGTGCAGCTCCCCAGACACTTTAGGACGTCTGGACATCTCCCCAGATGACTGATACCCGTCCCAGACGTCCGAGTGCGCTGCCAAACGTCTAGAAGGACCCCTGGACGACCGTAAGGTGTTCCAGACGTCCGTTTTCAGTACAGAATGCAAGGTGAGCATTCTAGTGTCGTTTAAGACATCTGGAAGTTGTTCTAGACGTCTGATATCAACTTGTTTGGAATGTTCCAAGTATCAGGCGACCGGTCCAGCTGGACCAACTTTATTGGACCGATTCAAGTGAACCAAGAAGTGTGTTTGGGCCAGTTCAGGGCCCGAACAAGGTCAGTTTTTCGCAAATGAAGTATCGTTGGCTTCCTGTCGAATTTTCCAATGTGGAGTTTGCTTCTAATTGTTTTGAGCACATTCCTATCATGCGAGTTGTTAGTATTGTATGTGTTAACCATTCGTAGGTCATCCATTCATGGCGTGCACAGAACCAACGGAGGCTGCGAGGTCCGCCATTTGTGCCCGCACATCTCCTAGTTACCCTAGTAGAGTGGTTTTTTGCTATGCCTTGTGAATTAAATAATTGAAGTGCATGTTACATTAGCACTATTGATTAAACCCTTAGGATGTACAATGAACCCTAGGGCTGAGATAAAGAAATATGCATGCTTAATCTATTGTGATGTTTCATGAATATGATAAATCATGAGCTGCCTGTTATGATTTTAACCATGACTTGAACTGAAATATATGTTAGATCCTGTATAATTGATTGCTGAGATAATTGCCAGATTGTGAAACCATGAGCTACCTGTTATGTGTTTAATTAAGCATGACATGAATGGAGATATTTCGATGCTACGAAAATAAAGAAAGCTATGCATGAACCCTATAGGGAATTTGAAAGAAAATCGAAACCGTAATGTGGAAAATCTGTGGAATGATGGAACATGTTGCCTACGGACGGTTGTTCAGACTTAGTAAGGGAAATGAGCTGGCCCTCGTGTACATGGTACCAAGGAAAGCTATTGTTCCTTTTGTATAGGGGGAGCTAGCCACCCTATGGGGCCCGGGGTTAGGACTGGCCCCCCTACACTGACTTCTATTGAGGCCCACTGGGCAAACCAGGATAGTCGGGCGAGGGTACGGAGACTGTTGAGGGGCAAGACTCCTGTTCTGTTTTGTACTATACGTTTGCGCATACCCACTAGCAGAAACGACTGACTGCGTGCCAGTGCAAGGTAGCTACCCATGCGCTTATCGCGTGTGCCGTAGTCACCGCTATGTCATAATCATGACCTCAGGGTGGTAGACCGGGTGTAGGACTACCACAGGGTGCTCTCCCAGCCAGGAGAATGCCACATGTACACCCTACATCACGGGAAAAACTATAATCAAGATCATTCCCTTAGGAAACAGGAAGATTTAAGAGGCACTGTAGACCTTTGTTAGAGAAATGGCTCATGAACACTTAGTAGTAAATTAACTGTATGATTGGATAATTAGATAAATGCATGCACAAACTACTTTTCTTTACTGTTTTAAATGCTATAACTGCTTTAACTATACCACTCTACTCAGCGTTAGCTAACCACCGTCATATACAACCGTGTACAAGTCAGGGAGTCGAGTAGCCAGCACCACCGACTGCAGAGAGTGCTGGGCCCAGTCGAGCCTAGCCATAGTTCTACTTGTTTCTTTTCGTTTCCACACTTTTGTTGTTAGTGAGTACTTCTGTATTATGTTGAGAACTATTATCGTTAAACCTTTTTGCCTTAGTTGTGATGGCTAGTGACTATGTTTCTGCTCTTGGAATGTTATCTTTATGGAATCTCACTTAAAATTTTCGTTGTACGCTTTATTTAAATTGCTTAGCTACTTGCATGTGTGGTTTGTGGTTTGCTTGGTATGTTTGGGTTAGTCTCTCGTTGGATAACTAGGTCTTGGGATTAGTCGAGACGAGCCGTACTCAGGTTCCCAGAGGGGCCAGATTCAGGTGGTCGCGTCGCTAGGGTTTCGTGTGTTTTGAAGTTCTAGGAGTTGTAGTATATCACGAAAAGCTACTACCAGTTTACAATTTATTACTCAGAATTAAAAGTTTCCCGAGGTCAAACTCATGGAGCAAACTATGATTCCAGAAGCATATGAATTCACAATATATATTGTTTTACAAAAATTAAGACAGGAGAGAGAGAAGAGCAAAAATTCTCTTCTTGGCTTTTTCTTCTTCTCTCTTCTTCTTTTCAGCCGGTTCTCTTCTTCAACCTGTCTTCTTCTTTCTTCTTTTTTCTTTGTTGCAGCTGCCTCCTTCTCTTTCTTTCTTTCTTCAGCTGCTATGTCCTTCTTCTTCTTTTCTTCTCTGATTTTCTTCTTTCTTCTGTGTCTTCTTCTTCTTTGCGGCAGAGGCTCCCTCCTCTTTTCTCTTTCTTTTTCTCTGGCCTGTCCTCTGCTCTTCTCTTTGGCTTCACTCCTTCCTTTCTTTCCGACGTCTGATTCAGAAATAAGATGCCTTAACTGATCAACCTCTCCTTCTTCTTTTCTTTCCTCTTGGCTTCTCTGGCTTCTTCTGCTCCTCTCCTTCCTTCCTTCTCCTTTCTTCTTCTCTGCGGCTAACTCCTAGCCGCTGCTCTTCCTTTTCTTCTTTCTTTCTTCCTTCCTTCTTCTCTTCAGCAGCTCCTTGCTTCTTCCTTGCTCACCTGTTCCCTGCACACACACACAAGTTCAGCGCAAAACCTACCCTACCCTCTTCTCGCATCTCTCTCTCTCTAAATCTCTCTTTGGTACGCTCTCCCAGAGCCGAGTAATCGGGTCGGGTTGCGTGCTCGGGTCCAGGCGCACCAGCGTGGGTGGTGTGCGAGGAGTGAACAGGAGTAGGGATAGTCGGGTCGGGTCAGGTCCGCGTGGGAAGAGCCGCGGACGAGACTCGAGTGATAGGTGAGGAGGGACCTCACCCCAGTGTTTCGAGGCGAAATGCCTAGAGCACTTTTACAATTTATGTGTGGGCGTGTGGCCACACACTTCCGAGGTGGGACTAAAGTCCCACCTCTACTCCGTGCTCCTGCAGGCAAGAAGTTGCGAGCAATTGGGGCAGCAGCGAAGGCTCGCGACCCCAATTGAGAACCTGGGCACACTCGCGGAAGTGTTCTGCGTTGCCTGGGGCATGCGCTTGGTGCTGAAAGGGCCTGGAGCTACTCACTAAGCAGCTCCTGCTATTCGTCAATGGCAGCGAGGGGGGGCGAGACCTGAAAGCACGAAAACGATCTCACGGACACGTCAGACATCTTAGGAAGCTTCGCCAGAGTACGGCGAAGGCAGTGCGGTGGTCAGCGTGGCGGGAAAATGCCTGTGGTCGTGTGCCTAGGGCACACTACAGAGGTACAGGTGGGTGTGTTCGGGGGATGTTCTAAGTGTGTGGAGTGGTGGTGTGAGTGGGGGAAATGCTTGAGTGGAGTGAGGGGGAGCTTCCGAGCTTGTCAGCAAGGGGTGGAATGGCTTGTGGAGGTGGAGCGACCTCGCCAGAGTTGGTGGCCGGAGGTGGAGCAGATGGAGGTGGTAGTGGCAGTCGAGGGGTTAAAAGTGTCAATTTAAGAGGGGAAAATAACAGAGAGAGAAAGGGGAAAGTTTTTACCTACTTTATTGACGAAGAGGGAAAGAGGGGCACCCGGCGCGTGCCTGCCGGAGTTGGGGACAAAGGTGCCCAGAAGGGGGGTAATGGCGATGAGGAGGGGATCTGGAGGCGCCAGCTGGTGCGGCTTGGCATGGGAAAATGAGGCGGAGTGAGCTCTGCTACAAGTATGGCAGCAGAGCGATGAGGAGGAGGAAGAAAGATCGCCGGAAGCTTGGGCTGTCTGACTGGAGTGAGAGGAGACGAAGTTTGGGGTGTTCTTCGGCAAAACCGAGCTTGCCAGAAATGGCTGCCCCTGCTGCTTCTTATAGAGGTGCTGACGAGGAGAGGATCTCGAGGGGGCGATGTGGGGAGCTCGTCGGAGATGGTCGGAAATGGAGACCCATGCCTGTCGTGCGTTCGCACGAGAGGCACAGGCAGCCGCAGGTCAAAGGGGAGGGTCCCTGCGAAAGAGGACGATGCAGGGAACCCCTCGTTCGATCCTGAGAGCAGTCCCCATACCCTGCGCAGCGCCATCCTCTGCGCAAGGTCTCCGGAGGTATGGTGCCTACGTGGGGTGGCAGGAAGGATCGTTTTGCAAAGAACGAAGGAGAAGATAGGAGGCTAAATGCAAGGGTTTAAAAAGATAAGGGTCAAAAAGTAATTCAAGAGGACCAATTTGTAAAGTCGATCAAGATGGTCTTCTCTTAGGCCCAAATTTTTGTACCAACCTAATTTGAACCTAAGAAATTCAATGGTATAATTTTATTTTAGGTTTGACGATATTTGACCAGTCAATTTACGTAAAAATCCAAATTAGGTCACAAATTGGGCATGGTTTTCAATTTAGGTCAAGATAGGTTGCAAAGGCCAAATTGAAGGTTCTAAACCCTAGGGAGTATTTTTTCATGAATTTTAGAGGGCTTAGTTGATTTTTATCCTGCCTAGAACCTCGTGAATTAAAGTAGGTTTACTTTTAGGGTTACATAATGTCATTTAATTCCTAGAAGTTGCTATAACCCTTTTCTGATCAGATCATCCCACTTCCTTCCTTATTAAGCTCATTTAACCTGTGTTTAGATGCTTAGACACCCTGATTGTTCATTACATTGGTAAAATTACAGTTTTACCCCTTATGACTTGTTTCATTCTTCAATTTAGAATTCTCTGAGTTAGGCTTTTCTTTAGGTTTTGTCGGAGCTTTTTCACAATTATTTAGATCAAATTGTGCCAGTTAGGATTCATGATGAGGCTCTCATCATACTCCCATGCCTATCTTTTGCTAGTCCCTTAGCAAAATTTTAAGGTTTTAACCTTTGTTCTAGACCATGAATTTCCTATCAAGTTTAGATAAGTGTCTTTTCTCTTGTATCCTTGATTAAGTCAGAATGCCAATCATAGGCCTAAAAGGTACTCTAGTACCAACCAAGATCCAGATTTGTCTAGCTTTAGCCTTAGTCTTTAGCAAAGGTTTTTAAAGCCTACAGGAACTAACCTAAGGTTTATTGGACTTCATGGTTAAAGCACCCGTGCTTGAGATAATTTTAACCTTGGTTCAGTTCGCAGTGCGTTTTATAAGAGAGAGACAAAAGATTTATATGCTTGGAGAGTTTTCCCTCTCTTTTTCTTTTTAATTCTAGGTTAGGATTTGCTTCACAACACGATCTGTATCAGATTCCTTGTCCCAATCATCAATCCTCAAGGGTTCCTAGCAGTCGATACTTCGAGATAGCACCGTCCATGGTAACCCCCAGAACCCTGGCTTTCGAGATTTCGAGATAATCCCGTCCATGGTGTTCCGTGACCGAATTCAGACCCTTGCAATTGACACTTCGTGATAATGCCATCCATGGAATCTAAACTAGCAGAGTGCTTACATGCCCCCAGTAGGATATGTAAATATCTTAAGAGACAAGCACCGAGGAGATGATATTTTGTTACGCATCTTCGAGGGGAATTTCCCACCTCTCCGTGCTGAGAACTCGTCCAAATCAACTTGTGTTGATCGGTCGCTCCTACTCTAGATGACTTTTCAGAAGATTTTGAAACGCTTCTGCGTGATTTTGATACTTATGCTTACTAAACCAAACTGTGTGTGTAAATTTGGGTGCTTAGGTTACTGAGTCCCGCAAATCAAAAGTTAGTTAACGAGGCCGAATACTCCAAGCCTTGGACCTAATACTTAAGCTTTTCATTCTCCTCAACCTCTTGAGGAATATCTAGATCTTAATGGGTACTAAGAGTTTATCCAAGAATGCCTAAGGTTTGCGTTCTTACTAATCTTGTTTTGCACTTTCCTTTTTCTTTTCTTAATGTGGTCCAAAACTTAGGTTAATTCCTTAATTTCTTACTAACGACTATCACTTTATTTCATTTTGTGCTCCTTTTTTTTTTCATTTTGTTCTTTTTCTCCTCCTCCTTTGTAAAGTCCACAAAAATTTCTTTCCTCCTCTCATTTTATTATTTTTTTTCAAAAAATTTTTAATTTTTATGGTGTTTTTAGCATATGTGAATTTTTTTGTTTAAAATCTTTTCTTACGAGTTTTGCACTTACATACCCCCCCCCATGCCTAAGATTTGCAATGTCCTCATTGTAACTTAAGAGGGTTTTTATTTAGCTTAGTTCATACATTAGGACAGGTATTTTGGTGAGTAGATGGGTCGGGGTGACTGTTGCGGATGATTTCTAATCTCATATGCAAGCACCTAAGGTAGAGTCGGCTATCCTAAAGGATGAACCTTAAGTGCGAAGAGGTGTCAGAAAAGATTTCGGGTTTTTTTCAAAGAGAATGACGGGCTACCTCCCGTTGAGCGCTGAGTTTTACGCCATCGGCTGGGCGAAATATGCTCAGGGAGAATGGAGGATGAATGACGACTCAGCGAAATCTGTAGAGGTTACATCGATGAACGGTTTAAGTCTTTGACCGTTCACGATGAAAGGTTCGGAATCATGGCTGAGAGGACTGATTTCGACGGCTCCATTTCCAAAAACCTGTCAGACAAGATATGGTCCGACCCACTTGGATTGCAGTTTCCCAGGGAAGAGTTTGAGTCGGGCATCGAAGAGTAGGATCTTCTGACCAGGATGAAAGATCTTTATAGATATGTGCTTGTCATGGAAGGATTTAACCCACTCTTTGTAGATCCACGAGCTCTCGTACGCATCAAGGCGTAATTCATCGATCTCGCTTATCTGAAGCTTTCTTTGAGTTCCAACCTTAGAAAGATCTAAATTACAGCTCCGTACTACCCAATAGGCTTTGTGCTCCAGCTCGACGGGAAGGTGACATGCCTTTCCGTACACCAGTCTAAAAGAAGACATGCCTAATTGGGTCTTGTGGGCGGTCCTATAAGCCCACAAAGCTTCCGGAAGTCAGGACGACCAGTCTTTCCTGTTAGGTCGAACAGTGACCTGCAGGATTTTCTTGATCTCCCGATTTGATAGCTCAGCTAGATCATTAGTCTGGGGGTGATAAGGAGTAGAGATTTGGTGAGATACCCCGTATTTGATCATCAGTGACCTGAACTGAGCAGTGGTGAAATGGGTCCCTCCGTCAGAGATGATTGCACGAGGAATCCCGAACCGTGAGAAGATATTCTGATGAATGAATTTGATAACGATCTTATAATCACAGGTTCAGGTCGGAATGGCTTCGATCCATTTGGACACGTAGTCCACAGCAAGCAGAATGTACTCGAAGCCGTCCAAAATAGGGAAGGAGCCCATAAAATCAATCCCCCAAATATCGAAGATTTCGCATACGAGAATCGACTGTAAGGGCATCATGTCGCGATGGCTCATGTTGCCCAAAGTTTGGCAACGACTGCATGCCTTGCAATGACTGTATGCGTCCTTGAATAAAGTGGGCCAATAAAAGCCACACTAGAGGATTTTTTATACAGTTTTGTGCCCAGAGAAGTGGCCACCGCATGCCTAGTCATGGCAGAAGGAGAGAATATCATTGATTTCACCCTCCGAGACACATCTTCGGATAATTTGGTCAGCACCTATACGGAAAAGATACGGGTCTTCCCAGATGTAGTGCTTGGCATCAGAGCGTAACTTGTCTTTCTTGGCCTTCGGTCAATCAGACGGAATCTGATGAGATGTCAAGTAGTTTACTATATCAGCAAACCATGGAAGCCTAGTACCAATAGTCAGTAGGTGCTTATCAGGAAAATGCTCCGTGATGGGTCTAGAAGGGCTGATGATCTCAGAAGGAAGGCGAGACAAGTGGTCAGCTACCACGTTCTGTCTTCCCGCCTTGTCACGAATCTCGAGGATGAATTCTTGCAACAAGAAGATCCATCGAATTAATTGAGGCTTCGCATCCTTCTTGGCAAGGAGATGCCTCACAGCTGTGTGATTCGAGTAGGTTATGACGTGGGAACCCAGGAGATAGGATCGGAATTTTTTGAGGGCAAATACTACGGCTAGCAGCTCTTTCTCCGTAACTGTATAGTTACGCTGAGTCTCGTTAAGCGTCTTGCTAGCGTAGTAGATGACCACGGGTTTCCCATCAACTTTCTACCCCAGAACCGCTCCTACAGCGAAATCAGATGCATCGCACATGATATCAAAGGGTTGAAACCAATCAGGGGACGGTAGGATCAGGGCCTGGGTGACTCGGTCACGAAGGTTCTCAAAAGCTTGAGTGCATTCCTTGGAAATCTCAAAGGGTACATCCTTGGAGAGAAGAGTAGTCAGGGGGCGCGCGATTTTTGAGAAATCAAGGATGAAACGACGGTAAAAATCGACGTGCCCCAGAAAAGAACGGATGTCCCTGATCGAGCTAGGCATAGGAAGACTAGAGATCATATCAACCTTGGTCGATCCACTTGGATGCCTTTCTCTGAAATTAAGTAACCTAGGACGATCCCCTCAGGCACCATAAAGTGGCTCTTTTCCCAGGAAAGAACCAGATTTACGTCGATGCAACGCCTGAGTATATGAACCAAGTGCTGGAGGCAATCATCAAATGATGCCCCAAAAACTGAGAAGTCATCCATGAACACTTCCAGATAATCACCTACCATATCAGAGAATATGGTAAGCATGCACCACTGAAAAGTCGCGGGTGCATTGCAGAGACCGAAAGGCATCCTTCGGAACGCGTACGTCCCCAAGGGGCAGGTGAACGTGATATTCTCTTGGTCCTCAGGATGAATCTCCACTTGGTTATAACCGGAGTACCCATCAAGAAAGCAGAAGAATCTATTTTCTGCTAACTTCTCAAGAATTTGATCAATGAATGGTAGTGGGAAATGATCCTTCTTCGTAGAGGAATTGAGTCTTCGGTAATCTATGCAGACTCTCCACGAGTTGGCTATTCGGGTAAGTATGACCTCTCCGATTTTATTCGTAATGGTGGTGAGTCCTGCCTTTTTAGTCACAACCTGGATTGGGCTCACCCAACGAATGTCGGAGATCGGATAGATGATCCCTGCATCTAACTACTTAATGATCTCCTTTTTCACGACCTCCTGCAGATTGGGATTTAAACGTCTCTGCATCTCACGGGAAGGTCGTGCGCCCTCTTCAGAATAGATACGGTGGGTGCAATAAGAGGGACTTATTCCAGTCAAGTCATCGAGAGTCCAACCAATGGCTCTGCGATGTTGCTGGAGAACAGCAATCAGACGAGATTCTTGATCAGGAGTGAGCTTGGAATTTATAATCACAGGAAATGTCTGATTAGAACCCAAAATGATGTACTTTAAATGATCAGGAAAGGGTTTGAGTTGAAGGATGGGGTTATCAGCAGCAGCAGATGGTTCAAAGTGAGTGTGAGGTACAAGGATAGGAGTTATGGGTTTGTCTGAATCAGGGTCAGACTCCTCTAATTGCGGTTCAAGATCTTCTTGTGGTTGATGAGGTATAATCAGGTTATTCTCAAATTGTGTTTCATCAACCAGAGCTCTGACATCACAAATTTGTTCAATGGCACCACAATTAATCCCTTGTTGGGCCTTAAAGATATCAATTTTTAGGGTTTGATTTCCAAATTTCAGTTCTATTTGGCCCTCCTCACAACTAATGTTGGCCCTCGCAGTGGGCAGAAAAGGTCTCCCTAGTATGATCGGTGTATCCCTTGGGTTTTCAGGTGCATCCATATCTAAGACTATGAAGTCTACAAGGAAATAGAAATCCCTTACCCTAATAATAACATCCTCAAGAATTCCTTTGGGTGACTTGATAGATCGGTTTGCTAACTGCAATGTCACCACAGTCAGTTTTAGGTCGGATTATTCTAGATGATTGAGTAGGGATGTGGGTATCAAGTTGATGGAGGCACCCAAGTCTAATAATGCTCTATCAAACTGGGTTTTACCTATCTTGCATGAAATCAGAGGAGTGCCTGGGTCTTTTATCTTGGGTGGGAGTCTGCTCAGGATTACAGAGCTGGCTTGCTCTGATAGTACAATTGGACTCCCACTCTTGGTTCGTAGTTTACGCTGAGGTGTATACACATTCTTCAAAAATCGTGCGTAAGCCGGTACGTGGCGAATTGCATCCATCTAGGGAATGTTTATTTGGACCTGCTCAAAGAGCTTGACCACGTCCTCCTCAAGAGCCACGGATTTGGTTGTCATCTTTCCCTTGGTCAAGGCCTCGGGAAATGGAACCTTGGTTGGTTCCTCTAGGGTAGGTCCAGGTCTTTGATCTAGGACAGGAATAGGAACGTCCTGGATTACTGTCCTAGGGTTTGGGTCACTACCAGGCTTAGAGTGGTCTGGATAAGGTGGATCTTGGGTCACTTTACCACTACGGGTGGTTACAGAATTTAGCCCTGCCTGGTTCTGGTTAGGGTTTGGTAGGATGGGTTGCTGCTGCTGGTAACTCGCATAGGAAGTTGAAGCCTCCATCCCGTCAGGTGAAGGAATAGAGGGGGCCTGATAAACCATATGTGCTTGGCCCGGGTTTGGGTTCATAACGCGCCTATGGGTCGGCACGCTATTAGGGTTGGGAAGGGGCTAAGAAGGAAGTGTGACTGGTTGGAGAGAATTCGCCAACTAGCCAGTTGGTTTCGGACCTCTGTGATTTCGTCCTTGTGTTGCTTTTGAATAGCCGCATTCATTCTCTGAATGTCAGCCAGAGTCTGAAGGATGAGGGACATTTGGTGTTGGTTTGGCCCGGATGGAAAAGTAGGGTTAGGCCAAGGCTGAGGCGGTTGGTAAGGACGAGGTGCTTGTGGACGGGACTGAAAAGATGGTCTTGGATTCTAGGAATTCCCCGCCCACTGGAAGTTGGGATGCTTTCACCATCCAGGGTTGTAGGTGTTGGAAAATGGGTCATTCTGGATGTCGTTGAGGCCCTCGCAGGTATGAGGAGCCTTAGAAAAGTCAGAGAATAGGGGAGTGGAATTCCCCTGGCTAGAATAGAAAGGGTCGGAGGTTCCTCCGATCTGAGAGTCAGATGGGGGTGGATACGATTCCACCCCAGGAGAAGGTCGGTGGAAAATGTTTTACATAGTCTCCCGTGAGGAAGGAGGCTGTGCAAAGGAATTCTGCGCAAAGGTGGCTCGCTACAAGCGCTGAGTCAGCTCATCCACCTTCTTCTCAATAATAAAGACCTTGTCCAATCGACTAGCCATCAATTCCAAGTTGACTGATGCGGATAGGCCCTGCATCTCGTTTGCTCCCCTTAGGTTCGTCGATGCGCGGGTATTCGTCCTGTCGAATAGTCCCATCGAGTCATTATTGATGGAGTTCTCGCACATATTCTCGAGAATCTCTCACACAGTATCTTCATGCTGACCCATGATATTCCCTCCGCAAGTTGCATTGATGAACAGTCTAATATCCTCACGGAGTCCCTGGTAAAAAGACTGGACTTGTTCCCAATTAGGAACTCCGTGATGGGGGCACTTTCTCATGATATCCTGAAAACCATCCCAAGCCTCATGAAGAGGTTCTCCAGTTTGTTGCGTGAAGTGAGTAATCTGATGGTGCAAGGTAATGGTCCGACCAACGGAAAAGAACTTCTTCAGGAACTCAGACTGAAGTTCCTCCCAATTGTTGATCGGCAGGGTCTGTGTTTGATACCAATGGGCGGCCTTGTCCATAAGGGAGAAAGAGAACATCTTCATAAGGAAAATATCCCGATTTTACGCATCTGACCCGAAAGTCTGGGCCAGATGCTTTAGCTATTTGATGTGCTGGAAGGGATCTTCAGAATTAAGCCCACGGAATTTAGGTATGGCATGAATCATGTTGGGCTTCAGTTCAGAATCAGGTCCTCCAGTCGGGATTCTGACTCGAGGCTCAATAGCCACCGCAGCGGGATTATAGTGATCTCGCATCATAGGACGCTGCGGTGGGTGCATGAAGTTCTGGAAGAGGTCATTGAGTCACTGGAGCTGGTGCTTCAGATTGTTCTCTTCCTCAACTGGCTGAGCCATTGTGGAAGAAGAAGGTGAGTTAGGTTCGGAATCAGAGGAGAGGTCTATGTGAAGTGTTGGTTGCACAAACAAGGGCATCGAGGCTCGGCCTTGGGGAGAGTGAATTTCTAAAGGAGGTTTCAAGGACCTCCTTCCAAACATACACTGATGGAGTGGATGAGTTTAGCAGGTGCTGGACCCAATCAAGACACTCAAAATGTTAGGTGACTATAGAGGTCCAGGGCGAATGGACCCCTTGATCAGAAGGTCGTCCACCTGAGAATTACCTGGGCAGCCAGAGAGGGTGAGTCCCGCAAAGACCCCTATAAGGTAGAGCTCCCCCACGGGTTACAGGGTTTCCCCCACCCGACCTCTCTTGTCACTGAGATTCCAGGTAAACCAGAATGGGGACCTTGACCTCTTAAGTCTACCACTTTTAATTAGGATCAAGGTGCTTAGGGTTTTCACTTGAACTTTAACCTTTTGAGTGCAAAGAGTGACCTAAGTTAAAGGTTGGTTGATCCAAGGAATCAACTTCACCTATTAGTTCCTTTGAGAGCTTATTAGGTCTTGTCTTTTAGGGTTCAAGTGTTTTTAAGAGCCAAATTTCTTAAGATTTCTCTTAATAGATGTTTTCAAGCAATAGCTTGGGCACACTTCTTTTGGGATTTTTCCATTCTTGCTTAGAAAAGTGTGTCTCTAAAACCCTAGCTTTGAATCTTATATTGGCTCTAATTGGTCCAGATAGTTGCCTCTAGATTAGGTAATTAGGGCTAAAGCAAGAAGGTTTTAGCCCTAACTACCTTTAATGGATGTACAGATAAAGTATGTTGAAATTTGAAAACAGGCAACTTTGGTGTTTTACTACGTATGAAAGACAGGTTACTCCTAAATTGCTTTTTTCTTTTTCTTCCTTTTTAGAATTTAGGGGTTTAAACGAGAGGATAGAAAATTACCTATCCTTGGTGTGGTTGTTGTGCGACTGTTTATTTTCCTCTTGATTTCCTATGCCTGCACAACAAAAGAGAAGAGATTAGTCACTAGGAAATAAAAAATTGTGAATCAATAGCCTCTAGAATGGCTGTTGCTCCCTGGCAACGGCGCCAAAAACTAATCGCGTCGCTAGGGTTTCGTGTGTTTTGAAGTTCTAGGCATTGTAGTATATCACAAAAAGCCACTACCAGTTTACAATTTATTACTCAGAATTAAAAGTTTCTTGAGGTCAAACTCATGGAGCAAACTATGATTCCAGAAGCATATGAATTCACAATATATATTGTTTTACAAAAATTAAGACAGGAGAGAGAGAAAAGCAAAAATTCTCTTCTTAGCTTTTTCTTCTTCTCTCTTCTTCTTTTCAGCCGGTTCTCTTCTTCAACCTGTCTTCTTCTTTCTTCTTCTTTTTTCTTTGTTGCAACTGCCTCCTTCTCTTTCTTTCTTTCTTCAGCTGCTATGTCCTTCTTCTTCTTTTCTTCTCTAATTTTCTTCTTTCTTCTGCGTCTTCTTCTTCTTTGCGACAGAGGCTCCCTCCTTCTCTTTTCTCTTTCTTTTTCTCTGGCCTGTCCTCTGCTCTTCTCTTCTGCTTCACTCCTTCCTTTCTTTCCGACGTCTGATTCAGAAATAAGACGCCTTAACTGATCAGCCTCTCCTTTTCTTTCCTCTTGGCTTCTCTGGCTTCTTCTGCTCCTCTCCTTCCTTCCTTCTCCTTTCTTCTTCTCTGCGGCTAAGTCCCAGCCGCTGCTCTTCCTCTTCTTCTTTCTTTCTTCCTTCCTTCTTCTCTTCTACAGCTCCTTGCTTCTTCCTTGCTCACCTATTCCCTGCACAAACACACAAGTTCAACGCAAAACCTAGCCTACCCTCTTCTCGCATCTCTCTCTCTCTAAATCTCTCTTTGGTACGCTCTCCCAGAGCCGAGTAATCGGGTGGGGTTGCGTGCCCGGGTCCAGGCGCACCGGCGTGGGTGGTGCGTGAGGAGTGCATAGGAGTAGGGATAGTCGGGTCAGGTCAGGTTTGCATGGGAAGAGCCGCGGACGAGACTCGGGTGATAGGTGAGGAGGGACCTCACCCTAATGTTTCGAGGCAAAATGCCTAGAGCACTTTTACAATTTATGTGTGGGCATGTGGCCACACACTTCCAAGGTGGGACTAAAGTCCCACCTCTGCTCCGTGCGCCTGCAGGCAAGAAGTTGCGAGCAATTGGGGCAGCAGCGAAGGCTCGCGACCCCAATTGAGAACCTAGGCACACTCGCGGAAGTGTTCCGCGTTGCCTGGGGCCTGCACCTGATGCTGAAAGGGCCTGGAGCTACTCGCTGTGCAGCTCCTGTTGTTCGTCAATGGCGGCGAGGGGGAGCGAAACCTGAAAGCACGAAAACGGCTTCATGGACACGTCAGACAACTCAGGAAGCTTCGCCAGAGTACGACGAAGGCAATGCGGTGGTCGGCGTGGCGAGAAAATGCCTGTGGTCGTGTGCCTAGGGCACACTACAGAGGTGCAGGTGGGTGTGTTCAGGGGGTGTTCTGAGTGTGTGGAGTGGTGGTGTGAGTGGGGGAAATGCTTGAGTGGAGTGAGGGGGAGCTTCTCGGCTTATCGGCGAGGGGTGGAATGGCCTGTGGAGGTGGAGCGACCTCACCGGAGTTGGTGGCTGGAGGTGGAGCAGATGGAGGTGGTAGTGGCAGTCGAGGGGTTAAAAGTGCCAATTTAAGAGGGGAAAATAACAGAGAGAGAAAGGGGAAGGTTTTTACCTACTTAATTGACAAAGAGGGAAAGAGGGGCGCCCGACGCGTGCCTACCGGAGCTGGGGACGAAGGTGCCCAGAAGGGGGGTAACGGCAACGAGGAGGGGATCTGGAGGCATTAGCTGGTGCAGCCTGGCGTGGGAGGATGAGGCGGAGTGAGCTCTGCTGCAGGTATGGCAGTAGAGCGACGAGGAGGTGGAAGAAAGATCGCCGGAAGCTTGGGCTGTCTGACCGAAGTGAGAGGAGACGAAGTTTGGGGTGTTCTTCGGCAAAAATGAGCTTGCCAAAAATGGCTCCCCCTGCTGCTTCTTATAGAGGTGCTGACGAGGAGAGGATCTCGAGGGGGCGACGTGGGGAGCTCGTCGGAGATGGTCAGAGATGGAGACCCATGCCTTTCGTGCGTTCGCACGAGAGGCATGGGTCTCCATCTCTGACCATCTCGGACGAGCTCCCCACGTCTCCTTTCGTGTGTTCGCACGAGAGGCATGGGCAGCCGCAGGTCAAAGGGAAGGGTCCCTACGAAAGAGGACAACGTGGGGAACCCCCCGTTCGTTCCGGAGAGCGGTCCCCATACCCTGCGCGACTCCATCCTCTACGCAAGGTCGCCGGAGGTATGGTGCCTGCGTGGGGTGGCAGGAAGGACCGTTCTGCAAAGAATGAAGGAGAAGATAGGGGGCTAAATGCAAGGGTTTAAAAAGATAAAGGTCAAAAAGTAATTCAAGAGGACCAACTTGTAAAATCGGTCAAGATGGTCTTCTCTTAAGCCCAAATTTTTGTACCAACCTAATTTGAACCTAAGGAATTCAATGGTATAATTTGATTTTAGGTTTGATCATGTTTGACTGATCAATTTGCGTAAAAATCCAAATTAGGTCACAAATTGGGCATGGTTCTCAATTTAAGTCAAGATAGGTTGCAAAGGCCAAATTGAAGGTTCTAAACCCTAGGGAGTATTTTTCCATAAATTTTAGAGGGTTTAGTTGATTTTTATCCTACCTAGAACCTCGTGAATTAAAGTGAGTTTATTTTTAGGGTAACAGAATGTCATTTAATTCCTACAAGTTGTTATAACCCTTTTCAGATCAGATTATCTCACTTCCTTCCTTATTAAGCTCATTTGACCTGTGTTTAGACCCTTAGACACCCTAATTGTGTACTGCATTGGTAAAATTACAGTTTTACCCCTTATGACTTGTTTTATTCTTCAATTTAGAATTCTCTGAGTTAGGCTTTTCTTTAAGTTTTGTAGAAGCTTTTTCACACTTATTTAGATCAAATTGTGCCAGTTAGGGTTCATGATGAGGCTCTCATCATCGGGTCGTAATAGAACAAGTAGGTAGACAATCTCTTGCCTCTAACCAAGTGCAACATGCCCATTGAGGCACATGTCCTTTAGCCTAAAGGAGCTTCCAGACATTGAGAATAGGCCCTCTCAATCTAATGGAATCCTAGACTTTGGAGGTAGAGATGCCACCTTCAAGGGTGAGAGGAGACTCCCAATGGTTCACATGGTAGAAATGGTCAAGCATAATAGGCCTAAGCACAATCATTCTTGCCCAAGAAATCGAGTCGAAGCGCTGGTGGGTCGTGAGAAGAAAGTTCCCATAGCATGATCTCATCCACCCACTCCAGATAGAGTCATTAACTTGGATCAATTTCCAAATCCTTTGGGTAAAGGCTACCACTTCCAACTCTTCGAATCTATAGAGGTTGAGGCCACCCTCATCAAGCAGCTGGCAGACATTCTTCTAGGCCATGAGGGGTGATTTGCCATCCCAAATGAAGTATGTAGCCATCTTCCTCAATCAAGCCAGAGTACCTTTCCTCACTGTCATATTCGTGAGCCATAATTTCAGGATCCCCTCAACACCCTAGGCCACCCATCTAATTTTGCCCATCCATGATAGCAGCTTCCTTCTCTAGCCACTACGCATCTCCTTCACCTGGTCTTCTAGCACATTGAGTAGGGATGAGCCCCATACGTTGAGAACAGGGTGTTGGTGCAAGGGCACCACGGTTGTTAATTTTGATGATAACAAAACATGTATTATTTAACATTTGCATTGAGTTTATAAGTTTCAGGAGAATGCAAATGGACTCAAGTATGGAGGAGGAGCTCAAGCTCATGTCCATGGTGGATTGGAGGAACTTGATGGAGGAGAAGAGCTTCGCTTGGAGCAAAAGTTTGAAGAAGGAAGGAGATGAAGAATATGATAGATACTTTATTCATGTATTCATTTGTTGTTTCTTTTGCTCTTATTTTCTATTTAGATAATTGTTAAAGAGCTTCAAAGTTACCTAACAGTAGCCCTCAGAACACTTACTCTAACCTAGGACACTTAGGTTGTTCATAAGAGAACTTAGAAAATCAAAATAGGTTTCCAACAGCCTGATCAGACGTCCAATCTGAAAATCAAACATCTAATCTTAGACTTTAAGACGTCTGACCATTTGATTAGACGTCCAAACACTTAGGCTAGACTTAGTGCCTTATGTCTGTTAATTTCAAACGACCAACCCTTAGTCCAGACATCTTAGAAGACGTCTGTTGAGCACGCGAATCTACGCTAACGTGTTTGGTTTTTGGAAAAACCCGTCGTTGTAGTTCGAAAGCGAAGGATTCGTGTTCAACAAATAAAATTTATACCGAAATAAGAATTCCGGGTCGAACACAGGGAGGCGAACATTTGATTTAAAAACTCCGCGTTTCTTTTTTATTTTGTCACGAAGAAATTCAATTTAAACTATCTAAGTATCTACAACAAATAAAAGAGAGAGAGGGAGTAAGAGAGAGAGAAAGAATACTATACATGGAAATCAAAATGAGATGTAGAATAGACAAGGAATTTATCATAAAAGAGTTCTTTCATTACAACTAGAAAACATAAAACAATTACTCTAGAAAGCATTAAAAGAATGGAGGGAGAAATGTCCTCCTCGACGATCGCTCGGAGGACGAATAGACTACTCTAGAAAGCAGTAAATCTATACTAGAAAGCAGTAAAAAGAATAGGGAGAGAGAAATCCTCCTCGACGGTCGCTTGGAGGACGAGCCGGACGGGACGACGCCTGGACGAAGGAGAACGAAGCGGGACGAAGGAGGACGAAGCAGAAGAACGGGAACGAAGCAGCACGCCGTCGTCGTCGCGGGATCCACTTCCGAAGGGGGACGAAAATTTGGACTTTATCTCGCGAGAAGCATCCCGGGTGTGGGACAAGCTTCTCTTGAGCTTTGGAGAGGTAGAGAGGAGAAGGAAGGGATGAAAATTTCGTATGGAGGGGGTCTCCTTTTATAGTTGCAAGGAGTGGGGGCAAAATGGACATTACATCTTCAAAATAATAAATAAGGGGTCTTTAGTGACGGATAAAACCGTCGCTAAAGCCCCGCCGTCGCCGTCGCCGCCGCGCCACGCGCGCCCGCTCGGCTACCTGCGCGCGTAACGCAGACGCACGTCCGCGTCGTCTCAGCCGTCCGATCGCGAGATCGGACGGCTTAGATCGCGCCCGCGCCCGCTGCGTAGCGCGCCGCCCGCGTGCGATCGCGCGCCCACCAGGGCGTCCAATTGCGCGTCGGCGCTATCGGGCGCGCGCGGCCGTTGGATCTTCATCCGACGCTCGTGCGCGCTCGCTCGCCCGCGCCTTCGACCCCCTCTCCGCGGCTCGAACCCGCGACCTCCGCTTCGCCCGCAGCTGCGTAGCCGCTGCGCTACGCGGTGAAATGGTCGCGCGGACGTTTTTAAACGCGCGCGACCGCAGCCGTTGGATCGAGATCCAACGGCGGAGAGGAGACGTTGCGTGGTCTTCACAGGACTCCTGCGGCCGATTGGGCGGCTGGGATGGCGCCACGTGGCGCTATCTTGGCCGTCCATCTTCTGGAAGTTGTAGATGGTGCCACGGATGTCGGATTGACTTGATTTTTGTGTCGTTCGGCTGCGATCGTCGATCCGAATTCATCCGTGTGGTCGGATTTTCCATCTGAAGTGCGGATTTACACCATCCTGGCCCTTGATCTTCTAGGGTTCCTCGGTCTCTATCTGATGCTACGGATGCCTGATTAGGGCGATCTTGGAGTCGTTGAACTCCAATCGTCGCCCTGATCATATCCATACGGTTGGATCTTTGATCCGAGGCCCCGATAAAATATTTGCCCTGTCCAAGCACATAAAAGGAGACAATTAACCTCCATTTTATTCAAACTACTCTAAATGCAAGATGATGCATGTAATGCAATATTTATATCATGAAATGCAATCCTATGCTTAAGAACATGCATAAATAGACATTTTAAGTAGTGTAAATGTGTTTACATCATACCCCCATGCCTATCTTTTGCTAGTCCCTAGCAAAAACTATATGTTATTTATAAAAGAATTAGGTTAGATTATTTGGACCTGAGTTATTTTCAATCATTAAGAAATTGTCTACTTAAGAACTGAACTTTCAAAGACACAACAGTGCCCGGGTATCAGCCAAAATGCAGACCGCCTCAAGCCTCGCCTTATTCAAAGAAAAATTTCTTTTTCTGTTTTTACTCTCTTTTTTTTTTTAGATTTTCAAATTTTAGGGTTTAAGAGTGGCTTTCTACGGCCATTCAACTCACCCAAGATTTGATGAGAACCCTAAGTTTTAAGCATCTTATTGTGATTGTGATAGACTCGTTGACCGGCAATTAAAACGGACTTCGGATTTCTACGCCTCTAGGTGACCTCAAAAAGAATTCTGCCTAAAGGTGTATCTTTACAACCGGTAGCTTTCTCCCTACTTTTATTTTTTAACGGGGTCAACACAAGGGTGAATCCAGTGTATATCTCCCCGGTTTATTCTACTTCTCCGCTTCTTCCTAAGTGTTTTGGGAATTTTTAGTGCATTTTCTGAGCTGGGTTCTGGACAACCGGTCGATGAGCTGTTACCACCGACAACTTGCCAGCCATACTCGTGCGGCGAAGTGTGGCTTATTTCTTTTTGTTCTTTTCTCCTTTTTTTTTTTTTTTTTTTTTTTTTTTTTTTTTTTAAGTAGGTGGCTTCCCTGGTCTAAGATTTACCTAAAGGCAGCAAAAAGAGAAAGGTCCAGTGACTGGGCTCTGGACAACCTACCTATGGGCTGTTACCCACGATAACTTGCCAGCCATATCACCCTAGAAGGTTCATTAGCTACCCAATTTCCGTTAAAATCGCCAAACAACGAGTCAGTGCAAAGAAAGTGTGTAGATGCTTAAGACTCAAAATTCCCTCACATCAGAGGGCGGGTTGATAAGTCGTGTACTTATCACCCAAACTTATTTACTCCAATTATAATAAAATTCAGGTTGGCGAGAACTCGAAAAACAAATCCACATTTTAGTGGATACATAGGCTGATTAAGTCCAAAGACCTGAAGGGTCTTTGTGTTCAAATCATAATATAGTATTTCTTAAGATCGAAAATTTTCTGAAACCCAAATTCTCTTTCCTAATTTTGATTTTTTTTTTTTTTTTTTTAAATAAAACAAATCTACGGAGCTGACGAATGAATTCAAAGATAAATATCCATCCCCCCATGCCTATCTAATGCAATGTCCTCATTGTATTAAAAAGACATAAGTGGAAAAGCGTAGAAAGCACCTGAATTGCGTGGATATCGGGTCCGCTCCGAGATGAAAATGAAAAAGAACTGTATATGTGCTGAGTTTAGTGCCTTCAGCTAGGCACACTATACAAAGAAAAGAAATGAAGAACTCACATGTGCAGGTCAGAATTAGAATAAACAGAAGAATCCTCTGACCTGTCAGCAGAGGTCCACAGATGTGGACCAGATTGTGGTGCAGACCCACTCCCCATAATCGAGAATATCTTAGGTTCTGGATAAAAATTACCCAAAACCTAAAATCAGAATGCAAGCGGGGTCGGGCCTGCGATTTGTGAGGATGCAACCCAAGGCCAAAATGTCGGGTTACAGAGAATTGAAGCTCAAAAGGATAATCGTTAAATGTGTGCTTGAGTTTGACATCCTCAAAACAAATGTCGTAAGGGTTCTGATTTGATGGTTTCAGTTTAAAAGGAACCCTTCGACTCAATCTTCCATTTCCTCCAAAACTGACTTCCCAAATCAGAATTTCCCAGCTCCTATCCTCCTCATTCGGCATATCAAATTCCATGACCTCTTGTATATTCATCACCCCGTCTGAAATCTCCAAGTCTAGATGATGTGGCAAAATCAAAATTGACTTGGGTCTAATTATCTCAGAATTAAAATCATCAATAAGCTCAACAGGGTGTAACTGATAATCAGGGCATTGAATTAATTCCTCCAGAAAATGCGATTCTGGATCTGTATCGTGTGCCCTAATAAGATCAGTTTCCTCAGTTATTGGGCTATCAAATGATCTATTAGATTCCTCAGGCCCAATTGTCTCACAAAAATCGTGATTTGAAAACTCGTGTGAGACTTCGCAACTTGAATCTTCACCATCAAAGAAATCAGGATCCGTATCAATGTATGTCCCAAAATCAGTTGTCACTTTGTGTTCCCAGGAGACATACGTTTTCTCGTAACCCGGCTCAGGGATCTCAGGTGAAGAAATCAGATCATCCTTAATTGGTTGCTTTAATTCAATCTGGTCAGCTTCGTAACACGTGTCCCCCCCAACAGGTGCCTGAGCGGGTTCTGTCATTGGCTTTCCTGAAGAGAGTTCATCCTGGGAATTATTCCAAGATTGAATCAAAGCAACCACGAATCTCATCCTCAATTTCGCTAATTTCCCAAGTAGAAACTCACCCGGGTTCTTATCCTTAACATCCTGGAGCCAATCCAACAAAGACTTGTTTAAATCATCAATCATTTCAATCAGGGGCTCCAATCTCTCAATGCAAGGTATTGGCTGAACTTCTAAAGATTGAATGATATTCCTCAAGTTAGCCAGAACCTTGTCTTGAACCTGATTAACCTGAACCAAATGAGTTGGTTCAGGGTTGGGCGGGTTTGACATCAATGTAGAGGAATTAACGAATTGAGATTCGTTATACCCATCCTGATAATAGATCATTTCAGATTGTTCATAAGATGGAGATGACCTAAAGGCAGTGAAATCAGAGGATGGGTAAGGATCAGTGTATCCTTCTTGATTGTAGATCGCATTAGGTTGTTCATGAAAGGAGGACGATCTATAATCGATGCAACTCTGAGAAGGATAGAATTGAGAATCAAAGTGTTCAGGGTTAGACCCTAAACACGGGGGTCCGGAATTGTATCCCCAATCCGAATTATCCCAACTAACTGATGGTCGATTACAATACGAGTTGGGATAATCGTCATGTTGAGGATAATTTACAACAGGAGGGAAAGAGTGGGAATGCGTGAAATATGTGGAAGGATTCATGAGACACGGGAGGAAGAAAGGTGCCCTACAATACAAACAATCAAACCTGTCCTTAAATGGGTTAGCCTACAGACCTACAGACTCTCAAAACCCGTCTTGAGATAAAGGAACGATTTGATCTACTTCTGTCTGTTCAATCCAACCAGTTAGAAGGAGGGACTGGGGAGAAGGTTCTTCCTTCGGCTTGCGCCTCCGGTTCCTAGTGTACCCCCCAGCCGCGATCGTTTGACTCTGCTCCCCTAGCTAGACATCAGATTGAACAGTAGAAACAGACTAATCGAAAATAATCTCGTTCTGAGTTCTGAAGAGCGAGTCCAATCCTTAAGGCCAACGTCTACTCTGTTTTATTTAGGGCTAGGTTTGAATGTGCTTTGGAATGTGATGGGCCCTTTAAATGGGTTGTGCCCTTAATGATTGATTGCTTTGTGTGTTCGTGCACAACCAGTGGTTTTCAAGCAAGATTATTTTTGATGTGGTGAATTTTAAGGTTCAAATCCTGCTTAGTAGCTTTTAGGATTCAACTTTAGGTGTTTTCAATCAAGTTTCATTGGCACACCAGGTTTTGCAAGCACAGGTGAAGATATTTTCCTTTAAAGTTTAAAAAGAATGTGGAGTGCCTGGTAGATCCCTAAGAGTTGAACCTAATTGGCAGCTACTTGATGAGTTGATTTTATTTGAAGTGGTGCGGCCCAATCAACTCAAACAATTGGCCTTATGCACCACCTAATTAGGTACACAAATGATTACCCAATCTGATTTCTACTCGATTATGTGTTTGGATGTGTGTACCGGCTCCTAAGATTGGTTTTCCGGTTGAGTTAGAAAATCAGATGAGGTTGTGTACCTCTGTGAGATTTTTTTATTTTTTTCTTTTTTTAATGTGGGGGTTGGAGTGAGTATGGATGTCAAACAACAAACAATCTAACCTTAGAGTTTATAAGAACACCTAGGTTGATTGATGTTTGAATTATTATGTGATGAAATGAAATCTAATGGGTGGGAGGTGGGGGGTAACTTACAAAACCTTCCACAGCACTTTACTCCGATCTACCGCTTTTGCCTGTCTCGAAAGAGTACCTGCAATTACAATAAGAAAGGAGAAAAGTGAGGTAAATGATTTGTAAGTTACAAAACGCGAAGAGAAATCAAAGAGCGTTGCCTCCCCGGCAACGGCGCCAAAATGTTGAGCGCGCGAATCTACGCTAACGTGTTTGGTTTTTGGAAAAACCCGTCGTTGTAGTTCGAAAGCGAAGGATTCGTGTTCAACAAATAAAATTTATACCGAAATAAGAATTCCGGGTCGAACACAGGGAGGCGAACGTTTGATTTAAAAACTCCGCGTTTCTTTTTTATTTTGTCACGAAGAAATTCAATTTAAACTATCTAAGTATCTACAACAAATAAAAGAGAGAGAGGGAGTAAGAGAGAGAGAAAGAATACTATACATGGAAATCAAAATGAGATGTAGAATAGACAAGGAATTTATCATAAAAGAGTTCTTTCATTACAACTAGAAAACATAAAACAATTACTCTAGAAAGCATTAAAAGAATGGAGGGAGAAATGTCCTCCTCGACGATCGCTCGGAGGACGAATAGACTACTCTAGAAAGCAGTAAATCTATACTAGAAAGCAGTAAAAAGAATAGGGAGAGAGAAATCCTCCTCGACGGTCGCTTGGAGGACGAGCCGGACGGGACGACGCCTGGACGAAGGAGAACGAAGCGGGACGAAGGAGGACGAAGCAGAAGAACGGGAACGAAGCAGCACGCCGTCGTCGTCGCGGGATCCACTTCCGAAGGGGGACGAAAATTTGGACTTTATCTCGCGAGAAGCATCCCGGGTGTGGGACAAGCTTCTCTTGAGCTTTGGAGAGGTAGAGAGGAGAAGGAAGGGATGAAAATTTCGTATGGAGGGGGTCTCCTTTTATAGTTGCAAGGAGTGGGGGCAAAATGGACATTACATCTTCAAAATAATAAATAAGGGGTCTTTAGTGACGGATAAAACCGTCGCTAAAGCCCCGCCGTCGCCGTCGCCGCCGCGCCACGCGCGCCCGCTCGGCTACCTGCGCGCGTAACGCAGACGCACGTCCGCGTCGTCTCAGCCGTCCGATCGCGAGATCGGACGGCTTAGATCGCGCCCGCGCCCGCTGCGTAGCGCGCCGCCCGCGTGCGATCGCGCGCCCACCAGGGCGTCCAATTGCGCGTCGGCGCTATCGGGCGCGCGCGGCCGTTGGATCTTCATCCGACGCTCGTGCGCGCTCGCTCGCCCGCGCCTTCGACCCCCTCTCCGCGGCTCGAACCCGCGACCTCCGCTTCGCCCGCAGCTGCGTAGCCGCTGCGCTACGCGGTGAAATGGTCGCGCGGACGTTTTTAAACGCGCGCGACCGCAGCCGTTGGATCGAGATCCAACGGCGGAGAGGAGACGTTGCGTGGTCTTCACAGGACTCCTGCGGCCGATTGGGCGGCTGGGATGGCGCCACGTGGCGCTATCTTGGCCGTCCATCTTCTGGAAGTTGTAGATGGTGCCACGGATGTCGGATTGACTTGATTTTTGTGTCGTTCGGCTGCGATCGTCGATCCGAATTCATCCGTGTGGTCGGATTTTCCATCTGAAGTGCGGATTTACACCATCCTGGCCCTTGATCTTCTAGGGTTCCTCGGTCTCTATCTGATGCTACGGATGCCTGATTAGGGCGATCTTGGAGTCGTTGAACTCCAATCGTCGCCCTGATCATATCCATACGGTTGGATCTTTGATCCGAGGCCCCGATAAAATATTTGCCCTGTCCAAGCACATAAAAGGAGACAATTAACCTCCATTTTATTCAAACTACTCTAAATGCAAGATGATGCATGTAATGCAATATTTATATCATGAAATGCAATCCTATGCTTAAGAACATGCATAAATAGACATTTTAAGTAGTGTAAATGTGTTTACATCAACGTCTGATGACATTGCCAGACGTCCAACTAGAGGACCGTTGGCTTTATCAGGCTAATCTTAGAGGATTAACTCTTTATATAACCTTCTTTCACTTTCAGACGTCCGTAGTAATCCCTAGACGTCTAATAAGTAGACGTTAGGCCCAAATCACCTTTTGTCAAATAATTATAGCTGTTTAGCCTTGGAAAATCCATTCCCGCAAAAGATTGCATTTCTAGACATTCAAACTTTGTGCCAGATGACCGACCTGTCGTCTAACCAACAAGACCTATAACCCTATTTAGGTCTAGACAAAAACAAGAAGGAAACACGTCTTAAATTAAACGTTTAACCTTAAATCCAGATGTCTTAAGAGTGATCTTTAGATGTCCATCTTGATCCAACTTCAATCAGATCTTCCACTTTTCTAGATCAGACGACTAATTCCTAAATCAGGCGATGACCCAGACATCTGATAATAGATTCAGATGTCTGATAACCCTATCAGAATCATAAATAACCCTAATTTCAACCTGATTTACCTTGGGATAGCTCCCAACGACTAAAGAAGCCTTCCAACGATTAGAAGAGGCTTCTAAACCCTTCTTAGGACCTCTATAAATAAAGGAGCACCCTTCCTAAGCTAAGATACACCAAGGAAAACTACTTCCACACTCTTTTGTGTCATAGAGAAGAAATCATCAAGAAGAGAAGTGATCTTACTCTTCAAGTCCCATTCAAGAAATCTGAGAGCGTCGTTACTCTACCAAGATCACACCTAAGTACTTCTATCTAAGGAAAGTCTCTTTTGCCTCTAGAAGTTAAGTTTAAGATATATACTTTGTGGCTTTATAGATTCTGTTGTATTTTCCTTATTTTTGGTTGAGTATTCACTTTGCAAATTCCCGTCTCCTTCATGAGACAAAATACTCCTCGTGAAGAGAGGTTTGAGGTACACTACCCTTATATAAAGTAGTGTTGTTGTAAGAGGTTAAGTTACTCGCTTTTAAGTGACTTGATAGTGAATTTGATCGACTCGGTCGATCGAAAAATCCTAAACCGAGAGTTTTAGGTAGTGGTTTTTATCCGGGTTTGGATTTCCACCTAAAAATCATTGTGTACTTGTGATTGCATCTTTTTGTATGATTGGTATTAAATTTTTCACATTATTTTCATATCATGCAAATCTCACCCCTTTCGTTAGAGAACCTACAGAGAGATCCCCATATACTCGCAGGAAAACTATCCTTCTAGAACTCTCAAAGTGAGGCAAATGTGCCACTAGTCCTTAGCACTTTTGGCAAGGAAAACACAACTTTTGGTCCCATTGAGTTTAAGACAAGTGACCACAGTTAGCACGGTCAATGCATTCTTTATGCCCTAGAAGATATGACCTCATCCTAGAAGCAAATAAGTAGATCATCTGCAAAGAGCAGGTGTGATGGGAATACAACACCTCAAATTCTAGCCAACCTTATGTGCTTCTCCCTGACTTGGATGTCAAGGAAGAGGGAAAAGTTGTTGATCACAAGTTTAAATAAGAGAAGGAATGAGGGATCACATTGGCAAAGTCTTCTCGAGGTGCAGAGAAACCCCACTAAGACCCCATTGACAAGTCAGGAGAAAGATAGGTCCCAAATATATCTCCCGATCCATTTCATCCAAGTGTCGAAAAATCTCAGAGAGTGGAGGACCTTAATTATAAGGTCTCTCCTTAACGTATCCAATGCCTTGAAAATATTCATTTTGACACACATTCAAGGTGCCGTCTCAAGGGAGTTGAATCTTATGAGGGACTCTGCGCTAGGAGGGACCAATCCAAGGTCAATCTCCCTCTAACGAATGCCCCCTAGTGTGGCTCCACAATCTTCAGCAAGAGGGAGCTAAGTTGCAGAACAAGAATTTTCAAGATACACTTGTAGATAACATTACAGCAAGCCACCAATCGATAGTCCTTGAGAAAGGAAATCGAGTTTTCTTTGGAAATCAAGGTGAGAAAGGTGTGGTTGATTTGCTTAATGAGATCCCCATCATCTTTGAAGAAGCGAACACCTTCGATGACATCTTTCTTGATGATGTGCCGTGCTCCATGGATGATGAATCCATTGAATCCACCAAGCCCCATCGATTTGTTCAATCTGATAGCCTGGACCGCATCCTCGATCTCCTTAGGGAGGGAATCCTTGTCAACCTGTCATTTTCTTCAGGGTGACACGTGGTGTCGGAAGGATAAAAGGGGGTTGTCAATGGAGGTTCCCCATCTAACCTTGAAAAAAGCTGCCCAAAGTAGCTCAGCCTCCGTTTTGAGTTAGTCCTCATCATCGATGACAGCCCCATCATTGTCAAGAAGGTAGGAAAGGGAATGTTTATTTATAGAGTGCAGATTATTAAATATTATTTATAGAAATACGTAGAAATGTTGTGATCACAGGCCTACAAGTTTGACCTTTTCAGACATCATATAGTTATCGACTTCCTTAGTTTTCATATTAAAATAATTTTCACAAACAACAATTGACTAGAATACGACAAAGAGAGAATTCTGACTCCTCCTGATAAAGGAAAAGAAAATGTAATTTGTTGTCACGACTAATTGAAACTTTTAGGTTCCATTGCAAAAGGGTTTAAAGTTTAAGGCAATAGCAAAGTTTAAGAAGCGGTAAGATTTAAAAGTAATGGAATAACATGAGAATAAAGTAAATGGGTACTTTGTTTTTTTGTTTTGCTTTTATTTTAATTAAAAGTAAGTTAGTGGAGATAAATATTATAGGTGAGATGATATATTATAATTATTTTTATTTTTATTTATATTAGGAATGGATCAATAAAAGTTGGTTGAATTGATATGTTATAATTAGTACTATTTGGAGTTGATGTGACAATAACTAATTATACTTATATTATTCATCTGTGTCACATAGGATAATATCCTAAGTTAAAACTCTACCGAATGAAATCTTAGATGATTAGATGGCAGTGATTTTATAGCAAAATAGACTCTAGCTTAATTACTACCAATGTACTGTGATTGTGCTTCGAAATAAATAAATATAAAAACTTCACTAGAAAAAGCCAAGCTTCTATGCTTCCTCTAATGTATATATAATACAATATTTCCATTTGGGTAAGGCAAATTAATGAATATGATATAACAACATACATGGTATTTGACTTTGATACATGCTCATAGTGTAATGGTGATGCGGACCTTTCTATATATGTTTGTTCCTTCGGATTTGTTTGGGCACTCAAAAGTTTTCTTACTTCTAATTTACTTGGGAGAGTTAAATCCTCTAAATGAGACTAACCCTATTTACGTCTAGTGTCTTCTCAACCTAGGTTTTCAAGAAAATAAGGGTTTTGTATAACTACGATTGGTGTAGGTGTTAGGATAACACTCCCTTGAATACACCCCCTGCAATCCCTCTCCTCCCCTTCACCACATCTCCTCCTTATGTAGTTCAATAAAGTTGAAGATTAGATAATAAAAATAATAACAATGCCAATTTAATTAAGATAGTTAATATAATAGCCATAATTACAATCACACCAAATCAAACATTAACTATGTATTTAATTTGAAAAATAATGTAATTTATAATAAAAGATGTCTATAATAACAAAAAACACCCCCACTGGCAAACATAATTGTCATCCCAAGTGCAAATAAGTCTTTTGCCAACTTATCTCACATTTTAACACCCACAACCAAGTACACACAACCCTAAGCTTAATTTCATTTGCCAGGTTAACATAAATAAGAGTCAATTCTTGTTTGCAAAAGAAAATCAAGTTTAACTAGTCCCTTCCTTAAACAAGTCCTTAGGGATTTTTTTGACTATGGTCCATAAACTTTTTACAAAAATGGTTCTAGAGTTTTACAACTATCTATGTTGTCCCTTCCTATCAAAGAAATAAGGCATAAATTTCACTTGTTTTGAGTAAAACATCTTTCTTACAATTTGATCTTAATCCTCTAGCATATGTTTCGATGGAGATATTGAGAGGTAAAGAGAAGAAATGGAAAAGAACAACTTAAAGACATGTTAGCTTGCATTCACAGGAAGGAGAGGGGAGAGGGATTGGAAGTTATTAAAAAGGTAAATAATTGGAAGAAATTAGAAGTTAAGAGAGAAAGAAAAGAACTACAATATTAAAAAAATAAAAGCTTTACACCAAGATCCTTTCATTCCATTCTCTTTACTCATCCATCCAAATATATAATATCAGCTTTTCATCTCTTCCCTTTCTTTCCTATCCAAACAACAAAAAATGTCCTCTTTCCTTCCCCTTCTCTTCCTTTTCCTTTGACTTTTGCCTCTTTTACTTTCTCCGTCCCAATATAGCCAAAGCTTAAGCAGTTAAATGAAAGCAAATCTCAAGAGAAATATTGGGTGGCCCTTGACTAGGATCATCAAGTCAAGCTCTTCTACAATTATATAAAGTAGATAGAAGAATGATTTCATCACCATGATTCAATAGGTCATGTGTGAATTTATAGGTCACAGAACCATCTATAAATCTATATATCTCTTTGTCCTCTACAGCTCATGACTAGTTAATCTAGCTAACCTTTAACACGTTATCTAGACTTTCATAGCCAACTATTCAGGAATGAGATCTCATAATTAGGTTTCTACCTTATTTTTGTTTATTCTACCGATTAAGATTCGCAAGGTGGAATCCATGTTAACATAGCCAATTCAATCTCCGATTCGATTAATTGGCCACTTAAGTCATCATAAATCTTATGTTATCAAGCTTGTTATCCCTTTATTTTAGTTCTTACATGAATAGCCAACTGCACTATCTCGATAACTGGTTGTGTATCATCCTGAAACACACTTGCCCCAAATTTACTTCTATAGTTGGTTGTATTTAACTAGTAGCCAACTTTGCATCAAAAGGAATTAGATCTTTACTTAAAGTCATGGTTTCAATCTATCCAGAGCAACCTAATATATGTTCTTCGCGAATCATTTTTTGCGTCCTCTACTTGTCTAATTCCATTTTGTTTACCTTCTAACCTCTCTAAACTTGTAATTTTCTATTATTATGAATCACATAAGATAACTAAACTCCATTCTACTCAACGAAAGGAAGATTATAGTTGTCTACCTTAATTAATTACTCATAAGACACTATTTCCTGTGACCTCTCCTTCTTCTTGTTAGTCACTACCTTGGATCAACGGTGCTTCGCTTCCAATTACATTAGCATATCACCCATCCCTTTGTTTCCCATGGATTTCTCTTGTTCAGTCACATTTTCCTAATAAAAGAAATTATCATAAGTCATGCCTTACCTCAATTGCTCATATTTCATGGTGCTAAAGTTACTAAATTTCATAAATTATAATTATTGTCAATTCCTCGTAATGGCTATATGTACGCAACAACTATTTCATGCATGCTGCCACAATGTAACCACCTAACCGTGGTCGGCTATGATAATAAAATCTTTTATTTTTCATTTTTTACGTTTCAATCTCTAGTAATCTTTCCGCATCTACTTTTGTTCACTATACTAATGAATCACCTCTATCTCATTAATTAACTTATCTTAATTCCTGATTGACATTAAATTAATTTAAGGGTATTACTTACTTCACTGGTGCAATGGGCTTAGCCTTCTTCTCCGGTAAAAGAACTCTATAAAAAATAGTGGATTTCTAATCAAGTTTTAACATTGCAAAAATAAAAAAAGAAAATAGAGAAACACGTGCATAAAACAAGGAGATGAAGAGATGCGTTCCTATGGAGAAGTAGTTAAGTCAGCAATTCATAGTAAATCTCTTTTAATATCAAATGTTAAGATATATTTTTATAAATCATACTATTTTTTCTCCTTTTACTTACAGGTTTAAAACTTTTATTAACAAGAGGTTCAAAATTTAGATAATCTCCTAACTCAAATGAATATTTATTTGGAAGGGAAATTGAAGTATCTATATATATATATACTGAGAGCCCATGGATGGGCTATGTTCACTTTACTGGTCACGAGCACTTAAAGTACCATTCTATTTTTTTTTCTTAATATAAACTGCAGCGTGCACTCTCATCTCTTTCTCTTCCTCTCTCATATTTTGTGCTCATCTCTCTCTCTCTCTCTCTCCTTTTTTTTTTTTTTTCTCGACGCTGGCTCCGCCCTTTGTCTCTCTAAAAATCAACTTTCCTTTTTTATTGTTTGTGAGAAATTTCACAAATTACTTCCTTTATTCATCCATTTTGTTACTCTTTTGTTTTCTTTAACAAAGAGAAAGGAGTCATATCTTTTAAGATAGTGTCCTATTTTATTAATTAAATAACCTGATTACAAATTATTCAGTCAAAATTTTACATGAAAATCAACATTCGCATACAGATTTTCAACCCACACATCCCCCCTTCGAAAAATAACATCGTTGCGTGCTCTCCACAAGGCTCACAAGATGGTCGCCATGCCCACGCGGGGGCTATCGCTAGTAGAAAAAAGTACAACATATCCTACATAGGCAGAAAAGATGAACAGAATCTCTACTAAATGTTGTTTGTAACCAGATAGGCACTAAAGAGGTAACGTGTGTCATCCTCCTCAAAACCACACAAGGAGCAGCAGACGTGTGGCGTGTCAAGGATCGTCTTTGATATGCACCAATCATCAGTCCTTCCCTTCTCATCAGCCAGAGAAACACCTAGACCTTCAGCGGGATCTTGATCTTCCAAAGGAGTGCACAGAACCTTCCATGCTCATCCTCCGCATCCTCCTCCAACAAGACTAAGTAGGCCTTAAAAGACATGTAAACTACCCTCTTCCACTCAAACCTGTCAATGCCTTCTCTAGGCTAAAATGCTACCAAAATGTCTCTTAGCCTGTCAGCTTCTCTGCCTAATCTAGTAACAGGTGCATTGCCCATCTATATCAGCCACTGTCCACTCTCCTAGTGCCACATGTCTGCCACTGAAGGTCCCTTCCTATCAGAGGCTTCATAGACACGTGGAAAGGTGTCTTGTAGCCTCCTAAGCAGTAACGACCCGTTTCCCGAGCTCCTACGAGACTCGAGAACCGGACCGACTCAACTAATCCCAAAACCCAGTCGTCTAACGAGGAAGTAACCAAAAGAGCAGTAAAATAAACTACCTTCAGCATGAATATAACTAACAGTAAGAAAGTACAGCAGTAAGGAAAGAAACTACTACAGTAGATACCACCACAACAGTATAACAACATTTATCATATAACATAAACTGCAGGTAAAGAAAGTACAGTGGAAACAAGAACTACTCACAATAACAGAAACAAAAGAGGTACAAAAGATAGTGGTAACTCTACTGGACCCAACTCGGCCCAGTGTCCTCTGCAACTGCTGACCCTGGCTGCTCAACACCTGGTCCTGAAAGGTAACGAGTGTAACACGTCAGCAAAACGCTGAGTAGAGTGGCAAACTAAACTAAGACAACAGTAGAGTGTACAGTAGCTGTTATGTTCTATTACTTTCTTTATTCACATCTTTCAATTTTCTCACTAATTCATTTATTTCTCAGATCCTTTACTTGATCTCGAATATTCCTCGTGGGAACGATCTTGATTGCAGTCTTTTCCAAAAGGTAGAAGTAGCACGTGGTGCTCTCCTGGCCGGGAGAGTCCCCCGTGGTGATCCTACCCCCAGTCAACCATCCCAAGGTCACTGAACAGACGTAACGGTGACTACGGCACGCGCGATAAACGCACAGGTAGCTAACCCGTACTGGCACACGATCAGTCGTTTCCGTTAACGGGTGCGCCCAAAGCACAGCAAGGAACCAGTCCAGGGCAGAGCCCTCTCAGAAACAGGGGTCCAACCCCTCCACAGTAACCAAACCGGGGCCTTGCCCCTCCACAGTCCGCACACCCTCGCCTGACTACCCTGGTTTGCCCCAGTGGGCCTAACAAGTCGGTGAAGGAGGCTAGCAGAACCCCGGGGCCCGTGGGGTAGCTAGTGCTCTCCTAACACTAGTAGCTCTCCTCGGTACTACATACACGAGGGCCAACAAGTCGGTACAGAGTGGCCAGTCCTAACCCCGGGTCCCTGGGGCGGCTAGCTCAGCTCTGCACTAAACAGGGGGACAGTCGCTCTCCTTGGTACTCCGTACTCAAGGGCCAACTCACTTCCCCAATTCTATTCCATTCGCTTTCCAAGAGTTCTACTCCTACTTCCCCGCAGGGTTCCAGAACATCTTATGTCTCACTTTCCAGTTTCACGTTCTTACAAACCATGATCCCAATCATGTTTCTTTATTCATAACAAGCAGCTGTTAATTCAATTTACAGGCAGCTTTATATTCCTTTCCATTTTTCCAAGACTGCAGTATTATACATTCCACTAGTTTCTTCCATCCTAGGATTCATGCCATATCCTAGGAT
This sequence comes from Thalassia testudinum, assembly GCA_037157565.1. Taxonomy (NCBI): domain Eukaryota; kingdom Viridiplantae; phylum Streptophyta; class Magnoliopsida; order Alismatales; family Hydrocharitaceae; genus Thalassia; species Thalassia testudinum. Next base: position 138,394,957 of record JAZHRO010000036.1, on the reverse strand, counting down.
CTATCATACAATCTAGTTCTTCAGCCCAAGGATTCATGCAACACCTAGGAGCTATCATTTAATCTATTTCTCATTCTTAGGATTCATGCAATGTCCTAAGTTCTAGTTATGGTTCCACACTTTAACAGATTTATTAATAACTTAAAGCCACTCTACCAGGTACAACGGGAGTAATGGGGGCGTGATCGGGAATCCCGCGTGCCTCCGCGACTCCCAAGACTGCAACTGAACGAGGTCCTATCACAAGGATCAAACACAAGGAGTGTCTCAAAACAGTGTATAACTACTGTAAACGGTAGAGGAATTAATTCTGAAAGGAACGCAACTTGAATCACGGAAAACGGGACCCGAACGGGCCCTAAACGGGTCAAAAACGACGACACTGTGCAAAATCAGACGTTTGGAACTTCTTCCAGACGTCTTAAAAAGTGGATCAGAGAATTACCTTGTTCCGCGAGGTTTCTCAGACATCCAGAAGTCTGCGGGGACGTCTAGCCTAGCTCCCAGACGTCCGATGGTCACCCCGGACGTCTGGAGGTCGCTCCCGCCGTCTGGTACAACAGCCAGACGTCTGATTCGCAAAGGATGGCGAATCACCAAGCCTGCGCACACCCAACTCCCTCCCTCAGTACGGTCAGTCGACAGGAAGGAAGAAGAAGACGGAAAACTCACCTTTCAGACGTCTGTATGGTCCTCCAGACGTCTCCCTCGCCGTCTGTCTATCTACCCAGACGTCTGATTCTGGAAATTTTTCCAGAATCAGGGCGTCACTCGGCCTCCGCTCGCGACGCCGCCGGCGTCGCACCTCGCGCGCCTGCTGCTCAGACCGCAGCAGTCCCTCCCGCGCCGTTCCGCGGCCCCCTGCGCCCTCCGCCGGCCGACCCTAGCAGCCCCGGCGAGCTCGCCCGCACGGCAGAGCTCCGCTCTCGTACGCAGCACCTCCTCCGCGCTCACTGCGGCCGCCCTCGCGCTCACTCTCGCGCTCACTCTCGCGCACTGGCTGAAGGAGACGGTGGTGACAGAGTGAGGGGAGGCGTGGCCTTTTAAGGCCGCGTGAGGAGGAGAGAGGGCGCGGCAGGCGTCTGCAGCCGCAGAAGAAAAAAAGAGGGAATAACGAATATGCGGTCTGCGCGCTCAGGCGCGCAGACGACTCGCGCGTGTGGAAGATAACGGTTTTTCAGACGTCTGGAAACCATCCCAGACGTCTGGCAAGACGTCTGGATGTGATCCCAGACGTCTGGTCCGACGTCTAGGCCACCTCCCAGACGTCTTAAAAGACGTCCGGGGCACGCGTTCGTAACATAAGCCCACTCCAATCATCTTCCCAAAAAGCAAGGTGTTCTCCCCTTCCCAGCATGGGGAAAAACAACCTCCACCAATTTCCATGACCATAGAAACTGAAGCCCAAAAAGGCGACGAATTTTTGGCCTGAATCATTTCTTTCAACCGTCCTGAACCACCATAGGAGTCCCTTACCATCTCCTGCCACACCCCCTCCTCACCCCTTAGGATCTTCACTCCCCACTTGAGTAGTAAGGAGTCACTAAATTCCCTGAGACTTCTCACCCCCAAACGACCATGCTTCTTAGGGAAACACACTTGACGCCACTTAACAGGTTGCATAAAGTGGCCATTATGTGCTGGGCCTTTCCAGAAGAAACGTTTCCACAACCCATCAATCTTCTTCACCACTGAGTTAAGAGGTCTCAATAGTGAGAAAAGAAAAACAAGCATGGTTGACAGGATTGAATTAAGCAAAATCAATTTTCCCTCCTTAGAAAGGAAGCAACCACACCACCCAGCCATCTTAGCCGACATCTTCTCGAAAAGCACCATCCAGTCTTTTTTCTTCATTTTCTTCACCTAAAGGGGCAACCCAAGGTATCTAATTGGCAGGCTAACAAATGGCGTTTGGAGGATCTGCACTAACCTGTCTCTCACTCTGCATGCATCCCCAAAACACACCAAGGAGGACTTTGTACCATTGATCTGAAGGCCCGAAACCTCTCCAAATATCTCCACCATGTACTTCAGGCACTCAGCCCCATACTCCCCTCCTACAAAAAAGACAGTGTCATTAGCAAACTGCAGTATGGGTATCAAAGCTCTCTGTGATGAGAGCATATACCCGTGGATAAGGCCACCAGAGTAGGCTTTAAACCAAAATGGATAAGGGTGTCAATGACCAAAATGAATACTTAAGGGGTGACTGGGCACCCTTGCTTAATACCCTTCTGCAGCTTGATCCAATGGCCTGTTGGATGGCCATTAATGAGAGGTGAAAAGGAGGAGGTAGTTATGCACCGTCTAATCCACTGAATCCACATCTCCCAAAAGCCTTGCCTCTGGAAGATTTCCCAAAGGTACGCCTAAGAAATCGGGTCATATGCCTTGGAGAAATCTACCTTTCACAAAAAGGCTTTCTTTCTTCTCCTCACCCATCCTGACACCATCTCCTTGGCAAGGATAAAAGACTCCTGCAGAGATCTACCCTTCAAAAAAGCAGACTATACCTGACTGATGAGTGGTTGCAAGATCTCTCTCATACGATTGGCCAATATCTTCCCAATCAACAAGTAAATAGCATTCAACAATGCAATGGGCCTAAAATTAGAAAGGGACTCCGCACCCACCTTTTTTGGGAGAAGAATAAAAAGGAACCTATTGATTTTTTCCATCCTAAAGTTTTCCCTCTGAAACTCCTCCAAGACTCCCATGACATCTTCTTTAAGTACCTGCCAAAATTCCTTGCAAAAAAGGACAGGGAAACCGTCTGGGGTAGGTGACCCTTCTACCTTCAATTCCTTCAATGTAGTGGTCCCCTCCTCCAAACTGATCTGTCAACACAATTGCCAACCCGCTTCTTTACTCAGCCTCAGCATGTCAGATGTGGTGAGCTTCCACGCCCCTCTCGCACCTACCCATGTCGTGACTTCTGACTCCAATCTACCTCTCGCTTCAAATCTTCGTTGGCCATAGTATCCTACAGGTCTTTTCTCATTTTCTAATCTTCCTTAGTTAGCACTCCCTGCCCCACCTCGTCCAGCCTCTTCACGCCTTCCATCGCTTCCATCCTTCTCTAAGCCCTCACATGTGCTAATGATTTTTTAAAATCAAAGAGCATAAGACATACACCTCGCAACTTCGCCACTAAGAACTGCGTAGCTGAGCCCACCACCTCCTATGACTCCCACCAAGGCATCACCATGTCTCGAAAACCTTCCTCCTTGAGCCACGACTTCTGAAATTTGAAGTACGTTCTCATCCTGGCACCCTTTCCACTCTCCCAAGCCAAAGGGGTATGATCTGAAAAAGGTCTTCCCAACGTTGTCACAAAATGCCATATGATAAGTGCCCATCAAATCCACACTGCCCAAGAATCGGTCTATCTTCGACATCAAGCCACTACATTCCTCCACGTGTATGCTACACCAAATAAGGGGATATCCACCAACTCTAACGCATCGACCACATGCTGAAAGTCGTGTGTAGAGGAGTCCACCCTACCATCCGATCTGTCGTCTGAAAGTAAGGAGGCGTTGAAATCTCCACCCACCAACCACGCTACTCCTTGCACCCACCCAACTGCATCCTTGAGTCCATCCCATAAGAGTGATCTGTCACTCTGGTTACAAGGCCCATAAACTGAAGAGATTAACATCATAGCACTATCCACTTCTCTGATGAAGCAACAAGTAATCATATATCTTCCAATCTTCTTGTCTTCCAGACAAAGGCAGTTGGACCTCCACCACACACACAGGCCTCCTGCTCGCCCAAAAGATCCAACTCACTCTAATGAGGTCTCATCCTTTTTCAAGGGAAACCACTCCCCCACTCCATCCCCCTCAATGTGAGTCTCTTGCAGCAAAGCACAATCAATCCTCCACTCCTGAAGGTACCTAGCCAAAATATTCTACCGGGTGCAGTTTCGCAGACCCCTAACATTCCACGTTAGGGTCCTCAACATGTGGTGGTATGTTTATCCCCATTATGATCTTCTCTGCATGCAATACAAAGAATGCTGGCCAGCTGTTTCACGTCTAGTCTAGATGATCCCTTGCTTCGAAGATTATACCTTCCCTTACCTGTGGTAGCCCCACGAGAATGTGTATCAAACCTTTCATTGTAGGCACCCCCCTCAAGCATAGAAAACACAAGCGTGCTGCTGTCACCTTGTACCTGTGGCTAAACAACATTTTGAGCTTATTCTCTAGAAAACGTTCTCCCATCATGGAGGATTATCGTCCAATCACCCTCATATTCAATGGGCTCACTGTCACCCATTTCTTCTTCACCTCTCATCTGCACCACCTATGTTTCCCCAGTGAGCTTACGTTTCTTCTGAGTATTGCTTTCGGAAGCCTAAGACTCTTGCACCACGAGGCGCCATTGCATGTCCACATCCCTCCCATGCTTAGCCTCCTCTTTCCTCTCCTTCGTCACCACCACCACAGGTTGTACTGTCACCCTGATAGATAGAAGCCAAGATGAGCCATCCCATCGAAGGACCACCTTCTCATGGAATGACCTACTATATCTCAATCGAACCTCCACCATCACTAAGCTTCCATCGCCTTCTGTCTGACCCACTATCGAGTCTTCTTTCAAGGAAGCAAAACCTACAATGATGTTGTCAACAACTGCATTGGAACGAAGATGTAGCAGCAATCCTCTAATCGCAACCACACCTTCTCTGGTGAAAACACGCTGCGGTGGTCTCTCATTCAAAGCCCCATCAAACGGGGAAACCAATATCCACAAAATCTAAATTGATCCACAACAAGAAGAACAAAACTTCAACGAATCGACATCGGAATTTAACAGTCCAAAAAATAAGAACCTGGAAGGCTTCACCATCATAACTTCTCACATCGACGAGGAAAGGGGAAGGGATCTTACGAAGCCTTGGATAGCATCCAAGGAAAGGGCACCCGCCATGATCTCCCTGACGAGAGATCCCTAGAGGAGTGCCTCCACTGCAAGGACGTCCAACGAGAAAAGGACTTCGACGTCCAAAGATGGTGTTATCAGGGTCTTCGGTGCTTGCCATGCACGTTCCCTACATGCTTCTCTCTCCCTGCACCTCGGTTCATGTTGGAAAACCCGACAACTAGGCCTTGGACCTACATCTCACTGTGGAGGGTCAAAACCCCCACATGATCTTGATGGTTCGCATCACCCCTCCCGAGGGTCTTCTCTTCGACACATGCTTCTCCTATGCCCTAGCCCACCACATGCAAGGCAAACGAGAGCATTGCAACAATCCACTGCAACGTGCCCTCGTTCCCTGCATCTAAAGCACAAAACCCCCTCTCCAAACCCTTGCTGCGATCTCCTTCTATCAAAGACTCGTGACCAAATTCCCTCAATCCACTGTCCGTCAAAGCCCCCACCTTCCCTTCTCCAACCACCGCCCCACTGCCATCGACACTTGACCCTCCTCTATCCGTCACTCGAATCGCCTAAGCCACCTACCTCCCTCCTTCCAATCTTTCCAACCCAACCCTAATGGCTGCTTGGAAGGGAGGGCAAAGTCGTGGTCCTCGTGGAGTACCGAAGGGCGAAGGGAACCCTAGCGGCAAAAGTCACGACCCTATTCTCAAATTAGCAGGCGTAGTCGCGTGGAGCACCAGAGGCAGAGCCATGACGGAAGTTGCAACAAGAAACCCTAGCGTTAGGAGTCACAACCCTATTCTCAAATCAACGAGCATGGTCACGTGGAGACCTAAAGGCGGAGTCGCGGCAAGGGTGTCCTTTTGTTATTCTTTTGTGAATAGAACAGAGATGATGAGTTCAAAGATGAAATTGATATTGTATCTTCTTTTTTCTTTTTCTTTTTCTTCATTAGAATAGAGTTCTCGGAGAAATTTAGAGGTGTTCAGTGAAGTTGATTTTCGAGGATTATTAATTATTTTTTCCTTGTTCTCTTACTTAATTATGCTTAAAGAGATGGTGGACATCAAGAGCACATCATTCATTTATTTTGCCGATGCGAATAAGAACGTTAAATTAGGTAAAAATTTTTATTGCAATTTCTAATCCTCTCTCTCATTAGCGGAATTTCCAATCCTCTCTCTCACCCTCTAACAGCTTAAAAGAACAACTAACCACGAATGATAGAGCCGTGAAAAATATTGAAGTCATCCAAACTATTTATCTGTCTATGATATATATGAATGCTCTTATTTCCATAGAGTAGCATATATGATGAGCATGTTATTTATGTTAAACTTTTATATGTTAATAGATTAAAAAAATTTCTCCTTTCTAGATTGTGATTTAAGATTATTTTTATTGTAGTTGTCTTTTGAGTAGTATAATTTTGGTACGATTTTAACTTTTACACTCCTATAGCAAGATATGAGCTAAAAACTAGTTATATTTTGAAATCAAATAGTTACAAAGCTAGCTTATATTATCAAACTTTCTAAGTGCATTAGAAAGTATAAGATTTTCTTAAAATGTGGAAGATACATGATATGCAAAAACAAGAACTACGATTAAACGTAGTTAGTATTCCTCATGGTTAAAGAGTTTAAAAAAAAAAAAAAACCAAACCTTTAATCGGCAAGTGAATTTGATCAAAGCATGTTTCATCACATACCTACCATCACTTAGTTGCTTGGAATGCGAACTGTTTACGGGTTTTATAAGCATATGGTCGAAGATAAATATAGATATGGATTGTATTATATCTTGACAGCTGTTCATGGAATTTAATCAAATAAATGTTAGAAAATAATTATAGCATGAAGGCAATAAGATTGGACAAGCCTCGTGATTAATAAATATCTAATAAGCAGTTGGCATCATCTTTTTGGGATTCCATCTCTAAAGCCATGGTTAATCATTGGGTAGGGTGAAAGTTTGAGTTTTTGAGATGATGATTGGAGTGGCTTAGGGTACCTGGCATGTCTATCCACGTGTTTATAGAGCCTCAGAGAGAAAATAAGTCTCAGTTGCTGATATGTGGTAACAACAGGAGGATATGTGGGATGTGCCCCCTTCTAGAGGCATCCTTACTAGAGCTAGAGACGAAATTGATTCCTTGCGTCTTGCTTTCGCTACTTTTAAGCCAAGGAAGGGGCTAGATACTTTCTCTTGGAGAAAGTGGTTTACGCTTCGAATAGTGCTTATAACTTCTCTGTATCCACGGGGGGATGAGGCAGGCCATGCGTGTGCACATATGTGAAAGCTCAAAGTACCACTCAAAGTCCAGATCTTCCTATGGCTGACTAGACGTGGAGGTCTGATCATAGAGGCTCTTAGGAGGCGTGTGTTTGGGTCAAAGATGTTGCTCTATCCTATGTGTGGCTTTGAGGAAAATGATACCAAACATCTCTTCAGTACTTGTCTTGTGACAAATGAAATTTGGCATAGGTTTTGCTCTTCCCCGCTCCCAGGTTGGGAGATGCTTTGGACGCTCTTCACGAAGAAGGACAAACCACGGGAAACAATGACTATGATTTTGTGAGTTGTGTAGAGAGCTATGAATAGGTCACTTTCAATGACACGAACATGTGGGTGGAGAATATTTGTGGGGATATAGCATTAAGTGCCTATATGTAACGTGAAAACTTGTAGTTCCTGATTACTCTATATAAAATTCGATTGTCACCGTGAACAGGAGCATTCCTTCCTCTTTAAAAATAAAATAAGATTGGACAATCCTGCACGGGTATTACAAGATTTAATAAAAAAGAAGTTCAAGTTCGTTCGACCAACCTCAAAAGTCCTTCCATCGTTTACCATTTTAAAGTTTCTGTCTAGAATTCAACTCAAGTATGCAGACGTAAGAACAAGTTCAGTTCAGGAATTTGCTCAAATCCCACTCGGACCCATATATATATATATATATATATATATATATATATATATATAGTATTAGCAGTACGTCCGCATGCGTTACATGATCAACATGAAATTTCCTTGTGAATTAGGAGTGGAACCATTTGCATGCCGAAGGTTTTCAATGCGAGAAAACCATCAAAAAGTTAGGTCATGATCAATTTTGTATGGTAAAATTAGCAATAACTTCAGTTCTTGATGGAACTCGCAAGTATGTCCGGAAAAGGCCGAATTGACCACGTGAATTCCATCAATCTTTTTCTACTTCCACTACCAATTAGAACAAGAGATCGATTAGATGTCGCCTTGTATGTTGATACACCTACCAGTGTTTGACGTGCCCACTCGCTTAATTGCTACTTGGAGTAGGATTATGTGTAACATGCGAGGGTTTATACATAAGATGGACTTCATATATAGATAATTTAGAATATGTTTTAGCAGATTAAATATGACGATTCATATCTTAGCCTGTAGCCCCAAAATGGCGAGCAATACATAGTTCGTGTTGATACATGTATAACATCCTCAAAAATGGTTCTCTATAGGAAGCTTATGAAAATAAATAGCAAAGTATAAAGGATAAAGCTTAGCTGAAAAAGTCATAAATGATATCAGAGTTAGAACTTCCTCTAGTAAGAGGAAGAATCATCCCGTGGGACGACCAACAAGAATACATCATGAGATGGAGTCATGTTATCACTACTATAAGATATATATTAATTGATTGGTTAAATTCTGATTAGAATGTCAGAATTTCAAGTAAGGAGAATTTTAACACTTCCACAAATAGTCATATATAGGAAACTTATGAAAATAAACAGTGAGATATAAAAAATTAAAATTACTATTTAGTAATTTGAATTTAAATGTGAATCCATTAGCTCATTACCAATAAGTAATTAAAGATTTTTCTTTTCAATTAAACTCAAATTTTAAGTTTGAAACAATATACAATGCCACTTTTGAGAACTAGATTCGCTCTTACCATCCATTCAACTAGTCCGATTCTTGGAACAAAAGGAATGGAATTGTTTAAATATTTTTATTTGAAAATCAAACCCAATTTATATTTAGAAAAGGAATGTGAATTAAATTTAACTACATATAATTTAATTAATATTTTTTATTACAAGTAATGCTTTAAAGTAAAATTTTATGAATACATTATCTATAAAATTTTAAGTCAATCCTATACACTTATCTACTCTTTTAAGAGGGAATAAGTTTTAACGGCTTAAGTATTTACAAATTTCAACTTTGTTTGATATAGCTACCAAGTTTATCCCATTTTGTCAAAATTTGATGTACTACATGAATTATTTTTATTAGATAATTCTAATACCTAGGTTTTTAGTTTTAAATATTAATTAATTATATTTAAAGATACCAACTAAGTTATAGGTAACTTATGATTAGCTTTTGTTTTTTTTTTTTTTGAAAATAAGACTTTTATTAGAGGAATAAAACAATACAAATGAAACATAGTGCTCACAAGTGAAAGAGGGAGGAAAGAGACACGTCACTCCCAAAAGAGAAACTAAAACTGCCTCTACTCAGAAAACTTGAACACTATAAACAATGAAGACAAGCAAACAAAAAAATGAAAGCATTCCTTGCATAAGTTTTTATGTTGCTACGGAGAGTTATACTACGCCAAAGATGATGACAAATGCCACTGAAGTAGTGCCTTAGCGATCGCATTAACAAGTACCCAAAGAGTCAGAGGACAAACCAAATTGCCCCAATACTCAATCCTGGGGAGGCACAAAAGCAGGTGTAGCCCTAAGACAAAAGGAGGGCTATCGTCAAGATAATATCGCAATGCTGTGGCCGAATGAAGGAACAACGACCGCAGCTAGTGTTTGTGGAAGGGTTGGCGACAGTAGGGAAGGGCACTATCATCAAGTCTCCAAGCAACAATGGAAGAATATGCAAAGATAGTAGATGGAAGAAAGGAGAAGGGGGAGGGACCTCCGACCAGCCTACCTCTATCCAACGTAGGCTGGTCAGAGGCCCAAATAGAAGCTAAGAGAGAGAGGGTGGCTGGAGATGGGGAAGAAACCCTAGCTTTTTAGAGAAAGGGGAGACCTTCTCTTTCTAGCAACCCACGGATCGAGAGTCAGGTATTGTTTATTTTATGGAATTAGGTGGCTTATCCTCCATTTTCAAGGTTGTAATAATGGGATTGTGTAATTCCAGGATTGCTTAGCTTCCCCCACTCTTTCTTGATTCCACCTTTACCTTAGAATGAACATTGTAGGATAGCTTTTCCTATCTTCCACTCACAAATGTCTTAGCTTCTCACACAGTTTTTGCAAGCACCATGTGCGACTAGCTCCATCTTATCCCATGAAATGGCATTCCTTACATCCAAACAGAAAAGGTATCCTTATCCCACATTTTCACCTTCTCCTAAAATCAAATAAAACTTATCCTATTTTCCCAATCCACCTCTGTTGGTGGAACTAACAATTACATTCGGGGCACGAAAGCCAAATGATTATTTATCATTAGCATAAATGTACATTAATATAAATGTTCACGAAATAATTCACACGCCCTCCTCTCTCATGAACTAAATTACACCAGTAACATTTAATTATAAAATAAAGTGCACTAGTGATTTTTAGCAAGGAGCCAAATTGTACATGTGATATTTCAATTTTGACCTAAATATCTCTCATGGTATCTAGTTTTGGATTAAATATCACTTATGATATTTGGTAATTACACCCATGATATTTCATTATATATAAGACAAATGTCACCCGTGATTTTTAGGTCTAAAGCAAACATCATCAGTGATATTTGAATATTACCACTACAATATAATATTATTATGATATCTACTTTTTGAAGGATACATGACATTTCAAATGAATTTTTGTGTTTCTTTAACATGATCTTTTATGATTACTAATGCAAATATAAAAGTCAAGGAACAAACTTAATCAACAATATCTAAAATTTACATAAAAACGATTACCTATTATTCATGGAAAGTTACTCCTTAGCCTAGCCCAATGTTTTAAAAATAGAACCACTTATTAAACTGGTCAAGTGTTGGTTTGGCCTTTTAATGATTCAACTGATTGCTTGTACCAGTTGAACCAATGATTTCAGCATGTAAAAAAATTGAACCGTAAGATCTTTTTTTTTTTAAACACGAACCGTAAGATCTTTGAATTAGTTTATATTAGTTCAACCAAATCCAATCGAGTTGAATCAGAGTTCAATAAAAAATCAATGAAGATATATAGTAGAAAAAATTATTTAATTTATGAAATGACCCTTCCGAAGGGTCATTCAAGGTTTTCCCAAAAGGATTGGGGTGTAAGTGTAATTTTAAACCCCCTAGGTTTAAGTTTGTGGGCTTTGCGGAAAAGAGGAAACTCTGCAAGGAAAATCTCACAATTTTTTTCCCTCTCTCTCTTCCCACACAACACACCCACGCACACACCCTCCTCTCTTTAAAACCCCACACCCCTCCACCCTCTCCATCTCCACACCACCACCTCCACCTTCACTCCACCACCCACCTGTCGACGACCACCTCTTTCCCATTCCCCTTGCAACCACGAGTGGGCTCGAGACGGAGGAGGAGAGAGGGAGAGCATGGACGAGGGAGAGGGAGAGCGTGGGAGAGGAGGTGCAGCCGAAGGAGCTCAAGAGAGGGGCGATGTGAGTGCAGGGAGAGGAGCTCGAGAGGGAGGAGCTGCGCAAGAGGAGACCTAGGCGAGGAGGCACCACAGCTGCAGTTGTAGTAGCCAGAGCGTGGGGAGAAGCTTCACAGGGTGTACTACGGAACCATTTTTCTGTAGTATCAAACGTCTAGAATGCTACCCAGATGTCTGGAGGTGCCTCAGGATGTCTGGAGCTGGCGTCGGGCGTCTGACAACATGCAGAGTGCCGAGATATGTACTCTGTACACGCCTGCATGCACGTACGTTAAGTTATGTGTCATGTCTTTTAAGCAGCGCATGCTTACGCAGGCGCAAGTACATTGGAAAGGCACGTGGCGCGTCCTTCAAGGTGCTTTAGGACGTCTGGAGATAGTGCCAAACATCTGGCTGCACTCCCAGACAACTGGAAGAAGTGTCAGACATCTGGGATCTCCCTCAGATGGCTGCGGAGGGGTTCGGACGTCTGAGGAAGCCGCAGGAAAGCAAGGTGAGCCTCTGTGTTCGTTTAAGACATCTGGGTCTAGTCCCAAACATCTGATTTTAGTCAAAGTGCACGTTTTTTGCCCGTTCAGGGCTCAAACGTAGTCGGTATTACGTAAACAAAGTATCGTTGATTTCAGTTCAGAGTTCTTTACGTGTTTGCATCACTCGTACACAGGTTTGAACTTGTTTGATGTGATTTAGTCAATGGTATAGGTCTCCAACCAGTAGAGTATATAAGGCCCACGAAGACAACGAGATCTGTGATTCGAGCCCCCATTCCACCCGTGTATCCTGGTAGAGTGGTTTATCTCAATACTATGACTTAATTAATGAAAATGCATTCTATCTTAGAATGAATTGATTCAACTCTAGGATATGGAATAAACCCTAGGACAGAATTGAGTAAATGAACATTACTGGAGCCACACGATCTATTCTAAAATGCATGTTAGAACCCTTACTGCTAGCAAATGAATAGTTAAATGATGTGATGCTTCTTTCAGTTGTTAAATCACGAGCTGCCTATTATATGATTAAGAATCGAGATGTGAACAACAAGATATGCATGTCATGAAACGAAATGAAATGAATACAATGCATGAACCCTACGGAGAACTAAAAGAGGAACTCATATATACGGAACGAATATCGTATATAGGAGGGAAGTGAGCTGGCCCTCAAGTACATGGTACCGAGGAGAATAACTGTCTCTTTGGCATGGAAAGTGAGCTGGTCCTCGTGTACGTAGTACCAAAAAGAGCTACCATCACTTTAGTGTAAGGGGGAGCTCGCCACTCTTGGGTTGAGACTCAAGGTTAGGAATTGTTACCCTACACTGACTCCTGTTACTTTAGTGTAAGGGAGAACCTGCCGCCCCATGGGATCCGAGCTTAGGACTGACCACCCTACACCGACTCTTGTTAGGCCCATTGGGCAAACTGGGACAGTTGGGCGAGACCCCTATTCTGAGGGGTAAGACCCTTGTTCTAAGAGGGTGAGGCCATGTTCTATTCTGTGTTATACATTTAGGCGTACCCGTTAATGGAAATGACTAATCGCGTGCCAGTGCGGGGTAGCTACCCATGCGCTTATCGTGCGTACCGTAATCAGCGCTACATCACGACCGTCACCTCGAGGTGGTAAACTGGATATAGGACTACCATGGGAGCTCTCCCAGCCAGGAGAGTGCCACGTGTACATCCTACATCACAGAATAAACTACAATCAAGATCGTTCCCTTAGGGAACAAGCGGATTAAGAAATGTTGTGGTTCCTTATTAAAATAACCGAATTAGAAACACCTAATTGAGATGAATAGAAATAAATGATTAGTTATTTGCATTTTTCTTTATGTTAAATTGCATGTAAATGGTTTAACTACTACTCTACTCAGCGTTAGCTGACCACGGATTATATAATCATGTTCAGGTCAGAGAGTTGAGTAACCAGCACGACCAGCTGCCGAGGGTGTTGGGTCTGCCGAACCCAGCCGTAGTGTTTTCTCTTTTCCGTTGCAGAAACTTTTGTAGTGGTGAGTATCTTTAGTATGTATTAGTTGTTCCTGTTATGTTCTTGTTATATTTCTTTCTGTGCTAGTTGTGATGGCTATGTATATTATAGTACTCTTCATGTAGTATTTTTGAGACTTCCTACTCTGATTTCCATTACTATCTCTTATTTATTTATGCTTAGTTACATTGCATGTGTAGTTGTAGAATGTTTTCTGCTTTTAGTTATTTCTCGTCAAACTACTGAGTCTTGGGATTTAGTTGAGGCGAACCGATCTCAAGTCCTATAGGGAGCCGAAATCGGGTCATAATAATTTATAACTCTAATTATATTAAAATTGACATGTTTTTAGTAAAAACTAAACAAAAATAAAAGATTTAATCAAAATTACAAGTCTAACCTTGAAGAACACATAGATCTTTGAAGCTTTGTTTCCAAATTCTAAAGTCACGTGCATTTTCTTTTAAAAGAAGAAATTAGATCTTAAAACTTAAGAAAATGATTAAATATGATGATCGATTTAACTAAACTGAACGGCCTAACCCAATTATAATCGATTTACACTAACTTTGACTTTTATTACCTAAACTAATCAGTCTAATGAATAAGACATCGAATTTCAATAAAACTTTTAATTTTGAAAATATTGATCTATCCATTCCCAGACATGATCCATTGAGTTTCCCTAAATACTAATTAAATATGATTTTGACCATCTAACTCCGTTAAAGAAAGATGATTTGCACACGTTGAGCGTACGCAATCGAAAACATAACATGGTATATACTCTCAAACATTAGTTGATCCAAGAGCTTTTCTGAGTTCTTTTTCAAGTCGTAAATCTCAACTCTTTGATCAACCGCACATGTGTCCTTCCAAAGAGTACGTGTGTTATTTGAGATATATGCCATTTTTTTGATAAAGACTTAGAAAAGAACTCGTGGAAAGCCTTTTACTATATCCTCCACCCATGCATGACAAGAACTAACTTTTTTCCAATCATTGACCAACTTTTAACTTCCAAGATGAGCAGCTTTAGCATTTTGTCAATTCGTCAATCTTGAAAACCAGAATCATTAGCACATATTCTATAAGCAAGAAGCGACCATAAAGTTGGACGAACCAATTCAAGACAGCCAACAACATAATCTTCTTCTAAATTTTTCTCTATAATAACTCTTGGATCTCACTTTGTCGATCATGTCAATCCCCCTTCGATGGAGACAATAAGTTTGTAATTCCCTAGACGGAGGGGGTGAGATGTGAGTGATGCAAAAATAAAATACAATCACAAATAAGTAATCTCACAAGTATACAATGATTTTTAAGTGAAAACCTAAATCCAAATAAAAACCACCACCAAACCTCTCAATTTGGGATTTCCCAATCTACCTAGTAGATCAAATCTACTAACCAAACTACTTAAAATGAGGGTAGTTAAACCTCAATACAACCGTCACTACTTTGTACAAGGATAATATACCTTAAATCCATCCTCTTCATGACGAGTATTTTGTCTCACAAGGGAGATGAGAATTCGTAAAGTGAGTACCCAACAAAGAAAAAATTACATAATATCCTATAGAGCCCAAAATAGGTGTAAATCAAACTAGCTCCCATAGGCAAAAGAACTTCCCTTAGATGTAAGTGGTGCAATGTGAAGTCGGCAGCGTAACGGTGCTCTCGGATGGATGCTAGAGGGCTTGGAGAGCAAGAACTTCTTCTAGATGATTTTCTTCTTCACTTGGACACAATATGGTGTAGAAGGAGTTTCTCAAGGTGTACTTAGCTTAGGAAGGGTGCTCATCTATTTATAGGAGTTCTAAGAAGGCTTTGGAAGGCCTTGGAAGCCTCTTATAGCCGTTGGGAACAAGGTTCAAGAGAGTGGTCCAAAATCCCACCGAAATCAAGGTCATTGATGATTCTGACAGGGTTATCAGATGTCTGAACTTAAGTTCATACATCTGGGTCTTCGTCTGATCTAAAGGTCCATTGTCTAATTTAAAAAGGTGGATGATCTAATCAAGGTTGGATCAAGACAGATGTCTAAAACTCTGTTCTAAGACGTTTGGGATACTAATCAGACGTCTAATCCTAAGATGGCTTTCTTCCTGTTTTCACATGATCAAAACAGGGTTCTAGTGTCTTTTAGGTTAAACGACAGGTCCGTCGTCTGGCAAAGTCTCTGGACGTCTAAAAAGATAATCCTTTGTGGGAATGGATTTCCCAAGAGGCTTAATGGCTAAATCCTCTAACAAAAGTGATTTGGGTCAGATCTTAGCCTAACGTCTATTTATCAAATGGCTGAGATGATCTACGAATGTCTGAAAGTGTTATAAAATTAATTATAAGGTAATCTCCAAGGATCATCTTCTGACAATCCAACAGTCCTATTGTTGGATGTCTGTCATTGGCATCAGACGTCTTCTAAGATATTTGGACTATAGGTTGGTTGTCTATAATCAACAAACAGAAAGTACTAACTCCAACCTAAGTGTTTGATCATGATCAAACGTCTGAGGTCCAGATTGGCCGTCTGCTCAGATTATCTGAAGCCTATTTTGATTTTCTGATCTATCTAAGTGTCTTAGTAAGGTGTAGGGTTTCCTAGGACTAAGGTAAGGGTACTTTGGGCTCTTTATAACAATTCTAAAGAAAAAGAGAAAAGTACAAATCAAAAGAATACATGAACAAATATATCTATCATATTTTTCATCTCCTTCATTCTTCAAGTTCTCGCTCCAAGCGAAGCTCCTTCTCCATCAAGCTCCTCCAATCCGCCATGGATGAAAGTTTGAGATCCTTCACATTTGTATCCATTTGTATTATCCTGAAACTTATAAACTCAAATGTAAATATTAAATCACAAGTATTTTATTATTATCAAAATTAATAATTGTGATGCTCTTATACCAATAGAATTCATAACGATTATAGCCTTATAATAAAACTTTTAAGCAGAAATAGAACCCTTAACTCCTATCCTACTTGAGATGCTTCATTGTTATTTGCTATTTTTTATGTTTCTTTATTTTATTTTGTTATGGTTTTGTCTTAGGGGAGTGAATTCTTCTGTTTGTGAGAGCATCCAATTGTCATCTTTTCTTTCCTTTCCCTTAATTGGGGTTGCATCGTCCTTTCTTCCCTGTTAATGGATTGCATCCTTTCAATAAAAAAAAAAGTCATACATCAATGCATGTTTTGGTAGATAATTAATTAGCAACATCAGATGCCGAGCTATAAGAAGTGAACTTAAACATAATTCGTAGATGTGGTTAGGTGGCATGAATGCCTGTAAAATTTGGGGACACTGCTACAATTTGGATAGGGCTGTAAAGGACCTGCTGTAACAAAATCGAATAGAACATATCAGTTTTATGTTGCTGCTGCTCTAAGTGTCCACATCAAGATGAAATGGGTAGTGGAATAAATTATGTGAATATTTAATTGCAAGAATGAGATAAATAGTGATATAAAATAATTAATAAGTTGATATATATTAATGGAATATTATAAGGATATTTTCTCCAATTCTTTGGTATCCGATAGAGTATCATCCTAACAAGTGACATACAACGAGATATCTGTAATGACCCGGTTCCTGAGCCCCTACGAGATACGAGAACCAGATCGACTCAACTAATCCCAAGACCTAGTAGTCCAACGAGGAAGTAACCAAAAGAGCAGTAAAATAAACCACATTCAACATGAATATAACTAACAGTAAGAAAATACAGCAGCAAGGAAAGAAACTACTACAGTATATACCACCACAACAGTAGAACAACATTCATATCTAAATATGAACTGCAGGTAAGGAAAAGTACAGTGAAAACAAGAACTACTCACTATAACGGAACAAAAAGAGGTACAAGAAACAGTGGCAACTCTACTGGACCCTACTCGGCCCAGCATCCTCTGCAGCCGCTGACTCTGGCTGCTCAACACCTGATCCTGAAAGGTAACGAGTGTAACACGTCAGCAAAACGCTGAGTAGAGTGGCAACTAAAACTAAAGAAATAGTAAAGTGTACAGTAGCTGTTAAGTTCTGTTACTTTCTTTATTTAAGTCTTTCAATTATCTCACGATTTATCTATTTCTCAGATCTTTCACCTGATCTCGAATGTTCCTCGTGGGAACGATCTTGATTGCAGTCTTTTCCAAACAGTAGAAGTAGCACGTGGTGCTCTCCTGGCCGGGAGAGTCCCCAGTGGTGATCCTACTCTCAGTCAACCACCCCAAGGTCACTGACAGACGTAACGATGACTACGGCACGCGCGGTAAACGCACGGGTAGCTAACCCGCACTGGCACGCGGTCAGTCGTTTCCGTTAACGGGTGCGCCCAAAGCACAGCATGGAACCAGTACAGGGCAGAGCCCTCTCAGTAACAGGGGTCCAACCCCTCCACAGTAACCAAACAGGGGCCTTGCCCCTCCACAGTCCACGCACCCTCGCCTCACTACCCTGGTTTACCCTAGTGGGCCGAACAAGTCAGTGTGGGAGACTAACAGAACCCCGGGGCCCGTGGGGTAGATAGTACCTTCCCACACTAGTAGCTCTCCTCGGTACTACGTACGCGAGGGCCAGCAAGTCGGTACAGAGTGGCCAGTCCTAACCCTGGGTCCCTGGGGCGGCTGGCTCCGCTCTACACTAAACAGGGGGGACAGTCGCTCTCCTTGGTACTCCGTACTCAAGGGCCAGCTCACTTCCCCAATTCTTTTCCATTCCCTTTCCAAGAGTTTTACTCCTAATTCCCCGTAGGGTTCCAGCTCTTTAACTCAGAACATTCCAGTTTCACCATTCCAGTTTCACGTTCATACAACCCATATTCTTAATCATGTTCATTTATTCATAACAGGCAGCTGTTTAAACGAATTTACAGGCAGCTATTATTTCCTTTCCAATTTTCCAAGACTGCAATATTCATACATTCCACTAGTTTTCCCGTCCTAGGATTCATGCCATATCCTTGGATCTATCATACAATCTAGTTTTTCAGCCCTAGGATTCATGTAACACCCTAGGATCTACCATTCAATCTATTTCTCATTCCTAGGATTCATGCAATGTCCTAGGTTCTATTTATGGTTTCATAATTTAACAGATTATACTTAAAGCCACTCTACCAGGTACAACGGGAGTAATGGGGGCGTGATCGGAATCCCGCGTGCCTCCGCGACCCCCAAGACTGCAACGGAACGAGGTCCTATCACAAGGATCAAACACAAGGAGTGTCTCAAAACAGTGTATAGCTACTGTAGACGGGTAGAGGATTTAATTCCGGAAAGAACGCAACTCGAAACGCGAAAAACAGAATCCAAACGGGCCCTCAACAGGTCAAAAACGACGACACTGTGCAAAAATCAAATGTCTGGAACTTCTTCCAGACGTCTTAAAAAGTGGATCAGAGAATTACCTTGTTCTGCGTGGTTTCTCAGACGTCCAGAAGCCTGCGGGGACGTCTAGCCTAGTTCCCAGACGTCCGATGGTCACCCCGGACGTCTGGAGGTCGCTCCCGCCATCTGGTACTTCAGCCAGACGTCTGATTCGCATTGGATGGCGAATCACTGAGCCTGCGCGCACCCAACTCTCTCTCAGTACGGTCAGTCGACAGGAAGGAAGAAGACGGAAGAACTCACCTTTAAGACGTCTGGATGGTCTTCCAGACGTCGCCCCCGCCGTCTGGCTATCAACCCAGACGTCTGATTCTGGAAATGTTTCCAGAATCAGGCCGCAACTCGCCCTCCGCTCGCGACGCCGCGCCTCGTCGCACCTCGTGTGCCTACTGCTCGGACCGCAGCAGTCCCCCCCGCGTCGCCCCGCGCCCGCTGCGCTCCCCGCCGGCCAGCCTTGGCAGCCCCGGCGAGCTCGCCCTCACGGCTGAGCGCCGCTCTCGCACGCAGCACCTCCTCCGCGCTCACTGCGGCCTCCGCTGCCGCTGCAACCTCGCGCTCGCTCTCGCGCTCACTGGCTGAAGGAGAAGAGGAAGGAGGCGGTGGTGACGGAAGAGCGCGTGGCCTTTTAAGGCCGCGCGAGGAGGAGAGAGAAGGAGCGCGGCAGGGGAATCTGCAGCCGCAGGAGGAAGGAATAAGCGAATATACGAGTCTGCGCGCTCAGGCACGCAGACGACCCGCGCGTGTCAAAGATAACAGATTTCCAGACGTCTGGCAACAATCCCAGACGTCTGATACGACGTCTGGAAGTGATTCCAGACGTCTGGTCCGACGTCTGGCCCACCTCCCAGACGTCTTAAAAGACATCTGGGGCACGCGTTCATAACAATATCTCACAACTATTCATACCCTTACGCCTAGTATATTTGGGGTGTAAACCTCTCAAAAGGAGGATAACCTCTTTTTACATCATCACTTAATCCTTCTTTGCTTAATATTAGTCTTCCCATCTTAACACTAGCTTGTCTAGTACCAGTTGTCAGTGATGTTAGCTAAATCCATGTTAAAGTTGCACACAATCCTCTCTCTGATACCAATCACCCCCCTCCCTCTCTCTCTCTCTTACCACTTCTAAGGGCTAGTTTACTTAGAGGGTTAACTCATATTTACTTGAGGGGTTAACCACCATAATTTTAACACCAATTTTAGGGGATTAACACCAATTTTAAGGAGTGTTAGTAAAACATGTGCTAACTATGTAACTATCCTACACCCAAACTCCACTCCCTAAAAATTAATGTTAACATCAGTTCAAGTAAATACCACAAGGGTTAACACTACAGCTTAACACCAAATTTTTTTTATAACTTAACACTAATTTAAGTAAATAAAAACTAATGTTAACACAACTTTACAAGTTAACAAAAACGAAATTTAATATGAGTTTCACATTTCTTAAAACTAATTTTCGAATCTCCAAAGTAAACTAGCTCTAAATAAATGTCACAATAGTTAACACCACAACTTAAACACCAATTAAAGTAAATACAAATTAATTTTAACACCACTCTACAAGTAGATGCAATTCAAGATTAGCATCAATTCACATTTCCTAACATTATTTTCCTAATCTCTAAGGCCTAGTTTACTTGGGGTCGTTTACTTGATTACTTAACCTCTCATCTAGTAACCTGGGTTTAGCCACTTTAATACAGGCATATCTAATATCAGTCTCAACTAGTGTCAGTTAAATCTATATTAAAATTGTACACTATTTATGTCTCTGGTATTCCTCAAGTTTTATATTTTTAACACCACTATTAACAACACAACTCAATATCAATTCAAATAAATATAAATTAATATATAATTTTAACACAAGTTTAACTAATATCAATTAAAATTGATATTAAATAAATTTATGTTAAAGTAAGTAAACTTAAGTTACCAGATAAATAATTAAATAATTAAATAAATGAAAATTAACATTTTTTTCAAAGAATTAATTTGTGAAGTAAACTAATCCTAATAAAAATATATTTAAACAGTAAGG
This sequence comes from Thalassia testudinum, assembly GCA_037157565.1. NCBI lineage: Eukaryota > Viridiplantae > Streptophyta > Magnoliopsida > Alismatales > Hydrocharitaceae > Thalassia > Thalassia testudinum. The sequence goes on along the minus strand of JAZHRO010000036.1, from coordinate 138,373,981 downwards.
AGTGAGTGCCCCGCCTGACCGTCGATCCCCGGCAAAATCCATGTTATGGTCACACCTCTCTCTCTCTCTCTCTCTCTCTCTCTCAATCCTTTTGACGTGTCTGGTCATGTAAGGAATTGAAGAAATCGATTCATTCGGTCTTCTCAAGGAAAGAGGGGAGTGGTGCATATGCATGTGCATATCACCAACCCAGCTGAGGTGTACGCACATGTATCATATGACTGACAATAGACAATATTTTCATTAAAAAAATTATTTTCGTTGAAAAGGGAAGAATCCGTTATAAGATTTGATTTCCTCACTTTTGACATTTTTTTCTTATTTTATTATATTTTTAATTGTTTTTCTTTAATTTTATATAACTCATCTATCATGAAATCGCCTTGTTGTATCAGGAAGTAATTTTTCTCTCTCTTTCATTTTCTTGTTCATGAATTGCATTCTTTATAATGGATTCCTCTCTTACCGATAAAATAATTATTTAAAATAAGAAAAATACAATAGACAAGATTTGTCTACAGAGAACTGTGTGTTACTATATATATATTTGCGGTTCAGATGGTTTAATGGAAAACTAAAGTGGGAATTGACGTGTGAGTGGAGCCAACGCACAACCTTCTTCTTTACGCGCCGTAAGTAGGACTTTTTCTGAAGCTTAGCCTTCTTTTTTAGATTCAGAATTCTTTACTTAGGAACGCGTTGAATTCTCTTCATTTTTTTTCTCTTTTTTAACTCTTTAGATTCAAAATTCTTTACGGGTAGATTGAGGAAATTGATGTTCCCGTAACATCAATTCCTACGTAATGCAGAGCCGAAATTCAAACTTGAATCTTCTCTACCGCAGCTAGTAATTACTACTGATTGAACTGTATCCTGATACATTGAATTCTGCCTCCGCTATTAACATGATACCGCTCTAGACTCGATTTTAGTGGTAATCTTAGATGGCAACATGACACAAGAGGAATTTTCGCATAGTTTTGGTGACGGGGTCCTTTTTTGGTAAGAGAAGAGTCCAATTTTGTGTACACATTTTGTATGCATGAAAATTTTACCTCTGACAATAGTATCTGGCTATGGATCTAATCCTTGTCTACGTGGCATGTGGGAAGGTTTTTATTGGTCCCCCTACATTTGAGCCCTCGGATTCTTGTCCATTGAACGTGCACGTGCAAGTGCAATTGCAAATAAAAACTCATCGAATGAATACTAAGTAGATCATTTTAAAATTTAAATATATTAGTTGAAAATATTTTTTTATTAATAAAAAATTAAAATATATCAATTGAAAATAAAAATATACTAATATATTTTAATTTTACATTAGTGATAAATATTTTTTTTCTTAAAATGTGATTTTTAATTAAAAAATAATTTTTTCATCGATAAAAAATTATTTTTATTAATAAAAAATTAAAATATATCGAATAAATTCATCTCATTTCCAAGATATATTTATTTACTTTTTTTTATTTTACATTATACAAAGGGGTCTGTGATGACGATACATTTGTGTACTTTTATGAGGAGGCACGGATATTAATTTCGTATCTATTTAGGACAACTGTACAGATTCGATTATAAATTTAAACCCATAAATTTCCTCATTGGTTTCCGTTTTCGTATCGTACCTTTATACCTGTAAACATTCTCCTAATTCACAACCACTAAAGTTTCATTACTTGTATTAATTGACACTTTTTACATAGAGGCTTTGTATTTTGGATAAACTTGTATATAATCCTATGGTTTATGCTTTCTCAAACACGCGCACACACATGGGTGGAGCAAGGAAGGACAGGCAATTAAGGACAGTCCCCTGCCTTGACTTTGTAATTTGTTTAAGAATTCCATGCCATAATCTTTTGTTTTAATCCACTATCTTACGTTACATCCCCTTAGTCATTAGGTTTCAATTGATAAAAATAATATCTTCATCCAACGATGAAATTACCTAATATCTTTTACTATAAATAATATTTTGAAGTAAAAATTTAAAAATTAATATCACTCTATATGAAGATATTATACACAAAATTTCAACTTAATCCAATGTTCTTACTCCTTACACTGAAGGAGACTCAATTTCACGTAATTTGACCTTACTTGTTGGATGTGCAAGTCATCTAATTTTTTTTAAATTTTATGTACTTTATATTTTTATTTTAATTCCTAAATTTTCATTTTAAACATTAATTTTACATAAAAATATGACGAAGTTGTACATAAGTTAGGTGCAGGTGAACTACATGTTCCCTACCCTCTATATGTGTATATATATATATGAAAATTTTCAAATGAGAGTAAAGCTCAATAAATTTAATATTAAATAGGAAATTATTAAATTGAGTGGTTTCCTTCATTATTGTGAAAATTGCTACAAAAAAGCCTAATTCCCGATACTTAGTGAGCATCTGTAAAACTCCAAACATGAGTAATAGGAAAAGCTTTTGGCATGCCTTGACTTTCCAAATTTCTCAATTGGATGTCAATTAATTTTATAAGTGACTTAAATGGCATGATCGGACAATCTAAGAAAAGTAGGGATGTATAGATTGAATCTTTAGTTCAGAGATACTACAAAAACCTACTTCATGAAAATGTCCTTATTGATTTAAATTATGATGATCGTACCTTTACATGATCCAATAAGAGGAAGAGGGATATCTGGGTTGGACAAGGCCTTAGCTAATCCCTTGTGGGTTCCCTCTCATACTATAATTTTACATCTTCTTAGAATAAAAATTGATCACATGTCCTTGGAGATTTGAATCATTTTAGTCAAACATCAAGAATTAAGGACAAAATTAAAGAATTTTGGTCTAGAAATAAGGAGATCAATTTTGGTCATAATTTTGGTCTAGAATTTTGGTCTAGAAATCAAGGAATATTGCCTCCATCCTCAAAAAGTGCAAAAATCTAATGGTAGATCTTCCAATTTGAAATAAAAAAGAATTCGAGAATCATAAGGAGGAAATGGGAACAATTGGAAATAAATTATCTCAAGTGTAAGGGGATCAATCATTACCTGATGAATTTTATAAGGAACATGAAAAGCTTGTAGCTAGCAAGATATCATTATTTGTTACTTTAAAGGAAAAATTTTGGGCTCGACATGCAAAATACAAGTAAATGGTAGAAGGTGATTGAAATACAAAATACTTCCATATTAGAGAATCTCAAAGGTATAAGAACAACTTTATCTCTTACACTAGAAAAGGGGATGCTTCGCTTTTTAAAGATATGGAGGTCACTAGCTAGAAGCACATTTATTTTCATTATGTTGGTTTATTCTTTCACAAGAAAAATGCCTAGTCCTTTTCAAACATGTTATACAAAATGAAAATCTTAAGACGAATGAGTTAAAGGTGATAATAGTTATCCCCAAAGTTATGGTTTTTGTTATTAAAAGATTTAAGACTCCTAAGGTAGATGGCTTGCCTCCAATTTTTCTCCAACATGCTAAGATATGGTTGAAGCTAATATCATTAGTCTAGTCAAGCAAGCCTTTAGCAATGCCACCCTACCAAAAGGTCTCAATCATACCTATATACTTTTAGTTACAAGAAACCTACTCCAATAAAGGTAAAAGATTATAAATCGATGAGTTTAGCAAACACTAGTTACAGAATTATTACATATCCCAACAAATAGGCTAAAATCCTTATAGCTAAAGGTAATCTTTGCTTCTCAATTAACCTATTTAAGTATAAGATACATGACGGATAATATTATTCTAACAAGAGAAATCATTCATTCTATGAAAGAGAAAGGAAGAATTCTCAAAAGAAATCACATGTTAATTAAGGTGGATATAGAAATAGCATTTGATAGCATGAACAAGGAGCTTACATGTAATGTGTTGTATTGTTGGCTCAAAAATCGTCATAGTTTAGAAAAGTATCATGTCGTACTATAGCGATGAAAATCGAATCGACAGTTAAATTTATAAGTGCTCAAAAAATAGTGAGTTCTGAGGTCGTTCGCAGGGAGCAAATATAGCAATTCAATCCACCAATCACAACAATCAAAAATAATGATGCAATTAATAGTCAATCACAAATATGAGAATAATCAATTAATGCTCAAAACTGTATCTCAAAATAAAAATAAAGAGAATAAAAATGGTGGTTGAAACCATCAATTATCCCCAACAATTAGGCAAAATTCCCAACTCAATCTCAAGCATTCAACTAAGTCAGAGTCACTTCCTTCTCAGATCAGACGTCCCCAACAATCCTCAGACGGCTTAAGTAACAAGCCCAAAGCACCTCAAGAATGCACCTAAGTGTTAGGCATGAATCTAAATATAGCACAATGCAAAACCCCCCTTCTTCCCTCAGAAATTCCCTTCTCTCTCTCTCTTCAGAACCGAGTGACGGGGTAGTCAGGTAATCAGATCCAGGGTCCAGGCCCGACTACGTGTGTGGCAAGCGAGGAGTGTATAGGATAGGTGAGAGGGACCTCACCCCATGACATGAGACACTAAGGCCATCCATGTAAATCGTTATAAACTAATTTCCAAATTGTAATCCCATGATGTGGGACAAAATCAAAGCCTCTTCCGTGTTGTAGCTGCGTAAGGAATTCCCTCTAATTAGTGTTGTTGTGGTCGTTGGATCACCAAATCGAGGGCCTAGTTGTCTTCGCAATCCTCATCCACGTCAGCTGAAGCTGGTGGCAGGGTGTATGGCTACCAGAGAGGGGGGGACGACGGGGGCGATGACGGCTGTGGTGGCTGTCTCCGACGAAGACCTAAAAAGCAAAATGCGGGCCCTAAGCCCCAACTAACATGTTCCTGAGCATCGCCAAAGCACGGCGAGTATGGTGCTGGTGGTCTAGAGGTGTACTATGGTGTGTGGAGGTCTGTTGAAGTCAGAGATGGAGGCGATTTATGGGTGTGTTTGGTGGAGTGAATCAGTGGCCAATACACCCAATTAGGTTAGGGCTTTTGGTCGTTGGAGTGTGAGGAAGGTAGTGGTGGTGGTGGTTCTGTGTTTAGGTCTGTGTGTGTAGCGGCCAAACGAAGCTCGTCGCCGAACGCGAAGAAGATGGAGAGGGAGAGGGTGAGTGAGTGGTTGTTTTGAAGTCCTAAGGTCCTAATTCTAAACTAGAGAAAGAGAGGGAGAGAAAGGCCTAACTAATTGGATGAAGAGGAGATGAAACTCGCGTCGACGTGCCTTACTGGATGCAAGGGAGATGAACTCCTCCGGTGGGGGTAGACAATAAGGAAGAAGGGGATAGGAACTCCTACTTTGGCCCACAAGGAGCGGATGAAGGTGGCGAAGAGCTTGAGCCGTCCAATTTGAGGGTTAGACGGCCGAAGGAAGGGGATCAAGTAGTGTCGTCGGAGCCGAGGTCGAAGGTGGCTGGAGGAAGGAAGAGGACGTTTTTGGCCTAAAACCTAGCTGCTCTTCACATGAAAACATGCTAGAGCTTAAATAGAGCTCAATTTTGAGCCCAATTAGGAAGAATTTTAGATTGTTAAGTAGGAATCAGGGAGTTTCCCTTCTTGAAATTCTCACACTCGGTGCATCTTCTCAGCTTCGTTTTGGGCAACAAATCACACCCAATCGGTAGGAATCACTTGATTGGCAATCCCTCCAAATTTGAAGGGATTTGGGCTTAGATTGGAGAACTCCACGGTCAAAGATGTGGCTTTGATGGGTTGACTCTGTGTTTAGGAAACACAGAGGTTTCAGGTGGGGACCCAAATGTGAAGAAGATGAGAAACTAGGGGCATTTTGGTAAGGAAAATTGAATCCTAGGGGTCTAGATGTGAGATATAGAGTTTTTAGGGTGCCAAAAATGCAAACTTTGTCAAGATAGACTCTGATTAGGCCCAAATTTTGGTGTTAACCTAAATATGGACCCAAGAAATTGAATGGTGAACTTGTATTTGAGTTTTGACCTTGTTTGACTGGGTAACTTACGCAAAAGCTCAAAATAGAATAAATTCCCATCTGAATCTCTGTTCTTAGTCAAAATAGGTTCAAATGGTCAAACCAAAGGTACCAAACCTCTTAGAATATTTTTAAATGATTTTTTAGAGGTTTAAATTGAATTTATCTCGACCATAACCCTTTCCATTTAAGTAGGGCTAATAATTAGGGTTTTCAATAATATTTTAATCCTCGAAATGCATGAAACTTTGATTCAGTCAGTGTGAGCCCACTTCTTGATCTTTAAAGTCATTTGACCTTGAATTAACCCTTGAGTAACTTCTTGGTTGATCTACATTTGTGATTGAATGTTAACATTGCATAATTAACCATGTTTTCTTATTTGTTTCTTTTGAAACTGAAAGGAAAGCTATCATACTACGATAGCAATCCGAGAGGGTAATTTATTAATAATAAAAGGAAATATAAAGAGACCTACAAATTAGATCCCCATCTATGTATGAGGGACCAGCACTCATTTACAATTTGTACACAACAAACTGGTCTCTCCTGAAATAGTCTCTCATTCCTCACCCTCCACATGCACCAAAGGGTCACCGCCATGCGTAAATGTGGCTTTCTAGTTATCCCAAAACCATGTCAAAGATTTCCATGATGGAAGGGGCTCGTTGCACGTTTTTCTCCAAATCGTGTCAGTGACCAAACATGAAGAAAACAAATGATTCAAACTGTCAATGTGCATCCCACAAAGATGGCACTCATGCAGTGCTATCCCCATCCTCCTGTGCCTAAGGTCTCCTGCTATTAGACCATCCCTTCTACATAACCAGAGAAAGATTTGTACCTTAAGAGGGACCTTCAACAGCCATAGTTTCTTATCAATATAATTGCCTCCCATACCATTGTTGGAACTCCTAATTTTTCCATAAGCGCGTTGAGTTGTATAGATGCCATCCCATGCACAAGTATCCTCCACACCAGGTCTTGGACAAATGGCTTGCAGGTCTGAAACCAAGCGCTGCTTTTCTTCCCAAAATCTGGTCCCCTCCATGACTGCCTCAAATTCAGTCAACCATCAACATCTGCCAGATTCAGACCAATAGTTATTAACCACCCCATCCTTATCAATAGAAGCCGAGTAGACCCTAGGATAAGCCTCATGCAGGACGCCTAATGACATCCACAGCTCTTTCCATAAACTGAAGTGCCTGCCATCTCCAAGAACTGGCTGCAATAAGTGCCAATTATCTCTGATAGCTTGCGTGACAGAACGCCAAAATGGGGAGGGTTTGGAGGGGTATAATCTATTCAGAGCACTGTTGAAGCAGCCATAGCCATCATTAATAAGTTCAGTCCATAACCTTTCCTCCCCATTTAGAATTTTGATAGCCCATTTAATCAATAAGGCTTCATTAAACTCTTTAAGTGCTTTAATCCCTAGTCCACCATCTTCCTTGGGGTGACGCAGATGTTCCCATTTCAGTGGCTGCATGAACATAGCCTCATGTCGCGCACCTTTCCAAAAGAATTTCTTTCGCATCAAATCCAACCATTTCCAAATGGATTTTGGAGCTTTGAAAAGGGAAAAGTAGAAAATCGGAATGGATGTGATAACAGAATTTAACAAGATTAACCTTCTGCCCTTAGATAGGAACTTACTGTTCCATCCTTCCAACTTAACAAAAATCTTGTCAAAGAGGGCATTCCAATCACTCTTTTGTAGCTTTGAATATCTCAATGGCACCCCAAATATCTGATTGGCAGATTTGATAGAGGAGTTCCCAACGTGGCTAACTATGCATATTGCTCCTGCTCATTCATGCCAAAACATATCAGGGTGGATTTCTCCCTATTTAATCTCAGACCAGACAGATCCCCAAAGATGTTCACCATATGTCCTAACGCTTGGGCTGCAGCAGTTGTCCCCTCAACAAAAAATACTATGTCGTCTGTGTATTGGATTACAGGGGCCATAGCTCTTCTGTTAGATAGTGAGTATCCTCTGATGACACCAACCTCAGCTAGTTTACAGGCATACCTAGCCAGTCCATCCACAGCAAGGTTGAAGACCAACAGGGCTAACGGGCATCCTTACCTAACACCACATTGTGGCTGAATCCACGCCCCACATGGTTTGCCATTGATCAAAGGAGAGAAAGAAGAGGTTTTGATACAACGCTTCATCCATTGGATCCATAAGGACGGGAACCCTCTTCTCTTAAAGACCTCCCAGAGATACGGCCATGAAATAGAGTCATAAGCCTTCTGGAAATCAACTTTCCACATAAAAGGTTTACATTTCCTTCTGTGCCATCCACACACCATCTCTTGAGCCATAATAAATGATTCCTGCAAGGATCTATTAGGGAGGAATGCTGATTGGACAGGATGAATCAGATTCTGCAAGATCGACCTCAATCTATTTGCCAGTATTTTGCTCACCACCAAATAAATTGAGTTTGAGAGTGCAATAAGCCAGAAATCAGAGAAACTCTCTGCTCCTTCGACCTTCGGCAACAGAAAAAGAAAGGACCAGTTGATCTTATCAAAGCCCGAATTCCCCCTCTCAAATTCCTTGATGACCTTCATCACCTCACTACCAACCAAGCTCTACAGTTCCTTGTAAAAGAAAACTTGGATGCCATCAGGCCGAGGGGAGCCCTCACTGTCTTTTATGGCGTCCACAGTTTCTTTCTCAGTTATGGCATCCGTTAATCTGGAAGCCTGTTCCTCAGAAACTTTAGGTGCATCACTCACCGTCATCCTCCTCATACCTCTAGTTGTAGCCCGCGAAGCATCCCTGTAATATTTGATGTCTTCCAATCTAATCTCTTGCATAGAGGAGATTCTTTGACCATTCTTGACTATGGAAGAGATTATGTTCGCCCTTCTGTGAGAACTAGCTGTGAGATGAAAATATTTGGTGTTGGCATCGCCCTCCTTCAGCCAAAGTTGTCTTGATCTCTCCCTCCAATCCATCTCTTGTTTCAAATCTTCCTCCGCCACCACTCCTTGCCACATTCTTCTATCATCAAGTTCTTGGTCAAATAGAGGTCCTGCTGCCTCTTTTATATCCAAGCCCTTGATCTTCTCCAAAGCCTCCAAACGTCTTTATTGTCTCAACATAGATATCACAGCCCCATATTCTTTAAGCATTTTGCGCAAATCAGCCAGTTTAGAAGCAAACTTGACAGTAGCTGATCCTTCTACTCGTTTAGCCCTCCTCCACACCTCAATCATCTCAACAAAACCCAGTTCACGCATCCATGATATTTTAAATTTGAAATAGGAGTAGGCCTAAATTTGTTCCCCACTGTCCCAAACCAGGGGGTGTGGTCTGAGAAAGGGCGTTTCAACCCAGAAATTGTTGATAGATGGTACATTTCAAGGAGATTGGCATTTCCAAAAAATTTGTCAATCTTTGACATAAGGCCACTACCATTTCTCCAAGTAAACTCAGCACCAGAAGATGGGTATTCACTTAAACCCAGATTTTGGACCAACAATTGGAAGCCAAGGGATGCACTATCCACTACACCATTTGGCCTGTCTCTCTCTATCAGCACACAGTTAAAATCGCCCCCCACCAACCAAGCTGCCCCTTGTATAAGTACTGCGGTTGCAACCCAATCATCCCATAATTCCTACCTCATCGATGCAAGACATGGCCCATATACACCAGTGATGAAATACACATCTTCCCCCTGACATCTTTTGAACTTACATGTCACCAAATGCCGGGCTTTATGCACCTCTAGCAACTAAAGAAAAGCCTTTCTCCACCATAGAGCAATCCCACCTAATCTGCCTTAGGCATTGAGAGACACACATTCAGCCATCCCCGCATTCTTCAAGTCAGTCTAGACCCTATCCTCTTCATTCTCAATGTGTGATTCTTGAATTATGGCACAGTCAATCTCCCACTCTCTCAGATACCTTGAGAGGGAAGCCCTCCAACTCTTGTCATGCAACCCACGCATGTTCCATGTGAGGACTCTCATCGTCCTCCAAGGGAATCCCCCATATTTGCATCCTAGGCCCTACCCACCTTCATAATAACAACCACCAAGTTTTCATCAATTTTCACAACCGTGGATAGTCTTCTTTGTCTAAGTTTATAAGGAGATCTACCCACACCTCCTTTGGTATTTGTCCCAGCTCCAAATTTCAGACCTTCCATTGCATTTAACTTGGATTCGGTTGCCTAGAGGTATTTGAAATCTCTTGCAGGATCCTCTCTTCCACTAAATCTGACAAAGGTTGAGTTGCTGCCACATCCTCCACCATAGAGGGTTCCATTGGTGCCAACTCCATTACTTCCTCCTTCTCTTCAAGATGGTGATGATCTTTACGCTTCTTGGGCATAGGTGCCTCATCAGGGGTCATCCTACCCATCTAATGCACAACATCCTCCACACCAGTCACCTCCGCATAAGATGACTTATCCTGACAATTCTCCCCATCAATATCACCCATTGTGAATCTTAATGCCAAAAGCCAGGAACTCCCCCCACATCAGAGAATTATCCTTTCTGGGACAGAACCTGCTTTGAAGACATCCACCAATACACGCATAACCTGACCATCTCCTTCCATTAAACCAACCTCCACATCTTCGGTCAGAGTAGCAAAGCCTGCAATCATGGTCGCCACCACCTCTTTCAATCTCAGATGTAAAGGCAGACCCCTGATCCCCAGCCTTCCCGATCTAGAACCTATCCTTTGGGGCGGTCGTTCGAGCAAGGATCCATCAAAAGGAGAGACCAATCTCCAAATCACCATCAATCCATCAGAAGAACTTGATCGAAAACGCAGATGTTCAACATCCATCATCCCCAAATAAAAAAGCACAAACCGCGTGGGGGAGAGGAATGCAACCTTCGAATCATCGATCAACAGAGATAGAGACCTTACCAACTGACGAATATTGTCCAAAGAGGGAGTACCAGTCATCACCTCTCCTACCAAAGCCCCTCGCAGCACCAGTTCAGTGGTTTTGATTTCTTCCATCATGGGTACCTCAACATCCACCATATGACCCCCATAGGTAGGAGGAGGTAGTGGTGGTGGCATCCTAAAGTTTGCTACTCCTGGATGCAGGTTGGACCAATCCCTCTCCTGCCCTCTATTGGTCACACAAGAATCCTGCTTGTTGCCATGTCCTCCACACGCAAGGCATATGAGTGGATGACAGCAAACCGCCGCCATGTGCCCTCGACGTCGACATCTGAAACACAAAACCTCCTTGTCGCCCCAATGCCTCCCCTTGTTTGCGCTCCCCATGCTCGCTCCCCATCTTCCAGCATCCCTGGCTCAAGGTTATCAAAGGCCTCCCCTAAGATCGCCTGCCATCCCTCCTTCCTTCCCCCCAATTGGGTTCATGGAACCTAACCAACCCCATGTTTTCTTGTTTTCTTCTCAAATCAAATCAGTGCAAAATTATGATTCTCATACGATCATTTAAGATCATTTATCATTTAATTCTGAGTAATTCAAGTTAGTTATGATGAATGATGGTATTACCATCATGTATCAATTGAGATTATTTAGTAATGTCATCAGATTGATTCAAGAATGAATTTTCCCAATCACCTATTCCATTCTTATAAATGAATGACCTCATGGTCATATTCAATTAGCAACAGGCCTTAGACAAGGGTGTCCTCTCTCTCCTTTTCTATTCTTCATTGGATCTAAGTCCTTTATAGAATGAGTAATTGTAACATGAGTGCCAATCTTGTTAAGGTTTCAAAATTGCATCTATATATGGCTCCTTCCATAACCATTATGGCTTATGTAGATGATACCCTAGTCATTTGTAACGCTATTAAGAATGAAGCATTATTGATCATGCATGTGGTTAAGGAGTATTGTAGTTTTTCAAGATATAAAGTAAAATATGCGAATCTTCTACCTTGTTTTGTTGGGTTGTAGTAAGGATTTCAAAAGGAATCTTAATCATAATCTTGCAACTAATAAAGATTTTGATCGAGAGGCTTATTTAGATGCATATATCTTTCGAAAAAACATAAATTCTTCCATAGAAAACAAGTTTGAGAAAATTCTTCAAGACTAAACAGTAGATACCCTCTCATAAGTAGGAAGAACAATGCTAATGAAAGCTACACTATCCTCCATTCTCATAGATTTAATTTCATATTGCATTATACCAAAAGGAGCTCTCAATAAGTTGGGTCAATTGATGTGTTACTTTTTGTAGAGAAACTCCATTAAAAGTCATAGAATTCATATCATTTTTTAGGATAAAATCCCCTTACTAAAGCATTTAGGTAGGCTAGGCATTGGAAATCACCATCTATGTAAAAAAGCACTAATGATGAAATTAGGAAGCAGACCTATCAAAAATGAAGGGTCCTTTTTGTTCAAGGTTATCAAAGGCAACTATTTCCCAAAATATGATTTTTGGGATCTTAAATCTCAAACAAATCATTCCACTTTTGAAGGCTGTGGATGGTTAATTGGAAACAAAAAATTTATTAATATTTAACAAGATAATTAGATTCCATGTATGAATTATATTAGCCTTATCGTAAATATAGTGAAGACAAATTTCTCAATAGTCATTTCTATTATTGAATGTTTCTAAAGCATATCACAAGGGCCAATGTAAAAAGACAACTTTCTTTTAATTACACTACACAAGATTATATCATTTGGAACCCTAGAAAAAAGGGGCTTTTCTCAACAAAAGTTGCTTAACAATCTCTAATTGCAAAAGGAGGTTTCTCTATGGAACAACAACATTTATAAAGAATTAAGTTTTGGAGCTCCAATCACCCTCCTAGATTCAAGTTATTCATTTGGAAGCTCACTCTTGATGCTCTTTCATTAAGAGAATTTTGCAATAGAATTAGAGAAGATGGTGCTTGCTTAAATGTGATTTCTATAAAGAGAATATTGAATCTAGCAGACATTTTTTTAGTTGTGTCACTCTTTCTCATGTTGTATGGTTTTTCATTAGTTGAAGGTTGGAAGGTGATTACTGATAAATGCATGAAAACTAATGATAATATGCCTAATTTATGTTAGTCTCATAGCCAGTTGCATTGTAGATAATTGCATATTAGGTGTAGTGCATGCATTTGTCACAAAGTTGACTTGACATTAATTAATGTGTTCTGTATATATGCAAGATGTAGCGGAAGGATTAAATAAAGAAATAAAGTGAAGAGCTTAAGATAAGGATACACTTGACACCACCACACTCCTCTACACCCCAACCCTGGGACAGCTTGCCAAAACCTAAAAACCCATGTCCTAAACCCACCTTAGCCTCCATTCTAGCAACTTGGATCTTCCATCTAAGGGTTAGGATGCACGAACCTAATTTTAGAAAAACCTACCCAACATATATCATCACCTTAGATCCTCCATCCTAGGGCTTACTCTTAGGTTACTAAAAATAGAAACCCATGATCTTATGGCTGGCCATGAAGCTTCTCTTGGAAGCTTATTGTGGCCAGCCACCAAAGCCTTTTCCCCTCCATTGATTAACCCTTGGATGGCCTAGATTAATCACCCAAACCCAACCCTAACCTCCCTCCTAGAAACAATCAATAATCGACCAACCTAGACCTAGTTGCCACCATTGATTGATCATCCTATGGCTACCAACACTCAACCTAAAGCTACCATACACAAAGCCCTCTTGGACAAGCACATCACTAACCCCAATCTCCACCAATCATTGACCATCCAAGGGCCCAAAATTCACTTGCTATTGGTCAACCAAACAAGTTCAAATCCAAACTCTCTTGGCTGGCCATGATGAACCTAAGATCCACCCTCCATCTTCCCTACAAATTCATCTCCACTATCCATTCAATTCCAACTAAACCAAGTCTATCTATGCAAACCCTAATTATATCCTAACCCTTCATCCAAACCCACCTAATCCCATCCATCCACTACCATCAATCCATGACCAACAACTTTGGCTAATCACATTCATTCGTCACCTCTACAAAAACACCTATCCATCCTCCACTTCACCTCATCACTTCCTCCTCCATGGACGTCCCCCCCCCCCCCCCCCCCCCCCCCCCCCCCCTCCGCCTCCTTGGGCTTCTCCTTAACATCTTCTACCTTAAAAAAAATCCACCTAGCCATTCCCTATCCCTTAGCTTCTTCCCTCCACCTTGGTCGTAAGGCCTTCCTCAAGATCAAAGTGACTCCATGCCACCTTTGGGGTGGAGGTTCTACCAGGTGTGCCTTTACCTTTGCTTCTCCAACTGCAGCTTCTATCTCCAAGCTACGCTTTCGTGGTCATTTCCGTGTCATCTGTGGCCCCAAATTCTGCTTTCACTTTAGTTTTAATTCTATTAGTTTCTACTTTAGTTTATGTCATTATTTTTCTAGTTCTAATTAGTTTTCTTTGATGTATTAAAACCTTTGCAATCATTAATGAAATTTTATTGGAGTATCTCTTTGCCTACTTCTTACTTTTTAATAGTTGTTCACTTCATTGTGAGATTAGATCACTTGTATTTTGTGCCTTATAAAAAAGATTAAAAAAATAGAAAATAGAAAAAGATTAAAAAAATAATAATCTTAGGAAGCAAAAATACTAGTTGCCTCCCAGAAAGACGATCCAGACTTAGATTTAAAATACAATTTCCTTCATGTTCGATTTAAAAAATTCTAAAGTATTTATGCAATTTCTACTGCAACATATGCGTTTTTATGTAATCAATTTCTCATAGATCAATTACTAGTCTTATTAAGATATTATAGTTGACAACCTAAACCATGATAATAATCAAGGGTTGTTCGTTTATATACTTTATTCCATGTGAAGAACGAAGTGCCAATTATTCTTCTAAAATCATGTAGATGATCTAATTGAAACTAAAAAAATGACTCTAAATTTGATCAGATTTTACAACTCTTACATGTATGAATGCATCTTCAATGTTATAGATTTTTTTACCCCCCAAGTTAAATGTGTACAGTTAATGATATCTCTCTTAAACCTTTTGATTTTTAGATATGTGTTGATGTTGTAGTAACAAATTATAACTCATGGGGTGTTGCAATTTGTTTGGTGATGGTAAACCATGTTGCCTTTCTTGGATTGGCTCAAGTGACCAATCAAAAGATGAAGCTCTCACTTGTTACTGAAGCAATGAAAGCCATAATGGATCTTTTAACAAAGGATTTATTACCAGGTGATATGGTTATAGTTTTTTTGTTTAACTTTCTATTTTCAATGAAGAGTATCAATGATTATTTCAATGATCTTCCATTGTCTATATATAATACTATCGTAAACTCTCGTTTGTTGACGAGCAATTTATTTGATGCCAAGTACTTTCGTATCACAGTATCTCAAAACATGTTAGCCCGTTCTATTGCATAGTGTCGTAACAATAGTAATCTTGGGTCCGTGGTGGGTTGATGTATTACCAAGCAACATACATTGATCTTGACATGTTTCTATTGACCATTTAACAAAGAAAAAAAACTCACGCACGCGCACACACGCACACACAAAGACCAAATTGTATGATAAACTCACACACAAAGACCAAATTGTATGATAAACTTGGATTGGGGAGATGAATTTCAAGGCCTATCTCCTTGGTTGAAGAAGCAAGGCATCGTCCATAGAGTATCTAGGCCTTACACTTCGAAACAAAATGGTTGTGCAAAAAAGATAAATCTTCATATAAGTAAGATTGCTCGAGCATAATTGGCTCATTTTCATTATTGGTTTCTTGCCTTTGATAGTGTAGTATTTCTAATCAACTTACTTCCTTCTATGGTTACTAGAAATAAAGCTCCTTTACAATTGCTCTTTAATAAAGAGCCTAATTATTCTTTTCTTAAGGCTTCTGGATGTTCCTGCTATCCATTATTGAAGCCTTACACCAAGCATAAATTCTAGCAATGGTCTGTTAGACATATTTTTATGGGTTATAGCACTCAGCATAAGGCATATCGATGTCTTAATCCCACAACAAATAATTTTTTCATTACTCGTCATGTCAATTTTGATGAAACAATTTTTCCCTTTAGTGCTGGCTTGGCTATAGAAACTACTTGCTCCAGGTCTCCCTCTGACATGGTTTCTTTTCCAGTGCTGCTATCTCTTATTCAGCAGCCACAAAAGTGTCATGGTTTGCCACCTTCCCACTGCTGCTCCACATGGTTCAACACCTTCTTCCCCTGTACAGCAACTTCAGATGCAGTCCTCCTCGATCTTTCCACAGCATTGATCAAGTCCAGTCTATTCCTATACGGTCTGCACAAGAACAGCCTCTCCAAAGTCAGTCCTCATCAGAAGAGTCTATCCAACAAGAGCAGCCTCAACGGGAGCAACCTCAACATGATCGAAGACCTTCAGCACCTCTGCGATCTCATTCCATGACAACAAGGTCATTGCATGGGATTGTTAAAAAGGTGTATACTGCTATTGAAGGTCCATTGCACTAATGTGGAGCCTTCAAATTATGCTGAGGCTTCCAAGCTGCCCCGTTGGTGTTCTGCCATGACGGACGAGATAAATGCTTTATTACAGAAGAATACTTGGGCCCTTGTTCCTGGACATCCCACTATGAATGCCTTAGGAAATAAGTGGGCATACAGAACAAAGAGAAAAGCTGATGGCACTCTTGATCGCTTTAAGGCAAGATTGGTTGCCAAGAGATATCATCAAAGTGAACATATTGACTACTTTGATACCTATAATCAAACCAACAACAGGGCAATTATTGCTATCTTTAGCAGCCATTCATGGTTGGCATCTTAAACAACATGATATACATGGTGCATTTCTTTGTAGTGTTCTTGAAGAAGTCTCTATGGCTTAACCACAAGGTTTTCTATACCATGATTTCCCTCATCATGTGTGCCTTTTAAAGAAGTCCTTGTATGGATTAAACAAGCTCCAAGAGCTTGCTTCAACAGTTTAAGTTCATTTCTAATTGTAAGGGGATTTAGTTCTTCCTACTTCTCTCTTGATCTATTGCACGGGCTCTTTGCATCTCTATTTCTTAATCTATGTTGATGATATACTTGTTCTTAACTCCTCTCAAGCAACCATGGATCAGCTATTGATTGAGTTGCAAGTGCATTTTCAGGTTACAGATTTGGGACTGCCTTCGTACTTCTTAGGGGTTGAGATAACTTATGGATCTGCCAATATTCATTTGTCTCAACAGAGATACATTACAAACTTATTAATTTAGTGTGGTCTCGATGGAGTAAAACCAATCAAAACACCCCTAAATTCAAATATTTTATCATTACATGATTCTAGTGCTTTTGAAGACTCATTTTTTTCGAAGACTTGTTGGTAAGATATAGTACTCGTTGTCAGCCATTTGCCCCAAATTATGCACAGACCAACCGTCAAACACTTTGAAACAGCTACGGGAGTGTTGTCTTATCTTAAGGGGACTCTAAATTTTGGTCCTCTTTTGTCTAAGTCTTCTTCCTAGTGTTGAATGCTAACTCAAATGTTATTTGGGCAAACTGCCCCAATGATCGGCACTCCACCATCGAGTGTGTCATTCTTTTTGGCTGCAACGTGATCTCATGGTTTATCTAGAAGCAAAATACAATTACTTGATCTAGCACGAAAGCTGAGTATTGTGCTACTGCAAATGTTACTGTTAAGATAACTTGGTTACAATCTCTCCTTCAAACTCCTCACATTTGGTGTAATAATCTTGACACTACATACTTTAACAGCTAATCCTATTTTTCATGCCCATACCAAAAATATAAAAATCAATTTTCAGTTTACCACAGTTGTAAGGAAGGATTTAATTGTTCGGTTCATTTCGAGTCGCGATTAGCCTACTGATTTGCTCACAAAGGCTCTGACATGGAGATCATTTTCCATGTTGCGTGACAAGCTTAATCTGCAGACAAAGGTCTAGCTTGAGGGGAGGTAGTGTTGTATTCACTATGTATATTTGGTGTGGAGTGCATTTCTGTATATTGTAATGGATGTACTTGTAAATTGTACAGTACCTTGACTATAAATAATAGCTGCGAAGCCAACATTATAGGTGTGTGAATGCTCACAAAGATTTACCCGCCATGACCTATTGTAGATAATGCAAGATTGGAGCTCGAACTTGGATCCTCACCATTGCAGTTAGTGGTTATCACAGAAGAGCTATACCCTGACGAGTGTCGCTTCTACTAATAAAAAGTATAAACATTACAGCTGCTCGAAAAATAAGAATTGAAACAGGCACCACGAGTCAGTGGCCCATATCATAGCTAGCCCCACTTTCACCATTTGACATCAGGGTTTCTTTGGCCTCCCCCTCTGCTACTGCAGATAATTTCAGTCATGATATATTCAGCCTCCTTCAAGAAGGTAGTGGAGGTGCTCTTGAGCAAATGTGACATCTTTCATCACCCAATGATACGATGCTGCGGCAGCTTCCATGAAATATGTTGTTTGGGAGTCTGCCATCATTTTCAGAGACAGGAACGATGCTACACTATGCTTGTGAACTGGAACGGAAATACAACAATACGGTTGCAGAGTCCTTGGTGCCCATTGGCATCCCACATCTGCTCTCAAAAGATGAGCTCAGATAGGAAGCTTTAATTGTTGACAACATAAGCATGTACACATGCCATCAGAAAAATCTTAGCTTATAACTATATGAGAAATTAAGCAGATATGGCCCATATGGGTAAATAAGTAAGAAGGATTACATATTTACACATGTACATGCATGAAGAAGTTGCAAATGTAAAAGCATCTGGCAGAAAAAGCGGCTTATCTGTGCCCTATGCTTCTGGAAAAGATCCAATCTGGTCAGACTCAAAAGTAGGCAGCCAGAGCTCTATGCGGGTACCACCAGCACCAAGGGCAACATCAGGCGTTCGAGGAGATACGACACGCACAACACATCCATAGCTCTCCAAAATTTCACGAGCAACAGTCAATCCAGCAACAAAGTTCCATGTCATATTATCCTGGACCATACCACTCGAAAAAAGATCTCCTCCGAAAGGCGTGAGAGAATGCATTTGAGTCTGCAATTATCAATAGATCCCGGAGATAATGCAAGTCATTTCAATTGGAAAGAGTCATTTGTCATGAGCAAGGTATGTCTCTTTTATTTCGTAACTTGGACCAACTAACATGCTAGATTTTCTATCAACATGTCAAAGAATTTGGTTGAAGACATGAATTCTAATGGTTAAATTAGAGTAAATTTATATTGATCTTGTTGAACTTCTACTTGGGTGTGTTTTGGGTTGTGGACAGGGAACAGGGGACATTTAAATCATGATCAAACTTTCCTGATTCCTTATTTGGTCAATTTTGAACAAGTTTTGAAAATTTTATACAAGATCAGAATGTAGGCTATGAAAAAACAGAAAGCAAATTGCTTTTATTGGTTTTCATTGTAACAGAATGAAATTTCAATCAATCCTCGGCCAAAGAATATAAAACTGGCAGGCAGATTAGATGACAGAAGCTATTGCATTGAACATGTTACCATGTATTGCATATCAGGACCATCATCATCAATGAGAACTAAAACACCGCCTGCTAGCGCTCCAGAGGCTAAAATCTGAACTTTGCCACCTACATGGGTACGTAATAAAGCTCCTTCTATTAGGTTGCTAAGCGCCTGCCTGAGAGCAGATTCCTCCACAGCAACTTGAAGTGGTAGCAAGTCTTCTTTCAGTTCTATCTGCCGTTGCTGTTTATCAGCCAGAGAAGTAGCAGCTCCAACCAAATCTTCCAATATTTCAGAAACATCGCAAGGTCTTCCTGACAAGAAGAGAGAACATAAGAAATTAAGGTTCTGTACAAGAATCTGAGCAAAACTTATATCTGTGACAACCAGAATAATTTAAAAATTTTACTAGAAGACAGCACAAATCAACTAATTTAAAAAAAAAGGACACATGAAGCATTCGGTATGCTATATCCTAATTTCTAACAAAACATAGCTTCTAATAGAAACTAAATTGAGATTTATCATGAGTAACAGATGGACAAAACATATGTGTGATGAATGTATTGTCGCAGATTGATCATGGAATTGCACAATGTGTAAGAAACGTACTACATGGAGCACATTGCAATTTGTCCATTGATTGCTATGATAACTTGTGACTCTCTGTGTTGTGATCCTCCACATTTTTTTCCATCAACCAAATACCTCTCCCACAAATTCCTGCAGGTCCCACAAGACACATTTTGGTTAATACTCTTCTATTTCATCACAATTATGGTCTAATACATATCTCTTATCCCCTTCCCGCTGATTCTAACCCCCTCTGTGAAACTTATCTTTTTAGCCCTAATATTCTTCAAAGGATAAACCTAATACAAAGCATGGGTCTCCCTCTCTTTTCAAGAAATTCAATCACAGTGACATATTCCTGATATGCCTAACTTACTTTATTTTCCATCCCGCCTTGACCTCTCTCTCTCTCTCTCTCTCTCATATCAACTGCATATATTTGGCCGCTTTCCTCTGATATGCTAACCAATTCCTGCTGCCTTTGTGTATCCCCACTCTGTACATGACTCCATGCAACTTCCAGCAAAAACACACATAATATTTTCCCCCTCTCCACTCCCTGTGACAACCGCCAACTCCATGGCCATGCAGTAGCTTCATCCCAGTTTGATGCCTAATACTGCAATGGATTTCATCTTCAATGCAGCCATTGCCTCTATCTCTGCTTGCCATTAGTGGCAACCAACGTCACCTCTGCACTGTGGACACACCCCCAAACATATTTGCACCACCTTTTTTGCAATGACCAATCAATGCCACAATCATGATGTCCACCTGATTGTATGTGATCCAACAATCATCCTTATTTTAGGGTAAAGAAGCATTGCCACTATCAGCTATGCTGCTAGCTGATGGTGTATTTGTCATGAATCATTGTGACACACACTTTCAATATCTCACATCATATTGCAAACTTAACAGCATCATCACCACCAGCTCTTTAGTTTTCCTTTGTCATTGGTGATCTTCAAGATCCATGTTCATATTTTCAACGACCAACTCAACAGTTGTAAACAAACCAATGGCTCTTTCTTATTGGGACGGTTTGCAGCATTGCTATGGATCCATGCATCACAGGGAAATTGCCATCCTTATCACTGTTCTCTCTCCAAGATCAGCCAATTAAACTTCAAGATATGAGAGCATTTTATTTCTCTATTTATATGTGCAATTATGCATGTAAAGATGTTAGGATCAAAGCCTTTTGTGCACAATGGATTGAAACTAGTGATTTGGATATTGCAAGGTACATGGCCCTATTTATGTTTTCAACACAAATCAAAAGATTTGAAGAGAATTTTCTTTGGTTTCGTACTGAGATGGTCTAGAGAATATGTACAAATCTCAAATGATGTCAGATGTATTTTTGTTTTGTGTAGGGTCATGTCTCCAAAGTAATTAAGGTTACTTTCCAATATGACATAATATATACAGGCATAATGACTTTCCAGCTTCCAGTATGGCACAATCATGTTTCTGAGGTACAAGAGAAAAGTATTGTGGCATAATGATATAATTGGCATCTTAGCCATCAAAGTTGATGCTGGGTCTTCTAAAGGAGGCATTTTCAGCCATGTATTTCAACTCATTATTTTTTTGAGAGGGAAAAAGGAAGATTACCGGAGATAAATAGTCACCCAGGAAAGTGTATTAATCAAAGTTAAAAAGGAACGGACTTACATATTTTGTAGCCAAAACTCAGATAAAAAATTCATCTCTCACCACATTGTCAACCCAACAACGCTCATCTCTAAAACCTCTGCCATTCCTCTACAACCAGATGCACCACAAACCTGCAAATGCTTTCAACCAGCCCACCACGTCAAGATCATAGTGGTCTCAAAAAGAGTCCCAAAAATTTTGGTGACCCCTGCATTCATCCTATTTGCAAACGATCCCATACGTCCTTGGAGAAGTGACATGTGAAAAATAGATGATTCACCTGTTCCTCCATCTGCTGACACAAAGGACAGGTGGCATCAACATCATCAAACCACCTCTTCAACAAAACTCTGTGACCAGCTGTTCCCTCCTAAGTAGCCACAGAAAAATTTTTATCTTCAATGGAAGATTGCACTTCCAAATCCTCCCTGAATCAATCTGGACATCATTCATAGTCTCACCATTTGAAACAAGTTTATCATATGCTTTTTTCACTGTAAAAGAACCATCCTTCCAGCAGAATTTATCACACACATCAACCAGCGGTTTCAGATCTGAAATCACCTCCAAAATATGCTGAAAATCTGTACAAGTTCGTTCTGAAAATCCAGATGGCAGCTGAAACTCCCACGTACACCTTTGTGCATCCCACATATCATTCACGATCACATTCTTCTCAACGACAGGCTGAAACAACCTTGGAAACATCTCCGAGAAGACCCCCACACCACTCCAATTATCCGGCCAAAATCTGAAATTTTTTCTATCTCCCAAAACCGGTTCAAAATTGGCAGCATTCTTCAAAAGAGTAGGCCTCACGGAACACCAAAAGGCAGAAGGCCTCATAGAAATTGCATTGTCACAGAGGTTGACCACCCCCCATAAGAATCATTCACCACCCTTGTTAACATAGATGCTTCATTAGAAATAATTCTTACAACCCACTTCGAAAGAAGTGATTCATTGAAATCCTCCAAACACCGTACACCTAGGCCACCTTGCTTCTTGGGCAAACAGATTTCTTTCCATGGAACCAATTGCGCAAATCTACCTTCATAATCAACCCCTTTCCAAAAGAATCTCTTTCTAACCATATCCATTCTCTTAAAAATCATCTTGAGAGGATTAAAAATTGAGGAAAAAAACTGAAATTGAAGAGAGGACGGACTTCAGGAAAACAAGTCGATCACCTCTAGAAAGCAATTTACCACTCCAAGATGACAATCGCTTCATGAGACGTTCCACAACATTATTCCAATCTGAAGCTGCCAGTCTCTTTCCTTTTAAAGGAGGCCAAGATATTTAATTGGTAAATGAGCCATCGATTTTAAGGGAGGCCAAGATATTTAATTCTCGCAACATTTTGCACCTCCAAGTTCGGTAAGGAAAACAATACCATCATAGATTTTGCTCTATTAATCTTAAGGCCAGATAAGGAGGAAAAAATCCTTACCAAGGAAGATATATGCTCCACCTTAGGTGCTCCTCCTTTAATAAAAAATATCGTATCGTCAGCATACTGTAATAAGGGGTCAGGAGAGCCCCATCACCCTGGCGACTAAATCCAAAAAATAGCTGGCCAGCACATACTCTAAATGCCAAAATGACAAGCATATCGACGGCTATATCAAAAATCAAGGGAGCCAAGGGACATCCTTGTTTGACACCCCGTTGAGGTTGGATCCAACCACCATTTGCATGGCCATTCACCAACATAGAGAAAGTAGTAACACATTGCTTTATCAACTACACCCACCTCTCAGGAAACCCCCTCTTTCTAAGGACATCCCATAAACACTTCCAAGAAATCGAGTCATACGCCTTGGAAAAATCAACCTTCCATAAAAAAGCTAGAGTTCCTCTTCACTTCCATGACGCCACCATCTCTTCAACCAACACAAAAGAACCTTGTAAAGATCTACCTCTAATGAAGCTTGACTGCACAGGAGATATAATATCAGGCAAAACTGTCATCTATCTATTTTCCAAAATTTTGGCCACCAAGTAAATAGAATAAAATAAAGCAATTGGTCTGAAATCATTCACAGCCTCTGCCCTTGCTTTTTGGGCAACAAGATAGAAATGATTGAGTCTATCAAAACCCTCGTTACCCCAAAAGAATTCATGAATCATAGCCATAACATCTACTTTAACCACCTCCCAAAATTCCCTAAAGAAAAGAATCTACAACCCATCCGAACCAAGAGAACCATCTGCCTTTAAGCCCTTGAGAGCACCCAACACCTCCTCCTCAACCCCCCTCACCAGCTCAACCTTTGCCTCCTCCTTCACCTGCACCATGTCCGACATGCCCAGGTACCAGTCCCGCCGAGGTTGCCTCCTCGTGAACTCATGGAAATGAGACCAGAAGGCATCACAAATCTAATTCCTCTGGCGCAGCACACATTCACCAAGTCGCAGAGCACCAATCATATTGACTCCCCTATTACCGACCACTAAATGGAAGAATTTAGTATTTGTATTCCCCTCTTTAAGCCATAACTGACGAAACTTCTATCTCCAATCCATTTCCTTCTTCTGATCCTCTTCCAATACCACCTTCTGCATCTCCCTGCACACAAGACAATCCTCTAAAGATAACAGGGCCGCTTCTTCACGCATGTCTAACTCTGAGATTTTCACCAATGCATCATTCCTCCTAGCCTCCCTGCACGTCCTAAGATCTTGCTTGAATTCAATCATTGCCTCCCAAATCCTACAAACCAGTGTTCTAGCAGCCGAAGTAGACGCGGGACTAGAAGAGTAAGGTTTTAAATATCGATATCGATGTCATATCAACAAGTCGAAAAAGGGATATATCGGGGATATATCGCTGATATTGGTGAATTTTGAGGAAATCGCTCCAAAATGTCACAAATTTGATAAAAATTAACATTTTAATAACTAGAACATTGTGTAGAAATGCCTAGAAAACGAAAATCATAAATTTTAAATGAAAACATAATAGAAATGCACTAGTTGCATATCGACAAAGTCATATATTAAAAAAAAAGTGTACATAACATAATAATTGAAAAATGTTCATAGTAATGCTACTCACCAGAAAAAATGAAATATCAATAGTCTCAGAGTATCAGTAGATCACACAAAGCACGGAAGTACCGACCAATGCCACCAAATCAATTCCAGGTTGAGCTTCGACCTGGCTTGATACTTCTCATATTATCTTCCTCTATTCGTAGCACTCTAACATATTTACAGTATGACTCCAACATCGTATAACCTTATCGAGTATTGTATTAATTGATGTATCGTTGATGACCTTCATCACTGCAATATAGAAATATTCCAAGACGTAGATATTGACTGTGACTATCGAACAAGCTACTCCTGTTTCTAGTTCTATATCTATCTTAAGTAGACTCATCTCGATGTTCTCTTGAATCTGTGGACCGGGTAGAACCACCTCATTTCAATGTAGAACATGACGATTCACAAGTTTCACGTTGTCTCATCGATGAATTTCATGGTGGTCGAGGAAGTTGTGCAACAGAGTAGGAAGGTTGATAAGATAATGGTTGAGGACCTTGAAATGTAAAATACTTTGAGAATATCCTATAGCCATAACTTGCAGATGCAAGATCACTTTAGATACTATCACTTTCGTAGTGACCATCATACCCATAGGAGGAACCATAATAAGATAAAAGGCTGATGTAGTTGAGGAAGTAATTAAATAAAATGTCTCATCTTGAGGTTGATACTAAGGGCTAGTATAATGAAATCCACAGCCACCATAGTAACTTGATGATGATGATCTTGGGCCACCTCGAAAGATTGATTCCACCGCTAGATTAAGGGATCCCACCGATGAACTTAAATCATCGATGGACATCATAGAATGGCCTGAGGCATACCCATACCATGTTCTTGCATCATAGTCACAAGGTGGACTTGGCACAAGATTTTCATGCATATTTGTATATCTTTGCGCATATTCATGTTGGGCATCATCTCTAGTCTCTACTAGGACCTTGATGATGATATCCCTCATCTCCTCCATTACTTTCTACCTATGGCTCATCAACCATCACTACATCTGTGCATCATCATCACCATCATCATCATCATCACAATCATTTTGTGTTCCTCTTGAAGGTGACATATCATTGATTAATTCATCGATTAATATTTTATAGCTTTTTATAATTTAGTCCGTCAACAAATCATATGTCTATGTGAGTCGCACAGGGTAAGAGAAAATAAAAGAAATGGAAAGAATGCATATCAATGTGAGTTGCACAAGCAGATAAAGATACGTAACCGACATCTCCCGATCACATATCACCAATTCAACGGAAAAACTCAACTCCAGTCCTTCGATATCGGCGATATATCACCAATATATCGGCAATATATCGACAATATCATAAAAAAAAGATATGGTATGTGATCGATATGGAGATATCCGTCGATATCGATATATCAGCGATATATTACCAATATGTCAAACCTTGTAGAGGATCACTTGGCCCGAATCATCTCCCTAAAACTAGGTTCCTTCAACCAAGATTTACAAAATTTGAAATATGTAGAAAAACTTGCCACCTCGTTGCTAGACCATAGTATCGGAGTGTGATCCAAGAAAGGCCTATTACAAGCCACCACCCCTGCACCATGAAAAGATTCTGCCATAGAAATATTGCACAAGAATCTATCAATACGAGACGTCGCTCCACTCCCATTCCTCCAAGTAAACCGCACCACAGTTATGGGTAAATCCATCAAATCTAAATTTTCAACCACATGCTAGAAATCAACCATGGCTCTATCAGTCCTACCATTTGGCCTATCATCCGAGTGCAACACTGCATTAAAATCCCCAACTATCAACCACGGACACCCATCAACGAACCACGATGCCTGCTCAATCTCCTCCTAGAACTACATCCTAGTAGATTCATCATAAGGGCCATAGACACATGAAACAACAAAAGCAAAACCATCCCACTTCCTAGTGAAGGATGCCGTCGCCACTCTCCCAGCCAAGGAGGCTTCCAGCTCAAATGCATCACCATGCCACAAAATAATAATACCACCAGATCTCCCCTCTGCCTTCACCTCAAGATGATTAGTGTATCTATCACTATACAAACTATTCCGTACTTGAGCAGACATCTCATCAAAATGTGATTCTTGCAATAGCACAATGTCAACACCCAATTCGGCCAAGTACCTTCTCAAAGCCGATCTACGACTTGCATCGCGCAAACCATGGATATTCCATGACAGAATTTTAATCATGAGAACAATGACTAACCCCACTTCTGTGAATCTTCTTCACGCCAACCACTTTTGCAACACAATCATCAACTTCCATAGTAACCCTCTAGCCAACAATGGGGTTTCTCTTGGCCAATGGCTTCTTAGCCAATCTCTTCCGCTTGTAACAAGTGTTGAGAACCAGCCTGTGCTTTTGCGAGATTAACTTTGGATGAGGAGATGACCTACTGGAGGAAGTCTACACCAGCATGTTGTTCACCTGTTCATCCTTCAAAACAATTCGCCCCCAAAATCCCACCTTAGAGGCTACATCTTCAAGGGCCATTGATTAATGGCCTCGATAGACCCATCAACTCCGCCACATCTAAATGATGATCCTCCAAACAGCTAAACTTGTCCCAAGCACGCGAGGAAAAAATTGATCCAAAAACACATTGAATCCCACGATCCTCTGCACAAAAGCACATGTACCCGCAGCAACCACAATCTCTTGACAAATAAGGTCGCAAGAGATCTCAGGAAATAATGCACTGGGAGCGAACTCACCATGCCTAGTCCCAGGCATGGGTCTAGCATCCACCTATGTATGGCACAATGCACAATCCCCACAATACGCCCCACAGCATCATCAGCGTCTTAAAACCTTGCAATCTCGTCCCTTGCGACCTCTAATCAATCCACACCCTGCATCGCAATCTTCGACGCAATAAAGGGCAGCCCAATTCGAACTCCGAACAATAGAGAGACGCTTTTTTGGGCATAGTCAACTTACCATCTCTGGATATGTAAACGGATCCGGAGCCCTCCTGACGAGTGTCAGCATCATCACACTTCAACAAAGCATCCACATCAGCTTTCCCGCACCCAAAAGCATCCACGAAATGCCCATCCAGATTAGGAGCTTTCCTGCACCTTTCCATCTTGGAAATCGGGTGCCAAATCCGACGAGACCCCCTCCCTTCCACAACAGCCTTAACATCTTGAAACCTCATGCCTTTGCAAACCTCCCGATAATCGACGTCCTGCAACGAAATTTTGGCAGCAACAAAAGGGGGACCCAATTTGAATTTTGAAACTTGGACAAGAGCAATTTTGGAAACGTCAAACTTACCGCCTTCGGATCCGTACATGGATCTAGAGCCCTCGTGCTGCAAGCTAGCATTGTCAAGCATCAAATTAGCGTCCACGCCAGCATCCATAGATGGACGCCTATCCAAATCAGGAAGCTTCTCCACGGCATCCAACGACTTTAGATATTTGAATATCATCCAGCTGGTCGTTTCCTCGTCAGCCCCATCAATTGTGTCTCCTCCGTTGACGGCGGCCGTCAGTCCATCGTCTGCCCCAACTGCGGTCAGCACAGCTCCCGTCCTTGCACGAGCAACCACCTCAGTGGTAGACCACTGCACAAGTCCACCACCATCTCCACCACCGGAAACCACCACCTAGGCATATGAAAGCTTCAGACGAGACATCCCCTCCTCATCGAAGGAGATGACACTGGCACAACCCCCAAAGCGCAAGACCTACCCCGAAATCGCTTTGCCTATCAGCAATTCACCTTCAACCAAGGTGGTGCCTATTAGCACCACCTTCGCGAAGGCCTACACCAAAACATCTTCGCACATGAGCAAAAGGCGAGCAAATTGAAACAATATTCCCAACCGTTCTTAGCCTCAAATGCACTCCAAAAATCCAAAACCGCCCAGTTGGACACAAAGGAATTCACTCCTCCATGGCTCCCTCATATGTACTAGGAGAGGACCAATGAATGGAGACACCGTTAAAACTCATCTCCTCAAACCTCAGACAAACAATATCTGCCTCGTGTAAACCAAAAAGGACCACCTTCTTCTCCAAGAAAAAAGCAACCTTCCAATTTGAAGATGATAAACTCAAAAAGGAAACAAACATTTTGACCTCATCAAGTTTGGTCGCCCCATGCACAAAAAAGCCAATCAAAGAACACTCCAACAAAGAATCCATCAAACCCAACTCCTGCGACCGAACAGTGGCTCACATAGGGGTGGAGGGAGCATTCCACTACGCAACTTCGAAGGGCAGGAACACTTCATATGATCGCATCCTTGGCAGAGAAGACACTTCACCGAATCCCTGCACTCGTGTGCCCAATGGCCTCTCCATCTACATTTGAAGCAGATAACCTCATGCAAGCAACAAGGGATATCCACGCCGCCCCTCCCTTTCCCTCTCCTCTTCCCCATTCAAGTCTCCCGTAATCTGGTCAATAAGTTTATTATCGGTACATCTCAAGATGTACCGGTATGATATTCTAGAAGGCTGCAAAGAAGAAAAAGTGTTATTCTAGAAGGAAGCTCATGAGGGCTCCTCTGCACATCTGGTTGCACAGGATGATATTTACAGGCCTGTCAATCAAGGCCAACATGGTGTGCTCCAACTAAAGTATTTCAGTGACACCCTCTTATCCAAGTGCATGGTGAAGTTAAGTGATTTTAGAATATGGCATGGAATACCACATTGTTACAAGCCAACACTTAATAGAAAGCGAGGATGAACATTCTGCAAGGTGTGTTAGTTGCCTGCAGGAGTCCCTATGCTGTTAGGGCTCAAGTTAGGCACCTCTTGGACCCTATTCCGAGAGATGATGGAATCTTCAAATTTTGGTTTGATGATTGAATAATAGTAGGTTGCTTGACCACCTTGGTCCCAAGACTTATGCAGTGGTGATGGACATGACTAACAGGACACTTTCTGATTCGTGGGAGGCACAGATGGAAATATGTGGAGTGTGGATGTCACATGTACGGGATAGCCTTCCTAAGGCAAGAGTTGTTTTTTTTTTTGAAAGAGAAAGGGCAGTCATCTAGTTGATAACCACTCAGAAATTGTATTGATAAGGGCCCAAAAACATGGCCAAATCACAAGTTACAAGCCCAAAAATTAGACAACGACAAGATACAAGCAATAAGATTCTCAGGATAAGGGCATTAGCCCTTGAAAATAATCGTGTTTCTTCCTAGCCAAATGTCCCACAAGACCACCAAAACCTTTGCCTTCTCTTTCTTTGTTCTAAACATGTTTGGACCCCCACTCCGAGTTCCACTCCTACAGGATCTCCAGAAATCAACAAAGCTCAAACGCTCTGGCCACTCAAAGTAGAAATGCCTTCACACTTGTGCAAGCAATGAGCATTAGAAGAATAAATGATCCACAACCTCCTCTAGCACGCGAGAAAGCTAGGCAAGTCTTCTCTGCCTCCGACACCCACCTAGCTCTCCACATTCTCGTCATGAGTCTACCCCTCCTTAACAACCATGCAAAGATTTTTTTTTTTGAGAGGAAAAAGGGTGGTGATCCTTTAGATACCACCCAGGAATTCATTAATTAAAACAGGAAATAAAAATTACATCACAGTACAATGCTCCACCCCATAATAAAAGATATCACAGACCCAACAAAATTCTCCACATACGGCGCCCCCTAAAAACCACAGCATTTTTACCTAGCCAAATAGCCCACATGACTGCCAATGGTCTAGCCCGTTCCTTCCTTGACCGAAACACATGACGCGCTAACCATTGGCTCCACCACGTCTGAACGACCGCCAGAAATCATCAAAAGAATCGTGGGCCCACCACCAAGCCCCCACCTGCTCCCAAATTCGCATCACCACCGGGCACGCAAAGAAAAGATGGTCAATGTCTTCCTCCACTTAACCACATAGTGGACAAGACCTGTCTGCATCAGGCACCCACCAAGCTCTCCACTTCTTGGTCATCAGTCCTCTCCTGAGGAGCCAAACGAAAATTTTAACCTTCAACGAGCAGGAAGCCTCCCATAGCTGCCTGCAATCTCTAGCCAAATCAATATCCCCAGGCGTGTTTGAGCCGCCAAGCCTTATACACATCATGTACGGAGAAGTCACCTTCCTCCCACCCAAAACGGTCCGTACCATCTTCTGGCTGAAACACCTGGGGTTCCTACATCAGCTCCTACACCTCTCCAACCCTCTAATCTGACAGATTGCCCACGAATGTGGGACACCACGTGCCGTTCCAAATATCCGCCACCGAGGCTCTCCTGTCAACCGCCAGCGCCACAAGTCTGGGAAAACGCTCCACCAAAACTCCAAGACTCGTCCAGTCATCTGTCCAAAACCTGAAAGCCTCGCCCGATCCCAGTATCGGAGTGTAAAAAAGTCAGACCTTCGGCGCCACCAACGACAAACTTCTCAAGTGGGAAGCACCTCTAGGGGGGAAGGTGAGGAACTCCCAGTTCACCAATCCCCCATAGCAAGAGCGCAAGACCCTTCCCACTAGACAGACCTCTCCCCCAAGCAATCTATCACTCCACTTCATCAGGAGGTTGTCATTCATTCTCCCCACTTCCTTGACCCCCAGACCCCCTCCCTATATGGCATGCACACCTCACTCCAGGCCACCAACTTCGCCCCCACCCTCTTGCTACATAGTTGGTCCAGAAGAAATTTATCATCAAGCTGATAATTTTGTCTTCAATTTTCCTCGGCATTTTCACAATCGAAGAGAAGTAAGCTGATATCGCAGAGAGAACTACCTTAAAGAGGACCAACAGCCCACCTTTAGACAACAGCTTGGACGTCCATCCCGACAGTCAACCTTCAATTCTCTCAAGCAACGGGGTCCAGTCCTGCACCGAGATCCTCCTATCTGTCAGGGGCAGCCCCAGGTAATGGAGGGGTAGGGCCCCTGCCCCTATCCCCAGAGCTTCCGAGCACGCCCCTACCTCTCCTTCCTCCATGTTGAACTGAACAAAGGAAGATTTGGAGTAGATCTGCATACCAGACGCTTCACAGAACAACTCTAGGATGATACGGCATCACCTCGCCTCCGCCATCATCCCCTCGACAAAGAAGAGAGTATCATCCGCATACTGCAGAACCAAAATGCCCTCCCCTCCCTCCAAAGGGAATCTCTGTAGCAGACCTGTCGCGCTCGCTCTGTCAGTAGCCCTTGCCAGGGCATCTGCTGCCAACACAAACAGCATAGCGCTAGGGGACACCGCTGCCTCACGCCTCTCCTCGGCTGGATCCAACCTCCTGCCGGGTTCCCGTTGACGAGGACCGTGAAAGATGCTATGATGATGCACTGCTTCATCCATCTAATCCAGACCGGCGGGAAGCCCCTCTTGGCCATAACTGCCCACAGGAAGAACCACTGCACCGAGTCATAGGCTTTTGCGAAGTTCACCTTCCACAGGAAAGCCTTCTTACCTCCTCTCCTCCAACACCGCAACATAACCATCACCGCAACATAACCGTCTAAAATGCATCTCCCCAGAACAAAAGCAATCTGCACTTCTGACACCACCCTGCCAATCACCCTCCTAAGCATGTTCGCCAATATCTTTGCTATAATCAGATATGCCACATTTGAAAGCGTAATTGGTCTAAAGTCCTCAATTGTCTCAGCCCCTTCCTTCTTAGGCAACATGAACATGTAAAACCTGTTCAACCTGTTGAAACCCCTGTTGCCTTCCTTGAACTCCGCCAGACCTGCAACATCTCATCATTCACCAGCAGCCAAAACTCCTTAAAGAAGAGTACCGGGAAACCGTCCAGCCCCGGACACCCTTCGACATTCAAACCCCAAACCGTCTCATGCGCTTCGTCCTCCAAGAAAGGCACCACCAACCTCTCTGCCTCAACCGGACCCACCGTCAGAGCCCCTAGTCCCCCTCCATCTCCATCTCCCAGCCCTCCTTCACCCTATAAACTCCCTAAAGTAGTCAGTTACCGCCCTTCCCACTGACTCCCTACCCGAACACTCCACCTCGCCTACCTACAGCTTATCAATCCAGTTTCTCCTACACCTAGCTAAAGCTATCATATGGAAAAATCTGGTGTTGAAGTCTCCTCGACCCAATTTTTGTCCAAATATGGTTCTCCACTCTACTTTCTCTTTCCGATCCTCCTCCTGAATGGTCTTCATGTGGACCGCCCTGCTCTGCCTCTCCGTCCCCGTCATCAATCCTTGGTCTTCTATTCTATCCAGCCTCTGAACCTCTCCGAGCATCTCGTCCCGTTTCTTGGTCCGCTCTTCTTTCAACTGCTTCCTATAGTCCTTCAGAACGTACTTCAACTCCTGAAGCTTCACCTCAAGCCTCGCGGCAACTGACCCATCCGGATGCAAATCCCTCCATTTGTTCTCCACCATACTCCTGAAACCTTCTTCCAACAGCCACGCCCTCTCAAACTTAAAATACATACCGCACTGGGTCCCCTCGCCAGACTCCCACATCAACAGGGAGTGATCAGAGAATGGCCTCTCCAGAGAGCGGGCCCCTGCCATCGGAAAGACCTCGGCTAGCTCCACCGAGCACAGAAAACAATCCAACCTAAACATCACGCCCCCTGAGCTCCTCCACATGAATGCACAAGAGGTGGGAGGTATATCTTGCAGCCCATACTCAGCAATGAGCCTCGCGAACTCCTCTAAACCTCGATCCCTGCCTCTTCGCCCCCTAATCTGTCCTCCACTAGAAGGGTGACGTTGAAATCCCTTCCAATGAGCCACAGGCTCCCCTAAAAGTTCCTCCCAGCTCGATGTAGGCTCTCCCAAAGGGAGTTCCTACCCACTTCATCCTCAGGTCCATAAACCGAAGAAAAGTCATCACAAACCCATCACTCCTCATCTGCACCATGACCACACCCACCCCCACCTTCGACTCCACCAATGAGAACAGGTCCTCTTTCCAACCGACAATCACCCCACCAGACCTCCCTACCCCGTCCAGAGCCATAAAACCCCCCAGTAGGCTCCCCCCAATCTCTCCCCAAACCCTCTAATCACACTCCTGCAGCTTCGTCTCCTAAAGAAACACTACATCTAGGTTCCACTTAAGTAGATACAACCTCGGCGTCCCCCTGCGAGAGGGGTTGCAAAGACCTCGTACATTCCACGTGAGGACCTTCAACATGGAACCCCAACTGCACCACCCCCTCTCACACGACCAAAACTAGCCCCCTCAGCCACCCGCTCCACCTCCCCCTCCTCGCAGGTGTCAACCCAATCTCCCCCCTATGCTCCCCTAATCCCCTCTCCCCTGACCCTGCCACCTCCACACCTCCCACAACCCCCCCCCGGCCGCTGCCCGACCTGCCCCCCGCAACCTCGGCTCCACCTAGACCTTCCTCGTAGCCCCCGCCATCAAGGCCTCCTCGCGATGCCCCTCCAGCCGAGAGGGCTCCATCCTCCCCTCCGAGAAACACCAACCACCAATGCCATCAAGGGTGGCACCGCCAATCTCATCCTTGCTGCTCCGACGAGGTCTCCCATCGCCCCCCTGACCTCCACCACAGGACAGGGGGTTCACCGGCGTCAGAGGAGCTCCAGTCGACCCCCCTTGTGTCGTGGGGAGGTCCTGCGCCATCGACCAGAGCCTCTCCATCCTCTGATGGAGGAGCCTGGTTGCCCTAATCTCGCCCTCGCTCCCACCATAGGCGAATGCCGCTGCCCGACCTCCGTGCTCCAACCTCCTCTGCTCCCCAGAGGTCGACACGTTGCGTCCCAGCACCGAAAGGACCCTCCGTGGGCCAGTTAAAGGAAAGGAGCGAAAGGGTATCGAGTCCAGGTGCGGATCCGAACCTGAGTCCGACCGTGCTCCTGCCTTAAAAGCCCCACCACCCCGCGATTCCCCCTCCCTCGAGGTTGGCATGGCCTTAAATGCACTGCCTCCCCTCGAGGCTCCCTCCTCTCGTCACACTGGCTCGACAGCTCTGCACGGCTCCTCGCCTTCCCCAACATGCGCCTCGACCCTCGGTTCACCCTACACCACAACGCCCCTCGAAAGATGCACCTCGAGGGGTGTGCGCTCTGGTGCTGCTAACTAAGCCCACGACACGTCCCTCCCTCCGGCGACCCTTGGTCTCCAAATGGCCCTGCTCGCCGAACCACCCCTCCCCGCTGCAGCGCCTCCGGCCGAATGCTTCAGCACCTCCGCAAAGGACTTCAGGCTTCTCACCACCAGCTTGACCAGAACGACCCACAACGCATTCCCCAGACTCAACACCACCTTCCTCTGAAGCGTCGTGCCTAGTCGCAGCTCCACCACGGCCCGCATCGCTCCGAGATGCCCCTCCATCGAGGCTGAGCCCCTCGCACCACCGCACCCGCGCAAAGGGTGTGACCACCGCCTCGACAACCTGCCTGGTGTGAAGGAAGAGAGGTACTTCCTCGAGGTCAACCATCATCTCCACCTTCCGCGATGGTCGCCTCTGATCGCGCCGTCCAACCTTACCACCCATTGCCACCTAACCACACCACCCAAGCACTGAAGCTCCTTGAAGAGGAGCCTCTCCACCAACCCTAGAGAAGCCCCACCAGCAAAAACTTCTCCCCCACCATCTTCAACCTCAGACCCGACAAATCACCCCCCAGCGCCCTAGCGACCTCGATCTCCAACTCTTGTCACCCTACGCGGCCTCCGTCACCACGCCTACCAGAGTCGACGCGAGGGCCTTCTCGATCCACACGGACTCTTCCAACCACGGGGCCTCTACTTCGATCGATGGCACCCCCTTCTGTAGGGGTGGGAGCACCGCCCCCCGCGCACCCGCATCCACGCTCCGCCGCAGCTCCACACAGGATGTCCTCCGGTGGCCCAGCTTCCCACACCTGAGGCATCGCACCAAGTCCCTGCAGTCTCGTGCCATGTGCCCTAGCCCTCTGCACTTGAAGCAAATCACCTCCGACACCTTCCTTCGCTTCGTCCGCCCCTCGACCAAGGTCCAGCCCCAACCCTCTTCCTTCCTACGCTCTCTCTTCCTCTCGCTCGCTCCCTCGCTCTCGTCCGCTCCCTCCATCGGGTTTCCTCACCATGCAAAGATTTTTATCTTCAAAGGACAAGAGGCCAACCAAATTTGTCTACAGTTCCTAATGAAATCCACATCCGTCATCTATCCATCTCCTAATCTTCTATAAGCCTTCCTAACAGAAAACTCTCCATCATCCCACAAGAAAGAATCCATACCACCTTCCGAATGATAGCCATCCAGTTCCTGTAATAAGGTTTGGAGCTCATGTATCCTTTAATCCGATAAATTCCTCAAAAAGGAAGGGCACCAAGAACCCTCAACAATTAGCCACCTTCACCTCCCTAAAGGCATCCAAAGCATATAGTCTTGAAAACCTATCCTTCAGCTTCCCCTAGCTCATCCAGTCATTTAGCCAAAAATGGCAAAAATCACCTGTGCCAATGCAAGGGGAAAAGAACACTCGTATCTTGGGCACCACAAAAGATAGCCCTCTAAAAAAATAAAAAGTCCCACATAGAGATGACAAGAAATGGTGTTGCCATAGCAAGCCCGAACAATGCTTCCGAATCAGTCCTCCCTACGTTCAAGGAGTCTACTAATCCACTTAGCCAAAGAACTATCATTCATCTTCCCCAAATCTCTAACACCCAACCCCATCCTTCACAAGCTTACAAGCCTCATCTCAGGCCACCAACCATACACCTTTCCCTGTCATCCCATAGTTTGTCCAAAAAAAACTTCTCATCAAGCTCAATATCTTCTCCTCGATCCTCTGTTTCAGCTTCAAAACAAAATGTAAAATAAGAAAGCATGGAAGACAACACTACCTTCAGAAGCACCAACCTTCCCCTTCTAAAGAGAACCTTGGAAGCCCAACTCGCGAGCCTCCTTTCCAACCTGTCAGTCAAAGGGATCCAATCCTACAAAGAGACCCCTCATGTCTGTTAATGGAAGGCCAACATAAGAGATGGGCAAGGACCCACCCTCCATATTAAGAGCCATACTGCACCTACTAGCTTTCTCAATTGTCATCTGCATAGGGACAAAAGTTGACTTCAAGTAATTTTTCTGCAACTCCGACGCCTCACCAAACAACACCAATAAAATATGCATCATTCTCACCTCCACCTCAGAGCCCTCCACAAAGAACAAAGTGTCATCCTACATATTTAAGCATCAGGATCTTTGTCCCATCCCCCATCAAGAAACCCTTAATCAAATTCGTCATGAAAGCTCTAATAGTAGATCTCGCCAGTGCATCTGTTGTCAACATGAACATCAATGTCAAAGGGCACCCATATCTAACACCTCATCAGTTGAATCCAACCACCTACTAGATTTCCATTAATAAGAATGGAGAAAGATGTCATTGTCATATACCACTTCATCCAATCCACCTACTAAGGAGGGAAACCCATCTTCACCAAGGAGGCCCAAATAAAAAACCACTGCACCAAGTCACCTTCCAAAGAAATGTCTTCTTCCTTTCCCTCAAAAAAGCGAGAATCTCAAGCACAATAACAAAGCCATCCAGTAAGTTATAGCCCAAGACAAAAGTCATTTGTACTGACGACATAATCCCTTCCAGGACCCCTCTGAATCTATTTGCAAGAATCTTTGCCACAATGAGGTAAATAGCACTTGACAATGCAATAGGTCTATAATCTTCAATAGCCTCTACCCCTTCTTCGACAATAGGAACACAAGACGGATTTTTCCTAAAAAGGGATGAGTGGCTCACTTTCACGAGTAAAGCTGAGCTCAGTGTCAAAAAGGCATATGCATCATATGAATAAGTGACATATCTTGGGTTACCAGTGTTGGAATAGCCTATGTCCTTGTATAGAAGCTAGAGATCCCCTTGAAGGTGCAAATTTTTTGCTGTCAACATGCTCGAAAACATAAGAATAAACTCCAAGATTATTAAGTCGATCTTTGGATGACCTCAATTTAATTAAATCAATGTCCAAATTAAATGGTTGCTTAAGAGGGAAAGACTTGTACGTAAAATCCTAAGATGGGTACTAGACTTTGAGGCTACTTGTTCCTTTTGCATGCTTTCGAAGGAGATTGTTCTAGCTCTTTTTCAAGTGTGATTTCTCAAGGGAGGTCTACCAATAGCTTTATGTCAAAGCAGATGATGTGGAATCTATAGATGCTTTTAAGGGTAGTTCAAGGATTGATATGCAAGTTTTGATCCAAAGTTTCAATATGGAACCTATCTCAACCAGGTTGTATGATGTCATGCAATAGTATTGAATGATTGAAATCCATATGCATAAATTATGTGACATTAGAATATCAATACTAAATTGTTTTCTTATTGTATAGAACCTTCATAAAGATAGAAGATCAAATTGATTTTCATGTAATGGCTCATATTGTCTTTATGAGAAAAAGAGGATTGGTAATCAACAATCATAAATGTTACCATCCAAGGAGGCTTCTAGGCGTGTGGCAAAAATAGTCCAAGGAGGATTGTTCCACATTGGAACAGGAGAAAGAGAGAGAGCAGCAGCAACAACCTGGTTGGCGACTAATGTTGGCCGGTGGCAGAGGTGACCAACTACTGTAAAGGAGGTCGACGATCTTAAGAGAGAGGGAGAGGAGTTGAGAATTGTAGGAAGAAAAATTATATTAACTCAAACAATTACAAGAGGAAGACTCTTTTATAAAGAGAGCATATCCTTAAAACTAGGAAACAAACTAATCAAATCTCATCTCCTAAAATAAGAAGAAACAAATCTCAATCAAAGCAAATCCTCTAAACAACCTTCCTAAAAACCAACATACCAAATAAGCAAAACTTGCAATCTAAGTAAACAAAAAATTGGACTCAAAGGACTTCAAAACTAGCACCTAGGTGGGCCCCTAACCAGCTGCCACGTGGCACACTTTATTCCCAACACTCCCCCTCAAGTAGAGATCGAGAGGATAATGACTTGCTAAACTTGATGATGATGTTGCTACACCATTCTTCTCTGAAAAATTGAGGATGGTCATCATGCTTCTTCTACGCTTGAGAGTTGAGCCCTTTATCTCGGCATTTCCTGATGTGTTAAAGGGTTCAACGTGTCTCCTCAAAGAGTATGGTGCCTTGCTCGTGAGCCGAAAAAGGCCCTTAACATTTCTTCGAGTCAAGGTCATCAAGAGAAAGTGGAGAAGTCGATGCAGTCTTTGTGAAGAGGCTACACTATGCCTCTTCTCATTCTTGAGTCAAAGTCGATGCGGCAACCACTGGTCCTGACATATGCTCGATAGTCAATGCTCCTTTGGCACCCTTTAATCTTCTTGAAGTGTTTGGCACCCTTTATTTCGATAGGACCTCCTCTTTTGAAGAGTAAAAAATCGAATACAAAGGCACCATACAAACTGAAATACCTTTTGAAAGATCTCCTCAAGCTTCCTTTTCTTGGTTGCATAAACAACCATCTTGCCTTTTCCTCCTGATAACATGGCTTCGGTGGTCATGGTGTTGGCATCAATCATCTTCTTCGATCTACGATCCTTCTATTCCGCATAAGGTGCTGGATGTGGTGAGGACTTGTCGGAGATGAGGAACCACATGCGTGTGGCCAAGAGAACACACACACCTAAGAGACTAGATCATAGGCTCTGATACTATATCAAGATTTACGCAATATGAAGCGTGGAGGCTCCTAGGCGTGTGGCAAAAACAATCCAACGAGGGTTGTTCCACATTGGCCAGCGGTACAGATGGTCGACAACTATGAAGGAGGGCCAACAATCTTGAGAGAGAGAGAGGGAGAGCAGTTGAGAATTGTACGAAGAATTATTGTATTAACTCCAACAATTAGAAGAGGAAGACTCCCTTTTATAGAAAAAACATATCCTCAAAACTATAAAACAAACTAATCAAATCATATCTCCTAAAATAAGAAAGAACAAATCCCAATCAAAGTAAATCCTCTAAACAACCTGATTGCGAAAAAGCATGATTTGTTAAAATGGGTTTGAATGTCATTGCAACACGCAATTTTGATCGCTATTAAAATTTATAAGGACCGAGTACTCGGTAAGTATTTGGGTCGTTCCAAAGAAGGCGGAAATGCGAATTGAAATTCTCTTGCTTGAAAACCAAAAATCAACTTTCTTTTTGTTTTTTTTTAATATATATATTTTTTTGGGTTTTTCTTCGGGCAAAAAGCAAGTGCGGAGAAGACGGGAAATAAAGGCTAATAACAAGGCAACAAGTGCCTTGTTTCTCCACTCACTCCAAGGACAAGAGCCTTGGAATAATGGAGGAACAAGACACAACAAAAACAATCACAAGCTAACTAAAAGGAAAGTAGAGGAATGCTTCTTAAAGAAAAGTTGTTTTACAAAAGGGGTTGAACTCACAAGCGAGAATGATTCTCGCTTGTAATCTCTAACAAGAAAGCAAACACTATAATGAAAAAATAAAATGCAAAAGTAGAAGAAAGCTTAGGATGAAGAAAATGGTGACGCCTGAAATTTCTGTTCCAATTCTAGTTGCCCCGGAGCCAAAAGAAATCCCTCTCTCCTAGACATCCTCCTTGTGGCAAACCCTAGGTGGGTGTGCATGCTCCCTACAAGCCTGGATGACCTGCTTCTTGAGTCCTCCTAAGGTAGACGTGGACCACCCTAATTCCTCCTTTGCTTGGCTATCCTCCCTTGTTGTATGACCTCCTTGGCTTGGCACAAGAGAGAAAGGAAGAAGAAGAAGGCACCAAGGAGACAAGATTGTCTCCTTAATCTTCTTCTCTTCTTCTTCTTGGCTGAATTTTTGGTGGATATGGAGAAGGTTTTGCACTAGATTAATGTAGCCAAGGGTGGAGAATAATGGTAGTTATGGGTGGTATTTGTAGGAGTGGTGATGGGAGATGTTGGCGTGGAGTAGGTGTATGGTTAGGATAGGTTTTAGGAGGTAGTTAGGTGACCCAAGGGCCAAGGTTTCTTGGCACCAACTCAAGGGTTATGAAGGGGGGTAGTTAAGGGTTGGAAGCACCCTTGGGTGGCCATCCATGGTGGTGATTAAGGGGCCAAGGGGTGCTAAGGTTGGCACCAAAAATAGGGGCCAGGGGTAGGTGGTTGGTGGCGGCGCTAGTAGCTAGGTTAAACGGCCATGGTAGAGGAGGTGTTGATGAACTAAGTTATGCTAGCTAAGCTAGCTTAGCTAGCAGGGTAGTAGTGGAGCTGAGGTGAAGTGATGTGGAGCCGACTGGAGGTAGTCTGGAGCTGAAGAATTCTTCCTGGAGCTAATGGTGGTTGAAGAGGTCTTCTTAGAAGCTTAGCTACTCAGCTTAGCTAGCTAATTCTTCTACTAGCAGTTAAGCTTGAGTAGTAGAGCTAAGTTGAGTTGGTTTCAACTTGTCTAAAGCTGGGTTGAGCTGGATCTGCTTTTGTTGGAAACTCTTGAGCTAGCTTAGCTACTAAGTTGACAGGTAGTAGCTAAACTAGCGAGAGCTCAGTTGCCAAGAGCTGAGTGAAGCTGGGGAGAGCTAGACTGGAGCTGGAGTGAACTCAAGTCAACTAAGTCAAGCTAGCTTGAGCTCCCAGTGAACTAATTGGAGCTAGGATAAACTAGACTCAACTAAGTTGAGCTGAATCTAAGCTGAGTTGAGCTGAGTTAAGCTACCCTGAGCTACCATCCAGCTAAGAAGAGCTTAATGGAGCTAAAGAGAGCTAAACCCAACCTGGTTGAGCTGGGATCCAGCCATGATGAGCTGGATTCAGCTAGGGTCAGCTAGAATGAGCTTCTTCTTCATCTGCTGCCTTCCTGAGTGCTAGAGTTCTAAGGATCTGGCTATCTATTTATCCCTAGCACTCAAACAAACGTGTCAAAATTACAAAACTTATGCGATGCATGCTTATCCTAAAAAATGCTAAATGTAGCCCGAAAACCCATTTACGAAGATAAAATCCTAAGAGCTAGATCAGTTTTAGGGCATAAGAATGATTATAAACTGATGTTTATCACAACCTTCCTGAAAACTAACATACCAAATAAGCAAAACTTACAATCTAAGTAAACAAAAAATAGGACTCAAAGGACTTCAAAATCAGTGCCTAGGTAGGCCCCTAACTGGCCACCACGTGGCCTGACTAGCTGCCACGTGGCACTACCACATGGCACACTTTATTCCCGATAATTACATTATTTTATTGTCGATGATTTTAGCATTTATGCAAAAAATTTGTGATGAATGATATATATCTAAAGATTTTAAGTTTTATAAAGAAGCATGAAATTAATTACAACCTACATGGATTGACTCTATTGTGATCTATTTTGAGCCACTTCTAGGCTTAAATTTAAGTAATTGAAGTCATACTTAATAATTTCCTTCCAACACTTCTTTGGTCTTCCTCACCCCCTCCTAGCACGTTCAACCCCCAAGTCCTCACACCTCCTAACTAAGGCATTTAATGACCTTCTTTGCAAACATCCAAACCACCTTGAATGTTTCTATGGCACATTAAGGTATGCAAAAGGAGAAAGTTGTCTTTACCTAATTGATGGAAAATCAGTCATGAATCAATTTTTTCCCCTTTCGGTGATCTGTGAGCAAGGAACAAACATAGGCAATGGTGCAATGACAAGAGTTACTAGTTGGGTGATTCGATCACTGAGAGCTTCTTGTACACATTTCAATTGAAGTGAACTGAATGCAAGGAAGTAGGTCCAACCGTCAGGCTAGAGTATTGATAAAAAGATGGACTACGACACCAATCATGATTGAGAAACGTGATCGAAATGTGATTTAACTAAGGTTATTTCTACGAAGAAATAAAAAGACAATCAAGAAATGATTTAAACAATATTTAGTACAATATATTAAGTTCCATTTTTTTTGTGAAGGGGAACAAATAACTGCTGTAGTCATCCAAAATCTTACTAAAGTAGCCAAAAATCACATCAAAAATTACAAAGTTTCCCACTCCGACAAGCATGAACGAACAAAAAGAATAACATTTTCATAAGGTGACAAAAATCATTGCTTACTATTTTCCACTTTGCATGGAAAACATTGGGGCTAGTCGCACTACCCTGCCTAAAAGTCTTCCAAAAGTCTACAAAGAATGTGACATCAATCCACTAAGCGTTGGCCTCTTGCCAAGTGCATCCTTCAAATGGACAAAGGAAGAGATGATTTGCATCTTCTCCACATTTGCAAAGAGAACAAGTTGTCTATGTCAAAGGCCCATCTTCTCCACCTCACCTCTATTACAATACATTGCCTCCTAAATCCCCAACAAAACCTC
Organism: Thalassia testudinum; assembly: GCA_037157565.1. NCBI lineage: Eukaryota > Viridiplantae > Streptophyta > Magnoliopsida > Alismatales > Hydrocharitaceae > Thalassia > Thalassia testudinum. The sequence continues at coordinate 138,331,115 of JAZHRO010000036.1, read as the reverse complement.
ACCTTAAGAGGTGCCTTAGCCTTCCACATCATCCGACAACCACTGAATAGGTCAACATTACCCTCATTTGGAACTACCCTCAAGGCAAGAAGTTTGCAATTGAATATAAGAAACGATGCTTTCTTTATGATGTCAATAGGTCATATGAAGTCTTTATAAAGTAACTTTTATACAAGACCTTCATCAACTTATAGCACACTATTCTCCTATGGCTTAATTCCCATAGGTCATTTAGCGAGTTCTTCATAATGGTGACTACTTAAGAAATTCTGCATCTACTAAAGCTTTGATATTATTTTTTATCATGTTCACCTAACTATCATGTGTAATAGCTTTTACCTCATAGAAAACTCACAAAATAAAGCTACCATTAAAAAAATTATATGTTGCACGTAACATTACACCATGTGTGAAAGCTTGATGTCTCGTACCTTGCAACATGTTGAGTCTACTCCTAATGCATCCAAGCCAACTAAGATGCCTAAGTCAATATTATTTTATTATAAATCATATTATAAATTTCACGTCTCTTCTCTTAGCAAGACTGTAGAAATCCCCAGTTGGTATTCAGTAAGTAAGGTCACCGATTAAGGAGCATACGGTATGTGGGTGATTAATCGGGGATTACTCAGTTAAGTATTTTTAAGTATTTAAAAATCTAAATATAATTATGTATACTATTATACATATTAGATATACATATATATAAATTAAATATATATATGTATTTGTATTATTTTTTTGACATGCATATTCTCTCAAGGAAACCCGACAGGCGACAAGGAGGGCGGTGATGATGGAGGATTGAGGAGAATCGGAGAGGTGTGCAAGTTTAGGATTTCATTAGGATTCGAATGTAGGGGGAGGGGAATGGAGAAGTCGGGTAGGGTTCTTTTTTTCTTTAACGTACCAATCAAGACAAATAATTAAAACACCCAATGTTCGATCGAATGATTAATCAATTAATTAATCGGTCTATTTGATTATAGGCCTAAATATTGATATGTGGTTTGGACCTCGACCACATACGATTATTCAACAGCATAGATCGATTTTTGCAGGCTTGTCTTTTAGTAATAATTTTAAGAGAATGTTGTAAGGGAAGTGTCTTTTCTTTCAAAGTTATGAACCATAATCTATGAATCCATTCCTTTTACTAATACAAGCCTTGGGGCTGATGATACAAATTCTTTCGGTGGGGACTTACATGGTCTTGACCCTTTTCCGTTTCCAAAAAACAAAAAAAAAATTCAAGATAATTGCTGATCTCCGGCAATCTTCATCTTTTTCTCTCAAGAAAAAAATAACAATTATAGAAGAAATGAGGTTTTTTTTTTATCAGATTTCTCCTATGAGATAAATCAGGGTTATTTTTGGTGCCTGCTAGACCAATCACATCATATACATCACTATTCTAACATTAAATTATAAAAATGGTTCCACAGTAAGTGATAATAGCCAATATAAATAAATAAAACACAAAAACATGTAGGTCAAGGGAATATGATACCTGATGTTTCTTTGTTGCGGTGCAAGAACAAGAGGTGGCATAGGCAATTGTGAATCCTTTGCAATGGAATCTAAGGCAGATGTTGAATTTATGTTATAGCTTGTCTGCTTGTGATCATCTCCGAAAGTATTTCTAGACAACAGTAAAAATTCTGCATGACCATTAGCTGAATCTGGTAACTTTTTCAAAGCTTCTTCATTGTACCTCATAATATTTGCCTGAGGCATAAGATAAAGTTAAATTAAATTCACCCAAAAAACACCCATTCAAAAAAAAAAAAAAAAAACCACCCAAAGAGCAAATAATATAAGTATGTCAATTGTTTTAAAAAGAACATGCCATTGCAATTTAATAAAAAAAAAAAAAGACATCGTACAGGCTTTTATTCTGGTCACACTAGATAAAATTACACAATAAATACAAGGTCAATCTGCAGGGAAAGGGTCCCATGCCACCACATAACAAAGTTAACCATATGACATTCTAAATGCATCTCAGAACTCTTTCATAGCTTCTAATTAAAGCAACCCGAAGCAAAGAACCTATAGCAGTGTAGTAAAGTCCACATCAGCATTCTTTACCTCTCTAACAGAAAATTGATAATTCCTTTGTTTTAAGATTATATTCTCCATTGTACGTATGATTGCACAAACTAAAAACTGTTTTGTGCCAGGCTGTGGGCAAGGTCAATAGATTTTCGTGCATTATCTGCATTAATTCACATAATTATAGACTTCATAATAATACATACACAAGGTAACGCAGATAAGATAAATACTGATAAACTGACCTCTAAAAGCACAGCAGACAAAGTTAGTAAAGGACGAAACTTTTCATCTTTCCTATGCTCTATGCTAGGTATCTTTTGATATAAAGCAGCGGAAATGGGTAGATCTTAATGTTATCAAAAGAGACGAGACCTAACCATTAAGTACCTTGGTAAAGTATACAGCATCCTGAAGTTGTTGCAGAGTTTCTTTCATTTGATGGCCTTGTACAAGTATGTCCTCAATTATGTCATATGATATCTGTCAAATATATGAAACTCAATTCTACTGAAAAATATATAATTACATTAAAATAAGGGTAATCAACGAACCTCTGATCGTTTTGCATGGACTGATAACATTTTGGTCAGAGTCCTAATGTTTGAAAGTGGAGCTCGGATCTATATGTTTTATCAAGAAAAAGGAAAATTCAGTGCTACTGGCACATTTTACCATCAGACAGTATCAGAGAGCAATTAAAACAGCTTACTTGCTCCACCAGATGGCTCATTCTGACATTATTTTGCCATGACAACTGTTGCAGTAATACTGCTCTCTGTTGGGACAAGCACAAGAATTAAATAAGCAAAGAAATTTACCAAAAGGAAATTCTGATGTACACATCAGGAGATACAGAAACCAGTGATCAAAATATTTTTTTTTAAGGAACCAGAATATCGGTAATTGATAGGCCATGTGCACTTCAAACGAGGTGCATATTCATGGTGAGCAAAGTGCAAGGACAAAAAAAGTCAAATCATACTATATTATATCAGCATGTACTCAAGTAGATGGAACAATGGCATTGTGCCCTTGAAAAATTACCGCTTCTCACCAAGTAACCATGGGGGGAGGAGGCACCAGCAAAGGCAGACCAGTCCAAGGAGTCCCTCAGAGCCACCCAACAGATGGCCACTATGGCAGAGAAAGGCACACTAAGCTTGCAGTTCCGATGAACAGCCACAACAGCAGATTGGTTATCATCGAGGCCATCCCAATTGGCACCTCAAGTAAAGGAAGTGGCTACTGAAGACGCCAGCCACTGGTTTCAAACAGTCAGTCCCATACCCACAATCCCTTGCCCTCCTTGAGGTAATGATAACTTAAATCCATTGGAAGGATTAATGGATCAAGATAGGTAGTATAGGAGATGATTATCACCTCTCAATTCCAACCTCTCATGTGCTAACCATAATGTTTTCTGGACTTTGATGGTTAGGAAGAGGAAATTGCAGAGGAGCCCCTGCTCAATTCCTATGGTACTCCTTTGCCTAGCCTCTTGATCTTTGATTAGGAGGAAGTCTTAAAGAGAACAGAGAGAGAATGGGGCTGTCTAATGCAGCAAAAGGACCAAAGGTGCTGGAAAAGTCTGAGACGGAGAGAGCAGCTGGTAAAATCAAACCAACCACAGCTACTGCCCTCCATATATGGACAAGTTTAGAAGGAGGTTGGTAAAAGTGGAGCTATGCAGGTGTCATAATTAGGGAGGTTAAAATTTGCCTCATCTTGTGGAGGAGGATGAGTGAGGATGACAGGGTAGAGAGGGACAATTTGGGGGGGGCGGGGGGCCCTAAAAACACTGTCCCAGGCAAGTGTTGTCATCGTCGTACTACCCATGTCTCCAATGGTTGAAGGGATGCCCATGGGTAGCCGGGGGTGTTGCGAAGTTGCCAACTTGCCATTGCCTCTCATTCAGCCATTTTGCTCGAAGGATGCATGACAAGGTTATGATGTGGGGACACCTGTGTGTGTGTGACGCAACAGCACCCCAGATGGTCGGCATCCAGCGGCATGCCACCCCTATCATCGACATGCCATTGATAGGGTCAGCATGCCACTGGCATCCCTATAAACCGACACCTTATTCATGTCAGCACGACCACTTCCTAGAAATGGCCATGTCGACAGCATGCCGGCGACATGCCATCAGCATTTAAAACACTGAGGGAGTACTTGATCAAAGATGTGATGTCCAAACAACCAAGCGTGGCTAACATTCAGCTACCATTTAAGAATGTAGGGGGGGCACGAATTTCATACATGAAAAGGGAAAAACTGTTGTTGAAGGGGTGCCAAAGGAGTTACATAAAAGATTACTTTTTTGCACCACTATATGCAAGATGGGGGTTGTTCAATGGCATTTCATGGTTGCTTACGATAAAGAACTTGGGAAAAAGTACCTCCTCCCCAATGACAACCCCTTCTAGTTGAGGTCCTTTGCTTGAGGTGTGTTGAAGTGGTGGAAACCATTTTTTTTGAGAGGTGGAATCCATTGTACCTACCTTTAGGAGATTGAGTAGCTGCTCTGAGCTTTCATTTGCTGCAGAGGATCTCACTGTAGTGTGGGCGATGGTGGTGGTCAAACCTTCAACGAGGATTCCTAAGGCCCCATTTGGATGATGTAGAGGCATGTGGCTTCCTTACTTTCACATAACCCTAGGATCCCATTTATAGAAGCGGAACCCTAGGGAAAATAACAGGCAACCCCCTATACTACATACAATAAGGAAGAAAATAAGAACAAAAGATAGTAATAGAAATGTCAACACTCCCCCTCAAGTTGGAGTATAAATGTCAATCATGCTCAACTTGGAAGAACATATGTCGAAGCTAGATCTAGGAAGTGCTTTGGTGAACATATCAACTACCTGATCTTTGGACGCCATATGAACAGTGCGAATGAATCCTTTCAGAATCATATCTCTAGTGTAATGCCAGTCCACTTCCACATGCTTCATGCGTTCGTGGAAGGCAAGATTATTGGCAATAAAGGTAGTTGTTGTGCCTTCGCATCTCAAATCCATAGGATCTATAATAGGGAGCTGGAGATCCTGAAGGATCGACCTAATCCACATCAACTCAACAAATGCTTATGCCATAACCCTATACTCGGACTCAGCAATAGATCAGGTGACAACGATCTGTTTCTCGCTACTCCATATAACCAGATTGCCTCCCACAAAGGTGCAAAAACCCATAGGGGACTTCCTATCCTTAGGGCACCCAACATAATCAACATCAATATAGGCCATTACTCCAAGGTCCCTAACATGAGAGAATAGAAGCCCTTTCCAAGGCACAGACTTCAGATATCTCTAGATCATCATGGTAGCCTCCCAGTGGACTCTCTTAGATTTGTCCACAAATTGGCTCACTTTGCTAATAGCAAGTGAGATGTTAGGCCATATCACAATTACATATAGCAACTAACCAACCAGTGTTCTGAATTGTTTGGCATCTACTAATTCAGAGTTGTCTTCATAAATGGGAATCGAGGTTGGCTTGGCACCTACCATGCATGTCTCCTGGAGAAGATCAAGAACATACTTCCTTTGACTTTAGAATTAATTTCTTTGACATTCTATTGGTAATTCTTTAGCTGGGGGATAACTCAAGATGAAGCCTTAGGATCATCATTGTCAAGTGGCTCAATGGACTAGGAATATCAGTGGCACTAAGACTAGGTGAAGCACCAGTCTAATGAGAGGGATTACCCCAGGAGTAGGTGAAGTCTCTGGTGCTAAAGTGTAGTCAAGTTCGGGTCAGTGAGACACTGAGAATGGGCCCTCTCGAACCTACAACCAGGATGACCATAGGGAGATGGTGGCTTACGTAGCTTCCTCTATGAGGTATCTAAGGGTGTAGAAAGTGGTATAACAACAACATCTTCATATGCAAAAGTACAAATATGGGAACTAGACGTAGAGTAGTAAGGTACTGACTCATGGAAGGTGATAGCGGCACTAACAGTGGTGTTTCCCAACTAGGTCAAAACAGCAGTACCCCTTTTGTGTTCTTAAATATCCAACAAAGATACACTTAACGGCGTAAGGAGCAAGCTTATCTCTATTGGATCTGTGAAGATGGAAAAAGGCCACACAATCGAAGACCTTGGGTGATACCCTAAATAACTCACGGTCTAAAAATAGAATAGAATAAGGTACCTACTTGTCAAGAATCGTAAATGGCATCCAATTTATGAGGTAGCATGCAATCAACACTGCATCCCCCCAATACCTATCAAGTACACCATTCCGTCTCAATAGGGTCCTTGCAACATTTAGGATGTGTCAATGCTTCCTTTCTTTCATGCCATTCTACTTGCAACATTTAGGATGTGTCGGTGCTTCCTTTCTGCCACGTCATTCTTCTTACAACATTTAAGATGTGTCAGTTCTTCCTTTTTGCTACACCATTCTACTGTGACGTGTAGGGACACCTTGTCTAATGGATGATTCCACGCTCCTAATAGAAGGCATACGATGAGCTAATGAAAAATTCCAAGGCATTATCCGATCGAATGGTTCTAACCTTTACTTCAAATTGATTTTTGATCTCTACCAGGAAAGCACAAATCATATCCCCAGCTTCAAACTTGGACTTAAACAGGAAAATTCAAGACATGAGAAATCTTCCACTGCCACCAAATAGAATCTGTGCCCCAGACGATCTAGGGTTCGACTCAATTCCCAAATGTCTAGATAGAGTAACTCGAACATGACTTGAGAACTCCTATGCTGACTCCTTGGAAATGTACTCCTATGGTGCTTTCCAAACTGACATGCCTTGCACTAAAAGGAAGTTGTTGGTGGAATTTAAGGTAGAATGCTTCTATGTTTTTGCAAAGGGAGATTACCAAATCGAAGATGTCACAAGTAGCTAAAGGCACTTCATAAAGGAAGAGGGACATGACCTGCATAAGATGACTGTAGGAGATGATAAACATTGCCTTCTTCACGGCCACACCCATAAGTGCATCCTATCAAAACATCCTCAAAGGTGAGCGACACAACATCAAATACCACCCTACAATTGAACTCCTTTGTTTTCCTACTAACAAAGAGCAGATTCAAAGGAAAATCTGGAATAAGGAGTACATTCTCCAATTTCATGCAAGGTGCCACCTAAACCTCCCCCTGACTTGTAATAGGGGAGTGCCAACCATCAGCTACCAATATGGTCCTACCTGACAGAACGATCCTGAGTGTGGAGAACTACCTTGCATCTCCACGCATCTTGGGATGTGCATAAGTCAACGAACCAATCTGCTTCCTATGCCTGAGATTGGCATGCAATCCCCACCTAAGATGCACCATGTCAGCAGACTTTGTGGAGCAGTATCTTGTACTCACTCCTAGGAACAATCATTATATCATGTGCAGCAAGGGCACTATGCTCAGCGGTAACCACTCTCTTCCCCTCAGGCATGTATGTACCTTTCAGCCTATCCCACATTTCCTTAGCCATCTTATCGTACATGATCTGAGTAGTCACATGTTGTATGGTGGTGTACATGATCCACACTTTAACCATGGCATTATCTTTCTTCCAAGAGGCATACTTGCCAACCTTCTCGATCAGCTCCGATTCAAGAAGTATGTGCTCATTATCATGACCCTCAACCAAATGACTACGACCACAATGCATAATTTGACCAATCAAACTTGGCAAGGGGGCCAAAGGGGTTCTTAAAATCCCCTTGACTTCCCCTACCGTAAGCAAAAAAATCTGACTTTTAAGGCCATACTTTTCGATCGGAGTCCCAATGACCCTTCAAAACAAGGTTTGGACAACTTTAACTACGCGTCTAAACCATCTGTGGTCTCAACAGTAGGCAAAACTTCCACCTGGCGGTGCTCTCTACATCTACCAATACAAATAGCAGCTGGCGATGCTCCAATGACTCCTCAAACCTTCAACCAACCTCCAATCAGTGAAGGTCTCTAGGCTTTGGAACAACCCTCAAGGAACCCTCAACAAATGAACTCGTCCCTACGAGCCTCAACGATCTCAACAACCCAGCGACGGTGTTAGGCGTAAGGAGCGTCATCGACGGTAGGAGCTCCGACAAGAGGTCACCAGAGGGGGTCCAACAGACTACATAAGGGCCAGCAACCCCCCCACCGATGGTCAACAAAGGCTGGGGTTCCTCCAACGACGATGACGACGAGAACCCTTCTCTGCAGCAGTAGAAAGACCTCTACAGAAGCACGAACCCTTAGGGTATAGATCTTGATGGGGATCCAAGTTACTTGTTTTGGTGAAGGGAAGAGCAATGAGAATCAAGAAGGTATCGATATCGACCTAGGATCGTCGCTCTAATACCATATAGAGAAATGCAACTTCCTTACTTCCACGTAATCCTAGGATCCCATTTATAGAAGAGGAACCCTAGGGAAAATAACTGGCAACCCCCTATACTACATACAATAAGTAAAAAAGGGAAAGGAAGAAAACAAGAACAAAAAATAACTATAGGGATGTCAATAGATGAGGGTTAGTGTTTATTCCTGGGTAAAAGTTAGAAAGGGGTAAGCTGTAAAGGTAATGATGTAAGTGGTGGGCCAGTAGGTGATAGACTTGATTGATTGATTGATATACTGTAAAGTTGTATATTGATGTGATTTAAACATAAAGAAAGGGTTATAATTTAGTTGTTTTATATTTAATATCGAATTATTTTATATTATTATTTTGTTAGTAAGTGGAGTAAGTAGGGTTAGATGTAACATGTGACAGATGAGTTAAAATGTTATAGGTAGAGAATTGAGTTGATATTTCTGGTTAACTATGCCTACACCATGTTACTATTCATACATTGTTCATTTGCCCTTGCCATATCACCTAATCCATGGAGTTACCCCTCAACCAAACAGGGCCTAAGGCAATGGTGTTGAGGTCAAGTTCATCCATAGTGGTGGTCAAGTTGAAGGTGGGCTTCAAAGATAAGATGATGACAAGACAATAACAGGGAAGTTGGAGGGGTTAACTAGAGAAGGATGGGGAAGGAAGGCGTCGCAGATGATGGTGAAGCAGTTATGGAAGGTGGTTGTTGCAGCGAGAAAGTCAGAGGCTGTTGAAACAACAGGCGACGATTGCAAGCGCCATCATCAATAATTGTGGGTCATTTTGGAATCCGATGCAAAGGCAACAAAAAGAAAGTCAGAAAACTCATCTCCCACACTCCACATGATGGGAGGCAAGCCAAGTTTGGTTGGGAGGTATTCAAATCTCCTGAAACCTAGAAATGCCAGCGAAAGTGGCATGGGAGTTAGGGGTCCAATTTGGCCCATTTGATGGGCCACACTCCATTGCCAAGGGATTATAACCAATGCTTTTCTCCCTATTGCCAGCTCATGGAGACTACTGCGTAACTGCGTAGCTGGGGTAGGGATGCAGCATACTTTTGTTACCAAGAGGAGCCAAGCAAGCACACAAACAGGTGATGGTGATCCCCCTCTCCCTAGCAGTGGTGAGGATTAGCTTCCAGAGACTGTAGCTCCGCATGGGGGCAATCATGATGCAGGTCTGGAGTCAAAAATTACAGGTTTGAAGGAAGAAATAGCCTCGGCATTGCTATCCAATGACCATCAGCGCTAAATGGGGCCAGGAATTGCTGATAAAGACCTCCTGGTATGCATAGCTGCTTTGGCTTGAGGTGTTGATGTCTATATGAAGGCAGCTAGGTCAAGCAAGGAAGTTGTTTTAATCTCCTGATGATTTAAACTTGGAATATAGAAGGGTTGAGAGACTCGCAGAGTCTCAGAAGGGTTCTCCAAAATTATTTGCAAATGGGCTGCAAATATAGCACTTCTTCAAGAAATAAAATTGGAAAATTGAGATTTGCATACTTGGTCAGAAGCAAAGAATTCAACTTTAAACACTTTTATTTAGCTTCAGCCTCTGGTACTACAGGTACAACTACACTATATGTTGGGTCCCGTGCTTCTACGTGGATTGCATATTCAAGTGCCTCCTCACACATTACTGGTGATGCTATACTTTTTTCCTCTCTTCGATCTCTTGCCACACACTTCCAAGTTAGGGTGGCGATGGTGGCTTATCATATGTTACTAGCTTTGGAGATGTCACTTTATCTTCCTCTCTTAGTTTATCTAATATTCTGCATGCACCTCGATTTACTTTGAATTTGATGTCAATTACTCAAATTACCAATGACATGGGATGCAAAGCAATTTTTCATAACCAATTCTTCCTTTCGCAGGACCTCCGAACGATGAAGCAAATTAGTGGAGGGCTTGAGCAGGACGGGCTTTATTACCTCAGTCTACCACCTACATCTACACATCCTATTTCTACTCCCGCTTGTGCCACCACTACCTTATAGTGGCATCCAAGGTTTTAAAATATCGATATCGATATTGTATCAACAAGTCAAAAAATGGATATATCAGGGATATATCGCTGATATCGATGAATTTTTTAGAAATCACTCAGAAAGCCATAAAATATAAAAAATGTCACAAAAATTTAAAATTAACATTTTTTATAACCAATATATCATAAAGGAATGCCAAAAAAAATGTGTGTGTGGACTCCTCCCGCCCAACCCTGCCATTTTCAATCTCACGCCTCCCGCCCAATCCTGCCATTTTCAACTTCAGGTCTACCACCCGATGATGCCATTTCAACTTCCCGCCTCCCGCCCAGCCAACTTCCCACCCAGCTGGCGATATATCGTCGATATCTCGAAAATATCGCCCGATATATCGGCGATATTTCCCTATATCGGTGATATATCACCGATATCCGGGAAAAATACACTTTGGGTGATATTAATACCACCCGACCCGTCAATATGTGATATATCAGTAATATATCGCAATATGCCAAACCTTTGTGGCACCTTCGCATGGGTCACCCACGTATCACTGTGCTTTGTTATCAATTTCCTGATTTGGAGTTTCCTAAGTCATTTAATTGTGACGTCTGTCAACTTGGCAAGCATCACTGGTCTTTATTTTCTAGTAAAAATAAAAGATCCGAGACCCCTTTTGCTTTAGTACATGCATATTTGTGGGGGGCTTGTAGGGTTCGCAACGTAAGGGGTTTTTGATTTTTCCTTGTTTTGGTGGATGGTTGTAGTTGTGTCACTTGGGTTTTTATGTTGAAGGAAAAATCTCAAACTCCGAGACTTTTTTCAATGAAATAAAGACTTAGTTTGCCACTACTATTAAAGTTTTTTGAAGTGACAATGGTCTTAAATTTATGAATGCTTAGTTGACTCGATTTTTTACATCTATGGGAGTTGTCCATCAGATTTCTTGTGTTCATATCTCTCAACAAAATAGGGTAGTCGAACGCAAGCTACGTCACTTACTTGATGTTGCTCGATCCATGATGTTTTAGATGAGTCTACCTTCAATGTCTTGGGTTGATATTGTTCTTCCTACTGCATTTCTTATAAATAGGGTGTCATCATCTGTTTTGGGAGGTAAAACACCTTATTCTCTTGTGTCCTGACCATGAAGCATTTTCTCTTCCTCCCATTGTGTTTGGGTGTATCTGCTTTGTTCATTTATTCAAAGTGGACAAGTTGTCTCCTCGGGTGGTTAAGTGTATTTTTGTGGGATACTCACGTACTCAGAGGAGGTATCGTTGCTATGATCCAATAGCACATAAATTCTATGTTAGAGCTGATGTAACATTCTTTGAAGAACTTCCTTTCTATCCAAGAAAAGGAAGCTCTCCACCTCCCACGGTGCCACAAAGTATCCCTTTACCTTTACCATCTGCACTGCCACCAGTGCCCTCTGAGCCTGCCTTACCTCAGACAAATATTCCTATGGGAGATACTTTTCCTAGAATCCTAAAGTCACTCATACCTTTCCCAAACATTTTCAGCGCAAGCCCACATCCACTTCTCCTGCAAATGAGCCCCTTTCTACTATTCCTACTCAGCCCTCTACCGACATTGATGACTTGTCTGGAGGTCAGGTACCTTCTACCATTGACAATTCTGACTTAGATCTTCCTATAGAACAAAGGAAGGCTCCAAGATCATGTGCTAGTTATTATTTATCTCAGTATATGTCTTTTGACCAGTTACCTGCAGGAAAGTTGTTATCTCTTGCAATTGATAGCCATTAGCTACCTCGCAATCATATAGAGGCTATTCAAGATCAAGCTTGGAACCTAGCTATGGAAGAAGAGACAGCAGCACTTCTATCTAGAGGCACATGAGAGCTTGTTGATCTACCCCCTAGTGAAATTGTTGTGGGATGTAGATGGGTATTTACTATAAAGTACCTTCCCGGTGTCTCCATTCAATGTTACAAGGCCAAACTTGCAGCTAAAGGCTACACCCGAACATCTGGTATGGATTATTTTGAGTCGCTTTCCCCTGTTGCATGTCTCAATTATGTTTGGATTCTTTTATCCATTGTAGTTAACAAGGACTAGCCAGTTTACCATCTTGAAATTAAGAACGCTTTTCTATATAGGGACCTTAATGAAGAAGTCTACATGCATCAGTCTCCTAAATTTGTTAGTAGGGGAGAGTGTCAGACGCACTGCAAACTTCATAAAGTTATATATGGACTGAAATAGAGTCCTAGAGCTTCATTTGATAGATTTAGCACGGTAGTTCAAAGTTTTGGTTTTACCAGGTCCACATCTGATCATTTTGTCTTTACTAGGCACATTGAGATAGGTTCTGTTATTTTGATTCCATATATTGATGATATACTTCTAATTGGAAGTGATGAGAAAAGTCTGGAGGATACTAAGGCCCTCCTACATACACAATTTGTGACCAAGGACTTGAGCTTGATCAGTTACTTCCTTGGTATTGAGATTCATCGTTTGAAGGGTGGAATGATCTTGTCGCAAAGAAAGTATGTTCTTGATATGTTTCGTGAGGTAGGGATGCTTGGTTGCAAACCTACCAATATACCTTTAGATCCAATAGCTCATCTTGCAGATGTAGAGAGTCCTATCTTACAGGATGTGACCAGATATAGAGCTATAGTTGGCAAGTTATTCTACCTCGCAGTAACAAGACTAGATTTATCATATGTTGTTAGGAGATTGAGCCAATTTATGTAGGAGCCTAAAAAGGTTCACTGGCCAGGTATTTGTCAAGTATTGAGATATCTGAAGAGTTCACCAGGGAAAGGAATATTTTTCAAGAGGTATGGACATCTTAGTGTGTGTGGAGATTCCGATGCAGATTATGCAAGTGCTCATGAGGATAGAAGATCGACAACTAGATATTATACATATGTGGGTGGAAATTTGGAAGAGCAAGAAACAAAATATGATGTCTAGGTCAAGTGCAGAATTGGAATATAGAGCTATGGCTCACTGCGTGAGATTTTCTTGGTGAAGTCCATTCTGAAGGACTTTGGTGTTGATATCTCAAGTCCAATTCCTATGTACTGTGATAATAAGGCAACGAACTTTCTTGCAAACAATCCTGCTTTTCGTGAGAGGACAAAACACATTAAGGTAGATTGCCACTTTATTAGAGATGTTGTGATGACTGGCAAGATCTCTACACTCTACATTTCTACTGATGATAAGATTGCTGACATATTCACTAAACCTCTCATCAAGAAAAGACTGGAATACCTATGTTCCAAGCTGAGCATATCCGATGTAGTTGAAGAAAACAAACTTCCTTAGGTTACCAAGAAATCCCTACACCTCTATATAGGTGTGGGAAAAGTACATCATAGGCCACTACACAAAATAAAATAACACAACACCCCTTACAAACATAAACATAACTCAACACTGCCCCTCAAGCTGAAGCATATATATCCATCATGCTCAGCTTGTTTCTACACTTCTCAAACTGAGGACGTGGCAACGGCTTAGTAAACATGTCAGCAGTCTAGTCTAACAAGGCAAGACAAGTAGTATGAAGCACACCCTGTTGAATCAAACTCATGGTGTAATGACAATCTACTTCCACATATTTTGTTCTCTCATGGAACATATGATTGTTTGCAATGTAGGTAGCAGCCCGATTGTCACAATGCATCTCCATAGCTTCCTGAACATCAACATGAAGATCTCATAACAGAGATCTGATCCATATCATCTCAGCTGCAGCATGTGCCATGGCCTGTACTCAGACTCAGCACTAGAGCGTGAAACAACACTTTGTTTTTTGCTCCTCCAAGTTACCAAGTTCCCAGCAACAAAAGTACAGAAACCAGTAGTAGACTGCCTATCCCCGACATCACCTACATAATCTGCATCTGAGTATGCAACAATGGCCATAGGTGCCTTCCTCTAAAAAAGAATGCCTCTACTTGGACATCTCTTGATGTACCTCAACACCTGCATTACAGCCTGCCAATGAACCTCAGTGGGCTTATCTAAGAACTGACTCAGCTTCCCCACTGCAAGGCTAATATCTAGCCTAGTGATAGTCAGATATAACAGCTTCCCCACCAGCTGTCGATATGCCTTCTTGTCTTTTAGCTTCACATTATCCTCAAACAGATGAATTTTAGGATCCATAGGATTATTTGCATCTTTGGATCCTAGCATGCCTGTCTCCTGAAGAATATCAAGGGCATATTTCCTCTGCGACATAATTGTCCCTTGCTTACTTGTAGCAAACTCAATGCCTAAAAAATATTTCAACTTCCCAAGATCTTTCATGACAAACTGGTGTGCCAAGTATTTCTTCATCTAAGACACACCCTCTTCATCATCACCTGTAAGAATAAGATCATCCACATACACAAGTAAAGCCACTATACCCCTACTGGTCTTCCTCACAAATAGTGAATGATCTGATGAAGATCTCTGCATCCCAATACCAGACAATGCCTCAGACAGGCACTGGAACCAGGCTCGGGGGCTCTGCTTAAGACCATAAATGGCCTTACGAAGCCTGCATACACACTCCCCCCGAATCTCAAAGTCAGGTGGCTGCTGCATATATATCTCTTCCTCCAAGTCTCCATACAGAAATGCATTTTTAACATCCAACTAATGTAACTACCATCCATAATGAGCCGCAACAGATATAAGAATTCGAACAGTAGAGAGTCCTGCAACAGGGAAAAACGTGTCAAAGAAATCTACCCCATATGTCTGGGTGAATCCTTTGGCCACTAAGTAAGCCTTATACCTTGAAATAGACCCATCTGGGTTGTATTTCAAGGCAAAGACCCATCTAGCTCCAACAAGATGCGCGCCAGACGGTAAAGGTGACAGCTCCCAAGTACCTTTGGTAGTAGGTGTAGACATCTCCACCATAATTGCCTTCCAGTGTGGATGTAGTAGAGCCTGTTGGTACGAGGTAGGTAACCCAGCACTAGAAACAGCAGCTGTGAATGCATGAAACTCCGAACTCAAAGAATCAGTAGTAACACCACTCCCAGTAACATGATACTGGGCACAAGATCGCGGAGCCTTCCTAATAGCAATAGGAATATCTTCATCAGTACTCATGGAATCAGGACCTAGAGAACCATCCTCAGGTGGCAGGCTCCCACCTGCTACATCTGCTGACACTGTGCCTAAAAAAGTCTCCTGAGTAGGAATCACCTCTAGGTTATCAACACTAACCTGAGGAGTCTGTGAAATAGATGGAGGGAGCTTTACCTTATACACAACTGGCAACTGATAGGTGTGATCCTTGAAGGTCCCTTCATCCACTGGTGCTGGTCTGAATGTGCTGGTAGGTGCTCATCAACCTGAGAAGGGCTACTAGTATCTATGAATATACCAAATGATATAGGAGCAACTGGTACAGGCGCATTCTCCGGCACACTCTACACCTACCTGGCAGCAACAGAAAAGTAAGGTATTGCTTCATGCAAGATGACATCTACACCGATATAATATCTCTGGTGTAGGGGATCAAAACACCGATACCCCTTCTGAGTACAAGAATAGCCAAGAAACACACACTTAACTACTCTAAGTGCTAATTTATCACACCCAGGTCCAAGGAGATGTACAAAAGCCACGCACCCAAATGTCTTGGGTGGAAGATCAAACAACTCATCATTTGGATAAAGCACCTGCCATGGTATCTGCTCGTGAATCACTAAGGAGAGCAATCTATTAATAAGGTAGCAAGCAGTGATAACTGCATCTCCCCAATAGTTTTGTGGCATACTATTATGAATAAGAAGAGCTTTGGCCATATCAAGGATATGCATGTGCTCTCTCTGCAACTCCATTTTGCTGAGAAGTGTGAGGACATGAAGTTTGATGAATTATACCATGTATGCCATAGAATTCTGCCAACCGACGAGTACAAAACTCCAGTGCATTATCAGATCTGAGAGTCTTGATGCAAACATCAAACTGATTTTTTATCAACACAAACTTCTCAATCAGTGGACCCAGGACAATCTGGAAAAATCATCAACCACAATCAAATAGTACCAATGTCCTGCTCTATCAGGAGTCCTACTGGGACCCCAAACATCAAGCTGCACTAACTGAAAACATGAAGTTGAACGTGGTCCTGTAGCAGCTGGAAAGGAAGATCTATGGTGCTTCCCGAGTTGACATACATAACAAGAAAGTTGTGTAGTTGGGGACACATGAAGAATAAGCCTGCGTAACTTTTCCAAAGAAGGATGGCCCAATCGTCTATGCCACTGTAGAGCACTCCCAGATGTGGTACTAACCCGACATGCAGCAGCCATAGGACCCTGCTGAAGTCAGTAAACTCCTTCATATCCACTACCAATAATCTTCCCTGTCATTCTATCCTGGAAAATACATCCACGCTCATCAAAGATGACCCGACAATTCATCTGCTTAATGATCTCACTAACAGAGAGCAAGTTCATGGATAAATCTGGAGTAAACTGAACATGATTAAGCTGCATAGAAGGGGTAACATTAATTTCCCCTTGACCACTAATAAGAGCAAGTCGCCCATCAGCCACCTGTACTGTACGAACTCGAGAGACAGGTTGAATATGTCCAAAGCACTGCAGATTCCCAGATAAATGATTGGAAGTACCTGAATCAATCAACTACATCACACCAGTGATTTGAGTATCACCCACGGCAGTTCCTAGTGCAATCTCTGACTAAGACACTGCCATGTTTACTGAACCACACTGCCACAAACAAAGTTTAATGTGCCACAGAGAAGGGTACACACCCCTGAACTTCTTCACACTTCAGATCTGAAAATTGACAGAAAATGGAGACTACATACCCCAACAAATATACCAACCGGGGAATACACACCCCAAAAAACTCCGTTCACACGCAATCAATACTCAAGGGGACTACACACCCCAAAAACATGCATCAAAGGGAAATACACACCCTAAATCTAATTGATAAGATCTAAAAATACCATCACATCATCTTTCCGGAAGATCATTGGCTTCAATACTCCAACTACGATCCAAAGATCTTCCAATCAAACACAAGGCAAAGATGTGCCCTCTCTCTGCTGCTAAACACCAACAGCAAGAGAGAGAGCACAAAAAATTAACGGCTAAGCCTAGGCGGTGGTGGCAGGTGGCCTAGGCGGTAGCCTGCAGCAGCTCTTCCCGACGTTGTGACCTCCTACTGCTACCACCACCACCACCAGTGGCCTGTTGCTGCTGCTGGCGGCGACGATGGCCCTACGCTGCTGCTACTACTGTTGGCAGCAGTGGCAGCCCGGTGCTGCTGCTAGCGGCGGCAGTGGCCTGCTGCTGGCCTACTACTGCAGCAACTAGTGGCAGCAGTTGGTGCTGCTGCTGCGGCGGTGATCCGGAGCCGACGTGGCCGTCGGTGGTGGCCGCGATAACTCCGGTGAGAAGGCTTAAGGTAAGGTTAGGATTTTGGTTTTGGTGGAGTCTCAACCTTGGCTCTGATACCAAGTTGAAGAAAACAAACTTCCTTAGGTTGCTAAGAAATTCCTACACCTCTATATAGGTGTGGGAAAAGTACATCATAGACCCATTACACAAAATAAAATTAACACAACACCCCTTACAAACATAAACATAACTCAACATATGTCTATGCCCCAACTTGAGGGGGAGTGTTGAGAGAGTTATTTTTACTTGTCCTATGTCTTTATGTTTTTTACCCTTATTTGCACATTTATTATTCTTGCAAGGAAATTCTATGTAATTTACCCAAAGGGCTCCTCTATATAAGAGTCCCTAGGGTTATTGGAATAAGACAAGTTCTCTTATTTCCCAACATCCATATTGGTATGAGCTTTGATTTGATTGACTACAGTGGCTTCCGAAATAGTTGATTCACATGCACAAGGAGATGGAACCTAGGGGGAGTTCAAGAATTCCTTCTTTGGTCTAATTGTGAATTTTAATGGTAGCAACTACGCATGTGGTAATAATCAATCTTCAACATGGTTGAGCATCACGATATGGAGCACATACTCATTGAGTCGAAACTCAGAACCTCTTGAAAAGGCTAATAAATACATATCATGTAAAAAAGACAATGCCATAGTTAAGGCATAGATCATGAACACCACTATCCAATAGAGATCATGTAGTACACAACCGAGAAGGAAATGTAAGACATCCTTCAACAAACTTATTCACGAGAGATGAATGCTACTTGAATTCTTCAATTGCATCATTAGGTTGCACACATACAGTAAGAGGCCAAACCTCTAGCTCAATATTATTCCGCTTTAAAATCTGACTTTAAGAGACCGAATGCTTACCAACCCCTATGTTCTTGCGAGACGCAGAAGACATGTAGGGTGCAAACAATGATTGGTCACTTTCTTGCTAGATTGAATCCTTATATGAGGTTGTTAAGGCTCAAATGCTTACTCTACCTAAGATACCTACCATGGAGGAAGCCTATAACCAATTAAGCAAACTTTTCTCTCTCATCCACAGCACGTTTGGAGAATACCTTTGCCATCGTTGTCTCTCATGAAAGGGGCAGGGGTGCAACTCCGACAATGTAAGGCCATAGATATGGTTGAAGAGGCCAAGGGCATGCCAAGCTCCAATGTTCACATGCGGGAAGATTAGCAATATTAAGGATGCTTGCTAGAATAGATATGGGAAGCCTGTCAATGCTCACTAGGCAGAGGCACGTCCAGAGTTTGCACCTATTACAAAGGCAAAATATGATGATTCGATTGAAAGGCTTCATCATCATGGCATATCAATCACTTCTTCGATGACCACTTTGAGCTCCTCCACAAGAATCCCAAACACTACTGCTTTTGCTAGCCCACCAAGCAAATGTCTTGCATGTCATGTTAGAAACAACGATACCAATTGGCTCGTTGATTTCGAAGCATCCTAATATGTATGTGGAAAGGCTCAACAATTCTCTAGATTTAGGCCAATACCATCTAGGAGAACAATTTTAGTGGATGATGGGAGGCATTCCCCCATTAGTGGTTAAGGGGAAGTTTAGATAGCTCAACATATGTGGTTAAAGAATGTTTTAATAACCCTAGATATTCCTTTGAACTTGCTTTCAATTAGTAGAATTATAAAGAAATTCAACTGTAGAGCTATTTTTGATTTGGTATCTCTTGTGTTTCAAGATATACTTATGAGATAGGTGATTTATTATGACTATGAGGAAGGGGATGTCTATCGCCTGCTGCAGTAGTCTTATGCTGGTTATCTTACCATCCCTCCTAGTGGATCAACTAGTTACTTATGACACATGGCATTTGGTCACCTACCATCACCCAAGCTCCAACCAATAATTACCTCAGATCCCTCATACAGCTATTTTTTAGTGCAAAGCATGCCTAACTAGGAAAACATCATAGGAGCTCATTTCATGGTCGATAGAGTCGCAATACTGAGTCCTTGTTTTAGTTGCTTCATTTCGATGTATGAGGTCCTAGTCATGCTCTTGATCGTATGGGGCATAAGTTTTATCTTGTTATTATCAATGATTTCTCTCATTTGTCTTGGGTTTTCTTGTTGAAGTCCAAGTCGAAGGTGGGTGATATAATCGAAAATTTTCTCATTAAAATAAAGGAACAGTTTGGTGCTAATGGTGAAAGTGGAATTTGCATCTAAACTCTTCATACTATATTTTAGGGTTATGTGATCATCCACAAGACCAAGTACCTTCATACTTCTCAACAAAATGGTGTTAACCAGAGAAAACATCGTTATATTCTGAATGTGGCTAGGGCAACTCTTGATCCAGAATAGTGCTCTTTTGTCATGTTGGAGGGATCCAATGCTCATAGCTTGCCATTTAATTAATTGTATGCCATCAATTGTTCTTGATGAAGTTCCTTACTCCATTCTTTTCTCGAACAAGATACTCTTTGGGGTACCTTACAAGGTTTCTCGATGGGTCTCCTTTGCTCACGTATCTAGACCCAACAGAAACAAGCTTTCTCCTCGGGCAGTCAAATGCATTTTTGCAGGATATTCTCGAACTCAAAAGTGGTATAGGTGCTATGATCCTATTGGCAAACATCACTATGTTAGTGTTGATGTTTCCTTCTTTAAGTATATACCTTATTATTCATTAGCTGGTTCTAATATGATTGTGCCTATACCTGAAAATGAGGTTGTGATACCAATTCATGCTCCTAAGGATGGACCTAATGGCAGATTCATGATGATATATACTCATTACCAAGTATCTAAGATAGACCCCCTCCTAAACCAGAGCCATCATCAACATCTTCATCAACATCTAAGGTAATCCCTACTCGCAATAGTACTGATGAACCTTCTAGTTCTGATGCACTAGGTACTACAGGCACTCCAGTACCTCAAGATAATTCTCACCAGCCCGAATCTGCTAAGATAGATGCACCTACAGATGAGTCTAAAGATTAGCAGATAGATGCACCTACAGATGAGTCAAAAGATAACAGTCTTGATATACCCATTGCCTTATGGAAGGGCACCAAGTCATGTACTATATACCCAATTTCAAAGGATGTATCTATGGCTGGCCTATCTTCTCAGTAAAGACAATTTGTTATAGCTTTCTTTATTGTACAGGCACCTTATACTCATTAAACAGCACTTCTTGATCAAAAATGGCGATAAGCCATGGAGGATAAGATATCTACTCTAATCTCTTGGGGAACCTGAGAGTCTAGGTGATCCCCAGCTAATGCTACAATCATGGGCTGGAAATGGGTATTTACAACAAATGAGTCTAAAGATAACAACCTTGATCTACCCATTGCCTTATGGAAGGGCACCAAGTCATGTACTATATACCCAATTTCGAAGGATGTATCTATGGTTGGCTTATCTCCTCGGTAGAGACAATTTGCTATAGCTTTCTCTATTGTACAAGCACCTTATACTCATCAGGTGGCACTTCTTGATTGAAAGTGACGATAGGCCATAAAGGATGAGATATCTGCTCTAATCTCTTGGGGAACCTAGAGTCTAGGTGATCCCTAGCTAATGCTACAGTCGTGGGCTAGAAATAGGTATTTACAGTAAAGTATAATCTAAATGAATTTCTGGAAAGGTACAAGACTCACCTAGTTACAAAAGGATACACTCAACCATATGAAGTAAATTACTGTAACACTTTCTCATGTAGCATGGTTTCCTATAGTTCGTATACTCATTTATGTGGTGGTTTACCTTTGATTGATCACTCCAATTAGATGTCAAGAATACATTCCTCTACGACAATCTCTAAGTGGAAGTTTAAATGCAACCACCCTCTAGGATTTAAGACTAAGGAGTTTAACAAGGTTTGCAAACTACATAAAGCAATTTATGAACTCAAACAAAGTCTACATGCATGGTTCCAAAAGCTATCAGATGTCATTGAGAGAATTGGATTCAAGAAGTCCTCTACAGACAATTCTTTGTTCATAAAGATGGAAAAAGGAAGAGTAGCGACGCTTGTTTATGTGAACGACATTATATTAACCAAGCATGATCAATGTGGTATTAAGACCACCAAGGAATTTCTCACCAAGCACTTTATTACAAAAAACTTGGGCCCTCTCCGATATTTCTTTAGGATCAAGGTAGCTCGAAATGCATGCAGGATTGTTTTATCTCGAATGAAATATATCATGGACCTCCTTCAAGAGACTGGAATGCTAGGTGCCAAACCTTCCTCCATACCTATGGATCCGAGCATGCACTGATATGAAGACGACTTCGGACAAGTTGATGCCAAGCAGTTCAGGTGTCTTATAGGAAAATTATTGTATGTGGTTGTATCAAGTAAGCAAAGTGAACAATTTATGGACAAGCCAAAGAAGACACATTGGGATGCAACTTTGATGATTCGCAAGTACTTGAAGTTTGCCCCAAGAAAAGGCTTATTGTTCACCCTAGGCAACTCCTCAAATGTGGTGGCATATTATATTGGATGTCTAAAAAATAGAAAGTCCATCAAATCATGCACCTTTGTTGCGGGTAATATAGTTAAGAAATGACCATGATAACGAGATCAAGTGCTGAATAAGGCAATGGCCCATGCCACCTCTGAGCTTATGTGGATTTGTCTATCCTTGAAGATCTAGATATTTCTATTCCAGAGCCAATGGAGATGAAGCGTGACAACAAAGCTATGCTCCTTATTGCTAACAATCCAATCTTCCATAAAAGAATGAAATGTGTGTAGAAGCATGTTATAGTCACCTCCATTCGGGAGTCTCTTTTGTTTCTGGACTACACATGAGAAACCATAACTCTGGGAGGTCCAAAGTTTTGAGGTCTCCAAAGAGGGAGATCATATTTCGAGGTTCTCAGAGGAAGGGCCCATTTCAAGTTTCTGTGTGGGAGATCCAATTTCGTGGACTCTAGAAAGGGAGATCCACTTTTAAGGTCTTCAAAGGAAGACTCCTTTTACAAGGATACTGAATGGGGAGCCACTAGCACTAGGTCTCCAGAGGAGAGACCATTGTCAAAGCTAACTACAATAGTTCCTTCAGCAGCTCCAACCTGTGTTCCCGTCTACAAGCAAGAACCAGTTCAAAGTGTTATTTGTTCTTCTATGTAGAGTGAGTTTATTTATGTTACAAGCTGAGCATTCCATGCTCCAACTTGAGGGAGAGTGTTGAGAGAAACATGTGTAGTGGTTTAATCCCACATAGTGTAATGGGACTTTGTTGTGTGTGTGGTAGCCTATAAATAGGCGTGTACCCCGCACTTATTCTTTTGAGAAGAAATAAAGAGAAACACGCCCTATTAGAGCCTTCTCCCATGGTTTTTTCCCCACTCTTCGTGAGTGGGGTTTCCACGTAAACCCAAGTGTTATTATTGTTTATGCTTAATACTTTTACACTTCTGTTGGTTTATTTTATTCAACTTGGTATCAGAGTCGGTTCTTGGGTTTTATCGTTATGCTCTACTTTTTTATCCTTAAGTTTTTTTTATGGTCGAAGATCTCCATTAGCATGAGATTGCAAGATCACAAGATCTCCACAACCCCCACATAGCTAGAGCAGCAATGGCGAGTGCCTCCGCGGCAACACCCAGGCCATCCGCATGAACGCCCCCTCGCGTAGGGGATCCTTCACCATGTGTAAGGGGGTCTCTTCTCCACTTTCAACTACACCATGGTCTACGCCCGCCTGAAGGACCCATGGAACTCCATTATCGTGGGCACCGCCACAAGGGGGGCCTTCCTCCAAATACACCAGGCCTCCACTCCGCTTCCCACTCCGTCCTTGTTGACGGTGTCCTCGCCATCATCGAGGGCATCAACATCACCCTCAAAGTCACCCTCCTCCACGTGGTCGGGCGGCTCTCCTCCATCTAAGCCGCCAAGAGTGTGGGCAACGTCATCCCGGTGCAGCTCGTCATGGGGCTCCTCTTTGCCACGATGTACCTCACGTAGTCCCTCTTCACCAACAGTACGAGATTTATGACTCTGACGCCTACGGCTACGACGAAGACAAGCAGGCGGATGAGATCGAGAGCCCCAAGAAGATGGGGTACGCGAGCACCACCCTCAGACCACAGTAACTTGCTTTCCTTCGGAGGGCTTCCCTCTCGGAGTGCAGATATGGTGCTGGCGCAGCGCCATCGTGGCGGACAAAAGGAGCTGAGGCACTAGCGGCTTGGGTAGATCCCAGCAGCACCACGCGAGATAAGTCGAGGTGGCACACACGTGGCTGTTGCGAAGATCTCATGTCCGAGATTATCGACGTCAATTTCGACCATCGGTAGCGAGATGGCAGTCGTCAAGAGGACTGAGTCCTCGCTACTCTCGTGGCTTCAGCGGGGGGTTTGTGTGGGTCTACTCCTCTCTTTTCCTTTTTTATCCGTTTCTTTGGGGGAGTCTAAGAGGCTCTATTACATTGTAAAGGAAAAAGGGAGGGCAAAGAAAAAAAGATGGAAAATGATAATGGATTAAAAAAAATGATGAGTATGTTTATGAGAAGAGGGAGATAGGCTCTTTTCTAATTTTTATTGTTTTCCTTCTCATTATTTTTCTTCTCCCATACGAGTATAGGAGAAAGGGGAAGTGTGGAAGCATGTTATAGTCACCTCTATTCTGGGGTCTTGTTTATTCCTGGACAACACATAAGAAACCATAACTCTAGGAGGTCTACAGTTTCAAGGTCTCCACAAAGGGAGATCCTATGTCGAGGTCCTCAGAGTAAGGGCCCATTTCAGATTTCTTTGTGGGAGATCTAATTTCGTGGACTCTAGAGAAGGAGATCCACTTTCGAGATCTTCAAAAGAAGACCCCTTTTACAGGAATACTGAATAGGGAGCCACCAGCACCAGGTCTCTAGAGGAGAAGCCATTGTAAAAGCCCAACTACATTAGTTCCTTCAGCAGCTCCAGCCCGTGTTCCCATCTACAAGCAAGAACCAGTTTAGAGTGTTGTTTATTCTTCTGTGTAGAGTGGGTTTCTTTGTGTTACAAACTGAGCATTCCATGCTTCAGCTTGAGGGGGATTGTTGAGAGAAATATATGTAGTGATTTAATCCCACATAGTGTAATGGGACTTTGTTGTATGTGTGGTGACCTATAAATAGGCATATAGCCCCCACTTATTCTTTTGAGAACAAATAAAGAGAAATACACCCTATCAGGGCCTTCTGCCATGGTTTTCTCCCCGCTCTTCGTGAGTAGGATTTCCACGTAAACCCAAGTGTTGTTATTATCTATGCTTAATACTTTTACGCTTTCGTTGGTTTATTTTATTCAACTCTTAGTATCAGTGCTGTTATGGCTAACCACTACACATGTTTCTCTCAACAATGTGGAAGTGGATTGTCACTACACCAATGATATAATCAAGAAGGGTTTTATCTGCACCTCTCACGTAACATCCAGAGATCAAGCAACTGACGTGTTCACCAAGGCACTTCCCCATGCTTCTTTCGATGGATGCTATTCCAAGTTAAGCATGATAGACATTGAGAGAGCTTTATTTCTTCCTTATTGTATTTATTTTGCTTTTGTCAGGAATTGCGCACGTAGAGCGTGGAGGCTCCTTTGGCGAGTGGAAAAACAGTCCAATAGGGACTATTCCACGTTGAACAGGGAAAGGAGCAGCAACAGCCGATGGCTACTGTTGGATGGCCGGCTGGCTGAGAGAGATGACCAGCGGTGAAGATGGTGGTCAACTGCTATGTAGAGAGAGAGAGAGAGAGGAAGGGAGAGGAGTTTTAAAAGAATAGGAAATATTATTGCTAACTCAAAGATAATTACAATAAAAAGACTCTTTTATAAAGAGAACATATCCTACAAAATAAGAAACAAACTAAGCAAATCATATCTCCTAAATAAGAAAGAACAAATCCTAAAATAAACAAATCCTCTAAAATAACTTTCCTAAAAACTACTTAATAAATAAACAAAACCTGGAACTTAAGTAAAAACCAAACTAGGACCTCTAGGACCACTATACCCAATGCCCACTTGGGCCCCTAATCTGCTGCCACATGGCATATTTTATTCCCAATAGCTTTCTAAGGGCCTATATGTAATTTTCCCTTTGGCCTCTCCTTATAAATGGAAGCCTAGGGTTTTTCCATAGAATAATATGAATCATTATTCCCTCGAACATCTTAGGAATAGGTTCTTCAACATTCCATTTCTTGTCCAATCATCTTTCCAAAAGCAAAAGTCATTCCCAGCAGCAAGCTTTGGTGAGAAGAATGGTGATATTTTAAGGCAAAATGTAGCTAGTCCTTCAATAAAGGATGATGCTAGTATGGGTAGTGTAAGCATGTTCTCCCAATTTAACGTTCTTCCATAAAAAGCATAAAATATGGTGCCCAATAAGTCTTTGCATGGCCCCATAAGCTTGGCAACCCACTTAGCCAAAAGTACACCATCAAGGGTCCTTAGATTTTGAACTCACAAGCCTTGCTCATTAATCGGATGACACACCTCACCCCAAGCTACAAGCCTAGCCCCCTTTCCGTTGGATCCAAAATTAGTCAAGAAAAAAATGTCATAATGCCTCTTAAGTTTCTTCTCTATCTTCACAGGAAATAAATTAGTACAGCAATGAGTACCAACTTCAATAGGTCTAATCCTCCCCCTCGTAACAGTATATTTGAGACCCAACCTATCAACCATCTTTCCAACTTTTCAATTAAAGTCATTCAATCCAATAAGGTTAGGGGTTTTGTTGAAGAGTGGAAATCTTGAATAAGAAATAGGCAATTGTCCCTATGTTGTTCTAAGCATATCACTGCATTGTAGAGGTAAAAAAAGCTCTATCCTTCCTTCCCCTTTCACGTCACCTCTTCTGCTGCCGCTCACGATACGCTCTCTGCCCCTTAGATTTGTTCAGATCGATCGTTCGAGGAGGCGATCTCCGGATCCCGATCAAGAATCGGCTGCACTACCGAGAATAACCTCAAATTGTGCGATGGAGGATGCTTGAGAGGACGATGAGAGAGAGGGGGAGCACGAGAAGGGGAACGCGTGGGTGGGAGGGGGATGGATCTGGTTGGACGGCGGTGAAGAGGAGGTCGCGGAGGGGTGTGGAGCCGGTGCGTTGCTTCAAGTGCCTCGAGAAGGGGCACTTCGTGGAGAGCTGTAGGGAGCCGGTGAAGTGTCTACGGTGCAGAGGTCTCGGACATAGGCAGGCGCATTGCCATTTCCGAGAACTTATCATTGGGGTTTCTATGGGGAAGACGAGGGTGTTGCCACCTCCGCCGGAGGGGGCGCCTCTCGTGGAGGTTGAAGCACCGTGGTCAAAGGAGATCAGGGCCCTGGAGGGGAGTTTGGCGGCGGCTTTGATCGCGGTGGTGCTGGAAGGGGAGGTGGATTTGGGGGACTTGAGAAGGGTGATTTCTTCGGTCTTGGGAATCGGAAGGGAGGCCTTTGGAGTTGCATCCCTCAGGAGAGGCTGCTTGGTGCTGTCGGGGCTCGGACCGAAGATGCTGCGACGTCTGGCATTCAAGGAGTTGTCATGTGGCCGAGGTGTGGTGAGATGGAGGTGGCTGGTGAGGTCGGATGGGGCCGTGGAAGAGCGGCCACCGGTTAGTGCGAGGCAGAGGGTGGTAATTGAAGGGGTCCCTCTCTTTCTCCGTACAGTGGAGGTGGCAGCAGCGGTGGTCACTCCGTTTGTGAGGCTCCGGAGCTGCGAGGGTCTGGGTCTGAGATCGGAGGACTTGTCGAGGTTCGGGGCGTGGGTGGAGATGAGGCCAAGGATGAAGCTTGCGGAAAAGGTGGTCCTGAGATGGGGGAGCTCCTCATGGTTGGTTCGGGTCTCGCGGGAGGTTGGGGACCTCGGTCTTTCGCTGAGGCGATGGTTGGCAGTGCGACGGCGGAGCTTGGCGTCGGAGTCGACACACAGGCAGACCGGGGGCTGGTTGTTTTTGGGAAGGCAAAAGATCGTGGCGATGATGGCGCGACCTTTGCGATCCCCACGACGCGATCAATGGCAAACGAGCGGGCGATGGACTCGGATGGAACCGTAGGATCTGCGGCGGAGGTTTTGAAGGATTCTACGGCGCTGAAGATGGGGAACCCTGCTGATGTGGATCAAATTTTAAAGGTGCGTGCTCTTGGCGGATCCGGGTCGGGCGGACCGGATCTGGAGGCCGAAAAAGAAGGTTTCGGAGGGGGCTATTGGGTCGGGCTCCTCTTCACGCGAGGGTCTGGGACAGGCTCCGAGCGATGGCCGCGGTAGGAGGGACCTGGAGGAGAGCCCCCGACGCGATCTCTGTCGGATCGACCGAGTGGCGACGAGCAACGCGAATGGGATGGTGCGCTTGCAGAGGTGGAGGCCGAGGAAGCCTCTGTCGCAGCAACTCATGTACAAGCCGAGGTGGACCTACCAGAAAGGGAGGGCCATGATCGCTCCGACTGGAAGCGAGGTGGGGGATGACCAGTTTCGAAGGAAGGTGGTGATCAGCATCACTGCGCCAACTGGTAGGCGAGGTGGAAGGTCGGCGAAGGGCTTAATGGGTGGCGGAGGCAACACGGGGTGTGCGGCGGTGGCTGGTGGTGGCGATGATAGCCAGCGGGTGGCTGGGGTTGGAGGAGACGCTGAGGAGGGTTTGGCGAAGTTAGGGGTGGCTGGTGAGGAGTTGGTGCGGGCTGGGGAGGTGGAGGTCCCGCTGGCGAGGGAACAGGTGTAGCAGGGTCTTGCAGGTTGGCCTAAGGAACTGGAGAAAGGGGAGGTTAACAGGGTGGCCGCGGAGGTGGGATTCAGGCGCATGATGAAAGGTAGAGTCTCCCAAATTTCTCCATGACTAGGGTCCTCTCGTGGAATGTGAGGGGGTTGAACGACCCCTCCAGACGAGCAGCGTTGTGTGGTTATATTCAGAGGTGGGGACCTGAGGTGGTGTTTCTCCAGGAGATTAAGTGGTGGAGCTGTGACCAGAGGTCGTGGAGGGAGGTGGGGGGGAGTGGCACTGGGGAGTTCTTGGCCCTTGATGCGATTGGAAGAGCGGGTGGGATTGTTGTTGGGTGGAAGGAAGATACTTTCTCCTTGCTAGACTCAACAATCAGGTCCCATGTTGTTACTGTCAGGTTGCAGAGGCGTCGGGACAACCTCTGCATGCTCTTCTCCTCGGTATATGGTCCGACTGATAGTATGAGGAGACAAGCTCTGTGGGAGGAATTGGGCCAGGTTGCGGCGGTACATCAGGGGACCCCGTGGTTGATTTAAGGTGATTTTAATGTCACTTTGCTGGCGGAGGATAGACCGGATGGCTGTGGGGGGGTGGACCAGGGCTCTGAGGCCTTTGCAGGTTCTGTTGCGACACACGGGTTGGTTGACATGCCACCCTCTTCCTGCCACTTCACCTGGAAGAGTTCTTGCGGGCAACGGTCTCGGATTGATAGATTCTTCGTCTCGACGGCGATGGCAGAGACTTTCCCTGTGGCAGAGGTTAGACTTTTGGAGCGGCCGTTCTCGGACCACACTCCCTTGATGTGGATGACGAATGAGAGCTGGAGGCATGGAACGTATTTTAAGTTTGACAGAACGTGGCTCCTTGAAGAGGGATTCAGGGGGCTGGTGGAAGAGAAATGGAGATCCGTTCACGTGGATGGCTCGGCTACGGCTAGATTGGAAGCTAAACTGTGAGATTTGAGGTCTTTCCTCAAGGTCCATAAGAAGCAAATTAAAGAAGAGCGCGGGAGGAGGAAAGATGAAGCTCTCAATAAGATTGCAAGGTTGGACTTGGCTGAGGATGTTGGCCTCCTTTCCGAAATAGACAGGGTGAACAGAGCGAAGTGCTTGCAGGTGATACAAGAGGAAGATCGAAAGGTGGAAGTGGAGTGGAAGGTGAGATCCAGGCAGAGGTGGCTCAAGGAGGGTGATTCCAACACTCGGTATTTTCATATGGCGGCATCCGGGAGGAGGAGGAATTTGATTGATAGATTGGTGGTGGAAGGGGAGGAGTTTGTGGGTAGAGAGGTGGTGGGAGGGGTGGCTGCAAGATACTTCAGAGAGTTTACTGGGAGGAGGTAGGGGGGAAGATGGAGGTGGTTGGGATCCGAGGTGCCACGGATCAGGGATGCGGAAGCGGAGTTCTTGACAGGCCCGTTTGAGGAAGATGAGGTTCATAAGGTGATCTGGGGGCTGAATGCTGATGGTTGTCCAAGTTCAGATGATTTTCCAGTTGCCTTTTATAAGGAGTTTTGGCCGGTGGTGAAGGAGGATGTGGTGCAGGTACTGCAGGAGTTCAGAGAAGGAAATTCGAGCTTCAACAGATTGAACAAGTTTTACTTATTCTTATTGCCGAAAAGGGAGGGTGCGGAGGAGATTCAGGAGTACAGGCCGATAGCTCTCTCAAATGCTATCTACCTAATTGTGGCTAAGATCTTAACGAATAGGCTGCGGAAGACCTTGGCGAGGATTGTGGATCCGGTACAGACGGCTTTTGTCCCAGGCAGGAACATTTTGGAGGGGTATGTGGTGGCTTCGGAGATTCTGTCGTTTTGGAAGAGGAGGAAGGCTTTCATGTGGAAGGTTGATTTCAGCAAGGCGTATGACTCAATGCAATGGTCGTTCCTTTGGGCTTCCTTGATGAAGAGGGGATTTCCACCCGTGTGGATCGAGTGGATGAAGAGGTGTGTCACCACGATGTCTTTCTCGACTCTTGTCAATGAAAATCGGGCAGGGGGTTGGATTCAGCCGAGAAGAGGGGTGAGACAAGGGTACCCATTGGCTCCGATGCTTTTTGTTATAGCGGCAGATGCACTTGCGAAGGCAGCAAAGAAATCATGTGAGAGGAACTTGGTGAGGGATTTCTCTTTGGGAGATGGGACAAGCATCCCGTTTTTGCAGTATGCGGATGATACGATTTTCTTTATAGAAGGCAAGGAGGTGGAGGCCAGGAGGATGCGGATTCTGCTTTTTTTGTTTGGTGAGGCTTTAGGACTGCAGATTAACCTATCTAAATCAGGTTTTGTCCCTTTTAATTTGACGGAGACAGAGGCGAGGGAGTGTAGCATGGGTCTTGGCACAGAGCAGGTGAAGCTACTGATCAGATACTTGGGCTTGCCACTAACAGATGATAGGATCCTGGTGCAGGATTGGGCTCCCCTAA
This sequence comes from Thalassia testudinum, assembly GCA_037157565.1. Lineage (NCBI taxonomy): Eukaryota > Viridiplantae > Streptophyta > Magnoliopsida > Alismatales > Hydrocharitaceae > Thalassia > Thalassia testudinum. The sequence goes on along the minus strand of JAZHRO010000036.1, from coordinate 138,300,163 downwards.
TGGAGAGGCTGGAGGGGAGGTTGGCGGGATGGGCATCCAGGCTTCTGTCAAGGGGTGGAAGGCTGGTTTTTCTCAAGGCGGTTCTGGCGGCAATGCCGTCGTATTTCACCTCTGTCCTGAAGCTGCCCCGGCAGGTCGTCTTGAGGATGGTGAGGCTTATGAGGAATTTCTTTTGGTCCAATCAGGGGTTGAATGGGCCTACTGCCAGGTTGGTGGCGTGGAAGGAGGTTTACAAGCCGATGGAGGAAGGGCGGCTTGGGGTGAGGGATTTGGGAAGGTCAAATGATAGCCTGCTAGTGAAGTGGGTTGGGGCCCTCTTGGAGAATAGGGAGGATTTGATAGGAAGGGTTTTCAGGATGGCTTATGGTGGCCCGCTGCGTTGGGACCTCCTTTTATCCCCACTGAGGGATATTTCTCACTTCTTGAAAGGTTTGTCAACAATGGCTCCTAAGGTGCAGAACTGTTTTGTACCGGTGGTGGGGACAAGGAAGATCTTCAAGTTCTGGCAGGATGATTGGATAGGGCAAGGTGCGCTCTTTAGAAGATTTCCGAGACTTTTTGCTATGACCCTGTGCAAAGAGGCATTTGTGGCTGAAGTTTAGGGAGGTGGATGGTGTCCGTCTTTTGCAGGGGATCTTTCAGATGCGAGAATTCACGAATTCCAAAGATTGCTTGAAGAGTTAGAAGGTCTGCAGCCGGTATCCAGAAATAATGTTTGGTTGGGATGAAAGGAGATTTCTCAGTGGGGGCTGCGTACAAGAGATTGTCCAGCGGGGGTCCCACTGGTGATTTGGATCTGGTGAGAGATTGCAGATAGGTTTGGAAGGCGGCTTGTCCTTTGAAGGTTAAGATTTTTGTTTGGCTGCTTAGGAGGAAAAGACTCATGACTAAGGTGTGGCGAGCGAGATGGGATCCTAGGGAGAGTAAGGTTTGCCCGTTGTGTGGAGGTGAAGATGAGGATGTTGACCACCTTTTCTTCTCTTGTCCGTTTGTCGTGCAGATTTGGAGTCGTGTGGGAGCGGGATGGTGGAGTTGTCGATCTTTTAATGATTTTTGAAGCGTTTATAGCGGTGGAAGGGGTAATGCTGGGCAAAATGTCTTCCGTACGAAGAAAGAGAGGGCCAAACCGCTAGCGGTCCTCTGGGGTGTCTGGTTAGGAAGGAATGTTGTCTTCAGAGGGTAGAGGCCTTATGTGGAGAATTTTTTGGAGTCTATTCTTGTTTTGTTTAAACTTTGGAGTGAGTCCTTGTGAGTGAGGGGTCTTGGTGTTTACCCCTTGTTTTGGTGTTGGCTGTTGGTTTTCTCTTTAATATATTTGGGTAGTTATCATCTTGGATAACTACCCTTTCCTTTTTCAAAAAAAAATATCACTGCATTGTAGAGCTTCATCATCACTCATACCAATGGAACAAAAGTAGTTTTTTGAAAGTTGATTATCAATCCCAAAGCTTCTTCAAAGAGCTTTAAAAGGCATCACAATCTTCTTGCTTGTTTGACCACCCTTTCTAGGAAGATCATACCCTGCTACCAAGGGCTTGGCTCAGTGGTAAAGCCCCCATTTGCATCCAAGAGGTCACATGATCAAATCCCATAGCCCACACATTTATCGTCTCAAAAAAATGATCATACCCTCTACATATTGGAGAATTGGCACCAGTGAAGTTTCATCATCCAATGAGATTCCCCCAAAAGATTTGTAGATCAGGTGGAAAAGGTGCATCTAGCCAAAGCATCAACTGCCAGGACAAATACGATGGGTGCTAAAGGGCATCCTATCAGACTCCCCTCCTTGGTTGAATCCAACCTCTAGCAAGATTACCATCAACCAAGATCGAGAAAGATGTATTGGTGATGCAACATTTCATCCGATCAACCCAAAGAGGTGAAAATCCTCTTTTCGTAAAGGATGACTAGATAAATGGCCATTGCATAGTCAGAGGTCTTAAAGAAGTCAACTTTCCAAATGAAAGCCTTCCTTTGGTCCTACACCAAAAGGAGATGATATCCATTGCCATGTCAAAGACATCAAGCATAGAGCGACCCTGTAGAAATGCAAATTGGACTGGACAAATTATATCATTTAACACCACTCTAAGTTTATTCACCAACACCTTAGGCACACTCACGTAAGTGGCATTTGACAAAGCAATGGGATGAAAATCCTCCACTCTAGTCACCCCATCTTTTTTACTCGAGATTCAGAAGAAACCTTAATTGACAAGGGTTATTCATTGCTTTTTAACAAAAAGATAGTTTCGTTAACTTTTCATGAAAAAAAAAACTATTTTATTTGAAAGAAAAGTTAGAACGTCATTATAAAAGTTAAACATTTTATGCATACTTCAACAACCCCATCTCACCTTATTGTAACATGTTAGACCCACAAAAACAACTGCTTGTTCATTTCAATAATAGAAAATAACATAAGCATGACAGAGTTAGTACATATGCCCAGTAAGGACATAGCAAGCAGAATCATAAAGCAAATAATCCATTTTCATGGTTTTAGGGTAGATACGATTGTGAAAATCCATGTTATCCAATAAATGAATATACCTCAGAACTACCCAATTAAGGACAATCCTCAAAACATCGATGTGCAGGGAATGACCTACTTGGTCCATGATGTATGCCATAGCAAGTGAGCGAGCTATCAGAAGTGCTCTAGATCTTTGTTCTTCTGTCAACTGATGGAAACTGTACATGTTATCTTTGATAGACCACAACTCCCAAAGCCTTCTGTAACGCACTGGAGGTAACCTATACAGCTGTTCATCTATGGATGACTTCGGTGAATATTGGTTTCCATCAGCTTCCAGAGATTTGGCTGCTTCAGGTTCCATAAAGGGAATCTCAGCAACCAAAAACCCCACAACAAAAGGATGTTTCACCATTGGCAAGACAATAGCCCTATGCTCGGGAAAGACATCAACCTAAAAACCAACAATTACTCAAACAAATATATTGTTAAATACATCATCTAGTAAAAATACAGTGCAATATCCTACTTGCTGATTTAGCAAAGCAGCCTCTGCTGCACGTAAACCTGCTGGAACACTGAAAGTAGCCACAAGAACCACACTTTCAGCAGTTTCAGAAATGTCCACTCCTGGATGAACAACAACTCTGTGCAGCTCTAGCCGGTCCATGACATAGCTTCCAGCCAGCCGTAAATAAACCTGAACAAAAAGAGAGTGAACTTGAGATGTAACATAAAGAAAAGGGACTAGAGGATAAAACCAGATCTCTCACGTGTGCCAATTTCCAAGGCCAGTGAGTGAACTTGGTTCCCAAATATGAGTCAATTCGCAACTTCAAAAAAATAACTAGTCTTTCATGAATCTCAAAACTTTCTTTTGATAAGGTGTATAGTTATAGTATATCAGAAAAGACTTTCAAGAAGAACCAAATGAAGTGAGAATCTAGCTCACTTGAACTAAATGCTGACTAGGCAGGAAACATTGATGATAGGTGTTCCAACACAAGCTAATCTGTTTGTTTAGGTGGTAATCCCATCATATGGAAGAGCAAAAAGCAATTTACATATGCTAGGTCAAGTGTAGAAGCAAAACATAAAGCAATCACAATGAGGATCATAGAGATGCTATGGGTTAGAACTATGCTTGCTAACATAGATGTTCAAACCAAAATGCCAATAAAGCTGTATTGTGATAACAAGGCTGCATGATCATACCAAACAACCCAGTTCTACTTAGGTAAACAACCCAGTTCTACATGATCATACTAAACACATTGAACTAGACAAGCATTTCATTATGGAGAAGATTGATTCTGGTGAACTATACCTCCCATACATTAGATATGAAGATCAAGTTGCAAATGTTTTTACTAAAGGCATTCCATCAGTACAATTTGAGCAAGTTGGGCATGTTTTACATGTATGCCTAACTTGAAGGGAAATGTTGCGAGCTGTTGAGAGATGTGTTTATTAGAGTGGTACATTTAGTACCACATAGTGGAGCGAAGAAATGTGTCGTGTATGGAAGCCTATAAATATGCTATTGTACCCTCTCATTTATCTTTGAGAAGAGTAGAATAATCTCTCCCTACTGGAGCCTTCTCGCATGGCTTTCTCCCCGCTCTTCATGAGTGGGTTTCCACGTAAACCCAAGAGTTATTTCATTGTTTATGCTTTGATATCTTTTATACTTCCACTTATTCATATTATTCAACATGATATCAGAGCAAATCGTTTTTAAGTTTTTTGTACTCAAGTTTCATCATTATCTTGAGATTTCTTGTCGTTATTTGTGTCTCCATATTGTCTCTGATCTCAAGAGAGAGGGGAAAACCCTAATCTCTCTATGCAAGGTGGAGATCCAGTCGAAGGCGATGGCAAAGAGCTGCTTCAAATCTTGCGTTGTGATATGAGCAGTTGGTGAAGGCCTGAAAGAGCACAAAGGAAGGAATCAAAACAACGACAGCGGCAATGGCAATAAAAGCGATGGCAAGGCTCAAGGGAGAGGCAGCAACAATTAAGGAGTCGCATGAGGGCCCCAACAACCCAATCCTGATCAAGTCAATGCCTTTCGCGACGCTCGAGGAGAGCCCACGCCCCTTCAACGACAACGACGTGGGGACGAGGATCGTGTGAGTAGCAGGCGACGCGATTCAAGGCGAGTGCCTCCAGTGACACCGCAAGGAAGAAGGATCGTGGTTGTGGCAGGCTCCACCGCTATGACAGTGTTGCGCAAGGAGCGACAAGGCAACGATGGGCCACGATTGTCAACACAGGATTGGATCGAATAGATGTGGAACCATGAAAGGAAGACGGCAAAGTCAATGTTGCGCCAAAGAAGAATACAAAGTGATGAGATTTGTGTTGGTCTCGCACAAGATCACATGAGACCACCAATGAAGGTAACATTGAGATCGTAGCCATTGTTGGTGGCACTCAATAACAGTAGGATTAAGGCGACAACGAGCTCGAAGGCGGCGTGGATCTCATAATCGATCTCTTGCGAAGATTCATTGAAGGCGACGAGATCCACAATAGCAAAGATGACGTCAATCTCGCGACATGGATCTCGCAATGACGATGGCAGCAATAAAGGCGTTGAAGGAGGAATGACAACGAGATTTTTTTTGGGTTGTTCAACCATGAGTTTGGGTTATTTAAACCCCAAAAGATGAGATATTTTTATGGGTCATTACATCTTTGTCCCCTCATATATATATATATATATATATATATATATATATATATATATATATATATATATATATATATATCTTTTGTATTGCAAAGGAGGAGGGCCACACACACAAAAAAAAAAAAGAGCAAAAAAATTAAAAAAAAGGAAAAAAAAAGGGTAAAGTCATAAAAGAAAGGTAAAAAAATGATGCTGATGTTGAAGAGAAGAGGGGGTGAAGCTCTTATCTATTTTATTTTTTTTCTTCTTCCCTATATTATTTACTTCACCCGTACAAGTATGGACGAAAGGAGGAGTGTGAGAGCTTAATTTGTAATTCAAGGGGAGACTTTCTCTTTGAGGTTCCTCCCCACATGAGAGAAACTCTCTCTAATGGTCCATTGAAAAGAGGACCACTATTTTTGGTTTCTAGAGGAGAGACCTCTTTCGTTGAATTTTCGTGTGGAAGGGGCCCAATCTCTATCTCCATGAGGGGGCAACTCTTCAGACTTCTCAAATGGAATGGCACCAGCACCAGATCAATTGTTTACGGCTCATCTCCAGACTCCTACCTACACCCATCTACGAGCAAGGCAAAGATGAAAAGAAGTTGGCAACACAAGGCAACTGTGACCCGACAGCATCAGTTGAGGATGCAAAAAGTTCGGGTAGACAAGAGGTATGACTAAAAATAGAAAAGGCAACTAAATATCATCTCTGATTTATTTCCTACCAAATAGAAAAGAAAATTAAATGTCATCTCTGATTTATTTCCTAACAAAAACTATTATCTGTATTCATGTATATGGACTCTTGGGTGTGGGTCCGTACACCCACTCTACTATAAATATTTAAAGACACCTGTCTATTCTTGAATTAATAATGGAACAGAATTCCAGCCGGTAGTGGGCACTAATGCATATAGAACTTCCACTCCCTTAATTTTGCCCTTCCTTCAAGAAGGGTTTTCCACGTAGTCTTGTATCTTCTTGTGGTTTATGCAAGTCAACATTAAACATATATATTCCAACTTAATGGTGAAGTTGATAGGTAGGCAAATTTCCATCATTGGCATTCTCAATGATTTATTATTGCAAATTTCCTAGTTTTACCGGTGTTATCTCCTTATTGGTTGCCTTCTATGTGACTCAACCAATCCATGGGGATTAGGGTTCTAATTGAATTCAGATTGCTCTATTTTCTCAATAAGGGACACAAAACTAAGAGTATGGCATTCCTTCTATATTATGCTAATGGCTCGGTATCCTTCATAGGATTCCATCATGAAAGCTCAGTGTGGCTATTTACTACTCAAATTGCATGGAGATCTTTCTAGGCTCAAGGTGAAATCCTTAGTTGTTACCGGTTACAATTACTCAAATTTCATGGAGATCTTTCTAGGCTCAAGGTGAAATCCTTAGTTGTTATTGGTTACAAAGTGAAATTTTTGAAGCTGCACTTGCTTTTCTCTGTCCTTTATCCCCAGTACCCTTTTATAGATTTTGCAAGTACATGAAGAGAATGGTGCCTAGTGACCAAATAAATGGAATATCACTGCAAGTTTAAGTTCTCGTCTTCTTTGTAAGGCTACACATTTGATCCTCGTCCTACTCAAGCCTATCTTGATGGCATTATTGGTTTTCATGCTTACTCTTTGCATGCTTACATTGATTGAAAAATCTCTTCATGGAAAAGGCATTCTTCTATTTATTCTATAGCTATATCACTGATGACATGGGAAAACAATGCAATCCCAATGTGAAACCGTGATAGGAGGTTTAGGTGTATGGTATGTTCAAGCTGTGAATGGTGCATCGTTTGTGAAGTGGGTCCTTCATAGTCTAAGTGGAGATGATTTCTGAAATTTGGTTTCAAGGCATGCTACGGTTAGCTACTATATAGATAAGAAATGCATTAGGTGACTAACGTTGCTTCTTTCTTTAAAAGGGTGTCTCAAGATGTTATGTCCAGGGAAGTCCTTCTGTAAAGGTAAAAGGACAGCAATTCACAAATTGTAGTCATTCAATTTATTGACAAAGCAACCTTAAGATTTCAATGGTACCAATAGTCTAAGGCAAATGTTTCCCTTAGCTAGCAAAAAAATATCTTTCTCAATGAATGATGCTCTACATATAATGCCCTAAAGACCTAAAACAGCATTATTTCTCTCCAACCAAATGGACCAAAGAAATTTTCAAGTTACCATTTTCTCCTTAGTTAGGAAACAGTCATTATAGGGTAATTGGGAGGAGTTAAACCAAATAGAAAATCAAATGGCACAAGATCCTTGAGAATGACCATAGTTTCTGCATTGCTAACAATTGCAAAGCATTTGATGTGAAGATTACATTCGCTGCATGGCAAATAGTCATGAGATTATCCCCAATCCAAATGAAAAAGAATTGCCTCTACTTGCAATGTACTCTATGCAGTTGATAGCTTGGTCAAACATCTCAAATCTTAAGTCTTGTATAAATTAGCTATGATATTTATAGGTTACAATTTGCCTCTTATGCGGCTTGAAGTCCTTGAAAATAAGCACATATGAACAAGATGATGTCACATATCCCACTATGCAAAGCACAAACCTGCCTTAGCTCATATATGGATGACGCTAACAACTCAAACCTAAAGCCATCTACCATCAAGGTTTTAAATGTTGATATTAACACCATGCCAATAAATTTGCAAGTGTGCATATCAGAGGCACATCGATGACACGTCGTGGAAACACCCATGTATCGACATCGGGTTATCAAGATTCTCAATAACCCAAAAATTTTGTGTATCGAGGTAACGCCGAGAGTACGTTGATGCATGTCGACAAATTCACTTAAATGGTTACACTTGAAAGAAAATCACAAATCACTAACTTAAATTGTTAATTTCATTTACATGTAGTAACTTAATTTACATGTACACGTACTACTACTAGTATCAAGTTACTAACTACTAACTAACTACTAATTACTAAGTACGAACTACCAAGTCCTAGCTCCCAAGGACCTAAACTACCAATAACATTTTAATTTACATTACAAATTACATCTTAGTTACATTTAATTTCATTTTTAATTTTTCATGTAGAAAATATAAATTAATTTCACACTATAAAATATAAATTAAATAAATTGATACCTAAATACACCTAATACATACCTAAATACATCTATACACAACAAAAATACATACAATAGAGATAAAGAAGATGATAATATGCCTTCCCGACATGTAGATAAACTCAAGTAAATGGAGTTGAAGATCCAGAGATCCAAATGGAGTACGGCTTGGAGATTTGAAGTTGGAGTGCGAAGAAGCAGCATCAGTAACTGGCAGTGGCAGCAGCAGGAAGCACTTCCAACTTTAGAGAGCAGCAACGCAAAGAGCATTCATCAAAATGGGGATGCATACCTCTACTATCACGATAAATATCGGCAAAGCGGTATGTAATTTATGAAGATGACCCGCGATATGGGTTGGTATTGTCAACACAACATCGGCAGATGGTGATATTTCGTAAACATACTTGGGTTTAAACACAAATTATGTGTCAATACGGTGACTCCCCAAAAAGACCCATATCTACCGGCATTCAAAACGCTGTCTACCATACAGATACAAGTAAACCTATGGACTATAGAACTAGCACGTACCAAGATGATTCTTTACCAACTTCTCACAATTAGCCTCTCATACTCTGCAATTGTGGACCATTTCTCTGTAATGGACAATGAGAATCAAAGCTACTAATATCACAATTTGCGTTACTACATGGATAGATCATAAAGCTCAAGTTTGGATATATCAGCAAAGTTCAGGAGCTCAATGCTTTTAAGTCCAAATTATCAAATAGTACTGTCATCAACGGTTAATAAGAAGTATATCCTCATCCAGAACTCGAAAAGAAGTACAGATACGCAGACGGACCGAGAGGACCGCGGTCGGGTGGATGACGGCACGGAAGAGGTCGAGCTGCTCGAAGCAGAGGCGGCGGAAGTCGGGGCTCGGGGCGGCGCCGCCCTTGTCGATGGCCTTGCGGACGAGGTCGACGGGGGTGTTGGGGGACGCGCGGCGGATGGCGGCGGCCACGGCGTCCGCGGAGGAGAGCGGGGCGGCGCCCGTCTCGGAGACGTAGAGGGGGCGGTGGTGGCGGAGAGGTGAGGAACCGGCGAGGAGGCGGGGGGAGGACGGGCGGAGGTGCGGCTCTGGAGTTGAGCGACGGAAGGGGGAGATGGGGATTGCGGGGTTTGCGGTGGCGGTGGCGGTGGCGGTGGCGGCGGCGGCGGGGAAGGGAGAAGGCATCCGCATGGGCATAGGAACGGGGCATTTCATTGCCTCTCTCCCTCCGCTCCCCAACTTTGCCTCCAAAATGGGAGGCTTGCGCTGTTTGTGTGCAAGTGTGTGGAAGTGCGGCGTGTGTGTGGACATTTAAAGGCCACCTAGCCATATCTCCCAAGATTTCAAGCAAGCTTCAAGTACCATATATGATGTTACCCGTAAGAAGTTCCCTTTTGGCATGACGATGGGAATGGAAATCAAAAGCACGAATGTGATCCTAGATTGAGGTTGAGATAACAAGAAAGGAGGAAGTATTTTAATAATATCAATAAATTAGATGATCGCGATGAGAAAATCTAGGATGAAAGAATCATAGTATATTTGATAAAAGTAAAAGATGACTCTCAGCATGTCAAACAAATTGCAGGTCAACTACTCATCCCATTCTAGCCTCATAGGGTGTCAACAACAAGGTGCAACGAAAATTCTATCCCTAGCAATGAAAGAAGACTCGAGTAAAGAAATCAATAAAGAAGAACGGGACAGAGACTACCAAGCGATCAACAAGTGAAGTGGGAAAGTACTTGGCAAGTCACGGAGCGAAGAGTTTGGGTGGGGAGGGAGAGTAAGTATGAGAAATTAGCCCTACCTCACTTCTTAACGAGAGTCTACGGTACTCGTTAGATGTTGCGAATCGTAAGAGACAAAGACGAGTTTTTCTTTCCTCGCTCTACTCCACTCACTCATACCTCATTTTACTCTGTTTCACTTTACTCACTCATTTCACAAAGCTATACTTAGTATCCTTGTAAGTATACATATTACGTTAGGAGAAATGCTAAACAAATGCATTTTATAACGTGTTTTGCAACGAATTGATGAAAATAGTGGTTTTAACTGGTGTATTTTGATTTCCACCAGTGGAAACTACTTTTCACCGTTGAAAAACTACTTTCCAAGTGAAAAATCACTTCTCATGGGTAAAAAATCACTTTCCATAGGTAAAAAAGCACATTCCAAGTAAAAATTTATTTTCCACGGTTGAAAAGTCAAAACACAATGGTATTTTCATTTTCAATTGATAAACCGGTTGAAAATCATTTCCAACTGATGTATTTTTGTTTACTTGATTTTCAACCGATTGATTTTGATTTTGAACCGATTAATTATACTTATGTCCTTATGTTATTATCACATTTTATCTCTTAAACCAAATACTAATATGAACATATTCTTTATTATGAGCACAAGTTATAACTTCAAAAAAATTAGCTTATTTTGAAATAATCCCTTAATTATTATTCCTTATAAGGAGATGATTAATTCATACATGGACAAATGTCAAATCCAAAGCAAACACTCATTATCATCAGATTAGTAAACAAACAAGTTCAAGGCTCGCTTATTCTCTACCTCATGCCCCATTTCTTGTATAGGAGGGAGGAACGCATATGACATGCATGTAATAAGTATATGTTTACATGTGTTTTGGGTTGTTGGATCTTCACTTATTGATGAAAATCGTCTTTGGTTACCATGGTAGAAGAGAGCATTGGGCCAAGGCTTTGCATGCCATTCAAAACCTGACTTGAACCCATTTAATTAATCGAGCTTGTGAGCTGGGCCACAACCTGATCATTTGATAAATTGTTGACCCAAGCCCAAGCCTACCTGACCTAAGATGAATGGGTTTGAAGCAGCCTAAGCCAACTCATTACATTTACGATTTCTAGTGTTTACATTTTATATTAACTTTAAAGTAAGAATAATTTAAACTATATCCGTAAAACTTCTATAGAGAATATAATATAATATTTTTTTACTTTTGACAAGTATAAATGTGAAAAATGAACTCAAAAGATAATTATTAACGGCACATATGCTTTCAGAAACTGTACTCGAAACACGCCCATCGTAATTAAGGCAAGTGAGGAAAATTAAAGAGCTTGTTTGTCAACTGTGATAAGATAGAGTTTAGAGACAAAATAATGTACAAAGATATCAAATGATTTTTTTGTATCTTTTTCTTTAACATTACAATAATAAATATATTTTATACTATATGTATTATAATTGCACTTGTGGGCCAAGCTGAACTTGTGCCTATCTTGGTCTGGTTCCAAGGCATTTATTAAATGGGCTAAAATGTTGATCTACATGGGTCGAGTTTGAGGTTGGGCCAATTAGGTCCAAGGTTCACCCATTATTTTTAAAAAAAAGTAAATTTGTGATTTATTTTTAAATTAAAAGTAAAAAATCAAAATGAATATATTATAGAATAAAGTGTAGATTTTAATGGAGAGGGGTGAGATGTGTGTGATAAACAAAATATGTGGAATAGAAATCAACAATCACAAATAAGCAATCTCACAAATGACAATGAATTTTTAGGTGGAACCTAAACCCGGGTAAAAACCATTACATAATCCTCTCGGTTTAGGATTTTCCGATCTACCTAGTAGATCAAATCCACTAACCGAATTATGTAAACAAGAGTAGTTCAATCTCTTACAACCACACTACTTACATGAGGGTAGTGTACCTCAAACCCTCCTCTTTACGATGAGTATTTTGTCTCGCGAAGAAAATCGGAATTCACAAAGCGAATGCTCAACTACAAAAGAAAGAGAAAAATAAATACTTATAGAGCCACAAAGTATGGATAAATCTATGCTACTATAGGCAAGAAGGACTTCCCTAATATGGAAGAGATTCGGCATGAATTCAATAGAGTTTCAGTGCTCTCAGATTTGCAATGTAGAACTTGGAAAGTAAGATCTTCTTTAAGTGATTTCTCTTTTCTCTTAGACACAAAAGATGTGGAAATGGATTCTCAAGGTGTATCTAGCCAAGGAAGGGTGCTCATCTATTTATAGAGGTGCCTAGAAGGCTTTGCAAGACTTTAGAAGCCTTTTGTAGACATTGGGAACAAGGTTCAAGAGAGTGGTCCAAGATCCCACCGAAATCAGGGTCATTAAAGAGTCTGACAGGGTTATCAAACATTTGTTATTATGGTCAGACGTCTAGGTCATTGTATGATCCGATGGTCGGTCATCTGATCTAGAAGGGTCGATCATCTGAATTGAGTTGGATCAAAATAGACATCTAAGAAGGCATTTTAAGACATCTGGGAAACTAATCAAACATCTAATTCTAAGATAGGTTTCTTCCTGTTTTAACCAGATCGAAACAGGTTCTAGTGTTTGTAGGTGAGACGACTTATCGGATGTTTGACAAAATGTCAACTCGTCTGGAAAGAGGATTCTCTACAGGAATTGATTTCCCAAGGCTCAAACAACTATAAAACATTTGACAAATAAGGATTTGAGTCAGATTAAGTCTAATGATTCTTTATCAAACATCTAGGAGGCTCTACGGACATCTGAAAGTGTTATAAATATGATTAAAAGGTAATCCTCGAATTTTATGATCCGACATTCCAGCAGTCCTATTATTGGACATCTATCAAGGTCATCAGACGTCTTCTAAGACGTTCGGACTAAGGGCTGGATGTTTGCAAGTAAAGTAATATAGAGGTGATTTCCAGGCTAGGTCATTGGATGTTTGGACAAACTATCAGACGACTTAAATGTCAATATCAGATGTCTGATAAACATGTAAAACGTCTAATAAAACTGTTTGATTCCAGTTTTTGTTTTCAAAGATATCTCTGAGTTTGTCTAAGTGTCTTAGGGATGGATAGGTGTTCCTAAGACTAAAGTGATACTTTTTGGGCTCTTTAACATGTATCTAAGAGACAAATAAAAAGCAAAGAAATAAATAATACAAATATACTGACAAACAAACATCTATCATATTCTTCTTCTCCATGTTCAATCTTTCTTTCCAAGCAGAGCAAGATCACCTTGTCCTACATCAAGCTCTTCCAATTTGCCATGGATGTGAGCTTGAACTCCTTTATACTTGAATTCATTTGCATTATTTCTGAAAATTCAAACTCAAATGTAAATGTCAAATAACAAGTATTTTGTTATCCTAAAAAATTAATGATCGTGGTGCCCTTGCACCAACATAAAGCTTGCTGAGATAAGATGTTTTATTATTTGATGAGGAAAAAAAATTCTCTTATTGGGCCCTGCCAATAAGGCTATTAAAGAAAATAAGCATATCTCGGAATGCTTACACAGACTCAGACCAACAACCCGAAAGGCAGGATCAATCTGTTACGAACGCGGTTTCAAGACGTCTTTTTAAGACGTCTGGGAGGTGGCCCAGACGTCTGACCAGACGTCTGGAACCCCTTCCAGACGTCTAGGATTTAATTTCTGCGGCATGCAGGATTGCGTCTGCGCACACAGACCTGCGAACGCCACTCTTTCTCCCTCTCTCCTCCTGTAGGAACAGTGCTGCGCTCTCTCTCTCTCCCCGTACGGCCTTATAAGGCCCTCGCCCTCACTCTCATCCCTCCGCCCCCTTCTTCTCCTTCTTCCAGCCGGTGCGAGAGCGAACAAGCGGCGACAGCAGCAGCCACGGCGAGTTGCAGGAGGAGGTGTTGCGCGAGGGAGGAGACGCTCGACCGTGAGGGCTCGAGCTTGCCGGGGCAGCTAGAGCCGGCCGGCGGGGGAGCAGCGGGCGTGGAGTGACGCGGGAGGGCTGCTGCAGCTCGAGCAGCAGGCGGACGAGGCGCGGCGCGGCCGTGCGTCGCGGGCGGAGAGCGAGTCGAGCTCTGATTCTGGAAGTTTTTCTAGAATCAGACGTCTGGGCTTCCAACCAGACGACGGTGAAGACGTCTGGCAAGTAAGTTATTTTCGTCCTTCTTCCTTCTTCGCGCGTACGGCCATGCAGCCGTCCGCCGCGCCTTCGCCTGCGACCCGTCGTACTGAGAGCAGGTGTGGGTGCGTGCAGGTTCTGCTCAGGAGGGCGTGGGACTCGCCATCCAACGTGAATCGGACATCTGGCTGCAGTGCCAGACGACGGAGAGGACTTCCAGACGTCTGGGGTGACCATCGAACGTTTGGGAACTAAGCCAGATGCCCCCGCAGGCTTCTGGACGTCTAAGGGACTACATAGAACGAAGGTATCCTCTGAACCACCTTTTAAGACGTCTGGAAGAGGTTCAAGACGTCTGATTTTGGACTGTTTCGTCGTTTTCGACCAGTTTAGGGCCCGTTCGGAGTCCGTTTTCCGCGTTTCGAGTTGCGTTCTTTTCGGAATAAAATCCTCTACCCGTTTACAATAATTATATACTGTTTTGAGAAACTCCTTGTGTTTGATCCTTGTGTTAGGACCCCGTTCCATTGCAGTCTCGGGGGTTGCGGAGGCGCGCGGGATTTTCCGACCACGCCCCCAGTACTTCCGTTGTAGCTGGTAGAGTGGCTTTAAAAATTATTAACATAATTTGTTACTATTATGGAACAATTAATAGAACCTAGGGCATTGCATGAATCCTAGGAGTGAGAAACCAGATTGAATGATAGATCCTAGGGTATTGCATGAATCCTAGGGCTAGAAAACTAGATTGAATAATAGATCCTAGGGTACGGCATGAATCCTAGGACTGGAAAACCAGTGATATGAATATAGATATTGCAGTCTTGGAAAATGTGGAAAGGAAATAATAGCTGCCTGTAAATTGATTTAACAGCTGCCTGTTATGAATAAATGAACATGATTGAGAATATGGGTTGTATGAATGTGAAACTGAAAGGGTGAAACCTGAATGTGCTGAGTTAAAAGAGCTGGAACCCTACGGGGAATTAGGAGTAGAACTCCTGGAAAGAGAATGAAATGGAACTGGGAAGGAAAGATGTGGAGGTGTGTTGTCTCTTGGGTACGTAGTGCCAGGGGAAGCACCTGTTACCTGTTTAGTGCAGAGCGGAGCCAGCCGCCCCAGGGACCCGGGGTTAGGTCTGGCCACTTTGTACCGACTTTTGGCCCTCGTGTACACAGTACCAAGGAGAGCTACTAGTGTAGAGCGAGTACTAGCTACCCCACGGGCCCCGGGGTGCTGCTAGCTCACCTACACCGACTTGTTAGGCCCACTGGGCGAACCAGGGTAATCAGGCGAGGGTGCGCGGACTGTGGAGGGGCAAGACCCCTGTGTGGTTACTGTGGAGGGGCTGGACCCCTGTTACTGAGAGGGCTCTGCCCTATACTGGTTCCGTGCTGTGCTTTGGGTGTACCCGTTAATGGAAACGACTGACCGCGTGCCAGTGCGGGGTAGCTACCCGTGTGTTTATCGCGCGTGCCGTAGTCACCGTTACGTCTGTCAGCGACCTTGGGGTGGTTGACTGAGAGTAGGATCACCACGGGGGACTCTCCCGGCCAGGAGAGCACCATGTGTTACTTCTACTTTTCGGGAAAGACTGCAATCAAGATCGTTCCCACAAGGAACATTCGAGATCAAGTGAAGGATCTGAGAAATAGATAAACTGTGAAACAATAGAAAGACGTAAATAAAAGAAGAAAGAAAATAAAACAGCTAATGTACACTCTACTGTTTCTTTAGTTGTAGTTGCCACTCTACTCAACGTTTCGCTGTTGTGTTACACTCGTTACTTTTCAGGACCAGGTGTTAAGCAACCAGGGTCAGCGGCTGCAGAGGACGCTGGGCTGAGTAGGGTCCAGTAGAGTTACCACTGTTCTTTTGTGCCCTTTTTGTTCCACTGTAGTGAGTGGTTCTGGTTACTCTCTGTACTTTTCTTTACTTGTAGTTCATGTTATGTTATAAATATTGTTCTACTGTTGTGGTAGTATATACTGTAGTGGATCCTTTTCTTACTACTGTATTTTGTTACTGCTAGTTATATTCTTGCCGAATGTGGTTTATTTTACTGCTCTTTTGGTTACTTCCTCGTTGGATGACTAGGTCTTGGGATTAGTCGAGTCGGTCCGGTTCTCGTATCTCATAGGGACTTGGGAATCAGGTCGTTACACAATCTGATTGTTCGGTAGTCCAACTAGGTCTGACTACTCAAAGGAAGGTTTCACTCAACAACCAGGTAGGCTAGCTTGGTCTGACTACCTAGGAAACAGATACCCGTATGAACCAACCAATGAGACCTTACCCACTTAAGCATACTCATTGGGTCTCCCTAATGCCTCGCCTGGTAAGCCACCAGGCAGGTTGTAAGGGTTCAAATTTTTAATATTCTACCAACCCCCAATTAAACCCTTAAGAGGACTCTTATAAAAGGGATTAAGAGGGGATTTTGTTGCCCATGAATGCCTTAGCAATTCTTTAGATTAAGGGGGGCTCCTTAATGAGGAATGGGTCTTATTGGACCCCTTTTTAAATACTCTTTTCGGTGGAAGGGCAAACTTACAATTTTTCCATTAGTTGATAGGCTTGGTTGGTGAGCGAGTCCTTTCCCCTCAAGTAGCCACCATCAATCCCCTCCCTCTCCTCTTCTTTTTCCCTCCATTGGCGACCTAGCTCCTCCTCCTCACCAGCTGTAAAGACCCGTTCTATTTTAAGCTTTTAAGACGTCTGGACTGTCAGTTAGATGTCTGGTCAGACATCTGAACCCCTTCCCAGATGCCTAGAAATTGAAAATTTTGTACGCAATGTCGCGTTTGCGCGTTGGCTATGCGCAGACAGTCTCCCTCTTTTCTCTCTCTCTCTCTCTCTTTTCTTCTCCACAGAACCCTAGCCACCCCTCTATATAACCCTCTTCCCCCCTCCTCTCTTCTCCACTCCACCACCACCACCTTCCTTCCCCTCCACTGCAGCGAGAGGGACGAACACGAGAGAGGGCACGAGAGCGAGGAGCGAGGGGGAGAGGCAGCGTGAAGAGAGGAAGAGCTTCAGCTTGTGAGCTCGTGGGAGCTCACCGAAGGACGCACGACCGGAGCAGCACGTGCGGGAGGAGGAGCACGTCGGGGGAGACGTCCCCAACACTCTACTGCAACCAAAGCTGCAGACGAGGAGGAGAGGCCGCGGCTGCTCACGGCAAGGGGAGCAGGAGGTCGGTCTGGTTCTGGGTTTTTCCCAGAATCAAATGTCTGGCGTGTCGTCAAGACGACGGGTTGGATGTCTAGTGACGACATCGAATGTCTGAAAGTAGAGTTTTGTGAAGGTATGTTCCTCTGGCGGTTACGGCCATGCAAGTCGCACCACAAAGTCAATCTACGTGGCTAAAAGTGGGTGATTCGCTCTGTCGTGTGTAGGGATAGCTTTGGGAAGGCACGGGGCACGCCCTCCTACGTGTTTCAGACGTCTGGACAGCTTACCAGACCGCCAGAAGTGTAAATTCCTACTTGGAGGGGGTGAGATCAGCGTGACGTAAAAATAATGTGGAATTATAAATGGAACAATCTCACAAAATAACAATCACACAATGTACACAATTATTTTTAGGTGGAAACCCAAACTAGGTGAAAACCACCACCTAACCCTCTCGAGTTAGGATTTTCCGATCAACCAAGTTGATCAAATCCACTAATGTACTACTTAAACGAGGGTAGTACAACCTCAATTACAACCACGCTACTTTATACGAGGGTAGCGTACCTCAAACCCCTTCTTTTCACGAGAGGGATTTTACCTTACGAAGGAGATGGGAATTCACAAAGCGAATACCCAACCAAATAATAAAGTAAATACAAATAGTCTTATAGAGCCAACAAAGATATTCTTAAACTAAGCTTCTATAGAAGTTAGGATGATTCCCTTTGCTGGAAGTGCGTCGACGACGCGGATGTGTGAACTAAGCAATGGCACAACGACGCTCTCGTGAACTATGGTGGGAGAGCGGGTGCACAGCAGGATGAAGCTCTTAGGTGCAGTGAGTGCTTGTAGAGCCAGAGCTTCTTCTATAGATCAATTTGACACAAGGATGTGGAAATGCTTGTACTTGGTGTATGTTTCCGTGGCAAAGGTTCTCCTCTATTTATAGAGGCCCTAGGAAGGCTTTGGAAGGCCTTAGAAGGCTTCTATAGCCGTTGGGTGCAAGCTCCAAGAAAATCAGGCCGAAATTAGGATTAATCATTACACTAACAGGATTGTCAGACGTCTAATCCTGGCATCGAACATCTGGAAAACTAATTTAAGACGACTGGGAACAAAGTCAGACGTCTGATTATAGGCGGGTTTCCTTCCTGACTTGAATCAGATCTAAGCAGGGTTCTAGCGAATTATCATCAGACGACATACAGGATGTCTAGAGTGATGTCTGGACGTCTGGAAACCTACTTTTCTACGGAAATGGATTCCCAAGAGAGTGCAACGGCTATCAAATCTCTGAGAAGAGATTTTGGGCCAGCCGAGGCAAAACGGTCATGTATCAGACATCTGGTGTCCTCTACGGATGTCTGATACGAGGCAACGGTCATTTTCTTCAGTGTTTATTAAGGTAGCCAACAGTCTACTAATTGGATGTCTGGCAAAGTCATCATACGTCTGGACTAAGGTCTAGACGTCTGATTTCATCAGACAGACATAACTAAGTCTAGCCTAAACATAATTGGACATCTAAGTCAACAGTCAGATGTCTTAAAAGTATTTATCAGATGTCTGATTTTCAGATTAGACGTCTGAAAATGTTGTTTGAACCCTAGTTTGGTTTTCTAAGTTCTCTACAGAAAACCTAAGTATCCTAGGGTTGTGCAGGTGTTCCTAGGACTACTGTTAGGGTTATTTGAGTCTCTTTAACATGAATCTAAATAACAAAATAAAGAGCAACAAAAGAAACAAGAATACATAGATTACAAGGAAAGGAAATCTATCATATTTTTCATCTCCTTCCTTCTTCAAGCCATCGCTCCTCGCGAAGCTCCTCTGTTCTCCGTCAAGCTCCTCCAATCCGTCCTGGATGCGAGCTCGAACTCCGTCTAACCACGTCTCCATTTGCAATTAACCTGAAATCTAAAACTTCAAGTGCAAATGTTAAATGACACGTGTTTTGTTATCATCAAAATAAATGATCGCGGTGCTCTAGCACCAACAAGAAGCACCCCCAGATGACGAGAGGAGAGGTCGGACGTCTGGAGCTGGGTCTAGACGGCCAAGTAGGGGTTCTGGATGTTTGAAGTCGGCGTAGGAACCTGAGATGAGACCCTGGTAACTTTTAAGACGTCTCGACCTTGTGCCAGACATCTGATTTAGATCTGCAGTTTTGTTTTTGACCCGTTTAGGGTCCGTTTGAGGTTCGTTTTACGCAAACAAGATATCTGTGGTTTCCTTGTGAGTTCCTTTACATGTTAGAAATCCTTATATACTGTTCTGAATGTTCCATTGTGGTATATTCCTTGGTATAAGATTTCGATCTGTTGCGTGTTTGGGGCTTGCTGAGGCACGTGAGTCTACCGTTCGAGTCCCCAGTACTCCCGGATTGTCTGATAGAGTGGTTTCCCCTGTTTTAATTATAAAACATGAATGCATTTGTGAAATTGGATGACTAGAAACTTAAAATGTGGCATGAATCCTAGGACGAGAAGTACTTGCACTGTTTGTATGCGTGTTTAAGATTGCAGTCATAAATGAATAAATAGAAATGTAAATAACTGCCCTTTAATAAATGCGAGCTGCCTGTGAAATATGAAATTCCTGTGCTAGTTAAACAGTTACCTGTGACATTACTTGTTGTACATGTTAAATTGTGGAAATATGAGCTGCATGCGTATAATATGAGAATGGAAATGTGAATGATGAAACTTGGTATGGAACAACATGGTGAATACGAGCATGAACCCTATGGGGAATTAGGAGTAGAGCTTCTATGGATAATTGGAATGGATCTAGAAATGTGAGTGGAAAGTGTGCTAGCCCTTGAGTACGTGGTACCAAGGAGAGCGAATGTCCCATGTTTAGTGTAGAGCGGAGCTAGCCGCCTTTGGGTTGGGACCCGGGGTTAGGATTGGCCACTCTACATGTACTTCTTTGACCCTCGCGTACACTGTACTGTGGAGAGCTACTAGTGTAGGAAGAGAGCTAGCCACCCTACATCAACTTGTTAGGCCCACTGGGCAAACCGGGGTAGTCAGACGAGGATGCTCAGATTGTGGAGGGGCGAGACCCCTATTACTGAGAGGGCTAGGCCCTATATTGTTCCGTGCTGTACTTTGGGCGTACTTGCTAGCGGAAATGACTGACCGTGTGCCAGTACGGGGTAGCTACCCATGCGCTTATCGCACGTGCCGTAGTCACCGCTATGTCTGTCCGTGACCTCGGGGTGGTTGATTGGGTGCAGGATCACCACTGGGGACTCTCCCGGCCAGGAGAGCACCACGTGTGCCTTCTACTCTTCCGAAAAGACTGCAATCAAGATCGTTCCCACGAGGAACATTCGAGATCAAGAAAAAGATCTGAAAGTAAACTAATGGGTGAAAGGAAATGGTTTATAAAATAAAATAATTGGAAAAGATAAATTTGCCTGTTAGCCTTTACTGCTTTAGTTGGTTGGTTACCACTCTACTCAGCGTTCGCTGACTCTGTTTACTCATAACCCTTTTCAGGTCCAGGTGTTGAGTAGCCCGAGTCACCGGCTAAAGAGGGTACTGGGCCCAGTCGAGCCCAGTAATAGTTCCTGTTGTTGTTATACTTCCTTTTTGCTAGTAAGTTAGACTGTTGTTACCATTTTTATTTCTATACCTTGTTCTACTTTACTGTTGTGGTGGTGATATGTACTGTTAGCAGCTTTTATTTCCTTTACTACATGTACTCTTTTACTATTAGTTACTTAGTATAGTGAATGTGGTTTACTTTCCTGCTTTTTGGTTATTTCTTGTTGGAAGACTGGGTCTTGGGATTAGTCGAGTCGAGCCAGTCTCGGGTCCTGTAAGGATTCGGGAACTGGGTCATAACACCGACCCAACCATTTCTCTTGCCTGCCAACCGTCGCTGCAATGTTGCCGTAGCGGTTGTTGCACGTAGCTATTGCTGTTGCAGTAGTGTGTCTGTGGTCTCAACCCACGTGGCTATTATTGCTACTGCTTGTGTTGTGGCTGCAACTATCGCTATTGTTGCTTGTCACTAGCCTCAGCAATCGCGGAAGGAGGGGAGGTTTGTGCGAGCTTGAGAAGTGAAGATTGTAGCCGTCAAGACTTCAATCGAGGGTAACCTGATCTCAATCCCTAAATTTTTGCGTTACCCTAAATTTTGGGGCTTTTGGATCCCTTGTGTTGAGGGATAAATTAAGGTTATAATGGCGACTTTATTGGTGCTAAGAGGGCATACGGACTACCACCTTTGAGAGAAGAGCAACTATGACCGTGAAATTTTGTTTGGTGGTCTCGATCAAGAGATCTAAGGTAGGGACTCCCCCTCCTCTTCATGAACCCCTTCTTGATGCCAACGAAGGTGATGGCTCAATAGCATTTAGATCACACGTAAGATTCGATTTTTTTTTTTTTTAATTTGCAACGGTGGTTATGATGAATGTTGTAGCCTCATGTATGTAATAATACGTTATTAGACAAGTATGGGTGAATATCCACCCCCTTTTGTCCACAAATATATGAAATTCGATCAGATGTTTTAGATTTGGTTACCATACTTAGTAACCTATCAATATTTGTATGCATCTAGTGCTCACAAGGGTAAATATAGGGTATAAAAATGGATGGAAATAAATTTTTTTTTGGGTTAGATAGCAATGAGTTTCATGGGGTATGATGCATACCACAAGTTCTACACAACCAAACCATCGGCGAAGGAGGTAATGAGGACTTCATGGGAGTTGAGTTTGGACTAATATGTTGTCGTGTGTGGTGCTAAAAATCCTCGGTACCGGCACCAAAGTTTAGTGTTGGTATTGATTCACACGATTAGCCCAAACCAAGCTCTACCTAGCCCTATCTTAGAAAGGGGTCTAAGATGACTCCTGGTTGGGGCATCAAAAGAAACATGGAGATAACTCTTTAAACCTTGGAATTAAAGGTTGTAAGAGCTTATAAGCTCCTTGAGGTGAGGATTAAAAACCAACTAAAATTTTGGCTAAATAAACTATTAACTTCAAAACTGTGAATTAATGACTCAAGCAAGAGTCTAAATGAAGAATTCTCGGATTCATAGGGTCTTGAGTGAGACTCTCAAGGATCTAGTAGGTCCATGGAGGTAAGCAACCCCATTAGAAGAGGAGAAATTGACTATAAATGGTAATTAGGTCTTGACAAGCGGACTCATAAGGAATGGCACCTTGACTAAGTGAATCAAGGGTTTACTATTGTGGGGCGAAAACCAGAAGAGCTAAAGTAGCTAGTAGCTACTTATGGATGACCATGGAATCTGGTGGATTCTCGGTCACAATGACACACCAGATGGTTGTCATCGAGTTTAGGTACCAGGGGTGATAAGCGAGATTTGGTACACTAAAAGTTTGAGTTAGAAACATGTCGTTGTAGTCGCATAAAAATCCGTTATCAAATAAAAGTTATAACTGAAACTCTGGTGAGTCCCAGGTTGAAAACTGGGAGGTGAATGTTTGATTAAAAATCACATTTAGAATTATTGTCACGAAGTAGATTAGCTAGTCGAATTAAATCTACACTAGCTATTCTACTTAAATAATAAACAATAGAAAAGAGAGAAAATAATGTAGAGAAAAAGCGAGAGAGTGAACCAATATTTCATAACTAAATATTCGTTACAACTAATTTCTACAACTAGAAAGTTGAAAATCTATACTAGAAGCAGTAAAAAGAGAGGGATGAGAAATCCTCCTCGATGGCTGTTTGGAGGACAAGCCGCGTTGACGGAGCGCCCGGACGATGGGGATGAGATGTTGGACGAGGGAGAACGGGGCTGGAGGATGGAGGACTAAGTAGGGCGGTGTCGCAGTGGGATCCACTTCCCGAATGGTGTTGAGAAAACAACCATGAGATGCTCCATGAAGGTGGTGAGAAGATGGGAAATTATTTTACTCTAGCTCTAATTGAGCATCCCATGTATAGGACCAGCTCGTAGAGCTTTTAAGGGGATGAGAGAAGAAGAGAAGGGATGAAGAATGAGGTGGGTGTAAGGTCCTTCTTATAGGCAAGGAGAAAGGGGTAGAATAGTCATTTCAAAGGCTAGAAAATGAGTGCAAGGCTTTTAGTGACGCATACAAGCGTTACTAAAGACCCCACGTCACTGAAGCTTGCATGGAAGAAGGGCCGCTCATCGCCAATTTGACGCTCCTCATTCAGCCACATCACATAGTTGTTTGCCTTCAGTCGGCGCGCACCTCATCACCATCAACCGCCCAATCAATGGATCAGACGGCTTAAAAATCACCCAATCCATAGCGCCTCTGCAGCGCGTTAGATCTAGCGTTTAGATGCACGTGAGATCGCTCGTCTTCAACCGATAGTCTAGATCACGCCACGTCAATTCCTTTAGCACCACTAGATCATCATCTGATGGTCGAATTTAGCCGTGCCCGCCTGCGTAGTTGATTTAAGGTGTAGCGCGCTTTGAACGCGCAGCGCTTCCTTCGCGAAGGGCGCTTCACCAATGCATTGTCGCTCACTTTGTGTCACATTTTTTATTTAAGGGCTACGCGCTCATGACCATTGGATCTCAATTCAACGGTCGAGATCGCGTGACCTTTGCCTTCAAGGGGTGGGAGCGTTGGGTTTGGATTGACGTGGGGCCATTTGATTTCTATTGCTTGTAGATGGTGCCACAGACGTCGGATTGGATCGATTTTGTGCCATTGGGCTGCGATCGTCAATCCGAACTCATCCATGCTGTTGGATTTATTATTTGAGGTACGGATTTGTGCCACCTTACCCCTTGACCTATGATATTTCTCAGACTGCATCTGATGCTATGAAGGTCCAATCGGAGCATTCTCGGAGGCATTAGACTCCGAACGTCACCCTGATCACATCCATATGGTTAGATCTCCAATTTGAAGCTTAGAAAAATATCATCTTATCTCCTGGCCACAAAAAAGAAAATTAATATATTATTTGTACAAACTAATCTAAATGTATGATGATGCATGTTATGCAATATTTATAATGCATGATGCTATTATACACCTAAGAACATGAAAAAATAGACAGTTTATGTGAAATAAATTTGTCTACAACAAGGGGGTAGAGTCCAACCTGAAAGGTCAGGACTTGTGGACGCAGGATTTGGTCATGGCCTTAGTACCGACGATGGACTGAGAAGGCATACCCAGAGGATCATATTCCATAAGGGAGCAATGATGCAAGCCGTTAAGCATCTAGCCAGCCATGCCTAAATGCATTAGAGTTGTAGCCTCTATGATGTAGACACATTTAAGTAGGTTAAAATGCCTATTCATGCATGATCCTAAGGTTAGATTTGAATTTCATGTTATAAATATTGCATAGCATGCACCATCATGCATTTAAAGTAATTGTGTATATTTTAGGTTAATTACGTCATTTTTATGGCCAGGAGGGAAAGAGATTTATTCAAGGCCTCGGATGGACGATCTGACCATACGGATCTTATCAGGACGATGATCGAAGTCTAATGCCTCCGAAATCGTCTAGATCGGAATCCCATAACATCATATGAAGTTCGAGGAAGATTAACGGCCAGGGGGCAATGTGACATCCATATGGGCTTCAGATGAAAAATTTAACCGTATGGATGGATCCGGAGAGATGATCGTAGTCCGACAGAGCGTAAATCACCTTGATTCGAGCATCGTGGCACCCTTTGCAACAGAAAGAAGATGGACGACCCAGATGGCGCCACGTGGCGCCATCTCAGCGGCCCAACACCAGCCAGCAGCAACCACAGGCTCCCCCTCATCATCGTTGATCTTCCACCATAGCCATTGGATCTTGATCCAACGGCTGGGGTTCATCCACACCCTCAGCACCCATGCTCTCCTCGAGACTCAACTGCGCCCTTGCCTCAACGGTAGCATGCTTGGCTTACAAAGAAGCGGCACCGGTTCGATTCCTCCAAAGGCCTCCAATCCTCAATCAAGCGTGAGTGGAGAAAAAGGGCGCCAGCGCATGCGCGTGAGATGCGCGCGCACCAGCACGTGCACTCGTAATGCAACCGCATGCAACAGCAACCAACGCATGTCAGCACGTGCACGCGACACGGCCACACGATGCGCACGCCAGCAGTTGTGAGTAGGCGTTGGTTGGCGTAGATCTTTAGCAATAGATGGGCGGATCTTTAGCGATGTTTACGGACGTCAGTGATTACCCACATGCGACCAAGCCCTTCATCCTCCACTATAAAAGGACCCATACCCCTCCATCCACCACCATCTCTTCCTTTCTTCCTCTCACCACCTCCAAGGCTTTAGAGAGAGCTTGTCCCAAGCTCGGGATGCTCCTCTAGAGTAGAATCAAATATTTTTTCCTCTCCTCATCCCCATTCGTGGAGCATCCCGTGGTCATTTTCCCACCTACTTCCGGAAGTAGATCCTCGCCGCGATGCCTTCCTGCCCCACCCTTCGTCCTCTGGCTCTATCCTCATTCGTTCCGCTCCTCACCACCTTCCTCTAGTCGACGTCAGAGCAAGTTGTCCTCTAAGCGACCGTCGAGGGGGATTTCTCTCACTTATCTCTATCTTTATTGCTTTCGTAGTATAGTTTTAACACGTTCTTAGTTGTAATAAATATTTGATTATAAAAATACATGATTGTCTCTCTCTCTCTTTCTATCTCTGTCTTTTTATTTTGCAAATAGATTAGCTAAAATTCATCGACCTGATATCTTGCACTATTAAAATACCAAAAATAAAAAAATAAAAGATAAAAATGACAAAAATAAATAAAAAGCGAAACGTGGGTTTTTCAAACCAAACGTCGCCTCCCTGTTTCTACCTGGGACTCCCTTGGAGTTTCAGTTAAAACTTTTCTTTGATAATGCGTTTTGCGAACTATGACAATGGGTTCTTGAAACCCTGATATTTTTGCCAAAACCCGTTCATCAAAGCACACTCGAAGTACATGCTCCGAGCAAGAGGCATTGGTGTGGCTCGTTAAACATCCAACCTACCCAACCACAACTAAAAATGAGAAATTATAACCATACCTTGATAGATACAAGCCGAGTTGCTACTTGTAATCCTGAGGATTTGGTCTAGGTTGCTCTCAAAAAGGCTTGACTCTTCTGACTGACATCAACACCATCCTTGCTAGGCGAGGACGGGTACGCCTCACTCAAGGATTACTAGTGTTGTTAGACTCTCTTCTAATCAAGGATAGCTTACAAAGCTAGGACTCCAAAGGAGGGTACATCCCAATCACCTTTGTTAAAGAAAGAAGATTTCTAATAAGTTGATCTCTGAGGCAAGAGAGAGAGAGAACAAATGATATAAAAGGAAATTTTCAAATGTTCACGGAATAACCATTGAGGAGAAATTAGAATGGATAGCTATCTTGTAAGGCAGCATCCATGCACTACCCACTTTTGCTTTGTTGGCACATGGAGTTTTGTCCATACTAGGCCAGTTAGCTCATCCCGTTCTCGTAACCCATTTCAAAATCCGATGTCATGGTGTAGCAATTACTAGACTTTCCTAGAGAAATTTTGACTCCATGCACAAGTGGAATGGTGCTTCTACCTGACCATAGGGTGCTCGGGGATGGCATTAGCCGAGGTGTGACACCAAGGGCCATGGAAGGGCCGACCTATTGAGCATTTGAATAGCACTCTTTTATTCTCATTTTGTGATGGACCCTTTCATATGTTATGAAAAATCTATCTGTTGGGGCCTGATAAGGTGATTTTCGTGTGAGATTAAGTTTGGAAAAGAAAATGCGTTGTTGTCGTTGTTGTTTGTAATATAGTCGCACTAAAAACATTAATCAAAGAATTTATATATTTTACGAAACTCGCATAGATTTTATCTTTTAAGTTATGAGTCCTGGTTGTCTCTGGGAGGCGTGAATGTGAAAGTAATTAGATTTGGATCCGATTTTCTAACCTATATCTAACCTAACCTAATCTTTTTGGTCTTTTATATTTTGTGATTTGTGTTACAATTTTGATTTTTGAAAAATGAAAGTGAATACGATAAACATAAATCTAACTATGTTAGCAAAACCCTAAAAGGCTACGTGCATCTAAGTGAGGTCATGGTGGCCATGAATGGTGTGTGAACCTACGACCTAATTGATGCTAAGGGAGAGGTGTGTATTCACAATGATAAAACGAAGCGAAACAACAAAATACTCACATAAGAAATCATCGCAATGAAGATAAACATAACTATCTTTAATCATCTAAACGTTACATTAAATGAAAACATAAATAGAGAAGATCCATCACGTTGGAAATGCCACAAAGGCCATCAGCTTTTGTGTGAGGGTGTAGGCCAGACCTTGGGCATGCAAACTCGTCCACACGCCTACTAAGAAGAGAGGACAACCAAGAGAGGTATGGGGAGAACCTCCTTGGTCGCCCACAAGATAGAGAAGAAAGAGAGGGAGGACATCCTCTCTATGGAGAAGAGAAAGCACGCCCAAGAGAAGAAGAGAGGGTGGAGAGCCCCTCTTCTTCCTAGCCATCCTTGAGGAGCCCTTGGAGAGGAACTTCTCTCCTTTCTAGACATCCATGGAGGAGGAGGAGGAGCACCCTTGGAGAGGGGCCATGGGGGACGGTGTTATGTGGTGGAGAAAGGAGGGTGATTATTCAATTCTTAACACAGTTAATTAAGGTTCCTTTAAAAAAAAATACAGTTAATTAAGGTTATTAGTCTTAATTAATTGCATAAAGAATGGACTTAGATTAATTTGATTTTTTAAATCGTCGTCATTGATTGTAGTATAGGGTAAGCTAACCTAACATTTTAGATTTTTAATTCATTTAACTGGTTGAATCCAAGTCATTCACTGGGATGTATGAACCTAATTAATTCACCATTTCTATTATTTTAAATTAACAAATAACTAATTACTACATTAATTACATAATATGTTAAGCACATGAATAATTGCGCAATATATTTGAACATGAAATCATGCAACTATTCCATTAATGAAAGACTTGTACATGAAAGATTACATCATTGAATAACATGAAAAGAAAATTACAATTATTATAAGTGTTTACAAAATATAAGGCATAAAAGAAATTAACAATACAAACAATGTCTCTTATTATAATAAAGCTCAAACACTTCATTTCTCCCTCTTTCACCCTTCAACCTTCATTTATCAGACGTCTCTTCAAGGAATTAGACGACTTAAATGTAGAAATCAGACTTCCAATTATTCCTACAGACGTCTCTCTCTTTCTTTTATCATCTCTCTTAATCACTCTTATCTTTTCTCATTTTCAACTCTCCTCTTAAGCCTTCTCTCTCTCTCCATTTTAATATTACACTTAATCTCTTACCAAATGCCTCTTTATACCCTCTCATCTTCTCTCACTGTGCAGCCCTTTTCTTCTATTTAACTCCTTACTACACACTCGTTTTCCACACTTAGTTGATTTCAAACCTTTAAACCCACGTTTATATCTCTTAACAAAAAATTTGGTTAATTGGTGGACCGATTCTTTTGAGGATACATAGCACCCATAGGGTGAAACCAAACCCTACTTGAACCGGTCCTCATTTATTAATGGTGGATTTTAGACATTTTACATTTGCACAGTAACGGGCCTCAAGCCCACATCACTCGCTCATGCCCACCTGGGCCCACGCACACACAGGTGCGCACACATGCATGCATGTGCATGCACGCGCTCGAAGAATCAAATCAATGGGTATTTAGTGCACCCAGCGTTGAAGACTGAAGCGCTGGGGCACCAAATCAATTATATACATGTGCGGTGCTTCACTAGTTCCTAATGTGGGACAAAACATAGCCAGTCTCTCCTCAACGCTGTGTCTGCCGATGTGAACTTCAAGTGATGAT
Organism: Thalassia testudinum; assembly: GCA_037157565.1. NCBI lineage: Eukaryota > Viridiplantae > Streptophyta > Magnoliopsida > Alismatales > Hydrocharitaceae > Thalassia > Thalassia testudinum. The sequence goes on along the minus strand of JAZHRO010000036.1, from coordinate 138,270,981 downwards.
TTCAGCTAGCTCAAAGGACCAAATCAAGAACACAATAGCTCGATCAAAAGCTGTTGATCTCGATTACACGATTTTAGCACCAATTTGGTGCTTGGATCTCATCTGATCCACAGATTTGCAAGGAAAACATGGCACTGTTGCCATGGTCTTAGAACATGTTTCAGAGAGTATTCTCAAGTCAATTGACCTTCAAAGAGGAGATATCTCTCAATTAAGGGTTTCAGAATACTTCAGAGTGCATTCTGCAGGAATTGAGAGAGATATTGAATTGAGAAAGAGCTTCAGAAGCTTCAAAGCTTCATTCAAGTTGTAGAATACTAATTCAAAGGTGAATCAGCCCATAAGATAGATCTAAACCTCAAGAATGAATCTAAATCAATTCAAAAGGTTGAAAGGATCTAATCTGGGCAAAACTTAGTTCTAAAATTCATCAGGTGAAAATGTTGGCTTCCAGAAAAGACCCAAATGAACAGGGGATGAATTTGCCCAGATTATTCACTGACTCTCACGTAAATCAGTTCCAAACAATTTGAAATCAACCCAGGAACTTATTCCAACTCAAAAATCATAGATGCAATTCCTTAAATCTCAAAGTCGACCCATGTTTGACCTTCAAAACTTAAAAGTTGACTTTCCATATTGTAACTTCTCAGATCCAATTATGAACCTAAATAGATTAGATTCACCCTGGAGAATCTGTTACACACATCAAACATGAGTTTTGAGCACTCCAATAATGCTATCAGGCTTCGTCGTCTGAGTTTTAAAAGCACTGTAATCAACAGACATTTCTAGAGATCCTTAGACCTAAGTAAAGTTTGGAGTAGGTTCTATGAGGTTTTCTCATGCTTTAGGACCAATTTTTAAGCTCCAAGCCTCAACAATTATGTCTCTCCAACTCTACCTTAGTTGGAGAAGACGATGATCAACAGTGAATAATCAGCATTAAAATTCCAATCTAATTAATGAATTAGATCCTCTCATCAAAATAACCCTATTTAGAGATTCACAGAAGATCTAGAAGGTTGAAGCTCTAATTTGGTTCGCCGGAGCTCCAGTGAACATTGAAATTTGCAATCAAAGACAAAACCTCCATAAAATAGATCAGGAAATATCTCAAAAGATTCCTGAGGTTGCATAGAATCTCAAGAACACTTCAATTGGGTCTATTAATAATTGGACATAAAGATTTATCAAGAATCCATGAAGAATCAAACTTGAGTTCATGTGAACTCAAGGAAAAAGATCTCACTTAATTAAGTGAGGGACTAGTTCTAGAAGAATGTGACGATGCTCTGTACAAGAGTGATTAGTGAATAAAACTCATCTTGAGCCACCATTGACAATAAGCTCAAGAGGTTGGATGAAATTAGGCATTTCTTGAGTAGTGGAGTATAGATCTACTTGAGGGGAAGTTTGGGACCTAAAGTGATGGAGAGGTGACGGAGGGCCCTAATTGATTGTGGGAATGGCTGGAAACCTTCGTCATAGACAGCGGTGGTGTCCGATGAGGGTGAAGTGGAATAAGCGTGATTAGGCGATCAAATTAAGAGGAGAGAAGGTGGAATGGATTCGTGGAGAGATAGAGAAGATGATCTTGTGATTAAATGAGTGAAAGAAGGCTTGGCAAGTCAGAATTGGCTCGCCGGAGCTGTGGAAGATGATGTCCGAATCAAATCATTAACTAAACTATCTAACTAACTAACTAGCTTAAACCAATCTACACTAAGTTCTATGCTAATCTACGATTACCTGGCTGAATTGGGGGAGAGGATCTCCATCGATGGTGCTTAACAGAGGAAGAACTCCGACATCATCAGAGCAGTTCTCTGGCGAGAAAGGAAGACGTCAGGATAGAGCAGATAGTGCTCCTAAGCTTTGTCACGGCCATAGGAGAGGAAGAGGAGGTGAGAGGCGAATGCCTCCACTGGAGGCGCTCTGAAAAAGAGGTGAGAGGTCACCGGAGTTGGAGGAATAGCCTATGGTCGTACTCGGTTTGGGGAAGTAGGAAAGGGAGTTGACCTCGGAATATGAGGTCTACAAAACTATTTATAGGTGGCGGCGAGGATCAGGGGGGTTAAATCTGGATGGGAACTGTTTAGGTTCGTTGTACTCATCGGTGTCATCTCCGACGCCGGTGAGGTTAAACACCTAGTCTAAATAGGATTAGAGGATGATCCAACCCGTCGAATGAGGAGGAGATGGTGAGCGGAGCAATGGCGACAGCTACGGTGGAGTTCTAACATTAGATGAACGATAATCAAGAGGTATGGACACCATACGTCCTCAATCATTCGAAGTGAAGAAGATGAAGAAGGACTGTGCTCATAGGGGTGTATTTGTAATAAAAAAACCTGAATGAAAATAATCGAGGACTCACTTGAAATAGAAACAAAGGACCTAAACGTAAATAGTGAGTTTCAAGGCTTATTTTAATTTATTTATTTTCCAAATTTTTATATATAATTATAAATTAGGTAAATATTATATTTATGCCTTGAAATTACATTTTTTTCCTTCTTAGCTATATTTATTTAAATGATTAGTTTAATTAAGTTAATTACATACTTAGGTCATAATATTAATTAAGTTAGTTTAAATACTGAATATCTAGCTAAATGATTATTAATTAAGTCCACATTATTAATTAAATTATTAGTAAGATTAATTAATATTTAATTTTGTGTTTTTAGCTTATTTTGCAGGTCCTTGGTGTTTTAACCCTATAATATATTTAATCCTGTAATTAATGTATTCTTAGTTAATTAGCTAGGGAAACTGACTAATTAGTGATAATTAAGAACCATGATGAGTCTCTCATCAGAGAGTGGTGGCCTAGGGTTTGGAAGGAAGAGGAGTCGCCAATTGAGAAGTGGAAGGGGATGATGTGCGACACCTTAGAATAGGCCTTTTATGGGAGGTGGCTTATTTGGTTGCCACTTTTGGTGGCTCCCAAAATAGTTAGTCTCAAGTTGGAGGTGAGGGAATTGGGTACCACTTTTTTTGGATCTTGATTGGCGACCAAGTTAGGTTGGGTTAGAATAGGAAAGGGTTGTGTTGAGTGTTTGAAATTCGTAGAGCTATGTTGTGGGTTTTGGTAGGATTAGGTATGGTTAACCTAGCCTACGTTAGGTTGAGTCTATTTGTGGACCTAATTAGGTTTAAAGGAACCTAATGAAATTGGGCTAGCCTAGTCAAGAATGGTGAGCCTTACTAGGTCTAGGTAAACCCAATTGGATCTAGGTGAACCCAATTGGATAGGGTCAAGTCCAATTAGACTTAAGAGAGCCTAATCAAACATAAGTTAGCCCAATCAAGTCCATATGGACCCAATTGGAGTGTGGTTGACCCAATTGACTCCACACGAATCCAATTGGGTAATGGAGAGCCTACTTGGGAACCTAAGGGGAAATTGGGGTAGGAAAAGTGAAATTAGGACAGTGGATGGTAAGGATAGGGTCATGGATAGCAGGATAACATTGTGGATAGTGTTATCCAAGTTTTGGGTACTAGGTTTAGGCTAACCTAAATGGAGGTTAGGGATAGGGATAATGTGGATAGGAACATAGATAGTACTATCCATGTTTTAGGCTCTAAGGCTAGGATGTCCTAGGGTTTCTAAGTGTAGGGATAAGGGTATCCCTACACTGAGGGGGATGGTACTTGATAGGCATGGGGGGGTGGTAATTCTTATTTCCTGAGCGCAGAATTGTTAGCTTGAATTAATACAAAAAAGTGTAATAAAAATAAGAAAGCTAAGAGGAAATCAAAACTGTGGGCACTAAAATTGACCTACCTTAGGAAATAATACATTAGGATCTTTTCATTAGGACTCTTCAGGCCTAGTGACTTAATTAGTCCTGATCTCCACTAAGATATATGGTTGTTCCCCTAGTCTTTGCCAACTTAATTTAATTGCAAATAAAGTGGAGTGATAAGTAGGAGACTTATTAACTCACCCTCCGATTTGGAACGTTTTAGAAGTCTAAGCATCTACACACATTAGGCATTGACTTGCTGTATGGGCAACCATAGCAGAAATTAGGGGGCCCATAAGCAGGCTAGTGGTGGTATGGCTGGCACGTTGCAATGGATAACCCCCACATTGTTGGGTGTCCAGAGCCAAGGCATCAGACTTATCTCTCTTTGGTCGCCATCTTTAGGTACGTCTTAGATTAGGGAAGCCACCTGCTCGAAATAAATAGAAAAAAGTACCATAGAAAAGCAAAAAAAGGAGAAAAAGAAAGAAAAGGAGAAAGAAAAAAAAATACAATAAACTACACTTCACCGCATGGGTATGGCTGGCAAGTTGTTGTGGGTAACCCCCCATTGCCGATTGTCCAGAGCCCAACCTACGAAAAGCACGAATAAATCCCTAATTAAGGAGAAGCAGAGAAGCAGAAATAAAAGATCCAGGGAGATATACACTAGGTTCGCCTGGTGTTAACCCCACAAAAAGTAGCAGGGAGAAAGCTATCAATCAGAGTGATAAACTTTTAGGTGGCAATAACTTCATTTTAGGGTCACTTAGAGCTTATGGATACCTGAGGTCCGCTTTAGTTTCCTATATAACGAGTCAATCACATACACAATAAGATGCTTAGCACTTTTCGATCGTTTCGAGTCCTGGGTGGGTTGGGTAGTTGCAGAATGTTGCTCCAAACCCTAAACACAAAAAAAATAAATTATATATATATATATATATATATATATATATATATATATATATATATATATATATATACAAGGCAAGGACTAAGGCGATCTATATCTTGGTCGACATCATGATATTGTTGAGTCTTAGAAGTTAATTCTGCCCTTGCAGTTGCTCCTTGGCTCCATACTTTTCGATTAACCTTGCTAGGGACTAGGAAGGGGTGGGTATGGGAATATGATGACTCTACAATTATTAACGTTAATTATATTAGTTAGAGTCAATTTCGAGGGCTCATGCACGTAAATATGATAATATATTGGGTTTGACGGCATGAATACATGTAGTATAATCTTTATATTAAGATTTATTGAAATTAATGTTTAATGGCTAAGTTGTACAAGTGCATATTAAAATAAGTCTCAGTTGACCAATCGAGCCACACGAATGATTTAGGACGAAAATCGGAGTCCAATGGCTCCGAAATCGCCTAAATCTGACCTCTGTAGCAACCAAAAGAGACCGAGAAGTCCTGATTGTTGATCTGATGATCAATGGCCCATGATGCACCATGTGGCACCCACTCAACCCTCTATCGTGCGCCTCAAACCACAGTTCAGTCTCTTCTTCTCACGGGTGAGAATAGCCTCAACTGTTCGATCGCCATCAAATGCTCCACATTGCGCCACACCACCCATCATCACCGGCTGCACGATCGACAATCAACGGTCAAAATCTTACACCACTTAGCATAGCACAGTGGTACAGTGCATGCCCTTTGAGTGCGGAGATAGCAAGATCGAGTCGCGATTCGCTACTCACCTCGTGCGCTCAAGTGTGTTAATTGCACCATGCGATTGACAATCAGCGGTCTAGATTCAACCGCGTCAGTGTGCGCGATCATGCAATCTCGAGCGTCCGTCCTCGCGTTCATCACAACTGTCAGCGTGCAATCTCCGGGTGCAGAGTGCACCACGTGGCTAGCTTTGATGCGAGCAATCGCATTAGCGTGATTCAGCGCATGCATAAAGGCACAATTGAGGAGTTCTCTTAGCCGTTGGATGCAGAACAAACAACCAAGATCGTGAGCATTAGCCATTGCATGCCGACAGGAGTGCACAAGTTGGAGTGCGCGCGTGGGCGCCAGTTTAGGCGCTTGGGCCAACCCAAGGGTGATTCTGGCGCAATTTGGGGGTGTTTTAGGCTAAACCAAGGCCTCTTTTCACCTATAAAAAGCCCCCATGGCCTCCCATTGCAATCCATCTCTTCTTCAAGCATTCTACCACCTCCTAGAGCTTCAAAGCAAGTCCCTAAAGCTACCGAGCCGTTGACGGAGCCCTCTCTATCGTCGTGGCTACCTCAACAAGCTTCCACTTAGCCTGAGCTATGCTTCTTTTCATAGTTTATATTATTGCTCCTTTTAAGCTTTCCCATAGCTTTTGTGCTCGTTTTTGTAAACCACTTGCTACATGATTCATAGTAGTACTTGTTGTTATTATGCATTATGATCTAGGCTTTCATTTTGATTGTAGTATGCTTATTGTTATACTTCGTGCTTGGTTTTGTTAATGTGTAGCTAGCAACCTCATTTTACTTCAAATTCCTAACCCTATCCTCTCACTCTCTCTCTCTCCTCTTTTCACGCAAGCAAAGAGACGTAATAATCCCATGACAATAAATCTTAGTGACAAGAAGATTCGATTTTGCACCTCCCTATGATTGACACTCGGATTCACCATTCGATTATTCTTATTAAAATTGATGTCGTAATTGCATGTTACAATGAATAAATTATCTTAATGTGTTTTTCGACGTCACCGACACCTTGCGAATCCAAAGTCGTCCCAAGGATTATTTACCCTAATCAAGGTGCATTCGTCAAGGGGAGACTCATCTAGGATTGCTCACTCCTTTCCCATGAGTTCTTAAATAGATTTAATGGGCTTGGAAATTACCCCAAGAATGTGTATAAAGGTAGATATTTCGAAGGCATTTGATTCCGTGAGAAGGGACCTACTTTATCCTAGAGGAGCTTGGTTTCCATCCTACTTGGGTTAGCTAGATTTGGTGGTGCACAAAGTTGCCTTCCATCCCTCCCCTCATCAATGGTATCCTAGTTGGATTATGGCCCATCTCTTAGGGTCTTCGCTAAGGGTATCCCCTTTCCCCTCTCCTCTTCCTGATGGTTATGAACGTCCTTTCCCTGCTGATCGAGAGTTTGGTGGAAAAGGACACGCTTGTTCAACCAAAGTTTGGGGTACCTCCTTCGTCTCGCATCTCCTCTTCACAAATAACATGCTTATCTTCTCATGTGGGGATCTACGCTTAGTAAAAGGGGTAAGAAGAGGTATGGATTTATTTTCTATGTTTTCTGGACTTCAACTAAATGCAAATAAGAGCTAGATGTAGTGATTGATTTGCTAATGAAAATAAATAAATAAATCATTGTCGTTGTTGAGTGGTTTATAGCAAAACAAAATAGGAATATTAAAAAGATCAACCACGTGTAGAGTAAGAAAAGTCATCCACAGGGAGGCTAAGAAACACACATCTAAGATCTTATTCAATTAAGAAACATTCGAGCACATGTTCACAAGAAATAGACAAAAACAATAAAACAAAGAAAGGGAGAAGAAAGGGTGAAGAAGGGCCCTAGCGTGGTGGAGGTGGACGGTGGCCTTGGGCATCTCCTTATGTTGTCACCACAAGGGAGAACGTCTGAGGTGAAGCTCCTGGGTGTGGAGGTAGTGGCTCCTCTTGATGACGGCAGGTAGGGTGATGGAGTGGCGCAACCTTGAATCTCCATGCTTGGAGAGTTGAAGAAGGCTGGTGTGTGGAGATGACCTCTCCATAGGGCAGTGATGGAGGCTCCCATCCTCAGGAGAGATGGTGGTAGAGGAGCGTAACCCCCTCCTCAAGGGTTGTGCATTGATGTGGAGGTTGGGCACCCCATGCCCTTGGAGATGGAGAAGGTGGATGGTGGAGGAGAAAGATGGAGAAGAATGGAATGCATTGGTGGATGTGGAATGGTGGTGGGAGAATTGATGGCCTCTCCTCTTCAATATATAGCATCCCCATTGTCATTCAATTTTAGATCCACAAAAAGTGGATCTCAATCTCCCAAGTATGGCATGTCTTCATGGCATTTGAATTCAAAGGTAACGACCTCCATGCATCCATCAATCGCACATTCAAAAGGGTGGTCATCCACCTTGTTTGGAATGGGAGAATTGTAGATGAGGACGGCCACCTTCGGAATTTCTTTTGGAGGCAACCACCAATTATGGCCTCTACTTAATTCTTGCAACTAAACTACAATCATATAATTATTTATAACACATAATAAGATGCATAATGCTAAAACATGCAAGCAAAACCTAATTTTAGCACATGTATGTGATGACTCAAGTCCCGCCAATCGACGAAACTCGAGTCGTTGTGTGCTAACAACTGGTATAACTTACCCACAAGATTACAGTCATCCAATACATAATCATAAAATATAAAGATAACCAATAAATAACTCATATTACAAAAATTAAAGAAATAAAAATTAAATAATAACTAAAAAATTTATCATAATATAATAATCCCACGAAGATGTATAATAAAAATTCCTTTGTAAACTACCAAATATAATTAAATACAAAATCCAACAACACGTCAGGAAAAAATGTATCCATTATTGTATATATATTTTAAAAAATAAATAACAATTGAATCATTCTCAAATATTACAACAGCTAGCTTCGTATACTCTATATATCAATGTCATTTATCTCTCTTACAACTCGAGCAAGATAGGGAAGGGAGTAGGAGACTCTGGTCGTTCCATTGCACCAGCAGTGAAGGAAAATACCGAGGGTGTTTTCTTCAATTTTTGATGGTTGTTATCTCTTCTTTAAAACCATACCCTTTGATTTCTCCTCTTATGTGCATCTTTCCAAAACACGCCCGGGGGGGGGAGAAGAAGTCTCCACCATTTTCTTAGCAATATATAAAATTAAGGCCACGGGTTACAAAATATATATTACAATGTATTATGCAATGTGACCTCTCACTCATGTGATTTGCTTCAAAAACAAGTTGTAGGCTTCACTCACGTTCCGACTCAAGGGAAAAAACAAAACACACCAATATAATGTGCCCTTTATTCTTTGCAAAAATTGCAATGGGAAGTCTATATTTTCTAAAATTACGCTTAGGTCCTCGTAAAGAAAAAATTTTTAATTTTAAAGAAAAATCCAAAATTTTCCTTCACTCTTCCTTAATATGAGAGGCTTAGAGAAATGTGACAACCCAAGGACCCAAAGGGGTCTTTACATAGGCCCATGGGTTGTTGCAAATAGGTTTAGTAGAGTAAAATATCCAAAATAACCTTAAGATTGGGTCTATCTTACATTTATGTCTCTTTTAACTTGTTTTGACATAACTTAAGCTATACATCTCGGAATCGCACGAAACAAGCGTCGTCGAAAAATTTGCGACGAGAGGGATCCAATGATACCATACATGGTATCCTTTTGATAACGTTTGACTAATGATTGACTTAAAATATACATTTTATTTTGCAAATTAAGGAGATGCTAATACAAGTATCGAACCACAACTGGATTTCCAAGTCTAAATTAATCTGAACCACTTTGAAGTCACTTGGAGTTCGGATTTTACGATGTTACAATGTATTCATTCTCTAGCTGATTTTTTAAACTAACATGACCTAACAAGTGTGAATTAGCCATCATAAGCTTAATTATAGTCAAATAAATTGATCTCATCATATATCTTAGTGCTACAAAAGACAAATGGTCAATCTGTCTCCAACTTGGGATGCTTGTGGGTAAACTTCCCACCGTGTACCTCGGTGTCCCCTTAGCAATGCGTGCTTCTTAGAGTGAACCCTTGCATGTACTAGGTGGGAAACTACGAGGGCTTTTCGGTATTGGGAGGAGCAAACTCCTTTCTCGCATGGGGCGTGTTCAACGGTTGAGATGGGCTATTGATGGGTTGCTCTCCTTTAGGATTTCCATGAGGTTGGTACCTGATAGAATCTTGAAGTTTGCAGCCAAGGTTGTTGCTGATTTCCTCTGGGATGGGGGTACCCATCTGGTGGCATGCGAAACCGTATGTAAGCCGTATAAGGAAGGGGGGTTGGGCCTACAGTCCCCACGTGAAATTGCTCTTTTGCAGGATGCCGAAAAAAACGTGAAGACTACAAAAGGTCCAAGATTCTATTTGGAGTGACCAGATAACTACGCGTTATGGTGATTTTTCCACAACCACCGTAAAAAGAGGGGACAATGCGATTTGGAAATACCTGCTAAGAACGAAGGAAAATTAGGGACCATCACCTCTAGCAGCGACAACTTGATTTGACCCTCCAAGCTTCATGGATTGCTCAACATCGCTCTACTACAGGAAAACCTGCGTTCCCATGGGATAGCACACCCCTTTTGGAAGATGATCTAGGGGCCCAACCATGTGCCTAAACGGTCTGCTTGTGCTTGGTTTGTTGCCCAAGATTGATTGCTCGCTAGAGAGTGGCTGAGGAGATGGGGAATCTCTGTGGAGTGTACATGCCTTCTGTGAGGTGTGGAGGAGTAAAGTGCCGTCCATTTATTCTTTAAATTTCCTTACTCTCTTTTATTTTGGAGGGAAATTTGGTCTAAACTTGCTCCCACCAAGCTCGCCACTGAAGGCTCGGTATGATGCAAAAGATCTCCTTATTTTTTTTTTGAAACATTTCTAAAAGGGAGGGAGGGGGGAGACCCTACCTCCTCCGGAGCCTTTGAATTTCTCGTTTGCCACAGAACTCCTCCGTGATCCTAGTCACGACCACTCTCCGACGTCGAGTCGAGGTGGGAACAACATCAGCGATACGTCCCCCTATGAAGACACTATGCGTGATTGGACATACTGCGGGAAATCGAATGCACGTACCCCACATAGTGAGCGTCTTATAGGAAACAGACGTACCAACTATACTACCCCTGACCCCTAAAGGATCTCCTTATTGCTTATGCTTTCTTTGGCAAAGTGTCATCAACCTGCTTTTGAAATCTGTGGAGAGAAAGGATTAGTGGGCTTCATGGGGGTATTGCCATGGGGAATGCATCTATGATCCAGATAATATGTTCTGATCTTTTCTTGTAATAGTTATCCTTTTATTTTCTGATGTACATATTATAATACGATGACCGTTGAGGGTTTCCTCTATTTTTCTTGGTTGGTTGACCCTTGAGTAATACAATTACCAATTATTCAACCATACTTTCCTCTACGCAAAGGCCTGCACCCCATATGTGAGACATTAATTAGGTGGGATCTTTTGTACGAGAGACGGCACCGATGATGATTCAATGCACGATGCATTCAATGTAATTAACAGGCCGATCCACACTACATAGGTTGTAATCCACCACCGCTACAAATAGGGGGGGTTCTCTCCAACCCAATTCGAGCACCAACTACTTAGTTGCAGTACCTCTTTGGGTGGTCTCTGGGAAAGCATCACCGATCGAACAACCCGAGCGGTGATGGCAAAGAAGGCAGCGGCAGCAAAGCAATTGAGCTTGTTGGTGGCGACGATCATATGCTCGCAAGCTAGTAGTTAAACAATTGAACAGTAACCGTGCACTATACGATGTCTAGTCGATGACCAACGTTGTAGGAACCATTGTGGCATCGATGCGGATTGTAGGGCCACCTGCGACGAGGGATTCGCTAGTTGTTCTCTCAATTGCATACCATTGCTGCCTCCGCCACCTCCTCCCCATCAGAGGCTCGCATTCCTCCAGGACTGTGACGTGACCGTACATGCCTGCAGGGTGTCATGACGTTGACCCTTCCCACATCAACACTCCAACGATGACTCCTATCATTGCATTCGCGTTTGCGTTCCTTAGATACCTTTACCTAGTTAAAGTACGATCCAACTACCAACTGGATCCCCGAAACACCACCACACCCGACCTGCCCTTGCTGAAATAAATAAGGAGAGATCTATACGCCTCCATTAGCTTTACATGCAAACTCTTATGTAGCAACTCGTTGGTTCCATACATGGAATAAATGTGCTGCGCTATATATACATGTGATCGATATGTTTAACAAAATGGTGAATTGAAGTGTAGCTAATTTTAGCAGAGAAGTAAATAAACACTCGTTGTAACAAGATGTAAAATGTAATAAATTAATATATATAGTGATTTCAAGAATGTGATGAACCATTATATATAATAATTTCTTAGGATGTATTTTAATTTTTTACAAATAAAAATTATTTTTTATAGATAGAAAATTAATTTTAATCATTTTGATAGGTAAAAAATTACTTATGTAAATAATTATTTTTCAAAAATTTTTATTTTCCTACTGAGTTACTTCTTTTAAATGACGTTGGATTCCACATTTACTTTTTTTGGAATCAAACTTTGGTTGCTTTTTTGAAGTGACTTGGTGTGTTCTATTTTTTTTCCCTTGAATCGGAACGTAAGTGAAGCCCACAACTTTTCAGAAGCAAACCAACATGAGTGAGAGCTCATGCATTGCATAATATTCTGTAACAAGTATTTTGTAACCCGTGTCCTTAATTTTATATATTACCAAGAAAATGTTGGAGACTTCCTCAACCCCTCCCCCCACCCTTCCAAACCCGCACCCGGCCGGCCCACACACCCCCCACCCCCCCCCCCAACCAAAAGAAACTCCTATGGATTATGATTTTAGTAAGAGGAGAAATCAAAGGATATTGTTTTAAAGAAGAAATAACCATCAAAAATTGAAGAAAACACCCTCGATATTTCCCTTCACCGCTGGTGCATCGGAAGGATCAGAGTCTCCTACTCCCTTCACTATCTTGCTCGAGTTGTAAGAGAGATAATGACATTGACATATAGAGCATACGAAGCTGGCTGTTATTATATTTGAGAATGATTCAGATTGTTACTAATTTTTTAAAACATATATAGAATTAGATATCAAGTAAGATTGCCAAGGATGTATTTGATTACGGAAACGAAAATGATACAGAACGTAACCCTAAAGGATAGGAAGAAGACATCCACAACACCCCTCAAAAAGGAACAAAACTCCCCCTCGAAAGGAGGGTAGGGGGGGGGGGGGGGGGTCCAATGCAAGAAAATCCTGCATCACGCATTATATATGACGAAGTGCCACCGACAGTGTTTGGCAATCTGAACACCGTCGCTGCCGTATGCAGAAGCGGCAATGATCTGCCGCTAGCCACCCAAGAGTTGAGGAGGAAGATGAAGCAAAGAATCACGTGGGCAAGGACGCTTCAAAGGCCTCACGCCGGAGGGTGCGAAAGGAAGAGGCAAAGCGAAACTGAGCGAGTGAAGGTGGCTCCAGCCGGCCTTAGGCCCCGACCAGCGCCAAGGCCAGCCGGAGCCCCATCGAGAAACTGTAGGTAGTACTGTAGCGAGCGGGAAAAGGGGCAGCTCGGGGCGTCATGCAATTAAACCACCAGTTTAACCACTGATGGTTGTTACATATGTGTTTAAGTAGTCAGAGGGGGGATGATACGATTCACAGTAGAAACTTCTGCAGTGGTGAAATGGTGCCTTAAAAAGGACAAGGGGTGAGTTGGTTTGTGAGTTAATATATCATGGGAGAAAGTTCATTTTTCCTTAAAGGAAGTAACTTATCTAACGACTCATTTATGACTGCCGTCAGGATATACACCAAATTCAAAATCAATTGCTTGCTTTGGGTGGAAAGCCCATTCTTTACAATAAATTGCTGGTCAGATCCAATGTGTAGCCTTTTCTGGATCCAATGTGTGGGCAAAGAATCCTTGGAAAAAGAATACAGGCTAGGAATGTACTGTAGGAAATATCCCTGGCAATAACAAATCAAGAATTATTTTCAGCATATAGGTAGCAATAGCCGAAGAATACTGTTTTGCAAATATTTCAGTAAGCTGTATTTTGGGGACAATCCCTAATCAATATTATAAATTAGGCACATGAGTCAAGAACAAGACTTTGAATCAAAGACAAAAATTTGAATCCTTTGCTTCTTTTACTATGAGATTACTTTTTTCTATCGACATAAATGTGAAGCTTAACCCTGATCATTTGCGCCCATAAGGATTGGATAAAAATGCATGAACATCTAACTCAAAATTATAAGCTTAAGTTGAGAGAACAAAGACAAACCATCAGTCCTCATTTCCACATTGCTAAAACTCAATTTGCGTGCATAGGAAGGACCAATCGTGTTTAACACTTTTTGGCCCCCAATTTCTTCTTTCAATTTTATTCACAGGTCGGGCAACTTGGTAGCAGAGCATCTTGCCAAGCTTGGCCACTCTCAAACAACAGGAGGACGGCAGATCTTCACCTCTTTAGATCAATTACCAAGGCGCTTCTGGGGGCTGCTAACATCCAACCAAACGACTAGCAGAATACTCCTCCAGATCATCCATCCCTTTTCATGGCATGTTGCTACCATGGACTACTCCTAAAAACCTCACTTTTTTCCTGGCAAGCATCGACGACTTCCTACTTTATATGATCGCAGACAGATGACAGAATTCAGAACAGCAGGTGAGATTAGAGGAAGGCGATCCCTTACAATTGGCAAAGCATACAAAACATAGAATAGCCTCAAACAGATGAGTTCAAAATGACATCAAGCCTACCAGTTGAACTTGGAAAAGAGAGAATGAAATTAAGTTGTATCAAAAAGCTCGGAGCAGTAAAAACCCATGCTAAGAATTCTCGAGAGGTGTGCAATCACTTCTTCTTTTCGGTGTGACCAACTCCAGCAGACCTCATCTTCCGTAGGACGGTGGCCATTTCCTCTCTCTTCCTCTTAGCCCTCTTGTGGGTTCCGAGCTTTCTCTTGGCCATCTTCAATGCACGCTTGTCCTTGCCGACCTTCAAAAGCTCCGTGATTCTCCTCTCGTATGGAGCAAATCCAGCAACTTCTCTTATCAGAAGCCTGATCATATGCACGCGTTTGCTCGTTTTCCCTTTCCTATCGGAAGGGCGAGGGGCCAACTCCTTCCTGGTCACGACGTGGCCCTTGTTGAGGCCCACGAACAGACCGGTGCTCGGCGGCTTCGGCGCCATCCTCCTCCAACTTACCTCGAGCGGACCGGCGGGCGGATGCGGCGCGATGATGGGTGGGGAACACAGAGGGAGCGCCGCCGGCGCAAGGGTGCAGATGAGGCCGGCCGAGGTAGAGGTAGGGTTAGGGTTTCCTCTAACTTGTATGCCTCCACTCCTATATATATACTTGATACTCCCTCACGAGTTTCGGTCGACTCTTCCTTGTTTTACCGAGTCGCGTGACTCGTCTCCCTGCCTTTGATTTAAAAAGAAAAAAAAAGAAAATTACGGACTCACCTTTAAATTTTGTGCAATTCCTCGCAATATTGTTTTCTTGTTTATCATTTAGTCCTTTTGGCTTTTAATAGGCGGGGAGGATGCCCGTGTCGTCCTAGCTAGGATTCATTTGATTATTTGGCAAGAAGAAAATTGCCTTGTCACTAATATCCTATTAAACATTACATTGCCCAATTAATTAAGATAATATATGACTCTTAAGGTTTCATTTTGAAAATTGACAAATAAACGAGTAATTAAAGCATTAACCTGAATAAGTACTCATTCATTTTGGTTCTTATAATCTTCTCCGGTTCTTATTAATATTACATTTATTTTGCTACTTTAATTAGTTGTTGTTGACTTTTTATTTGGACACTGTATGTCGATTTTAGTAAGTTCCAATCAAGTCCCACATTTGTAAGAGGAGACTATGCTGGTTTGAGTTCAGCACCTTTGCAAGTTTGTATGATCATTCTAGCTTGCTACAATCAATTCTTTCCATTAGTCTTTCAATATTTCTTTCACTATCATTTCCTTCAGTTTTATACTCTTATTTCTATGATGACTATGAATAATGATTGGACTTATAGTAGACATTTATTGCAATTTAGATTTTATTTTTTTCTTTTTCACCCTATATATCTTGATGTTATGCGTTATGCATGTATTTTATTTTATGTTTATATGTTGAACGATTGAGATCTTAGAAGATTTTAGGAAAACGACTTATGTGCCACTAGGGTGGGGGTTTGTCATAATAAATGGTTTGGAGTAAGGCCGTCTCATATAACCATAAAATGGACTATACTAATCATGGGGCATACTTCAGGGAGAATCCAATAAGTATTGGAGTAACATCTTAACATGCGATTAGTACTCCAAGGAGAGAAGAGAAGTAATATCTTTACTATAATGGCTACATTCAAAGGTGTCATAGTGCACATTGAGAGATGCCAATGGAAGGTGTCATAATGCAAAAGTTTTGTGTGAAACACATTAAACTGGGCATAGGTGCACATGAATGGGAATCGAGGGTTATTTTATTCCAAAATCTTTGTTCCTAGTCATCTCAGAGTTGATCACGTTGTTTTAGACTTAGGTAAAATCAGTGTTGAGTTGGGTCGAAACACCTTGTAAAATGTGAAAAATGGATATTTTTTATCAACCCAGGTCGAAACACCTTCCTACACTGCTTTCCACCATGTAGAGGATTTCAGCGTAGGAGGTGTTGGGCTAAAAGTGTGCCTACGTTTTTGTACCCAGGTGAAGGCTTCGGGAAGGCACGCGGTACGCTTTCCCAAGTATTTTTGGATGTCTAACAGCATTGCTAAACGTCGGACGGTCCTTCCAGACAACTGGAAGGAGGGTGAGACGTCTGGAGCTGCCCCCAGACGGTCGCGGAGGGATCCAGAAATCTGAGCACACCGCAGGAAACACAAGGTGAGTTCTGACGTCTTTTAAGACGTCTGGGACTAGTCCCAGACGTTTGATTTTGGTCAGTAACCACGTTTTTGGCCCGTTTAAGGCCCAAACGGAATCAGATTTCCGCAAACCAAGTACTACTGTTTTCCACTAGAGTTCATCTACGTGTTCGTGTTGAGTATCTATCGTTTTGAGCTCGTCCAATGTACATTAGTCGCTGGTACAAGTTACTAGCTGGTGGCATGTTCGGGGCTCGCGGAGACGACGAGATCTGCGGCATAAGCCCCTATTCCTCTTGTGATACGCGGTAGAGTGGTTTATTGCAATTATTAAGATATGAATAAAGAATATGTTCGCTTAGATTGAATTGATTGAAACTCTAGGATGTGGAATGAACCCTAGGGTAGAAATGTATGAGCATGATATGGAACTACTCTGGTTTACTTGAGATGCATGTTAAAATACGAGCTGCCTATTTGTAGACGAGAAATTGAACTGTGAAACTATAAGTTGCATGTTTATAATTGAAAACTGAATTATGGAAACACGAGTTGCCTGTATATGGATAAGGAAGGAGTTATGAAATATGAGATCTGAATATGGATAAATGAGGTGAATATGAGCATGAACCCTATGGGGAATTAGGAGTAGAACTCCTGTGTATGAAAGGAAATCTAGAATGTAGACGGGAAGTGTGCTGGCCCTTGTGTATGCGGTACCAAGGAGAATAACTGTCTCTTTTTAGTGTAGAGCGGAGCTAGCCTCCCTTGGGTTGAGACCAGGGGTTAGGATTGGCCACTCTACACCGACTCCTGTTGGCCCTCGCCTACGGGGTACTGAGGTGTGCTACTAGTGTAGGGAGGGAGCTAGCCACCCTACACTGACTTTATTAGGCCCTTTGGGCAAATCGGGGTAGTCGGATGATGGTATGCGGACTGTGGAGGGGCGAGACCCCTGTTCCGAGAGGGCAATGCCCTATATTGTTTCGTGCTGTACTTTAGGCGTACCCGCTAGCGGAAACGACTGACTGCGGTCAGTGTGGGGTAGCTACCCGTGCTTTTATCGTGCGTGTTGTAGTCACCACTACGTCTCGACAGTGATCTCAGGGTGGTTGACTGGGTGTAGGACTATCGCGGGGGACTCTCCCGGCAAGGAGAGCACCACGTGTACCTTCTACTCCATGGAAAAGAATGTAATCAGGATCGTTCCCACGAGGAACATGCAAGATCAAGAAATACCTGGATACTTTGAGAAATAGATGAACCGGAAACACATAAATAAGATAAACAGAAATGAGAAATAAACCTGCTTGTTGTTTTACTTTACTTGCACATAAATAATGTAAACACCACTCTACTCAGCGTTCGCTGACTTTGTCTTTTCGTAGCCTTGTTCAGGACTAGGAGTTGAGCAGCTCGAGTTTCCAGCTGCAGAGGATGCTGGGCCCAACCGAGTCGAGTCGTAGTCGTTCTTTCAGCTCTTTCATTTTTCTACTGTTGTAGTGAGTAATGGACATATGATGAGAACCTCATCATGAACCCTAACTAGCACATTTTAACCTAATAAAGTGAACAAAAGCTCCTACATAACCTAAGGGAAGGCCTAATTCAGGGAATTGTTAATCTAAGAATAGAACATGACACAAGGGGTAAAACTGTAATTTTACCATTGCAGTGCATCAATAAAACTTCTAAGATCTAGACATAGGTCAAGTGAACCTAATAAGAGAAAAAGTGGGATGGTTTGGTCAGAAAAGGGTTATGACAAAATCTAGGAATTAAATGACATTCTATAACCCTAAAACAAACCCACTTTAATTCATAAGGTTTCAGGAAATATAAAAATCAACTAAATCCTCTAAAATTCATGAAAAAATATTTCCTAGGGTTTAGAACCTTCAATTTGGCCTTTGAAACCTGTTTTAACGTAGATTGAGGTCCATACCCAATTTTTGACCTAATTTAGGTTTTTGTGCAAAATGTCTAGTCAAACGTGGTCAAATCTAAAATTCAACTTCACCATTGGATTCCTTAGGCCCAAATTAGGTTTATACCAAAATTTGGACCTAAGGAGAGGTCATCTTGACCCACTTTGGAAATTGGTCCTCAAAATTACTTTCTGACCCTCAACTTTTTGAAACCCTTACGTTTACCCCCTCAACTTCCTCGTCATTTTCTTCACTTCGGTCCTTCTGCCACCCGCAGCAAAAGGACATACCTCTAGAGACTTTGCGCGGAGGATGGTGCCTGATCTGCATGGGGAGCCGGCCCCAGATTGGAACCCCCCTACCGCATGGGCTGCTCCCCATGCCCTGAAGCTCGCCATACCTCTCGTGCGAACGCGCGAGAGGTATGGGTCTTCGATCTACCATACCTCTGACGTGACCTTCCCACCGCTCTCGCGCGTCTCCCGACCAGCCTTTGCCTATTTAAGGAGCGGCACACCACGCCGCATCCTTCAAGCTCGAATTGGCCTAAGATCCCCCTCCAATTTATTTCCTCCCAACTCCGGCCATCCGCCCAGAGCTTTTGGCGACTCTTCCTCTCCTCTCTCGTTGCTCTGCCATAGTACCAGTGGCAGAGCTACCTCTGCCATCCTCATCCGTGTCGCGCCGTACCAGTAGGCGCCCTCCGATCCCCTTCCTCGTCGCCGTCTTCTTCCCCTAGGCTCCTTCGTCTCTGGCGACGGCAGGCACCAGCCGCTCGCCATCCTCCTTCACCCTTCTCTCTGGACCTACTAGATAAGTTCTCCTTTCTCCCCTCTGTATTTCCCCCTTGTCAATTGTTATTTCCAACCCCTTGACAGTCGCCAACCACCACCATCATCCACACCTCCAGCAGACCACCAGTGAGGTGTCCTCACCATTCCACTCCTCCATCCACCTCGCCAAACCCCTCTGAAGCTCCACCATCACTCCCTAATCATTTCCCCCCTTTCTATTCACCGCGCCACCCACTGTCTCCTTCCCCCAAACACACCCTCCTGCACGCACACAGTGTGCCCTAGGCACACACGCACAACCACCCTCACGCCACGCTGACCCCTGGGCTACCTTCGTCGTACTCTAGCGAAGCCTGCTGAAGGTTCTGACAGGGCCGCAAGGCCATATTTGTGATTTCAGGGTTGCGACTTCTTCCGCCATTGGTGCAAACACACGAAGCTTGCTTGAAGCTTCGTTCAGGTCCCAAGCGCTCAGGTCTCCAGGTCCAGAAGGTGTGGATTCCCCTCGCGCACCCAACCAGGAAACCAATTGGCCTCAAAGGCCTTAGATGCGGTTGCATTTGCTCGCGCCATCTGCTGCGGGTGCATGTGCAGAAGCGGGTGGGACATTAGTCCCACCTCACAAACGCCAGAGAGCGGTGAGTGCCATAAATTGATTTTGTGCTCTCGTCTCTTTGCCTCCAATACATAGGGGTGAGGTCCCTCGCCCCCTCACTCCTCGTCCGTGATATTCCCCTGTGGACCTAGCACCCGACCCGGTTACCTATCCGAGTACTCCTCGCGCATCACACCCATGCCGGTGCGCCTGGACCTGGGCATGCACCTGACCCGATAACCCGGCTGGCTCTGGGAGAGCTGTGACACGAAGAGAGAAATAGAGAGAGAGACGCGGGGAGGGTAGGGGAAGGTTTTGCATAACCGTGAATATGCAGGGACGAAGAAGGAGGAAGCAGAAGGAGCTGAAGAAGAAGAGGAAGAGGAGAATAGGCCAACTAAAGAGAAAGAGGCTGAGGACTTAGCCGCAGGAGCAGGAGCTAAAAAAGAAGAAGGTCGAAGAAGGAGCTGAAGCAGAGCCAAAGGGAAGAGAAGAAAAGAGGAGGGAGCTGCCGCAAAGAGGAAGACCAAGCAAAAAGGAAAAGAGAAGAGAAAGCCAAGGAGAAGAAGCAGCAGCAGAAGAAGAAAGGAAGAAGAAGAAGAAGACGTGCATTATAGCAAGTTGCCACTTAAGGCATCTGATTCCTAGAATCATATGTCTGAAGACAGAGAAAGGAAAAGAGAGAGAGCAAAGAAGAAGGAGAGAAAAGAAAAAGAGAGACAAATTTTACTTTTATTCTCTACATTTTTTGTAAAACATTTCAGTATTGTGAATTGTGATCTTTTTGCTTCTAAAATCGAGTTTGTTCCCTGAGTTCGACCTCAGAACATTTTTGAAGTTTTCGAGTAATAAATAAAAGTTAAATTGATGAACAACGACACATCAACATACATTTTACTATTCCTGTTACTTTTTGTTTCTTTTCCATTTTCTGTTGTTGTTGTAGTGGCATGTATTATGTTTTGAGACAGTTGTTCTACTTTCTTTACTGTTTCATTCTTTTCTTCTGCTTAGTTATATTGCATATGTGAATGTGGTTTATTTTCCTGCTTTTAGTTATTTCTTGTTGGATGATTAGATCTTGGGATTAGTCAAGGCGAGCCGGTCTCGGGTCTTATAGCGATCCGGGAACCGATCGTAACAAGATGGTATTCAAGCAAGGTCGTCCCGAGGAATGAACCAATTGGCTTGAGAATAAACACTCACGTGCATATAACTAGGATAACCACCATAACGTATCGCTTTGATATTCGTTTCCGAGTCTTTTCTCGATGTAATCTGGTGTCGTTGACACTCTTGTTCTATCTCTTGCGTCTCCTTGCAGGAGATGCCTCCTAGGGGAGTTCCTGAGTCAGGCCGTGGTCGTAGCCGTGGACGAGGTCGGAGGTGCGGACGTGTCAGACCTGAGGCACCAGTTGACCTACCTCTCCTCTTGTTACGACCCGGTTCCCGAATCCCTACAGGACACGAGAATTGGACTGACTCGACTGATCCCAAGACCCAGTCGTCCAACGATAAAGTAACCAAAAAGTAGTAAAATAAACCACATTCACCATGCAAGTAACTAACAGTAACAAAAGTGCAGCAGTAAAGAAAGAACTACTACAGTACACGCCACCACAACAGTAGAGAATTAAAAACAGGTATAAAAATATGAAGTTTATAATAAAAGAGTCCAAGGAGTAACGGAATTACTCACTATTATAGAAAAGGGGTACAACAAAAGTACAACTATCGGGCTCTACTAGGCCCAGCACCCTCCGTAGCCGTAGGCTCTGGCTGCTCAACACCTGGTCCTAAAAAAGGTGACAAATATGACACGGCAGCGAAACGCTGAGTAGAGTGGCAACCAGCTAGCTAAGAACGACAGTAAAGGTGGACAAGTAGCTGTTGTTTTTAATTTCTTTCTTTATTCCTCCATTTACTCTTTCTTGATTTATTTCTTAGGTCTTTCTCTTGATCTCGGATGTTCCTCGTGGGAACGATCTTGATTGCAGTCTTTTCCGGAAGTAAAAGTAGCACGTGGTGCTCTCTTAGCCGGGAGAGTCTCTCGTGGTGGTCCTACCCTCAGTCAACCACCCCAAGGTCGCTGACAGACGTAACGGTGACTACGGCATGCGCGATAAATGCACGGGTAGCTACCCTGCACTGGCACACAGTCAGTCATTTCCGTTAACGGGTGCGCCCAAAGCACAGCACGGAACCAGTATAGGGTAGTGCCCTCTCAGTAACAGGGGTCTAGCCCCTCCACAGTAACCAAACAGGGGTCTTGCCCTTCCACAGTCCGCGCACCCTCGCCTGACTACCCTGGTTTGCCCAATGGGCGTAACAAGTCGGTGTAGGACGGCTAGCTGAACCCCGGGCCCCGTGGGGTGGCTAGCTCTCTCCCTATACTAGCAACTCTCCCCGGTATTGTGTACGCAAGGGTCAGAAAGTCAGTGCAAAGTGGCCAAACTCACCCCGGTCTCGACCTGAGGGCGGCAAGTTCCCCTTTGCACTAAACAGGGGGACAGTCGCTCTCCCTGGTACTCCGTACTCAAGGGCCAGCTCACTTCCCCATCCAGTTTCCCAGTTCCATTCTATTTATTTTCTAGGAGCTCTACTCCTAATTCCTCGTAGGGTTCATGCTCATATTTCTCAGGCTAAGCCGTACTAGGTTTCATCATTTCAGTTTTATTCGCATATAGCACGTGTTTCCAACATTTAATCTTTCTTTTCCAATTTATATATACAAGCAGCTCGAATTTAGTTTCCGAATAACATGAATTACATGTAGCAGTTACTAGCAACAATACTTTACATTTAACAGGCAGCTGTTATCCAATTACAGGCAATTATCATTATTCTATTTACTTATCCAAGACTGCAATTCAGGCATTCAAGACATTCGTTTCAGTGTTTCTGTTCCTAGGATTCATGCCACACCCTAGGATCTATCATTCAATCTAGTTTTTGGGTCTTAGGATTCATGCCATACCATAGGATCTATCATTCAATCTAGTTTTCAGGTCCTAGGATTCATGCCCTACCCTAGGATCTATCATTCAATCTACTTTTCAGGTCCTAGGATTCATGCAATACCCTAGGATCTATCATTTATTTCAGAGATGTATTAACATTTGTAATTAACTAAGGGGAGTCACTCTACCCGCAAAATCGGGAGTAATGGGGGCGTGATCGACAGGTCCACGTGCCTCTGCAACCCCTAAAGCCGCAACAGAACGAGGTCCTAACACAAGGATCAGTCACAAGGAACCACTCAGAATAGGATACAAGTATTTCAAACAAGTAGAGGAACTAAATCAGAGAAGAACGAAATCTTAAACGCGAAAATCGAACTTCGAACGGACCCTAAACGGGTCAAAAATGACAACTCTTAAAAAGTGGTCCAGGTCATACCTCACTTTGCGCTACTCCTCAGACGTCTAGGGATCCTGTTGAATCGTCTGGACCCAGTTCCAGACGTCCAATCACCTCTCTGGACGTATGGAGATGCTCTCCATCGTCTGGTGCCTTGCCCAGACGTCTGAACTGCGTGGGAGGGCGTGTCCCTGCGCTTTCCCAAAACGAATCCTACACGCGGGACGAAAACTTTCTCAGCACGACACGTCTCAGAATCTCGGCGGAAGGGCCTGCGTGGCCATATCTGCAAAAGGAGGTATAGGAGGAAATACGTACCTCACAGTCATCTGGAGCTCCCTCCAGACGTCGCTTACATTGTCTGGATGTAGGTCCAGACATCTGATTCTGGGAAAAATCCCATAATCAGAACTCCCTCGTCTTCTTCCCACTGTGCACGAGCTCGCCACGCAGCCGCTCGTCCGCTGCTTGAGTTGCAGCAGCACTAGGGGAGATCTCCCCAGCACGACGCTCCTCCGCGCACACGCTGGCCAGCCTCGAGTTGCTGCGGCAGGCTCTCTCTCTTTCTCGCGTGCTCTCCCTCTTCTTCCCTCCCGCTGCACCTCTCCTCTCCGCGCTGCACCCGGCAGCAGTTGCTGCCCTTGCTCTCACTCTCGCTCTCGTGCTCACACTGGAGGAAGGAGAAGACGGTGGGGTGGTGAACGAGGGAGAGGGGAGAGGAGGATATAAGTAGGCACGAGGAGGGGGAAAAAGGCGCTGCAGGTCGAAGGGTTTCAGTCTGCACGCGACACGTGCGTAGACTCGCGATCGTACGCACGCAAAAATTAATTTCCAGACATCGGACCAGACGTCTGGACCAACTCCCAGACGTTTTAAAGTGTTTTGATGTCACGGTCTTAACACCTCCCAAGTATTCAGGCCCAGGATCTCGCCCAGCTGATAAGAGACATCGTACGAGAGGAGCTCCACCAGCATCCACGGGCACCTCTCCCTGAGGACATGGATGGGGAGTCCTCGGTGGGATAGAGAGACCATTGCAGCGTTAAATGAGCAGGAGGGGGAGGGGGTGATCCTCCACCACCCCCACCACACTGACACTTCCGAGCACGAGCCCTCCTTGCCTGGAGGCGTGCCCGTTCCCCCACTGCAGCTACACCATGAGCTTTTCGGATAGTTTCGGAAGCTGAAACCCCCTCCTTCAAGGGGGATGAGGACTCATCATTGGATGGACTGATATCGATCAGATAATCGAGAGTCCATCCAATGGCTCTCCAATGCTGTTGAAGAACTGAAATCAGCTTTGTTTATTGACCAGATGTGAGCCAGGAATTGATGATCATAGGAAACGTTTGATTAGAACCCAAGAAGACATACCTCAGATGATCTGGGAGGGGTTTCAACTCCATAACAGGGTTATCAGTAGTAGGTGGGGGTTCGAGATGGGCCTTAGAAGATAAAGTGGGAGCTAAAGGTTAATCTAGGTTAGTTATGGGCTCCTCTAATTGTGGGTTAGAATTTTCTTGTGGTAGAGGATCAGGAATAATTGAGTCTTCCTCTGCAAGTGGGTCCTCAACCATAGAACTAATGTCACATACTTCCTCTATTACCCCATAGTTTATTCCTTTCTAGGCCTTAAAGATATCAATCTTCAATGTCTGGTTCTTGAATTTAACTTGATTTGGCCCTCTTCACAATTAATATTTGCCCTAGCTGTGGCTAAGAATGGTCTCCCTAAGATGGTTAGTGTGTTCCTTAGATTTTCAAGAGTCTCCATGTCTAATACAATAAAGTCCACTGGGATCTGTATGAGAACATCCTCAAGAATTCCTCTAGGTGACTTGATTGATCTATCTACTAATTCCAAAGTCACCTCAGTCGGTTTGAGCTTAGTTTCCTTGAAATGGTTTAGTAGGGATGTAGGTATCAAGTTTATGGAGGCTCCTAAATCCAATAATGCTTAGTCAAATTCTAGATCACCCATTTTGCAGGAGATCAAAGGGGTGCTAGGATCTTTTGCTTTTTGTGGGAGCTTACTCAAAATGATCGAGCTAACTTGCTCAGATAATATGATTGGACTCCCGTCTTTGGTTCGCTGCTTACGCTTTGGTGTACATAAATTCTTCAAAAATCTAGCATATGCCGGTACGTGGCGAATCGCATTCATCAAGGGGATGTTTATCTGGACTTGCTCAAAGAGCTTGACCAGATCTTCCTCAAGTGCCACTGGTTTGGGTTTCTTCTTTCCTTTGGTCAAGGCCTCGGGAAATGGAACCTCTATAAGTTCCTTTAGGATTGGTTCAGGTTCTGGATCTGGGATAGGGGTGTCCTGGATAACCATCCTAGGGTTAGGTTATGAACTTCCAGGTTGGGAGTGGCGTGGATAAGGTGGATCCTGTGTCATTTTACCACTACGAGTGGTAATGGAATTAAGTCCTGCCTGGCTCTGGTTGGGATTTGGTAGAAGTGGTGATTGCTGCTAATATCCTGAGTATGATGTCAAAGCTTCCATCTTGTCGGGTGATGGAGCAGAAGGGGCTTGATAGAAAAAGTGAGCTTGGCCCTGATTCAGGTTCATAATGCGCCTTTGGTTCGACACGTTATTCGGATTTGGTAGAGGCTGAGATGGAAGTGCACCAAGTTGGTGAGAGTTCGCCATCTGTGCGAGCTGATTACGGATCTCTGTGATCTCGTCTTTATGCTGTTTTTGCATAGCTGCATTGGATTTTTGAATATCATCCAGGGTTTGTAAGATGAGAGTCATTTGATCATCCCTTGATGGCTCAGATTGATAGTTTGGATTGGACCTAGGCTGAGCAAGCTGATAAGGGCATGGATCTTGTGGTCGGGGTTGGAATTGAGATCTCAGATTTTGATTATTTCCTAGCCACTCAAAGTTGGGATGATTTCTCCATCTAGGGTTATAAGTGTTAGAGAATGGATCATTCTGGATGTCGTTGAGTCCTCGCATGTCTGAGGAACCCCAAAGAAGTTAGAATTCAAGGGTTTAGAATTCCCCCAACTAGAGTAGGAAGTTCTGGAGTTTCCTCCGAAACCAGGATCAGACAGAGGTGGATATTGGTCCATCCCCTGGTGAGAGTGGTGATAAATGTTATGCACAACCTCCCTACTAGAGGGCAGTTGCGCATACGTGCTATGCTATGCTAAGGTGGTTCTCTATAGATTTCAAGCTAATTCATCCACCTTCTTCTCGATAATAGAGACATTGTCCAGGTGACTGGCCATCAGTTCCAGATCGACAGATGCGGACAAGCTTGAGTCTCGTGTGCCCTCCACGTGTTTGTCAATGCTCGGGTAGTCGTCCGGTCCAACATACCCATAGATTCATTATTTATGAGTTCTTGCACATATTCTCGAGAATCTCCCAAACGGTATCTTCATGCTGACCCATGATGCTTCCACCACAGGTTGCATTGACAAATAATTTGATCTTGTCATGGAGCCCATGGTAAAAAGACTAGACTTGTTCCCACTTAGGAACTCCGTGATGGGGGCGTCTCCGCATGAGATCCAGAAAGAGATCCCATGCCTCATGAAGTGGTTCTCCTGGATTTTGCGTGAAGTGTGTGATCTGATGCCTCAAGGCATTTGTCCAACCAACGAGGAAAAATTTCTGTAAGAATTCATTTTGTAGTTCCCCCTAGGTGTTGATTAGATGATTCAGAGTTTGGAACCAATCGACAACTTTAGCCATGAGTGAGAAGGAGAACATCTTCATGAACAGGATGTCTCGATTTTGTATAGCAAGCCCAGAAGTCTGGGCCTGATGTTTTAGCTGCTCGATGTGCTGGAAGGGATCTTTGGAGTTTAAGCCATGGAATTTAGCAATAGCAAGGATTATGTTTGGTTTGAGTTCAACATTAGGCCCTCCAACAGGGATTTGTACTCTAGGTTCGATTTCCATTGCGGCAGGATTGTACTAATCTCGCATCTAAGGATGCAGCGGTGGATTGAAATGTGAATGGATTAGATCATTGAGGTGCTGTATTTGATCTTGGGCATTGGGTTCTTCTTCTTGGTGTTCCATGGCTATGGATGAAGGAGATCTAGGCTCAGATGAATCGAAAGAGACATTAATCTAGTCTGATGGTAGCACAAACAAGTGAGTCGAGGCTTGGCCTCGACAAGAATGAGCAGCTAAAGGAGGTCTCAAGGGTGGTCTTAAGGACCTCTTCCTGAACATGCACTAGGGAACTAGATGAGGGACAAAATATGTGATATACCCAATCGAGGCACCCAAAAATCTTCGGATGACTAAGGTGGTTCTAGGCGAATGATACCTCTTGATCAGAAAGTTGTCCACCCGAGAAATACTTGGGTAGCTAGGAAGGGAGAGTTCCGAAAAGACTCCTACATGGTAGAGCGCCCCCACAGGTTACAGGGTTTCCCCCACTCGACCTTCATTGTCACCGTGGATCTAAGTAGACTGGAATGAATAACTTGACCTCTTAAGTTTACCAAATTTTAATCCTGAATGAAGGTGCTTAGAATTTCACTTGAACTTTAGATTTGATTTGTGTTTGGTGACCTAATTTGAAGGTTGGTTGGTCCACAAGGTGGATCAACTTCACCTAACCTGCCCTAAGGTTTAGGATGAGTTGGGTAATGGACCCAAAATCACCTGAGTGGTTTGCAAGCATGTTATTAAGTCCAAATTTAAAGGATTCAAGTGAATAATAGAGCTTTCTTTTAGGGTTTTCTTGATTAGGTTAATTCAAGCAAAGGTTTGGGTGACACACAAAGAAGAAAAGTCAATTCTCTTTATTTCAGGCAGGTGTGTTTTCTCAACCCTAAGATGGAAAACCTAATTTGGTTCTTTTGGCCAATTAGTTCTTTCCAAATGTGGCACCTAGGGCTCAATCAAGAAGTGAATAGCCTTAAATACCTTAAGTCCCTACTAGGTGCAGGAATCTGGAAGTCTAGAGAATCAAATCAGGCAACTTGGGTGATTAATTCTAAGGAAATAATGCAAGTTTGATCCTAATTGATTTCCTTTTTTACTTCTTTCCAGAAATAGGGGCTTAAGAGGATGGAAATGAGATTACATGCCCTTGGAGTGGTTGTCGTGCAGCTGATCTTCTCAAATGTACTCGCACAACCACAACAAAACAGATAGAGCAAGTTAGTATTAGATAAAAAATTATAACTAGTGAAATCAAATTGCGCGTTGCTCCCCGGAAACGATTCCAGAATGTTTAAGCAAATTCGTTGTTATTTAAGAGATGTGTCGTAGTATAGGACAAAGTCGCTCAAATCATTTAAATTTATAACTCAGAATCACAAGAGCTCAAGGTCGAATACAGGGAGCAATTAATGACAATTCAATCTCACTAATCCCAAGAAATATAAGCAATTATGATCAAAACTTTATTTAGAACTACTCAAAATGATATAGATATAAAATCCAGTAACAAAGTGTAAAAAGAATGGGTTAAAATGGTGATTTGAATCACCAAATTAACTCTTGAAATTAAGCTCAAGTATCTCAAATATTTGAACAGTAATTCTCAACCAAATTCCACGTCAACCAAGTTAAATGAACCAATAGTAGCTTCAGAACCAACAGAACACAACTCCTCAGAAGACGCAAAGGCCTTGAAATGACCCATGGCCCTTTTAGGTTGTTTAAGACATCTGGATGAGCCGTCAAACGTCTGTCCAGACGTCTGGATGGAGGGTCAGACGTCTGAAAGTAGAAGAACCGGAACTATTGTCCTTTTTCCGCGCGCACAGACGCACGTAGACCCCCCTCTCCTCACCCCAAACCCTAACCCTCTATCTATTTAAACCCCCTTTTCCCACCCCACTCCAACCATCTTCACCAGCCACCACCTCCATCCTTCCTTCCTCCTTTCCTTACAGCGCGGCGAGAGGAGAGGAAGCTGAGAAAGAAAGAGATGGGACGTGGAGGAGGAGAGGAGAGCTCGCAAGGGAGCCGCGAGAGAGTGGAAGGAGCTCACAGAGGTGGGCTCACGGCCTCTTGGAGTTGCAGGTGTAGCAGTTGCGGGTGGCATAGAGGGGTTCCATACGAAGAAGAAGGCTTGTGGAGGTTCTACGTACTGGATATTTTCCAGTATCAAAAGTCTGGAGCACATCCTAGACGTCTGGAATAGCCGAAGGACATCCGGAGTTGAAGCCGGACGTTTGAAAGCACGCTCAGTGCTAAGGTATGTGCTTTTGTGCGGTTACGGCCATGCAGGCCTCACGCAGTGATCTTGTCCAGCCTTATTTAGCTCTGCGCATGTGTACGTAGGAGTAGAGCATTGGAAAGGCATGGGGTGCACCCATCGGGGTGCTTTTGGATGTCTGGACACGTCCTTAGACGTCTGACCGTACATCCAGACGACCTGAAGGAGGGTCCGACGTCTGGAACTCACCTCAGATGATCACGGAAGGGTCCAGACGTTTGAGGTAGCCGCAGGAAACCCAGGGTGAGTTTTGACATCTTTTAAGAGATCTGGGACTAAACCCAAACGTCTGATTTTGGACAGTGTGAGTGTTTTTGTCCCGTTTAAGGACTAAATAGAATCGGATTTCTGCAAAGGAAGTACTGTTGTTTTTTGCTTGAGTTTCTTTACGAGTTAGTGTCACTTGTATACGGTTTTGGACTCGTTTGATGTGGATGGTCAAATGTATAGGTCTCCAGCTAGTCGAGTACGTGGGAGTCGTAGAGGCAACGAGATTTGCGATCCGAGCTGCCATTCCTCCCGTATTTGCCGGTAGAGTGGTTTACATAAATATTATGATTTAAATAAATGAACTGCATGCTAAGAATAGCATGAATGAACCCTAGGGTGAGAATAAACCCTAGGACAGAAACAGATGAGTATGGTTTGAGCTATACCGTATACTTAAGAAACATGAAGAACCCTAGGACAAGAATGAACCCTAGGGCAGGAACACATGAGTATGGTTGAGCTACATTGGTTACTTGAGATGCCTGTAAAACTTTAATTGCTAGCAAATGTATTGGTTATTTATGTAATGCCTTGTCAGTTGGAAAATCATGAGCTGCCTATTTTAAGAATGGAACCGGAAACATGAATAGAGAAATCTGAAAGTCTGGAATATGAAACGAAAGAAATATCAGCATGAACCCTACAGGAAATTAGGAGGACTCCTGTAGATGGGAAGTAAGCTGGCCCTTGTGTGCGCAGTACCAAGGAGAGCCATTGTCCCTTTAGTGTAAAGGGGTACTAGCAGCCTGTTGGGATGAGCCCCAGGGTCAGGCCTAGACACTCTACACTGACTTTGTTTGGCCATCGTGTACGTGGTATCGAGGTGAGCTACTTAGTGTAGGGAGGGAGCTAGCTGCCCTAGGGGATCCGGGGTTAGGACTAGTCGCCCTACACCGACTCTTATTGGGCCCACTGGGAAAATCGAGATAGTTGGACAAGGGTACGTGGACTGTAGAGGGGTGAGACCCCTGTTCTATTCTGTTCTAAGAGGGCAAGGCCCTGTACTGTTCCGTGCTGTACCTTTAGGCGTACCCGCTAGCCGAAATGACTGACTGCGTACCAGCATGGGATAGTTACCCGTGCATTTATCACGCGTGCCGTAGTCACCGCTACATCGCGGTCGTGACCTCGGGGTGGTTGACTGGGTGTAGGATTACCACAGGGGGACTCTCTCGGCCAGGAGAGCACCATGTGTACCTTCTACATCATGGAAAAGATTGTAATCAAAATCGTTCTCGTGAGAAACATGCCAGATCAAGAAATGTTTAAGTAAATAAAGGAACAACAAATTAGAAGTACTTGGTTGAACTAAATGAAAATGGATAGTTGTTTAATTGCATAAATTAATTTCTTGTCTTAATTAATGTAAATGGTTAAATTACCACTCTACTCAGCGTTCGCTGACTCCGAAAATTTTATAACCTTGGTTAGGTCAGGGAGTTGAGCAGCCAGTACCACCAGCTGTAGAGGGAGTTGGGCCCAATCGAGCCCAGCCTTAGCTGCGTTTCTTATTATTTTCCTTAGTTCCTGTTGTAGTAGTGAGTATTTTGTTCTACGTAAAACTGTTTAAGTTACTTCTTTGCTGTACTTTCTCTGTCGTAGTTGTGATGACTTGTAACTTTGATAGACTATTCACTTTGTTTCTTTTACTGTCTTTTGTTTTCTTTCTGCTTAGTTACATTGCATGTGTGGATGTGAATTACTTCCTGTTTTTGGTTATTTCTCGTTGGACGACTAGGTCTTGAGATTAGTCGAGGCGGGCCGATCTCGGGTCCTGTAGGGATCTGGGATCGGGTCGTAACAAGATGGTATCAGAGCAAGGTCGTCCCGAGAAATGAACTAATTGGTTGAGAACTAGTCACCCACATGCATGTAACTAGGATAGCCATTACAACGTATCGCTTTGATCTTCGCTTCGAGTCTTATCTCTTGATGTAATTTGTTATCATTGACAGTTTCTACTCTTTTCCCGTGTCTCCTTGTTGGAGTCTCGTTGGGGAATTCCTGAGGTCTGCTGCGGATGTGGCCGTGGGCGGGGTCGAAGGGGTGGATGTGCTGGACCTAAGGCACCAGCTGACCCACCTCACCTTCTGGGCATTCAGGCCTAGGATCTCGCCCAGTTGATCCGAGATATTGTATGGGAGGAGTTCCAGCTGCCTCCTCGACCACCCCTTCCTGAGGACGTGGAGGGAGAGTCCTCCGTGGTGTAGGGGAACGGCCGCAGCACCGTACAAGCTGGAGTGGGAGGGGGTGATCCTCCACCACCCCCACCACCCTCATACACTTCTGAGCCTAAGCCCTCCTTGCCTGGAGGCGTACCTGTTCCCCCGTTGCAGCTCCACCATGAGCTTTTCGGTCAGTTCCGGAAGCTGAAGCCCCCTTCCTTCAAGGGGGATGAGAGCCCGTCTGAGGCAGAGGACTGGTTGGAGCAGATAGAGGTGTTTGACACCCTCCGCCCTCTTGCAGAGTGCCGCATGGCCTTTGCTACGTACTAGCTGGAGAGCGCAGCCCACAGGTGGTGGAGGGCAGTCAGAGGCCAGGAAGGGAGAGAGCTGACATGGGACCAGTTAGTGGCTTTCTTCTGCGAGCAGTACTTTCCGCAAACCTGGCAGGACCAAAGGAGGTGGGAGTTTCACACTCTTCGTCAAGGGGTGATGGCAGTTAGCGCATACCGCACGCATTTCTTGGAGCTGTCATACTTTGCCTCGACAATTGCGTCTATTGAGGAGGAGCGTCTGTGAAGGTTTACTGAGGGGCTTCGACTTGCGATTCGGGGGTATGTGAAACCCTAAAGTTACCCACTTTCTCTCGTGTGGTTGAGGCGGCCATGACTTATGAGGAGACCAACTCGGCCACGTGAGACACTGACGGCAGACGGAAGAGGCCCTACCAGCCAGGGTACTCACAAGGCCATCGGGAGAGGAGGCACATGGTGGTCGCAGGAGAGCAGTCTCATTCTGTGGGGCCACCAGTGGCCTTTGGGAGCCCTAGACAAGGACCAGCTGCAGCACCGGACCCCTACCCAACGAGCAGAGACCAACTGAGGGAGGAGGCCGTGTTCCTCTCTGCTACCAGTGTGGCCAGCCGAGCCACATCAGGAGGGACTACCCATTTAGGGTCGGAGCACAGCAGATGCTCCCCGCATCGAGTGCTGGAGGCCGAGCTGGTGGCCGCGATCACCGTGCATGTGGAGGAGGATAGAAGTCACGAGGAGGGTACCGACCAGCTGCTGCCTGCTCGACCCAGAGTGTGGCAGCTTCGTCTGCACCTAGGACTGAGGGACACATCAGTGCCCTAACACATAGAGATGCCAGGGCTTCAGGTTCTATGGTGGCATGTATGGTTACTGTTTCTGGCAGATTAGTCTATGTTCTTTTTTATTCTGGTGCCACACATTCCTTTGTCTCCTCGAGTTTTGCCGTCAGTTTGGGATCGGGCAGTATATTGTTAGAAGTTCCGTTCTTGATTAGAGAGCCAGGTGGACAGTTGTTCGTAGTAGTGGAGGTCTTTACAGACTGGGAGGTCACTTTGGGGGGACATAGCCTTCCCGCCGACCTGATTATGATCTCGATGGAGGACTTTGGCATGATTCTAGGGATGGACTGGCTGTCTGCCTATCACGCCTTGGTGGACTATTTTGGGAGGAAGATCATCTTCTCCATACCAGAGTTGCCTCCCTTTAAGTTCCACGGCCAGCCAGTGGACGGAGGTTTTAGGTACATCTCCGTGCTTCGGGCAGCGAAGCTTTTGGGCTAGGGGTGTGAAGGCTTCTTGGCTTGTGTCGTAGAAGGGCCTAGCCTCATGGCCAACTTTCAGAGTATTCTGGTGGTCTGCGAGTACCCCGACATTTTCCCAGAGGAGTTGCCAGGACTACTGCCTAAGCGTGAGATCGAGTTTGAGATCTCGTTAGTACCGGGGACCAGCCCCATTTCTACTGCACCTTACAGGATGGTGTCGCTTGAGCTACGAGAGCTCAAGTCACAGTTACAGGACTTGTTCAAGAAGGGCTTTGTGAGGCCCAGTGCGTCCCCTTGGGGAGCCCCTGTGTTGTTTGTGAAGAAGAAGGATGGTACCCTACGACTTTATGTTAACTACCGACAGCTGAATCGGGTCACCGTCAAGAACAAGTACTCGTTGCCTCGTATCGACGACCTCCTTGATCAGTTGAGAGATGCTACAGTGTTCTTTAAGATAGATTTGCGGTTAGGTTACCACCAGTTGAGGATCAAGGAGATCGACGTCTCCAAGACACCTTTCCATACACTGTACGAGCACTACGAGTTCTTGGTCATGCCGTTTGGGTTGACCATCGCCCCCGCTACTTTCATGGACTTGATGAACTGTGTTTTTAGACCGTACTTAGACCAGTTTGTAGTTACGTTCATCGACGACATCCTAGTCTACTTACGGGATCAGGCACAGCACGGACAACATTTACGTATGGTCCTGGATACCTTGAGACGACGCAAGCTCTATGCCAAGTACAGCAAGTGCGAGTTTTGGCTGAGACAGGTGACTTTCTTGGGCCACGTGATTTCGGGAGATGGATTGGCTGTGGATCCGACCAAGGTTGAGGCCATGCTCAGGTAGGAGAGACCCTAGGACGAGAATGAACCCTAGGGCAGGAACACGTGAGTATGGTTGAGCTACACTGGTTACTTGAGATGCCTGTAAAACTTTAAATGCTAGCAAATGTACTGGTTATTTATGTGGTGCCTTGCCAATTGGAAAATCATGAGCTGCCTGTTTTAAGAGTGGAACCTGAAACGTGAATAGAGAAATCTGAAAGTGTGGAATATGAAACGAAAAAAATATCAGCATGAACCTTACGGGGAATTAGGAGGACTCCTGTAGACAGGAAATGAGCTGGCCCTTGTGTACGCGGTACTAAGGAGAGCCACTGTCCCTTTAGTTTAGAGGGGTACTAGCCACCCGTTGGGATGAGCCCCGGGGTCAGGCCTAGACACTCTACGCTGACTCTGTTTGGTCCTCGTGTACTGATCCGTGGTAAAAACCAGTCTGATTTTATTTTATTACTCGAATACAAAAATTCTCCGAAGTCGAACTCAGGGAGCAAGCTTGATTCTAGAAGTATAGAAAATCACAATTTACAATAATACACTATTTTACAAAAAGATTAGAGAGAGGAAGTAAAAATTTGTCTTCTCTTTTCTTTTCTTCTCTCTTTCTTCTTTTATCCTCCTTTCTCTCTATCTTCAGACGTCTGACTTCATGGATCAGACGCCTTAAGTAGCCACTTGCTACAGTGCTCGTGCTCTCCTTCTTCTTTCTTTCAGTTGCTGCTTCTTCTTCTTCTTGGCTGCTTTTTCTCTTCTTTCAACTGCTTGGCCTTCCTCTCTGCGGCAGCTTCCTTCTCTTCTTTTCCCTTTCGCTTTGTCTCTGCCTTCTCCTTCTTCTTCAGTTTGCTTCTTCTCTTCCTCTTTTCCTGCTTCAGCTCTTTGGTGCAGCTAAGTCCTCGGCCGCTCCTTCCTTGCTTCTTCTGCTTCCTCTTCTTCCTTCTTCTTCAGTTCCTTGCACAGGCATATGGTTAGGCAAAACCTAACCCCTACCCTCCTCACGTCTCTCTCTCTGTTTCACTCCAGGGTTCGCTCTCCCAAAGCTTACTCGGGTATGTAGGTCGGGTAACGTGCCCGGGACTAGGCCCACTGGCGTGCAGTGGTGGGCGAGGTGTGCAAGGCTTAGGTAATTGGGTCGGGCCAGGTCCGCAGGGGGTGGTCGCAAACGAGGCCGGGTGAGCGGGTGAGAGGGACCTCACCCCGTGTGACTGAGGCGATAAGCCTCAATCACTTTTACAATTTATGTGTCGCAGGGCGCTTGAAAACGCCCGAGGTGGGACTATCGTGCCCCTCCTCTCTCGCGCTCCCACAGCAGGGAGTGCGAGAAATAGCCGCCCCAGCTGAGGTCTTCGTTGCCAATTGAAGACCTGGAGTTGTGAGCGGAAGTGTTCCGTGCAACCTGGGTGCGTCTCCTGGAGCTGGAAGGGCTTGGAGCTACTTGCGAGCTTGCTCCAAGCTCGACGTTAATGGCGGCGGAGGTCGGAGACCTGAAATCAACAAAACGGCCTCGTGGCCATGTCAAAATGTTCGGCAGGCTTCGCCAGAGCATGACGAAGTTACTGCAATGGTCAGTGTGGCTCAGAGCGACCTAGGCGTACGTGCCCAGGTCGGTCTGAGTTCGTGTGAGTGGGTTTGTTCGGAGGGAGGCAATAGTGGTTGGCGCAGTGAATGAAGGGTCGCAGGGTGATCATGTTGGTGCTAGAGCACCACGATCATTTGTTTTGATGATAACAAAACACGTGTTATTTAACATTTGCAATTTGAGTCCTAGATTTCAGGTCAATTGCAAATGTGGACGTGTTTAGACGGAGTTCAAGCTCGCATCCAGGACGGATTGGAGGAGCTTGACGGAAAACACAGGAGGTTCGCGTGGAGCGAAAGATTGGAGATGGAAGACAAGAAGAATAGGATAGATTCTTTTTTATCCTTTCATGTATCTCTTGTATTTATTTTCTTGCTCTTTTTGATTCCTTAGAACATTATGTTAAAGAGCCTCAAAGTACCCTAAAAGTAGTCCTAGGAACACCTGCGCAACCCTAGGATACTTAGGTTTTCTGTAGAATACTTAGAAAACCAATATAGGGTTCAAACAGCACTTCCAGACGTCTAATTCCCAAATCAGACATCTGATAAAGAATTTTAAGACGTCTGACTGTTGTTTCAGACGTCTGATAACTGTTAGGCTGGACATAGTTAGTTCTGTCTGATGAAATCAGACGTCCAGACCTTAGACCAGACGTCTTAGAAGACGTCTGATGACTTTGCCAGACGTCCAGTTAGTGGACCGTTGGCTGGCTTAGAAAACACTCAAGATTATGACCGTTAGAGCCTTATCAGACGTCCATTGGACTTTACAGACGTCTGATAAATGACCGTTTTGCCTCGGCTGACCCAAAATCTCTTCTCAGAGATTTTCTAGCCGTTGCAACGTTTGGAAATCAATTCCCACAGTAAAAGTAGGTTTTCAGACGTCCAGACATAGTACCAGACGTCCTGTATGTCGCCTGATGGACTTGCACAAAAACCCTGTTTAGATCTGATTCAAGTCAGGGAGAAACCCGCATAGAATCAGACGTCTAAACCTTAAATCAGACGTTTTAAAGTGGCCTTCCAGACGTCTGATGCCAGAGTTAGACGTCTGATAACCCTGTCAAATGCAATCATTGTCCTGATTTCGGCCTGATTCTCTTGGGCTTTGCACCCAACGGCTATGGAAGCTTTTCCAAGCCTTCCAAAACCTTCCTAAGGCCTCTATAAATAGAGGGGAGCCTTTGCAACACAAGACACACACTTGGATACACTTAGACACACAAGATATACACCTAGAGAGACCAAGATACACTAAGATCAAGTATTTCCACTCTCTTGTGTCCAAGAAGCACTTGCTCTCTAAGCTCAAGCTCCATCATCTTGAGAGCATCATTCCCTTCGCGCACCCGCTCTCCCGACGTTGTTAACGAGAGCGACGTAGCGCCGTCGCGTGGCACACGCACCGCGTCATCGTCGACGCACTCCTTGCAAAGGGGAGTTTCCTATTTCCTATAGAAGCTAGGTTTAATTTTGTTGGCTCTATAGGACTGTTATTTTATTTTATCTTTGTATTTTGGTTGGGTATTCGCTTTGCGAATTCCCGTCTCCTTCGTGGGACAAAATCCTTCTCGTAGAGAGAAGGGGTTGAGGAACGCTACCCTCGTACTTGTAGCGTGGTTGTACTGAGGTTGAATCACCCTCGTTTCAAAGTGATTCGGTTAGTGGATTTGATCAACTAGGTTGATCGGAAAATCCTAACTCGAGAGGGTTAGGTGGTGGTTTTCACCCGGTTTGGGTTTCCACCTAAAAATACCTGTGTACATTGTTCGATTGATTTTTGTGAGATTGCTTTATATTTTATTTCCGCATATTTTTACGTCACCCCTCCTAGTAGGGAAACCTTCAATTGGTATCAGAGCAGGTTTTGCTGTTTCGGCGTAACAACCCGGCAAGAGATCAAATGGAGGGAAGCACATCAGCGATCAAAATTTCCGAGGGGCAGTTCACAACCCGTCCGCCCTACTTTGACGGGAACAACTACAGCTACTGGAAGCTGAGGATGAAGACGTGGCTCCAAGCCACTGAATTCGAGGTATGGGGATGTTGCGAAACCCCATACGAGATCCCGAGGCGACCCTAAGGAGGCTACTCGCAGGTGCAGATTCTAGAGCTCTCACTCAACGCAAAGGCAATGAATGCCTTGTATTGCGCGTTGAGTCCGAAAGAATTCGAACGAATCCAAGAGTGCACCACCGCTCACGAGATATGGAGGAGGTTGGAAGGCACTCATGAGGAGACGAGTTCGGAAGAAGATCTCGAAGAGAAGGAAACCACGTGCCTTGGTTTCATGGCAATCGGAGAAAGCGACATCGACAGCGAAAGCGACTCCGACAATAAGGTAAACCTGGATTTACAAGAAGCTTTTAATGAACTTTTTGTGATTAGTAAATCACTTAGGGTAGAAAATAAAAGCATTAAAAAGAACCTTAGTTTTCTTAGAAATGAAAATGATAGGTTAGAAAAATAACTCAAGGATATAGAGACTAGTCCTAAGGATAATAACCTGTTATTAGAAAATCAAGACCTCATCAATGAAAATAATAAATTGATTGAGGAAAATGATAGTCTAAAGTTAGAAATCTCTAATTTAAAGACTAAGATGAGTATTATAGAAAAAGAAATCACATGTCTTAGGGAAAACTCCAACAAACTAATCAACAAAGTAGATGATTTATATAGCCCTAAGATTGAGAAAGGATCTCCATCAAGGAGACCCACTAACAAATCCGGATCCAAGCCCACTTGGATACCGAAAAAGGAATTAGAATCGTGTTTTGTAGGGTTCAGGGATAATTACAACATAAGGGACTGGACCTACAAGCTCAAGGCTGGTCAACTCGAGTTGGGAGAACCAAGGAGTAGACCAAGGAGGAGAACAAGAAGACCGACGAGACGGCGAACAAACGACGGACCCGCCGCACGTTGACCACCAGATTGGAGACCGACGCCAATGCCCGGGCCTCCAAGCTACGGATGGGAGCCCCATCCGATGTGGCATCCACCACCACCATTCGGGCCATTTTATTGGCCATGGTAGGTGAGGTAAAACCCTTTACCCTATCTTTTTATCATAAGCATTTAGATAGGGGGAGTTAAAAAAGGATGAGCTAATTGTCAATTTTTAAGGGGGAGATATAAGGTAGCTAAATTTTCTTTAGAAAGGGGGAGAAAAATAATAGCTATCGCATTGTTACAAAAAGGGGGAGGATATTACCTTTGTTAAAAGAAACTAATAGAAGAGCATGTTTTAAGGGGGAGTTATAGGAAATGTAAAATCAATTAAACCTTTTTGATAATGTCAAAAAGGGGGAGGATTTTTATGCATTATTATTTACGGTTTTGTCATCATCAAAAAGGGGGAGATTGTTGGTGCTAGAGCACCACGATCATTTGTTTTGATGATAACAAAACACGTGTTATTTAACATTTGCAATTTGAGTCCTAGATTTCAGGTCAATTGCAAATGTGGACTTGTTTAGACGGAGTTCAAGCTCGCATCCAGGACGGATTGGAGGAGCTTGACGGAAAACACAGGAGGTTCGCGTGGAGCGAAAGATTGGAGATGGAAGACAAGAAGAATAGGATAGATTCTTTTTTATCCTTTCATGTATCTCTTGTATTTATTTTCTTGCTCTTTTTGATTCCTTAGAACATTATGTTAAAGAGCCTCAAAGTACCCTAAAAGTAGTCCTAGGAACACCTGCACAACCCTAGGATACTTAGGTTTTCTGTAGAATACTTAGAAAACCAATATAGGGTTCAAACAGCACTTCCAGACGTCTAATTCCGAAATCAGACGTCTGATAAAGAATTTTAAGACGTCTGACTGTTGTTTCAGACGTCTGATAACTGTTAGGCTGGACATAGTTAGTTCTGTCTGATGAAATCAGACGTCCAGACCTTAGACCAGACGTCTTAGAAGACGTCTGATGACT
Organism: Thalassia testudinum; assembly: GCA_037157565.1. NCBI lineage: Eukaryota > Viridiplantae > Streptophyta > Magnoliopsida > Alismatales > Hydrocharitaceae > Thalassia > Thalassia testudinum. The sequence goes on along the minus strand of JAZHRO010000036.1, from coordinate 138,231,296 downwards.
TTGCCAGACGTCCAGTTAGTGGACCGTTGGCTGGCTTAGAAAACACTCAAGATTATGACCGTTAGAGCCTTATCAGACGTCCATAGGACTTTACAGACGTCTGATAAATGACCGTTTTGCCTCGGCTGACCCAAAATCTCTTCTCAGAGATTTTCTAGCCGTTGCAACGTTTGGAAATCAATTCCCACAGTAAAAGTAGGTTTCCAGACGTCCAGACATAGTACCAGACGTCCTGTATGTCGTCTGATGGACTTGCACAAAAACCCTGTTTAGATCTGATTCAAGTCAGGGAGAAACTCGCATAGAATCAGACGTCTGACCCTTAAATCAGACGTCTTAAAGTGGCCTTCCAGACGTCTGATTTAAGGGTCAGACGTCTGATAACCCTGTCAAATGCAATCATTGTCCTGATTTCGGCCTGATTCTCTTGGGCTTTGCACCCAACGGCTATGGAAGCTTTTCCAAGCCTTCCATAACCTTCCTAAGGCCTCTATAAATAGAGGGGAGCCTTTGCAACACAAGACACACACTTGGATACACTTAGACACACAAGATATACACCTAGAGAGACCAAGATACACTAAGATCAAGTATTTCCACTCTCTTGTGTCCAAGAAGCACTTGCTCTCTAAGCTCAAGCTCTATCATCTTGAGAGCATCATTCCCTTCGCGCACCCGCTCTCCCGACGTTGTTAACGAGAGCGACGTAGCGCCGTCGTGTGGCACACGCACCGCGTCATCGTCGACGCACTCCTTGCAAAGGGGAGTTTCCTATTTCCTATAGAAGCTAGGTTTAATTTTGTTGGCTCTATAGGACTGTTATTTTATTTTATCTTTGTATTTTGGTTGGGTATTCGCTTTGCGAATTCCCGTCTCCTTCGTGGGACAAAATCCTTCTCGTGGAGAGAAGGGGTTGAGGAACGCTACCCTCGTACTTGTAGCGTGGTTGTACTGAGGTTGAATCACCCTCGTTTCAAAGTGATTCGGTTAGTGGATTTGATTAACTAGGTTGATCGGAAAATCCTAACTCGAGAGGGTTAGGTGGTGGTTTTCACCCGGTTTGGGTTTCCACCTAAAAATACCTGTGTACATTGTTCGATTGATTTTTGTGAGATTGCTTTATATTTTATTTCCGCATATTTTTACGTCACCCCTCCTAGTAGGGAAACCTTCAGATCAGTGGGTGGAGGTGATGCTCAGGGATCGGTTGGCGAGGGGTGGATCTGTTTATAGTGGTGAAATGGCCTCGTCGGAGTTGGTGGTCGGAGGTGGAGATGGTGAAGGTGGACAGTGGTGTAGAGGGGTCGAAACAACAAATTGACAGAGGGGAATTAAAGAGAAGGGTAAGAGGGACTTAGCTGGTAGGTCAAGAGTGAACGGATGAGGCGGAGGTGGCGAGCGGTTGGTACTGCCGTCGCTGGAGATGAAGGCGCCCAGGGGAAGAGATGGCGACGAGGAATAGGGGCTGGAGTGTGCCCGCTGGTACGACGTAGTGCGACGGAAGACGACGGAGGTAACCTTGCCACTGGTATGGTGGCAGGGCGACGAGAAAGGGGGAGGAGAGTTGCCGGAAGCTCTAGGCTGGGCGAATGGCCGGAGTTGGGAGGAGAGGAATTTGAGGGGATTCTCAAGCCAAGTGGAGCTTGAAGGATGCGGTAGAGGGTACCGCTCCTTAAACAGGAGTCGGCCGGCTGCGAAGCGCGCGAAAGCGGCAAGAAAAACCCCACCGGAGACGTGGACAGACGGAGATCCATACCTCTCGTGCGTTCGCACGAGAGGTATGGTGGCCGACAGGGCATGGGAGCTGGCCCGTGCAGTAGGGGGCTCTGCAGGGAGCTACCCTTTCAAATCTAGGGCCGGCTCCCCATGCATGCACGACGCCATCCTCCACGCAAAGTCACTGGAGGTATGGCCTGCGTAGCGGGTGGCAGAGGGACCAGATTGAGGAAAACGACAGGAAAGATAGGGGGTATTTGCAAGGTTTCAAAAAGCTAAGGGTCAAAAAGTAATTATTGATGACCATTTTGTAAAGTGGGTCAAGACGACCTTCCCTTAGGTCTAAATTTTGGTATAAACCTAATTTAAACCTAAGGAATCCAATGGTGAAGTTGGATTTTAGGTTTGACCATGTTTGACCAGACATTTTGCACAAAAACCCAAATTAGGTCAAAAATTAGGTATGGTTCTCAATTTAGGTCAAAATAAGTTCCAACGGCCAAATTGAAGGTTCTAAACACTAGAGGATATTTTTCCATGATTTTTAGAGGATTTAGTTGATTTTTATCTTGTCTGAAACTTGGTGAATTAAAGTGGGTTTGTTTTAGGGTTACAGAATGTCATTTAATTTCCAGATTTTGTCATAACCCTTTTCTAGCCAAACCATCCCACTTTTTCTCTTATTAAGTCCACTTGACCTATGTCTAGACCCTTAGAAATCCCGTTCATGCACTACAATGGCAAAAATGTAGTTTTATCCCTTATATAATGTTTTATTCTCTGATTAGCAATTCCATGATTTAGGCCTTCCCCTAAGTTATGTAGGAGCTTTTGTTCAATTTATTAGGTCAAAATGTGCTAGTTAGGGTTCATGATGAGGTTCTCATCATGTACGTGGTACCGAGGTGAGCTACTTAGTGTAGGGAGGGAGCTAGCTGCCCTAGGGGGCCTGGGGTTAGGACTAGTCGTCCTACACCGACTCTTGTTAGGCCCACTGGGCAAACTGAGATATTTGAACGAGGGTACGCGGACTGTGGAGGGGCGAGACCCCTGTTCTGTTCTATTCTGAGAGGGAAAGGCCCTGTATTGTTCCATGATGTATCTTTAGGCATACTCGCTAGTGGAAATGACTGACCAAGTGCTAGCGCGAGATAGCTACCCACGCGTTTATCAGGCATGCAGTAGTCATCGCTAAGTCGCAACCGTGACCTCGGGGTGGTTGACTGGGTGTAGGATTACCACGGGGGACTCTCCTGGCCAGGAGAGCACCACGTGTACCTCGTATATCATGGAAAAGACTGCAATCAAGATCGTTCCCTTAAGGAACAAGCCAGATCAATAAATTTTTAAGTAAATAAAGGAACAACAAATTAGAAGTTCTTGGTTGAACTAAATGAAAATGGATAGTTGTATAATTACATAAACAATTGCTTGTCTTAATTACATGTAAATGGCTAAATTACCACTCTACTCAGTGTTCGTTGACTCCGAAAAGTTTATAACCTTGGTCAGGTCAGGGAGTTGAGTAGCTAGCACTACCGGTTGTAGAGGGAGCTGGGCTCAGTTGTGCCCAGCCTTAGCTGCATTTTTTACTGTTTTCCTTAGCTCCTGTTGTAGTAGTGAGTATTTTGTTCTACGTAATACTGTTTCAGTTACTTTTCTACTGTACTTTTTTTGTCGTAGTTGTGATGGCTTGTAACTTTGATAGACTATTCGCTCTATATCTTTTGCTGTCTCTTATTTTCTTTCTGCTTAGTTACATTGCATGTGTAGATGTGAATTACTTCCTGCTTTTGGTTATTTCTCGTTAGACGACTAGGTCTTGGGATTAGTCGAGGTGGACCGGTCTTGGGTCCTGTAGGGATCTGGGATCGGGTCGTCACACCTCCTCTCTCCTTCATGCCTCAAGGGAAGAGGCAACCACAGTACAGAAGCAAAGGTCTACAAATCTGCTAAGTGTAGAGAGTAGAAGGGCAAAACCCTCCCTCTCTCTCTCTTTCCCTTCTTTCTCTCAGAGACCCGGCTTACTTGGGTAATTGGCTGGGTAATCGGGTGTGAACAAGACCAGGCTTGCAGGCATGATCGCAAGCGAGGAGTGAGTGCTCAGGTAAGCGGATGTAAGGGGTAAATGGGGACCTGACCCTCGTGTCTTAAGAGAATAACAGGGTTCACAAATCCCTCTTATGCTGCACAACCAATTGCTAAGTCCCCGATGTGGGATTATCTTGTCCCTTCTTTGTCGCACGCAGCAACAATTGAAGTTGCCTCTATTTGAGGCTAGGAATGAGCTTGTGGAAGTCAATTGAACGCCTGGATTGCTTCCTCGAAATCAACCGTGAAGCTTGGAAGGGGATCCTGGAGGGATCCTATCCGGAGAACAGAAGATGTGGTCGACGTAGTCGAGGGCCGCGGCGGAGGTCCAGTGTTCACCTGAAAAGCAAAAGACGGCCTCATGGCCACGTCAAATATTCTTAGAAGGATCCCCGAGGAATGGATAGTGCATTGGTGGGTGCGGTGTGGCGTGCGGGTAAGTGAGGAGGTCTGACGACCTCAAGAAGGTGAAGCAAAGGTGCTCTTGTTGGGTGGAGTGCGTGAACAGCTAATCCCCTCAATTACTTGAGGGGTTTTGCTCGTGAGGAGACGGTGAAGGTTTCTAGACCGATGGGGAGCGTTTTGGTGTAGTGTAGCGGGTTTGTGAGGTCGCCGGAGGTACGCCAGAGAAGAGGGGGATGATGGTGGTGCGGGCGTGAGGACGTACTGAAGCAGGCGTCAAGTGTGCGGGCTGGATCAGTGGGATGTGTAGAGTCGAATGAGTGTGGTTGGAGACAATGTGGATGTGGAGATGGCACCGGCTATGGTTGGCCAGTGCCGTAGACGAAGGTGGCTCTGGGAGAGATAATGGCGACATCTGAAGGGATAGAGAGCCCCTCGCAGGTATGGCGAGGTGTGGAAGAAGCTGGGGGAGATGGTCCTGCTGCCTATAGTATGTGGCAGCAGGCAAGGAGACTGGAGGGAGGATTTCGCTGGAGCGGAGTTGGAGCCGGCCAGAGGTAGAGAAGAAGAGGGATTTGTGGGCCTAAAAGTCGCTAAGGAGTTTGGCCTGGCGAGGAGGCCCCTTTTATAGAGCTTCAGGTAAGCTTCCAAGCTTGGCAACAAGCTTGTAAGGCTCGGATTTTTAGGAAAAAGATCCTTTAAATTCAAGGCTTCGCACGTGCTTCATTGAGGGATTGGGAGTCAAAATTTAGGTTTAGGCGATCAGAGATTTCCTCACGATCATCCCTTCCAAATTTGGAAGGGATTAGCCAAGTAATCAGGGAGGAATCCTTGATTGAAAGCTTGGGTTCATAGGTTCACACTGTTAATGGTGGAAGGGACCTTTTTGAAGAAAATAAAGAGAATTTAGGGGGCTAATTGCAAAGATTTCGAAAGCTAGGGACTTAAGTGTGAGAAATAGAGTTTAAATGGACTAAAATGCAAACTAGGTCAAGATGAACTCTGATTGGGCTCAAATTTTGGTACAAACCTGATTTAGGCCCAAGGAATCTGATGGTAAAGTTGGATTTTGGTTTTGACCAAGTTTTACTAGGAAATTTGTGCAAAAACCCAAATTAGGGTAAAATTGTGCTTGTAACTCTGTTTAAGGTTAAAATGGGTTCAAAAAAGTTAAATCAAGGGTGCCAAACCTTATGAAATATTTTTATATAAATTTTATAAGTTTTAGATGAATTTTATCCTGATTAGAACCTTAGTAATTTAAGCGGGTCTGAAATTAGGGTTTTGGGTTGTTATTAATTCTCGAAATGTGTGAAAACCCGTTTCTGTTTGCATGAACTCACTTGTTAGACTTTAATGCTCTTTTGACTTTTAATTCACTCCTAGTAAACCCCTTGGTTATTCTGTGTTCATGATATGCTGTTAAAATTACAGAATTAACCCTAGTTTTCTATTCTCTTCTCAAAATAGCTTGCAGTGGAGTTATGACCCTCATATGAACATGTAGGAGCCTTTTATCTTTTATTCCAGACTAAAATGGGCTAGTTAGGGCTCATGATACTATTTCCATCAGTTGAGACCAGACCTCTAATAGTGGTCTAGCCCAAGCCATTTTAGGTACATTTTATCCGAATACAATCCTATGACAAGCCCAATATGGGCCTAGCTATAGTGCGTGGCTCTCGACCCACTACTGTACAAATATGCTTAGAATACTCAGTATCAGATCAGAGGAGAGGAGTGGTATATGGGTTATTTGGCACCCGACGCTTGACAACTTCCTCAACATTCCACCAAAAGCAATTTATACCGCTTCGGGTGTTCCACCATAACTAATGTGGTGCTCTCGAGCAATAGATCTATGCGCTACTCAGTGCTCGCGAGTGTTCTGATTTGTTAATTTTGGCTCTCGATTTAAGGGCCTTAATTTACCCTAAATTAAAAATAAATTATATATTTACAGAGATCTTATATAGAGCTACATAATGGTATAATTAATTTAGAATTATAACTTAGTTAATTATATATAAAAATTAGTTGAAGCTAACTGTTTATAAATGTTAAATTAAGGTTTAATTCATTAATTAAGGTACAAATTGGTTAATTAGTTATACAATTGATCTTATACAGAGTTAATTTTTATAAGAAATTATTTATTACACATTTTTAATGTATTTTAGAAACTTTATTTTAATTTATTTACATTTAATTACACATTTAAGTTAGCTTTACACATAAATAATTTATAAATACTATAATACACTATAAATACAGTATAAATAGGTTGAAAATACTTAATATAATACTATACAAGTGTACATTATAAAATACTTCACTATTAAGTTAAATTACTAATTTATTTTATTTTAAGTTAATCAATTACTTAATTAACTTAATAACTTAATTACCTCCTGTAAATACATAATTAAGTTAAATTACAGGTATCATGCATTTTATAATACATATTTAAATATGTATGTATAGTATTAGATATAATTATGTACGTATGATAGGTTTATATAATTACTTAAGTTAATATATGTTACGACCCTGTTCCCGGATCCCTACAGGACCTAAGACCGACTCTCCTTGACTAATCCCAAGACCCAGTCATCCAACAATAAATAACCAAAAAGAAGGAAAATAAATCACATTCACATATGCAATATAACTAAGCAGTAAAAACGTGCAAAGCAGTAAAGGAAAGTAAAATTACTATTTCATTCCATACTACCACAACAACAGAACAACAGAAACGAAAGTAAACAGTAACGACAACAGTAGCTAAAAATCTGAAACTCGCTACAACAATAAGGGGAAACAACGAGGAAGCGCTGAAACTATGGCTGGGCTCGACTGGGCCCAGCACCCTCCGTAGCCAGAAGCTCGAGCTGCTCAACTCTTGGTCCTGAATAGTGTTATGGAAAGACAAAGTCAGCGAACGCTGAATAGAGTGGTATCTACACTATCTAAAGCAGTAAAAGCAACAGGTTTAATTCTCTTTTCCCGTTATTCTATTTTATATGTATTTCCTTTTCACCCGTTGTCCTCAAACTTTCAGATATTCTTGATCTTGCATGTTCCTCGTGAGAACGATCTTGATTATAGTCATTTTCGAAGAGTATAAGGTACACGTGGTGCTCTTTTGGTCGGGAGAGTCCCCCATGGTAGTTCTACAGTCAGTCAACCACCCCGAGGTCATTGTCAGGATGTAGCGGTGGCTACGGCACGCGTGATAAGCGCACTGGTAGCTACCCCGCACTAATAAGCGGTCAGTCATTTCCGCTAACTGGTACGCCCAAAGTACAGCACGGAACAGTATAGGGTCTAGCCCTCTCAGAAATAGGGGTCTCGCCCCTCAGAACCAAACAGGGGTCTCGCCCCTCCACAGTCCGCGCACCCTCGTCTGACTACCCTAGTTTGCCAAGAGGGCCTAACAAGTCGGTGTAGGGTGGTTAGCTGAACCCTGGGCCCCATGGGGTGGCTAGCTTTCTCCCTACACTAGTAGCTTTCCTCGATATCACGTACACGAGGGCCGACAGGAGTCAGTGTGGAGTGGCCAATCCTATCCCTGGGTCACAACCCAAGGGAGGCTAGCTCCACTCTACACTAAAAGGGGACAGTTGCTTTCCTTGGTACCACGTACACAAGGACCAGCACACTTCCCGTCTACATTCCAGATTTCCATCTAACCAAAGGAGCTCCACTCCTAATTCCCCATAAGGTTCATGCTCATGTTCACCTCATTTATTCCGATCTAGATCCCACCGTTCACAATTTAATTCTTATTTATATACAGGCAGCTCTTGTTTCCATAATTCAATACATGCAATTGATGATTTCACAAGTAATTGTTCATTTATCTAAGGCAACTCATATTCTAACAGGCAGCTCACGACTATATTACAGGCAATTGCCAGTAGTTTAACTTAATCATGCATACAAATACAATCATGCAGTACAAATGGTTCATTCATTTCTCTGTCCTAGGGTTCATGGCACATCCTAGGGTTCCATTTGGCTAATTCCACAAGCACATTCTTTTTTAATATTAACAGAAGTAGACCACTCTACTAGAAAATTCGGGAGTACTGGGGATTCGAACCGCAGACCCAGGCATCTCTGCGAGCCTCAAACATGCAGCAGGATGAAACCCTATACCAGCGAATACATCACAAAAGGAGGATTCAGAATAGTGTATAAAGGTTTCTAGTATGTAGGGAAACTCGCGAGGAAACTACAGATACTTCGTTTGCGTAAATCGGATCCCGTTCGGACCCCAAACGGGTCAAAAATGTGTCTACTGTCTAAAATCAGACGTCTGGGAATACGTCCAGACATCTTCAAAGATATAGAACCTCACCTTAAGTCCCTGTGGTGTCCTCAGACGTCTAGGTCTCCTGTGCAATCATCTGAAGGCAGTCCTAGATGTCGGACCACTCTTCCTGTTGTTTGGAAGCAACTCCGGTCGTCTGGTGAGCTGATCAGATGTTCGAAAGTGCGTGGGAGAGCATTCCACACTCCTTCCCAAGGTTGCTCCTGTGTATGACAGTTGTAGCCACCAAATTAGGCCCAACAAATACTTCTGCGGTGAGGCCTGCATGGTCGAAACTGCGAAAAGTACATACCTTCGCGATAAATGAGCTTTCAGACATCTGGTCTTAACTCTAAACGTCCAGATGCTCCGCCAGTCATCTGGACTTAGCTCCAGACATCTGATACTGGAAAATTTCCAGTACCATAACCCACTCTCAGTGCTCTCCGCCACGCTTCTCCTCGCTTTGCTGCAGCTCCAGCCGTTGCAGATGGTCGAGGTTGCCTCTCCGAACTCTCTCCTCCTGCAAGCGCTTGCGGTGGCCGTGCGAGCTCCGCCGAGCTTCCACCGAAGCTCTCAAACCTCGACCTCCTCCTCCTCCCATACTCTCCTCCTTCTCGCCCTCTCGCTCTCCCTCGCTCACCTCCTCTCGCAGCTCTAAAGGTGGGGGTGGTGGTGTGTGGAGTGGAGAGGAGAGGAGGGGAGGGGTTTTTATAGATGGCTGGGGTTTAGGGTTCGGGCAGGAAAGGAGAAAAAAGGAGAGAGAGAGAGAGAACAAGGTCCTGCGCACCGCGCGCGCGCAGGGCGTAGTACGTGTACAGAAATTTCATTTCAGACGTCTGGAAAAGGGTCCAGACGTCTGACTGAGACTTCAGACGTCTTAAAAAGCTAAAAGTGGGACTGGTCTTTACAATATACATTTAGTTAATATTAATTAATATACAATTATACAATAAAGTTATATACCAAATAAGTTATTCTAAATATTTGGTTTAATATATAGAATACATATATAAGTCAATTATAGACATTATTTTTATATTGTACACTATATGCATATAGCTTAGTTTAAGTTGTTTTTACACGTATATACATACTATACAAGGTATTTTGAGGAATTTTTTGATTTTTATAGTTTTTATATGTATATTAGAGGTAGGGGATGAGAGAGAAAGGATGAGATGAGGGAGAAGAAATTCTTTTTGGTGTTTTTGATCTTAGATTTTTTATTAAATTTCAAGGTATATTGAATCGTCGGCTGGTATGTTCTACTAGGCTGGGGGTTTATAATACTTTGAAATTTGGTGAACACTTAGAAAAATTGCTAATCCTCCTCAAGACATCTTTATTTTATTTTTTTATGATTTTTTTCAAGTATTTTATTTATTTACAAACTAACACCAAATGTGGCCTAAAAGGGATGAAAGCAATGTAACCTAAGGCTTTTAAATGTGGTTTAAGGGCTGAACATGAGATGTAATCATTCAGAATTGTCCAACATGTCACATGGCAAGTGTTTGAACATATAAACATGATTCTCATCTTGATTTTCATTAAAACCATAGTTTGGACAATTATACTCATGAATGTGCTGACAAAAGAATTTAAAACATCATTTACATGCTAATCGAATCAAATTTGAATTAACGAATCATACATGAAAGCTTGTATATGATGTTCTATCAATATACTACAACATTAGCTCATTTTACATATTATGCCTAGCTCAAGCCATCTTCAACATAGCCAAGATAGTGGTTGCAGCTGCTATAACAGTAGATGAAGTGCTATTGTTGCTACTATTTTGATCAGCAATAGAATTCAAATGGCTTAACTTCAGCTACCATGACACTTTAGCAGCTGGTTGCTGCAATTTAGCAGCTGGAAGCTGCTTCTGCGGCTCTGATTAGATCGAATGAATCCGATCTGAGCTCTTTAAAACCCCATAAGAACTGGAAAACATAAATCTAAGAGCTAAAAATGCTATCAAATCACCCTTCATGCTCAAATCCAATGAAATCCAATTATAAATAAGTAAACAACATCTTTTTTTTTTTAAGGTTTGAAAACATCAAAATCAATTCACACTCTCTAAAAATTTTCAAAGTTCCTAATAAGATCTTCTCCTTACATTATAGACAATGTAGAGATCATATTAGATGTTTGAAAACATCTCAAATCAACTGCAGATTTTCATTTAAATCTCATTGAACCTTTGATGAGCATCATTTTCCAGATTGAATATTGTTTAGATCAAAAACCCATGTTGCCCTGATTTAGGCTTCTCATTTTCAGATTTATCAGGTAATCTAATCATCATATCACCTTGCACTCCACTGGTTGGTGCTCAAGGTGATTTAATGATCCTAAGGAATTTGTTTAAGTCATTGTTTGGCCTCAAATCAGGGTTACTGATTATCCTTGGCTAAACTCCTCAACACAAGGCTCTAATCGGACATAAGCTCATCGACAATTCAAATTCTAATTAAAACACATTGGATTCATCGCAATACACCCAATTAGGCAATTAAAACCTTGAATCACTCGATTAAACTCGAATAAATCCAAATTGATTCCAAGTCGCAAGATTGGGCATGAAGCACAAATAAGAAAGAATTGAGCAAATCAAGTCAATTAAAATAAGATCGGGGGTCCTTGTGAACAGATGGAGTGAATGAGATGACCCCCAGGTGATTGTGAGTGCTATCTAGATCATGAAATTCGAGAATTTCAGATCTAGACATGCTCGGATGGATGGAGTGAAATGAGAATCAAATTGCGAGGGAATTAGAGAAATATGGATTGTGAGGCGTAGGGAAAGTTGTATGAATCGATGCAAAAATGAGAAAAACTTCTCTCTGATCTGAATTGATCAGAGAGGTCGGATTGGCTCTAATCTAGATCTATTCTAATCTAAACTAGTTCATCACAAAATTTGACATCTAACTACACCTAACTAATCTAAATTACATTAACACTAAAACTAATCTAGAAAGCAATTAAAACTAACTATCAAAGTAGTAAATCTAGCTAAAGAAAGAAGGTGATGTGCACAAGTCACCAGCCGACGACCGATGATGAAGAAAGGGGAGAAGACCCTTCAGCTAACGAAGGAGGTGTCCAAGAGCCTGAAGTCGATAGCTGGAGGCGATCGAAGGAGGGAGGAAAGCCTGCTCTGTCACTGCAGGTGAAGAATGGGGGAAGAAGAGCTAAGGGGATGGACAAAGGGAACCACTCAAGGGGAGGGAGCTAGTTATCACGCGCGAAGGTCCAAGGAGGTGCTTAAGTAGGCTTGCTGTAACGACCCGGTTCCCGAGTCCCTACGAGACACGAGAACCGGACCGACTCGACTAATCCCAAGACCTAGTCGTCCAACGAGGAAGTAACCAAAAGACAGTAAAATAACCCACATTCAGCATGAATATAACTAACAGTAAGAAAGTACAGCAGTAAGGAAAGAAACTACTACAGTAGGTATCACCACAACAGTAAAACAGCATTTATCATATAACAAGAACTGCAGGTAAAGAAGGTACAGCGGAAACAAAAACTACTCACTAGAACAGAAACAAAAGGGGTACAAAAGGCTGTGGTAACTCTACTGGACCCTACTCGGCCCAGCGTCCTCTGCAGCCGCCGACCCTGGCTGCTCAACACCTGGTCCTGAAAAAGGTAACGAGTGTAACACGTCAGCAAAACGCTGAGTAGAGTGGCAAACTAACTAAAGGCAACAGTAGAGTGTACAGTAGCTGTTATGTTCTATTACTTCCTTTATTCACATCTTTCAATTTTTCTCACTATTTCATTTATTTCTCAGATCCTTTACTTGATCTCGAATGTCCTCGTGGGAACGATCTTGATTGCAGTCTTTTCCAAAAGTAGAAGTAGCACGTGGTGCTCTCCCGGCCAGGAGGTCCCTCTCCGCGTCGCTCCGCGCCCCCTGCACCCTCCGCCTGCCGGCCAAGCCGCTCCGGCGAGCTCGCCCTCACGGCAAAGCCCCGCCCTCGCACGCCGCACCTCCCCCGCGCTCACTGCGGCTGCCGCTGCCGCCCTCGCGCTCGCTCGCTCTCGCGCTCAGGAAGGAGAAGAAGGAGGAGACGGTGGAGACGGGAGGGGAGGCGTGGCCCTTTTAAGGCCGCGCGAGGAGGAGAGAGAAGGTGGTCGCAGCGCGCCTGCAGCCGCAGAGAGAGAGAGAGAGAGGAATCGCAGGTCTGCGCGCACAGGCGCGCAGACGAATCTCCCGTGCGAACATAACTGTTCTCCAGACGTCTGGAAACGATCCCGGACGTCTGGTAAGACGTCTGGATGTGATCCCAGACGTCTGGTCCGACGTCTGGGCCACATCCCAGACGTCTTAAAAGGCGTCTGGGGCACGCGTTCGTTACACTTGCCACTGGGTCTGAGCACTGACGTGGTGTGATTATGTGATTAGGGTGTGGGCGGTGGGATTTACTCGAGATGAAGGCAAGAAGGTTTAGAGTCAAATCCCACTGTTAGATGGGATCTAGGAGGTGCAGTGAAGCGCGCAACTTGGAGTGAGATTGGCCCTTGGTTCAAGGATGTACGGGAACAGAGGCCACGATTGGCCGTGTTCTTGTGAGTGAATAGTGGACTCGTCGGCCGTAGGTCTAATGGGCAATTTGTGCTCATTCTAGAAGGGTGAAGGGGTAGAGGATTTACGAACTGACCCATAAGTGAAAGAATGTATTACAGCACAGACCCTGGAGGTTTACAAACAAACCCTTGCGGCTTGCAATCAAGTCCTCAAGACTTTTTAGGTAAATAAAATGTTAATGCTTAAAGGACCTAAATGAAAAACTCCAAATATAAGATCTTACTAATGTCCAAATGTAACCAAGTTTTTATTGAAAATTAATTGAACATTTAGGAAGTTAATTTATCCTTTGATTATACTTTTGAACTCAAATATGTGTTCAATTTGCAAGTGGATCATCATTTTGTATTTTTAAATAGAATATCTCAATTTGTGACCTAATTATGCGTTTTTAACACTAATTTGCTATTTTAGGTCATTTCTATCATCATTACCGCTATGATCGAGTTATTTTCATCGTCATTGTCGATATGATCCGCAATAGCCATAAAGACAAGGCACGCAGTTTCGCTCTTTATTTCTTCCTCCTCCTTTGAGCTCGAGTCGTCCCAAGTTGCTTGGAACGTCTTCTTCTTATTTTTCTCCTTCTTTCCCTTCCTTAAGAGAGGGCACTTCGGTCTAATGTGCCCCTTTTTGTTGTAATGATAACAACGAGTGGATCTTTCCTTGTTCTCCTTTTCCTTGCATTCTCTATACGTGAGAAACTTGGCAAACTTGTTAGCTAAAAATTTAAGTTCCTCGTCATCGGAGCTTACCTCATCGTCGGAGATTTCTTTGAAACGAGGTTCTTTGTCTTCGACTCTGGAGTCTCCTTCTTCCTTTGCTTCATATTGTTCTCATATACCATGAGATTCCTAAGTAGATCTTGCATCTTGAGCTCTTCAATTTTGTGAGTTCCTCGATTGTGGTTACTTTTTGTTTTCAAGGGAACAAAGTAACTTGGATTGAAGCTCCCCTTAAATGAAGGTCTTCCTAAGAGACGTGAGATTGTTTACAATAAGTGTGAACCTAGTATACATCTCATTTAAGTTTTCATTATCTTTCATAGAAAATGATTCAAACTCTTGAGAAAACAAATTAATTTTAGAAGATTTTACCTTTGTGCGTTACCTTGAGAGTTTTCCATATTTCGTAGGCAGTAACGCATTATGAAATTTGGTTGAATTCCTCTGAACTTAATGCGTAATACAACGCGTTCATCGTCTTTTCATTGAGTGATAGTTCCTTGATTTGTTGCCTGGAATATCCTCCTGCGGGTTTCCTTGGGATGTCGAAGGGAGTGTCGCATCTCTCCCATATGGTGTAGTCATTGGTTTGCAACCACATCATCGTGCAAAGCTTCCAATATGCATAGTTGCTTCCGTCGAAGAATGGTAGATGAGTGGTGGAGTGTCCTTTGGATTGTTTTGCTGCGAAAATGCTTCCCTCAATGTTCTCACTAATTTGTTGTGCCAATTTGCAAGTCCTCGCTCTGGTACCAACTATAGATGCACTAGAGGGGAGGTGAAAAGTGCGGTAGATAAAAATGATATAAATAAAAATTCAATAAATACCACAAAAGCATTCACCAAAAGTTGCATAAGTATTTTTAGGTGGAAACCCAACCTGAGTAAAAATACCACCTAAGCCTCTCGACTTAGGATTTCCGATCGACTGAGTCGATCAAATCTACTAACCATGTTACTTAAACGAGGGTGACACAATCTCAATATAACTGCACTACTTTAACTGAGGATAGTGTACCTTAACCCCTCTTCTCCATAAGAGTATTCTGTCTCATGAAGGAGAAGGGAATTCGACATGTGAATACCTAACCAAAGAAAATGAAAAACATGATTACAACAACCTATAGAGCCACAAATTAAGATTCAACCTAAGTGTCTATAGGCAAAGGAACTTCCCTATTTGTGGAAGTGACGAGGTGTGAGGTGCTCAGCAATTCGATGTTCTCGGAAGCATAGTATGACGTGTGGAGAGCACTTGATAGAGTTTTCTCTTCTCGAGCTTTCACAAAGTGTGTGTAATGGTGGAAAGAATTATCTCAAAGGGGTGACCCTACAAAGAAGAGGCTCCCTCAAGAAGGCTTGCGAGAGGCCTTGTAGCCGTTGGGAACAAATCCTGTAAGATCATGCCGAAATCCCAATAGAATCAGGCTCATTATGACTCTGGCAGCAGAATCAGACATTTGATTTGTGGGTCAGATGTCGGGTTAGACGACTGATGAAAGTTTTGGTCGTCTAATGCAAGGGGTCAGAGTTCCTAATTTTGTTGGATAGAAATAGGTTTCTAAGTCAGATGTCTTGGATGTCATTTTAAGACGTCTGGGTGAAAAATTGGACGTCTAATTTTGTGCGGGTTTGTTCTTATTTTGGAATAGATCTAAATAGGGCTCTAGTGTACCAAGGTCGGATGTCTTACTAGTCGTGTGGATAGTCTACTGGACATCTAATGATAACAGTTCTCTGTGGGAATTGATTCTCGAGAAGCCAACAATTATATTTGGTCTGACGACTTAGGATTTTGGTCCAATGTCTCTTTATCAGACGATTAAGGGTTTCACTGGATGTTTAGGAATAATATTAAAATAATCCTAAGTTGGTTCTTGAAGATAATATTTTGACATGCTAACAGTCCTATTATTGGACGCCTGTCAAGGCAATCAGACGTTTGGAAGGATGTCTGGAATTGGGTCAAGACGTCTAAATGAACGGTCACAAACTATTAATTTCTAGCCTAGGTCATTGGACATCTGGTAAAAATATCAGACGTCTTAAAAGTTAAGATTAGATGTCTGATACTCATGTTGGACGTTTGATTAGGTCGTCTGAAATCTATTTTGGCTTTCTATTTTCACTCCTGATTTTACCTAAGTGTCCTAAGGTAGGGTAAGTATTCCTAAGACCTAAAGTGATATATTTGGGTTCTTTACAATAATTCCAAGTAAATAAAGGGCAAAAAATAATTACAAGTACATTTAAAATAACCATCTATCGTATTCCTCGTTATCCTTCTTCTTCAAGCTTTAGCCTTAAGAAAAGCTTCATCTCCTCCAAGTTCCATGCTCCTTGATGCTTTTGTTTTCCTCTATCAAGCTCCTCCATTCCTCCATGGTCTTGAGCTTGAGCTCCTTCATACTTGTTTCCACTTGCATTTTAGTTGAAACTATAAATTTAATGTAAATGTTAAATAACAAGTGTTTTGTTATCATTAAAATCAACAATCGTGGTGCACTTGCACCAACTACTTGGAACTTGAATTCTTTTATTACGAATTTTTAATCTCATGATTTTGACCTGGATTGCTCAATTAAAAGTAAAATTGGTTGATTAATTATTTTGATCAATTAATGAGTTAAGTTTTGTTGATAAATTGGTTTGGTGGACCAAAAAGTCAAGTTTAATCGATTAATTGTCATATCTCCATAAACATTGGGTCATGGGGCTCTCATTTGACACACAAGAGCAGAAAGGCTCTCTCCACTCTCTCTCCCCCTTTCTTGTTCTTATATCTCTTTCTTGGTACGTTCGTTCGACGTGAGTTGGTAGAAAAATCTCCAATCAGTTTTATCGATCTTGCACATGGAGATTAAGAGATCCACATGAAGTTTTTGATTGATCAAATCAATTATATTGGTAAATCAATCAGGAATTTGGTTGATCAACAAAATTACCTTGGCTTCGTTCGCCTAGGTGATTTTCGAGAATGTCTAAGATCGGAGTGTGCCGAATCTTGGAGGTAGATCGTCATATCCTATGAGGAGTTTGTCAAACACCGATACACCGAAATTGTGGGGGGTGATATCTTTTCTAAGGGAAGTCCTTAATGGGTATTTCAATCATAGTAAAATATAATCCCTTTTCGTTTAGTTTATTTATAATATTGCGTGTGCTTTGTTGTTTATTTTATTCTACATCTTACCGAATCATATTTAATTTGCTTGATTTAATATTTTTGATTTATATGAAATCATGAAAATATATATATTTTTATTTATTTATTTCCCATATACATTGATTTCAACATAGATATGATTGGATAACCACCACAAGTCAACGGAAATTGGGCATCCAATGGATATGTTGGACGTCCAATGATATTTATTTTGAATGTCTTGAAGATGTATTGGACGTATACATAGAAAGCCTTCTAGAGATCTCCTAAAGTCCCTAAACATCTAGGACTTAAGGGAGGAGAAGTAGTGGCACAGACTTCCTCTCATCAACCTCTCTCTCTCACGGATACTTTTGGAGGGTGTTTTCAAATTAGAGTCCTTTTCAACACCATTGGGAGATATTTATAGGATCCAGGCAATCTTAAAATGATAGGTACCTTGGGATTGAATCCAATTTTTGAGATTAATTCTTGATTATTTACTTGATGACCCTGTTATCAAATTAGCCACTTGGATTTTAATACTCAAATGACATTTAGTTTCTATCCAAATTCTTTTGGATTAGGACCTAGTTCAATTAAATGTTAAATTAAATATTATCTAACTTTTTAAATAATATTAATTTCTCTACAAGTAGTGAACCTATCGAAATTATTATATTATTTAGGTTATATTATATTTAATATTTGTTTGTATTATTGGGATAAGGATGAAAATAATTTTTTTTTTTCACAGAACTGTCTTCTTCTTTATAAATTAATTATTTTTTGAAAATGGTTCTTTTAATATTAGCATATCAAAGGAATCTAATTTTAGTTTCACATTAGAGTATGATTTTTCATATCATTATTTTTGAGTATGCAATTATGTTTGTTAAGTACATAGTTATCATTGCGTCCTCCCTGAACAACTTTCTTGACTTTGCCCTTGCACTGGATCATCTTATCTAGAGTCCAGACTCATCTTTAGGCCGAAAAAGATAGAGATAATACTATCGTGTATTCGCTTGATTTTAGTAACGGTTCAGCTGATAGTGTTAAGGACAATAATTCGTTGTTAGAGCAACCATGGATCTTCCTCATAATCAATCACTCCTTGGTAGAGTAGCAGCACATCCAAAGCTATTGCGATCATTTTTAGAAGGAAAAGGAGATGCATAGTCTCTTTGTTCAGACATATATATTGATAGAGATTCTTCTGAAGTAGAGGATGGCATTAATCCGCAGGTCCTCATACCGTACAGGTCCCATACTTTGAATCAAAGTATTAAAATCTCCAGGTCCCATACTTTGCCAACTATTTTCTCATTTTTTGTGGGAAGCGTAATGTTTTACAATCAGCAACTTTCATAAAATCTGATTCCCTTCACTATCTGCATCTAGGAAAAATTAATGGGAGTTCGATCCCTCATTAATTATTACTCGTAACCAACTCGACAGCTTGAAGAGTTATCCTACATTTGATCCCGTAATTAAAACATTGCTGTCTAACTGCTAATGAACTTCCTGTCTTCCACATTTTGATCAACGAGGCCTGTAACATGTATAAATAAAATGGATGAAATTCAACCTTCAAACAGTCCGAAATTTACAGCAAGATTTATTTTATTCTTTACAACTAACAGTTGGTCCCCTGAGTAGCAACCTGCATGTAGTTAAGCAGACAATGCACAAATAGGCGAAGATGATTACCAGATCAAATCTCCACACTGCTTCAATATGTTGTAAGTACATGATTGGAAGGACCAAAAATCAACTACAGAAGCCAAATTCATCTGCTCAATTATTACAACAGCTAGCTATTTATTTCCCACATAACCCCTAGGACATGGGCATAACTCTTCTAGAAAGCAATAGCCAAATGTGCTACAATGACCACCATCCCTCCTGTGATAGATTGTTGCAGAGGAGGCAAACCAAGCAGAGCATATGGGCGAAGTCAGAAGTCGGCGCCTATGTTTTCATGGCTTTTGATGGTCGACATCGTAAGTCCCTTCAGCTTCTCATAAACCTCGTACTCTGTTTCGGAGACTTCCCCTTTGCTGTCAGTTATGTGGACAGCCCTTAGGATGTGCCTCGGTTGCTCGGCGTGCCGCAGCCCCTTCGTCGAGGTAAACAAGCATCCTGCAACAAGTATTCTGAACATCAATTCAAAGGGTAGATATGGAAAAATAAATAAGGTATAGATTGTGTTTATATCCCTCCATTCACCTTTTGGGAACGGTGCAAAAGACCTCCCGCATCCTTTCTTAACAATCTCTGCGCCGTCGGAGAGGATAAGGTTGTCCTCTGCGTCAACTCCCCAGTAGAAAGGAACACTGCCATCAGCATCCTAAATCGATTTCGGGGCAAAAAAGAAAAAAAGAGTTGATATTGGCTTTTTTGGAATACTGGCCCAATCACTAATTAATTCTCAGAAATGATGCCATACTTAATCCTAAACAAAACCGTCACCGTCAGAAAAGGGTATGCTTATATGAATCAAATCTCACAGCGTGACAAACGCTGATGTGCAGCTGGTTAATAATCTTTAGATAAACTGATCAATAGAGCCTTTATTTTTCTAAAACAAGAATGATGGTCGTTAGTATTTTAAAGTAATCTTTATTTATAAGCAACAACAGCTGAGTTTGTTAAGGCAGATACCGAAGTCTGTTACAGCTGTATGAATGGACTTCGGTTAAGGGAAAATAAAAACCGATCCCTATACATGAAATAATTACATGAATTGCCTACTATGCAACAACGTATGCTAACTAACAAAAAGATCATGGTACAGAGAGCTCGTAGGACAAACCCATACGTAATGCATTACTTCAATGATATTAATCGGTTACCAAAAGCAACAAAAACGAGTTGTGTTTCATTTGAAAGGAGGTAGAGAGGTTAAATTAAGAAATATTTTTAAAAGTGGGAAGTGCGAGAGAGATCACGTACGGTTGCAAAGAAAGCCTTCTTGGTCGAGGCATCGTAGAGAACGAAGGCATACTTTCCTTCAAGATCCCTTACGGAGGAATCCAGTGGGTAAACCCCCCTATCTCTTGCTGCTCCATAGACTTGCATGACAACCGTGGCTTCGTTTATGTTCTTGTCCAAGCCGTACATTTGCCTTAGTATCGGGAAATTGCTCAGATGCCCTCGGAACAAGCAGAACACATCATTGCTGACAGCGAAATATATGGAACTGCCGGAAGGAAAGAAAGAAAGAAAGAAACAAACAAACAAGCAATAGAATCAGCACTGACGGAATCAACATGTGGTGCCACTTACGATCTCAAGAAGGAACACCTGAAGTCTCGCTGCTTAATTACCTGGGGATCAGAGGATTGCCGCTGGTGATCTTCTCGGTGGCGTACATCATTGTGCCCATGCCTCCTGCGAGAGTGACGGTGACGTTCTTGGAGTGTTGCGAACGGAAGTGCTCCACCAGTGACGGCCCTCCGCTTCCACCTTCGTCCCCATCGACCTTAAGCCCCGGCGGGGCCTTCGCAACCGATCCGGAGAGCACCGCCAGCATGGTCTCCATCTCTCTCTCTCCCTCTCTCTCTATCTGAAGCTGCGAGTGCAGAGTGATGAGGAGGGAGGGAGGTTTTAAAGGGGCGGGAATCGAGTGATAGGACGAAAAGGCCCTCAGATGTGATGCAGAGTTACTTCCGTGGAAGCGTGGTTTAGGGTGTAGATAGGTCGAAACGGTTAGGGATGAGGGCGGAGAGCGGCATGTGGGAGGGAAGAGAGGTTGTTCGTGCGTTGTTGGCCATTACCAACATCCATTTCTGTTTAGTTTGTTGGTCCGTGCGTGGGGGTTCACTTTTCGATTACGGAAAAACAAAAAAAAAGGCAAAAAAAAGAAAAAAAAAGCAAAAAAATGCAGAATATGATGCAGAAATATCGAGGTTCGTCAGACCTCGTAGCTATTTTTTTTCTTTTTAAGGAACGCGTTTTCCTAACTTAGTGCACCGATGTATATATCCGAGAAGGATATGATATCATTCTGCTCGAAGTTGCAAGAGAGATGGAGATCTCCAATGGATCGATGTTAAAGCCTAATTAACTTCATTATTTAGATGGACATATAAATAATTGATCTAACGACATTCGGATATAATTAATTAAGGTTAAGTCAAATTAAGCAAGTTATCATTATATTTTTATGCTAAATTACATTTAACATTTCCACTATCAAATTGTAGTATGATTTTGTTCATAACTCTTCCTATCTCTACCAAATGTGCAGTTAAAAAGAGTGTGATTCTACAATATTTTGAGTATTGGATTGCAATTCTTTTTCTTGATACATTGTTTCTCTCTTGTAATAAAATCACCGAGTCATTCCAGATACTTATATAGTTAACATCGATGTAATGATGTAACCTTAGGGTTCATTTATGTCGTGGGATATCTCATATTTTTGTAGGATATCTCATGTTTACATAGGGGAATAAGTAAACATGTGTTTTACCTTAAACATGAGTTTTCTCAGATCTAGGTATGGACGAGGGATGAGTTATCCCATATTCTAATTCCTTGCAACTCTCTTCTCACACCTTTCGCATTTGACCTCCCTTTCCTACTTACCCTAGAAAAAAAAGAAAAAATTCACTAACCAACATAACCACCAATCTAGGGGTATAGTTGTCATTTAACAACTTATGCTTCTTTTCACCTCCTCATTTCCAAGTAAATATCATAATTTTCCATCTCTAGCTTATCTCAACCGTATCTTATATTCATGTAAACACTTTTGTGAAATTATTCCAGATTATACGTAAACACAAACATAGGATATCCCTTATTTATAAATTTTTATCCCGTAAAATACAACCTCGAAGTTAGATAGATGGTACAAGTTACACGGTAAACGTTCTTTTGTGCCTTTGCCATAGAGATTTTCCGAATGAAATGAGTATAATGTGTAAATTTTCTACAAAACATGCTTAGGAAAGATGTCATAGTCATAGAAGGTCCGTGATAAGTGGGCATATGATCATGGAAATGAAATGACATTATAATCAACTCCAATTTGATTAGTATGTGACTTGTTCAAGGATAAAAATGATTTTTACATGGAGGAATAACGGAGTCAATTTGAACTTAACACCTACTCACAAGTAGAAGAAACTATTCCCACAAGGCATTCGTGAACTTAACTTTTTTTCCTAGATTTTGTAAGGTTATATGACCCACTTTCTCGCTTTTCACTAAAGGTGCTTGTCGTAGATTAATGGTCATGTACCTAATTTATCAAAATTATGTTACATTTAGCCATTAATAAAATTATTCTCTTACATGTCAATGATGAAATTGAAATCCTGAATCTCTTTGAAGGGAGTATTCATTAACTGTGCTACTAAATAATTCATTTGTTTGTGAGATAAAAAGGAGGTGCATGTTATTTAGGTTGTATCTCTTTCATAGTGCGGCTGCATTTATTTATTTATTTTAATTTTTGAAAATGAAAATTTTCTTATTTCTACAAAAGCTTTTTATAACACATGGTATTGACAAAGATTTGTTGGCATTGATGAGTAGTTCTATTTAAATTAGAACTGAAACCTCTCTCCTACTTGGCAAGAGGAGTTAGGTTGTTCAATGGTTAATTTATCTGCAAATTACATCTAAAGGCATACATCGATGAAGGTGACAACTTAGGTTGAGGATGCACTTTTTTCCCCTTCTTAAATTATTAAAAAAATTATCCCCAAGCTTTTGAGCCACATAAATTCCAAAAACTTTCAGAAACTAAGTCGTCCTCCAGCCTGATTTTTGAAAGGAAGTCTTCGTTGACGTCTTTTGAAAGAAGAATCTCATTAACTTCATTTATGATGTATCATTATAGATCTTTTAAAAGAGAATAAGTTTGGAAGTCTTGCAGAAACATCAATCTTAGGAAACATATTAGGCGTTCATGTTTATGATAAAATATATTGTTGTCTCATAATTGTTAAAAGGTAATTTAATTATTAAGATGGGTATTTTTTACATTGACCTTTCAAATACATTAAACTTAACTAGAGTAAAATAGAACCTTGAAGTAAGAGAACTAGTCAGTGAGGAACATCTTTATTTAAAATATCTTCCTCCTTCCGTTGCCTTAACTCTCCACAACCTCCCATATTGCTTGTGATCTTTGTCTTCTACCTGCATGCCCATATTTGATAATATGATTATGGTTAAACCCATGTGAATCATAGTGCCCCAACTCGATCCCTTCCATCACTCATTTGCATTGATGTTGAGGACCCTTGGTGAATTATGCTGCCCTTGAGTGCTTCAACCCTCATTTTCAAGAAAAGTTAGGATGATAATTAATATAGAAAGAAACATTTCCTCTCATGTGCCATGCCTTTGCATTCACCTTGTCTCTCCACTTATATGGTCTCAAAACTATCGATTTACGGTCATGCCTTCCTCAGTATTGATATCCAATTAAGTATTTAGTTTTCTGTGTGGAGTTAATGGACGAGAGCAATCCATTCCTAAAAGTTAACCAATTAAGTTGCTTTGCAAATGGTCCTTCTCTCCAAAATTTGAAACCTCTCTCTCTATATATATGGTGATTTGGTTCCTTTTTAAGTATATTCCAATCACTTCTTCATGTGATGTTGGACCATATGCATTATAATTGCGACTTCCTTCTTTCTCCATGAGCAAAATTAAACCTCTATAGAAAAAGAGCGAAATGATGTTACAATTTACTAAAGGATGTCATATACATGAATCATATTAAGCTGCTAATATAGAGATATCTTCATCCTCACAAAGTTTGTAACAAATATAGAGCAAGCACAATATTGTCAATATCAAGGTTCGCATTATATTCATGTAGGAAGCTCTTCCATGTTCCTATTATGTAGTAAGCTATAGCTTAAAAGTGCATTCAATCTCGCTATTTACAATGACATGTAATCTCTCTCTCTCTTTCTCTCTGCGTATCTCTACATATACGTAGAAACATAGATTTATGTGTATGTTTGTGTATATAAATGTAGGGAAACACACATACATGAATATTGTTGGTGCAACCTCTCTTAACTATATTTTGATGATTTTATAAAATGACGTAAAGAAAATATTTAATAAAATAAGAATCATATATAGTTGACTTTATTCTTTGTGCATATATATGTGTATAACAAGTTTACAGGATCGTTGACTTATTTTAAAGCCTCTTTGAAGATGAGAGATAGGCCATTTTACCAAATCCTTCTTGAGTTTAGATGTAATGTAAAAGAGCCCTAATATACCCACTGAATCCTAAGTATCCTTTACATAATCTTGCAATACTTAGGAAAACTATAGGATCAAATTTCAAAGTCAAACTCAAAACAATCTCTCTAACCAGACATCTGATGATTCAGTTTAAGACGTCCAACCACTTGATCAGATGTCAAATGAGGTCAATCTCTTAAGTTTAGTATTCAACTCCTCTGACGTCCATAAAGCCTCCCGAATATCTATAACCCTTTTCAGACATCCAATAAAGAGACGTTAGGATTTCAATTAGCTTCAAATCTTCGTTGTCAGGCATAATCTTGATTTCCCAAATTATGAGAAATCCAAATCTTTGAGGTTATAATGACCATCAAACATCTAACACTTCTTCCAAACATCCTCCATACTTTTAATCCCTTGAACTGTGTACCCTACAAATGATCCAACAAATCAGAGACCATTCCAAGAGTTCATCCTTCATTTGTAGACATCAATCTTGTTTACAAACGTCTGACATAGTGACTCTAGATATTTGATCCTTTGTTGGAAGAATCCTACATAAGATCTCCAACAGGAATGAAATCAGGAACCAAGCCTTTCTTTTTCAGACATCCAACATTCTTTATAAATACTTGATTGACCCAAATTAGACGTCTGATTGATATACCAGACGTCTGATACTGTATTATCAGGCATTGATTAGTTTACATACTTGTTAGATTTTGACCAAATCTTTCCTAAATTCCTCCCAATGGCTATAACACCCATTTAAACTATTCTAGAGCATTCCTATGAAATCTATAAATAGACATGAACATCCCTTAGTCATAGACACACCATTAGAGATCAAAAACACCATTTTATACTCAAAATCTCTCTAAGCATTATTGCTCAAAGCTTTCTTCTACTCAAGCCATTACTTGAGAGCTTTTCCTTAATTCTTCACTCCAGTTCACCTTCAATCTCAGAGAGTATTTTCTACCTATAGTAGTTAAGCATATTACCAATTCTATTGGGGCTCTATAGGTTTTGGTTGCAATTTCTTTTGTTTATAATTGTTGTAATAGGGTGTCTGACCTGTCGGATTCCCTTCTCTTTCTAGTGAAAGGGTAAAACCTTTGGTTCGAGATTAGGGGTGGGATTGTACTTGAGGGACACCACTCTCATTTAAAGTGTTGTATTTAGTGAACAGTTGACCGCTTGGCAAACAAAAAATCCTAAGTCGGGCTGACTTAGGTGGTGGTTTTTACCTGTTGGGTTTTTCCACATAAAATTGTTGGTGTATCTTATGATTGTCTTTGTTGCATTTTTTTTCATGCGTATTTTAAAATTAAATTGCACTAATCAACAAGCCTCTTGTGCACTTTCATTTGGTATCAGAGAAGACTAGTTCTTATATGATTAGGTGTAGCTATCGACAAGGATTCGATGGAGACATGTGTGACCATAACGGGATGCAATGAAGGACAATTGTCTATAAGGCCACCATACTTTGATGGAACCAACCACAAGTATTGGAAGCTTTGGATGAACATGTGGTTTCAAGCAAATAATTTTGCCAAATGGGACAAATGCGAGTTCTCCTATGAATTACCCAAGAGACTGGTGATTGGCTTCATTGAAGAGTAAATGAGGGAGCTCTCCCTTAATGCCTTGTACTGCATGCTCATCCCGAATGAATTCAACGAGGTGTCACAATGTAAGATCACCCACGAGATTTGGAGATTACTCCAGGTCACCCATGAAGGTACAGTGAAAGTTAAAACTTCTAAAATTAATTTGTTGATGTAAGAATTTGAAGCCTTCTCCATGAAGGAAAATGAAAGGTCGAAGGATATGTACATGAGGTTCACACTCATTGTGAACAACTTTAAGTCATTTGACAAAACATTTGTCAAAGGTGAACTTCAAGGAAAGCTTCTACATTCCCTTGGATTGGAATGACAACAAAAGGTCAAAATCATTGAAGAAGCTTAGCAAATTGAAGACCTTAACATGGATGACCTCCTTGGGAATCTTACTGCATATGAGAACAAGCTGGAGCAAAGAAAGTCCAAGAAGGGAGCTATCGAATCAAAAAAGAAGTCACTTGCCTTCAAAGCTGACACTAATTCTGAAGTAAGTTTCGAAGACAAGGACTTCGTCTTATTAGCT
Source organism: Thalassia testudinum (assembly GCA_037157565.1). NCBI lineage: Eukaryota > Viridiplantae > Streptophyta > Magnoliopsida > Alismatales > Hydrocharitaceae > Thalassia > Thalassia testudinum. The sequence goes on along the minus strand of JAZHRO010000036.1, from coordinate 138,204,900 downwards.
AAGCATTTTCAAAAATTATTGAGAAACAAAAAGGAAACTTGATCAAAGAAGAAGGGTGAAGAACCAATTGTGTGCTGCAATTGCAAGGAGAAGGGACACATCTGCAAGGATTGTCCTTCTCAAGAAGGAGGATGACAAGGAGATGAAGAAAAGAGTTGAGAAGAAGAGCAACTCAAAACCACTCAAGTTCAAGTCAAAGATGAAGTCACTTCAAGCCACTTGGGGCGATTCAAGCTCAAGTAAGGAAGAAGAGGAAACCAATGATTTTGTGGAAGAGATCACTTGCTTGGCTTTGATGGCTCTCAAGGACAGAAGTAACTTCGACAAGGATAATGAGGTACCCATGATGAGAACCTCATCATGAGCCATAACTAGCTCATTTTGACCTAATACAGAGGATAAAAGCTCCTACATAACTCAAGGAAAGGCTTAACTCAGAGAATCTGAGTTTAAGAAGAAAATAAGTCATAAGGGGTAAAAATGCAATTTTACCAGCACAATCTGCAAACAGGGTAACTCAGGGTCCAAACATAGGTCAAACTAACCTAATAAGAAGGAAAGTGGGATGATCTGATCTGATAAGGGCTACAACAACTCCAAGGAATTAAATGACAATCTGTAACCCTAAAACAAATCCACTTCAATTCACGAGGTTCGAGGCAAAGCAAAAATCTACTAAACCCTCTAAAATTCATAGAAAAATAATCTCTAGGGTTTAGAACCTTCAATTTGGCCTTAGGAACCCATTTTGACCTACATTGAGAACCATGCCCAATTAATGACTTAATTTGGGTTTTTACGTAAATTGGCCAGTCAAACAAGGTCTGACCTAGAAATAAAATTCACCATTAGAATCCTTAGGCCCCATTTAGTCATGCATAAAAACTTGAGCCTAAGAAGAGACCTTTTGACCGACTTTTCATTTTGGTTCTCATCCATTACTTTTTGACCCTCAACTTTTGAAACCCTCGCATTTTGGCCCCTAAGTCTTCATCGTTTTTGCATTTGGGTCCTCCCTGCAAAACCCTGAGCAGCGCCATGCTCCGGCGAGGCATGGCGCCGCGCAGGGTGAGGGAGACCCCCTGCCAAGACAACGGGGTGTTCCCTGTGACGTCTGCTGTCGCAGGGACACCTCCACAATCTCTGCCATCACCCACACCTTCCGTGCGAACACGCGGAAGGTATGGGTTGCAATCCGGCCATCCTCCGGCGAGGGAGGCACGTCGCCTCCCTCCGCCCTCCTCTCTGATTTCGCCTCTATAAAAGCCGTCACCGTCTGCCGCATTCAGCAGCTCGGATCTGACAGAGAAACACCCCCCTCCTTCCTCTCTTCCCACTCCGGCAGAAGCCCTCCAGCTCCGGCGGTTCTTCCTCCTCCTCCTCGTCGCTCTGCTGCATTACCAGCAGCAGAGCCGCCTTCACCCGCTCTTCCTGCGCCGCGCCGTACCCAGCGCGCGCTCTCTCCTCGCCGCCGCCCTCTCTCTCTGGGCACCTTCTTCGACTGTCGCCCTACTCCGGCCCCCTTCGACTCTACAACTAGGTCAGAACTTCTCCCCACTTCCCCCTCTTTCTTTTCCTCACTATTTTACATTTGATTAAACCCTCGACCGACCTGACCACCCTCACCATCTCCATCTCCGGCTACTCTCTGGCGAGTTGCCCCTGTCAATCCACCACTCCACACAACTCGCCACCTACCCCAAAAGCTCTGCCTCACCTCACCCGACACCCCCCGCCCCTCCACTACCACTCCACATCCCCACAACACTCCCCCGAACAAACCCACTTTTCCGGTCGCAGTCCGACCAAGGGCCGCCGCTAGACACCACCCCACGACCTGCCAGACCCTGCACCACCTTCGCCGTGTCATGGCGAAGGTCCCCCGCTTGTCTGATTAGGCTGAGAGGCCGTTTTACTGTGAACAGGTCACTTGCCCTCCACCGCCATTGCTGAGCAGGTGGAGCTCCTTCCACCTGCAGCTGCAGCCTCGCCCTGCCCAGCCTCGACTCTCCAGGCTGCGCGCTTCGCCTTCCCGCCTTCGCCCAGGCCTGCAGCTGGGGCGAGAGCCTCGCGCACAGCGGCAATTGCCTGCAGCTCTCTCAGCTGCAGGTGCCCAATTGGGGTGGGACATTTAGTCCCACCTCGGAAGATTCTGCAGCCATGCACCCATATAAAGGTAAAAAGTGTTATAGGCTTATCGCCTCAGCACACGGGGTGAGGTCCCTCTCACCCGCTCACCCGGCCTCGTCCGCGACCACCCCCCGCGGACCTGGCCCGACCCGTTTACCCAACCTGCACTCCTCGCCCACCACCGCACGCCGGTGGGCCTGGACCCGGGCGCGACCCGTACCCAAATACCTGGCAGCTCTGGGAGAGCTATTCTACGAGCGAAATCTGAGAGAGAGAGACGCGGGGGAGGGTAGAGTAGGTTTTTTCCCTGACCAATCTGTGAGTGTGCAGGCACAGAGGAAGAAGAAGAGAAGGTAGACAGCAGAGGAAGAAGGAGAAGAGAAAGAAGAAAGGAGCAGCCAGAGCTGTGGCTGCTTGAAGAAAAGCGAGGCAGAGAAGAAGAAGGCCGACGAAGAAAGATTGAAGGAAGAAGAAGGAGGAGCACCAAGTAGCACTGTAGCAGCGGCGACTTAAGTCATCTGATTGGAAAATCAGACGACGCTCTGCAGAGGAAGAAAAGAGAAGCGCAAGGAAGACAGAGCTAAAAGAAGAGAAGAAAAGAGAAGATAAAGAGAAGAAGACGAGAAGCTCTGAAGAAGAAAAGAAATAGAAGAAGCAGAAGAAGAGGAACTGAAGGCAGAAGATCAAGGAAGAAGATCCGAGAAAAGAAGATGATGAGCTAAGAGAGAGAAGAGAAGCCACAAGACTCAGATTTATTTCTCCCTCTCTCTCTTATTTTTGTAATAGAAACATTGTACTTCTAGAATACAACTTGCTCCCTGAGTTCGACCTCGGGAACTTTTTTATTTCCGAGTAACAAATTGTATTAAACTGGTAACCACTTCTCTATGCTATACTACGACGAAATAATAAAACTATAGACGAGAGTTTCTACACCAACCCTCTTGTTCATTTGAAGAATTACAAGATGCTTTTGAATCCTTGTTGAAAGACTATAAGATAGTGAAAATTGAGAATAAAAATTTGAAATCTAAAAATGAAAAGCTTGTGTTCAAAGTTGATCTCTTAGAAGAAGGAAGGTTCTTTCTAGATGAAGAAAATAGAATCTTACAAAATGACATCAGTTTCTCTAAGAATAAAATTGATCAGCTAGAGAAGGAAATAACCTTTTTCAAGAAGTCTAATGAACTGCCTAATGACTTAGCCAAATTTACTGAAGGAAAGGAAAGCCTAGATAAGTTGATTTCCCATAAAAAACCTTCCTCTAGAAAATTTGGACCAAGTTACTATGAGACTAGCTCATCTTCTAGCCAAAAGGTAGAATCTCCAAAAAGGGTTCACACTAATAAGACCAATTTCAAACTCACTTGGATATTGAAGAAAGAAATTCATTCTTGTTTTGTAAGATACATGGGAGAAATAAACTTGAAGGATTGGATCTTTACCTATTAAGGTGGAAAACTTCAAAAAGTTAGAAAGATGATAAGAAGCAAGATAAACAATGTGAGCACACGAAACTCATACTAAAGACCTCTTGTAGGAACCAAGAAGGTGATTAGGAGGCTGATGGATTATGGACTCAAGATGCTCCAAGCACATGAGTGGAGACAAAGCGTCTATTCTTGGAATGGGAGCATATGGATGGAGGCATGATGACTCTTGGCAGCAACTACAAGGGCCATATTATTAGCCATGGTGAAATCGGCAATCCTTAATCCCCTATATCTATTGTTTCTTTAGTCAATAGATTGAGGCATAATTTACTTACTGTTAGCTAAATTTGTGATAAAGGTTACAAAGTGACTTTTACTTCTAAATTCTTTGAGATGATTGATTCTAAGACTAATGAAACCCTCTTAAGGAGAATTAGATATAGGGATATTTATATTGTTGAATTTGATTAAGATGGTACATATGGATGCTTGCTTGCTAATGAAGAAATTGACTTATGACATAAAAGACATGGACATGTTCATATGAGGATAGTCCAAAAATTAGTTAAACATGAGCTAGTTCGAGGCTTGCCTAAGAAGAAATTCTTGGATATCATTACCTGTGACTCTTGTGAATTAGGAAAAATCACTAAGGCTAGTTTTAATATCAAAAGCACAATTTCTAATATTAAACCTTTGGAACTTTTCCATTTAGATTTGTTTGGATCTACTAAGTATAAGAGTCTTAATGGATGCCTCTGCTGCCTTGTTGTTGTGGATGATATTTGGAGATTTACTTAGGTCTCCTTCTTAAAAACCAAAGACTAGGTTTCCAAGCTCTTTTTTAGTTTTTATAAGAGGATTCAAATTTAGAAAGGCAACCTAATCACTCATTTTAGGAGTGACCATGGTGGTGAGTTTGAAAGCTCTTTGTTTGTTGAGTTTTATGAGACTTAAAGGGTCTCTCATGAGTTCTTTTCTTGAGCTCCTCAACAAAATAGGGTGGTTGAAAGAAAGAATCACACCCTTCAAGAATGTGCTCAAATAATGCCCATTGACTTTGACTTGCCAAAGTATTTTTGGGTAGAGGTGGTTAACACAACTCATTACGTGCTGAACTTTATTTTGATTCTATCGGGATTGCTAAAGATTTGTTTTGCACTATATTATGGGAAAATACCCAAAATTACTATTTTAAAGTTTTTGAATGCCAATGTTTTATTTTAAATAATCAAAATAATTTGGATAAATTTGACGCTAAAGGTGAAGAAGCCATCTTCATTGGTTATTCTTTACGTAATAAGGCCTATTGAGTTTTTAATAAGGCTACATTAATGGTTGAAGACACCCTTCATATCTCTTTTAATGAATCTATTCCATCACCATCAAGAGATCATATTTTTGATGATGATGATGAGGATTCATTCATAGATAAGTCTAACATTAAGGAATCAAATGTCCACAACCTCCCTAAGTGACGGATATTCAAAAGGGATCATCTCGAAAATCAAGTCATTGGAGGTGTTTTCGATGACGTGAAAACTTGATCTTGTGTTAATTGTTCGTTTGGTTTTTTGGCCTTTGTTTCTCAAGTTGAGTCTAAGAGTGTCGAGGATGCACATTTCGATGAGTCTTGGTTGCTAGCTTTGTAAGAGGAGTTGAACCAATTGCAAAGAAACCATGTTTGGGACTTAATACCTAAGCTCGAAAGGCATACGGTAATAGGAACCAAATGGATTTTTAGGAACAATTTAGGTGAATCTAGCATAGTTGTGTGTGACAAGGTTGAATTGGTAGTGCAAGGGTATAGTAAAAAAAAAGGGATCAATTCTGGTGAAACCTATGCACCCATTGCTAGGTTAGAGTTAATTTGAATGCTTCTTGCTTATGCATCCTACTTCGGCTTCAAACTCTTTCAAATGGATGTTAAAAGTACTTTTGTCATCGGATTCATTAAGGAGGACGTTTATATTAAGCAACCTCTCAGTTTTGACTCACATGAAAATCCAAATTTTGTATAAAAGATTAATAATGCATTATAGCACTTGAAGCAAGCTCCTAGAGCCTAGTATCGAAGACTCAAAGATTACTTACTTGGTGCTAAATTTAAAATTGGAGAAGTTGATTCAACCTTATTCTTAAAGAAATAGGACAATGATATTCTCTTAGTACAAATCTATGTTGATGATATTTTATTTGGTGCTGCTAATGAATCTCTTTACCGAGAATTTGCAAAGTTTATGCAGGATAAGTTTGAGATGAGTCTCATGGAGGAACTTGAGTTCTTCCTTGGACTCCAAATAACTCAAATGGAGCTTGAATGTTTTTATCAACCAAGCAAAGTACATAAAGGAGATGGTCCAAAGATTTGGCTTGAATAAGACCAAACGGAAGAATACTCTGATGAGTGCTTCCAGTTGTCTTGATGCAGATGAAGAAGGAAATACAATGGGTGCTAAACAATACCGAGGTATTATTGTAATGAACGCACGCCCCAGACGTCTTTTAAGACGTCTGGGAGGTGGCCCAGACGTCGGACCAGACGTCTGGGGTCACTTCCAGACGTTTGACCAGACGTCTGGGATCGTTTCCAGACGTCTGGAAATTGGTTATTTTTGACACGCGCGGGTCGTTTGCGCGCCTGAGCGCGCAGACCGCATATTCGCTCCTGTGGCTGCAGATTTTCGCCGCTGCAGTCTCTCTCTCTCCTCCTCGCGCGGCCTTAAAAGGCCACGCGCTCTCTCCCGTCGCCTCCACCCCTTTCCTCTTCTCCTTCCAGTGCGCGAGAGCGGGCGCGGGGTTGCTGCGGCGGCGACGGCCGCAGTGAGTGTGGAGGGGGTGCTGCGTGCGAGAGCGGCACTCAGCCATGAGGGCAAGCTCGCCGGGGCTGCCAGGGCCGACCGGCGGGGAGCGCAGCGGGCGCGGAACAACACGGGAGGCCTGCTGCGGCTCTAGCAGCAGGCGCACGAGGTGCGACGTGGGCGGCGTCACGAGCGGAGGGCGAGTCGCGCCCTGGTTCTGGGAAAATTTCCAGAATCAGACATCTGTGCTGATAGCCAGACGGCGAGGTCGACGTCTGGAAGACTGTCCAGACGTCTGAAAGGTGAGTTTTCCGTCTTCTTCTTCCTTCTTGTCGACTGACCATATTGAGGGAGGGAGATGGGTGTGCGCAGGCTCGGTGATTCGCCATCCAACGCGAATCAGACGTCTGGCTGTAGTACCAGACGGCGGGAGTGACCTCCAGACGTCCGGGGTGACCATCGGATGTCTGGGAACTAGGCCAGACGTCCCCGCAGGCTTCTGGACGTCTGAGAAACCACGCAGAACAAGGTAATTCTCTGATCCACTTTTTAAGACTTTTGGAAGAAGTTCCAGACGTCTGATTTTGCACAGTGTCATCGTTTTCGACCCGTTGAGGGCCCGTTCGGGTTCCGTTTTCCGCGTTTCGAGTTGCGTTCTTTCCGGAATTAAATCCTCTACCCGTCTACAGTAGCTATACACTATTTTGAGACACTCCTTGTGTTTGATCCTTGTGATAGGACCTCGTTCCGTTGCAATCTTGGGGGTCGCGGAGGCACGCGGGATTCTCGATCACGCCCCCATTACTCCCGTCGTACCTGGTAGAGTGGCTTTTAAGTATAACCTGTTAAATTGTGGAATCATAAATAGAACCTAGGACATTGCATGAATCCTAGGAATGAAAAACAGATTGAATGATAGATCCTAGGTGTTGCATGAATCCTAGGGCTGAAAAACTAGATTGTATGATAGATCCTAGGATACGGCATGAATCCTAGGACGGGAAAACTAGTGGAACAGATGAATACTGCAGTATTGGAAAAATGGAAAGGAACAAATAGCTACCTGTAATCGAATTAACAACTGCCTGTTGAGTAAATAAACGTGTTTGAGAACATGGATTGTGATAACGTGAAACTGGAAGGTGAAACTTAGACGTTCTGAGCTGGAACCCTACGGGGAAGTAGGAGTAGAACTCCTGGAAAGTGAATGGAATAGTATTGGGGAAGTGAGCTGGCCCTTGAGTACGGAGTACCAAGGAGAGCGACTGTCCCCCTGTTTAGTGCAGAGCGGAGCCAGCCGCCCCAGGGACCCGGGGTTAGGACTGGCCACTCTGTACCGACTTGCTGGCCCTCGCGTACGTAGTACCGAGGAGAGCTACTAGTGTAGGGAGGTACTAGCTACCTCACGGGCCCCGAGGTTCTGCTAGCCTCTCACACCGACTTGTTAGACCCGCTGGGGCAAACCAGGGTAGTCAGGCGAGGGTGCGCGGACTGTGGAGGGGCAAGGCCCCTGTTTGGTTACTGTGGAGGGGTTGGACCCCTGTTACTGAGAGGGCTCTGCCCTGTACTGGTTCCGTGCTGTGCTTTGGGCGCACCCGTTAATGTAAACGACTGATCGCGTGCCAGTGCGGGTTAGCTACCCGTGCGTTTACCGCGCGTGCCGTAGTCACCGTTACGTCTGTCAGTGACCTTGGGGTGGTTGACTGAGAGTAGGATCACCACGGGGGACTCTCCCGGCCAGGAGAGCACCACGTGCTACTTCTACTGTTCGGAAAAGAATGCAATCAAGATCGTTCCCACGAGGAACATTCGAGATCAAGTGAAAGATCTGAGAAATAGATAAATCGTGAGATAATTGAAAGACTTAAATAAAGAAAGTAACAGAACTTAACAGCTACTGTACACTCTACTGTTTCTTTAGTTTTAGTTGCCACTCTACTCAGCGTTTTGCTGACGTGTTACATTCGTTACCTTTCAGGACCAGGTGTTGAGCAGCCAGGGTCAACGGCTGCAGACGCTGGGCCGAGTAGGGTCCAGTAGAGTTACCACTGTTTCTTGTACCTCTTTTTGTTCCATTATAGTGAGTAGTTCTTGTTTCCGCTATACTTTTCTTTACCTGCAGTTCATATTTAGTTATGAATGTTGTTCTACTGTTGTGGTGGTATATACTGTAGTAGTTTCTTTCCTTGCTGTTGTATTTTTTTACTGTTAGTTATATCCATGTTGAATGTGGTTTATTTTACTGCTCTTTTGGTTACTTCCTCGTTGGACGACTAGGTCTTGGGATTAGTTGAGTCGGTCCGGTTCACGTGTCTCGTAGGGGCTCGGGAATCGGGTCGTTACAGATAGGTTCTCTACATTATTTAATTGCTAGTAGGCTCAACATTTTATTTAGTACATGCTTATGTGATAGGTTTTAAGCTAATCCTAGACAATCTCATTTGAATGTCATAAAAAGAATTTTTAGATACTTCTAATTATGGCTTGTTCTATCATAGGAGTAATTCTTTTGAATTGTTAGCTTATAATGATGACGACTGTGTGGGTAGTCATATTGATCGGAAGAACACTAGTGGAATGTGTTAGTTCTTGGGTGATTTATTAGTCTCTTGCTTCTTAAAGAAGTAAACTGGTATAGCCTTATTCACTGCGGAGGATGAGTACATAGCTGTCGCTTTAGCATATTCTCAAGTGATTTGGATGAAAAATACTTTGAAGGACTTTGATTTGTTATTTAACAAGATAAAAATACGTTATGCTAATACTGGTGCTATTGACCTCTTTAGAAACCTTATACATCACTCCCGATCTAAACTCATTGAAGTAAGACATCATTTTCTAAGGGATAATGTATTAAAGGGGGAAATCAAGGTAGAGTTTATTTGTACTGAATTGTAGCTTGTTGATATTTTTACTAAATCTTTGAATTATGAGAATTTTAACTTTATTTGTAGAAGATTGGGTATACGTAAGATCTCTGATATTTGAAGAAGTTAGTGATTTAAGTTTTATACTTATTTATGCTTGAACATTGAAGGAATGTTAATTTAATCAAGTCAACACTCCTTTGGATCAATTTAGAAATCAATTTACATAATCTATGCAAAATCAAATGTCTAATGATTTGGTCAGACACCTTCTTTGAGTGGTCAAGTTTAGTCAAACAACCAGAACTTGGGCTAGAACCAAATGATAGAATGTACAAGAATGAACAAGAAAAATGCTCAATTGAATGACGAGGAATATTCCATAAATGTATTTTCCACATATAGCATAATAAATTTAATTAAATAATTACATAAATAATGGGCAATTTTGAGTGATTAGCCCAAAACCACTACATAACCGCGTTGGTGATTTCATCAACCAAGTATATGATTGGACAACTATAAAGATAGGCTTATTTGGATACTTATAATTAAATATGGTACTTAATGGATATATTTCTTATATATATATATATATATACATATGATTGTATTATAATTCTACATAATTTATCCACCTATTTTTGATGGCTTTTCAAGTATTTTTCAAACTTTTAATTTACATTTTTAAATAGTTTAATTTCTTTAATTATTAATGTAGGAGAGATAAAATATAAAAAGATATATACCAATATTGATCTCAAACGAAAGAATACTAGGCGAGGAGAACAATCATTAAGATGGACTTACAAAATAATGCTATTGCAAGTCGTGAAAGAAAAATGGAGGAAAAAAAAAAAAAAAAAGGACTCACTGATGTCATCGCTGAAGTTAGCGAGGAGCTCTCCTCCCGAACATGCTTCTCCTTTGGGATGTTCTCTCATCGAGTGCGCCAACTCCATGAGCCTCTTTTCTCTCTCCTTTCAGCGTCATTTTCTCCCCCAAGCGCACCCTATCAAGTGGTGGCCCAATCGAACCATAGCATGGAATGGGCCCAACGCAGAAAAAGAAAGGAAAAGGAAGGACATGGTGAGAAAATATTGTCCGAAAATGTTAATTTTAATTGAATTTTGATGAGTTTCAAGGCCAATAGAATTCCTAATTTGTTGGTGACGAAAATTCATTTTATACTCAGCAAATGTTGGTCTGTCAAAGTCCACGAGTAGGCCTCATTAGCAAGGGTAAGGGGCATTTTTCATTCTTCATTCATTCCATCCTTCTCGAGCCTCTCCTCTACCTTGCTCCTTTCTCTGAGCCAACGGTCTCCAACGGATATCGATGTCATCTTCTGACTCCACCTTCCGTCTCCAAACATCTCCGTCACCACCACTCCTATGTTCCACTTGTTATCCCTCTTAAGTTTTAATATTAGCATTTTATTTGTCATTTTTTAATTGTATTGATTTTTTCTTTTTCTAATTGCATTGATTAACTCCTGTGACTTCTACTTTAGTTATTGATAAAACAAAATCTCTTTACCACTCCTCTATTCCACTCATCATCTCTCTTAAATTTTAGTTTTAACATTTTTGTTGGTCATTCTCTAATTGTGTTGGTTAACTCTTGTGACTCCTACTTTAGTTATTAATAAAAAAATCTATTTTTATGTAATTGCTTTTCTTATTCTTTAGTTATTCACATGTTTAGCTCATCTTTACTATTTGCTTGATTAGTTTCCATTTGCATTAATTGTTAAATAATTACATCTAATTCTTGAATTTTTATATTAAGTTATGCATGCCAAAAAGTTATAAAAATTTTATGTTACCTCTTTAAATGTTAGTTTAAGATCTACACAAACCTTCATGCCATAAGTCCTCATGGACAAAAATTAAAAATATTTTTACTTTTGGGTCCTCAAATTATTACGATTTAATCCTAAAAAGTTGTTTCTGACTTTCCTCCGTACTTAAAGAAGTCCTATTAGTGTAAATTTTCATGTATTTCTTAGGTAGGTAGATAGGATAGTCCAAGATTTTTCTTAGAATTTTTACATTTTCTAAAAATTATTTTCCTATAAATTATGTTTAGATCCCTATCATCGTGTTTTAGTCCCTATAGACTCATCCTCTCTTTAAAACTCCAAAAAAATATGAATATTTAAAACAAACATTAAAAATACGTCAATTTAGCATAATAAGATGCAGTTTGAAATGTTTTGCCAACCTATAAAATGACTCAAACTTTTATTTTACTCAATTTTATTTTCTTAGGAGTTTGAAAATTAACTTAATGGTCATGATTTTACATTACAAAGATGATTTTATCTATTCATGAATTTCACGAGCAATATTTATGAGTGTGTGTTTATACATATGGTTTCCAGAAAGCATAGTGCTTGAAAATATAGAAATGAGTAACCATTGGATTGAAATCTTATGAACGGAACAATTGCCACTTAAAGTAACGGGATTGATTTTGCTTTACCTCAAAAATCATGGAACTTGCAAAATAAAATTTATGTAAATAGTTTGTATAAATATACTTGCTGATGTAAATAAAGTAAAATATTTAATAATAACAAATATACATTGTAACATCGAAAAATATTCGTTAAAACATAAAATAAAAAAAGTTGTAACTAACACATATTTTGTAACAAGATAATAGTTATATTGTAACAAATATCTAAATATTAAAAATTAATTAATGTATTAGTCAAATAATAAATATATCTATAATACAATTAATGTATTAACACAAAAAGATTAGTAATTAATACCAACATCAGCTATTACATGATGTATTACAATGAATCTTGTAATACGAATATAATGTTATGTTCCACAAAAGATGAAGTATTACAAAAGCATAACACTTACAATTGTAATACAAATAAAGATGGATTTTGCATATTGTAAGATCAGTCGTAAACGTGATTGAATGCTTTGAATGTTGTAATACAAATATCAGGGCACATTGTAATAACAAAAATTAGTTGTGAGTCTGTCTCTTGGTGGGAGAGTATAAAAAATAGCAACAAATAAAAATAAAAGAATATCTCACCATTTTCTAACCCCTGGATGAAGGAAAGTTTAAAACAAAAAAATTGAGTGAATGTCGTGTCATTTTTTTTTTCAAATAAAGTTTTAAGAAAATAAATAAATAAATATTTGATGTATTTTGATTTTTATTTATGTCAATATATTTTAATTTTTCATGAATTTTGATTCTTACCTAATATCAATCGATATATTTTAATTTTTTACCTAAAAAATTAAAACACATCAATTAAAAATTTTCAATTGATGTATTTTGATTTTTCATTTTTCCACGGTAAATAAAAGTTAAAAAATTGATGGAAAAAAATAAAATAACGATTGAAAATCATAATATATTGTACGTTGTAAAATATATTATTCGATGTATTATGATTTTTTATCGGTATCTTAGATCTTATTTAAATTATCCTATTTTTTATGTATATTATTTTATACTCTCGTAGAAATATATTCAACATTAATCTCTAATAAAAAAATATAAGATGAAGAAATCAATGATAATGATAAAATTTAAATCAGATGTATGTGTTAAAAATATATAAAAAAAATAAAAAAATGATGCACAATTAAAAAAAAGAAGAAGTTATCCTAACCCATAGCTACGAGGTAACGCCCCCTTTATATATATATAAATTAGGCCATTATAATTTTGTAATGCATAGAGTTACGTGGTTCGTGTGTGTTTCAAGGAACGTTTGTTGTAATACAAGATTTCTTTTTAATACACTATATTTTTTAATGTAATAGATATGGAAAAGATGGTACACAAAAGCAGCGTGGTTGATAGGAAACGAAAAGATCTATTCAAAAAATAGGAAACCGATGCTACAATAGGTTGCTCATATGTGTAAAAATGAAAGGAAGAGCGGAAGAGTCAAGCAAGGCCACATCGACGAAGGAAGCGGTAGAGATTTTGCAAGGGAAACCATAGGTAACATTCACTAACCAAAAACCCTATAAAATGTATTGAGTTAGTGTTTTACTACGATAGATGATTTCTATAAAAATGCTTTGATGCAATTTTTGACAAATGCATCCAATGTGAGACAATTAGGGTTTCATTAATGAAAATATGCTCAGTGCAATGTAAAGTTATAACAATGAAACATGGACATCATTGGGTATAAATGAGTATCAACTTCTAAGTAGTGTTACATTACGAATGGTATGCAACACAATGTATTGAACTGCACTCCCATGATAAACTACATTCCACTTAGTGTGGTGATGACTGCTGTGAGATTTGCGAATATTCTATATTCAGCAAACAATAAAATGACTCCAATCCAATAAAGAACTTTTTATGAATAATCTTCTTCTACATATATATAAAAAGAATTAAAAAATAAAGACATGATATGTATCTCTTGTTATATGAATAATGTAGATTCTTTTTTTTTATTTTTATTTTTTTGAAAAGGATAATGTAGATTGTTTGTTTTACAAAAATAATACATGCTAGGAGATACAATGGCATCTGGACAAAGCAGCGAGTCATGAAAAAGATCAAACCCAATAGAGCGAGGTGAAAAAGACAATGATAAGAGGTGCAGTGCAAATCAAGTTGATGAAATTGCTGAGGTGCAGACCAAGAATAAGAGAGAGAACGACGGAGCAACAATTAGTGGGCAAACAAGCAAAGTTGATGAAAACATCAGAAATAAAGGTCGTAAATTCAAGTGTTTAATTTATAATATTGACATATTGTGAATGTTTTTTTTTCCGTAAGTTATTGTACAGATATGATGGCATTCCATCCATTGTACTTTATACAATTTAGATAATGGAAGACGTACACGTAAGTGTTATATTCAACCCTTGAAATTCATGGATAAGCATCCATTGTGTGACAAACAACAAGAGCTACTCGAGAAAATAACATTTCATTGACTTATAGGAGTAGCTAAGGTTAACATGGATACATAGGTGTTGAAGTAGAATATTGAGAGATGCAGTGGTGATTGCGTGGTAATTATATAACTTAATTTACTTGAATTAAGTTAAATTTTAACTTAACTTAGAAATAATATATGCATAAATATCTTATTTTACGTTATAGTTGATTTGTTAACTCCGTAAATAATAATTCTATTTTATACTTTAATTGAGAGACAATAATAATTGTAAGTAATTTGAGGTCGCAGATGATAAATCGTACCGTATGTTTAGGACGATAATAAGAGTCCAATGCTTTTGAGATCATTTTGATTGGACTTTCGTAGCATCTTACGAAGTCTGCAAAAGAGCAAAAGCCAAGAAGAAAGGAGACACAAATCCGAACCTTAGATGTCAAATCCGACTGCATAGATGGATCCAGATCAAACGATCGCAGTCCAAAGTCGCAAAAAATCAACTCGATCGGAGTCCTGCAACACCATCTATAAAGCAAAGAAGATAGACTGCTACAATGGTGCCATGTGGCACCATCATAGCCGCCCAAGATTGACACCCCATCCATTGAAGCACTCACTAAGCACTTTATGGGCTGTTGGATTGTCTTCCAACGGCCATAATAGTGCCACGTCGACGCCTACCCCGCACCTTCATCAATGGGGATCCATCCTAGCCATTGGATCCCCATCCAATGGTTGAAGTGGCACGCACGAAAAAACAAACGTGTGACCATCTGTACGTGTAGCACGTTGGTTGGCGCACATGAACTCAAGTGGGAGGCGAGCGTTCGAGGTAGTGGCGAGCGCACAAGAAATTGCGCTGTGCGATCACGATCTAGCAGTGAAGCCAAGCCACGTGGTGCACGGAGGGGTGTCAGATGCGGCGGTGCGACGCATGCGTGAGGCGATGCGTGGTTAAACGTGTCGATATACATTGCTCGATGAGGCGGTAGCACACACATCCTCAGCCGTTGATCATCGCGATAGATCGGCTGAGATCAAACGTGCGTGCGCGCGAGAAAAGTGAAAGCGGTGGAGCGGCGTGCTCTTAGTCGTGTGATCGAGATCAGATGGTCTAGTAGCCGACACGTGGTAGCACCTGAGGCAATGCACATGTATAAGGCGCGTGGGAGGCTATTTAAGGTGAGATCTGATCCGTTGATCTCCCAATCGATGGATCTGATCAATCTAAGGTCATTGCACGAGTTTGGGATCCAAATACTAGCTTTGCCCCTCATTTTAACTATAAAAAAGACCTCAGAGCTCCCATTTGAAGGCATATCTTCCTCCATCTCTCCCTCCAGACATTTCCAAGCTCCCTCTTCCTCTGAGGCATCTATCAAGACCACTTTGGTACATCGCTACTGCTCTCCCCAACCTCTCCAAAGGCCACCAAAGACCACCCTTAGTGCCCTTGTGCTAGTAGACTAGATCGCTATTTCATTTCTAGTAGTTCTAATAGTTTCTTCTAGTTCTAGTTATTTGAACAGCCTGATTGTCATCTGAATGAATTTGCTTCATATATATCTTATTATTCTAGTTCTAGTTAGTTATAAATTAGTATTACAATCAAGTCATTCTACTACCTCCCTGAGTTCAATCAGGACTCTCCATCTCGTTATATTTTATTTGTTTCGACATATTCTTGTGTTATGCTGTAACTTAATTATCTTAAAACACGATCTTACACTCGAGCAAGGGGTAACTATAAATTTCTATTAGGAGATACCTTCGTTGAGTTCTCAAATGATGACAATGGGTTGATGCTAGGGATTCCTTATAGTGGTTATGATGTAAAAGTTAACAAGTCACTCCTATGGACAAGTTACTGTCATGAGAAAATTTTCAAAAAGCAAGGCACATAGACAGGTCATTGTATTCAATCATGCATACACCTTATCACTTCGATGATGATCGGTCGGTTTACATCTTCGTTACATGCTTAATTTGCATGATGTTTATAACTTTTCTCTTCTCGAATTCAGGTTACTCCCAAAATCTTGTTGAACTACAAAGACTTGCTAGAGGACACTAAATACTTCGATTGATACTTGATGGTAGCTATTACGACCTGGTTCCCGAATCCCTACAGGATCCGAGATCGGCTCGCCTCAACTAATCCCAAGACCCAGTCGTCCAACAAGAAATAACCGAAAAGCAGGAAAATAAACCACATTCACTATGCAATGTAACTAACAGTAAAAGCGTACAAGCAGTAAAGGAAAGTAACAGTTGTTATTTCAGTGCATACCACCACAACAACAGGAAAAGTAGAACAAAAGCAACAGTAACGGGAACAGTAACAAAAAGGTTTGAAACTCACTACAGCAGAAAAGAGAGTACAACAGGAGTACTGAACAACTACGGCTAGGCTCGACCGGGCCCAGCACCCTCTGCAGCTGGTAGCTTGGGTTGCTTAACACGTGGACCTAAACAGTGTTATGAGAAAATAGAGTCAGCGAACGCTGAGTAGAGTGGTAACCAAATTAACTAAAGCAGTAAAAAGGTAGCAGGTATATTTATCCTTTTCCATGTTATTTATTTTACAGGTAATTTCTTTTCACCCCATTGGTTTACTTTCATATTTCTTTCTTGATCTTGCATGTTCCTCGTGGGAACGATCTTGATTGCAGTCTTTTCCAAAGAGTAAAAGGTACATGTGGTGCTCTTCTGGCTGGGAGAGTCCCCCGTGGTAGTCCTACACCCAGTCAACCACCTCGAGGTTATTGACTGACGTAGTGGTGACTACAGCATGCGCGATAAGCGCATGGGTAGCTACCCTGCACTGGCACGTGGTCAGTCGTTTCCGCTAGTGGGTACACCCTAAGTACAACACAGAACAGTATAGGGCCTAGCCCTCTTAGAAATAGGGGTCTAGCCCCTCAGAACCAAACAGGAGTTTTGCCCCTCCACAGTTCGCCCACCCTTGTCTGACTACCCTGGTTTGCCCAGAGGGCCTAACAAGTCAGTGTAGAATGGCTAGTTGAACCTACACTAGTAGCTCCCTCCCTACACTAGTAGCTCACCTCGATACTGCATACGCGAGGGCTGACAGGAGTCGGTGTAGAGTGGTCAATCCTAACCCTGGGTCACAACCCAAGGGAGGCTAGCTCCGCTCTGTACTAAGGGGGGATAGTTGCTCTCCTTGGTACCACGTACACAAGGACTAGCACACTTCCCGTCTACCATTCCAGGTTTCCAACCAACCATAGGAGTTCTACTCCTAATTCCTCGTAGGGTTCATGCTCATATTCACTATATTATTCCAATCCAAGTTTCATCTTTCACCATTCATTTCTCGTTATACACAGGCAGCTCATATTTCCATAATTTAATACATGCAACAAGTGATATCACAGGTAATTGTTTAGCTATCTCAGGTAGCTCATATTCTAACAGGCAGCTCGTATTCATTAACAGGCAGTTGCTAACAATTTAGCTCATTCATTTATAAATACAATTTCAATTATGCAAACAATCTGTTCAACCATTTCTCGTCCTAGGGTTCATGCCACATCCTAGGTTTTCAGTTGTCTAATTTTCATAGATGCATTCATATTTTATAAGTATAACAGGGGTGGACTACTCTACCAGACAATCCGGGAGTACTGGGGGATTGAACTGCAGGCCCACGTGCCTTTGCAAGCCCCATACATGCAATAGGTCGAAGTCCTATACCAAGGAACACACCACAACGGAAGGTTCAGAATAGTATATAAAGGTTTCTAATACATAGAGGAATTCACAAGGAAACCATATATACTTTGTTTGTGCAAAACAGATCCCGATCGGACCCTAAACGGGTCAAAAACGTGTCTGTAGACCAAATCAGACATCTAGAAACAAGTCTAGATGTCTTAAAAGTCACAGAGACTCACCTCAAGCTCCTGTGATGATCTCAGATGCCCAGGACTCCACCGTGATCTTCTGGAAGTAGTTCCAGACGTCTGACCAGTCCTCCGATCGTCTGGGAACGTCTCCAGTTGATTGGTAAGCTATTTAGATGTCCGAAAAGCATGGAAGTGAATGCCGCGCACCTTCCTAAAGCTGCTCCTGCGCATGACAGAGTTGCACTTTCTTTTAGCCAAACAGATCGCACCTGCGGTGCAGCTTGCATGGCCATAACTACGAGGAAGATGTACCTTTGCGATACACCTGCTTTCAGACGTCTGGTGTTGACGCCAGATTTCCATCCAGTCGTCCAGAAGGCACTCCAAACGTCTGATACTGGAAAACTCCAGTACCAGATCGTGCTCCTGCTCTTCTCGCCGCGCTCCACCGCGGCTCCTTCTGCTTCGCTGCAGCTCCGACTGCTGTAGAATCTTGGGGACGACGCCTTAACGTTCTCCTCCTGCACGCGTCGTGGTAGCTGTGCGAACCTCTGGCGAGCTTCCACGAAGCTTTGCGACCTCGATCCTCTCCTTCTCCTCACGCCCGCTCCTCCTCGCTCTCGCTCTCTCTCTCTCTCTCGCGCGCCTCAGCTCATGACAGTGGAGTGGAAGGTGGTGGTAGTGGTGGAGTGGAGAGGAGAGGAAGGGGGTCTCTTTTATAGTCGAGGGGTTATGGTTCGATGGGGGAAAAAGAAGAGGGAAGGAGAGAGAGGAGAAGAGTCTACGCTCTGCCTGCGTGTAGATCGCAAGGTGCGTACAGATTTTTCAATTTCCAGATGTCCGGGAAGGGGTCCAGACGTCTGGCCAGACGTCTGACTGACATTCCAGACGTCTTAAAAGACCCAAATCAGAATGGGTCTTTACATCATAACAAACTTAGAGGAAGTTTCGTTCCCGAAACTTGAGCTAGCTAGGGTGTGGAAAAAGGATATAAAATGCATAACACACTTAAAGAGGATTGAAGTCGGTCTGAAAAGACGTACCCTCAAAAAGCTCTGGGTACCGCTCTCGCATCGCCGCCTCAGGCTCCTAGGTAGCCTCCTCGTACCACTGGCTCCTCCACAAAGCCTTCACTAGGGTTACCTACTTTTGTCTCAGACTCCGGACGGCTCTGTCTAGCATCTGCACTGGTCTCTCGAGGTAGGTTAGGTCGTCACCTACCTCGACACTCTCGTGGCTCAAAATGTGACTGGGATCGGTGACGTACTTCCTGAGGTTGGACACGTCGAATACGTCATGCACACCTGAAAGCTGGGGAGGAAGGGCAAGCCTGTAAGCAACGGGTCCTACCCACTCCAGGACCTCAAAGGGCCCCACAAACCTCAGTGCAAGCTTCCCCTTCACCCCAAAATGATGTAGGCCCTTCATGGGCGAAACACGGAGAAAGATGTGATCCCCAACCTCGAACTACACCTCTCTGCGTTTCCGATCAGCATAACTCTTCTGCCTGCTCCTGACAGTGCGGAGTCGTCTGTGAATCTGCTCTATCACCTCCTAACTCTGCCGGATCAGCCTGGGGCCAACCTCCCACTTGGTCCCCACCTCAACCCAACTCAAGGGCGCAGTACACCTCCGTCCGTACAGAGCCTCGTAAGGTGCCATGCCGATGCTCGAGTGATAACTGTTATTATATGCAAACTCTGCCAGGGGTAAGTGCTCCTCCCAAGAGCCTCTCCAGTCTAGTACACAGGCACGTAAAAGATCCTCAAGTGTCTGAATAGTGCGCTCTGACTGTCCGTCCATCTGGGGGTGGTACGTGGTACTAAACCTCAATCGTGTCCCCAAAGCCTGCTGAAACTCAGCCCAAAACTGTGAAGTGAAACGGGTATCCCTGTCGGATACAATCTCATGTGGAACTCCGTGCAGGCGTACCACATCGCGAATGTATCTCTTTGCCAACTATGCTGGTCCCAAGTGACTCGGATCAGCAGGAAACGTGCCATCTTCATCAACCTGTCCACTATCACCTAGACTACGTCGTGTCCTCGCTGGGTAACGGGTAGACCCACCACCAATTCCATGGTGTTGCTCTCCCAATTCCACTCTAGCACAGGAAGTGGCTGCAACGGCCCTACAGGCCTCTGGTGCTCGTCCTTTACTTGCTGGCACACCAAACACTACTGCACGAACTCACCCACATCCCGCTTCATCCCTCTCGACCAAAAGTCGTGTTTTAGATCATGATACATCTTTGTGTTCCTGGGATGTATGGTGAATCTGGACATGTGCGCCTCCGTCAGGAGCTCTCTCAACAGCTCCTTGTCCCTGGGAATGCACACGCATCCCTTCATGTGCAGCACCTTGTCTGTAAAAGAGAAGTCTCCTGACAGCACTCTGTCTCGCAACATCTGTAGGTACTGATCTGTCATTTGTCCTGCGATAATCCGGTCTATTAGCTCTGGTCGCGTCTGTCGTGTCACTGTCACTGCCCCACAATATCCCTGCGGCTCTTGGGGTCACCAACTGCCCAACTCTTCCATAAGTCTCCAACTCTGTGCCTGTAAACTAGCCAAGTGGGCAGGTGCGTTCTAGCTCAAGGCGTCAACCACCACGTTGGCTTTCCCTGGATGGTAGGAGATGCTGCGGTCATAGTCTTTCAGGAGCTCTAACCAACGTCACTGTCTCATGTTAAGCTCCTTCTGATCAAACAAGTACCTGAGGCTCTTATGATCTGTGAAAATCTCAAGGGTCTCACCGTAAAGGTAGTGCCTCTATGTCTTCAGTGCGAAGATAATAGTTGCCAGCTCTAAGTTGTGGGTAGGGTAGCTATGCTCATGGGGCTTCAGTTGTCGTGAAATATAAGCGACAACGTGACCCCGCTGCATGAGCACACCCCCTAACCCTTGCAACGAAGCGTCCGTGTAGACCATAAAACTGCCACTACTATCTGGGATGGTGAACACAGGAGCTGAGGTTAGTCTCTCCTTCAACTCTTGAAAACATGCCTCACAAGCATCTGTCCAGGCAAAGGGCATGTCCTTCCGAGTCAACTGAGTCATAGACGCGCAATCTGTGAGAATCCCCTGATAAACTGTCGATAGTAACCTGCCAGTCCCAAAAAGCTATGTATCTCTGTCACTGTACGTGGCCTCTCCCACCTGTGTACGGCCTCCACCTTGGTTGGATCCACAGCCAAACCATCCCCTGAGATCATGTGGCCTAAGAAAGTCACCTGCCTCAGCCAAAACTCGCACTTACTATACTTGGCATATAGCCTGCGTCATCTTAAAGTGTCTGGAATCATCCGTAAATGCTGTCCGTGCTGTGCCTGATCCCACGAGTATACGAGCACGTCGTTGATGAATACCACCACAAATTGATCCAGATACGATCTAAAAACCCGGTTCATCAAATCCATAAAAGCAGCGGGGGCGTCGGTCAGCCCAAACGGCATGACCAAAAACTCGTAGTGTCTGTACCAGGTGCGGAAAGCTGTCTTAGAGACATCGGTCACCCTGATCCTCAACTGATGGTAGCCTGACCTTAAGTATATCTTAGAGAATACCATGGCACCTCGCAACTGGTCAAAAAGGTCATCAATTCTCGGCAGCGGATACTTATTTTTGATGGTGACCCTATTCAGCTGTATGTAGTCCTCACAAAGTCGCAGGGTACCATCCTTCTTCTTCACAAATAACACAGGGGCTCCCCACGGGGACGCACTGGGCCTCACAAAGCCCTTCTCCAATAGGTCTTGTAGCTGTGACTTGAGGTCTCGCAGCTCAAGTGGCGCCATCCAGTACGGTGTAGTAGAAATGGTGCTGGTCCCCGATACCAGTGAGATCTCAAATTTGATCTCACGCTCGGGCGGTAGTCCTGGCAGCTCCTCTGGAAATACGTCGGGGTACTCACAAACCACCAGAATGCTCTGAAAATCAGTCACGGGGCTAGGCTCTGCCACTACACAGGCTAGGAAGCCCTCACACCCTTGGCTCAAAAGTCTCGTTGCCCGAAGCGCAGATATACACCTGAAACCTCCGTCCACCAGCTGTTCGTGAAACTCAAAGGAAGGCATCTCCGGTATGGAGAGGACGATCTTCCTCCCAAAACGGTCCACCAAGGCGTGGTAGGCAGATAGCCAATCCATCCCTAGAATCATGCCAAAATCCTCCATCGGTATCACGATCAGGTTAGCGGGGAGGCTGTGTCCCTCTATATTGACCTCACAATCCGTGTAGACCTCTTCAGCCACAAATAGCTGGCTACCTGGTCCTCTGATCACAAACAGATCCTCTAACAGCACACTGTCTTATCCTAAGCTGACAGCAAAACTCGCAGCGACAAAAGAGTGTGTGATTCCAGAATAAAAAAGTCTGTAAACTAATCTGCCGAAAATGGTAACCATACCTGCCACCACTGAACTGGAAGCCTTGGCGTCTCTATGTGTTAGGGCGTTGATATGCCCCTCAGCTCTCGGTGCAGAAGAAGTAGCCACACTCTGGGTCGGGCGAGCAGCTGCTGGTTGGTACCCTCTTCGTGACTGCTGTCCTCCCCCATGTGCCTGGGGACCACGACCACCAGCTTGGCCTCCAGCGCTCAGTGCGGGGAGCATCTACTGTGCTCCAGCCCTAGATGGGCAGTCCCTCCTGATGCGGCCCGACTGGCCACACTGGTAGCAGAGGGGAACTCGACTCCCTCCCTCGGTAGGTCCCTGCTGACGGCTGGGAAGGGGTCTAGTGCTGGCAGCTGGCCCCTGTCTAGGGCCCCTAAAGGCCACTAACGGCCCCGCAAAACGAGACGACTCTCCTGTAGGTGCTGCATGCCTCCTCTCTCATCGGCCCTGAGAGTACTCTAGCTGATAGGGCCTCTTCCGTCCGTTGTAGGTGTCTCGCGCGGCCGGGTTGGTCTCCTCGTATGTCATGGCTGCCTCCACCACTCTTGAGAAGGTGCGCAGCTTCAGGGGTTTGACATACCCCCGAATAGCAGGCCAGAGCCCCTCAGTGAACCTCCATAGGCTCTCCTCCTCTGCAGCTACGGCTGTCGCAGCAAAACGTGACAGCTCCAGGAAGCACGTACGATACGCGCTAACAGTCATCGTCCTCTGGCGGAGAGTGTGGAACTCTCGCCTCCTTTGGTCCTGCCAAGTCTGCGGAAGGTACTACTCACAGAAGAGGGTCACGAACTAGTCCAATGTCGACTCTCCCCTCTCCTGGCCTTTGACTGCCCTCCACCACCTGTGTGCCGCACTCTCCAACTGGTACGTGGCAAAGGCCACGTGGCACTCCGCAGGGGGGCGAAGGGTGTCAAACACCTTCTCTATCTACTCCAGTCAGTCCTCTACCTCAGACGGGTCTTCATCCCCCTTGAAGGAGGGGGCTTCAGCTTTCGGAACTGTCCGAAAAGCTCGTGGTGCAGCTGTAGTGGGGGAACGGCCATGCTTCCAGGCAAGGAGGGCTCGTGCTCGAAAGTGTCAGAGTGTGGTGGGGGCGGTGGAGGACCACCCCCTCCCCCTCCTGCTTGTCCAGCGCTACGGCGGTCTCTCAGTCCCATCGAGGACTCCCCCTCCATGTCCTTAGGGGGAGGTGCTCGTGGAGGTTGGTGGAGCTCCTCTCGCACTGTCTCTGATCAGCTGAGCGAGGTCCTAGGCCTGAACGCCTGGGAGAAGTGGCGGGTCAACTGGCACCTCGGGCCCGGCACGTCCACCCCTCCGACCTCATCCATGACCTCGTCTGGGCCCGCCTCGAGAACTCCTCGACGAGGCATCTCCTGTAAGGAGATGCAGAAGAAAGAATGAAAGGGGTCAACTCTATCGAACTTCTACGAAAAGGGACTCAGAACAGATGTTAAGCGATACGTTGTGGTGGCTACCCATAGTTACATGCACATGAATGGTCATTTTCAAGCTAGTTGGTTAATTTCTCGGAACGACCTTGCTCTGATACTATCTTGTTACGACCAGGTTCTCGAATCCCTACAGGACCCGAGACCGGCTCGCCTCGACTAATCCCAAGACCCACTCATCCAATAAGAAATAACTGAAAAGCAGGAAAATAAACCACATTCACTATGCAACGTAACTAACAGTAAAAGCGTACAAGTAGTAAAGGAAAGTTTCTCTCCTTGAAACCACGTACACAAGGACCAGCACACTTCCCGTCTACCATTCCAGGTTTCCAACCAACCACAGGAGTTCTACTCCTAATTCCTCGTAGGGTTCACGCTCATGTTCACCATATTATTCCAATCCTGGTTTCATCTTTCACCATTCATTTCTCGTTATACACAGGCAGCTCATGTTTCCACAATTTAATACATGCAACAAGTGATATCACAGGTAACTATTTAGTTATCTTAGGCAGCTCATATTCTAATAGGAAGCTCGTATTCATTAACAGGCAATTGCTAACAATTTAGCTCATTCATTTATAAATACAATTTCAATTATGCAAACAATCGGTTTAACTATTTCTCGTCCTAGGGTTCATGCCACATCCTAGGTTTCCAGTTGTCTAATTTTCATAGATGCATTCATATTTTATAAGTATAATAGGGGTGGACCACTCTACTAGACAATTTGGGAGTACTTGGGGATTGAACTGTAGGCCCACGCGCCTCTGCAAGCCCTAGACACGCAACAGGTCGTAGTCCTATACCAAGGAACACATTATAATAGAACATTTAGAATAGTATATAAAGGTTTCTAATACGTAGAGGAATTCACAAGGAAACCATAGATATTTTGTTTGCGTAAAACGGATCTCGATCGGACCCTAAACGGGTTAAAAACGTGTCTGCAGACCCAAATCAGACGTCTGGAAACAAGTTTAGATGTCTTAAAAGTCACAGAGACTCACCTCAAGCTCCTGTGATGATCTGAGACGTCCAGGACTTTGCCGTGACCGTCTGGAAGCAGTTCTAGATGTCTGACTAGTCCTCTGGTCGTTTGGGAACGTCTCCGGTCATCTGGTAAGCTGTCCGGACATCCAAAAAGCATGGAAGTGAATGCCGCGCACCTTCCCAAAGCTGCTCCTACGCTTGACAGAGCAGCACCTTCTTTTAGCCAAACAGATCACACTTGCGGTGTGATTGCACAACAAACTCCACCAATAAATATGCTATCTTGTGTTATTTCCTAACATTACCTATGCATTTTATATAGCCATACCTGCACTTGCAAATAGACACCTGCATGCATTTATAAAGAGGGGAGGAGAGTGAGAATAATTGGTCATCTAATCCACTTCTATTAATTAAGATTTTCTTAAGTGCAGCATTGCAATTTCACCATTTTTCATTTTTTTTATTTTTGTATTTTCCTTTTTCTCGTGCGGCTGCAAGGCATGGTGTGTGCTCCTCTCCGCACCTCTCCTCCTGCCAGTAGCATGGCAGGGTGCCTACACCTCTCCTCGCCATTCCTCCTGCCTGCAGCATGGCATGTGGGGCATGCCCTCCCTCTTTAAAACTCCTTGCTCTCTCCCTTGCTGCGGAGAGCATCGACATTCTAATCACCCTCACCCTTAGTTAGTCGTTGGCCAATCTCCTCCCCTCTCCCTCTCCATACACAGTTCCTCTTCTCACAAGTTGAGAAGAGGCACACCGTGTGTAGGAGAAAACCCACAGCAGTCTCAGACCACCACTGTGAGTTCCACCAACGCCCAGCTCTTTCGTGAGCAGGTGGGCGTGGTGGCTTCGCATTTTGTTTCGCTGCATTTCGTCTCCTCTGCCATTAGCCAGAGCTTCAAGCTCTCAAGCTCTGAAGCTCCAACTCGCCGTGCACCTGCCTGCAGACTCTGCCAGTCGCTGCGCGCAACCTCTTCCTACGCACGCAGGTGCTCCATAGCGTGCCCGCACACGCAAAACCGACCCCAACCGATCGCCAGACCGCGCGCTCATTGTAGCCCACTGTAGCGCGCGGTCTGCGCGATATTGTAGCCACCAGCAAGTTTCTCACTTAGCCGGTGGCGCGGTGCTCTCTCTCCCCGCCTGCAACCCGCGCCAGCCGGTCACTGTGCCTCACCCGCCCGCAGTGTTGTGCGCTGCACTCCGCAGCACGCTGCGCCTCACCCGCCTGCGTAGCAGAGCGGTGCACTTCACTTGACCACGTGCGTGTGCTCTCTCTCCTGCGCCCGTGCACTCCCGCACATCCAGACGTCGGGTCAGCATGGCAGATGACTTTTTTGCTGCGCTCCCCTCCTCCTTCAGCTGGTACACACACACACTCATACACTCTCGCATACACATATATATATCCACTCACATACTCTTATCCTTACATAAATATATATACATATTTATATATATATAAATATATATATACATATATATATCTATATACATATACATCTATATATACATATATAGTTATAGATATATATACACATATAAATACCTACATATACATCCACTTACCCATATCCATCTATACACCTCATGGTCGGGCATGTTTCGCATGTAAGAAATCGGGGTTACAAGTAACCCGTCATCGTAGTTGCAAAACACATCGATCAGATAAAATTTATATCGAAACTCCAAGGGAGTCCCGGGTCGAACACAGGGAGGAGACGTTTACTTTACTTGAAAATCGTGCTTCGTTTTGTTTCTTTTTGGTATTTTGGGGTTTTGTTATTTTTTTGTATTTTTGAAATAAATGAAAACAAGCAAACGTATCACAAGATATAGATGTGGAACAAAAATGGTATATATATTAATCCAATGTCTATTACAATCTACTATGAAAGCATAAAAAGAGAGGGAGGTGAGAGGAAATCTCCCGAATCGGCTGTTCGGCGAGACGATAGCGCCTGGCGAAAGCTCGGACGAAGGAGGTGAGGAGCAGGACGACTAAGGTGAGATGCTGGAGGACGTTAGGTTGAGGTAAGCTTCGACGTAGCTTCCGAATGGAGGTGAAAAGATGGAGTTGATCTGCTACTAGAATGCAAGTGGGAGGACGGCTCCAAGGTGACCTATGAAGGGAGATGGGAAGTTAAAGGAGTATTTGGTGGGGCAGTGGTTTGCTACACTAATAGTCACCTTGGGAGCTTGAGAACAAGCTCTAATGGAGCATTGGTAGGCTTGCTAGAGCTTGGGAGTAGGTGGGAGTAGAGTAGGTAGAGATGGCTTGGAAGAGAGGGGGTGTAGGTCCTTTTATAGTGGAGGAGAGGAGGTAAAAATAGGTATGGGGCCATTAGTGACATCCAGACCGTCGCTGGAAACGTCGTTGTAGGCAGCTCATGGCTGCTGGCTCCCACAGCTGGCTTTGCTGGCATGTGATGAATTACCAACGGCTGTAAGCGTCGCTGTAGTCCACCTCACGCTGTGCTAGCGCCGCGCTCCTGCCTTGCCGCGCTGGCGTTGCGCTGTTGTGCGTGTGCGGTGCTGCGTGCGTGTGCTGGCAGCCAGGGCTGTGCCACGTGGCGTAGTCTGGGCTGTCCATCTTCTTCTTGTTGTTGGGGTTGCTACAGAGGTCGAATTGAGTTGATTTTTGTGCCGTTAGGCTGCGATCGTCGATTCGAATCCATCCACGCAGTCAGATTTATCATTTGAGGCTCTGAGTTATGTCTCATAGTCCCTTGGCTGTTGATCTTCCTCGGATTGCATATGGTGCTATGGGACTCTGATCGAAACGATTTCAGAGGCGTTGGACTCCGATCGTCGTCTTGATCAGATCCGTATAGTTGGATCGTCAATCCAAGGCTCCAAAATAAATATGCTTCTGTCCTAACCACAAAAAATACGTAATTAACCTAAATTATATACAACTACTCTAAATGAAGAATGATGCATGTTATGAAATATTTATAACATGAAATGTAAATCTATGCCTAGGAACATGCATGAATAGGCATTTTACCCTCAACAAATGTGTTTACATCATATCCCCATACCTATCTTTTGCTAGTCCCTAGCATAATTAAACATATGCTTTGTATAAAAGTAGAAATAGGATTAGATCACTTAGGCCTAAGTTGTTTATTAACAATAGAAAATTTCAACTAAGGTCCTAAACTACGAAAACTCAATAGTACCCGGGTGTCTGTTAGAATGCAGACCGCCCAAGTTCTCGCCTTATTTGAGAAGGGATGATATATATATATATATTTTATTTTTCTTCTTTTCTAATTTTTTTTGTACTTTTTGGAGTTCGAGAGTTTTGGGATAACTTTTTATGGCTACCCGACCCGCCCAAGACTCGAAAAGGACTCTAAGTACTAAGCATCTTTGTGAAAAAGTGATAGACTCACAAAACGGTCATTAAGACGAACTCGGGTTTCTACGACCCTAGGTGACCTTGCCTGAAGGTTTATCTTTACGATCGATACTTTCTCCCTATTTTCTTTTATATGGGGTCAACATAAGGGCGAACCTAGTGTATATCTCCCCAATTTATTCTACTTCCCTACTTCTTCCCTAGGTATTTTGGGAATTATTGTGCATTTTTTTTGTTGTGAGTTGGGTTCTGGACAACCGGCCAATGAGCTGTTACCACTGACAACTTGCCAGTCATACTCGTGCGGTGAAGTGTGATTTTATTTTATTTCTTTATTTATTTTTTACTTTCTCCTTTCTTTTTTTTTCTTTCTCTATTTTTTTTTTTAAGTAGGTGGCTTTCTTGATCTAAGATTTACCTAAAGGCAGTACAATGAAAACGGTCTTGTGGCTAGGCTCTGGACAACCGGACGATGAGCTGTTACCATTGACAACTTGCCAGTTATACCACCCAAGTCGGTCCATTAGCTACCCAATTTCCGTAAAAATCGTCGGAAAGTGAGTCAGTGTAAAAAAATGTGTATAGATGCTTAGGCTTAAAGTCCCCACAAATTAGAGGGCGGGTTGATAAGTCGCATACTTATCATCCCAAATTATTTACCAAATTAAAATAAATTTTAATTGGTGAGGACTCGAGACTAAGTCCACATTCGAGTGGACACCCGGGCTAATTAAGCCCGAAGACCTGAAGAGTCTAAGTGTTTAGGTCATCTCGTATAATTTCCTAAAGTTAATAACTTCCAAATGCCTAAGTTCTCTTTTCATAATTTCTTTCTTTTTTTTTTATTATTTTTTAAATTTTCAATTTTTTAAAATTTTATAAGAAACTAAAAGAAATTCTACGAAGTTAACATAATGATTTCAGGAATTGATTATCCACCCCCATGCCTAAATGATACAATGTTCTCATTGTAAAAATAAAGACATGAAAAGGGCAGAGTAAACAGAATATCACCTGAGTGTCGTGAAAATCTGGTCAACTCCGCAGAGAGAAGAGTGTATACACACGCGCTAAGTTTAATTCCTTTAGCTAGGCATAACATACATACAAAGAAGAAATTGAGAATTCACAAGTGCGGGTCAGAGTCAAAATCAAAAGGTTGATCTTGAAACCCATCCACAGAAGATGTCAACAGATGTGGACGAGATTATGGTGCAGACCCATGCCTCAGGGTCGAGTGGTTTTCAGGTTTTGGATGAAAATCACCTAGAACCGAAGGTTGTTGTGTTTGCGGGGTCGGGCCTGCGGTTTTGTGGTGTGCAACCTAAGACCAAAATGGCGGACAATAGGTAGATCTGGTTCACTAGTTTCAGATCTCCGCTTAACATTCAACTCAAAAAAATAATCAGTTATTCCAGGCTTGGGTCGCTCGTGAAAGATATCATATGGGTCCGTAAAGAAGATGGGTGGTTTTGGGTCAATAGGTACCCTTTTGTCCAAAATCAAACTTCCCTCAGAATTAGCCTCCCAAATTTTTATTTCAACAATTCTATCCTCCAACATTAAGGGCTCAGGCTTCGGGACCTGTAGCATATTATTCACCCCATATGATTCTCCCAAGTCCAAAAATCATGGTTGAGTCAAGATTGACTTGGGCACAAAGATCTCAGAAATCATCTCTTCGAGGTGCAGATGAGGACTGGGGTCACTGATTGAATCATCAAGATTCGGATCCTCCAAGTTAACCCCAACCGAATCCAAATATTCAATGAATGGGCTATTAAATGGTTCATCAAATTCCTCATGCCCGTTTGTCTCACTAAAATCATTTTTCTTATGTTCATGTCTGACTTGGGGATCTCGGGTGAATCAATTGGTTCATCCTCAAATGGTTGCTCTAGCCCAACTTGGTCATCCCCGATCTCAGAAAATGTATCCCCCCCAATAGGCGCCTTAGCAGGTTCAGACATTGGCTCTCCTGAAGGGGGCTCATCTTGAGAATCATCTCAGGATTTGACTAGGACAACCACAAATTTCATCCTTAACCTCGACAGCTTCCCAAGTAGAAACTCACCCAGGTCCCTATCCCTAACACTTTGGAGCAAATCCAATAGAGAACTATTAAGTTCATCAATCATTTTGATCATAGGCTCCAGTGCTTCAGTGTATGGTGTTGGCTGGGCTTCTAAAGATTGTATGGTGTTCCTCAAATTAGCCAACACTCTATCTTGGATTTGGTTCACCTGAACCGACTGGTTCGATTCAGGTTTGGGTGGGTTTGGGTTGAATCTAGGGGAGTTAAGATGTCGAGGTTCTCAGGCCCTTCCTTGAAAGTAGGTCATTTTAGGTTGTTTAAAGGATGGTGGCGACCTATATTCAGTAGAATACTGGGGAGGGTAGGTGTTGTAATCATGATTTTCTTCCTGATTGTACATCGGGTTGGAATGGTCATCAAAGAATGAAGATCCATAATCATTATAGCTCTGGGAAGGATAATAATCATAGTCTTGTTGTCCAGGGTTAAGCCCTGGACACCGAGGTCCGGATTCATATCCCCAATCAAAGTCATCCCGGCTAGTGGATGGGTAATTACAAGTCAAGTTGGGATAGTAATCATCTTGGGGATAAGTGGTGGTAGGAGGATAGGATGTGAAATGTGTGTAGGATGTGGAAGGGTACATGGTGAAGTAAGGAGGGAAATCAGGAGAGAAAGGAGCCCTGCAACACAAAAATGCAAGCCTGTCCTTAGGTTGGGTAGCTTAAAGGTCTATAGACTCTCAGAATCCGTCTTAAGATTATGGATGATTTACTCTACTTATATCCAGGCAATCCAACCAGTTAGGAGGGATTGGGAAGAAGGCTCTTCCTCTGGCTTGCGCCTCCAGTTCCTAGTGTAGCCCCCAGCCGCGGTCGTTTGACGCTACTCCCCTCGCTAGACATCAGATTGACTAGTATAAGCAGGTTAATCGTGAACAATCTCAATCTGGATCCCAATGAGCGAACTAGTCCTTAGGGCCAACGTCTAATCAATTTTAGTTAGGCTTGGGACAATGGTGCTTCAGGAATGTGATGGGCCCTTTAGATGGGTTGTGCCCTTAATGATCAGTTAAAATGTGTGTGTGTGCACAACCAGGGTTTGCAAACAAGGTTATTTGATGATGTGTCTTTTAGAGTTTAACCTTGTTTAGTATCTTTTAGGGTTTAATCTCAGGTATATTCAATCAAGTTTAGGAAAACACTCCAAGTTTTGCAAGCACTGGTATATTCCTTTAGAAATCAAAGAAAAAAAATGTGGAGTGCCTGGTTCAGCCCTAAGAATCAACCCTAAGTGGCAAGCTACTTGATGAATCGCTTTTATCTTAAGTGGTGCGGCCCAAACAGTTCAATCAATTGGCCTATTGCACCACTTAGTTAAGGCACACAGAAATTTTTGACCTATTCAAATTTCTACTCACTTATTTGTGTGTTGAATTAAGTGTATTGGGTCCACAGGTCAGATCTCGGTTAAGTGGTAGAATCGATGTGATTGTGAGCCTTAGGGTGAGAAGTTGTGGGTGTTAAGTGTGTAGCTTTCAAAAAATCCCACAATTAGATAACACTTTTTTTTTTCAATTTTTTATTTATTTATGTGGATGGCGAGGTGAGTGGAGGTGGCAAACAAACAATCAAATCTATCCTAGGGTTTATAAAAAGCACCTAAGTTGATTTGGGTTTGAGTTATTCGGTTATGGAATGAAAACTAAGGTGGGGGTGGTGTGGGGGACACTTACAGAACACTCTACCCGCACTTTACTCTGGTTTACTGCACTTGGATCTCCATGCTGGGGTACCTGCAAGACAGTAGATTAAAGAGAAGTAGGGTTAGTGCTGTGTAAATGCAAAGAAACACAATAAACAATAAAGTAATTTCTATTGCCTCCCCAGCAACGGCGCCAAAATGGTCAGGCGTGTTTCGCGTGTAAGAAATCGGGGTTACAAGTAACCCGTCGTCGTAGTTGCAAAACACGTTTATCAGATAAAATTTATATCGAAACTCCAAGGGAGTCTCGGGTTGAACACAGGGAAGCGACGTTTACTTTACTTGAAAATCGTGCTTCGTTTTGCTTCTTTTTGGTATTTTGGGGTTTTGTTATTTTTTTGTATTTTTGAAATAAAAGAAAACAAGCAAACGTATCACAAGATAGAGATGTGGAACGAAAATGATATATATATCAATTCAATGTCTATTACAATCTACTATGAAAGCATAAAAAGAGAGGGAGGTGAGAGGAAATCTCCCGAATCGGCTGTTCGGCGAGACGACGGTGCCTGGCAGAAGCTTGGACAAAGGAGGTGAGGAGCAGGACCACGGAGGTGAGATGCTGGAGGACGTCGGGTTGAGGTAAGCTTCGGTGTAGCTTCGGAATGGAGGTGAGAAGACAGGGTTGATTTGTTACCGGAATGGAGGTGGGAGGACGGCTCCAAGGTGACCTATGAAGGGAGATGGGAGGTTGGAGGAGTATTTGGTGGGGCAGAGGTTCGCTACACTAATAGGCACCTTGGGAGCTTGAGAACAAGCTCTAATGGAGCGTTGGTAGGCTTGCTAGAGCTTGGGAGTAGGTGGGAGTAGAGTAGGTAGAGATGGCTTAGAAGGGAGGGGGTGTAGGTCCTTTTATAGTAGAGGAGAAGAGGCAAAAATAGCTATGGGACCATTAGTGACGTCCAGGCCGTTGCTGGAAATGTCGCTGTAGGTAGCTCATTCCCGCCGGAGCCCATAGTTGGCTTTGCTGGCATGCGATGAATTATTGACGGTTGTAAGCGTCGCTATATGTCCAGCTCATGCGTCGCTATAGTCCACCTCACGCTGCGCTGGCGCTGCACTACGTGCATGCGCGCCTGTGTGCCCGCGCGCGCACCCGCACTATTGAGTGCGTGCGGTGCTGCGTGCATGTGCTGGAGGCCTGGGTTGCGCCATGTGGCGCAGTCTGGGCCGTCCATCTTCTTTTTGTTGTAGGGGCTGCTATGGAGGTCGGATTGAGTCGATTTTCGCGCCGTTAGGCTACGATCGTCGGCCCAAATCCATCCACGTGGTCGGATTTATCATTTAAAGCTCCGAATTATGTCTCCTAGTCCGTTGGCCGTTGATCTTCCTCAGACTGCATATGGTGCTATGGGACACCGATCGAAGCGATTTTAGAGGCATTGGACTTCGATCATCATCTTGATCAGATCCGTATGGTTGGATCGTCAATCCATGGCTCTGAAATAGATATGCTTCTCTCCTAATGATGAAAAAGATGCAATTAACCTAAATTATATACTACTCTAAATGCCGAATGATGCATGCTATGCAATATTTATAACATGAAATGCAAATCTAAGCCTAGGAACATGCATGAATAGGCATTTTACCCTCAACAAATGTGTTTACATCACCTCACAAACACCACCTATATTCTCGTGCACTCGCCGCTCCACCGCGCATCATATTGCGGGAATATTCGCACCAGTTGCTGATATTCCCCGACATCCGCGCAAAGCGAGTGCCTCCACCCTCACTCCCACACATCCATTCCACATTTCACGCGGCACTCAGTCTTGTTGGTTGCGTCTTGCTAGATGTAGACCAACTTGACACCGTGTTACATTCCATCTCCACTTCCACCTCCACCCCTATATACATAATATATAACTATATACACATATATATATATTCTGTATCTATTAGATATCTATACATATATATACTAAGCTAACTGTTTCTTTCTTTCCTAGCAACTCACTCTATTTTCATTTATCTTTTATTTCTTGTTATTAAAAAAATAAAAAAAAAGAGAAAAGATAATTCTTGTCTTGAAGGTACTCGATCTTGCGAATAACAAGATCGATTTTTGGGAACCCCTAGTTGGCTACAAGCCAAGAACCATTTGGCTCAAGGCCAAGGACTTCATTTTTGAGGGTGTACCACAAGGACAACATTATCACCAAAAAAAATCTTAAAAGTAGAAAAAAAACCAAAAACATAATAAATGCAAGGAAGAGATGAGTTTTAGGAAAGGTGTAGAAACTCCTCGATCTTCAAATTCCCGCCTCCCTGAGATCGACCCTGGGTCTAAAAGCGACCAAGATAAAATCAAGTAGGCCAGGTTAAAAATTTTGTGAAACTAGTGTAGACTTGATTTAGGGTAACTCACTATACTAATTTCAACGACAATATCACTATATTAACAAAACCTATTTGAGTCGCACCACGGTGTGGCCTGCATGGTCGTAACCGCGAGGAAGATGTACCTTCGCGATACACTTGCTTTCAGACATCTAGTGTCGACGCCAGACGTCCAGCCAATCGTCCAGAAGGCACTCTGGACGTTTGATACTAGAAAACTCTAGTACCAGACTGCGCTCCTACTCTTCTCGCCGCGCTTCACCGCGGCTCCTTCCGCTTCACTGCAGTTCCGATTGCTGTAGAATGTCGAGGACGACACCCCAATGTTCTCCTCCTCCTGCATGCGTCGCGGTGGCCGTGCGAACCTCTGGTGAGCTTCCACGAAGCTTCGCGACCTTGGTCCTCTCCTTCTCATGCCTGCTCCTCCTCGTTCTCGCTCTCTCTCTCTCTCTCGCACACCTCAGCTCACGGTAGTGGAGTGGAAGGTGGTGGTAGTGGTGGCGTGGAGAGAAGAGGAAGGGGGTCTCTTTTATAGCCGAGGGGTTAGGTTTCGGAGGGGGAAAAAGAAGAAGGAAGGAGAGAGAGGAGAAGAGTCTGCGCGCCGCCTGCGCGTAGACCACAAGGTGCGTACAGATTTTTCAATTTCCAGACGTCCGGGAAGGGGTCCAGATGTCTGATTGACATTCCAGATGTCTTAAAAGGCTCAAATCAGAACGGGTCTTTACAGTAGCGGAGTTCATGCTGTTCAAGATGAAGGAGATTACAAGAAAGCGTACATCAAGGGATGAATCAAGAACTGGTGAATTGCTTGTTTTTTCTTTCCTTTTTTTTCTTTTTGTGAATTGCTTGGTTATTTCAAATGGATTGTCACATACTTATGTTGGGATCATTCATAATGACCTTGTGGCATCGTGGAAGCATGAAAAACACAACAATAGGTGTTTAAAAATTTTTCAAACTCGAGATCGAATCAATCTCATAAAATGACCAAGAAATCAAAAGACAAACACCTAAACTTGAAACCACATGGAAGAAACTAATTTCCTACCATTTCGGGTTCCATCGAGTTGAGGGATTATACCTTCAAGGTGGCATGGTGCAGCACCTCATGTGGTGGTGTCTCCTCAAACAAGTCTTGGGTGAACCTTCTTGCTCCTCAATGGATGGACGAAGCCCTCATGTTGTGGAAGTCGAATCCCACCAAGTATTCGCAAACTCCTTCACAAATAGAGGCGAAGATCACCGCAAAATCCAAGAATGGATCTCAAGAACAGCTTGTGAAAACCTTGCAGTAGTCACACCTGCTAGTTGACAAAGAGACGATCAACCAAGTACATAGGGGCAAGAAGAGGGTGCAATTAGGAAGAGGCTACAATATCAACCTTCAATAGTTGGTCAGTTGGTTCACTAACCAGTTGACTGACTACTACTATTGGCATCGACTAAAGAAGATTTTAGTCGATTGGCTTGTGCTGGTGATAGAGAGTGACACATCTTCTTCTTGCTGCTGCCAACTAGTGCTTGTTGGGTGGATTTTTGGTGGTTTTCAATCAACTAATTGATTGAATGACTTATGGCAATTAGGATTTCCCTTTGGGAGGTATTATAGGGATTCCATTCTAATCCTAAATTAATGGGATCCATTGGATCTCCATCCAATGGATGGGATTAAATCTTAATTGACAATTGCATCTTTGGCTCAAAACAAAATTTGGAAAGTTTGGATCATGTATCCAAACTTAAATTAATAGCAATTCAATACTTAAATTTTGTACCTAATCAGTTGCCAAATCAAATGTAACTTAACTCTTTAAGTTAAATGAATTTACTCATCAATTAGGAACCCATTAATATCATTATTAGTTTCATCATTCTAGTAATGACCTATAACATAGGTGGAATATTTGTTCTTTGCCCCCTCAAGTATTCTGAATACTCATGAATTCTTCACACTTAGAAGAAAATATTATCCTGAGATCTAATTCTATTAGATTGTTGTCATTCCTCAGATAATATTATTCTTGATATCTCTTTGTATCATTGGGATGAGAAGGAAAATCAGAACCTTTCCCAAAGGTCTTTCCTATTCTCTTCTTGCCTTGAGTCTGATTAGGACTCTGCGACCATATGTGAACTTTGTCATTCCCAATATACGTAGAGTGAGGTAATGCTTCTAATCTATTATATACACTTATGCAATAGATTTGTATGATCCCTTCGAGAGATCATGTGCCTATTGTCCCTTCCCACATATACCAACTTTTTAGTATCAGCAATAAGGTGGGTGCATAATCGAATCCATCTGAAACATCATAAAATTGCACCATTATCAGGTTTAAATCCTCAACAACAACGCCAAAAAATGATGTACCTTCTGGAGAGTGTGTTAATTAGCATTATAGTATAGTGTCTCAATCTAGATGGATGCCATTTTTTTATATACAATTGTTACTGGTTTTATTCCAAGTCATTCACTGGGAGGCAATTATTGATATATATTACTCTCTATTATCCAAAAATCATCTTTTATTCCAAAGTTTATTTATAAATGAATGAATAATGAATAATGAATGATAGAATCAAAGAATGAACTAATCTAATTCAATCATATACAACAATGAATGAATTATGTTAATGATAATGCCTCAAGAATATATACAGGTATAAAGGCATAAAAAACTAATCTAAACTAATATAGGTTAATTAAGTTCAATACTATCTAAGTAATGCCTTAATATAGGCATAAAAAGAATATATATACAACTATATTACATACTATACTAACATATATAAACTATGTATACTAACATCTATAAACATCACTAAAGAGCCTTAAACGCAATTATATACAAACTAAGGCAAAAATAAAATATGTAGCATATAATACGTACACTCTATATACGTATATACATATATACTATACTAATATACATGTATACACTAATAACACACACACACACTTATTTATACTTAACACTACACAACACACACTATACTACTTATATTAATATACTTAACTACACGCATGCACACAACACATTAACTAACACACATATAACCCTAACACTTACAAATTTTCACTTAACTCAACCCTAGTTAGTCTCTAATCTAAAAATTTTGAATTGGCGAGCCTAACCCTTCGCAAGATATACAGCCCACAGGGGCCAGATCAACACTACTAATCTTGGGCTCATAGTTATTAGTTAGTGTTTTAGCATAACTTTAGGCCAATACAAGCCCATATACACCACTCGGCTTAGTTGAGCCCATGGGCTCCCAGCCCACTCTCTCTTCTCCCTCTCAATGCATAGTCGAAGGTCAATGGTTAGATGGGTATTAGGCATCCGACCCCCTTATTGGACGACATGTCCATCCATGCAGTTCACTTTATACTGCTGTGAGCAGTCCAACATTACCAATGTGGCACCAATGTTGGTGCCCAATTCTCAACGACAAGCGTGGTTTTCAGCCAATTTCAGGAGCTAATTAAGGGATTAAATAAATAATAATTTATTAATTAAATTATATGTACATGTAGCCTATATAAAGGACTTCTTATTGGTATATTTTATTTACAATAATTAAATATATAAATATATTTAAAAATGATTTAAAGTTATGAATAAATACACTTTGATTTCAACCTTAATTCCTTAATTAAAGTATAAATTAATAAATTATGGTACAATTGACTTATAAATTAGTTAATATACATTGTTAAATTATTATTACATATTTTTAATTTATTTTTATTGATTTAGTTCAATATATATACATTTAAATACATGATTTACATATATATACATATATATACAGTATAAATGCTATTCTACAGTATACATAAGCTATAAATATATTGAAAATACTTTAAACTACAGTATACAGCTATACAACATAACTTATTTCAATAGTTTATTAATTTACTAATTTAAATTACATTAACTTAATAATATACCTAATTAACTTATAAAAATAATTATGTACAATATATAGATAATTAAATAAATATAGGAGCATATTACTGTACATAATAATTACTTTAAGTTATATCTATAGTTATAAATATAATTATAAATATATACATAGCTATTTATAAATACATAGGTATTATGTACATAGAATATAAATGAAGTACTATATGATTATATTATTATAATACATATTGTATAACTCAATATAAATATCTACCTATGTAAATAGAATAGGTATATAAGTTATTTATATACTTTATATACATATAAGTTATTATATACACTTAATTTAAGCTTATGTACAACTATAAATACTATATACAAAGGTATTTTTATGGAACTTATAGAATTTTTCAGGTTGTTGTTTTGTTTTTATGATTTATAAATATAGGAGAAGAGGAGGGAAATGTGAGAAGAAAGGGAAGAAGATTCTTTTTGGTGTTTTTATGTTGTTTTTCTTATTTCCAAACTAGAGAAGTCTAGGAATTTTACTAGTATGCTCTCTTAACTAATGGTCTCGAAACCTAAATCTAACTCAACACACACACAAAACTAAACCTAAGTTCACTCAAGACACACTTATTTTATTTATTTACATTTATTTTTATATTTTTTAATGTATTTATAATTAGGCTAGAAAAGGCTTTGCAAAGGATTAGAAAATGAACCTAAACCTCTAGAATTCAACTCAGATGCTGGAAAGAATAGATTGACATATTAAAACATCCAGACAACACTTAAAATCAGGTTTTAACTCCAACACAGATTCTATTCATTGAATTTGCATCAAGTTACATCTTAGATAGTTTTCAGATCTATCAGTTGCTGACAAATTAAGGATGTAAATGAATTCTTTCATGTAATCAAATCTAATTAGAAGTTAAGTAAAAGTGATACATGTAGATGAATCCTTCTAATATAAAACTACTTCAAAAACTCATTCCACTTATATTTACATCAAAGTTTGCTTCAGATCTTCATTTATATATCATTTTAGAACAATGAGCAACTACTATTGACCAATCAATCTTTAGACCAATCTGAGGTTGGTTATCTGAGTTTCAAGACTCGCTTAAGCATCTAGGAGGTAGATTTATATAAGGTTTATGCCAGCAAATCCATTCCAAACATAATATCATTTAAAATTCATTTAAACTTCATTCATTAGGCTAATTTAAAACTCATCCAGAAATGAGACAGCTGCTACTGATGGTAGCACCATCATTAGTGATAATTAGCCTAATTTAGCTTAATTTCAATGATAAATGCTCCTTAATATTCATCAGAAGATCATAATTCTGTTATGAGTTGGGTTTGAGAAGAAGAGAAAATAAGTTAATTCTGTTGTTTTAACACCTAATCACAATTGCAGATTAACTAAGGGGTTAATCAGGGCTTAATCTAAGGTCAAACAAGCTTAATTTCCTAAGAAGTGGGCCTGAGTTGACTAAAATAGGGTTTTCTATTGGTGCTAGAGCACCACGATCATTTGTTTTGATGAAAACAAAACACGTGTCATTTAACATTTGCACTTGGAGTCTTAGATTTCAGGTAAATTGCAAATGGAGACGTGACCAGACGGAGTTCGAGCTCGCATCCAGGATGGATTGGAGGAGCTTAATGGAAAACAGAGGAGATTCGCGAGGAGCGATAGATTGAAGAAGGAAGGTGATGAATGGCTGATAACTTATGACTGGGTTTTGTTGTAGAAATTACGTTGTAGTACAGATAGTCATTGCCATCATTACAGATATTTTTTACTCGGAAAATAAAGTTCTCCCGAGGTCGAACTCAGGGAGCAAGTTGTATTCTAGAAGTACAGTATTTCTATTATAAAAATAAAGAGAGAGAGAGAGAATTTGTTGGCTTCTCCTTCTTCTTTCTCGTCTGTCTTCTTTTCTCTTCTCTTTTTTTTTCTTCTTCTTTCTTCTTCTCGCAATCCTTCTTTCTTGGCCTTCTTCTTCTTTTTCCTTCTCTTCTCTTGCAGTCTGCTTCCTCTTCTTCTGCTCTTTCTTTTCTCGGAAAAGTGCGTTCTTCTTTCTCTTCGTCTTCTGCTTCTCTTCTTTGTCTTCTCCTTTCTGTCCGTCTCTTTCTTTTTCTTCTTCCTTGCGGTCCTGTTCTCTTTTCTTCTCCTTCTTTGCCTTCAGAGCGTCATCTGATTTCTCAATCAGACGACTTAAGTAGCTGCTGATACAGTGTGTCTTTTCTTCTTTCCTCTGTGGCTTTCTTCTTCTTCTTCACCTGTGGCTGCACACTCAAAGTTCGATCAGAGGGCAAAACCTACTCTACCCTCCACCCGGGTCTCTCTCTCTCGAAATTCGCTCTTAGGAAAGCTCTCCCACAGCAACTGGTTAATCTGGTACGCGGGTCGCGCCCGGGTCTAGGCCCATCGGCGTGCGGTGGTGGGCGAGGAGTGCAGGTCGGGCTAATCGGGTCGGGCCAGGTCCGCGGGGCGTGAGCGCGGATGAGGCCGGGTAATCGGGCGGGTGAAGGGGACCTCACCCCGTGATCTGAGGCAAACAGCTTAAGGCACGTTTTGCCTTTAAGCGCCCGCTCGCCTCAGTGAGTTTCCGAGGTGGGACTAAATGTCCCACCCCAATTGGACGCCCTCGCGGAGGAGGCAGCGCACAATCGAGGCTCCATGCGAAGGCTTTGCCCCAACTGCAGCCTGGGACTTCTTTGCGGAGATGCCCCGCGCAGCCTGGGAGTTTGACCTGGGCGTGGCGTGCCTGGAGGAGCAGGTCGAAGAAGCTGCTTCACTCAGCAATGGCGGCGGCGAG
Organism: Thalassia testudinum; assembly: GCA_037157565.1. Taxonomy (NCBI): domain Eukaryota; kingdom Viridiplantae; phylum Streptophyta; class Magnoliopsida; order Alismatales; family Hydrocharitaceae; genus Thalassia; species Thalassia testudinum. Next base: position 138,163,782 of record JAZHRO010000036.1, on the reverse strand, counting down.
CGAAGTACCTGCTCACTGAGAAACGGCCTCTCGGCCTAATCAGATACATGGAGGACCTTCGCCGTAACACGACGAAGGTGGTCGGGGGATCTGCAGGTGGCGGGGCGGAGCCTAAGGGTCGCCCTAGGTCAAACTACAGGTTGGGAGATGGGTTTGGTCGGTGGGTCTGCAGAGGGCGATTGGTGGGAAGTGGAAGGGCGGAGGTTGATCAGGGTGAGGAGGTGGAGGTTCTGTGAGGGTCGACGAGCAGTGTGGGGTGCTGGAGTGACGGGAGCAGGTCGCCGGAGTTTGGCCGGAGATGGAGAAGGTGAGGGTGATTAGGCGCGGTCGAGGGGTAATTAGATAAAAATAGCAGGGGGAAAAGAGAGAGAGGAGGCAGGGAAGTAGTTCTAACCTAACTAAAGGGACGAAGGGGGCGAGGTGGCGGATGGCTGTACCTGCTTTCGCCGGAGAAGAAGGTGCCCAGTGAGGGAGGACGGCGGCGACGACAGGGCAGAACTAGCGCGTGCTGGTATTGCGCGACGCGGAGGAAGATCAGGGAGGTGGCTCTGCTGCTGGTATTGCAGTAGAGTGACGAGGAGGAGGAGAAACCGCCGGAGTAAGGGGGCGTCTGTCGGAGTGGGAAGAGAGGAAGTGAGGGGGTATCTCCGTCAGATCCGAGCTGAGGAGAACAACAGAGCTTGTGGGGTTTTTATAGAGGTAGAGACGGAGAGGAGGGCGGAGGGAGGCGACGTGCCTCCCTCGCCGGAGGACGCCGGAGGAAGGAGACCCATACCATCCGTGTGTTCGTACGGCCGGTATGGGTGGTTGCAGCACTCAGGGGGGTGCTCCTACGACGGCTGACGACGCAGGGCACCCCCATTTGACTTGGCAGGCCCCCCCTTACCCTGCGCGGCGCCATGCTCCGCGCAAGGTCGCCGGAGCATGGTGCTGCTCAGGTTTTGCAGGAGGGACCTAAACGCAAAGAATGAAGGAGAGTTAGGGGCCAAAATGTGAGGGTTCAAAAGTTGAGGGCCAGTAAGTTGTTAATTGGGCATGGTTCTCAATGTAGGTCAAAATGGGTTCCTAAGGCCAAATTGAAGGTTCTACACCCTAGAGATTATTTTTCTATGAATTTTAGAGGGTCTATTCCATTTTTACTTTGCCTCGAACCTCGTGAATTGAAGTGGGTTTGTTTTAGGGTTATAGAATGTCATTTAATTCTTAAATTGCTAATGAACCCATTTCTGATTGATTCAACCCACTTTTTATCTTATTTAGATCATTTGACCTATGTTCGGTCTCTGAGAAATTCCGTTTATGTACTGCAATGGTGAAATTGTAGTTTTTAACCTTTATTTCATGTTTTCTTCTCAGAACACTTATTCCTCAATTAAGCCCTTTGCTAAGTTATGTAGGAGCTTTTATCCTTTGTATTAGGTCAAAATGAGCTAGTTATGGCTCATGATGAGGTTCTCATCAGAAGGAGATGAAGAATAGGATAGATTTCCTTCTCTTGTACTCCTTGTATTTTTCGTTTCTTTTGTTGCTCTTTATTTTTGTTACTTAGATTCATGTTAAAGAGCCTCAAAGTACCCTAACAGTAGTCCTAGGAACACCAGCATAACCCTAAGACATTTAGGTTTTCTGTAGAAAACTTAGAAAACCAATATAGGGTTCAAATAGCATTTCCAGACGTTTAATTCCAAAATCAGACGTCTGATAATGTGTTTTAAGATGTCTGACTGTTGATTCAGACGTCTGATAACATTTAGGCTGGACTTGTTATTCTGTTTGATGAAATCAGACGTCCAGACCTTAGACCAGATGTCTTAGAAGACGTCTGATGACTTTGCCAGACGTCCAATTAGTGGACCGTTGGCTGGCTTACCAAACACTCAAGGATATGACCGTTAGAGCCTTATCAGACGTCCTTAGGCCTTTCCAGACGTCTGATAGATGACCGTTTTGCCTCGGCTGACCCAAAATCTCTTCTCAGAGATTTTCTAGCCGTTGCACTCTCTTGGAAATCCATTCCCATGAAAAAGTAGGTTTCTAGACGTCCAGACATAGTGCCAGACGTCCTGTATGTCGTCTGATGGACTTGCACTAGAACCCTGTTTAGATCTGATCCAAGTCAGGAAGAGACCCGCCCAAAATCAGACGTTTGACCTTATTTTCAGACGTCTTAAAGTGATCTTCCAGACGTCTGATGCTAGGATCAGACGTCTGATAACCCTGTCAGTGCAATCATTGTTCCTGATTTCGGCCTGATTCTCTTGGGCTTTGCTCCCAACGGCTATGGAAGTTTTCCTAAGCCTTCCAAAGCCTTCCTAAGGCCTCTATAAATAGAGAGGAACCTCTTGCACACCAAGACACACCTAGAGACACCAAAAAGACACCTAGATACACTTTCACACTCTTTTGTGTCCATGAGAAGCCCTTGCTCTCCAAGCTCAAGTTCTACATCTTGAGAGCATCAAGCCTTTGCGCACCCGCTCTCCCGCCGTAGTTCACGAGAGCGACGTTGCGCCGTCGCGTGGCTCACGCACCTGCGTCATCGATTCGATGCACTTCTTGCAAAGGGGAGTTTCCTAATTCCTATAGAAGCTAGGTTTAAATCTTTGTTGGCTCTATGGGACTATACTTGTTATTTTATCTTTGTTATTTAGTTGGGTATTCGCTTTGTGAATTCCCGTCTCCTTCGTGGGACAAAATCCTTCTCGTGAAGAGAAGGGGTTTGAGGTACGCTACCCTCGTATAAAGTAGCGTGGTTGTAATTGAGGTTGAATAACCCTCGTTTAAGTGATTCGTTTAAGGGATTTGATCAACTTGGTTGATCGGAAAATCCTAACTCGAGAGGGTTAGGTGGTGGTTTTCACCCGGTTTGGGTTTCCACCTAAAAATAATTGTGTACCTTGTGTGATTGAATTTTATGAGATCACTTTATATTTTATTTCCGTAATTTATTACGTCACCCCCTCCTGGTAGGGAAAAACCATAATTGGTATCAGAGCAGGTCTCGCGTTATCGACATTACAAACCGACGAGGATCTAGATATGGAGGGAAAAGCGTTCGTGTGCACCAAAGGACATGATACCTCGTGACCACCATACTTTGCAGGTATAGATTTCGTTTATTGGAAAAATCGTATGACTATGTGGTTGCAGGCCTATGACTTCTGGGTGTGGGAAAAATGCGAATCCTCATTTGTGATTCCCAAGAAACCCTCAGGAGGTTACTCAGAAGATCAGGTTCAGAATCTTAACCTCAATGCAAAGGCAATGAATGCCTTGTATTGTGCGTTGAGTCCGAAGGAATTCGAACGAATCCAAGAGTGCACCACCGCACAATGCATTCATGAACTCCAACCATGCATTCATGAACTCTGACGACCATCTTCATTTCCTTCCTCTTTGCATGCATCCAACCAACGATCACCACCATCCTCCTCCTCATCCTCTTCCGACTCTAGCCAACCATAGCTAGGTCGTCCTAGCCCCTTCTTCGTCCTCGTTCTACTCCGTTGAACTTCCTTTCGTCCTTACATTCGACCGGCCCACAATGGATGTGATTTTCCCTCTATCGCCCAAAATAGGTAGTGGTTATTCCTCCTTTCCTCGTATAGAATAGGTCTAAGCCCTTAGAACTAAGTTTTAGTCTCTCTCTCTCACTATCACTCTCTTTCTTCCTCACTCTCGGTGGGAGCTTTGGCAAGCTAGACTCGATGCTACACACCTCCAAACTCCATGCCACCTACATTACAACCTTCCTCACGACTCATAGGGCTTTGAACTATGAATCATCGGGTCGGACACCATTGCCGTTTACTGTCTTCTTTGACTCCGTCTAGCCACCCCACACACTCAAACACTAAATCACCACCACTACCACCTTTGCTACAATTCAGCGAAGCTATTTTGGTATTTGATTGGGGCCGCAAGGCCATCTTGTTGTTTCAGGACCATCCATGGCTGCGTCTTCTTCCCTGATGTTGACAGCTCCCCTTCGATGACTTATCAACAGGATCCCACCTCCCTTGCGAGTGGATTCACAAGAGGAACCTGCTTGGGTCCTCAATTTGGCCCTTCAAGCCAACTGGGCTTCAATTGAAACATGACCTCCTTAGCTGCAACTTGCGAGAAGAATGAAGGGCAAGCCCTACTTTGATAGTCCCACATTGGGGATTTACGTTTTGGAAATTGATTCATAAGGATCTTTGCCCCCATTTCCATTACTTGGAAACAGGGGGTTGGGTCCCCATATACACATGCCCCTACGCATGCTCTCACCCACCCATGCACACCTGGGTGGGTCTGGGCCTGGTCTGGATCCGATTAGAGAGAGGCTTGGTTATTGGGCCCAGTGAGGGGGCCGATTTTGCTTTGGGCTGAATTTGGGGGAAACTTAAGATGCTTGATGGTCTAATGTGGATGTCTGATTGGCTTGAAATACTCTTAAGTGTTGAGGCCATGGAGCTTAGTTGAAACAAATAATTTTTTTTGGCATTATTAACACTGACATCTTTTTGGAGTTTTGATATTGCAATTAACTGAACATATATTTCTTTTATATCAAGCTCTTGTGCCTTATTTATGTTCAAATCACATTACTTGATTAGTGGTTAATTGTGATTATTTTCTCTCTGAGACAACTTCGGACTCACATTTGAGAATATAAATTTAAGTGTTTTTGTCGCTTTAGTTGCTGCACTATGATGTGCCTTTTAAACCTGAGTTTAGTGTGTTAATAACTACTGACAAAACCAATTGGATTAGCTTAAAAAGCCCAAAACACTGAATTACTCACTCACATATGTCAAATAAACATAGGAAGTTCTCTTGAAATCTTGTTTACAGCATTAGAACCCTACTTGAACAACTAAGCTTTTAAATTAGTCTAGGAACTGTTCTCATAGGCTGAAAACTCCATATCAAACTTAATGCAGTTAAACCTCAATTTTGGGTGTCGCAAATGATTACTAAAAGATCTGGAACTCCATAAGTATCAAATCAAAGCCCATTGAGTCCAAAAACCCTAGTTTGATCCCTCTCCGTCACTATAGACAGTGTGAGAAGAGTAGATCAAACTAGACATTTAATTCACTAGAAATCAACTCCTATAAACCATCATTAGAACCATTTAAACTTAATCAAACCTTCAGTCATTGGATTAAAATAATTTAAAATCCAAACTCAATGTATCCTACCTGGGCATTTAATATATGATCGTCCAAATGATTTGATCATTTTGGATTCCTGTACATCATTAATTGGTGTTTAGGAACCCCTTACGATCCTTTAGAACCAATTAGGTCATCACAAAAAGTCTCAATCCATGCATCGGATTTCATAGACTTATGCTACCCAAAATAAAAAAGCACACAGTAACTGTTGGTGCTAGAGCACCACGATCATTTGTTTTGATGATAACAAAACACGTGTTATTTAACATTTGCAATTTGAGTCCTAGATTTCAGGTTAATTGCAAATGTGGACGTGTTTAGACGGAGTTCGAGCTCGCATCTAGGATGGATTGGAGGAGCTTGACGGAAAACACAGGAGGTTCGCGTGGAGCGAAAGATTGGAGATGGAAGACAAGAAGAATAGGATAGATTCTTTTATCCTTTCATGTATCTCTTGTATTTATTTTCTTGCTCTTTTTGATTCCTTAGAACATTATGTTAAAGAGCCTCAAAGTACCCTAAAAGTAGTCCTAGGAACACCTGCACAACCCTAGGATACTTAGGTTTTCTGTAGAATACTTAGAAAACCAATATAGGGCTCAAACAGCATTTCCAGACGTCTAATCCAAAAATCAGACGTCTGATAAAGAATTTTAAGACGTCTGACTGTTGTTTCAGACGTCTGATAACTGTTAGGCTGGACATAGTTAGTTCTGTCTGATGAAATCAGACGTCCAGACCTTAGACCAGACGTCTTAGGAGACGTCTGATGACTTTGCCAGACGTCCAGTTAGTGGACCGTTGGCTGGCTTAGAAGACACTCAAGAATATGACCGTTAGAGCCTTATCAGACGTCCATAGGACTTAACAGACGTCTGATAAATGACCGTTTTGCCTCGGCTGACCCAAAATCTCTTCTCAGAGATTTTCTAGCCATTGCAACGTTTGGAAATCAATTCCCACAGTAAAAGTAGGTTTCCAGACGTCTAGACATAGTTCCAGACGTCCTGTATGTCGTCTGATGGACTTGCACAAAAACCCTGTTTAGATCTGATTCAAGTCAGGGAGAAACCCGCATAGAATCAGACGTCTGACATTGGAATCAGACGTCTTAAAGTGGCCTTCCAGACGTCTGATACCAGAGTTAGACGTCTGATAACCCTGTCAAATGCAATCATTGTCCCGATTTCGGCCTGATTCTCTTGGGCTTTGCACCCAACGGCTATGGAAGCTTTTCCAAGCCTTCCAAAACCTTCCTAAGGCCTCTATAAATATAGGGGAGCCTTTACACACCAAACACAACAAGAGAAACACAAGAAACACTTTGCAATACACTAAGATCAAGTATTTCCACTCTTGTGTCCAAGAAGCACTTGCTCTCTAAGCTCAAGTTCTACATCTTGAGAGCATCCAACCGTTGCGCACCCGCTCTCCTGCCGTAGATTACGAGAGCGACGTAGCGCCATCGCGTGGCACACGCACCGCGTCATCGTCGACGCACTCCTTGCAAAGGGGAGTTTCCTATTTCCTATAGAAGCTAGGTTCAATTTTGTTGGCTCTATAGGACTGTTGTTTATTTTATCTTTGTATTTTGGTTGGGTATTCGCTTTGCGAATTCCCGTCTCCTTCGTGGGACAAAATCCTTCTCGTGGAGAGAAGGGGTTGAGGAACGCTACCCTCGTACTTGTAGCGTGGTTGTATTGAGGTTGAATCACCCTCGTTCAAAGTGATTCGGTTAGTGGATTTTGATCAACTTGGTTGATCGGAAAATCCTAACTCGAGAGGGTTAGGTGGTGGTTTTTACCCGGTTTGGGTTTCCACCTAAAAATCTTTGTGTACATTGTGCGATTGCTTATTTTTGTGATATTGCTTTATATTTTTATTTCCGCAATTTTATTACGTCACCCCTCCTGGTAGGGACGAACCTTCAGTAACGAGTGGTCAAATTGAGCATCAGCTTGAATCACAATTAAAATCTAGTTAAGATATATCAATACCATCACAATTCAATCAATTGTGCATTAGAAAGTTCAATTCACTCGATTGAAAATAATTAAAACCAAATTAAATCTATAATCTCTCGATCAATCATGAAGACCAATATTAGTTCAATTGAGCAAATTTGATCAATTCAAATTAGTAGGAGGGCTTTTATGAATATATGGAATGAATGGGAAGCCCTCCATGTGGATTTAGTACACCATGAGGTCTAGAAGCCAATGAACTTCAGAATTCAAGGTGGCAATGGTGGATGAGGTGGTTTGTGATTAAATTAGCGAGAAATTGAGTGAATGTGAACCATGAAATGATGGGGGAGCTATATGAATCAATGAATGGGTGTGAATTCACCTCTTTGATCTGAATTGATCAGAGAGGTCCGATCGATGAGAATACTTCCTACTGCTAATCTGAGCCAATCCAAACTCAAATAAGCAGTAATCGCTACTCTAATCTAACTAATCTAAGCTAAGAATGTAGTACATCTAATTAGCAAGCGTTAAATCTATCTATAAAAGTTGTAAATCTACTCTAAGGGACGAAGATGACTCTTAAGGATCAACAGCCGGCTGACGTCGTTGAAACGTGTTACGCTAAATCTGTCGTTATAGCATGCGTTTGCAACATCAATTTTAAATGAAGATTTGGATTAGGTGAGTCCAAGTGTCGAACATGAGGAGTGTGAAATCAGATTAGTTTGTCGCTTTAGGGTGTCACAAAATTCTTTACTTTGTTTGCTTGTGAGAAAACGAGAGAGAGAGAGAGAGAGTAGGGTTAGAGACTTGAGATTATAGCATGGTGATTACTTGTGCATGCATGAAACATGATATGATGAAAGGAATGGAAATATATTGCATATGTAAAATCGTTTCACAAGTACAATGATAGAGGAGAGCTTTAAAACACATAAGCATTAAACTAGGGTAGAGAGGTGCAAAATGGAGAGGTGAGGCAGTCACGGCGGTGGATGGGCTTCCGTCGATGGCTCTGCAACTCCAGGAGAGTGTGAAAGGCATTCTAGGTAGAGCTAAGGAGAAGCTAGGAAGGGATGCTCCTAAATGGAGTGGGTGTGGGGGATTTTATAGAGAAGGAAGGGTTTCTAAATCAGGCAGGGGGATTTAGCAATGTCCAGGACGTTGCTAAAACCATTCCAAAAGCGTGGGTGAAGGCCTCCTCCCGTCGGTCCATTACGCGTGCGCGTGCTTCTCGTCTCATGCGATCCGTGTGTGCTGGATCAAAATAGTTCGATCGATGATTGACGGTCCAGATCGCACATGAATGCACGTTCAGATCGTGCCTCAAGCGCGCTTGGGTGCACGTCATCTGACGCATGAGCGATGGATGCGCGAGAGTGTGCCGCGTAGCACGCCTCTCGACCATTCAATCGTCGATCAATGGTTCAATTTCGACCACGTGCGTCCTCCGCTGCTGATTTGAGCATCGCCAAGGCTCGAACGGGCGTATTGCGTGCCTGGGTTGAGGTGCTCTCTACCATGCTGCGGGCATGGATGGTCGTGCGGACGTTTTTGCTGCAGAGAGCGCGGAGACATCTCTGCCGTTGGATGGAGAATGGATGGCCGAGATTGCTTGATGAAGGCGCATTTGAGAGAGGGCAGTGGCTGCAAGCGCACATATGTGTGACACGTGGCTGGCTTTGGGCCGTTGATCATCAGATCAGTAGCCGTAACTTCCTGAGCTTGTTGTGGGAGCTACGAAGGTCGGATTGAGGTGATTTTTAGTCCGTTGGACTCTGTTCATCGATCCAGATCCATCCGTAAGGTTCGATTTCTCATATGAGACTTGTTTTAATACACACTTGCATACATGGTCATTAAACATGAATTATAAGCAATCTTAGCACAACATGCATGCCATGCTCTCAAGCCCATTATGATATGTCATTAATGCCCATATACCCTTGAGATTGACTCTAGTTGATAGAATTATCACCGTTAGATGTAGAGTTATCATTCCCCCATGCTCATCCCTTGCTAGTCCCTAGCAAGGTTATCCTAAATGCTATTTTCAGCTAGAATTAAGAATCGATTTCTCAGGCATGTGTTACTTGTCAGCAGGAGGAAATTTATACTAAGATCCTAATTCACAGAGACTAAACAACGCTTGGGTGTCTGCCAAAATATAGACCTCTCAAGTCCTTGCTTTAAATTTAAGCACACATATATGCATATATATATATATTTTTCATTTTCATCTTTTCTAACTTTTTAGGATTTTTGGAGTTGAGAGTGTCTGGGTAACTTTTTACGGCTACCCAACCCACTCATAACTCGAAAAAGGACTCTAAGCACTAAGCATCTTGGTGTGAAAATTGTGATAGACTCACTCGACGGTAATTAAAACAGACTTCGGGTTTCTACGCTTTTAGGTGACCTGAAAAGAAGATGTTGCCTAAAGGTGTATCTGTCCGGCCGGTGGCTTTCTCCTTACTTTTATTTTGTGTGGGTTCAATACAAGGGTGTTTCCAGTGTATATCTCCCTGGATTGTTCTACTTCCCCGTTTCTTCCTTAAGTGTTTTGGAATTTTCTTGTGTGTTTTAGGAGCTGGGACCTGGACAAATGGCAAATGGGTTGTTACTCACGACAACGTGCCAGCCATACTCGTGCGGTGAAGTGTGGCTTATTTCTTTTTTTGTTTTCTTCCTTTTTTTTTTGTAGGTGGCTTTGCTGATTTAAGATTTACCTAAAGGCAATAATAAGAGAGAATGGTCCTGTGACTGGGTTTTGGACAACCGGCTAATGGGCTGTTACCCACGACAACTTTCTAGCCATACTACCCTAGAAGGTTCATTAGCTACCCAATTTCTGTTAGAATCGTCGAGGAGTGAGTCAGTGTAAAATGTGTGTAGATACTTAGACTAAAAGCCCCCCCGAATTAGAGGGCGGATTGATAAGTCTTATACTTATCACCCTACTTTATTGATCAGATTAATATAAATTGAGGTGGCGAGGACTCGAGATCAAATCCATATTTTAGTGGACACCTGGGTTGATTAAGCCTGATGACCTGAAGAGTCTATGTGTTCAGGTTCTTAATGTATTATTTCCTACAGTTGACAAGCTTCTAATGTCTAAGTTTTTCTTTCCCCAATTCTTTCTTTGTTTTTTTTTTTTACACTATAATTCCAAAATTCAAGCTGATGGTATGGACTCAGAGAATTCGAATTTACCACCCCCCATGCTTAAGCTGGACAATGTCCTCATTGGAAGATAAATGTATGCAAGGGAGTAAAGAAAGAAATCACCTGAGTTTAGCTACATGTCCGGTCAGCCAGAATCTTCTGGGTTGCCTCCTAAGAAGCGCTACGTTTATTTCCTCCAGCTGGGCTCAGCTTCGGTTTAACTCTTAATGAGGGTTACAACTTCCTTTGGGGGGACCTGGGCAAGAAAGTGTTTTAATCTTTGGCCATTGACATTGATGGTTTGCCCAGTTGTAGGATCCGCAATTTCGATCGCCTCATTTGAGAATGGTCTGACCACCTGGTAAGGTCCCATCCACTTAGATCTTAACTTCCCGGGGAAGAGTTTAAGTCATGTATCAAAGAGCCAGATTTATTGATTTGGCTCGAAGGTTTTCCTAGTGATATGCCGGTCATGGACAACTTTCATCTTCTCCTTGTAAAGTCTACTATTCTCATAAGCATCTTGACGAATTTCTTCAAGCTTAGAGAGTTAGAGCTTCCTTTGAGCTCTGGCCAAATGGGAATCCATATTGCATTGTTTGACAGCCCAGTATGCCTGGTGCTCTAACTCAATCGGAAGTTGGCATGCTTTGCCAAAGACCAATCGGTATGGTGACATGCTAATCAGGGTCTTAAAAGTGGTCCTATATGCCCATAGGGCATCATCCAATCGTGTGGACCAATCCTTTTGGTCAAGTCTTACAGTCTTTTACAGAATATTCTTGATTTGTCTATTTCTGACCTTAGTTTGCCCATTCATTTGTGGGTGATATGGGGTAGCAATGTGGTGAGTAACCCCATATTTCTTGAGCAAAGCATGAAATTGGGCATTGATGAAGTGGCTCCCACCATCGCCGATCATGGAATTGGGATCCCAAATTGGGAAAAGATGTTCTTCTTCACAAAGTCCATGACGGCCTTATGATCACATTTCCGGGTAGGTACGACTTCGATCCATTTCGAGACGTAGTCAATTGAGACTAGTATATATTCGAAGCCGTTTGAAGGTGGGAAGGGACCCATGAAATCAATGTCCCAAACATCAAATTTTTCGATGACAAGAATGGGCTGTAGAGGCATCATATCCTTTCTGGTCATGGTCCCTAAAGTTTGGCATCTAGCACAGGTTTTAGCAAAGCTATGTGCGTCCTTGAATAGTGATGGCCAGTAAAAACCAGGCTGCAAAACTTTTACAGCCGTCTGTTTCCCAGAGAAGTGGCCACCACAAGCTTGGTCATGATAGAAGGACAACACACTTTTGACCTCCTCCTCATGTTTGCATCTGCTAATGATCTGATTAGAATAGAGTCTAAATAGCAAGGGGACATCCCAAAGATAATGTTTGGCTTCAACCAAGAACTTGTCTTGTTGCTGTCTAGACCAGTCGTGCAGAATCTGCCTTACCACAAGGTAATTAACCAAGTCGGCATACCAAGGGAGACTTTTGGCTTGCACGGCCAGGATTTGCTCATCGGGAAATGTATCAGTCAAAGGTAGTGAAGATCCAATGTGTTCCAGGTGAAGTTGGGATAAATGGTCAGCTACAACATTCTTGGATCTGACCTTGTCGTGTATTTCCAAGTAAAATTCCTGTAGAAGCAAGATCCATCTGATTAGCCTGGGTTTAGCATCCTTTTTGGCTAACAAGTGCCGGATAGTTGAGTGGTCAGTATAAATGACGGCGTGGGATCCCAACAGGTATGATATGAACTTTTCTAGTTTGAAAACTACGGTGAGTAGCTCCTTCTTTGTTACAGTGTAGTTCCGTTGAGTGTCATCCAAGGTTTTTCTCGCGTAGTAGATCACCATGGGTTTCTTTTCCTGCCTCTATCCTAGGACGGCCCCAACGGCAAAGTCTGATGCATCACACATTATCTCAAAATCCTGGGACCAATCTGGGGGTTGTAAGGTAGGTGCAGTCGAGTCTGTGTCGCTTAGAGTAGTGTAGGCTTTGATGCACTTAGGTGTCATGTCAAAGTGCACATTATTGTATAGAAGGTCAGTTAAGGGCTTGGAGACCTTGGAGAAGTCTTTTATGAATCGTCTATAGAAGCCAACATGTCCTAGGAAAGATCTGATTTGCTTAACCGAGCTCGGGGGTGGAAGTTTAGAGATTGAGTCAACTTTAGCTCTGTCGACTTCTATGCCCTGATGTGAGACGATGTGACCAAGGACAATCCCTTCTTGAACCATAAAATGGCTCTTTTCCCAACTTAAAACAAGGTTGGCCTTGATACATCGCTTCAGGATCTTCTCTAGGTTGTTAAGGCAGTGGTCGAATGAGTCTCCAAAGATGGAGAAATCATCCATAAAGACCTCTAAATATTCACCCACCATCTCTGAAAAGATGGCCAACATTCAACGCTGAAAGGTAGCGGGTGAGCTACATAACTCGAATGGCATACGGCAGAATGCAAACGTGCCATACGAGCAGGTGAACGTGGTCTTCTCTTGGTCCTCGGGTGCAATAGCAACCTGGTTATATCCTGAATATCCATCCTAGAAGCAAAAGTATTTCTTCCCTGACAACCGTTCGTGAACCTGGTCAATGAATGGTAGAGGGAAATGAACCTTCTTGATTCATATTAGCCATCATCTTGATCAGGGTGTCCAGTTGGTTTTGTTGTGTAGGAGCCGCCCTATTTTGGTTGTAGGGTGGTCTAGTAGGTGGACCTTACTGATAGGAGAGAGGTTTTGGCCTGGGTTGGTTCTGGAATTGGTTTGTCCAGGAAAAATTTGGGTGATTGCGCCATTCGGCATTGTAAGTGTTAGAGAAGGGGTCAGGTTTGGAGTAACCTTGGATGGCATTGGCATCTTCCAAGGTTGGCGGTGCTGAAGGGGAGGGGAAAGAATAGTCAAGGTATGAGGAAGCAAAGGTCCCTCCCTGGAACATAGGAAGGGGTTGTTCCAGATGTATTTGGTTCATATACTGAACCAAGTCAACATTGTGAGCTCCCTTTGCTAGGGCGAAGGTTTGTAAGGGTGTCTGGGATTGATTCAGAAGCTCATCAATTTTCTTGTCTACCATCTCAACTCGATCCAGCTTTTTTGCTATGATGTCCATGTCAACCATCCCTAAATTAGTTTGTACTTCGTAAATACCACCACGGGGTTGACTGGACCTGTTGAATTGGGTCATGGAGGCATTATCAAGTGAATTCTCATTCATGGACTCAAAGAGTTCAAACGTGCTTTCCTCGTCTTTGTTCAGAAAATTGCCTCCACATGAGACATCAACAAAATTCCTAAGGTTGCTATCCAAACCATGGTAGAAGATCTGGGCCAATTGCCACCTTGGAACCTTGTGGTGTAGGCATTTCTTCAGTAATTCATTAAATCTTTCCCATGCCTCATGAAATTGTTCCCTACCTTGTAGTATGAAAGTGGTAATGGCTCTTTTGAGGGCATTGGTTTTACCTATGGGGAAAAATTTCTTCAAGAATGTATGCCTCAGTTCCTCCCAGGTGGAGATGGGTCTCCCTAAGGTTCTAAGCCAGTGAGAAGCTTTGTCTTTTAGGGAGAAAGGGAACATCATGATTAAAATAATATCTAAGCTGATGTTCCTTGGCTTCACAGTCCGGACGATCCAGTCTAGGTCTTCCAGGTGTTGGAAGGGGTCCTCATTTGAGCTCCCATGAAAGTGGATTTGAATTAAGCTAAGGATATTAGGTTTTAGCTAAAAATCGTCTCCCCCTTTGGGGACCCTAGGATGTGGCTCGATCCGGATAGCAGATGGATGGTAAAATTCACGGAGAGGCCTTGGTTGGCCCTCGGGAGGTTGTAGTGGGTTAGGTGGGTTCAGTGGAGGTTGCCCTTGAGGGTTCTTCAATCGGTGTATGGCTTGCATGATGGTTTGGATCTATTATTGTTGGAGTTGGTGGTTGGCTGAGATTTGAGTCTAAATGATGGCCATAGCATCGGGTTGAGGTTGGTCCTCAATCTCCTCAATTCTTGGGTCAGCCATTTCCTCAATCCTATCCCTTGAAAAATCAAGTCTCCTCATGATGTCCCTTTCTAAAACAAACAACTCAGGATGAAGCGATCGTCTTCCGTGCATACACTAGAGAAGAATAGGGAGGGGTACGGAGAGAGACAGGTGTGAGAAAAGTGTGTGCACAATCAAGCAAACAAGTCTAGTCCCTATTGTGTAGACCTAGGTGACATAAAAGCCTTGGAAAGATAATCACATCTGCAAGCACTTAAACCTCCCTTCTCAAAGTTAATCCGGCCAGGTTGATTACGAGGTGATTGAAGGGAAGGTTCTTCCTTTGGCTTGCGTTGCCTGTTCCTTTGTACCTCACAACCGCGGTCGTTTGACATTTACCCGCAGCCTAGACACCAGATTTCACGATGGGAATTAAGGCCAAGCACTTGACAAACCCAATCACTCTTCCAAGACTTAGATTAATCCTACCTAGGGCATGTCTACTCCATTTTAATATGGGGCTAGGTTAGTGCTTGTGCTCAAGATATGTGATGAGACGTTGTTGGGGGTTGTGCCTCTTAGTTAATCCAATTGAACATGTGTGTGCACTCAACAAAACATGATTTTCAAGCAAGATTTTTTTAGGATGTGGTGTCTTTTAATGATTTGTCTTTGCTTTAGTGACTTTTAGGGTTGAAATTTCTTAATGGATTCAGACAATGTTTAAGTAGGCACACAATGTTTTGTACACAACGGATGATAGTTGATTTCCTTTTGAGAGAATGATGTGGCCTTAAAGAAAAACCTAATGTATTCACCCTAGAGTTCATGAAATTCTACTAGGTGAATTGATTTTAGTTGAAGTGATGTGGCCAAGTACAAAGCATGGATGGCTTCACAAACACCACTTGAAAAGAAAAGAACACTCCAAAAAGATTTTTTTCAAAAACATTAGAGTGTATTTTTTTGTTTAGGTGATGGATTTGAGATGTGGGTCAAGTACTCATTCACCACGTCATTTTTGAATTTATTATTATTATTATTTATTTTTAAGCAAGCAAACAATCAACTAACTTAGGGTTTATGCACGAGCCTAGATGAATTTTTTTTTTCTTTTTGTTTTTAGATAATGGGGAGATGAGACTACGCTAGGTCAAGCGATACTCACAAATGCTCTTTGCTCCAACTCTATCAATGTGGATCGCTCTCCTCTTGTTGTCGACACACCGAGTTCCTGTGACCAAAGAATGAGAGAGAAAAGAGGGCTAGAAATATGAATAAAGAAAAAAGATCCATTGCCTCCCTGTCAACGGTGCCAAAAACTTACGTTATCGAAATGCGTTAAGTTAAATCCGTCGTTATAACATGCGTTTGCGACATCAATTTTAAATGAAGATTTGGATTATGTGAGTCCAAGTGTCGAATACGAGGAGCGTGAAATCAGATTAGTTTGTCGCTTTAGTGTGTCATAAAAATCTTTGCTTTGCTTGCTTGCGAGAGAGAGAGAGAGAGAGAGAGAGAGAGAGAGAGAGAGAGATAGATAGATAGAGTAGGGTTAGAGACTTGAGATTATAGCATGGTGATTACTTGTGCATGCATGAAACATGATATGATGAAACAAATGGAAATATATTGTAAATGTAAAATTGTTTCACAAGTACAATGCTAGAGGAAAGCTTTAAAACACAT
The DNA here is from genome assembly GCA_037157565.1 of Thalassia testudinum. Lineage (NCBI taxonomy): Eukaryota > Viridiplantae > Streptophyta > Magnoliopsida > Alismatales > Hydrocharitaceae > Thalassia > Thalassia testudinum. The sequence continues at coordinate 138,147,805 of JAZHRO010000036.1, read as the reverse complement.
AAGCATTAAACTAGGGTAGAGAGGTGCGAAATGGAGAGGCAAGGCAGTCACGGTGGTGGATGGGCTTCCATTGATGGCTCTGCAACTCTAGGAGAGTGTGAAAGGTGTGCTAGGTAGAGCTAAGGAGAAGCTAGGAAGGGATTCTCGTAAATGGAGTGGGGTGTGGGGGATTTTATAGAGAAGGAAGGGTTTCTAAATTAGGTAGGGGGCCTTAGCGACGTCCAGGATGTCGCTAAAACCATTCCAAAAGCATCGGTGAAGGCCTCCTCTTGCCGGTCCATCACGTGCGTGCGTGCTTCTCTTCTCGCGTGATCCGTGTGCGTTGGATCAAAGCCGTCCGATCGATGATCAATGGTCTAGATTGCACGTGAATGCGCATTCAGATCTCGCCTCAAGCGCGCTTAGGGTGTGCATCATTTGACGCGTGCGCGATGGATGCGCGAGAGTGCGCCACGTAGTGCGCCTCTCGATTGCTTGATTGTCGATCAGTGGTTCAATTTCGACCACGTGCATCCTCTGCTGCTTATTTGAGCATCACCAAGGCTCGAACGCGCGTATTGCATGCATGGGTTGAGGCACTCTCCGCCACGCTGCGGGCGTGGATGGTCACGCGAACGTTTTTGCTGTGGAGAGTGCGGAGACATCTTAGCCGTTGGATGGAGAATGGACGACCGAGATTGCTTGATGAAGGCGCGCTGGAGAGAGGGCGGTGGCTGCGAGCGCACAGATGTGCGACATGTGGCTGGCTTTGGGTCGTTGATCATTAGATCAATGGCCAGAACTTCCCGAGCTTGTTGTGGGAGCTATGAAGGACGGATTGAGGTGATTTTGAGTCCATTGGACTCCGTTTGTCGATCCGGATCCATCTATAAGGTGCGATTGCTCAATTGAGACCTATTTTAATACACACTTGCATACATGGTCGTTAAATATGAATTACAAGAAATCTTAACACAACATGCATGCCATGCTCTCAAGCCCATTATGATATGTCATTAATGCCCATATACCCTTGAGATTGACTCTAGTTGATAGAATTATCACCGTTAGATGACGATTGAAGAGGACGAAAGGGAAGAAGACCTCCTTGCTGATGAAGGAGACTCTTTAGGACCAACGATCAACAGTGAAGGGGAAGAACTGAGGGAGGAAGCTACCATTGTCACCGATGGCTGAATGAAGGGGAAAATGGAGCTGTAGGGTTGGATGATGATCGGCTTAAGGGGGAGGAAGTCAATAAAGGAGAATTGGGTGAGTGAGGAGCTCAATTTATAGGTGTTGGGGAGCATTAGTGACCGGGGATCAAAGATGTAGGCCATTGTGGGTCTACGACTAAGATGTGTTGGTGAGGAGCGTAGGAAGGATTAGGATAAAAGCTAGTTGTAGGATGTGATCTGGAGACTGGCATGAAGGTGTGTGCACCGGGGATCAGAGATTGGTGGGAGATCCACTGTTAGATCGATGGATCAAAGAACGAACGGCTGAGGAGCTCCATGTTCTTTAAGCAGGAACAGTGCATTGGTTGCTCGCACAAGTCTAATGGGCCTTTTACATGAAAGGCCTCAAAAGGGTGAAACGGTAGGAAATTAGAAAGTGAACCCATAAGTAAGAAGGATTGTGACAGGCCGATCCCTGGTTGCTTGCAAAGAAGTCCTTGACGAGTTTTTAATGAATAAAATGCCAAAGCTTGAGGACTTAAGTGTAATGCATGTATTTCAATGTCCAAATGATGTCTAAATGCAATGTAATTTTTATGGTATATTAATTGAACATATTAGAACATATTTCAACCATTGATTTGTACTTTTAAGCTCACATTGATGTTCAATTGGCATTTAGATCATCCATTTACATTTTAAGTATAGAATATCTCCAAATTGACCTAATTATGCATTTTTAGCATAAATTGAGTGTTTTAGGTCTTTTTCCATAAATCCCACACTTAACCCATTTTTTATGTTAATTTGATAATGTTTAATCTAGTTTCTAGCTTAACTTGGGCATTTTAGCTATGATGAGCCACACCTCATCAGTGCATCAACTTATAAGCTTGCCAAATGTATGTGTTCATGAACAGAGACACATATTTGTCATAGGTCTAAGGATACACCTTCTCCATGATAACATCAGAGAAGGACTTTCGCAATCTTCTATTTTATTAGGTTAACTCCTTAGCCTGACTTGCATGATAGTTCTTGAATCTCTATTTGGCAACATCAATTAGGCGACGACCTCTAGAGAAGGTTACCATCCCAACTTAGACCAAAAATATATGATCAAATTAGATAGTTATTTGATGTGCTATCAGATCTTCTAAACCATTTAGATCTTCTAATCGACACACATCAGGTTATTTGATCTGGCTAAGTACGTAACCCTAATCCTACTAAGGGACCTGAATCATTTAACTGGAAAATAATCAAATTCTTTATTTAGATAATATGTAATCTTATTACAAAACGTCCAAATGTCTCTCTCAGGGCATACAAAATCCAATAGCTTATACATAAGGTTGATAAGAAAAATAAATATTTACATTTCAATTTATGTGTATTCTATAACATTATTGAATGACATTTGATTCAAGCATATCAAAATGTAGGTATGGCTTCTCGAACATTGCTTTAAGGATTCGTACATCAACAAGGATCTGAGGCCAAGAATAAGGAAGTGGACTGGTTCAACCATTTTGAAGAAAAAAGGCATGGATCGAATTGAAGGTTCTATAGTATGTTAATAAGTTACTATCGTCAACAATAATAATATAGAAATGTAGAATTTAAGATAAAAATTTTTAAGGATGAAGATATGTAAAAAGCTCATTCTTGAAAAGAACAAAATGTTCGTGTTGGGGCAAATGACTACATTTTCTTACTAGAAATGTTTGAGGCTAAAGGGTTTGTACATAGGAAACCATTTGTTTTTATTGAAGGCCCAACCAATTTAGTTCAATTGAGGATTGAGGTAGCAAGTGGTGGGTTTGGAGGTGAGGGAGATGATGAAATGTGTAAGTGTGATGCTTGCATTGAGGAAAAGAAAGGGATGAAGGAAGTGATTTTGTAATACCAAAGACAAATTGATGATCTGAAGAATGAAATTGAGGACGTAAAAAGGAAATTAAGGAGAGGTTGAGGAGAAAATAAAGATGAATATTGGGATATAGACAAAGATTGACTCATCTCATGTTGTGCTGAATAGGCAATCGATGGATGGATGGAACTGATGGTCAAAACATAACAAATGAAGACATGCAAGGGACTAACACAAGAAGTTGTGAAAGGTGAGGAATAACCTAAAAATGTAGGAGAAAAAGATGAAGATGGTTATATCTCTGAAATGGTTTCTACAGTTACAGAAGGAATGGAAATGGAGCAAGGCAAGCCAAGTGAAACTAAATCAACATTGGAAACAAAAATTTCAACTGATGAAAAGAAAAGAAGAAAATAAAAAGAAAAGTCAGAAGACACCAAGCTCAGTGGTAGAAAGAATAAAAGTAAGGATGGCGATGAAGAAAGCAAAAGACAGGAGCAAAATGAAAAATGTTATAAAGCATTTGAATAATAAGGAGCTACAAGATAATGTTAGGAAGGAAATGAAGAGTGCAATCAGGTGAAAAGGAGTTAGGGATGAAAAGAAAATAATACATTATGTTGAAGAAAAATAAGATGAAAAAATATGTGGGAGCATACCTAACAATGAATAATGATGTGGATAGTGATGTAGTAAGTATTCAACAAAAGTACAAAGTTAAAATTCAAACTTATATTGTTGATTTAATAATGCTCTTTTATTAAAAATATTAAATTTTATTGGCAGTACCTATGCGATACTTGTGATGATTATGAGGGTTGTGAACATGTCATGGAGGAGGAGAACAATATCATTCAAGCATTTCTTCATGATCCAATAGATGAATAAGAACTTAAGCATGACATATGTTTCCATTACAAAGTAAATGGTTTTCAATTGATTAACTTTTGAAACTAAAATTGATTTAGGTTGAATAGAAACTATCATACAGCATTAGATAACTACTGCATGGGCCAACATGTTCACAACCTACCATATGGTGCAATGGTAGAAGATATAGTAAGTTGCTTGCTAAACATTATGTATGATATCAATAACAAGATACACAATTGGAACTAATAAAATCTTTGTTTGCAAATGATTGCAAATAAGAGACACATACGTGGACTACTTGTTTTTTAAGTATTCAATGTTGAGCAATGGAGTGGTACTATACATTTTTGCTTCATTAACGATCATGGTAATAAAAATAAAACATTATAAATACATTTGTTCAAGACTGTGTAGGTAAAGAGAATTAATAATCAATTGCTTTGTAGAGCTTGATAAAGAATAAAGTGCAAAGCCTAAGAAAAAGTGAATAAAGCACACTTGAACAATTCTTTAGGGCAAGTCCAAGCACCTATGGAAACGTAAGGCATTTTTCCCTATGCACTTGCCAAGGATTTAGATACTACTGGTTGCTTGCTTTAAGAAAAAGGAATATTTCTAGTGTATGACTCATTGGGGCACGACAGAAGAGGCAAGGTAGAGGCTTACAGATGGGTAAAATTGTCTTAACAATAAAGATAAATGCAATATAAAAAAAGCATTTAGGTGTATTAATGTTGTGGTATCGCACATGATACAAAAGGACATTGCATCGAAATTCTCTTCACTCATTTTGCCAAGTAAGCAAATGAGGACTTGGAAGATACAATTCGCTACTGACATGCCACAACAACTAGGCACAAAAATTGATTGTGGAATTTATTTGCTGAAATATATGGATATGATTTGTGACAAAAGGGATTTTAGGCTTACACATGATGAGATAGAAAATTTAGGGCTCAGATAGCTGCAGTATTGCGATATGGAAATGAGGAAAATGACCAACTCATTTTTAAGTTCCTTAGTGAAGTGCAGAGAAGATGAAGTTGTGCATTAAAATGACAATTTAGTCTATGTATGCACAAAATGAACAATTTACATTGTTATTTAGAATGGTATGTATGTTTTGAGGTACAGGAATTATACTAACTTTTTTGAATTATATTCAAGTTTAGAATAATTATTAGAGATGATCAATAGATTAATTAGTATAAATGAGGTGAACATTTAGAAATATTGATGCATAAGTCTAAACTATGGAACAATATTTTATGATGATCATATGTTTTTTTACTTGAAATGTGTTCAGTAAATAATTTTATTGAGTGAATGATCTTAATTTGTGATGTGTTTATAAATTGGATGTTTATAGCATTGTAGATTTAAGAATGTTTGATTTGCATATTGTTCTAATAAATCATATTTTCATAATTGTATCTAGATGCGATAACGCTTCTATTCAAACTGTAATACAGCTATATGACAAGTTGCATTACATTTCTTTCCAACAACAGGAAGTAATATTATTATTGAAGTTGTAATACAATGCAATTGTCCAATTGTGTTTGTATGAAAAAATTGTATTACAAATTTACTTTCAAGTTGCATGTTGTGAAATAACATGTTACAACCCTAATTCTATTGAAACTTAAAATATCTTGGCCTAATATGTAGTTGCATTACAATAGTATGACCTGTAGTGTTACAAAAGTTTATGTGACATCATAGTTCTATAAAATGCTGTATTACAATTATTTTCCTTAATGAGCAGGTGGACAATTGATGAAGAAGCAATACAAAATATTTATCATTTTGTATTACAAAAAATTTCTACCACAACATGACTTATGCTCATGTTGTAATACAATTTCTTTTATCCCTTGCATATTATATTACCTGTATATGCTAATCAAAGATAGCTACACATGATATCATTACACGATTTGATGAATATATATCATGAAGACGAGTGTGAGACATTGTTGTATGGTCAAATTAAAATTCCAATGATAAAACACATCATACTAATATATATGGAAGAGACAAATCACACAATAGTATAGGGTGACGAATTAGTAGGAAGATGTTATGGGACAACAAACTTTATAACAATTGAACAAATCCTGTATATAGTAATGACTAAGATAATATCCAAAAAAGTCAACTTGATAAAACGACAATACTTTAACTATTTCACTATATATAATGAATTTGAAAAAAATGGAAGCAATAGAATGCAATGACTCCATCTAAGATGCTACACATTGTCAAGCATCGAACATCCAAGCACAACGATCATTGACAGTTAAGAGCTAACATCATAAGGATATTCATTGGACCTATAAGTGTAAAAAATCAATTTAATATGCAAATGAACCACTATCTATCCAAAAAATATATAAAATTGAAAATAAAAGAAATAGTTACCTATAAGGTGAGCACTATGAATTAAAGAATTTCTTCGGTCAATTTCCTAAATCATGTCCTACAATAAATTTCAAACAAAGGTTGCATTGTTGACCATTAATTTTCTTCTGTTCACTAATAGGCTTCATTCAATTGCTACTTAAATTTGGTCTTCCACTTTTGTCGCTACCTTTCGTCTTTCTATCTTGGGGTCCCTAATTTTTGTGCCATCATGAAGGGATAAATCTGTAGGTTGAGAAACTGACTCTTAATCAAGAGAAATCTCAATCTTTATCATGTCATGAATCTTAGAAATTGCAGACTCAATTAACTTCCTTGCCATCTCCAAAGTATCATCGTATTTTATAGTTTCGTTGATAAGATTTGAACACGTGGTGTAGCTCCTTGGTGTCATTTTGTGGGTTGAGATCTCGTATATAGGGAAATGACCTGATTTCTTAATATTATTTTTCCATCTTGCTAAATGTACCACTAATCAAGAATACATACATACCTGCATTCAAAACGGCAAAAATGTGCTTGCAAGAGATGTCAATAAAATCCATGAACTTGCAATCACATTGATAAACATTGTCTCCCTTGCAATAAAATCCTTCATTCTCATTCTGTACAAATCCAATACTAGGTGTCTTGTATTTAGACCTAGGTTCATCAACAAAGATGTCAACAACATTCACCAGTAGACAGTTAGTAATTTCCTTCTGAAATTCATAGATAATCTATATATGAGTGAGTTGCTTATCAACATTCCATGATGTTTCTAGAAATGGGCATCTCATGATTGAATCATTGTCCATTTCATTTTTATGTTCTCTGATCCTATTTAAAGATGTTTGGAATTTGCATATTCATATAATATGTTTTGATTTGTTAAAGAGCTATTGAGAAAAGAATGAAGGCTTTCACTCCTTTGAGTTGTCTTCAATTTTGCAAAGAAATAGCTTGAACATATATGTAGGAACCCACCTTTCCCTTAATTCAAAATGGAACTCAACCACTTGTTCTCCAATATATTCCACTTCTCAATGATACAAACCTAACATTTTCCAAATTCTTTTGCATTTTTACAATGCCAAATCAAATCGCTCAACTCATATATAGCAACACCACTAGAATTTGAGAAACCAATCTTCGAACTGATTTTTTTGACAATATGCCAAGCATAAAACCTATGGACGAAATTGTGAAAACAAGATGCAATTTCCATGGCTATTGAAGGGTCTTGATCATTTATGATAAATATTGGATGGGTACCAATTGCATCAATAAATTTACTAAACACCCACTCAAAAGACTCCTTAGACTCATTCATTAACAATGCATTCGCAAAGATAGTTTTTTTGTGGTGATTCACATCACAAAAGGTAGCAAATATGAGTTTGTACTTGTTGGTATTGTATGTTGTATGAAAAGAAATGACATCTCCAAATACCTTGTAGTCCTTTAGTGATACAGGATTTATCCACATACAATAAGTCAAGCACTGATCATCTTCAACAGCATAAGAATAAAAGAAATTAATGGTGGTGCTCTTACAATACTCAAAGCGATCTATAAGCATTTCGACATCATACCTCGAAATTTTCTTCCTTTTGTTCCACTTCAAGTTGTAGATGCCCTTAACAATGTTTGCAACATGATCACTAATATGACCATGCTTAGCAATGAATAAGACTTGCTTGTTCATAGGAATGTCCACATTAGATATTGTGTCAAATGTGGTCGGTTATCTTTTTTTATTAGCTTTAAGTATCTCTTCTTACTAGGGGAAGATATTAAATGATGATGATCATCAACAAATTTTTGTACTTCCCTCTTGTTGGTGAAAAATTCAACTTAATGGCTATCTTTGCTTTGCATCTAATCTTGTGTACCAAACTTCTTAAAATTCCTTTTAGATGAAGAAATAAATTTGAAACATGGATCCACAAAGGAAATTAACTTGTTAAAACATCCCCTTGCATAGCAAACAAATGTCATGTATGGCAACACCTTTGTTTTATGGACCTTATCTATATATTACACTTACTCCATGTAATATATTCAATCTCTATCCTTATTCATATCAAGGTTTATTCACACAAAAACTCATACAGAAGTTCACGAATATATCCTTTAAAAAATATATCACTTGGCTATATTACACCATTGCAGTCAAATATCATCGATAAATTTGATTTTAAAATTAAATACCACCACGATCATTTTAGTATAAAATTAAAATATCATCGAAAAAATTTATTTCAAAGATAAAATATGAATGATATAATTTAATTGTAAGTAAATATCATCGGTGTAATTTATTTTATAATTAAATTTCACCGGTATTTAATTAATGCACGCATCCATATTTGCCGAAAGTATTTATTTATTTATTTATATCATTGCTCCGTCCGGATGGCATACATGCATGCAACCCACGGAGACCTATCGCTATTTTGCAACAGCACCATATAGGTAGACACTAAGGCACAAGTTTAGATGCAAGAGGCAAGGCAACCGGCGTATTTCGCGTAGCAACGGGGTTTGCAAAACAAGTGGTGGTGGCAGTGACGCAGACAATAGCGTCGTCGGATAGCACAACGTTGGCGGCATCCTACATGTGGCGGAGGAGGTGGAGGAGACGGAGGAGGTGGTGAAGGAGGCGGAGGTGGTGGAGGAGACGGAGGAGGTGGAGGTGGAGGAGATGGAGGTGGTGGAGGTGGTGAAGGAGGCGGAGGAGGTGGAGGAGACGGAGGAGGTGGAGGTGGTGGAGGAGGCGGAGGAGGTGGTGGAGGTGGCGGAGGAGGAGGTGGAGGCGGAGGAGGTGGACCACACGGAGGAGGTTGAGGTGGTGAACGAGGCGGAGGAGGAGGCGGAGGAGGCGGGGGAGACGGAGGAGGTGGAGGAGGCGGAGGAGGCGGGGGAGACGGAGGAGGTGGAGGGATGCCGATACAGTTGACGATGCAACCGATGAACTGATCATCACAATGGCACAAGCAAGTCTGGTTCACACCGCAACGGGCCCTGCATTGCCCAACCTCAACTATGCAGTTTGTGGCGCCTATGAACCGGTCGGGCTGCTCCGCGTATGTTTTTGAGGACATCACCATCACTGTCGCCACCACAAAGCTCAGCGACGACATCGCCATGTACACGTTGCCCGCCGTTGCCCTCCCCATCACCAAGGAGTCAAAAGGGTGATGCCAAGGATCAAAGGTATATACATGTATGTAGTAGAGATTACCAAGTAATAAACCACCTGGTTTTGGTCTCTTGGTGGTTGGTTGGGTATGCGGCGTTTCTTTGTATAGAGCGTCGTTGGCCCAATAATAAAGCGTAGGAATTAAAACGTTTGTGGTCACAGCATGCATACAACCATGGAACATATATAAATGGGAAATTTAGCTTTTCATTGAGGGAACCAGACGAGGATTAATGGAATGCTACCTATTTCAAACCTTATTTAGTGAGGTAGAAGACTTGGACACTCAAAACAAGTACGTTGCCCTCTTTTTTCAGCAACAAAATGACTCTTTACCTGTAATATACTACAGGAATGAATGTTTTTCGCGACGGTTTAAAATCATTGCCTAATCCGTGAAAATCGTTGTCTATTGTCATCGCGAAAGTGTGTGTTGCGTTAGTTATACACGACGATTTTGATTTTAATCGTCGTTTGCTAACAATTAATGACGGGTCTTCAACCGTCTTTTATGCCCTTATTTACATGTCACGCGAAAAATACACAACGGTTTCCTAACCATCATGTATCATGAGAATGACGACTTTGTTTCAAACTGTCATTTGGTACCAGTACACGACGGGTTCACTAATTGTCGTGTATGACATTAATCTGAAGGTGAGATTTCCCACGCAAATCATAAACGACGGTTGTTAAACCGTCGTGTATATATGTGTATTTTTTTTTAATATATATAATGTAGGTATTATAGAATCTTATAACACCTTTAACAACATATATATACAACATACACAACATACAACATACAACATGAAACATTCAACATACAACAAATATATTTATAAACCTAATGAAAAGAGTATGCCATAATGTCAAAATATACATATAACTAAGCAAAATACAAAACTTAAGGAAAAGTTAAGTAATCTAAACCTATGCCTCAGCTCTTGCCCCTTGTCCTACTCCACCATCACTATGGTCGTCATCGTCATCTCTGCGATGCAGGTAGTGATAGGAAGTGTGATTTCTTGGTATCTTGCCAACCTCTGCCCCATAAAAATGTCATTGTCTCTCTCATCTCCACTCTCTGCAGCTCCATCTCCTTTCTCTGCTCCTCCATGAATTTCTTGGTATCTAGCCAAGCTTGAGTTTACTACTGGAACTGTGAGGTGACATCATGGAGTTGTGATTGCATCTGCTGGACAATGGTTGCTGATGTTGACCCTTTTCGCCCATATCAGTTGGAGATCGTTTGATTCCTCCCCCCACTACAAACGAAGCCTTTGTGCTCTGGAGGCATAACGCTCTTAAAAGCCTCCTCAGGTGTCACAGGAGGGTGTTGTTGAGTGCTGGAAACGGTGTCTGGAGGGAGATTGATTAAGTTCATCATTTCTCCTTACAAATTATAATAATTTAATGTCATATTAAAGTAAGTATAAAATTTAAAGTAGTTGATAAATAAATGTTACTTACATGTTTTGTCTGGTATGTCTCATGTATCCATGTTTGCCCGCCATCAGTAGTGGCCTTACTATGAGTAACCTCATTTTTCTGATGAGATCTTTCAAGTTTTATCCAAAATTCCCTCAAACCATACTCCGGGTCCAGATGGTTTTAATGTGGAGTTTTACTCTCATTTCTGGGACTTGATTAAGGATGAGGTGGTTCGTGCCATTTCTCACTTCTTTAACCAACTCCATGATCCTTGGGCTTTCAACAATACATTCATCTCTCTTATCCTCAAGAAACCCGATGTCTGTGACATTTCTGAGTTCCACCCGATTAGCCTATGTAATGTGCTTTATAAGATCGCCTCTAGCATTTTTTCTAACTGGCTGTCCTCCTTTCTTCCTAAGCTTATCTTGCTTGAGCAAGTTGGCTTTGTCAAAGGAAGATTTGTTTTAGATCATATTGCGACTGCTTTCGAGTTCACTCAGCATATTGACTGCAAGGTTTTTGGCTCCAACATTATCGTTCAACTTGATTTACAAAAAGCTTATGATAAAGTTGAGTGGAATGTTCTTTATCAGATTCTCTAGAAATTTGGATTCTTGGCCTCTACTATTTCTCTTATCAAATCCTTTATTAAGCACGAAGGTTCTTCTGTCCTGGTTGATGGCATTTCTGATTCTTTCTTTAAGGTCTCTCAGGGCTTGCATCAGAGAGATCTTGTTTCTCCTCTGCTCTTTGACATATTCATGGAGCTGTTCATCCATGGTATAAAAGAGCTTGCCTATCAAGGTAAAATCCTGCCTTTCTCAATTAAGCACAAAATCATTCCTCCCCGTGGTCTTTGGTATGCGGATGACATTATCCTCCTTTTAAATAGGAATTTGCAATCTATTACCAATCTTTCCAAGTTCCTGTGCACATTCTAGGATTATTCGGGTCAAAGAATTAGTTATACCAAAAGCCAATGTTTCATTGGTAAGCATTTCCTCTTAGGCAGGATTACTCGCATTCTCCAACTTTTGGACATCCAAATCGGATCCCTTCCTTTTCAATACTTGTGTTGTCCCATCTTTTCTGGTAGAGCAAAAGCTACTTACTTCCATCAGATCATCAACAATATTCAGTCTAAATTAGTGGGGTGGAAGGCAAGTATGCTTTCTTTCGCCTCCAGATTATTGCTTATCAAACATGTGTTGTCTTCTATCTCGATTCATATCTTGTCTATCCTTGAAGTGCCCAAATCCATCATTCGGAAACTTGAATCCATATTTGCTACTTTCTTTTGGGGAGATGAGGATGTGGAAAAACGGCATCATTGGATTTCTTGGAGGCAAATTGCTAAGCCTTTGGATTATGGGGGGTTAGGGATCCAATACTTGAACTTTTTATTTCAGCTTTTAGAATGAAGAGGGTTTGGAACATCCTCTTTAGAGATTCTCCTTACTCTACCCTCATGATCCAACTCCATGGGAAATTTTCTTCTAACTCTCGGAGTTTGCTTGCTAGGATCCAAAATCTCTGTGAGACTTATTCTATTATGAAGCCTTTGATTAGATGGGAGGTCCATGATGGTCATATTGATTTTTGGGTGGATTTGTGGATTGGGAATTCTGTCCTACGTGATTTCCTTCCCCCAAACTACACTCCTGAACCTGTTCCTATTAATGTTGCTATTGGGAACCTCATTAACCATCCTCTTTCTAGATATCTCCCGAGTCATATTTCTGCAAAAATTGCTGAAACTATCCTTGATAACAATTGCGATATTTCGATATGGACTCCTAATCACTCTGGTAACTTCTTGGTTGCTTCGGCTTATGTCAATTTCTTCAAGAACAATCAGGTCGACTCTATTCTTAAGAATTTTTAGACCCTCAAAATTCCTCTTAGAATGACTATCCTTGCTTGGAGGGTTCTCTTGTCCAAGCTTCCTACTGATGACAATATCACTAAGCTTGGATTTTATCTCCCTTCTAGATGTTCCTACTATCCTGAGTCTCTGCAGATTGAGACTAGCTCCCACCTATTCTCCTCTAGCCAGTTGGTCTACCTTATCTCTGAATGGACCTTCTCTAAGTTGAATATTTGTCCTATTTCTCTGAGTCACTTCTTCCAATATATGCAATCCCTGTCTAAGAATGGCAAAAAGCTTTTGTATAGGGGCCTCACCTTCTTCATTTGGTCCAATGTCTGGTATGCTAGGAATAAAATTAGACATGATCAGCTTTCTTTTGCTAATATCAATCAATTGTTGCTTAAAAGTTGGTTTTGTTTTGATATTGATATGTGGCTCAAGAAGATGTGCCCTACTATTTTTGCTATTAATTGGATCCATCCCCCTTATGGCTTCAAAATTAACACTGTAGCTTTTTCTAGTGGGCCTCCTTCCTTGATGGGATGGGTTATGCGGAATCATAATGGCGAATTCGTCATAGCAACTTCGTGTAGGATCCCCTTGGTGTGCAAAGACAAGGCCCATATGCTTTCCCTCTCTCATGTGCTTATGAATGCTGATGGAGCATCCTCTCTATATTTGGAATCAGACTCTACTCTTTTGCATTTTTGGTGGAATGGTAAGATTGCCATTCCTTGGGCCCTAAGACCACATTTCCGCCCTTTACAGGAAAGCAAGAGCTGCATTGAAACTTTGCAGTATATCTCTCTAGCGGCCAATGCTCTTGCTTCACATTTTGCGACTGCTGCTGCGGGAAGGGGAAGTCTATCTTGACTACTCCCATCTTTTTGCCAGGGCTAAGGGCCTCGTTAGGTTATATCAGCTCCAGTTTCCTTATGGTTTTTCTTCCTTTTTAGGTGTTTGTTTTTTGTTGTTGTTTGTTGTACTAGGCCACATGTCATGGTCCCCCTTACTTGTACCAGGCAGGTTTTGGTTTGGTCCCCCTACCTCATTTGCTTACCCCTCGAGAGTGGGGGATGAATAAGATTGACTCTTGTTTCCTTAAAAAAAAAAAACCTCATATACACCAACCCAATCGAGCATGACACCATTATGTAAATGTGCCTGTAAATATATTTCAAATTGCAGGTAATAGTCATAATTAAAAATTTAATTAAAAACACAGAAGTGACATAATTATAAGGAATTACTTACATATTTTGTCTTAACTCTATTTATACTAGTTTGACCCAAATAATATGTTTATGGTGGAGCTTTGGCCCTATTGGTTTTGTTTATCTTCGCTTGATCCTATACGTATAACATATTATAATGAGAAAATAATTAAATCATTTATCTCTAAATACCCTTAAAAGTATTTATAATTACCTCCATTTCAGGCTTATTCCAATGCTCACAACATTCTTTCCACACATCTGTTGCTATTGTAGGAGGCATGCTCCTTAATGCCTCCTCATTAGATGACATTTTATTATAAAACTAAATTATACAAATAAATTGTTAAAAGAAATTAATTAAGTAAATAATAAAAAATGAAAAATATTACAAATTTCACCTTTCTCTTTGTTGTCATCCTTCAATCACGACGTCATCTTGCAGCATGATTGAGGATGTATTTGGTGACATTTGGATCGTCACCCAAAAAAAATCACCTATAATATTACAAAATTGTATAAATGAATTAAATATTATTAAAGTAAACTTATATATATACATTAATATATAATTATTTACCTCCATATTATGAATAAGCTGCCTCTTGATCTCCTTGGAGACCCTCCTTCAGTTAAAACAACAAAGGGGGACAAGCTCCTTTATCATCCTAAATAGTCTGCTGATGAAAGGAGGGTAGCCTGGAACTTCTCTAGCTTCGTTGATATGCACTTTGATTCTTGTCCCCTTTGGAAGTGCATCTAGTTGTGCATTTCTTATTGGACCCCTTCTTTTTTTACCTAATAAGAAAAATATAATTAAAAATTAAAACATTACAAGTAAATTTTAATAAGATATTACTGACAACTCTTACCAGAACTGGTCCCTACCTTAGCCTGAAGGTCATGTTGAGATGGCTTCTGTACCTCAGCATCGTCCTCATCCTCATCGCCACTGTCACCCTTGTTCTCATCCTCGTTGTCATCATCAAGGTAGTGGGTGGCAACCTCTGGCTCTAGCTCTCGCACTACATTGGTAATCACCTCTTGCCCTTGTTCTGGTATTGTCAGGTAAGATCATCAGGCTAGACATATTCGCAATGCCTCGTAAATGTGGGATTAGGTATCTTGACAACTGGGTGTACTTGAGGAGTACATAGAGAGATGTACTCAGGGACGGATGGGGGAGTCTAGGTGTAGGGTGGCTGGGTGCGGGGGGGCTGGGTGTGGGGTGGCTGTGTGGAAGGAGGCTAGGTCTCATCCCCACCTGTTGAGGTGCCCTGGTCATCCTTATCCCTATTAGCAAATTTCTTAAATTTCATCTGCATATACATTAAAAAAAATAGTATTTATATAAATATTAAGAAATAAATAACTAAAAATAAAAAAGTATGAAAAAAATTCGATAGAGTTTCCCCTATATTATGGATATTTTCCAAAATCTTGTATAAAGAAAATCACACATTTTATAGTAAAACATAAATAGTTACCATACATTTTACTTTTATTGAATTCAATCACAAATATCTCACTTACCCAAAAAATGTCACTAAAATTTGAATGTTCTATAATACGTTTCTTATGTAATAACCTCTACCATAAATGTTTCTAACTTGTACATGAAACACCAATATTTGGAATTCATGAAGATATAATTAACCAGCTAACCTCGAAAGAACAACAACATCATTATCAGGATTACTCATGAAGAGTTGAAAGCAGCTGATGATCATTTTTGATATTTTCCCTAAATTGCCTCATAGCGATATGCCTGGCAACATGGATTTCTCCATCAGGATTACTCTGCTCCCTTCAAAAAAGAAAGTTGTATATAAAACTTTGGGAAAAGCATAGGTACACAAATTGGTAGAAAAGAGAAATGCTATAGAAGATAATTATATCTTACATATCAATATTCATTACACCTGCACCAATTTCTTGTAAGTGTTCTTAATAAACATCTGCTTCTACTTCATGTTTGACATCTTTTTGCACGTCAAAATATTCACATGGAATTGTCCAGACGGGTATAATCCATCCTTTTCTACTGTTGTCAAGGACGTAGAAGACTTGAGATACTTGACATATTAATGTAAACGATTCTGAAGAATGAACAATTCGACGATTCTTATTCAAACTTAAAAAATCGTACTTCTTGTCAAGTTTGAAGTCATTGCCTTCTTTAAACACATCGAACCAATTGCACTTGAAAAGGACAACTCTACGATCGTATCTGAAACTCATCTCAACAATTTTTTCGATATGTTCGTAGTAGCCATCACAACCAGTGTTCAAATCGCAATTGAGAACAACACCAACATGCTGTGTGGCCTTCATATCATCTATGGATTTTATCCTGAATCTGAATCCGTTTATAATGTAACCTGAATGGTAATGTCCACAACTTAATGGTTGATCGGATAGTATGTCAAAGTTCACCTATTGTGGGTCATTCTTTTCTTTCATTTGAATAACACATTGTTTAAACCACTCGAGAAAGTCGACTTCACATGTTTCTGGATGTGAACACTCCTTAAAGTCATTATAAAATACATCAACTTCTAGAATCTACTTAAGAATGTATAAGTGAGCTAGATGCCGATCGATTTCAGAGATTGATTTGTATTCTATGTGGAGGATAGACCTTCCTGGAATATCAAATATGGAAAGATAATCGTCATTGTTCTCATTATACCCTCTATCATAATTATTCTGTAATTGATTAAATCAATTGTCTGTCTCATCCATATACATGGCATAGAAGTTAATGAACTCTTCTAGAAGATATCCTTCAGCAACAGATCGTTTAGGCTTAGCCTTATTTAACACATAATCTTTAAGTTTCTTTAGAAACCGTTCAACTGGATAGATCCAACTGTATTCCACAGGCCCAGCAACTCTCACTTCATTTGTAAGTGTAGAGTTAAATAAACAATGACATCAAAGAAGGCTGGAGGAAATATTTGCTCCATTTTACATAATGTGACAACTATTTGTACTCTAATAAATCAGAATCTATAGTTTTCGAACAAATAGCTTTGAAATATTTGCTCAACTCTGTAAATGAATCTACATTTGGATCAGGTAGCACTCCACGAATATATAGCTAGTGGGAATAAGACTTGCATGTAAACGTGACTGTCGTGACTCTTTAACCTGTTAATTTTCTTTTGAGCCTTGTTTACACATCAAGAAAGTTGTGAAAAATAGCTATTTGGCACCCGTACTTCTTTCAAGAAGGTGAAAATTTTCTCTCGTTGATCATTATTTAGGTTGTAAATAGCTTCCGAAAAGTTATAACTCTCGTCTTCTTTTTCAATAACATGTGACTCTGGACAAATGCCTAAAGTTATCATGTCTTTTCTCATTTTCACTGTATCCTTTAGACTATTAGTTAAGTTGAACACATCCAAAATGTTGTCCATAACATTTTTCTCAATATGCATCACATTAAGATTATGTCCGATAGTTATATTTTTTCAATACGAGAGTTCCATGAAGAAAATGCTCTTCTTTTTAAAATCTGTATGTTCTAAAGCTATTTGATCTTTCTTGAACAGACGACCTAATTGTATATTGCCAAGTTGTAATTTCTCCATTACTGGAAAATCTGACAACCTTATTGAATTTGTACTTAACTTATTCCTTGGATTCTTGGAAGAATACCGACAAGTTTTACCGTTGAACTTGTCCTTAAACACTTCTTATTAGGGAATCTACGGTGTCCCAAATAATAGAACTTGTTACTTTTAGGTAGTTGAAGATGCTGAGTGTCATCCATATATACTGAAGAAGCAGACTTTCCCTTTGTACACCATCCCGACAAATTTGTATATGCGGGGAAGTCATTAATGGTCCACAATAATGCAACATGCATATTAAAGAATTTTTTTCTGTGTGCATCATATGTATGAATGCCATTATACCACAACAGTTTCAGTTCATCTATAAATGGTTGAAGACAAATGTCAATTGCATTTCCTGGTTGCTTTGGACCTAGAATGAGGAGGGTCAACATCATAAACGATGATCGCATACAAAGCCATGCAGGTAAGTTGTAAGTTACCATCATGATTGGACAAATTGAATAGGATGGGTACATGTTCTTGAAAGGATTAAACCCATCACTTGCAAAACCCAATCTAACATTTCTTGCATCCTCTGCAAATGGTAATGAGTGTTGTCAAACATTTTCCACTCTTCTGAATCTACCGGATGATGAATCGACCATCTTGTGATGAAATGACCCTTCCCAAGGGTCCTTGCAAAATTTCTTGAACTTTTGGGGGTTTTCTGATATTTTCACGCCCTAACTATTGCTTGTAGGACCCACATAGATATTTCCAAGAAATTTAGGAGTTTCCAAAAATTTTCCCCTACCCACCACATGCCCCTACGAGCCCTAAAGACCCCCTATAAAAACCCCCCAAACACCCTCATCTCACCCCATTTTTCCCACTACAAATGGCTCTCCCCACTTTCATCCAAGTCTAGGGAAGGAGAGGGGGAGTGAGGGAAGGAGAGATGGAGACAAGTGGGAGGAGGGCTTGTGATCGAGCTCCAATGTTGCGTCGATGCAAGGCAGCGTGGCGAAGTTGTAGCCGCGTTAAGGCACGAGGAAGCAGAGGTGCTACTGTGCGTGAGCTCTGGGGGCGAGTTGCAACTGTGCGTGAGCTCCGGGGGCGAGCTGCACTATGTGTGAACTCCTGGGGCTATGCATGGGAAGGAGTAGCTGGGTAGAGTTGTGCGTAGAGTTGCTACGCAAAGAAGGTACATCGAACGTCTGAGAGTAGTGTTGGACATCCAAAGCAAGCCTCAGATGGTCGAGACAAGCTCTGGACGTTTGAAGGAAGTGTGAGGCACGAGGTGGGGTCTGTTGAGGTGACAACGATGTTGGCGCACTGCGTAAGGTGTGCATAAGCATCAGAGCTCACAGGCCACGTTGGGTGTTGTGCGCACAGGCAGACTTTGAGGCATTTGAACATCCAACAGATTGAACAGACGTCTGGAGAGCCAGGTGGACGTCCGGGAGAGGTGCCGGATGCCCGGGGCAAGTTGCAAGCGGCCAGGACAGATGCATGGAGTCTTGGTGAGAGGTTCTGATGGCATGAGATGACTAGGGTGTATGCCAGATGTCTGATACAAGAACTAGGTGGACGGTCGGTTCAGCCGGACCGAACCACCCCAATCTGGTTCAAGTGAACCAAGAAGGTTTTTTGGGTCAGTTCGGGGCCCAAACAAAGTTCGTTTTCCATACGACAGGTATCGTTGGAAAGCTGTTGAATTTCTTCAACTTTTTAGATCATATCTATCATGTTTTTAAGTCTATTTAACACACTGAAAGTTCAGTCAAGGTATTTAATTCTCATTTTAACCATTGATTCGGTATAAGCTCTAAGTTCGGGGCGCAAGCAAGACTTGCAGGGACGTCTGGGTCAGTTCCTCGTGCCCCCACACCTCTCGTACACCTAGGTAGAGTGGCCCTTCCTATTCTGATTAGTTAGTTTTGTTTTGAATGCATGTTACAAGTAGGTAGTTAGTGAATTTTTAAAATTACGCTAATGCATTTTGTGGATGAGATGGATAATTGCATTACATACGCATGCGCACACATGCATGCACTAACTCATGATTGATGAACTTTATGCTTGTTATACATGTGAAAGATGAATAATGCATGTTGGGTGTGAAAAATGATAACCCTAATGGTTGAGATAAAGGCTTTTACTGTAATGGCTCTATTTGTTTACTCCATGTTGAAATTTTAAATTATGAATAGAGATGCACGTTATTTTCTTATGCTTGAAATAGAATTAAAGGAATTATAAATGAACCTTGGGGAGAACCAGAAGAATAACTTATCCGTTGTGATATGAAACTATGATAGTGATGGGATGATTCGCTTGCTGTGAGGCATGACTGTTGGTTGAGTTCTGGTTAGGGAGTCAGCTAGCCCTCGTGTACACACATACCGAGGAGAGCTAATCACCCCTAGTGTAGGGAAGAGCTAGCCTTCCCTTGGGTTGGGACCCAGGGTAGGAATAACCTTCCTACATTGACTCCTATTAGGTCTACAGGGCCAACCAAGATAAAAGGGCGAGGGTACACAGACTGGTGAGGGCGTAGCCCTGTTCTGTTCTATGTTGTACAACTTAGAGCATACTCGTTAGCGGAAAGGATTGACTGTGTGCCTGTGCGAGGTATCCCCCTGTACGTTTATCACATCTGTCGTAGTTATCGCTTTGTCGTGACTGTGACCCCGGGGTGGTAAACTGGGCATAGGACAAACATGGGGTGGTCTCTCGGCCTGGAGAGCACTACGTGCACGTTCTACACTGCGAGGGTATTGCAGCAAGATCGTTCCGTTAGGGAACATGTGAATCAAAAGAAGGTGATACCTTTTTTTAGATTACTCGAGATCATGAATTTAATAGCTAATAATAAAAAAAAAAATAAGATGCTTGTAAATTTATTGCTTTTCCCTTAAATGTTGTTAGTTTATTGCACACATGCCACTCTACTCAGCTTTTGCTGACTTCTAGTACTTGTATCTAGGTCAGGGGTGTGAGTAGTCAGTTTCACCGGTTATAGAGGGAGTTGGGCCCAGTCGAGCCCAGCCCTAGTTTTCCTGTCTTCTTTTCGCTGTTGCACATTTCTCTTTTCAGTTGTAGTGAGAACTTAGTTTGTTCAGTATTGATAGTTTTCTACCTTTTTGCTCTTATTTGTTTTAGTTGTGATGGCTGCATTTAGACTTTGTGTTTTTTCCATGAGAATGGACTCTAATGCATGATGCATGTTTCTTATCCTACTATTGTTAGTTTCTACCTCTCTTGCTGTGATTGCATGAACAGGAATGTTAGGATTTGTTATTATTTCTCATTGGACTATTGAATCTTAGGGTATTGGATGTGAACCGACCAGGTTTTCAAGGGGAACCGGAATCAGGTTGCAACACATGACATGTTATCTTGATGCATGTCATCAAATTTACAGTTCTACTTGAAATAAAAAGGCGTTGAAGCCTAGGAATCAATGGAAAGTACCGTAGAACCTTCTCCGGCTATTTTTTAGCCCTTGTATTTAGTGAATTTTATACTTTAAATCTCTCAACACCACACTGTGGACAACTAGTCAACTCTACATGTTCATTTATGTATAACATAATCATTTGGACAAGTGTCAATTTTCTCGCAATTTAAACCAAGTACACGAATCTATTTTTTTGCTTTATACTATGTCTTTGGATAACCTTTCGGATCATTTAAAAGCTCTCCAATGAATTCAAACACCTTAGACATCAATTTAGAGGTTGCTCTATTCATAACCTTCATCCGAAATAACTTCAAAAGAAATGACAACCTACAAATGGATGTGATACCGGGAGCAATAGGTTCATCCGCTGCCCTAATGGCATCATAAAATTGATTAGAAGTTTCCTTACTAGTTGGATCTTCAACTCCTGCTCTCATTTCATCAAGCATTTCATCGATGTCATTAGCTTCAATATCCACAACTGTCTCATTGAAATCTATCAGAGACCATCTAACTTCCTTTGTAAGATCCTCTTCATGACCAATCCACTTAGCTATAATGCTACCATCAACTGTTGCAAATCATGTGCTCATATGCAATGTTCCTATAATGTGAATATCCATTCAAGCACCTCCTACATGGGCAAAAAATCCTGTTGAACTTGTCTCCTCGTTTGAATGACTTCCTATCGTCATAAAATGCCCAATTAAGGAACTCTCTCACTCCATTCTTGTATCGGGAGTAATTCGAGTTCCTCAAACTAATTCAAGACTTATCCATGATAATCTACAAAAATGAAATAAATCCACCTAATAATTATAATATAATTTTATAACAGTGTCTGTATTTTTATTAGGGTTGTCACTTAATAGCCCATCTTTGAAGATTTGATCACAACATTACTTGTTACATGTAGCCAGTGTATGGAAAAGTTTTGACAGCATCTCCTCGCGCTTCTCCAATATACCCCCCAAGACTAACCTTAACTACATTCCCAATAACTCTCATTTAAGGGTGTTTTAGGAATGTAGATAAGATCAGTTGGTATGCTGGAGAAGAGCAAAAAGACACTACCAAAATTCCTCTAAACATCAATTCTATGTAACAAGTAACCCTAAGTTATGATCAAATCTTCAAGGACCCCCCTTAGTTCAGAACTTCTTTGAACTAAGGATGATGACTTTGATGGCATGCTATAATGACAAAGCTTCGTGAATGTAAGTGAGATATACAAATACTCTACATTGTTTGTATAACATGATCATAAGTGTCGGCGGACAAGTATTTTGACATGATTATCCCCTCCTAAAACCTGTAACCTAAGGGTTAAATACCTATTGTTTGGCCTCAAGTGTATCTAGATTTGTGTAAGTATATGTATCTATAAATTCATTAAAATAATAGAATCAAACAAACATAAAGTGGGTACATAATAGAATAAAATTCAATTTGCTAAATCAATCAAACATAAATAATAGAATCAAATAAACATTTAGAAGAAAGTGGGTACACCCCACAATCAATCAAGCAAATTTAATTTACTAAATCAAGTGGGTACACCGCACAATCATAAAAATAATTCACATTCTAACCCTAAGTGGGCACACCCCACTTTCTAAACCTAAGTGGGCACACCCTATGTTCTAAACATAATTAAGTGGGTACACCCCACATTCATTTACAAATTAATTAAGACAACTTAATTTCATACCTCAACAAAGTGCGTGAATCGCAGAGAAGGTATTTATTTGTTCGCTTTGAAACGGGTTTTAAAATCGTCGCGTTATAGTATAGATTGAATCAGCGTGAAAAACAAATAATATTTATACTCGAAAGAAATCAGAGGTCGAACATAAGGAGCAATTGGCAAAATACTTTTTAAGATCGCAATTCAAATGCAATATAAGAATTTCAAACAAGAATGTTATATAAATGAAATCTGATGTCAATAATGCAAAAAGAAGAGAGGGTAAAATGGTGATTTGAATCACCAAATTACCCTACAATGTTAAGCTTTGCAAGCTATTCAAAGTAACAGATCATATAAGCCAAATTAATCTCAATTTAATCAACAGAACCAAGGTATTAGCAGATCTCAAGCGACAAAATAGGTGCTCAGACGGCTTAACAGAGGCAAAGGCCTCTTCTTCTTCAAATTCTTCTCTTCTTCTTTCTTCTCTTTCTTTCTTCCTCTTCCTTCTCTTCTCTTTTTCCCTTAGCTTCAGAGAAGGCACAGCACAGGACTCAGCACACCAGCAGAGGCAAAGGCCTCTCTTAGATCTCACAAGAGTTGAGAGGAGGGCAGTAGAGCAAAACCCCTCTCCCTCCTCTCTTTTTTCTCTTCTTCCACTCTCAGAATCGACAAACCAGACCAGACTTGGGTACCCGGGTAAATGGACCAAGCTCAGACCCGTGAGGTGTGAGTGTGGGTGAGGGTGTGCGTATGCGCGTGCGTGCGGGTACCTCACCCTCTGTGCGTGCTGAGGCAACTAAGAAAATGTACAAAATCAACTTAAGCCATGCGTACGGTTCAGCAACCCATGATGTGGGACTAAAGTCCCACAGCTTCTTCGTGCGTCAACAGCAGCAGGTCGAGCTTGCAATTGCAGGAGAGGAAGGGACTGGTTGCTTCAATCAGGAGTCTAGAACTGCAATTAGAGGGATTCTGCACCACTTGGGTGTGGAGGCGAGGAAGAATACTGCGAGAACAAGGCCGTTGAAGTCGGAGAAGGCGAAGGCGGCAGTAGCTGTCCGGCGAACACCTAAAACTCAAAATATGGCCTTGCAGCCATGTCAAAACAGTCTAGAGGGATCGCCTTAGGACGACGAATGTGGTGAGGATTTCAGCATGGAGTGGGAGTGGCTGTGGTGGTTGGACGGAGTTGAGATCGGAGGTGCGGTGATGGGTTGTTCGAGAGCGAGTTTGGGTGATGAATCGATGAAATAGATAGAGGGCTTTTGGCCCTTGGGTCGAGGCGGAGGTCATGGGCTAATTGGCAAGGGGGATGGATGTGTGTAGTGGACGAAAGCCCTCACTGGTGGTGTCTCTAGAGTGGAGGAAGGTGACAGCATTGAGGGAGAATAGGTGGTCGTGTGTGTGTTGCGAGAGTGGGAGAATAATGTAGAGAGGAAAAGGGAGAGATAAAGGGACTTAGGGACGAGGTAGAGGGGCGGAGGCATCCGATGGTCGTAGACCGACACTGGAGAAGGAGAAGAGATCGGCAAGGCGGCGACGTCGACTAAGGTAGAGGCACGACCTCTCTTTGATCGGAGAGGTTTGCGAGGATGAGGGGAAGCTAGTCGACCGTTCAATTTGATGGTTGGACGGCCGGAGGAGGAAAGGGGAGAGGAGTCGCCGGAGCTAAGTTCGAAGGTGGCCGGAGATGGAGTAGAGGAGGATTTCTCAGACCAAAACTTCCTAAAGAGGTCATCTTGACCTCTGGGATCCATTTATAGGCCATGGGGAAAGGTTTCAAGCTTGGAAACAAGCTTGCAAACTCCATGATTATCACGCACGTTTGACATGCGTACCTTCAAAAGGTTCGCATAAGGATTTGGGAAAGACGTAAAGCCCAAGGAATGGCTCAAATGGAAGGTAACTTCCTAAGGATCTTTGGTTCAAATTTGGGAGAGATTGATTGAGAAACGAGCGAAAAATCCTCACCCGAAACTTGACGGTGAAGCTTCAACCTTCCAAAAATGGCGCGAGGACCTACGTACAAGGAAGATGATAAAAGATAGGGACCTTTTTGAAAGTATTTTGAAAGTTAGGGGCATGTGTGTGAGAGAAAAGACTTAGACAGGACCAAATTGCAAATTAGGTCAAAATGATCTCAGACTGGATCTAAATTTTGATAAAAACCTAATTTGGATCCAAGAAATCCAATGGTGAAGTTAGATTTAGGTTTTGATCTAGTTTGATTAAGTAATTTATGTAAACACCCAAATTAGGGCAAATATCTATTTAGGACTTTGTTTTAGGTTAAGACGGGTTCTGATGGTCAAATTGAAGGCACAAAACTCTAGAGAATATTTTTCTATGAATTTTAGAGGGTTTAAGTGAATTTTATCCTAACCAGAACCTTAGTTAATTAAGCGGATTTGTTTTTAGGGTTTCAAAAGTTATTTAATTCTCAAAACACGTGAAAACCCTTTTCTGCCTATATTAACTAACTTGTTGGAGATTTAAGACCATTACCCCTTGGAAAAATCTGTAGTTGTTCTGCATTCAAGTTATGATGGTAAAATTATAGTTTTAACCCTGGTTTCCTATCTTTCTCTCATAATGATTATGCAATGAACTATGGCTTTCTGATAGTTATGTAAGAGCATTTATTCCTTGATAATGACTCAATTGAGTTAGTTATGGCTCATAATGATGTTCCCATCAGTATCTGGCGTGAGATTCCTAAATCAAATTACAAAAATTTATAAGGAAAAAACTATAACAAATTAAAAAAAATTAACCAAATTTTACATTTAATTAATAAAAAAAATTAGGGATTAGGGGGGGTGATAACAATGGGAGGAGGAGGAGGAGGAGGGGGCATTACAAAAATAATAACCTTTAACGGTAAATTAGATAGTGGCATATAATGCATTTGCCACTAATTCCTTTGATTTAGTGGCAAATTTTTTCTATTTGCCACTGTAACAATTTGTCAAATAATAATTAGTATTAGTGGCAAATTATTTGCCGCTATTACCTTTCATTTAGTAGCAATTGTTACTTACGTTACTATAATATTTTTGTCAAACGATAGTTAATGTTAGTGACAAATATATTTGCCATTATATCATATGATTTAGTGGTAATTTTTACTTATGTTGCTATAATACTTTTTGTTGAACGAAAATTGGTGTAGGTGAAAGGAGGCCACTATTTCATTTTTAACATGTTTTTTTAATAACATAAAGAGGGAAAAGCTAAATTCAAACTTATCTTTTTAAATATAAAAAAAACATCTAATTCCATTTAGTGTTGCAAAACATGCATGTATGAATTCAAGTAATATGACAGCAATGTTGAAATCTTTTGTTAATTAATGCACCAAGATATAATTTAAAATATACTTTTACAAAAGTATTTATTTTTTTTACAATAATAATGTGATTTTTATAATCATATAATTTTTTAAGATAATAAAAAATGATTACAAATGACAAAATAATTGTAGAAAATATTTTTACGTGTGATGATTCCTTGCCTTTAATAAACTCACTTTACCACAGGAACCCCTCCAAATCCCAATCCCATTGTTTCTAACACTATAAGAAAATATGTCTTTTAGGATAAATGTTCATGACAGTAAATGTTAGTACCTCAAAATTGATACCTTTTTGTGACATTTTACTACAAAACAAAAAAATGAAGTCCCTAATATACCGTTGCAAAATCATAATCCCACCCTTTCTAAACCTTCCCCTCAAACACTTTCGATGAAAACTCTTGCAGTGCGCAACCCCCTCCCTACGCCCTTTCCCTCGTCCAATTGTCACAAAAAATACATCCCCCTAAAACCCTTTTCGTCGCTTACTTGTCTCGCATTGCACAACTCCCCATTATCTTTCCCCTCTCACTACATCACAAGTTACTTTTTAAAATGCATAAGTAGAATTCTTTCAAATAGATAAACATAAGTAGAACTATCTTAAATAATATAAGATTCCTCCATCCCTCCTCAAAAGAACTCCCATGCACCTCACACCCAA
This sequence comes from Thalassia testudinum, assembly GCA_037157565.1. NCBI lineage: Eukaryota > Viridiplantae > Streptophyta > Magnoliopsida > Alismatales > Hydrocharitaceae > Thalassia > Thalassia testudinum. The sequence continues at coordinate 138,121,032 of JAZHRO010000036.1, read as the reverse complement.
TCTTAAAAAAAAATCCCATGCACCAAAAAAAAAAAAAACACACACCCATCCCGCTCGCAACTTCTATTTCCCCCAAGAAAATCCCAACGGAACGGTACATGACGAATTCTCTTTCCCTTTCTTCATTTCCCTTCTTTCCTCTTTGATCACGCATTTCCCCTCCTCTCTTACGCAGTGGGCTTGATAACCTCCTCCATTGTTCGCTCCTTTTCTCTATCGCTCGATTACCTCTTCCTCACTTCGCTTCGCTCCTTCGCCCTCTACTCTTCCATGCCCCTCCTCTACCCTCCACTCCTCCGTTCGATTGCCTCCTCCACTGGTCTGCCCGATAGTCGATTCTCAACGCAACTACGGAATCAAAGAACGCTCAACGAGGATGCCCGATTGTCGCCTCTTCTAATTTTGCCGTCTGCCACCTCTGCTTGATTGTCGACCTTGTACCTGTTCCACTCGATTGCCATTGATGCCAACACCTATGCTGGGTCCATCTAAATCCCCAATCATTTACAACCCTTGGTTCTAGGTAGCATTTATACTTGTTAGTCGCTTTGAAACAGGTTTTAAAATTGTTGTGTTGCAGTATAGGTTGAATCAGCATGAAAAACAAATACAATTTATTACTCGAATGAAATATGAGGTTGAATATAGGGAGCAATATGACAATTTAAAACTCAAGATCACAATTAAAGATGTAAGAATTTGCAATCAATAAAGATATATAAATGAGATCAAATGTCAATAATGCAAAAAGAAGAGAGTAAAATGGTGATTTGAATCACCAAATTACCCTACGATGTTAAGCTTAAGCTACTCAAAGTAACAGATCAGATATGCCAAGCACAACTCAATTTTAACCAACAGAACCAAGGTATTAGATATCAGACGACAGATTTAGGCTCAGATGCCTTAACAGAGGCAAAGGCCTCTTCTCTTCCACTTTCTTCTTCAAATTCTTCAAGCCTCAGGGAGAGGCTTCTCTCTTCTTTTCCTTCTCTTCTTCTTCCCTTAGCTTCAGAGAAGGTGTAGGATAGGACTTAGTACACCAGCAGAGGCAAAGGACTCTTCAGATCTCACAAGAGTCAAGAGGAGGACGGCAGAGCAAACCCCCCCTCTCTCTTTTTTTTCTCTTCTTCCTCTTTCTGACCTTCAAACCAGAGAGACCCAGGTATCTGGGTACTCGGACCAAGCTCAGACCTGCGAGGCGTGAGTGCGGGCGAGGGCATGCATGGGCACGTGCAAGGGGACCTTACCCTATGCTACTGAGGCGAATAGGCTGTATCACAAAATCAATTTAACTCCGTGCGACGCCTCGTCAGCTACCGAGGTGGGACTAAAATCCCACCCTTCTTCGTGCGACCGCAGCTACAGTGAAGAAGGCCCAAATTGGCACAACTACGGAGGACGATGCCTCTAATTGGTGCCCTGGGAACTTGGAGCACGTAAATCCGCACCACCTGGAGGTGATGCCTGGGCGTTTGGAGCAAGAACACCACTTGGAGCTCCTTGAAGAAGCTCCGCCAATGGTAGAGGTGATGTGATACCTAAAAGAGATGAATACGGGCTAAGTGCCCCAATCAATACATTCAAAAGCTTCACCCTGATGAGGTGAATGCAACGACGATGGTCCGAGGGCATGAAGATGTGTGTGGAGGGCTGACGGTGAGGTGTGTGAGGGCAGATAATGGGTGTGTTCGGCAGGAAGGTGGAGGGTGTTAATCCCTAAATTTCTTTAGGGTTTTTGGAGGGTGAGTCATGGCGATGCTGATGGAAGTGGCAGCGGTGGGTTTTGAGCAGTGTGGCTAGGTGTAGGCGTCATCGGAGCTTCACCGAAAGTGGAGAAGATGAAGTTTGGGGGGCAGCGGTTGGCAGTTGTGCGTGTGTTGTAAGGGTGGAAAAATAGTATAGAGAGGGAAAGAGAGAGATAAAGGGACTTAAGGATGTGGTTGAGAGGCGGAGGGCTCCGGTGTTGGTCGACTGGAGCTGGAGAAGGAAGTGGAGATGGCGAGGCGGCGACGATGACTTAGACGGAGGAACGCCCTCCCTTCTGTTGGGGAGGGTCGCGAGGAAGAGAGGAACTTAGGCTGTCCAATTTGATGGTTGGACAACTAGAGGAGGGGGATCCAAGGAGGTCACCAAAGTAGAGTTATTTGGTGGCCGGAGAGGGTAGATTAGGGTGATTTTGCTCCCAAAAACTTGCTAAAGAGCTTGGCCGTGTGACATGGGATCTTTTATAGGCCATAGGAAGCCCTTCAAAGCTTGAAAAGAGCTTCCAAGCTTGGAAGGTTTTTGCGAAATAGGATACTCGAACCTTTGAAAGGTTCGCATAGCCTTTTGGGAAAGAATTGGAGCCCAAGGAATGGCTCGATGGAAGGGAATTCCTTGACGAACTTCCTTTTCAAATTTGAGAGGGATTAGTCGAGAAATCAAGGAGTTCTTGCCAAATTTAGGTTGTTGGAGTTTGTAGGAATAGGATTCGTGGTGATAGGGACCTGTTTGTTAAAATGATGAGAAAGTTAGGGGCCTTTTTATAAGGATTTTGAAAGTTAAGAGCATATGTGTGATAGAAAAGAATTAGATAGGACCAAATTGCAAACTAGGTCAAGATGATCTCAGATTAGGCCTAAATTTTGGTACAAACCTAATTTGGACCTAAAGAATCCAATGGTGAAGTTGGATTTTGGTTTTGATCAAGTTTGACTGGGTAATTTATGCAAAAACCTAAATTAGGGTAAATGTCAGTCTGAGACTCTATTTTAGGTCAAGACGGGTTTTGATCGTCAAATTGAAGGTATTAAACCATAGAGAATATTTTTATATGAATGTTAGAGTGTTTAGGTGAATTTTATCCTAACTAGAACCTCATTTAATTAAGCGAATCTATTTTTAGGGTTTCAGAAGTCATTTAATTCTCAAAACATGCAAAAATCCTTTTCTGTCAGTTCTAACCTACTTGTTAACCTTTTAGAACCACTTGACCCTTAATTAACCAGTGAGAAAATCCATGGTTATACTGCATTCATGATATGATGGTAAAATTACAGTTTTAACCCTATTTTCTTATCTTTCCCTCAGAATGATTATGTAGTGACTTAGGGCTCTCTGGCAGTTATGTAGGAACATTTAATAACTTAATCAGATCAAATTGAGCTAGTTATGGCTCATGATGGTGTTCCCATCATACCCCCATGCCTAGCTTTTGCTAGTCCTTTAGTAAAATCTCATGGAATTAACTTAAATTCTAGACCATGCCTTTTTATGCTCTGAACTCTGATGTGTGCTTTCTTTTGTAGATTAGGTCAGAATGCCAGTAGTTGGCCTACAGGTACTCAAGTACCAACCAAGATCCGGACCTGACCAGATTCAGCCTCGATTTGCCACGAAGGTTTCTAAGGCCCATAGGAACTAACCTAAGGTTCGTTGAACTCTGCGGTTAAAGCACTCGTGCTTGTAACATATTTTAGCTTAGGTTTAGTTTGCAGTGTGTTTCTGTAAGAGAGAGATAGAGGATTTTTTCTTTATTTTTGGAGAGTTTTCTCTCTCTTTTCTTCCTTTATTTCTAGCTTCAGATTGGCTTTACAACACGGTCTGTATCAGATTCCTAGCTCCCACTATCAATCCTCGTAGGGTCCCTGGCAATCGATGTTCATGCCGGGGACTCTTTCGAGGAGACGATATGTTATTGTGTATCTTTGAGGGGAATTTCCTGCCTTTCCGCACTGGGGACTCTTCCAAATCAACTTGTGTTGATCAGCCGCTCCTAATCTAGGTAGCTATTTCTCAGAACAGATTTAACGCATTTACATGATTTTGATAATTAAGCGCACTAAATCAAATTGTGTGTGGATTGGGGTGCTTAGGTTACCGAGTCCCGCAAACCAGAGGTCAGTTAATGAGGCCGAATACTCCCTAAGCCTTATACCTAATACTTAAGCTTCTCATTTTCCCCAACCTCTTGAGGACTATCCAGATCTTAATGGACACTTGAATTTTTAAGCCTAAATTCACAGCCCAAGAGGCTTAAGATCAACGTTCATACTAATCTCTTTTTGTCCCTTAGCACTTTTTGTCTTTCATTTTCTTTCTTTTTGATTTGGTCTAAAACTAAGTAGATTTCTTAATCTTTTACTAATGACTACCTCTTTTTTCTTTTCAAATTGTGCTCCTTTTTGACATTTTTATTATCTTTCCTTTTCTCCTAAAAAATGATACGCAAATTGATCCTTCAAAATTTCCTCCCTTCTCCATTTTTTTATTCTTTTTTAATTTTTTAAAATTTTTTTTTTGGAATATGTAATTTTTTTGATGAAATCCCTTTCTTGTGAAGTGATTCTCATAGCGTTTTGCACTTTAATACCCCCCATGCTTATGATTTGCAATGTCCTCATTGTAAATTAGGTGGGTTCGAGTTTAGCTTAGATCGTACATTGGAATAGGTTTTGGGTGGGTGGACGGGTCGGGGTGACTGTTGAGGACGATTTCAAGCTCTGGTACTGGAGTCGGCTATTCTAATGAATGAACCCTAAAGTGCAATATGAGTTCAGCATAAGATGTGTCAAGAATGGTTTCGGGTTTTTTAATAAGATGACGAGTTGCCTCCCGTTAAGCGCTGAGTTAATGCCATCGACCAGGCGCAATGAGTTTAGGGAGAATGGAGGGCAAAAGATACCTCAGCCAAGTTTGAGTCAGTGAGTTCGACGAACGGTTTGAGTCTCTGACCGTTCACGACAAAGGTGGAGAATCAGGGTAGAGTTCGCTAATTTCAATGGCTTCACTTCCAAAGATTTGCCTCACCAAGAATGGTTTAATCCATTTTGATCTGAGTTTTCCTGGGAATAGTTTGAGTTTAGCATCAAAGAGTAGAACTTTCTAACCAGGGTGGAAAGATTTTCGTACAATGTGCCTGTCATGGAAGGCCTTAACCCACTCTTTGTAGATACACGAGTTCTCATACGCATCATTGCATAATTCCTCGATCTCACTCAATTGCAACCGGCGGTGTATTCCAGCCTTCATTAGATCCAGATTGCACTTCCATACTACCCAATAAGCCTTGTACTCCATCTCGACGGGAAGGTGACATGCCTTTCCGTACACTAATCTGAAGGGAGACATGCCTAATTAGGTCTTGTGGGCGGTCCTATAGGCCCACAAGGCTTCTGGAAGGCGAGTAGACCAATCCTTCCTATCAGGTCGAACATGACCTGAAGGATCTTCTTGATCTCTCGATTTGATAGTTCTGCCAGTCCATTAGTCTGGGGGTGGTAAGGAGTCGAGATATGATGTGACACCCTGTACTTTTTCATCAGGGACTGGAAGTGCACATTGTTAAAATGAGACCCATCATAGCTGATGATGGCTTTAGGAACCCCAAATCTGGAAAAGATGTTCTCCTAAATAAATCTGAGTACAACTTTATGATCACTAGTTCTTGTGGGGATGGCTTCGATCCATTTAGAGACATAATCAACAGCGAGTAGAATGTACTCAAAGCCGTTAGATCTGGGAAATGGTCCCATGAAATCGATTCCCCATATGTCAAAGATTTTGCACATAATAATTGGGTTTAAGGGCATCATCTCCCGCAGGCCCATGTTGCCGAGGGTCTGACAACGATCGCATACCTTACAATACATCTGTGTGTCTTTGAACAAAGTGGGCCAAAAGAACCCACACTGGAGAATTTTCGTTGCGTTTTTACTCCCAGAGAAATGGCCACCGCAGGCCTAGTTGTGACAGAATGATATTATGTCATTGACCTTGTCGTCAGGAATGCATCTCCGAATTACCTGATCATTGCCAATGTGGAAAAGGTATGGATCCTCCGAAATATAGTACTTGGCCTCGGCAATCAATTTGTCCCTCCTGGAAGTCGCCCAATCTAGCGAAACTTTCCCCGTAACCAGGTAGTTTACAATATCAGCAAACCATGGGAGATTGTGAATGACTAGCAGGTGCTCATCCGGAAAATGCTCGGTGATTGGACCAGACGAGTCGATAACGGAAGAAGGAAGATGGGACAAATGGTCAGCTACCATGCTCTGTTTTCCCGCTTTATCATGAATCTCAAGATCGAATTCTTGCAACAACAAGATCCTGCGAATTAGTCGAGGTTTCGCGTCCTTCTTCGAGAGGAGGTGCCTCACTACAGTGTGATCCGAGTATATGATAACACGGGAACCCAAAAGATAAGATCTAAATTTTTCTAAGCCAAATACGACGGCTAGTAGCTCTTTCTCAGTAACTATGTAGTTATGTGAACCTTGTCAAGTGTCTTGCTAGCGTAGTAGATGACCACAGGTTTCCCGTCTATTTTCTGCCCAAGTACTGCACCCACAACGTAATCAGATGCATCGCACATGATCTCAAAGGGTTGAGACCAATCAGGGGACTGCAGGATAGGTGCTTAGGTAACTCGATCACGTAGGATCTCAAATTCCTGAGTGCACTCCTCGATGATTTCGAAGGGGACATCCTTGATAGAAGATTAGTTAGGGGGCGCGCGATTTTCGAAAAATCGGGAATGAATTGATGGTAAAAACTGACGTGCCCCAGAAAGGATCGGATGTCTTTGACCAAACTAGGCATAGGGAGTTTGGAAATCAAATTCACCTTGGCTCGATCAACCTGGATGCCCTTTTTAGAGATGAGGTGTCCCAGGACAATTCCCTCAGGTACCATGAAGTGGCTCTTTTCCCAGGAAAGAACCAAATTCACGTCGATGCATCGCCTGAGGATTTGGACTAAGTGTAGGAGGCAATCATCAAAAGATACACCAAATACCGAGAAGTCATCCATGAAGACCTCAAGGTATTCACCTACCATATCTGAGAATATGGCAAGCATGCACCGCTGAAAAGTAGCGGGTGCGTTGCAGAGACCGAACGGCATCCTTCGGAATGCGTATGTTCCGAAGGGGCCGGTGAAGGTGGTCATCTCTTGATCCTCAGGATGGATTGCTACCTGATTATAACCGGAGTACCCGTCCAGAAAGTAGAAGAATCGATTTCCCGCTAGTTTCTCGAGGATCTGATCAATGAATGGTAGTGGGAAATGATCCTTCTTCGTGGAGGAATTGAGTCTTCTGTAATCAATGCAGACTCTCCACAAGTTCGCTATACGGGTCGATATGGTTTCTCTGGTTTCAATTGTGATGACGATGGGTCCTACTTTCTTAGGCACAACTTGAATTGCACTCACTCACTGACTGTCGGAGATCGGGTAGATGATCCCTACATCTAACCACTTGATGATCTCCTTTTTCACGACATCCTGCAGATTTGGATTTAGGAATCTCTGCATTTCACGGGATGGTCGTGAGCCTTCTTCAGTGTAGATGTGATGTGTGCAGTATGAAGGGCTAATGCCAGTCAGATCATCAAGAGTCCATCCAATGGTTCTTCTATGCTGCTGGAGAATAAAGATCAGGCATGTTTCCTGATCAGGTGTGAGTCGGGGGTTGATAATCACAGGAAACGTTTAATTGGAACCCAAAAAGATGTAATTCAGATGATCAGGAAGAGGCTTTAATTCCATAACTGGGTTATCACCAGCAGCAGGTGGTTCAGGGTGGATGTTGGGAGCAAAGGAAGGAGTTATAGGATTATCTATGTTAGGTTCAGACTCCTCTAATTGCGGGTTTTGATCTTCTTATGGTTGATCAAAAATAGTTGGGTTTTCCTCAATACATAGGTCGTCAACCACATTCTCGATATCGCAAATTTGTTTTATAACCCCGCAATTAATTCCTTGTTGGGCTTTAAAGATGTCGATCTTCAGTGTCTTGCTCTTAAATTTTAATTCAATTTGGCCCTCATCGCAATTAATATTGGCCCTAGCAGTGGCCAGAAAGGGTCTCCCTAATATGATTGGTGTGTTCTTCACATTCTCAGGAGCATCCATGTCTAAGACAATGAAATCCACTGGAAAATAGAAATCATGTACCCTAACTATGACATCCTCAAGAATTCCTTTTGGTGACTTAATAGATCAGTCGGTTAACTGCAAAGTTATTTTTGTTGGTTTAAGCTCAGATTCCTCAAAGTAGTCCAGTAGGGATGTGGGTATTAAATTTATGGAAGATCCTAGGTCTAATAAGGCTTGGTCGAACTGCATATCACCGATAGCATAGGAGATCAGAGGGGTGCCTGGGTCTTTTGCCTTAGGTAGGAGTTTGCTCAAAATGACGAAGCTGACTTGCTCCGATAGTACGATCGGGTTCCCGCCTTTGGTTCATGGCTTACGCTTAGGTGTACACATGTCTTTCAGAAATCGCGCATAAGCTGGTACATGGAGTATCGCATCCATCAAGGGGATGCTTATATGGACCTGCTCAAAGAGCTTAACCAGGTCTTCCTCAGGTGCCACGGGTTGGGGTTTCCTTTTTCCTTTGGTCAAGGCCTCGGGAAATGGAACCTTTGTGGGTTCCTTTAGAATGGGTCCAGGTTCTTGATCTGGGATAGAGGTATCTTGAATGACTATCCTAGGGTTTGAGTTTGCATTACCAAGCTGGGAGTGGCTTGGATAAGGTGGGTCCTGTGTTGCTTTGCCACTACGAGTAGTAGCAGAATTCAGACCTGCCTGGTTCTAGGCTGGTGTGGGCAAAAGAGGTGATTGTTGCTAATAACCCGTGTATGATGTCAAAACCTCCATCCCGTCAAGTGATGGAGCAAAAGGGGCCTAATAGACAAAGTGAACTTGGCCTTGAGTCGGGTTCATAACGCGCCTCTGGTTTGGCACGTTATTCTGATTAGGCAGAGGTTGTGAAGGAAGTGCACTAGGTTGGCGGGGATTTGCTATCTGGGTGAGTTGATTGAGAACCTCTGTAATCTCTTCTTTATGTTGTTTTTACATAGCCACATTCATTTTCTGAATGTTAGCCAGAGTCTGAAGGATAAGACTCATTTGATCTGTATGAGTTGGCTTGAATTGATAAGTTGGGTTGGGTCGAGGCTGAAGCGGCTGATATGGATGAGGAGCTTGTGGTCGGGGCTGATATTAAGGTCTCTGATTTTGGTTGTTCCCTTACCACATGAAATTAGGATGATTACGCCATCCAAGGTTGTAGGTGTTTGACAATGGATCATTCTTAATGGCGTTGAGGTCCTCGCAGGTCTGAGGAGCCTCGAAAAAGTCAGAATATGAGGGTTTAGAGTTCCCCCAACTAGAATGGTGGGTCCAGAGTTTCCTCTGAAACCAGAATCAGACGGGGGTGGATACGGGTCCATCCCCTGAGAAGATCGATGATAGATGTTATGCACAACCTCCCTGCCAGAGGGTGGTTGCGCGAATGGGTTTTGCGCAGAGGTAGATCGCTGCAAGTGTCGAGTTAGCTCATCCACCTTCTTCTCAATAATAGAGACCGTGTCCAGGTGACTGGCCATTAGTTCCAAGTCGATGGAAGAGGATAGGCCCTACGTCTCCTGTGCTCCCTTTGGATTTGTCAATGCACAGGCATTCGTCTGGTCGAACATTCCCATGGATTCATTATTGATGGAGTTCTCACACATTCTCGAGAATCTCCCACATGATGTCTTCGTGTTGACCCATGATGTTTCCTCCACAGGTCGCATTGACGAATAATCGAATATCCTCATGGAGTCCCTGGTAAAAAGACTGGACTTGTTCCCATTTAGGAACTCTGTGGTGGGGGCACTTTCACATGAGATCCAGAAAATGATCCCAGGCCTTATGAAGCGGTTCTCCTGTTTGCTACGTGAAATGCTTGATCTGGTGCCGTAAAGCATTTGTTCGACCAACAGGGAAGAACTTTCTCAGAAACTCGGATTAAAGTTCCACCTAGGTGTTGATTGGATACGTTTAGGTTTGGTACCAGTGAGTAGCCTTATCCATGAGAGAGAAGGAGAACGTTTTCATGAGTAAGACATTCCAATTTTGAGCTTTTGACCCGAAGGTCTAGGCCAGATGCTTGAGTTGCTTGATATGTTGGAAAGGATCCTCGGAATTACGCCCATGGAATTTGGGAATAGCATGAATCATGTTAGGCTTGAGTTCAGTATTAGGACCTCCAGTGGGATTTGGACTCGAGGTTTGATTGCCACTGCAACGGGATTGTAATGATCTCGCATCATAGGACACTGCGGTGGGTTCACAAAGGCTTGGAATAGATCGTTGAGGCACTAAAGCTGATTTTCAAGATTGTTTTCTTCTGCTGGTTGCTCCATGATGATGGATGAAGGAGAATTAGGTTCAGATGAATTAGAAGAGAGATCGATCGGGTTGGGTTGTTGCACAAACAAGGAGGTCGAGGCTTAGCCTCGACGGGAATGAGTAGCTAATGGAGGCCTCAAGGATGGTCTTAGAGACCTCCTCTTGAACATGCTTCGATGGAGTACATGAGAGGTAGATTGTGATTGACCCAATCAAGAAACCCAAAAATTTTGGATGATTATAGAGGTTTAGGGCGGATGATACCCCTTAGTCAGAAAGCCGTCCACCTGAGAATTACCTGGGTAGCCAGAGAGGGAGAGTCCTGCAAAGACCCCTACACGGTAAAGCGCCCCCACGAGTTATAGGGTTTCTCCTACCCGACCTCTCTTGTCACTAATGATCCAGGTAGACCAGAATGGGGACTTAACCTCTTAAGTCTACCAGTTTTTAATTAAGAGCAAGGGTGCTTATGATTTCACTTGAACTTTAAGATGTTTTTTGTGCAAAGTGACCTAATTTGAAGATTGGTTAACCCAACAAGGTGGGTCAACTTCACCTGTCTTGTCTTTTGAGAAATTTATGTCCCTCTTTTAGTGTTCAAATGAAATTAAGAGCCTAATTTTAGGGTTTGCTTGTATAGATCAATTCAATCAAGGCTTAGACACACATTGTTTAGAAAGATCAATTTTTGATGAAGTGTGCCTCTAAAACCCTAAACTGGAAATCTTAATTGGCTCTAATTTGGTCCAATTCGATTTTGTCCAAATGTGGTACCTAGGGCTCAAGAAAGAAGGTGATAGCCCTAGATACCTTAAGCTTCACGTAGGTGTACAAATCAGGGTTTGAATGTTGTCTAAATAGAATGTATCAAATCAGGCAACTTGATGATTAATCTAAGAATATAATGCAAGTAGCCCTAATTGATTTTTTCCTTTTTTTAGCTTTCTAGAATCAGGGGCTTAGAGGAGCGTGAATGGAGTTTACCTGCCCCTGGAGTGGCTGATGTGTGGCTGATCTTCCTCAATGAATCCCCCTAAAATTGATCAAAGCCAAAAGAGATAGAGCAAGTTAGTACCAAATATGATATTGCAATCAAGAGATCTAAATTACACGTTGCTCCTCGGCAACGGCGCCACAATGTTAGTCTCTCTGAAATGGGTTTTAAAATCGTCGCGTTGCAGTATAGGTTGAATCAGCGTGAAAAACAAATATAATTTATTACTCGAATGAAATTCGAGGTCGAACACAGGGAGCAATATGGCAATTTAAAACTCAAGATCACAATTAAAGATGTAAGAATTTACAATCAATAAAGATATATAAATGAGATTCAATGTCAATAATGAAAAAAGAAGAGAGAGTAAAATGGTGATTTGAATCACCAAATTACCCTACAATGTTAAGCTTAAGCTACTCAAAGTAACAGATCAGATAAGCCAAGTACAACTCAATTTTAACCAACAAAACCAAGGTATCAGATATCAGACGATAGATTTAGGCTCAAATGTCTTAACAGAGGCAAAGGTCTTTTCTCTTCCTCTTCAAATTCTTCAAGCCTCAGGGAGAGGCTTCTCTCTTCTCTTCCTTCTCTTCCTCTTCCATTAGCTTCAGAGAAGGCGCAGTACAGGACTTAGTACACCAGCAGAGGCAAAGGCCTCTTCAGATCTCACAAGAGTCAAGAGGAGAACGGCAAAGCAAACTCCCCTCCTCTCTCTCTCTTTTTTCTCTTCTTCCTCTTTTAGACCAAGCAAACCAAACCAGACCTGAGTATTTGGGTAATCGGACCAAGCCCAGACCTGTGGGGTGTGAGCGCGGGTGAGGGCGTGCGTGGGCACGTGCGAGGGGACCTCACCCATGCTACTGAGGCAAATAGGATGTATCACAAAATCAATTTAACTCCGTGCGGCGCTTCGTCAGCTACCGAGGTGGGACTAAAATCCCACCCTTCTTCGCACGACTGCAATTGCAGTGAAGAAGGCCTAAATTGGCGCAACTACGGAGGACGATGCCTCCAATTGGTGCCCTGGGAACCTAAAGAATGTAAATCCACACCACCTAGAGGTGATGCCTGGGTGTTTAGAGCAAGAACACCACCTGGAGCTCCTTAAAGAAGCTCCACCATTAGCGGAGGTGATGTGATACCTGAAAGAGATGAATACAAGCTAAGTGCCTCAGTTAGTACGTTCAGGAGCTTTGCCTTGATGAGGTGATTGCAATGGTGGTGGTCCGAGGGCGTGAAGACGTGTGTGGAGGGCTGATGGTGAGGTGTGTGAGGGCGGATAATGGGAGTGTTCGGAGGGAAGGTGGAGGGTGTTAATCCCTAAATTTCTTTAGGGTTTTTGGAGGATGAGTCATGGCGATGCTGATGGAAGTGGCAGTGGTGGGTTTCGAGCAGTGTGGCGGTGTGTAGGCATTGTCAGAGCTTCGCCGGAGGCGGAGAAGATGAAGTTCGGGGGGTGGCAGTTGGCGGTTGTGCGTGTGTTGTAAGGGTGGAAAAATAGTATAGAGAGGGAAAGGGAGAGATAGAGGGACTTAAGGATGTGGTTGAGAGGCGGAGGGCTCCGGTGTTGGTCGACCGAAGCTGGAGAAGGAAGTGGAGACGGCAAGGTGACGACAATGACTTAGATGGAGGAACTCCCTCCCTTTGGCTGGGGAGGGTTGTGAGGAAGAGAGGAACTTAGGCCATCCAATTTCATGGTTGGACAGCCGGAGGAGGGGGATCCAAGGAGGACATCAGAGCAGAGCTATTTGGTGGCCGGAGAGGGTAGATAAGGGTGATTTGGCTCCCAAAAACTTGCTGAAGAGCTTAGTCGTGCGACATGGGATCTTTTATAGGCCATAGGAAGCCCTTCCAAGCTTGGAAAGAAGCTTCCAAGCTAGGAAGGATTTTGCGAAATAGGATACTCGAACCTTTGAAAGGTTTGCAAGGCCCTTTGGGAAAGAATTGGAACCCAAGGAATGGTTTAGATGGAAGGGAATTCCTTGACGAACTTCCCTTTCAAATTTGAGAGGGATTCGTCAAGAAATCAAGGAGTTCTTGCAAAATTTTGGTCTCCAGAGTTTGTAGGAATAGGATTCATGGCGGAAGGGACCTATTTGTGAAAATGATGAGAAAATTAGGGGCCTTTTTGTAAGAATTTTGAAAGTTAAGGGCATATGTGTGATAGAAAAGAATCATATAGGATCAAATTGCAAACTAGGTCAAGATGATCTCAGATTTGGCCTAAATTTTGGTACATACATAATTTGGACCTAAGAAATCCAATGGTGAAGTTGGATTTTGGTTTTGACCAAGTTTTACTGGGTAATTTATGTAAAAGCCTAAATTAGGGCAAATGTCAGTCTGAGACTCTATTTTGGGTCAAGACGGGTTTTGATGGTCAAATTGAAGGTACCAAACCCTAGAGAATATTTTTCTATGAATTTTAGAGTGTTTAGGTGAATTTTATCCTGACCATAACCTCAGTTAATTAAGCAGATCTATTTTTAGGATTTCAGAAGTCATTTAATTCTCAAAACATGCGAAAACCTTTTCTGTCTGTTCTAACTGACTTGTTAGCCTTTTAGGATCATTTGACCGTTAATTAATTCCTGAGAAAACCCGTGGTTATACTACATTCATGATATGATGGTAAAATTATAATTTTAACCCTATTTTCTTATCTTTCCCTCAGAATGATTATGTAGTGACTTAGGGCTCTTTAGCGGTTATGTAGGAGTATTTAATAACTTAATTAGATCAAATTGAGTTAGTTATGGCTCATGATGGTGTTCCCATTAATACTTAATTTTGATTTGTTGTTTCTTTCTTTTTTTCCTTTTGGTTTATAGGGTTAGGTCCTTAGGCATGAAGGATAGCAAGGATATAAAGTACGAGGCATCGGAGAGCAGCAAGGATATAAAGCATGAGGCATCGGAGAACTCAAAATTACTTTAGTAGTGCTTCTTTGGATATAAAGTAGTGTCGGGTCCTCGATGTGCTATATCTGCTAATTATTTAGTGAGTTCCTTTTCTTTCTTGATCTTTCTAAAATGTAGAGTTTTAGGTTTGTTGAACTTGGAAACTAAAGGCATATACATCTTTCCCTTGTTAATGAATTCTACTAGCATTTGTTATTCACATTTGATTGACTAATTGAATAAAGCAGGGTTAAGTCCTTCACCACACCCCTATTTCTCCCTTTGTCCTTGCCACCAATCACATCCTTAGCCACTCTTCTCTAACCACTCACTTGCAGCCACAACATTTTCATCCCACTAGAAAGGTACCCTTTTCTGTTTGCAAATACATGTAAAACCACCAATACTGTTATTCAAATGGCTGAAACGCTTCTGTGTCAACTTTTGAATGCATATGGAAAACAAAATAAAAAAAAACCACATGGAAATGAGTATTCCATGTCTCCATTCAACAAGTGTTCTCCTAATTATATTTTTCTAGAGAAAGATTCTTCTGATCATATTACCAAAATTTTCATTCTTTGCTTTTCGAGGATAGGACCACAGTATTTGTTTAATTTTTATGCTGGGCAAATGTAACCACAATTTGTTTTTTCTTTTGTTGGATCCAACTAACTGATAAACATAGTTTGGAACTTTGTAAGGATCAAAAAGTCTAGATCATGTTACTTGTAGTGTTACTAGAAGGGGACTTGCTTCTATCAGCCTAATTATTAAAGAGAGAGGCATCGAAGGAGTATTTGGTCTAATTTTAGAGTTAATAGATTGTGGTGCTAAGTATTTTACTATAGTAGAAGTCATTACCGGAAACTGTTTATTCGATGTTGTGGTTGAGACAGATCAAATCTCAACCAAGTTAATTTGGTCTTTTAATGCAAATAAGGTTGGTTGTGTTACCATTATTCCTCTAAATCATGTAAGAGCACCTGATGTGACATATCCGCATGACAATGGTGTGTTGCCATTTCTTTCAAAACTGAAGTTCTCCTCTGCTTGCTTCCTACCATTTTTTCATGTTTTGCTTGAATAGTGATTTGTCATGATTTTAATGTTGCTGCAGGAGCTGCTTGGATTGATGGTCTTGATTGCATAAACATGTAAGGTGACCAGGTAAACAAAAAGGGTGGCATGACTAGAGGGTTTTATGACCTTAAATGTTCAAAACTGAACTACATGAAGATTATTAAGGATAATAAGCTCTCAATTCACTAGAAAACTTTGGAATTGGAACAAATTGGAAAAATCTTAAAGAGATTGATCAGGAAATCACTAGGCTCGTTAGCGAACAACAGAAATTGGATGGTCAATGTGGAAACACCATGTCTGAGCTGTAGCAGATTAAACAAGATATTGTTCATGCTTACTAGAAGTAGTAATCACTTTTGTCTGCTCTAGAGAAGAAGTTAAAATTACTTTTCGGTGCTAAGAGTCAGGCTGAGCAGCTGAGAGCTAGTATTGCCACGAAGTAAGATGAAATTGGGATAGATCTTATTGACCAGTTAATAGTGGAGGAGAAAGCGCTTCTTTCATGATTAAATATTGAGATCTCATAACTCAAAGAAAAGCTTATTGCCTGAAGAACAAACATAATAGAGATAGAAAACAAAAAAGAAGAGCTAGAAACTAATCTATCTACAAATCTTAGGAGGAAAGAATGAGAATTGGAATTTATAATCTCATCTCTAGGATTGGAAACATTATCTGAAGAAATTGAAAACAAAAAATGGAGTTGAAGGAATTTAAGTCTTTTCTTGATGATCTAACATGTCAACTAAAAAAAATCCTGGAAAGCATAGATGATAGGGAAAAGAGAGCGAAAGAAAGATCAGAGATTTAGGGCTACTACCATCTGATGCTTTTGAAAAGTATACGAAAAAAAATTGAAGAACTATAAAAGATGCTTCACAAATGCAATGGACTCAAGTAGTTTAGCCATGTCAACAAGAAAGCTCTTAATCAGTAATGTGAACTTCACTAAACAAAGAAAAAAATTGTGGAAAAGACAAGTTCAACTTGATGTAGATGTTGAGAAAATTAGAGAACTCATCTTTGTTTTTTATCAGAGAAAAGATGAATCAATTGAATGCACATTTAAAGTTGTTTCTAGGCATTTCCTTGAGGCATTTGTTGAACTTGTTCCTAGTGGTTGTTGCTTCTTAGTTATGATAAGGAAGAAGGATGGTGAAACGAATGATGATCAAGATGAGGATACACCACGAGATCCAGATTCTGAGGGTAGGGTTGAAAAATGTCAGCATCAAAGTAAAGGTATCCTTTATTGGGCAATGCTGGTCGTGCCCACCGTGGGGCAACCAGCAGGTATGCTTGTTTTTATTACTTGAAAAATAGGAAATTTCTGAGGTCGAACTCAGGGAGCAACACTAGATTTTAGAAGCGTACAAAATCACAATTTACAATATGGATATATACTGTTTTACAAAAAAATTAGAGAAAGGGAATAAAATTTTTCTTGTTTTCTTTTCTTCTGTCTTCAGACATCTGATTCCATGGATCAGACGTCTTAAGTAGCAATTGCTACAGTGCTCGTTTCTTTCTTCTTCTTCCTTTCTCTTTGGCTATTGCTGCTTCTTCTCCTTGGCTTTTTCTTCTCTTCTTCTCTTCTCTGCTCGGCCTTCTGGGCTTCTTTTTCTTGCACTGTGCCTTCTCCTTCTTCAGTTGGCTTCACCTCTTCAGCTTTTGCTCCTGTCCTCTTCTTTTTCTTCCTTTCTTCCTTCCTCAGCTCCTGCTCTTTGATGCGGCTGAGTGTCCTTCACCGCTTCCTCTTCTTTCCTTCTCTTCTTCTCTGCTGTTGCACTATCTCCTCCTCCTCCTTCTTCTCTTACTTCCCTGCATAGTGTAAGGTTAGGCAAAACCTAACCCCTACCCTCCCCGCGCCTCTCTCTCTATTTCTCTCTCAGGTTCGCTGTCCCAGAGCCTTCGCGAGTGTACGGGTTCGGTGTATGTGCCCAGGACCAGGCCCACCGGCGTGCGGTGGTGGGCGAGGAGTGCAGGTCGGATATATGGTCAGGCCAGGTCAGCGGGGGGTGGTCGCGGACGAGGCCGGGTGAAGCGGGTGAGAGGGACCTCACCCCAGTGTTTCGAGGCAAATAGCCTGAAACACAAAATCAATTTATGTGCGGGCATCCGTCCGCACACTTCAGAGGTGGGACTAAAAGTCCCACTCGCTTCCGCACCTTTGCCCGCAGCTGAAGTCCTCGCAATTGTAGCGATACGCGAGGCTTGCATCTTCAATTGGGGACCTGGGGCCGTGCGTGAGTCTCTTTCGCGAGGTCTGGGACTCCAACCTGGGACTGCAGAGGCCTGGAGCTGCTAGCATGCTTGCTCCAAGCTCGGCAGCAATGGCGGTGAGGGCACAGAACCTGAAAGCAAGAATACTGCCTCGCGGCTCTGTCAGACCATCAGAAAACCTTCGCCGTATCACGACGAAGGTGAGGCGGGGGTTGGCTGGTCGTAGGGTGGCCTAGGCGTGCGTGCCTAGGTCACTATATGGTCATGAGGATGGGTTTGTTTGGGGGAAGGCGACAGGGGTTGGTGCAGTCAGTAGAGGGTCGTAGGGTGATCAGTGGGTGGTGGTGATACTCAGGGATCGGTTGGCGAGGCGGATGGAGGTGTGGAGCAGCGGGGATGCCTCATCGGAGGTCTGGCCGGAGGTGGAGATGGTGATGGTGGACAGTGGAATCGAGGGGTATTTTGTGAAATAAATTGAGGGGAATTGAAGAGGGGATAGAGAGGAGTGAGTCTAACCTGATTAAGTGGAAGAAGGGGAAGAGATGGCGACTGGCAGTACCTGCTGTTGCTAGAGAAGATGATGTCCAGTGGAGGGAGACGACGGCGACGACAGGGCGAGAGGTGCTCACGCAGGTGCTGCGCGAAGCGGAGGAAGATGGTGAGGACAGCTCTACCACTGGAATTGTGGCAGAGTGACGAGAAGGAGGAAGGCGGCTCGCCGGAGCTTGCTGGACCACTTGGCCGGAGCAGAAGAAGATGAACTTTGGGTGGAACTCTGGCCAAGACAAGCTTGCAGGAAGATGCAGCCCCCGCCGTTCCTTAAATAGGTGTTGGTAAGGAGGGAAACACGAGGAGGAGGCGTGGGCTGGTCGCCGGAGACGTGGCCAGAAAAGAGACCCATACCTCTCGCATGTTCGCACGAGAGGTATGGGTGCTAGCAAGGCATGGGAGGTGGTCCATGCGGAAGAGGACAACGTAGGAGACCCTCCTCTCGTTTCTGGGGCCGGCTCCCATGCCCTGCGCGGTGCCATCCTCCGCGCGAAGTCTCCGGAGGTATGGCCTGCTGCTACGGTGGCAGAGGGACTGGTTTGCATAAAATGATGGGAAAGTTGAGGGGGTAATTGCAAGAGTTCAAAATGTTAAGGGCCAAAAAGTAATTATTGAGGACTAATTTGTAAAGTGGGTCAAGGCAAACTTTCCTTAGCACCAAATTTTGGTGTAACCCTAATTTGGACCTAAGGAATCCAATGGTGAAGTTGGATTTTAGGTTTGACCACGTTTGACTAGACATTTTGCACAAAAACCCAAATTAGGTCAAAACTTGGGTATGGTTCTCAATCTAGGTCAAGATAGGTTCCAATGGCCAAATTGAAGGTTCTAAACCCTAGGGGATATTTTTTTCATGAATTTTAGAGGGTTTAATTGATTTTTATCTTTCCTAGAACTTCGTGAATTAAAGTGGGTTTGTTTTAGGGTTGTAAAATGTCATTTAATTCCTAGATGTCGCTATAACCCTTTTCAGACCAAATCATCCCACTTTCTCTCTTATTAAGCCCATTTGACCTGTGTCTAGACCCTTAGAAATATCGTTTATGTACTGTATTGCTAAAATTACAGTTTTACCCCTTGTGAATTATTTTATACTTAAATTTGTAATTCTCTGATTTAGGCTTTCACTTAGGTTTTGTAGGAGCTTTTGTATACCTTTTTAGGTCAAAATGTGCTAGTTAGGGTTCATGATGAGGTTCTCATCAGACAAGGGGAAACCTTGTTGATGAAGCGGCTTTTTGTTGGCTAGAAAACAGTTGTTGCCTTGACATTGATTTTTGTAATACGTAGATGTAATACTGCCGCTTTTTATCTATTTGATGAGATAGATGCTACTCTAGTTCCTCAATAATGAATTGCTATTGTCAATATGATTGGTGATTTGGCAGCATTGGGCAATACACAACTCATAACTACAGCAGTCTGACCAGAGCTAGTGAGAATTCCTGATAAAGTATATGATTTCATTCACCATAGTAGAATCAGCTGCATCAAGGTGGTTTCGAAGGAGGATGCTTTGGAAATCATCAAGCATGACCAAGCACAAAATGGCAAATAAGTTTGGATCTAAGCACCATCTTTTGTATATCTTACCTCTAGTCTTTGTCCAACATGATGGTTTTTTTTTGTTCATGATGGTATTTTGGCACTTCAGAGGACCTTAGTTGCTTTCCAAAAAAAAGAAAAAAGTTTCCTGTGAAGTCTTCATTAGCATTCAATCATTGCTGTGAAATTTGTACTCAATATATTTATGCTGGATTTTCTTTTTCCTTACATTGCAGATTATGTATATATACTTCTTGGGTTTCTTGTGACCGATTGGGGATTACATATTGGTTCTGATCAGGGATTACATACATTGTAGCTAAGCAACTTTGCAGTTGCTAGGTAACTATTTTTAAGCTACACCTACTTAGCCTCAAACTACTACAAAATCTTGCAGCTACAAGTTGCTTGGCCAATTAACCAACTGCCAACTCCCTGAAGGAAAAAACCAGCGTCCAACTCAAACGTTATAAGAAATAGGGCCTATATTTGGACTTTTTCAAAGTACTTAAAAGTATATTTAGATGCCCTTTTAAGGGTTGCATCGACCTTACATCATCATAAATAATTATACCAACTTTGTGCAAGCTCGATTGATATACACATATTAACCAAAACTATACATAGATTAGATCATAAAGTAGCAATAGCAGTTAAGTAATCAATAATGAGTTTGCATAACATGATCGTAGCCTCAAGTCTAGATGTCCCCAATAATTACAAACAATGACAACAAGAATCAATTGTTTCCCCTAATACACTCATGTTGTGGACAGTATTGTTATATTTCAGTGATTTTGGTACTTGTTACAATAAACTCAAGTTGCAAGCTTAGATGTTTCACTTTACTAGGCCACTCATTTAGTGGAAGATGAAGCTTTGCACCTTGCAGGTCTAAATGACATTGTGAAAAAAAATTATAATTTGGTTTATGGGCAATTTTGAATAATATATTTCAGTTATTATTATAACTGATAATAATTATTTTATCTTGTTGATATGGGTAAAATGTAGCTAGAAGGACCCCCCACGAGATCCTTAGAAGCTACTTTGCACGGTAATCCTTCTGTGATGCCTTGTATTTTATGAATTTCTCCCCAAACATTAAACACCAATGCTTAGAGTTATATGTTATTTATTGATTGTAATACCCGATTCTTCTCACTTGGTGGATTTTTTAAATCTTACCATTGAATTGAATTTACTTAATGCAGATGCACATCTGTACATATCCATTGGGGTTATATTACCAATAATAATTGAAATCACTGTTGTTGTTTATCTAGACAAAAGTGGAGGTGCAAATATGATTTCTGATGGTCACGTGGTTGGACTTGTTATAAGGTACTTTCCATTTCCCTTCTCAAAAAAGTAAAGGTACGTCCCATTTCAGAAAAATAGCTCAACTTGTTGGTAGTCTCATACTAGTATTTTTTTTAATAAAGGCACATGATACTACTTAATTGGAAAAAGGTTTCTCAAGTACCTTGTCAATGAATCTCTTTGGGTTTCTTTCTCTACCAATAAGCTTTGCACCATTTGAATCACTAATCTTTACCTCTATAATCGTACTGCAAGCAAGTTTTATTGGTCATTTATCAGGAATAGTTGTTGGTCATCAATTGCTTGGGGTCTAATACATGGAATGAATAATTGTCGGGTGATCATGATGCTTGGATGGGTCATCCTTGTTTTTGTGTTAAGCTTGAAGCGAAGTTGAGCATTTGACTTCACCTTCATTTAAATTGAGCCTGACTCAAATGCATCACTTCTAGCTGTTGGATTTGTTGCTATTGAAAATTCTAGGACCTTGTACATGAATGCATTGCCAGGAAGAGGGTTGGAACTTGTATATACATTTACTTACCATTTTAAAAATGAACTGAAATAAGATCCTTCATGCCACTCAAAATGGTGCTTAATTTTTCATTTATTTTCTAGTTTGTATTTTCCTACGCTTTTACTATCTATGAGCAGAGTATACTTCTATGTTTTCTACATGGTCATCATGATACATGCCAAAAAAAAGAAATGAATCTCAAATTGCCCCAGCAGGATTTAGTCTTAAGTAGATACAAAAAATAGACTTATATATACCAATGTATGTGTAGATAGGTACATCAACTGATGTTATCTATAGGTCACAATTTGTGGGCTAGTCTTTTTAGAGGAGCTATGTCAATGGCACTTTCCTGCAATCAGTTCACCAAGTTTGATTATATCAAGCTACCAACAAATGTAGTTATGATCACCAGTTATTTTTGACAGAATGAAGGTTTTCTTGATTATATACCCCCCTATAATAGTGACTTTTGTTCTGACTGTTGGATTGGCTCTATTCTTATTTATGTTATAGGGAAGTTCAAGGTTTTAATTCCATGTAGATTGTATCTTTTAAGCTTTTCATTCATATTGACATCTTTCATATGTATAAATGAATATGCGTGTGCTACTTGGTTGAGATAGCACACTAATCAAGCACTCAAACAAGTTCTACTTTTCACTCTATGATAGAGACCATTGAAGACTATTGCCTTACAATCCAAAGTTGTCTACATTCTACATGGTGGTGTTGTCTCTGCTCTTGATAAGGACATGCTATGGTTGTTTGAGCCTAGAAAATTAGGTAATATGATGAGTTTAAACTTGTACTAGTAGTAATTTGCAGTTATCTAATAGGAAATATCTGTCACTTATGGTTTCTTACATTTTACATCTATTGAATGTTTTAGAAGTAGGAGATATATTTTGACTCGTGGAGATCTATATGTTGTAAGTCCTATCATTTACAATGGTGAAAAAATAAAATTTTCACTATTAGAAAATTGTAGGATACCATTCTTCTCTTCTTCTGTAAGGATTCTCTTTTCTGAGATATCACCTATGCTAATTGTAGGATATCAATCTTGAGCTTGAATTGTAGGGAGTGAAGATGCAATTTACCATGATTCAGGTTTATTGTGATTTTCTTCCATTTCTATTCGGATTTCTAAGGATGATTATTTTCTTTAATGTTATGGCTAAATTTGTTGTTATTCTATTTATAGACCTGGCTTGTGCGTAAGGCAAGGCCTGTGGTAGCAAAACTTATTGTAGATACACTTTTGATAGGATATGTAAGTCTTCAATGTTCTTCTAAGAAGTTATTGCATTTTAGTATCTTTTAATAGGCCAAACTTCCTTTCAACAATTGGTTCAGAAAGAACACAATCTTATAATTTTCCTAGAGAATGAACTTTTGTAAGTTGCACTGGTTGCATGCGGAGATATGTGTTAGGAGAAATTGAGTTGCATCTTTTTGTTATGCAGTTAGGGTGAATCATTCCCTATTTTGGAGATAATTTGCAACCTCACAAGCTAAATGTCAGTGTCGATATTGATTGTCATGAAGAGCTATTGATATTGGGATGGAGGTATTGCTAGGGATTTGAATATTAAAGTTGTTGTCAAAACCAAGATGTGTTGGTTGTAATTTTTTTATTTTGATTGAACTAAAGTTTGGACAATGGTTATCGATGATCATGGTGGTGCTTTTTTGCTTTGAATTGAAGTTTGGAAGATTGAAGCTACTTGGGATAGCAAGGATTTGTAGAGGTTCTGCTTTTGGTGGTTGAGCCTTCATGATTCATTATATTTTTAATTTTTTCTGCATTTTTCATTTATTTCTTTGTATCACCCTTGAGAGGGGAATATTTTGGTGTTGAGGTTGTTGCTGCTTTTTTTAGTGTCTTTTATGTTTTTTGATGTATCCCCTTAAAGGGTCTTATTGTACTTTATTATTGAAAAATTAATAAAATTGGGGTTGCCTTTATGTTTCGAGTTTGTTAAAATAAAAATATTTCTCACTAATGACTGCAATTAAATGGTATGGCCAGGTGTCATTACAGTGAATCAATAGTGGCAATTAAATAGCAAAAGAAAGTGTTACTAAAGTAAATCAATAGTGGTAATTTAGTGATAAATAATTATTAAATAATATCAATAGTGGCAATTAAACGGCAACAAAATGTCATTAGAGCGAATAAATAGTGGTAATTTAGTGGCATAAACAAAAGTTATTAAATGAAGTATATAGCGACAATAGTAGTGTCAATTAAATTGCCACTAATATAATTCAACAGTGGCAAAATAGTGGCAAATAAACTGTCACTAAAGAATATTATTAGCAATGGTAATTGTGGCAATTAAAGTAATGCTAATACCAATGATTTAGCGATGATTATACAATTGCCGCTAACCTTTTAGTGACGCCAACGAAGGTGGCAATTAACCTACAATTATTTTAAGTGTCACTAATTCCATATAGTGGTAGATAGAAGGCCTATAGTGGCAAATATCAAATGCTGCTAAAGGTTATTTTTTTTGTAGTGGGGTGGCTAATGGGGGAATGGGGGGCCTAGTGTGGGATTGTGGGAGGAGGAGGGGCTACGGATGGGGAGGAGGGGCGACCATGCATGGGTATGACAAGGAGGAGGGGGGGTGGTTGGCCCATGGGGATGAGAAGGATGTGACACGGCTGGGGATGGGGATGAGGAGTAGGAGGGGCGACGGCGCATGCAGTGAGGAGTTGGCATGTGCGGCGAGGAGGCAGCGTGGCTGGGGATGGGGAGGAAGAGGAAAAGGAGGAGGAGGAGGAGAGCCTTATGAGGATGAGGAGAGGTTGACAAAGGAGGAGGAGAGGGATAGGCGTGGAGGAGGAGCAACGTGAATAGGGCAGAAGGGATCAGGCATTGGGTTAAGGGCACTCGTACTTTACACGACGATTTTTGTCAAAATTGTCGTGTAAAGTCAGGTAGGGCACGAACAAATGGCGCCCGACCAAAATTCGGAATCAATATATACGATGGTTTTTGTTAAACCGTCGTATATATTGATCTATGCATTTTACATGACGGTTTCAAGATAAACTGTCGTGTAGAATATGACAGTTTTAATCAAAACTGTCGTATATATTCATTCAGCTCCAAAGGTCCTAGTTTTCTAGTAGTGGAGTGCTGGTTCCATATCTCATATGCACTTTTGCATGAAGCAACTTTGTTAAATTCCTCCTTTGTTAATGCACAAAATAGTGCATTCATGGCTTTAGCATTATTTGTTACTTTCTTTTTCTCTTCCTTCATTAACTCTTTTTCTTCTTTCTTCTTTGTCATATAATTGGACTTGATGATATGCCAAATCTCAAAGTCCATTACTTCAAGAAAAATTTGCATTCTTCTTTTCCAATAATAATAATCTGATTCATCAAATAGTGGTGGTTGGAAATATAATTGCTCCTCCATAAAACTTGTTGTAGCCATGTGAAGGTGAGGCGTGACGCCTCCTTCATGGTCAGGCTCTGATACTAAATGAAAGAGAGTGGTTGCACGTGTGCAACCAAACTGCAAGGATCTTACTTGGCCACAAACACAAGATTAAATGTGATATTGATTGTAAAAATTATGGCATAATAAAAATAATTCCACAAAATACATAATGATTTATAGTGGAAACCCTTACGGGTAAAAACCACTACTTAAGCCTCCTAACTTAGGATTTTTCCGACTAGGCAACACTAGTCAATCCGCTAACGTACCACTTTAACGAGGGTGGCACAACCTCTTACAAACCACTTCTCTTTTACCTACTAAGAGAAGTCACAACAACCTCTGGAATCTAAATACAATGGATCCCAACAAATGAAATGAATGAAATAAAATGAATACAGAAATTAATCCTATGGAACCTCAAGGAATTAAAATATACGAACTAAGTTTTCTTTTCAGAAGTGCAGAGCGACATGCTTTTGAAGAGAGTAGAAGAATGAGCACGAAAGCATGTGGAAGAATTGGAGTGGAAGCACTTTTTCTCTTTGAAATGTTTTTCAATGTGTGTTTTGAAATGAGGGACGTGGAGCCCTAATTGTAGGTGAAAACAAGGCTTCTTGGAATGTTGAGAAAAAATTCATTCGAACCAAATTGGACGATCAATTTATTTAATTGGTCTATCAATTGTGAGAAAATCAAATTTGACCGTCAGGCTAATTTGGTTGATGAATCTTCCTATTTTGATCAATCAATTCTAATATTTTGGTTGATCAATACTGTTTGAACGTTTATTTTACAACTTCGAAAGGTTTTTCTTTTAATCTTAAGGTTCCTTAGTAATTCTAGACTCAAGAAATATAAAAGAATTACATTTGACTAATGATAATCTTCACTTTGATACGCGTAGAGGATAATTGACTTAATTTATGTGAGCGTGATCCTTAAAGATTAGTTCACAATAAAACATAATTTTGTTTCATCAAAAACATAATCTTCTCTTTGAAATGTTTTTCATGTATTGAAATGCTTGTTACAGGAAAATAAACAAAAATACACTAGCTAATACAAGATATAAAGATAAAGAAGGGATCCTCTGGTTGAAGTCTTGGATAGCCTTGCTCCAAGTGCAGTTGTTCCCGCATTTAAAAGGGTTTCTCCTCGACTTCTTCTTGAAGTAGTCCTCCTCCAAGCTGTCCTCCAAGGTGGGCGTCAACCACCTTTCTCCTCCTCTTGCCTGGCCGTCCCTTCTATGTGAAGAACTCCTCCTCCTTGGCATGGCACAAGTGAGAGGAAGAAGGCACCAAAGGGGCGGGTAGGTTGCCCCCTTGATCTTCTTCTCTTCCTCTCCTTGGCTGTAGGTTTTAGGTGGCTGTGGTGGAATAAAACTAAGGGAGGAGATGATGTTAATGTGGTAGTTAGGAGGGTATATATAGAAGTGGAGAAGGGGTGGTTGGCGTGGTCTTGAATGGAGGGTTAGGATTTGCTTTTGGTGGGTGGTTGTAGGATGGATGGATAAGATAAGTTAGTGCCATGTGTAGGGTTGCATTGGTGGGTAGTTATGGGGGTTAAGGTGCCCCTTGGTGACCGTCCACCATGGAGAGACACCATGGTTTTGGTGCCACCATGGGAGGGTTCTAGAAGGGGGGTTAGGTGTAGGGTTGGGATGGCTTTAGGGGGTAGGTGTAGGGTTGGATCTTGAGGGTTTTTGGAGGGAAATTTGTTGGCTCCAAAAAGGGTAGTTGTAGGGCTTGTTGGTGCCAACAATATGGTGCCCTTTGGAGGTGGTGGTGGTGTAAAGGGTTGTGGTTGACATGGCGCCAAGATGAGGTGAGAGTAGGGGTAGCTTAGGTGGAGCTTAGGTAGGCTTGTTTGGTGGAGCTAGTTAGGTGGGTTTTAGGGTTAGGTTGGGATAACATGGAGATGGACTAGCTAGGCTAAGCTCGCTAAGCTAGCTTAGCTAGTAGATGAATGGGAGAGAGGGAGGTAGAATTATGGTTTTAGAGGAGAGGAGCTAGAGGGAGTTGCAAAGGACTACACTGTAGCTGATGTCTGCTGAAGGGAGCTGAAGTGGAGCTCAGTAGCTAGCTTAGTTTGCTAGCAGCTAAGCCAAGTTAATCTAAGCTAGCTTTCTTCTAATCGAAGTTGAGGTAAGCTGGGTTTGGTCTTCTCGGAGATTACCTAGTTAGCTGGAGTAGCTAGCTTAGGTCAAGTAGCTCATCCCAACTAAGTTGAGCTGAGTTGAGCCTCCGAGAGTTGGACTTGAGCTGGCCTGAGTTGGTTGATGACATCTTCAGCTGACTAGGTATATCTAGTTGATGGCAATAGCTAGTCCTAGTCAGATTGAGCTTCCAGTGAACTGAGTTGGAGGAGTTGGAATAGAGTTGGGATCAACTGTCTTGAGCTAGTTTAAGCTGCCATCTAGATGAGGTGAGCTGAATGGAGCTGAAGTGAGTTAACTTAAGCTACCATTTAGCTGAGATGAGTTGAATGGAGCTAAGGTGTTGTAAGCATTTTGCGACAAATTATGAGGAAAGGGGAATGCTTGCGTCGTAGTATAGTCAACAAAAATGTTTTTACAACATTTAAAATTTATAACTGCTTGAAATCAAGAAATGAGTTTGAGGTTGTTTGCAGGGAGCAAATATGGAAATCACAACACTAACCACAATTTGTAATCAATGAGCACAGTAATAAGGATATGCAATGAATAATCTACTAAAAAATATACTGAATAATAATCAAGAGTATCTCAAGACATAATGAGATAAAAATAAATCAGGAATCTAAAAAGAATGGTGATTTAAATCACCACTTAATCCCACATTTAAGCGTATATCTCACAACTCAATTTAACTCAAATATTACTATAGTGGTCTTAAACCACTTATGCCTCAATTCCACGTCAGATAAGAGTCTCAAAAAATTCCACAATATCAAATCAGACGCCTTATCTACTCAGAGCACAGTCTAGGCACACAGCCTCAACAAAGCAGACACACAAGGGCGCCAAGTACAGAGAACCAATAGCTCAAAGATACTAAGTGTTGAGCATATTAGCATGCATTTCGAGGGAAAAACCATCCCCCAACCCTCCTCAGAAATTTCTCCTTTTATTGGGTATACGGTCATGAACAGTATCGGGTAAGCGATCAAGGTCCAAGCCCACGTGCATGTGGGCACGGGCGAGGGTGCGCAGGCTTGGGGGGACCTCACCCCCAGTGTTTGAGGCAACACGCTAATAGCACGAATTCCTTATATGAACATTTTTTGATTGGATTCCTATGATGTGGGACAAAAGATAGGGCTTTGTCTTTAGTTGCTGCCACTGAGCTTTGAGCTTTGATTGGAAGCTGATGCTAAGGCCTATTCTCCTATTACGACCTGGTTCCCGAATCCCTACAAGACACGAGACCGGACCGACTCGACTGATCCCAAGACCCAGTCGTCTAACGAGGAAGTAACCAAAAAGCAGTAAAATAAACCACATTCACATGCAAGCAACTAAAAGTACAAAGGTACAGCAGTAAAGAAGTAAACTACTACAGTACACACCACCACAACAGTAGAGAATTTAAAAAGGTACAGGAATATAAAGTTACAATAAAAGAGTATAGGAGTGTAACAAAAATATTCACTACAACAGAATGGTACAATAAAAAGGTACACTACTGGGCTCTACTGAGCCCAGCACCCTTCGCAGTCGTAGGCTCTGGCTGCTCAACACCTGGACCTGAAAAAGGTTATGATTACACGAAATCAGTGAACGCTGAGTAGAGTGGCAACCAGCTAACTAAGAAAAACAGTAAAGGTGGACAGGTAGCTATTGTTTTCAATTTCTTTCTTTATTCAACTAATTATTCTTTCTTTCATCACTTGGTTCATTTATCAGGTCTTTTTCTTGATGTCGAATGTTCCTCGTGGGAATGATCTTGATTGCAGTCTTTTCTGAAGAGTAGAAGTAGCACGTGGTGCTCTCCTGACCGGGAGAGTCCCTCGTGGTGGTTCTACACTCAGTCAACCACCTCAAGGTCGCTGACAGACGTAACGGTGACTACGGCATGTGTGATAAGCGCACGGATAGCTACCCTGCACTGGCATGAGGTCAGTTGTTTTCGTTAACGGGTGCGCCCAAAGCACAGCACGGAACCAGTATAGGGTAGAGCCCTCTCAGTAACAGGGGTCTAGCCCCTAGGAACCAAACAAGGGTCTCGCTCCACCACAGTCCGCGCACCCTCGCCTGACTACCCTGGTTTGCCCAGTGGGCCTAACAAGTTGGTGTAAGGTGGCTAGCTGAACCCTGGGCCCCATGGGGTGGCTAGCTCTCTCCCTACACTAGTAGCTCTCCCCGGTACTGTGTACGCGAGGGTCACAGAGTCGATACAAAGTGGCCAGTCCTAACCCTGGGTCCCAATCCTAGGGCGGCTAGCTCTGCTCTGCACTAAACAGGAAGATAGTCGCTCTCCTTGGTACTCCGTACTCAAGGGCCAGCTCACTTCCCCATTCACATTTCCAGTTCTATTCCATTTATTTCCAGGAGCTCTACTCCTAATTCCTCGTAGGGTTTATGCTCATGTTTCTCAGGGCAAGCCATACTAGGTTTCATCATTTCTATTTCCATTTCATATACAGGCAGCTCGTATTTAATTTTAATAATAGGAACATACATGCAATGGTTGCTAACAGTACTTTACATTCCATAGACAGTCGTTATCCAATTACAGGCAATCGTTATTATTCTATTTACTCATTCAAGACTGCAATTCAGGCATTCAATACAATCATTCCAGTGTTTCTAGTCTTAGGATTCATGTCATACCCTAGGATCATCATTCAATCTAGTGTTTCTGGCCCTAGGATTCATGCCATACCTTATGATCTAACATTTATTCCAGATATGCATTTATATTTGTAATTAACTAAGGAAAGCAACTCTACCTGCGAAACCAGGAGTGATGGGGGCCCAATCGGCAGGTCCACGTGCCGCTGCAACCCCCAATTCCGCAACGGAACGAGGTTCTAACACAAGGGTCAACCACAAGAAACCACTCAGAACATGATAAAAAGAATTCCAACAAGTAGAGGAACTTATACGAAGAAAACAGACCTCAAACGGACCCTAAACGGGTAAAAAATGACAATCCTGACTTAAATCAGATGTGTGGAACACCTTCCAGACGTCTTGAAAGGGGTCCAGATCCATACCTCACTCTGTGTTGCTCCTTAGACGTCCAGGGATCCTGCCGGACTGTCTGGACCTAGTTCCAGAGGTTTGACTATCTTTCCGGATGTCTGGAGACGCTCTTCGTCGTCTAGTGCCTCGCCCAGACGTCTTAACTATGTGGGAGGGTGTGTCCCACGCCTTCCCGAAGTGAATCCTACACGTGCATGCAAAAATCTCTTAACACGGCACGCATCAGAGCCTCGGCGAAATGACCTGCATGGCCGTATCCGTAAAAGAACGCATAGGGCACAGGATGTACCTCTCAGTCGTTTGGAGCTTCCTCCAGACGTCGTCCGCGTCGTTTGGATGTAGGTCCAGACATCTGATTCTGGGAAAAATCCTAGAATCAGAAGCTCATTCGCCTTCTTCCTACTGTGCGCGGCCGCGCTGCGCTCGCTCGTCCACTGCTCTAGCTGCAGCAGCGTCGGCGGAACCTCTCCGGCACAACACTCCGCGTTGCGCATGCCCGACCGGCCGCAAGCTTCTCCGGCGAGCTCTCTCATGGCTAGCGCACTCTCCTCTCTTCCCTTCTCTCACTGCCCCTCTCCTCTCCGCCGCTGCACTCGGTAGTAACTCGCCGCGCTCGCTCTCGCTCTTGCTGGAGGAAGGAGAAGATGGATGGGAGTGGGGTGGCATGAGGGAGAGGAGGAGGGTATATGTAGGTGTGGGGGGAAAGGCTCTGCAAGTCGGCGAGGGAAGAAGAAAGAGAAGAAGGCAGCTGGGCTCAGTCTGCGTGCGGCACGCGCGCAGACTTGAGGCTGTACGCACACAAAAATTGATTTCCAGGCATCTGGGAAGATGTCCAGACGTTTGGACCAACTCCCAGATGTCTTAAAGTGTTTTGATGGCACGGGTCTTAACATCTCCCAATTGGGAGTCTTGAACGCTTCGTAGCTTCAATCCGCGTTGCTGGATGGTTGCGATGAAGTGATGACGGCTGGAAGTAGATGGACAAAGTTGATGAAGACGGCGGCGACAAAGGAGGTTTGGTCGGATACTTGAAAGCAGGAATATGGGCTAGGAGCCCCAATTACAATGCTCAGGATGATTGTTGTGAGGTGAAGAAGACGATGGCGGTGTCGATGTGGTGTTTGGAGCTTTATGGTGGTCGGATGGTGATGGCGAGGGTTAAGATTTGATGGGCTGCCCAAAGAAAGGATTCGTAGACCAAAACTCTCAATTTCTTGAGGTTTTTTGATCTACGAATCAAGAGGAAGGTAGTGGTGGTGGCGGCGAGTGATTTGGATGTGTGAGTCGACCACACGGCCTCGCTGGAGGCTTGGCCGGCGTTGGAGAAGACAGAGAGGGATACGGTGATTTGTCTGTTGAATTGAGGAGATAAGAGGCAAAACTAACCTAGGGAGATAGAGGGAGAGAGTGAACTACTTTACTGGATGAAAGGGGGAGGAAATCCATGGTGGCTTGCTTTGCTGGCGTCGTGGACAATGAAGACTCCGATGGGGGAGGACGATGGCAATAGAGGAGATAGGAGCCCTTGCGATGGTAAGCAAGGAGCAGATGAATGTGGTGAAGGCATTTAACCACCCAATTTGGCTGTTGGGTGACCGAAAGGTGGTCAAGGAGGTCTGCTGGAGTCGCGTTCAAAGATGGCTAGAGGGAGAAAAAGATGTTTCCTAGCCTAAACCGGGCTAAAGAAGATGTTGGAGCTTAGGGAGTTTAAATAGCCCCTCTTCAGGCCCTCAAAGAGTTGATTTGGGAAAGTTTTTCTTGCTTCAAAGTTGGCCTACTAACTTGGAATTTCCAAGCTTCACTAGCAAGTTTTTTTGGCATCAATTGATCTTGAAACCTGGCCCATCTTGTAGACAATCCATTAGGAATAATCTCTCCAATTTTGGAGAGATTTGAGTGAGAATTGAGCGAGAAATCTTCACTCAAAGTCGACGGCTTAGTTCATGTTCACATTCATGGTGGTAGGGACCATTTTGCAAGAACTAAGACAAAGTTAGGGACCTGATTGCAAGAATATTGAAAGTTAGGAGTTTAAGTGAGAGAAATAGAGTTTTAAGGGCCTAGATTGCAAACTATTTCAAGATAAACTTTGATTGGGCCCAAATTTTGGCCTTAACCTAATTTGGACCCAAGGAATCTAGTGGTGAAGTTGGATTCGAGTTTTGACCACATTTGATTGGACAATTTGCACAGAAGCCTAAATTAGGGCAAAATCCTGTATGAGACTCTATTCAATGTCAAAATGGATTTAGATGGTCAAACCAAGAGTACCAAACCTCTTAGAATATTTTTATATGAATTTTAGGAGGTTTAGATGAATTTTATCCTGATCAGAACCTATTTAATTTAAGCAGGTCTGAACTTAGGATTTTGTGTGCTATTGTGGTTCTTGAAACACGTGAAACCCTATTTCTATCTATGTGGACCCACTCTTTGGACTTTAATGCTCATTTCACATTTAATTAACCCCTAAAAAATCCTGTGGTTATTTTGCATTTATGTTGTGATGTTAAAACTATAGAATTAACCCTTTTTATTATTTTCTTCTTAAAATGGATATGCATGGAATTATTGTCCTTAAGCGATTATTCAGGGGCATTTATCTCTGGATTTCCACTAATTCAAGTTAGTTATGATGAATAATGGTATTACCATCATAAGGATGAGTTGATCCAGCTAGAATAATCTGGGATCTAGTTGGGATGAGCTGGATCCAACTAAGATCCAGCTAATGGTGCTTCTCCTTCATCTTCTACCTTCCTGAGTGCCAAGGTTTGCAGGATCTAACTTTCTGCCTATCCCTGACACCCAAGTGAATGCATTAAAAATATAATAAAATGCAATGCATGCCTATCCTAAGTAAGTGCCTAAATGCATCCTAAAATCCCATTTACGGAGTTAAAACCTCAAGAGCTAGATCAGTTTTAGGGCATAAGAATGATGATAAATTGGAGTTTATCACACTCGCATGGTTATCTTTTGCTAGTCTCTTAGAAAAACTATTTTCAAAAAATAGATTTTTAGGGAAGACTAATCTTTTTACTTTTGAGGAGAAGATTTTGGGGCCTTGGTTGACTGAAAACATGAAAGGCAGGGGATTTGTTAAAGATAAAGCATCGAGATCCATCTTTGGATCCAAAAGTTAGATGAATCAGCATCAATGTATCTTTCAAAAATTCACAAGTTAACTCCTTGTTAATTCAAATGACCCAAAATCATTTTGTAGTTAGGATTTCCTCACCTCTTGAATCCGATTCGCAAATTGAATAAATTTTAAAACCTTGTGTTGGTGCCTTGTGAATGCCAACATTTATGAGGTCATGTTTTTGAAACTTTTCTTTTTGTCTCCGCCATTCTTATTCCTAGCTTAATCACACAACTGATGTGTCGGGATCATTATTTCCATTACCAATCCTTAAGGGGGCTCTGGAGCCAGCACTTTGAGGTAGTACTATGCAAGACACCACCCAGGAGCTCACAATCTCAAAACATAATGCGGTGTAAAGAAGCGCTCCAAGTGAACTCAGGCTCTTGCTCCGACACTATGGGTAGGGCACCGTCCAATTCACCTGAGCTGCAAAATTGCACCTTAATGCACTATCTAAAGATATGAAATATAGATATAGAGCAGCGTTGAGGCAGTAACATATTGACATGGCATCCTCAAAGGAGGCATTTTTCTCTTTCTTGGCAGTGGGAACTCAAACCAATCATCTGCTTTGGATTTCACTAAGACTAAACAAGGGGCTTTTTTATTTTTTCTAATTTATTTTTAGGTGTTGGCTGTGTGTGAAATTTGACACAAGAATTTTTGCAAGAGACGCGAGTTTTTGGGTCAGAAACTAAGCCAAGTAATTTCCAGGTAACAAAAAGAGAACAGTCACCTGAATCATCACAAGTTCAAGTGGAATTTAGAGAAAGATACTTGATCTAGTCTAAGAATAGACCTAGAAATACTAAAAATTGGATCCGCATTTTAATCGCTAGTTTGTTAAGATTAAATTCCATTATACCTTAAAATGAATTATTCGACCTTAGTTCCGATTTTCAAAATTTTCCTCAAAAGGTTTTATGATTTTTTCTATTATGAAGATGCATGCAAATAGAAAATTGAATATTTTTAGGTTTTGAAAATCCTGAATTGATCATCAAAATTTAAAAACACCTCCCCCATGATTATGATATGCAATGTCCTCATACATTAGGAGGGAAAAGAGATCACCTTAGTGAAAGGTGGTCGAATTTAGGATGGTTAAAATGTAAAAAAGAAAGAGAAAAAGGAAAGTAGAAAAAATGATTAGTTACCTCCCATCCAGTGTTATCTTTTATGCCATTCAACCGGGCGTGAAGCGATGCACAAAAGATGAGCAGTCATGTAGAAAATTGGATACATGAATGCCCTCATGAAAAAGGTCTTCCTCTGGATCCCTTAAAAGATGATTGGTAAAAAAATAGGGATCAAAATGAGATGGAAAAATGGAAGAATAACCCTAGTCTGGCCATGGTTTTAATTCATGATAAATTCCATACTTAGGCTGGTCTGGTGGTAGGTCCAAGGGAAATGGAGTGGGAGAGAAGTCGGTGTGATGAAGGGTGGGTGAAGTTAGTATGGGTTGGTCTGGTAGAAAATTAGGAGGATTTGAAGAGTGAAGGTCAAACCCTAATTGATCTGAAATGTCTTTGACTCCATTATCATATTCAGAATCTGAATCAGTAAAATCCGGTTCAATGGTGGTCAAAGAAGAGTAGGAATGGATCATCATAGATTCCTTAATTATTGCTTTCATATCATTATCAAAGTCAAAACATTCATGATCAAGGGATCTCCTGGAAACTTTGAAAATACCTAAAGAGATAGTCTGGTCACTGCGAGTTATATCCATTTTTCTGGAATGACAATTGATATTAGCTTTTGTGGTAGCTATTCGACCGTGAGACGCGTAAAAGATTAGTTCTGTCGTTGTACTGTGAATCGCAATGAAACAAATAACATTTATAGAGATTTCGATGAGTACCGAGTCATTCGTAGGGAGGCAAAACACAATTTTTATGTAAAAACCTTTTAGAAAAGTCGTTCTAAGCAAGTATTTATATATGTATATATAGACATCAGATATCTAAAAAATCAGAATTTTATTGCTATTTGGGAACAATTTTCAAAATAATTATTCTAAGGAGTAGAGAGAGAGAGATAGAGATAGAGATAGAGAGAGATAGCAGATGAAGGACGACGCCGCTTGTGGGATGCTTGTGCGAAGTGCAGTAGCACTTCAGATTGAGAGCATCAGGAGGAATACTGAGAGGAGTTGTAGAGAGAGAGGTTGGAGATCTATCTGGTGGGAGTTCCTCTCAACTGAGGGGCCTTGGGTCTCTTTTTATAGCTTTAATGTGGGGCAAAGAGGGCATTTAAGCCCTCCAACTTGTGCAACAACCTCAGGTTGATCAGATCAGTCGATCGGGAGATCAACGACTCTGATTTGGCCTCAAAATAACCTCATATGCGCCTTCCATGCTCGAATGCATTTTGGTGCTGACACGTGGTGGCTTCTGCACCCTCAAATGGCCATCGTGCAGTTGTCGCTCATGCTTTCCCTTTCTTTGTGTGCCTACGTCACATTTTTCGTGCCTTACGTTTTGAATTCTCATGCTTTTGATTTCAGTCGTCCGATCTCATGATCGGACTGCTGAAATCTTATGCGTCATCGCCTTCAGAAGAACGTGTGTAACGATGCATCAGTTTCGACATCAGAGAGCGCATGCTCACACTGCCTGATCAGACGTTTTGCTTCATGCCATGCGTTTGCATCCGCACCCTTCGTTTTGATCCAAAGGTCGAATTACGCCCACGCTCTGCCACCTTTCCCAATTTCATGCTAAGCACGAATCAAACGCGTGCCTCACATTTTGGTGAGGAGGTTACGACCAATGCACTACACTCATTGTCGTGTCACAATTTGGGTTTATTGCATGGCTGTTCTCAGTCGTTGGATGGAAATCCAACGACTGAGATGGACTCGGTTGATGAAGGTGCGGAGACGGGGGTAACATGGCTGCTTTGTGGCCGTTGGATGACTATCCAATGATCCACATGGTGCGGGGAACTTCTTCAGAGATTGAGGGCGTGGTGAGGGGCAGCTTGATGGCGCCATGTGGCACCATCATGGCCGTCCATTTTTGTTGCTTTGTAGATGGAGCTGTAGACCTCCGATCAAGGTGTTTTTTACGTCGTTGGACTGCAATCATTGATCCAGATCCCTCAATGTGGCTGGATTTTACATTTGAGGTTTAGATCTCTACCATCTTGCTCCTTGGCCTCTATTCTTCTATGGGCTGCACATGATGCGACGGTTGTCTGATCAAGATGATTTCAGAAGCACTAGGCTCTCATCATCGTCCTGATTAGATCTGTATGGTTTGATCTGTCATCTACGGCCTTGAATCATCTGCAATCAATTTCGTCTTTCTTTTAGAGCATAATATGGCAATATTATGTATAAGGCTATCAGATTAACTATTATGCGAATTATGATGCTTATGCATGCATTGTTCCTAAGTTATGCTAGAATCTAACTTAATTTAAGTGGATTAGGTTGTATGATTGCAGTGCAATCAATAGTCAGCACTGCAAGAAATCAACCTTTTTGCGAAGGTTCAAAGCCATCGACAAATGGTATAAAACCGTCGCTAAGAACTGACGGCGAATCCCTCGTCAGCAAAGATATTTGCCATCGGATTCGACAAGAACCGTCGGCGTATATTAAAAACCACCGTGAAGATGAATTGCCGGCAAATGTTTACCTTTGCCAACGGTTTTGTTACTCGCCGGTTAATGTAATGTTTTACCAAGGGTTGACAACTGCCGATAAATGTAACCTTTTACCATGGGTTGACAACTACCGGTAAATGTAACCTTTTACCATGGGTTATATAACTTCCTGTAAAGATGTTGAACGTCAAATTTCTTTTCACGACAATTACATAACTGCCGGCGTAGATCTTATAACATAACCTATATACAATCATATAATATAACATTCACTTACTAACCTATATACTAATCATGTATTCCATCACATAGCATTCACATAATAACATACAAACAATATAATCCAACAAAATAAAATTTATAATACATAAAAGTCGAACATATGAAAGTATAGCATATATAAAAGTTTTAGAACATAAGTTTCTCAACATAGTTTCCAACATAATTTCCAACATAGATAAAGCAATCTAAGAATCTACCGAACCATGCCAAGGGGATACATCATTATCGTCACGATGACAAAAAAATTGTGATGGTGTATGCTCAACAAATGTTGTAACAAGATCGAATAATCGGTCAATCTTGTGATTTTATTTTTTGATTAATTCTTTATGCTCCTTCCTATCTTCACGAAGTTCCTCCACCTGAGTTGCAAGATTTTCCACCTGAGTCGTGAGATTGTTAAGTTGCTCTAGTGACACTCCTCCATCTTTTCTACCATACAAGATACTAATGGTGGCACCTGCACCACCACATAGGACACGACTTGGATGCTCTTTTGGATGTATTATCCTAAATACATCCTCTGCAGTCATCGATGTTGATGAGCATTCACCACCATTCTCTACTGGAGTCATGAGTTGTGTCATTCGATCCTAATTAAATAAATGCTAGTCTATATATTATTTAATATAACTTTGGAGCAAAATTATGATATCAGAAACAAGACATTATAACTCCTGCATGTGGACTGCAAAATATATTATTATTCCAAGAAAATCTTGCAATTCTATAATGTGTCAAATTAACTTACAGAAGCATGCCCATTTTTCTATAAGAAAACCAATCATTTCCGCTAGGGAAAGAAAAATAGTCCACTTATTCAGGTCACAACATGTGCATTTTCTTTCTCACATATACATGCACATGTACAAACACTAAACCAATTTAGAACTAAAACAGAGTATCTATCCATGATAAATAGCCAAATTGAAGAAGCACAAACACACACACACACACAAACACAGCCAAATCATGAACTAAAGCTCAAATCATGTTCACTAATTAGTAACTGGACAAAACAACAATAACAACAATAGCAAAAGGCTAACAAAGTTATTTAAGTTCAGATTTTAGAAGCACATACAGAGAGCTCCAAAATGTTAAAGACGAGCTTTTCTTCTTTCATTTCTGGAATCAAGAGCATAATCAAATAAAAAAAAATCAATGCTTTATGAAACTCTAATTTAAGGTAGTTGTTTGTTTATCTTATTTTGGGTGCTCGTAATTTTACTCCTTTTACATGGAAACATTTTGCTATCACCAAGTCATTAGAACACTTAGTGGTTGCTCTTTTGGGTATCCAACTAAATTATTATACTCTTTGATTTGGTGATGTTACATAATTTCAGTGAAGATACATCAATAAAAGAGGAAGATAAGGCATGTATTGCAGTTTGCAATTTGCAAGTTAGAAAATGTCTTTATCTGAACATTTTGCTAATGAAAATGGGAGAACTATATTTCTTTTGTTTCTCCATTTCTCTCAACTCTTCTGTAACATGCTTCACTCCTTGCCTACTATTTAGGGAAGAGAAATAATGGAAAACATTCCTAGCAGGGTTCACCGAATTAGTTGAGTAGGACCAGCTGACCAAGGATTGCCATTAACCAGCCCAAACAAGCCATAGCCAAGACCCAACAATGGTCATGTGCATTTTGTGTTAGGTTGATCCAGTCTAACCTCTCTGATTTGGATGAGATGACCCAAACCTATTCCCTGAATTCTCAACTTGGGTTTTCAGTGAATCAAGGTACCTACCTAGATTGGTTAAACTTAAATACAGTTCCAACAAGGAGAGCACCATAGGGAAGCCTTACCTTAAACATAATTACACTAGCCAAAATAGTAAATGATGTAAACATCACATAATATATAGGAGATACAACTGCTGTGTTGAAGGTATCTAGTGCTTGCAATCAAAGAAAAAAAAAAGTAAATCAAGCATCTTAAAAGGGGCGAAAAACCTTCTTAGTTGGTATCTGAAACACCTATGGAGAAATCTCTCCATGTCAAACTCTCAAATATTAACAAATGTGAAGGTGTAAAATACAACCAAGAAACATTCCTTACTTCAATATGGCCTTAGGCTTGCTTAAAGATGACAACTATGGTAGAAGACTAGTCTCCAGATTACAATAGAGGTGTAAATATATAAACCATTTAATATAAATAACTTTTTTTTGAGAAGTTATTGTATGCTTTTATATCAAACTATATAAACATTGATGAATGTGTGTATATATACACACACACAATACACAAACAAAGGTGAGTCTATCCTTCAAAATGAAAATGGGAAATTCCACAAACTTAAAATAGAAAACTATAAGTAAACACAGTACATCAGATTATTGTGATAAATATTAAAAGGGAAGGAAGATAGAAATGATATAAAATTAGCTAATGTTCTCCTAGAGCAAGAAAGTTTGTAAAAATAGTATAGCAAGAATTAGATCCCTAGTAACTGAAGAAGTTTTCAGCTAGTTAGTAAAGCAAAAACTATGAGATAAAACAAGGAAGCAAAAAAGATAGAAAACATTACGCAGAAGAGCTATAACTAAAGACCCAAATCTTTACTATGTAATTCAATACCTTATTTAAGTAATTAATCTATGAAACCACGCAGATGCCTACAATAATAGTGAATGCCCACGTTTGGGGAAATAGCAGTTGATTCATTCCCGAAAATGTCAACTTCAGGGCAATCCCTATTGCTTTGACGCTCATAACCTGCCAGATGACATACTCTACTGATGAAAGTCGGAAAAATGTTTTTTTGTTTTCTAATAGGGATAAGAGTCGGAAAATTCTAATGAATCACTGTGACTAAGAGGGGTAAAAATTACATACTGAGAGTGAACCTATGAGGGAATATGCCAATGTAGACCAATACGTGTGTTTGCCCGTAGAGTGGGAAAAACTAGAATACAAGAATAAAAATAGCCACTACTATCTCAGTAGCATAAACAAGAAAGCCTACAAAGAGGAGAACAAATATTCATTGCTTACTAAATGCCTCTTACCAATTAAAAAATTTATGCGAATAGACTTATCTGCACAAACGAAGTAATGACAAACAAATTTGACATATATCTATGCAAAATACCTGGATCAATTGCAAAATCCCAAACTTGCTTCACGGATTCAATTTCACGCTCTTGAGGAGCATGGAGAACTATAGTTGTCGAACTAACAACACATAGAACACACCCAACAATACCAAAGATGTGCAGCTTTTCTTTGAGAATGAAATGTGCCAATACAACACTGAGAAGATTACATACCAATGGAAGTATGAATAATGGGATTACAAAGTTTAGCACGAACAAATGCTAATAATCAACATGAATACTTGATGATTATGTTGAGGGTACCAAGAGGAGTAACTAGAATTGCAGGAGCCAATGCATATGTAGCAAAATTGGCAACTTCACCAACAATCACTGTTCAATTAGCACATGCACACACTAGAAAAATACAGCATATATACGATCTTTCCAGGAAAAAGGATAGCATATGCATGCAGAAATCAATTATTATCCATATAACAAAGAACAAAGAAAACACAAACTTTTGATGCCATTATGCAAAAAGAAAATGACTATCATGTTAGATCTCTAAGTATCATTCTTCTTTGAGATCCCATAATATCAATATCAACCAAACTCCAAACCTCAAAAGCAACCTGGGGCTCCACCTGTACCATGCAATCCTCTGAATTTAAACCAAGGATCAGTTGACACACTTCCTCCTTAAGAAAGGTCTAATGAAGTCAGGTTGCTACACCTACAAAAGGCAGCAACATTAAATAGGGGTCATCAGACTCTACTAGATAGGGCAAGCCATTGAGGCTAAAGAGTCAAGCCAAGTCCAACTTAGTCTCAGCTAGAAACCTTAAGTCCCGGCTCTAGCCTATTGATAGGGCATTTTAGGAGTTTGAGTATGCTTCGTTGTAGTAAAATATCCTAAATAGCTCTCTCAACAAATATAATTTATAACTCGAATATCTAAAAATGAAGTCCGAGGTCGAACATATGGATCAAGTATTGTAATTCACCCGCTAATCAAAATGAATATATAAATGAGCACAAGAATTCAAGCCAATAATGATATTCAATGAATAATCTCTACTCAAAATTGATATTCAATGCATAACATGAGTATATCAAGAGTTAAATATGACAAAAAGAAAGTTAAGGAAAAATAATGCTGATTTAGATTACCAATTATTAGCCTTAATTAAGCATATATCAACCACTCAAATGTTTAAACAGTAACCCTGAATCAGAAATGGTACGCAAGCTAAGTTTCAATAATGCCATAGTACTCTCAACCCAAATCAGATGTCGGGCTCTCAAGTTAGATGACTTAAGCGTTGCTGGCTATAGTGCTTTCTTCTGATCTTCAGGCTTACTTCTTCTTCTACCTTAGCTTCTTCTTTTCTCCTTCACAGAGCCTTCTTTCTTCCTTTCTCTTCTTAAAGTATTCTCCTCTTCTTTCTCTCATGCACAAGGGAAGCTAATCTCCTCACCGACTAAGTGTTGCACAATGCCTGTAGGAGAAAAACCCTCCCCTCCCCTTCTCTTTCTCTCTTTCCTGCCTCTTCCTTAGATAGTCGGACCTTAATCGGGTATACGGATCACGCAATATCAGGTCTAGGCTTACCGACAGTGGGTGATGAGCGAGGAGTGAATAGCTTAGGCAGGTCAGGTGTGCGGATGAAGGGACCTCACCCTGTGTGTCTTGAGGCATTAAGGCCTTAGTAGAAAACACATTTATGCCACTCAAGGGCCTTTTCTCTCTATGATGTGGGACTAACAAGTCCTTCTTCCTTCCTACACGTCTACTATTATGAGGAAGCTTCCAATTGTGGCAGCTACTGAGGTTGATGCCCTCAATCGAGGACCTGTGAGGGGTCCTAGAATGAAGTTGCGTCTTCTCGGCATGTTGTCTGGAAGCTACGTGGCCAGAGGACTGAAGATGAGGCTGGAGATAATGGCGGCGGCGATGGTGAACGGTGAACACTTGAAAGCACAAGAACGGCCTCACGGCTACATTAAATACCTTAGGAGCTTTGCTAGGTGTTGGAGAATGTGATGGGGGTGGTCTCGTGGAAGATGGCGGCGTGTGGTGGTCTGTGGAGGTCGAAGTTGGTGGTATGAAGGTGGGTTGGCCAACGGAGAGTTTGGGTGGATGGAATGGTGAAATAGGAGAGGGCTTTTGGTCATGGTGGAATGGCGGAGCTTTTGGGAGTGTTGGTGAGGCATTCAGTGCGGTGGAGTGACGGGAAGACCTCACCGGAGGTGTGGCCGGAGTGGAGCAAGATGGAGGTGAACGGCGACGTCAGGGGTTTATTTTTGGATTTTGAATAAAGAGAATTAACCTAAGGATCTAAGAGAACCTAACTAACCCTAAACTAATGGTTGAAAGGGAAGGGAAGGCGCTGGCTTTGATTGGATGGCATCGGAGAAGGGGAACTCTCCATTGAGGGAGATAGCAACGAGGAAAAGGGGAGACGACCCTCGTTGTGACTGGCGAGGCACGAAGGAAGGTGATGAAGATGATAAACGAGTGATGAGAGGCTCATCATGGCTTCTAACTACCCCTAATTAACTAGAAACCCTAGTTAATTAGCTAGACATATGCATATATAGGGGTTAATTATATAAAAAGGGATAGATAAATAAAGGACCTAAAAATAAGTTAAAAATGCTTAATTATAAGTCAATTAATATCATTAATAATTTAATTAATAAATGGGGTTGAAATATAATTAATTAGTTACCTAATTAATATCTAATTTAACTTAAAGCATAATTTATACTTAAGTATGTAATAACTTAAGTAAGTTAATAAATTAAGATAAATATAGATAAATAGGTCAAAAATATGTGAATACGAGGCATTTACCTAATATTTAGCTTATTTATAAATATATATAAAAAGTTGGAAAAGAATTAAATTAAAATTAACCTGAAAAACCTCTATTTACATTTTGGTCTGTGATATTCATTGCACTTGAGTCCTTTCCATGCACATAGGTCCTTAACTTTCTTTGCACATAGGTCCCTGTGAACACACTCCTTTGTTTCTTCTTCAGCTGTTTGAACAGCTGGTGAGTAGCGGTGTAGTCACCCACTGATGACCGTCCATCCTGTGTCTGTCCTTTCTTGCCAAGCTACAGAAGCTTGCGCTAACCTCCACAAACTCATCCATTGGTCTGGATCGTTCGATAATCCTATTTAGGTTACGGCAATAACCTCACTGGTGTCATAGATGACACCGGTGGTTAGCCTTTACCCACCCCTTTCTACGTCCATATTCAAACTCCATAACCACCGCCATAACCTATAAATACCCTAGGACCCCTCTGATCCAGGGGGTTAGCTCCCTACCTCCTTCCCCCAACAGTAGCTAACAAATAGGCTATTCTTTCCTACTCCAGCGACCTACTTCTGCTTCCACGTACTTCCTCCGATCACTTCCACCATCTGCCAAGCTCCGCCGTCCTCCACCGTGTATCTGGACGAGGTAGCGACAACGGACACATTCTTTACACTCCGCGAATGCTTGCTGGACTTCTTCCTCCTTCCCTTTGATTTCCTCCTCCGTTATGCACCATCGACGGAGCCTCTCATCCCCTTTCGTCCAGGTAAGTAGTTCTAACTCATAGGAGTAGTTTAGCAGTAGTTAGGAGTAGGTTTAGCTTAGATTTTAGTATGTTAAGCTTTGCCTTCCTTATCTTTGGCGAGGCCATGTCCGGCCTCGCCGGGCCTTCTTTCACTGATCCAAGCACAATTCCACTTTCTCTACCTTTCCACGATTCATTTCCACTTTCTTCCCCTCATTGCTAACACCTAAAACGCCTTGTACACCCCACCATCACCGACGGCCTCCGCTGTCTATGGCAGAGGTCATCGAGCTGTTACACCTCCAATTAGGGTCTTCCAACACTAATCCACCACCTTAAGACCCTTCCCGACCCTAGATCTACCTTAATTGACCATCTAATCACCTAAACCACTTCACACGCACCTGGATACTTCACTGTCCATGGTGAAGTGTCCAAAGAATATCCCACACTCAATCAAGGTCCTACATCATTTCCATAACACTTAAGGACCTTAGTGATTCCGTCTATTGCTTCTATAGAGTAGTGTACCAAGAATGCCTAATTTCCCCTCATCTCTGAGCTTACTGTTAATGGAGGCTCGGAGGTGAGTTATTTTCCTAATTAATTAGTTCATTAGCATTGCCTCACTCCATAGACCATTTCCCCTCACTCAATTGAGTGAGGGAGGCATTCTAAGCTCTATCGAACTCAAAATGCCAGATCTTTGAATTCCACAATGAATCCTTTGTTTTGATCTTTAAAAGAGTCAATTAAGGAGTTCTTAAGGTCTGTCTAGGTCTTAGGAATCTCTCTGGGTCAGTAATGGCCTGTTTCATTGAATTTTTTACCTCTGTACATCAGAACCTGACTCACCAGAGCTCCGGCGAGCTCCGACGAGTTGAAAATGTGAATCAGCCCTTAGAACTCTATGCTGAGCTCTAGACTGATCATTTAGGACGTAAGGATTATGTTGTGATGATTAAATCGAAGTTTTAATGTCTAGAGATACTTCTAGGCTTCCATCTCCTCCAACTCCAGAGGAGTTGGAGAGGCTTATTCATTAGGGTTTATATCAATCTTAGAGGTCTAGAAGCAAGTATGGCATCTGTAGAGTTCATCCTAGCTCTCAGATTCCTTGGAGAAGCCATGGTTTGTTCTGCCGAACAAACCCCTTTTAGATCTCAGGCAACGAGACCTGAAACC
This sequence comes from Thalassia testudinum, assembly GCA_037157565.1. Taxonomy (NCBI): domain Eukaryota; kingdom Viridiplantae; phylum Streptophyta; class Magnoliopsida; order Alismatales; family Hydrocharitaceae; genus Thalassia; species Thalassia testudinum. Next base: position 138,076,203 of record JAZHRO010000036.1, on the reverse strand, counting down.
TTAAAATTCTTGATCAAAACCTAGTTTTGATGCTTTGAACAAATTTCTGAGATTGTTTAGAGTCGATCCAAAACTATAATTAGGTCAGAAAGGGTTTAATCTTGAAAGTCAACTATCGAGCATGTTAGGTCAAACCTGAGCTTTAATCAATGTTAGAATGGATGAAACTCTGAGATAATGAATTGATTAGTTTCTTGGAGAAAATTAGAATTCTTCTAAATTGATGTAACTGTGTTTTATTGAGGATTAAGTGAGATTTAGTTTACTGTGTGTTTTGGGTTCAAAAAGGTACCCATCATTATTCTTCATGAGTTTGTTGCAATTTGGACCCAATTCTTAGCCAATTCTGTTGTAATTGATCTCTTTAATTGATTCAGATTCTTTCCTTAGTGTTTTATCTCTCTGCATGATAAATTGGAGCTTAAATTCAAGTTCTGAAGCTCCTTCACGAAGCTTCTTAGCTTCTGAGCTTCTTGAGCGTACTCCAGACTCCCTTTCCTACTCCATTTGATACGGAATGCATCACTGAAGGTATTCAAGCCTTCAGTTGAAGGTAGAGTCCCCTTCTACAAGTCAAATGACCTGTTTCCTCTTCTCTGCAGTTGTTCCAGCCATGTTGGACAGCTATGTTTCATCCCTGAAATCGAAGGATAATAATCAATGCAAGCATCAAATTGATGTTGAAATCGTGTAGAGCACACCAACAGCTTTCAATCGAGCCTTTGCTTGATTAGATTGAATGTCGGAAGTGTCGGCCGAAGATCGGTCGAGTTCGGCTTGGAACGGTTCGTCTTAGTCCCACATCGAGAGTTCGTTAGCGTGAGACTTGGTATAATACCCAAAAGCGCTGCGACCTTCCCGGTCGTTAGCGTTGGCCGCACAAATGAGAATATGTGTGTGTGTGGGTGCATGCGTGCACATGCCTGAGAGTGTGTGTGCGCCTGTGGGTGCATGTTCATGGGCCCGCATGGGCATGGGCGTGGGCCTAGGACACCGGATACTATGCATGCTATGAAAAAAATAAAAAAAATCCACAATTAAATCAAATGAAGCCCAGTGCTAGTAGGGTCTGGTCTCATCCTATATGGATGCTGTGTATCCCTAAATGCACTGATAGCCCATTAAAAACTAATTTTTGTAGTTGAGGGTAAATGATGGGTTTAAAATCACAAAATTTGGCTAAGTGTGGAGACTTATATGCACAATTAAGAGAAGAGGTTAAGGAAAAATAAGCCAAGGGAGAAAAAGACAAAGAAGAAGAAAGAAAATGCAAAGGAAGAAAGACTTAATGCAAATGCTTAAGTATTAAAGAGAAGGAAAGAGAGAGAGAGAGAGAGAGAGAGAGAGAGAGAGAGAGAGAGAGCAATAGCAAAAGAAAGAATTAAAGGAATAAAAGGAGAAAAGAAAGAAGGGCTAAAGCTATGGCTAAATGAAGGAAATGAAGAAAGAGAAAATCAGATGTCCATAAGTGCTATTAGACTTCTACTTCTTTTTTTAAGATGTCCATTAATATTTTTAGATGTCTGATTTGTACTTCTATTGTTATATCATGTTCTCTTTCATCATTTTTGAACTTTAAATGATGTAATAAGGCATTTGTAATCATTTATTTATTATTTTCTTGCCTTAATCTTTTGTAATTAGCCATAATTGATGTAATAATCATGTTTACTTAGTTTTAAATGATAAATTTCATGTGTAAATGTGTTTTCTCTTAATGGAATATTTCATGCTTTTATTGTCAAATATTTTGTGTAATTATTCATGTGTTTAAAGTATTGTTAATTATAATCTGATTAATTAATTGACTATTAATTATTCTTAAAGATTTAGTGGTGAATTAAGATTAAGTTATGCCTCCCAATAAACGACTTGGACTCAACCAGTTAAAAAGAACTTAATAATATAAAATGTTAGGTTAATTTGACCCTATACTACACTTCCGACATAAATCGAGTTAACCTAAGTTACATTCTTATGCAATTAATTAGATCTAATTAACTTAATTAATTGTGTTGAGAATTAAACAATCAACTGTTCAATTTGGCTATTGGCCATCCCTAGGAAGACGGGGAAGAAGGCCACCGGAGCTAGGTCGGAGAAGGGTCGGAGGTAGGGAGAAGGGCCGGAGGCAGTTGATGGGGGTCTTTTATAGGCCTAGAGTCGAGCTTCAAGCTTGGAAACCAAGCTTGAAAGTTTGGAAATCATGGAGTAGGACATGGAAACTTTTAAGAGTTCGCATGAACCCTAGGGTGAGAATTGGAAGGTAAGGTTGGGTTTAGATTGAAGGGCAACTCTTCATAAATCTCCCTTTAAATTTTGGAAGGGTTTGGTCGCGAAATCAGGGGGTAATCCCTGATTAAAGGTCACCGGTGATGGGTTTAGGATTATGAATGCAGAGGGGACTTATTTGTGGAGAAGACAATGAAGTTAGGGGGCTCTTTGCAAGGATTTTAAAAGTTAGAGGCATATGTGTGAAAGAAAAGAGTCAAACTGGATTGGAATGTAAACTAGGTCAAGATGATTTTTGATTGGGTTCAAATTTTGGTACAAACCTAATTTTGACCCAAGAAATATGATGGTGAAGTTAGATTTTGGTTTTGACCAAGTTTGGCCAGGTAATTTGTGCAAAACCTAAATTAGGGCAACTATATGTTCGAGACTCTATTTTAGGTCAAAATGGGTTCAGATGGTCAAATAAAAGGTACCAAACCTTAGAGAATATTTTTCTATGAAGTTTAGAAGGTTTAGGTGAATTTTTTCCTGACCAGAATCTCAGTTAATTAAGTAGGTTTGCTTTTAGGGTTTCAGATGTCCATTAATTCTTGAAATACGTGAAAACCTGTTTATGTCTGTACGGACTCTCTTGTTAGACATTTGTGACCATTTGGCCTTTAATTAACCCCTTGAAAAACCCATGATTACTCTACACTTAGGATATGATGGTAAAATTGAAGATTTAACCCTGTTTTAATGCATTTCTCTCAGAATGAATATGTAGTGAGTTATGGCTCTTTGGCAATTATGTAGGAGTATTTGTCTGTTGATTATGACTAATTAAAGTTAGTTATGGCAGATGATGACATTATCATCATACCCCCATGCCTAACTTTTGCTAGTCCCTTAGCAAAATCTTATGGAATTTAACTCGAGTTCTAGACCATGCCTTTTTATGCTAAGATCTCTTGATGTGTGCTTTCCTTCAAGAGATTAGGTCAAAATGCCAATAATAGGCCTAGAGGTAATCAAGTAACAACCAAGATCCATACCTGACCAGCTTTAGCCTCAATCTCCCACGAAGGTTTCTAATGCCTATAGAAACCATCCTAAGGTTCGTTGAACCCAGCGGTTAAAGCACCTGTGCTTGTAACATGGTTAGTCTAGGTTTAGTTTGCAGTGCATTTTTGTAAGAGAGAGGGATAGAAGAATTTTTGCATTTTTGGAGAGCTTTCTCTCTTTTTCTTTTCTTTATTTCTAGCTTCAGGTTGGCTCGAAGCACATTCTGTATCGGATTCCTAGTTCCCACCATCAATCCTCGCAGGGTCCCTGGCAATTGATGTTTTGAGATAGTACTACCCATGGCAACCCCCAGAACCTTGGCTTTCAACACTTTGGGATAGTGCCGCCCATGGTGTTCTGTAGCTAAATTTAGGCCCTGGCAATTGATATTTTGGGATAATCTCGCCCATGGCACCGAACCAGCATACGGTGCTTACATGCCCCTGGTAAAATATTTAGATATCCTAGGAGACAAGCACCGAGGAGACGGTATGTTATTGCGCATCTTCGAGGGGTCGGGAACTCATCCAAATCAACTTGTGTTTATAAGCTGCTCCTAATCTAGGTAGCTTTTTCAGAATAGAATAAACGCTTTTGCGTGATTTTGATAGATTAAGCACATTGAACTAGACTTGTATGTGGATTAGGGTGCTTAGGTTACCGAGTCCCGCAAATCAGAGGTTAGTTAACGAGGCTGAATAATCCCTAAGCCTTAGACCTAATACATAAGTTTTGGATTTTCCTCAACCTCTTGGGGGTTATCCAGATCTTAATGGATATGTGAATTTTTATGCCTAAAAACAAGCCCAAGAGGCCTAAGATCAGCACTCATACTAATCTCTGTATCTCTGTCATTTCAGGACTTAATTTTTTTCTTTTGATTAGGTCTAGAACTTAAGTAATTTCCATAATAATTTACTAATGGCTAATACTTTTTGTTCCAAATTGTGGCTCCTTTTTTACATTTAAATTACCTTCTCTTTTCCTCAAAATGATATGTAATTAAGCTCACAAAATTTTCCTCCCCTTTCCCTAATTTTTTGTGTTTTTTGGAATATGTATATATTTTTTTGTAAGAACGCCTCAGAAACTTTAATTTTTATGTGTTTGCACTTTAACACCCCCCATGCCTAAGTTTTGCAATGTCCTCATTGTAAATCGAAGGGTATGAAATCATCTTAGTTCATGGGTTAGAATAGGGTAAAAAGGGTGGGTGAATGGGTTGGGATGATTGTTGCAGATGATTTCAAGCTTTGATATGAATGCCAAAGGTAGAGTTAGCTATTTCAACTCTAAACTCTAAGTGAAATAGACGTGAAGCTCAAAAGGATGATTAGAAGGTCTCAATTTTTTGGAATGATGGGTTGCATCTCGTTAAGTGCTAAATTCAATGCCTTCAGCTGAGTAGAAGATGATCAAGGAGAAGGAGTGGTCAAATTAGCAAAATTTTATAGAACAAGCACCTTGATCAAAAGCCTAGTTGGTCCAACCATGTGCTTGTTCAGATCAACAAGCTGATGATGCAACCCAAGCCCAATTAATCTGGTGGGTTGATGGATGTGAATCAGTAGATGCGGAGCCCACTAGATATTCTGTGACTCAAAAAGATGTGGTAGTGCGAATCGCGGGTTTGGCTGATTCCAATTGGCCTGGTCAGAGTAGTGATCCTCGAAAGAAAAAGGGTTAGTGGAAGATGTAGGAACCCTACAAGCATGATCAAAGAAGGATGAGACGTGATTTGCATTCTGATCGATGTCAGAAACCCAATGAAACGATGGAGAAGAATCATGTGTGACCGGATCATAGAGAGGAGAATTGGAGTAGAAATTGATTCCAGTGGCGGGTTGGGGTTGGGAACGGATTTAAGAAGGCTCTGAATGCGGATCAGAAAAGGTGGCTTCTTTGAGAACTATGTGTGTTGAGGGATCCTCTAGAAAGGATTCAAAAGTAGGTTCATCTAGAGAGTCCTTATAATGCCCATTAAAATCAAAGGTAAATGCCTGAAGAGTTCTTATAGGATCATGGAAATCTGAGTCAATAAAAGATTCAAACTCTGGATTGCAGATACTCTCGGCACTTACTGTTTCTGATTCTTGAAGATAAAAAAGGAATGATTCCATCTCAATGGAACCTAATTTTGAATCAATGATCTCGGGATCAGGGACCTCAGAGTCAGAGTCGAAGAATGGGTCATGGATGCTGAAGTCGTAGCTTGGTTCATAATTGTTAGGAAACAAAGGTTTTCCGAAATCAGAGTGAGATTCGAAATCATCGGAGGATTTGAGAGAATAAGTTTCTGACTCTGGTTTTGGATTGAGAGTTCCATCACAGAGAGAATCAAGATAAGTAGAATCAACAACCTGACTTGGATCTAACCTATTTTCAGATTCCGAGCTTAAAAAGGTGCCCTTATTAGGCATAGGCGCGGGTTCTTGGCTCCTAGGGTTGACCTAATCGAATCCCAACTTTTCAAGCTCCTTGATTTCTATATCATAGATTGGTGTAACTTTCAAAAAATTAATTTGTGTCTTTGAGGAAGTTGGTGAGGTGTAATCATCATATGGGGCCTCATAATCATCTCAATTAGGCTTAGATCTAGATTCTAGGTCAAGGTAGGCATTGGGTCACTAGGATCTAGGTTGGGCTCTACAGGGATGTCAGAATTGCTCTCAAGAGTCACCTTAACAAGATAAGGCTCAGGATTTACACTCTCGAGATGTTCTGTTTTAAGCTCATCATTACAGGTGTCTGGGTAATCTAGGCTTGATGAGCTAGGTTCATGGTTTCCTCGGGCTGGTTTGAAATAGTGATCACCTAGAATTGGATCCTCCCAACCCATCTCAAGATCAGGTATGTCAATTGTTATGAAGTGTGAATCTGAATTCATTTGGGTTGGGGGTCTACAACATCCTTGATTATCAAAATTGGGATTTGGGAAATTACGTTGATCACTAGAATTACTATAAGACGTAACCTCTGACGGGTATTTTTGATCAATGTCTTTATATAACTTATTTAGTAATTTTCCCTGTCTCTCCATGAGATCTTGGTGTTTTTCCAAAAATGAAGGACTTGACCAACATTGCAGACAATCGTTGTTATGTAATTTCATCAATTCAATGCATTCTGCTAAGACATCTTCCCAGGTTGAACTGTGTTTCATTCGTGTCCATATTATTTTGATACAATTCAGACTGTGGTTTGTTGTTTTTGCAAATTTATCCTAAATGTCCCTATTAAAATATTCCTCGTGGTGTCTATAAGCAGCCTCAATCATCTTATCCTTGATAGTCATTTGGGACATAGGTTTTCTAATCACTTTTCCTAACATGTCAGGTTACATTTTTGAATCAAGTGGTGGAATCAAGATTTAGAATCAAACTTAGGATCAGATTGGAACTGATTAGATCTGAATGAAATTCCCAAGAAGATCTAATGAGGTCTCTTAGGTTAAAAATCTAATGACCTTCCTGTGTGTGTTCTAGAGAAAAGATGAGGGATTGGATATTATTTGGACCCAATCAAGGCACCCAAAGATTTTTGAATGATTAAGGTTGTTTCGAGGTGGATGATACCTCTAAATTAGAAATTCGCACACCCAAGAAATACCTCGGCAGCCAGGAAGGGAGAGCCCTGCAAAGACCTCTACACGGTAGAGCGTCCTCACGGGTTACAGGGTTTCCCCCACTCAACATTCCTTGTTACTGCGATTCCAAGTAGACTAGAATGTACGAACTTAAGACCTAAAATCTATCAATCCTCGTAGGGTCCCTAGTAATCGATGCTTTAAGATAGCGTCGCCCATGGCAACCCCCAAAACCCTTGCTTTCGACACTTCGGGATAGTGCCGCCCATGGCGTTCTATAGTTAAATTTAGGCCCTGGCAATCGACATTTTGGGTTAATCCCTCCCATGGCACCTGAACCAGCACAAGGTGCTTACATGCCCCCGGTAGGATATTTGGATATCTTAGGAGACAAGTATCGAGGAGACGATATGTTGTTACGCATCTTCGAGGGGAATTTCTTGCCTCTCCGCACTGGGAATTCGTTTAAATCAACTAGTGTTTAAAAGCCGCTCCTAATCTAGGTAACTTTTTCAAAACAGAATAAATGCTTTTATGTGATTTTGATTGATTAAGAGCATTGAACCTGACTGTGTGGATTAGGATGCTTAGGTTACCGAGTCCTACAAACCAGAGGTCAGTTAACGAGGTCAAATAATCCCTAAGCTTTAGACCTAACATATAAGCTTCTCATTTCCTCAACCTCTTGAGGATAATCTGCATCTTAATGGATACTTGAATTTTTAAGCCTAAAAAACAAGCCCAAGAGGCCAAAGATCAGCACTCATACTAATCTTTGTGTTTCTTTAGCACCTTTTGACTTTTATTTCTTCTTTCTTTTGATGTAGTCTAGAACTTTAAGTAGATTCCACAATCATTTACTAAGACTAACACTTTTTGTTTCAAATTGTTGATCCTTTTTGAGATTTCAATCACCTTCTCTTTTCCTCCTCAAGAATGAATTCAAAATTTCCTCCCTTTCTCCAATTATTTGTTCTTTCTCATATTTTTTTTTTGGTTTTTTGACTGTGTAATTTTTTGTGAGAACCCCTCAAAAACTTGATTTTTTATGTGTTTGCACTTTAACACCACCCATGTCTAAGTTTTGTAATGTCATCATTGTAAACCTAAGGGTATGAAGTCAGTTGGGTTCATGGGTTAGAACAAGGTCAATGGGTGGGTGAACAGGTTAGGTTGACTGTTGCAGATGATTTCAAGCTCTGGTACGTGTACCAAAGGTGGAATTAGCTATTCTAACACTGAACTCAAAGTGTAGTAGATGTGAAGCTCAAAAGGATAATCAGAATGGTCTCTGGTTTTTGGAATGACGGATTGCCTCCCGTTAAGCACTAAATTCAATGCCTTCAGCCAAGCAGAAGATGATCATGGAGAAGGAGTGGTCAAATCAGAAGAATTTTGTAGAACAAGCACCTTGATCAATAGCTTGGTTGGTCCAACTAGGCGCTTGTTCAGATCTACAGGTTGATGATGCAACCCAAACCCAATCAGTCTGGTGGGTTGATAGATGTGAATTAGTAGATGCGGAGCCCACCAGGTGTTTTGTGACTCAAAAAGATGTGGTAGTGTGAATCGTGAGTTCGGCTGATTCCAATCAGCCTAGTCAGAGTAGGGATCCTCAAATGCAAATGGATCCATGGAGGATGTGAGATCCCTACGAGAGTGATCAGAGAAGGGTAGGATGTGATTTGCATTTTGATCGATGTCCGAATCCCAATCATATGATGGAGAAGAATCATGTGCGACTGGATCATAGAGAGGAGAATCAGAGTAGAAATTGATTTCGGTGGTGGGTCGAGGTTGGGATTGGATTTGAGAGGGCTCTGAATGCTGATTAGAAGAGGTGGCTTCTTTGAGAACTATGTGTGGTGAGGGCTCCTATAGAAAGGATTCAAAGGTGGGTTTGTCTAGAGAGTTCTTATAATGCCCATCAAAATCAAAGGTAAATGCCTGAAGAGTGCTTATAGGATCATGAAAATTTGAGTAAAGAAAAGATTCGAACTTTGGATTACAGACACTCTCGGCACTTGTTTCTGATTCCTGCAGATAAAAAAGGAATGATTCCATCTTAATGGAACATGATTTTGAATCAATGATCTTTTGATCAGGGACCTCAAAGTTAGATTCGAAGAATGGATCATGGATGCTGAGGTCGTAAATTGGTTCATAGTCGTCAGGAAATAAAGGTTCTCCAAAATCAGAGTAGGATTCGAAATCATCGGAGAATTTGAGAAGATCATGTTTTGAACTTGATTCCAGATCAGAGGTTCCACCATAGAAAGGATCAAGATATGTAGAAGCAACAATCTGACTTGGATCTAACCCATTTTCAAATTCTGAGCTTAAAGAGGTGTTTCCATTCGACATAGGTTCAGGTTCTTCGCTCCTCGGGTAGACCCAATTGATTCCCAACTCTTCTAGCTCCTCGATTTCTATATCGTAAATTGGCATGACTTCCAAGAAATCAATTTGTGTCTCAAAGGAGGTTGGAGAGGTGTATTCATCAAATACAGGCCTAGAATCATAATCTAGATTCAAAATCTGATTCTCATCACATTGGGCCTCATAATTATCCCAAATAGGCTTAAATCTAGATTCTAGGTTAATGGTAAGGGTTGGATTACTAGAATCTAGGCTGGGCTCTATTGGGATGTCAAAGTCATTCTTGAGAGTTACCTTAACAGGATATGGCTCGGGATTTATATTCTTGAGAGATTCTATTTTAAGCTCAACATCATAGGTATCGGGGAAATCTAAGCTCGATAGACCAGCTTCTTGGTTTTCTAGGGTTGATTTGGAATTGTGAACACCTACAATTGGATCCTCCCAACCCTCATTAAGATCGGGTATGTCAATTGCTATGAAATTTGAATCTGATTCTATTTGGGTTGGGGGCCCATAACAACCTTGATCATCAAACCCAGTGATGGGAATACCATCATGGGCCCTAACTAGCTCATTTTGACCCAATGAAGAGAATAAATGCTCCTACATAACCAACTGATGGACCTAATTCACTACATAACCTTTCTGAGAGAAAAATAGGAAACAAGGGGTAAAACTGTAATTTTACCAATGCAGCATAACAATGGATTTTCTCAAGGGCTAAACAAAGGTCAAAAGGTCTTAATAAAATAATAAGTGGGTTGGATCAGACAGAAAATGATTTGTGTGTACCCTGTGAATTAAATGACTTCTTGAAACCCTAAAACAGACACACTTGATTAACTAAGATTCTGGTCAAGATAAAATTCACCTAAATCCTTTAAAAATCATAGAAAAATATTCTCTAGGTTTAGAACTTTCAATTTAGCCATTGGAACCTATCTTGACCTAGAATGGGATCTCAAATAGATATTTGCCCTAAATTGGATTTTTTCATAAATTTCCCTACCAAACGTGGTCAAAACCAAAATCCAACTTCACCATTTGATTCCTTAGGTCCAAATTAGGTTTGTACCAAAATTTGAACCCAAGTTGAGTTTGCCTTGACTTAGTTTGCAAAAAGGTCTAGCCTGACTACATTTGTACCCCTATCTTTCAGAAACCTTTTCAAAAGGCCCCCTAGCTTCTTCATCATTATCACAATTAGGTCCCTCCACCATTATAGCGGAGGAATCCTACTCCGGCGAGCTTTGGAAGGTGGTTTCTCCCTGATTGCTCGGAGAATCCCCTTTAAAATTGGAAGGGAGTTCTCTGAGAAAATCCCTCCAATGTGAATCCAGTTTGATGTCCTAATTTCTTCCCAATCTCTCATGCGAATGCATGAGATATTTGGGTCTCTTTTGAGTTTCCTTCTCTGGTGAGCATGCCTTGCTTGGAAGCTTGGCTTCCAAGCACAAATCCCCCCTCCAGAGATCTATTTAAGAAGCTCCAGATCCAATTGCACCCCCCAAGCTTGAAATCGACCAGAGACCGCCTCAAACTCTTCTTTGCTCCTCTGGCCGATTCGCTCGTCAAGCTCTAGTGACCTTCCCTGCTCTTTCTCGTTGTCTGACCACAATACCAGTGGCAGACTCTTCCTTCTTGCTTTCGTCCGCGTTGCGCAGCACCCGCCAACGCCCTTGTCTCCCCTTCATCCTCACTGACCATCTCTCTCTGAGCACCTTCGTCTCCGGCATCGGTAGTACGCGTCTGACGCCATCTTCGTCTCCCCTTTGTCTCCTAACACCCCAGATAAGCTCCCTTCCCCCTCTACTTTCTTCTCCACTCTCTATTTCCCAAAATAGACCACTGCCGACCTCCATCACCCTCATCTCCTTCATCTCCAGCCACCACCTCCAGCGAGGTTGCTCTACCTCCACAAGCCATCCCATCCCTTGCTGACACGCCCATAAGCTTCCCCTCGCTCCACTGAACACTTCCCCTCACTCATATCACCGTGCCACTCACCCAAACGCACCCCCGAATGCACCCACACCTTCACACACAGTGTGCCCTAGGCACGCTTGCACAGACATCCCCACGCCACGCCAACCACCCCAGCACATTTGCCGTTCCTCGACGATGCTTCCTGAGCAATTTGAAGAGGCCGCAAGGCCGTCTTTGTGATTTTAGGTATAGCGTCATCCGCCATTGGTGACCAAGCTTGAAGTAAGCTTGAGGTCGCTCCAGGCCTTGCTAGTTCCAGGCTCCTGTCCTAGGCTATGCGAAAGACTCTCACGCATGAATCCAGGTTCTCAATTCCAGTCGAAGACAGTAGCAGCTGCTACAATTAGATGACCACCTCTGCTGCGGGCGCGCGAGAAGAAGGGCGCGCGGATAGTCCCACCTCGGAAAGCCCTGAGACCATGCACCCGCATAAGTTGAATTTATGCTTGTAGCTGTTCGCCTCAGATCCATGGGGTGAGGTCCCTCTCACTCGACCGACCCGGTCTCGTCTGTGACATTGCCCACGCGGACTTGGCTGACCCGACCCGACCTGCACTTTTGCCCACCACCGCACGCCGGTGGGCTTGGTCTCAGGTACGTACCCGACACGAATACCCGAATAATTGTGTCTCTGGGAGAGCGGAACCTAAGAGGGAAAGAGAGGAGAGTTGCACGCGGGTAGGGGGTAGGTTTTGCTACTGGCTGAAGAGAAGGAGAAGCAAAGTTGAAGAAGAAGAAGGAGAAGCTAAGGACGAAGAGAAGCTAAGGGCCATGGCAGAGAAAGGTAGAGAAGGAAGAAACTGAAGGAAGGCAAAAGGAAAAAAGAGTGAGAAAGAGCAAGAAGACAGAGAAAGCTAAGGAGGAGAAGACAGAGAAAGCTAGAGACAAAGAGAAGAGGAAGTAGCAGAGAAAGAAGAGGAGTAGAAGTAGAAGAAGGAAGAAAGAAGAGCTGCAGAAGAGAAGCAGAGAAAGAAGAAATCAGAAGAGCACTGTAGCATCAATTTAAGTCATCTGATTTACAAATCATATGTCCAATTTGAGTTTAATTTATATTCATATACATTGAGTTCTTTAGTATTTTGTGATCTACATCTCCATTTACTCCCATATTTTTGCACTTTGATACTGATATTACTGCATATTCTTTTCAATTCTGAATTGTGATCTTGATTTCTAAACACCAATTTGCTCCTTGTGTTCTACTGCGGACTTCAAATTCGAGTAATAAAATTATATATGTTTTGAACGCTTTTTCGACTATATTACAACACAATACTTTTAAAACCCGATTCAGCACTCCAAACACCTGGGATTTAGGAAATTACGTAGGTCACTAGAATTACTCCAAGATGTCTTATTAACTTCTGATGGGTATTTTTGATCAATGATTCTATATAACTTATTCAACAATTCTCCCTATTTTTCCAAAAAATTCTAGAGTTCTTCCGAAAATGAAGGATTTGACCAATATTGTATACACTGGTTGTGTAATTTCACCAATTCAATGTGTTCTGCTAAGAGATCATCCCAGGTTGAACCATGGTTTATTCGTGTCTATATTATCTCCATGTGGTTCAAAATGTGGTTCATTATTTTCTTGAATTTATCCAGAATGTCTGTATTAAAATATTCCTCGTGGTGCCTATAAGCATCCTCAAGCATTTTGTCTTCAATAGTCATTTGGGACATAGGTTTCCTAACTACTTTGCCTAAAATGTCAGGTTGCATTTTTGAATCAGGTGGTGGAATCAAGATATAGAATCAAACTCATAATAGATTGAAGTTGATCTGATCTGAAAGAAATTCCCAAGAAGATCTAGTGAGGCCCCTTAGGTTAAAAACCTAAAGACCTTCCTATGTGTGTGCTCTAGAGAAAAGATGAGGGACTGGATATGAATTAGACGCAATCATGGCACCTAAAGATTTTTGGATGACTAAGGCTGTTTTGAGGTGGATCATACCTCTGAATTAGAAATCCGCACACCCGTGAATTACTTGGGTAACCAGGAAGGGAGAGCCTCATAAAGACCCCTACACGGTAAAGCGTCCCCATGGGTTACAGGGTTTCTCCCACCTAACCTTCCTTGTCATTGCAGTTCCAAGTAGACCGGAATGTATGAACTTAAGACCTTAAGTCTACCAATTTAACCTAGTTTGTGCCTTGAATTTCACTTGATTAGAAGTTTTTTTGACTTGTGACCTAATTTGGAGGTTGATTGGCTCACAATGTAGGTCAACTTCACCTGACCTGTCTTAAAAAATGGAGAATGAACTCTTGGTCAAGACCTAAAGACCATCCTGATTTGATTCTCAGGTTATTAGGTCTAAGATTTTTAAGGTTCAAGTAATTCTTAGAGCCTAATTTTAGGGTTCTTCTTGATTAGATCTTTTCAAACAGGGCCTGGGTAGAATACAAATGCAAGAGGGTTAATTTCCTTTAATTCATGCAAATGTGAACTAGCACTTCAAACCCTAATGTTGAAAACCCTAATTAGCTCTATTTCAAGTCCAATTAAATCTCAAAATGTTCACCTTGGGCTTTAAGCAAGAAATGTGCTAGCCCAAAGTGATTTAGAAATTAATGCGTAGTCCCTAATAGATACAGGAAATCAAGGTAGGGATTTCTAAACAGAATCGCCTCAAGCTTTAATCAGATATGAAAATTTTTCGCAAATCAGGAAATTTGCCTCTTTAATGATAATTACTATGAAAATAAGCCGGTAGTTCCTAATTGATTTGTTTCCTTTTTATCTTCCTAAGATTAGAAAGTTGATTAGCGAAGAAAAGAGAATTTACCCGCCTTGGGAGTGGTTGAATTGCATAGAAGATCGCCTCGTGAGATACCTTGCAAAAATCACAAGAAACAAACAGGGCAAGTTAGTGCTCAAATATAATCAAATAAAACAAAGAATAGTGATGAATTGTGCGTTGCTCCCCGGTAATGGTGCCAAAATGCTGAAAGGGCTTTTCAGGAGTTTAGATATGTTTCCTTGTAGTAAAATCTCCTAAATAGCTCTCTCAACAAATACAATTTATAACTCAAATATCTAAAATGAAATTCAAGGTCGAACATAGGGAGAAAGTGTTGTAATTCACGTGCTAATCAAGATGAATATGTAAATGAGCATAAGAAATAAGCTAAATAATGATATTCACTGAATAATCTCTACTCAAAATTTATATTCAATGGAAAACATGAGTATTTCAAGAGAGAACAAAAAGATATCTAAGACAAAATAATGGCGATTTAGATCACCAATTATTAGTCTAAGCACATATATATCAATTACTCAAATATATCAAATAAATGCATAGTGGCCTAAACCACTTAAACCATAATTCCACGCTAGCAGCGCTCAATGTCAGAGCCAATCAGACGTTGGTTCCTTGGATCAGACGACTTAAATGTCGCTCTGCTACAGTGACTTCAAGAGAGCTTCTTCTTTTCCTCTTCTTCTCTTAAGCTTCTTCTTATTCTTTTCTTCAAGTGTTCTCCTTCTTCTTCTTCCATGAACCTCTTCTTCCTTTCCTCTTCTCAGGGCCTTCTTCCTTCAGAGAGCATAAGGGTTCTCTCTCACGGTTAAGTGTTGGACAAGGTTAAACATTAGAGAGCAAAACCCCCCTTCCCTCGCTCTCTCTCTCTTTCTATATATCCTCTCCTCTTCCTCTCTCAAAGTCGGTCAGCCAATCAGGTATTCGGATCATGCAGGGTAATTGGGTTCAGGGTTGCGTGCGTGATGTCGCAGCTGAGGAGTGAATAGGCTTAGGTAGGTCGAGTGTGCGGGTGAAGTGGGGGCCTCACTCCCAGTGTCTGAGGCGATAAGCCTTAGGCACAAATTCCATTTATGCGTGTGCAACTGCTCTTCTCCCACCGATGTGGGACTAAATTAGTCCCCCTTTGACGTGCTATGGACGTGTTTGTTTAGAAGGATCGTTATAGTTTATGTTCGCAACGTCGATTTTAATGAAGAAACGGATGTGAGTCTAAGTGTTGATCTTAGGGAGGCGTGAAAATCGGATTTTTCTTGTCACTTAGTGTCACGAAAACGACGGGTTTTTGCTTGCGAGAAGACGTGGGAGAAAAGCGCATGAGAGAGAGAGAGTAGGGTTAGAGTCTTTTAAATCATGTCGATCACTTAAATCAAGATGGAAAACATCAACACTATATTCAACATTCAATTTAAGTTTTACAAATACAACGATAGCTAAATGCTTAAACAAAAGGAAAGTAAAGCTAGAGTAAAGGGAGAGAAAGAGAGAGAGAGGGAGAGAGAGGGGAGACGGCGAGGCGGCCACAGCGGTGGAAGGAGGCTCTGTCGGTGGCTCGTCGACTTCGTTGACTTCAAGAGGTGCTAAAGGAGGCTAGGAGGGTGATACAACACTTGCTAAGTGAATTGAATGCTTTACATGGGTGGTTGGGAGGGGTTTCTAATTTAAGTATGGGCTTTATTGACGTTTGGGACGTCGCTAAACCCATGCTAAAAGCGTTGGTGAAGCCCCCTGCCCAACGGTCTTACGTGCGTGCCCATTCCTCTTCACGCGCGATCCGCATGCGCACGTTGTGGGTCGTCCGATCGCAAATTTGACGGTCAAGATCACTCGTGGGTCGCGCCTCTGGATCGCGCCTGCTGAGCTCGCGCCCCACACATCATCGCAGGTGTCTGCATCGGATTCACGGGATTGTTCTGCATCGCCTGTTACCGAGCCTCTTGATCACACATCAACGGTTGTAACAGCGTGACTCGTGATCGTTTGATTTTGCACTGCGGCGGGTGACTCGAACTCGCACCCCACTGTGCAGGGGTGAGGTGCATACTGCTGCGCTACGCCCTTTGCTTTGTCGTGGAGATGACGCGCTGGTGCAGTTCGGGAGACCGTTGGATGAAGATCCAACGGTTGTGAGCTGCTACAATTGAGGATGTTGTGGCTGTGGGGAGCGAGGGGTGCGCGCTTCTCAGCTGTCCGATCAAAGATTAGATAGTTTAAAGTTGCGTTGCACGGTGTGGTTGGTCAAGGGGCGCGGTGATGTCAACACATTGCGGCCTTATGACTATTGATCATCAGATCGATGATCAGAACTTCTTAAGCCAATTGTGAGAGCTCCGGATGTCGAATTTGACCGATTTCGAGTTCGTTGGACTCCATTCGTTGCTCTGAGTCCATCCGTGCGGTTCGATCACTCATCTGAGGCCTGTTTTGACTTGTACTTGTACAAATGGCCGTTAATAATGCACTATAAGCAATCTTGATATGCGATGCAGGCAATGCTCCCATTCCTATTTATGATGTGTCATCTGTGCATTTTACCTTTAAGATCACCCCTTTTGGCAGAATTAACATTGTAAAATATGGTGTTATCATAACCCCCATGCTTACACCCTACTAGTCCCTAGCAAGGTTTATTCTAGCCATTATTCTCAGTCAGAATCTAAGAAATAATTACTTAGACATTTTGTTACTTGTTAATAGGAGGAAATATACTAAGATCTTGATCTACAGAGACTAAACAGCGCCCGAGTGTCTGCCAAAATATGAATCTCCTAAATCCTTGCGTTAAGGCATGTATATATATAAATTTTTTTTATTTTTTCAGCTTTTCTCATTTTTAGATCTTTGGAGTGTGTTGGTAACTTTTTACGGCTACCCAACCCACCCAAAACTCGGAAAAAACTCTAAGTGCTAAGCATCTTGATGTGAAGATTGTGATAGGCTCACTCAATAGTAATTCAGACAGACTTCAGGTTTCTATGCCCTTAGGTGACCGAGAAAGGAAGCGTTTTACCTGAAGGTGTATTTGTCTGATCGGTAGCTTTCTCCCTACATTTGTTTTACTTGGGGTTAACACAAGAATTTTTTCAGTGTATATCTCCCCAGCTTGCTCTACTTCCCCGCTTCTTCCTTAAGTGTCTTGGGTCTTTTTGTGTATTTTAATGAGCTGGGTTCTGGACAACCGACCAATGGACTGCTACTCACGATCACTTGCCAGCCTTACTCGTGTGATGAAGTGTGGCTTATTTTGTTCTCTTTTTTTTTCTCTTCTTTTTTTTTTAGTATGTGGCTTCCCTGATCTCAAATTTACCTAGAGGCAATAAAAAGAAGGTGGTCTTGTGGCTGGGCTCTGGATAACCGACCAATGGGCTGTTACCCACAACAATTTGCCAGTCATACAACCCTAGAAGGTTCATTAGCTACCCAATTCCTATTAGAATCTCGGAGGAGTGAGTCAGTGTAAAAATGTGTACAGATGCTTAGACTAAAAGTCCTTCTGAGTTAGAGAGCGAGTTGATAAGGCGTATACTTATCACCTTATTTTATTGGCGGATTAGAATAGATTAAGGTTGTAAGGATTTGAAGCTAAATCCATATTTTAATGAACACCAGGGTTGATTAAGTCTGAACGCCTGAAAAGTCTAAGTGTTTAGGTTCTTTTCGTATTATTTCCCACTATTGACAAATTTCTAATGCCTAAGTTATTTTCTTCCTAAATTCATTTTTTTTTATTCTATTCAGATAGATTAAATGAACTCAGAATCATGCAATTTACCACCCCCTCATACTTAAGTTGGACAATGTCCTCATTGACAAATTCATGGGTGCAACAGGGGTTAAAAAAAATATTACCTGAGTGAAGTAAAATACCAGATCAGTCTGAAGCTTCTGGGTTGCCTCCCAGGAAGCGCTGAGTTTAATGCCTCCAGTTGGGCGATGCTTCATGTCATCCCTCAATGAGGGTGACAACCTCCTTTGGGGGAACTTGGGCGAGGAAGTGTTTCAATCTCTGGCCATTGACTATGAAAGTGTGCCCAATATTCGGATCAGCGATTTCAACTGCCCCATTGGAGTAGGGCTTGACTACCCTAAATGGTCCTGTCCACTTGGACCTAAGCTTCCCTGGAAAGAGTTTTAGTTGGGCGTCAAAAAGCCAAACTTGCAGGTTAAGCTCGAAGGTCTTTCTGTGGATGAGTCGGTCGTGGACAGCTTTCATTTTCTCCTTGTACAGCCGACTATTCTCAAAGGCGTCCCGATGAATTTCCTTGAGCTTGGAGAGTTGGAGCATCCTCTGCGCACTGGCTAACTGGGAATCCATGTTACACTACTTGACGGCCCAGTAAGCCCGGTGTTCCAACTCGATAGGAAGGTGGCAAGCTTTGCCAAAGACCAGGCGATAAGGTGACATGCCTATCGGGGTCTTGAAAGCGGTTCGGTATGCCCACAGGGCATCATCCAGTCGTGCGGACCAGTCCTTCCTGTCAGGTCTCACAGTCTTCTGTAGAATATTCTTGATCTGCCTATTTGAGACCTCGGTCTACCCATTTGTTTGCGGATGGTACGGGGTAGCAATGCGGTGGTTAACCCTGTATTTTCTGAGTAGGGCATGGAATTGGGTGTGGATAAAATGACTTCCACCATTACTGATCATGGCCTTTGGTATTCCAAATCGGGAAAAGATGTTCTGCTGAACAAAGTCCATGACCGCCTTATGATCGCATCGGTGGGTGGCGACGGCTTCAATCCATTTGGAGACATAGTCTATAGAGACTAAGATATACTCAAAGCCGTTGGATGGTGGGAAGGGACCCATAAAATCAATACCCTAGAGGTCAAAGATCTCAACGATCAGAATGGGCTGGAGGGGCATCATGTCTTTTCTGGTCATGGTCCCTAGAGTCTGGCAGCAAGAGCAAGTCTTAGCAAAGTTGTGTGAATCCTTAAATAAGGAAGGCCAGTAAAATCCGGATTGCAAAACCTTTGCAATCATTTTCTTTCCTGAGAAGTGGCCACCACAAGCTTGGTCGCGACAAAAAGATAGCACACTCTGAACTTCGTCCTCAGGGATACACCTCCTGATGATCTGTTTGGCACAGAGGCGAAACAACATGGGATCATCCTAGAAATAGTACTTGGCCTCAGCCAAGAACTTATGCCGTTGCTGTCTGGACCAGCTGTGCGAGGTCTGTCCTACAACCAGGTAGTTGACATAGTCGGCATACCAAGGTAGTTTCTTATCTTGCATAGACAGAATTTGTTCATCGGGAAAGGTGTCGGATAAAGGCAGGGGAGCCCAATGTGGTCTGGGTGGAGTTTAGATAGGTGGTCGGCTACCACATTCTTTGATCCGGCTTTGTCGCGGATTTCCAGGTCAAATTCCTGCAAGAGCAGGATCCATCTGATGAGCCTGGACTTCGCATCCTTTTTAGCCAATAGATGCCAGATGGCCGAAGGGTCCGTATAGATGGTCACGTGGGATCCCAGAAGGTAAGATCTGAAGTTTTTGAGTCCAAAAACTACTGCGAGCAGTTCTTTCTCGGTGACCGTATAATTTCGTTAGGCCTCGTCCAACGTCTTACTCGCGTAGTAGATCACCACGAGTTTCTTGTCTTATCTCTATCCCAGGACGATGCCTATGGAAAAGTCTAATGCATCACACATGATCTCAAAATCCTGGGACCAATCCGAGGGCTGAAGTACAGGTGCTGTGGAGACTAAGTCCCTGAGGGTGTGGTAAGCCTGGATGCAATCAGAGGTCATATAGAATAGGGCGTCATTGGCCAGAAGGTTGGTCAAGGGTTTGGAAAGCTTGGAGAAGTCTTTGATGAACCTTCGGTAGAAGCTAACGTGTCCAAGGAACGAACGGATTTGCCAGACAGAGCTAGGCGGAGGAAGTTTGGAAATCAAATCAACTTTAGCTCGATCCACCTCAATGCCCCTCTGTGATACGATGTGGTCGAGGATGATTCCCTCTTGAACCATGAAATGGCTCTTTTCCCAACTTAACGCCAAATTAACCTCGATACATCGTTTCAGGATTTTCTCCAAGTTGATCAAACAGTGGTTGAATGAATTCCCAAATACGGAAAAATCATCCATAAAGACCTCCAGGTATTCATCCACCATCTCTGAAAAGATGGCTAGCATGCAACGCTGAAAGGTGGCGGGTGAGTTGCATAACCCGAACGGCATACGACTGAATGCAAACATGCCGTACGGGTAAGTGAATGTGGTCTTCTCTTGATCTTCAGGAGCAATTGCAACTTGGTTATATCCTGAATATCCATCCAGGAAGCAAAAATACTTTTACCCTGCCAATCTTTCAAGAATCTGGTTGATGAATGATGGGGGAAAATGATCTTTCTTGGTTGCTTCATTGAGTTTCCTGTAATTAATACACACCCGTCATGCGGTGGTGGTGCGGGTGGGGATGGATTTGCCATGCTCATTGGTGACAACGGTGAGCCCGGCTTTCTTCGGAACCACTTGGGTGCGGCTCACCCAGGGGCTATCGGAGATGGGATAGATGATGTCGGTGTCAAGTCATTTGATAATTTCCTTCTTAACGACCTCCCACATATTTGGGTTTAATTGTCTCTGCATCTGATGGGAGGGTCGTGCCCCATCTTCTAGGTAGATCTTGTGGGTACAATAGGTAGGGCTAATTCCTCTTAAATCTGAAATAGTTCAGCCAATGGCAGCCCTTTGTTCTGATAGGGTCGCTGTCAATCTAAGTTCTTGATCCTTAGTTAGGTTGGCATTGATAATTACGGGGAAGGTCTGGTCAGGGCCCAGGAAGATATACTTGAGATTCTCGGGTAGCGGTTTCAGTTCAGGTGTGGGTGGAACAATGTTTGATGGAAAGGGGAAAAGCGGGAGTTGATCAACATCAATTTCATCGAATGGTGTTGGTTGATGGTAATCAGCCCTACAAAGGTCCATGGGCATAGATGGTGATGGGTCAGAATCGTCGTTACAGGATTGGTAGTCCAAGATAGAACTAAGGGTGAGGCATTCCTCGACCAAAGGCTCCACGGGATCGTGTTCCTCGATACAGTCGCAATCAAATGATTTGGTCACCCGGAAGATATCCAACTACATCTTCTTATCTCCGAAGGTGATTTCCATACATCCCGTGTCACAATCGATGTTTGCCATAGCTGTAGCTAAGAAGGGTCTTCCTAGGATGATGGGTGTGTTCTGTAGTTGTTCAGGGACTTCCATGTCGAGCACCAAGAAGTCGACTGAAAAATAGAAGTCCTTGACCCGCACAATTACGTCCTCGGCAACCTTTTTGGGGTTTTCGCAAATCTATCAGCCAACTGGATGGTAACAGGTGTGGATGTCAACTCTCCGAATCCAAATTGGTGGTATAGGGTTGGAATCAGATTGATGGAAGCACCTAAGTCTAGGAGCGCTCTATCAAATGTCATGTCCCCGATATTGCAGGATATCAGAGGTGCTCCTAGGTCAGTTCGCTTGAGCGAAAGGTTGCTTGATATCACGGAACTCGCTTGCTCTGAAAGCACAACCTTCCTAGGTGCTTGAGGTCTTGGCTTACGTTTTGGTGTACAGGCATCCTTCAGGAACTTGGCGTAAGCCGGAATGTGCTTGACGGCTTCGAGAAGCGGAATATTAATCTGAACCTGCTTAAAGATCTCCAAATGCTCCTTAGTTTTCACAACACTTTTCTTTTTCTTGATTGTCTCTAAGGCCTTGGGATAGGGTGTCTGAATGTGGATAGGGTCTATTTCTGGGTCCTTGGGTTTTTCCTATGCCTCTTCTGAGTCGGGTATTTCAGAGGGTGAAGTCACGGGAGGAGTCAGCCATTTGGGATCCTGGGTTTTGGTGCCGCTTCTTAAGGTTACCGCATTTGCAGAGGCATTGGGACCATGGGTTGATCCTTGAGAAGACGAGGACGAAGAAGCACCAAACCCAGGTGGTGTTTGTGGGGCTGGCTGGACCATGTGAACCTGCCCGGGGTTGCCTTGGAACCCTTACGAATTGGGGCCTCTGTTAATCATGTTTCGTGGGTTCGGTTGTGGTTGGGAAGGTAGGGATCCTTATTATTTACAGTCCAATAGCTGGCTTAACTATCCCTTCACTAAAGCCATTTCCTCCTGGTGTTTTTTTTTCATTTCAACCATCATTTTTATTAGGGTGTCCATTTGGTTTTGTGGGGGAGGGGCCGCCCTATTCGGATTATATGGGGGTCTAACTGGTGGTCCTTGCTGATAGGGGGTAGGTTTGGACTGGGCTGGTTCTGAAATTGAGGTAGTTTTTGGTTTGTCCAAGCAAAGTTTGGGTGATTACGCCAGCCGGTGTTGTAAGTGTTGGAGAAAGGGTCAGGTTTGGAATAACCTTGGATAGCTTGTACATCTTCAAAGATAGCAGATGTCGAGGGGGAGGGAAGAGAGTAATCATGGGTTGAGGGAGCAAGGGTCCCTCCCTGGAACATGGTCAGGGGTTGTTCCAGGTTCATTTGGCTTAGTGGTTGGACCAAGTCAACATTGTGAGCTTCCTTTGCTAGGGAGAAGGTCTATAATGGGTTCCTGGTCTGGCTTAGTAGTTCATCTATCCTTTTATCTACTAATTCCACTCGATCCAATTTCTTAACAATGATATCCATGTCAACCGTTCCAGAATTTGCTTGTACCTCATAGATCCCACCACGGGGTTGACTGGATCGACTAAACTGGGTCATGGAGGCATTGTTGAGAGAATTTTTGCTCATAGGCTCAAAGAGCTCAAACGTGCTCTCCTTGTCTTTGTTCAGGAAGTTCCCCCCACATGAGGCATCGACGAAGTTCCGAAGGTTGCTGTCCAGACCGTGGTAAAAGATTTGGGCCAATTGCCACCTTGGTACTTCGTGGTGTGGGCATTTCCTCAATAGTTCATTAAATCTTTCCCATGCCTCATGGAACTGTTCCCCACCTTGGAGTGTAGAGGTAGTAATGGCTCTTCTGAGGGCATTGGTTTTTTCTATGGGGAAGAATTTCTTTAAGAATGCATGCCTTAGTTCTTCCTAGGTGGTGATGGGTCTACCTAGGGTTCTAAGCTAGTGAGATGCTTTGTTTCTCAGTGAGAAGGGGAACATCTTAATCAAAACAATGTCTAGGCTAATGTTCCTAGGTTTTACAGTCCGGGCAATCCAGTCAAGATCCTCTAGGTGCTGGAAGGGGTCCTCATTTGAGCTTCCATGGAAGTGGCTCTAAATCAGACTCAGGACATTTGGTTTCAGCTCAAAATCATCTCCCCCTTCGGGGATCCTAAGGTGTGGCTCGATTCGAATCGCAGAAGGATTGTAGAAGTCGTGGAGGAGCCTAGGTTGGTCTTGGAATGGTGGTGGATCAAGTGGTGGTTGTCCTTCGGGCCTTGGAAAGGTGGTGGTGGTTGCTCCTGTGGGTTCTGCAACTGGTGTATGGCTTGCATGATAATGTGGATTTGTTTCTGCTGAAGCCAATGGTTTGCATTGATCTGGGCCTGGATGATGGCCATTGTGTCTGGTGGGGGTTGGTCCTCAACCTCATCTACTCTAGGTTTGGCCATATTTCTAGAAAAGTCAGGTCTCCTGGATTCCCATCCTAAAACAAACAACTCAGGATGAAGTGATCGTCTCCCGTGCATACACTAGAGAAGAATAGGAGGGGATGCGGAGAGCGACAGATGCGAGAAGTGTGTGTGCACAACCAAGCAAACAAGCCTAGTCCTTTTAGTGTATTCCTTAGGGAACCTAGAAATCTCCAAAGGGGCGATCAAGTCCGTAAGCACTGGACTACCTTTCCTAAAGCTAATCTGGCCAGGTTGATTACGAGGGATTGTAGGGAAGGTTCTTCCTTTGGCTAGCCCCGCCAGTTTCGTAGACCCCACAATCGTGGTCATTTGACACTTCCCTGCAGCTTAGTCACCAAATTCTACTAAGGGAATGAAAGCCAAGTGCCCAGCGAACAAAACCACGCCTCTTGAGACTTAACCCAGTCCTGCCTAAGGCATTGCTACTCTGTTTTAATGGGGCTAGGACAGTGCTTGTGCTTGGGTTATGTGATGAGGCGTTGATTGGGGTGGTGACTCTTAGTTTTCCAATTCCAGTGTGTGTGCTCCTATCAAAACATGGTTTTCAAGCAAGGATTTTAAGATGTGGCATCTTTTAATGTTTGTCCTTACTTTTGTGTCTTTTAGGGTTGATGTGTCATAATGTTTTCAGGCAAGTTTCAAGTGGGCATTCCAAGTTTTGCACACAATTGGTGAGAGTAGATTTCCTTCAATGTGAAGAAGCTCTAAAACCCTAAAGTGCTCATCCTAGTGTTCATGCAACTTCTACCAGATGAGTTGATTTTAGGGGTGAGTGGTGCAACCCATGTCAATTCACGGTGGCTTCGCAAACACCACTAAAAAAGAAAGAAGAACACTCCAAAAAGGTAGGTCATTAAGAATGTTAGAGTGTATATTTTTTGTTGGGTGATGCGTTGAGGATGTAGATCAGGCAATCATGCACCTCGCCAATTTTTTTCGATTTTATAATTTTTTTTAGATTTTTTTTTAGGCAAGCAAACAACCACGGGTGAAGAATTACTTACAATTGGTCCTTGCTGCGCTTACTCCATCTCTACCGTCACGAGTTGCACTACTTCGCCGTCCAAGCGCCGAGTTCCTGCAACCATCAAGTAGAAGGAGAAAATGCGTTAGATGATGTGAGCATGGATGTAAAATGGAAGTGACAAAATAAATCCGTTGCCTCCCCGACAACGGCGCCAAAAATTGATGTGCTACGGACGTGTTTGTTTAGAAGGATCGTTATAGGTTGCGTTCGCAATGTCGGTTTTAATGAATAAATGGACGTGAGCCCGAGTGTCGATCTCAGGGAGGTGTGAAAATCGAATTTTTCTTGTCACTTAGTGTCATAGAAATGACGGGTTTTTGCTTGCGAGAAGACATGGGAGAAAAGCGAGTGAGAGAGAGAGAGAGTAGGGTTAGAGTCTTTTAAATCATGGCGATCACTTAAATCAAGATGGAAAACATCAACACTATATTCAACATGCAATTCAAATTTTACAAATACAACGATAGCTAAATGCTTAAACAAAAGGAAAGTAAAGCTAGAGTAAAGGGAGAGAAAGAGAGAGGGAGAGGGAGAGAGAGAGGGGAGATGGCGAGGCGGTCACGACGGTGGAAGGAGGCTCCGTCGGTGGCTCGTTGACTTCACTGACTACAAGAGGTGCTAAAGGAGGTTAGGAGGGTGATACAACACTTGCTAAGTGAATTGAATGCTTTACATGGGTGGTTGGTGTTGGTGCTAGAGCACCACGATCATTTGTTTTGATGATAACAAAACACGTGTTATTTAACATTTGCAATTTGAGTCCTAGATTTCAGGTCAATTGCAAATGTGGACGTGTTTAGACGGAGTTCAAGCTCGCATCCAGGACGGATTGGAGGAGCTTGACGGAAAACAGAGGAGGTTCGCGTGGAGCGAAAGATTGGAGATGGAAGACAAGAAGAATAGGATAGATTCTTTTTTATCCTTTCATGTATCTCTTGTATTTATTTTCTTACTCTTTTTGATTCCTTAGAACATTATGTTAAAGAGCCTCAAAGAACCCTAACAGTAGTCCTAGGAACACCTGCACAACCCTAGGATACTTAGGTTTTCTGTAGAACACTTAGAAAACCAATATAGGGTTAAAATAGAATCTCAAGACGTCTAATTCACGAATCAGACGTCTGATAAAGAATTTTAAGACGTCTGACTGTTGTTTCAGACGTCTGATAACTGTTAGGCTGGACATAGTTGGTTCTGTCTGATGAAATCAGACGTCCATACCTTATACCAGACGTCTTAGGAGACGTCTGATGACTTTGCCAGACGTCCAGTTAGTGGACCGTTGGCTGGCTTAGAAGACACTCAAGAATATGACCGTTAGAGCCTTATCAGACGTCCATAGGACTTCACAGACGTCTGATAAATGACCGTTTTGCCTCGGCTGACCCAAAATCTCTTCTCAGAGATTTTCTAGCCGTTGCAACGTTTGGAAATCAATTCCCACGGTAAAAGTAGGTTTCCAGACGTCCAGACTTAGTGCCAGACGTCCTCTATGTCGTCTGATGGACTTGTACAAAAACCCTGTTTAGATCTGATTCAAGTCAGGGAGAAACCCGCATAGAATCAGACGTCTGACCTTGGAATCAGACGTCTTAAAGTGGCCTTCCAGACGTCTGATGCCAGAGTTAGACGTCTGATAACCCTGTCAAATGCAATCATTGTCCTGATTTCGGCCTGATTCTCTTGGGCTTTGCACCCAACGGCTATGGAAGCTTTTCCAAGCCTTCCAAAGCCTTCCTAAGGCCTCTATAAGTAGAGGGGAACCTTTGTAACACAAACAACACAAGAGACACTTAGAAAGACACAAGACACACTTGCTAGACATTTTCACACTCTTGTGTCCAAGAAGTTCTTGCTCTCCAAGCTCAAGCTCTACATCTTGAGAGCATCAAACAGTTTGCGCGCCCGCTCTCCCGCTGTTGATAACGAGAGCGACGTAGCGCCATCGCGTGGCACACGCACCGCGTCATCGTCGACGCACTCCTTGCAAAGGGGAGTTTCCTATTTCCTATAGAAGCTAGGTTTAATTTTGTTGGCTCTATAGGACTGTTGTTTTACTTTATCTTTGTATTTTGGTTGGGTATTCGCTTTGCGAATTCCCGTCTCCTTCGTGGGACAAAATCCTTCTCGTGGAGAGAAGGGGTTGAGGAACGCTACCCTCGTACTTGTAGCGTGGTTGTATTGAGGTTGAATCACCCTCGTTCAAAGTGATTCGGTTAGTGGATTTTGATCAACTTGGTTGATCGGAAAATCCTAACTCGAGAGGGTTAGGTGGTGGTTTTCACCCGGTTTGGGTTTCCACCTAAAAATCTTTGTGTACATTGTGCGATTGCTTATTTTTGTGAGATTGCTTTTTATATTTTTATTTCCGCAATTTTATTACGTCACCCCTCCTGGTAGGGACGAAACTTACAGTTGGGAGGGGTTTCTAATTTAAGTATGGGCTTTATTGACATTTGGGACGTCGCTAAACCCATGCTAAAAGCGTTGGTGAAGCCCCCTGCCCAACGGTCTCACGCACGCGCCCGTTCTTCTTCACGTGCGATCTGTGTGCTTGCGTTGTGGGCCATCTGATCGCAAATCGGACAGTCGAGATTGCTCGTGGGTTGCGCCTATGGATTGCGCCTGCTGAGCTCGCGCCCCGCGCGTCATCGCGGGCGTCAGCATCAGATGCGCGAGATTGTGCCACGTCGCCTGCTACTGAGCCGCTTGATCGCACATCAACGACTGTAATCGCTTGCCTCGCGATTGTTTGATTTTGCGCTACGGCGGGCGCCTCGAACCCACGCCCTACTGTGCGGGGGTGAGGTGCGTATCGCTGCGCTACGCCCTCTACTTTGTCGTGGGGATGAGGCACTGGTGCGATGCAGGCGACCGTTGGATGAAGATCCAACGGTTGTGAGGTGCTGCAGTTGAGGATGTTGTGGTTGTGGGGAGCGAGGGGCATGTGCTTGTCAGCCGTCTGATCGAAGATCGGAAAACTTAAAGTTGTGTTGCGTAGTGCTGTTGGTCGAGGGGCACGGTGATGTCAACACGTGGCGGCCTTATGACCATTGATCATCAGATCAACGATCAGAACTTCTTGGGCCAATTATGGGAGCTCCGGATATCGGATTTGGTCGATTTCGAGTCCGTTGTACTCCATTCATCGCTTTGAGTCCATCCGTGTGGTCCGATCGCTCATCTGAGGCTTGTTTTGACATGTACTTGTACAAATGACTGTTAATAATGCACTATAAGCAATCTTGATGTGCGATGCATGCAATGCTCCCATTCCTATTTATGATGTGTCATCTGTGCATTTTACCTTTAAGACCGACCCCTTTTGGCAGAAGTAACATTGTAAAATGTGGTGTTATCACCCTTCTCGCGTGCGTGCAGTTGTAATCCTTCGAACAATTGGAGAGGCTCCTTTGTTGCATCCTTTAATTGATTGCCAAGGAAGACTCCTAGGGCGAATCCGCAGTGACTAGAGGTAGAACTTGAGACTTATGTGACATGGAGCTCGAAGAATAAGGTGGCGGCGATGGCGATGATGGTGGAGCTTTGGCTGAAAACCTGAAGGCAAGAATAAGGCCTTACGGCCACATTAGAATATCTCAGGGGGATTGTCGAGTGATGGTGGATGTGGTGGTGGATGTAGTGGAGGCAGTTTTGTGCCGTGAGAGTGCGTGAGGTGGTCGGACGTGTTGGTGCAATAGCACCATGATCGTTTATTTTGATGATAACAAAACAAGTTTTATTTTATATTTGCTTCTGAGTCCTAGATTTCAGGTTAATTGCAATTGTTATAAGTGTAAAGACAAAGTTCGAGCTCGCATCCATGGCGAATTGGAGCTTGACGGAGGAGAAGCTTCGCGAGGAGTGAAAATTTGAAGAAGGAAGAAGATAAGGAATAGGATAGATTTCCATTCATTGTGTTCTTTGTATTTTTATTTCTTTTGTTGCTCTTTATTTTTTCTCTTAGATGTATGTTAAAGTGCTTCAAAGTATCATCATTGTAGTCCTCGGAACACTTGCACAACCCTAGGACACTTAGACATATTCGTAGAGAACTTAGAAAATTAAGATAGGTTTCAAACAACCTTTTTAGACGTCTAACACAAAAATCAGACATCTGATAGTGAACTTTAAGATGTCTGAATGTTGGATCAGACATCCAATCACTTAGGCTGGACTTAGTAGGTTCTGTCTGTTGAAATCAGATGACCAACCCTTAGTCCAGACATCTTAGCAGACGTCCAATTAGTGGAACGTTGGCTTACAGAATATGATCGTTGAGAAATGACCTTTAGGCTTCTATCAGACATCCGTTGAGGACCTTAGACGTTTGATAAGTAGATGTTAGCCCTTGATTAAGCCAAAATCACTTCTCTTGATGGTTATAGCTGTTTGTACCTTGGGAAATCTATTCCCGCAGTTATTTAGGTTTCCAGACGTTCAGACCTAGTGCCAGACCTCCAACCTATTGTTTGACCAAATTACATAAGAACCCTGTTTAGGTCTTAACTCAAGTCAGGAAGGAAACCCGTATAGAATTAGATGTATGATTTAGTTTCCAAATGTCTTAAGAGTGTCTTCCAGATGTCTAACACTTTGACCAGACGTCTGATAACCCTGTCAGAATCATTAATGATTCTGATTACAATTTGTTTTGCCTTGGGATGATCCCCAACGGCTACCTAATGCTTCCACAGCCTTCCTAGGCCTTTTTAAGCCATCTATAAATAGGAGAGACCCCTTTCCTTGTAAAGACAAAACCAATACACCAAGCAACACCATTTCCACATCAATTTGTGTCAATTTGATCATTAGAAGAGATTTAGCTCTCACAAGCTTTAGTTTTACATCTTGAGAGCTTTCCTCTCAAGTGTATTCGCTCTCCCGTCGTTGTTGCAAGAACACCATCATGCCATTGCGTGGTTCACGCAGCCGCGTCGTCAAGCCGACGTCTTCCACCAAAGGAAAGTTTCCTATCTCCTATAGTAGCTAGGTTTTATTCTTTGTGGCTCTATAGGATTGTTGTTTTTACTGTCTTTGGTTGGGTATTCGCTTTGCGAATTCTCGTCTCCATCGAGAGACTAAATACTCCTCGTGAAGAGGAGGGGTTTGAGGTACACTACCCTCGTATAAAGTAGTGTTGTTGTAGTGAGGTTCAATCACCCTCGTTTAAGTGACTGGGTTGGTGGATTTGATCAACTTGGTCGATTGGAATATCCTAACTTGAGATGGTTAGGTGGTGGTTTTCACCCTGTTTGGGTTTCTACCTAAAAATACTTTATGCATTTGTTTGATTGATTACTTGTGTGAGATTGTTTACATATTTCCACACTTTCATATTTTATTTCGCAAATCTCACCCCCTCCCGTAGGAATCAACAGGATGGAGGCGAGAAGGTGATGCGGACGATGGATTGTTCGATGGTAGTTGTGAGTGGGTGAAGGGTGAAATTGTTGAGGGGTTTTGTGCAGGTATGAGTGGCAGAGGTTTTGGGAGTGTTGGCAAGGTGTGTGGAGGTGTTAGGTGAGTGAGAGACCTCGCCGAAGGTGCGGTCGAAGGTGGAGACGAAGGTGGTTGGCGGCGATGTCGAGGGTTGATTTTGGATTTTAAATAGAGGACAAGAATCTAGGGAGAAAGAGAGACCTAACTAACTACTTTAATTGGACGAAAGGATGGGGAGGCACCAGCTTTGATTGGCTGACGTCGGAGAAGGGGAAGTCTCCGATGGGGGATGGCAAGGAGGAAGGAGATCTTGGAGCCTTCGCTTTGGCCGGCGAGAGGCGGACGAAGATGAGGAAGAAGACGGGCCACTTGATTTGTTCGTCTAATGGCCAGAAGAAGGGGGTCTTGGAAGCTTGCCGGAGCTAGGTTGGAGAGGGGTCGGAGGTAGGGTTTTGAAGAGGGTTTTGGCTCCAAACCTTGCTATGGAGATCGACGATGCAATGGGCGTGCTTTTATAGGTGCTAGATGGTCATTCCAAGCTTGGAATCTAAGCTTGAAGCCATGACAACTTGATGAAGAAGGAAACCCGAACCTTTGAAATGTTTGCATGAGTTTTTGTGAAGGATTTCGAGCCCAATGTGCGATTCAAATTGTAGGGAAATCTTTCAAGAGTTTCCCTTCCAATTTTGGAAGGGATCCACCAATCAATCAGGGAGAAATCCCTAGTTGAAGGT
This sequence comes from Thalassia testudinum, assembly GCA_037157565.1. Lineage (NCBI taxonomy): Eukaryota > Viridiplantae > Streptophyta > Magnoliopsida > Alismatales > Hydrocharitaceae > Thalassia > Thalassia testudinum. Next base: position 138,045,425 of record JAZHRO010000036.1, on the reverse strand, counting down.
CGTCGGAGTAGGAGTTCCTTCGCGATAATGGAGGGGGGACTTGATTGCAAAGAAGATAAAAAAATTAGGGACCCATTTGTAAGGAATTCAAAAAGCTATGAGCGTGTGTGTAAGAAAAGGAGTTAGACAGGACTATAATGCAAACTAAGTTAAGATGATCTCTGATTGGACCTAAATTTTTGGTACAAATATAATTTTGACTTAAGGGATCTGATGGTGAAGTTAGATTTAGGTTTTGACTAAGTTTGATTGGATAATTTGAGTAAAAACCTAAATTAGGGCTACTGTCTTGTCTAAGACTTTGTTTTAGGTCAGAATGGATTCCAATGATCAAATCAAAGGTACCAAACCTTAGAGAATATTTTTCTATGATTTTTAGGTAGTTTAGGTGAATTTTATCTTGACCAAAATCTCAGTTAATTAAGTAGGTTTGAAATTAGGGTTTCAGATGTTCATTAATTCTTGAAATGCGTGAAAATCCATTTCTATCTGCACGGACCCGCTTGTTAGACATTTATGACCATTTGACCTTTAATTAACCCTTGGGAAAACACGCGGTTATTCTGCATTTATGATATGATGGTAAAATTACAATTTTAACCCTGGTTTTATGTTAATCTTTTAGAAAGGATATGCAGTGAATTACGATCTTCTGGCGGTTATGTAGGAGCATTTATCTTTTGATTGTGACTAATTAAAGTTAGATATGGATGATGATGATGTTATCATCATAGCCCTAGCTTGAACTCACTCTAGCAAAGAAATCATGTCTGGGAATTAACTCTTCTAAGTTCCAGAGATCAAGCGTCGTTGTTTTTCTTTTGAAAAGTAAAAGGAGGATCTCCTGAGATCTGCAATCCTTTGACTTCATTAAAGCCCTTTGTAAAAGATATTACAAGTTCCTTTTCAAAAAAAAAAAGGATATTAAAAGTTAAGGCAACACATTCCCTCCTTTACAATGCAGATCAATATTCTCTAAAAGCCATAGCCTGATTGATTACATTTTTAATAGAAAATCTCTCACCTCTAAAAACTAGTCCATTTCCTTTCAACGACAATGACCACAAAATGGCCAGCAGGCTAGAAGTCAGTCAACTCCTACACTAAAATAAAGAAATCCTCAATTATTTGCACTAACAATACATGGCATCATCCTGGGAATCTGCTACCAAAGTCTAGACATCCAAAGAAAGTACATAAAGCCTTGGGAAACGGTCCAATAGCACGGCTCTTCCCATCCAATCATCTGACTAGAGTCTAAATAATTTCCCATTCCCCAAATTTGCATGGAAAAAATGCTGGACTACTGGCATGACCCACATAAGGCCTCTCCAAAAGCTTGATGCACCTCTTGCCAACTGCATTTAGCCAGAGCTCAAGTTGTTTATCAGATGTATTATTTAAGTTAATTATTTTTTTAAAATAAGACAAGTACTTCCAATCCCCTCACAGCCAATTTCTCAATAGTGTGACTCTACCCATAGAGCTCCAAATCAATCTCCTCCTCCTATCACAATGTGGCAAGAAACTATCTTGCACTCAAATAAGGATGCCCCACCACACAAGGCACAGTAGCAAGAGTGGCACACAGCAATAGCACAGCAGGAGCAAAAATTTGTGGCATGCACAAAACAAGTATGCACACTCATGCACGGTCTGGGGTAAAAAAAAATGAACTTCCTCTATTTAAACTCTGGATTGTGGAAATGGTGCACATGCCTATATTAGAAGTAACTTTCAAATAATCAGGAAAAACAAAAAGTCATTGTAGGCAAAGGGAAGATGTGGGTGGCCAAGGAATAGAGTAATAATTTTAGTTAACACATTTTTTTTCTAAATAAAACATGCACTAGAGGTTATATTCTAAAGACATAATCCCATAAGATTTACATGTTAATTTTTAGTTGCCTGGTAATGATGTGAGAATATTATTGCTCATAATATCGATTCTCGAATATACAAGCTCTACAACAAAATACATTTTTAACAACTACATTTTAAAGATAAATTTATTTTTGATAACAAAAAAAAGATATGTGACAAAAAAAATTATCTAAAAAAATAATCACTATTTTTAAGACTCATATTTAATCACTAAACTTTCATCACCCACCTATCCGTGATTTTTATTTCCCAGCACAACCCCACCGTTACAACAAAATATGTATTAGTTACTTAAAGGTTCAGCATCTCTTAGGTTTGATCACCATAATTTTCGAAGAACTTTCCCTCTTACTTAATTTGTTCTCCCACCGAAACACTTGTTTTCTCTCCTCTCTCTCTCTTCCTTTCCCCACTCCCAAGCACAACCGTCGACCCATCATCTTCCCCTCGGATCCCTAGGTTACAAGATCCCCCATCCCTCGGGCTAAAGATCGCACCTTTGGGTACCCCTCCCGCTTGATCGAGTCAGATCCCTCCTTAGATGATATGTAATGCTTTCACCAGGGGGACCAAGGCGAAGTGTAGGTGTGGTGGGTCGAATTACGCGCCGGTGGCGAGGAAGTGGAGGGGGAGGTTCTGGGTTCGATCGTGCCTGGTCGACGGGAGGGTCGGGGCGGTGACCACGAGGATGATGGTGGAGTCGGGGGCGGCGACAACGACCGCGGCGGAGCCACGGCGAGCCCGCTGCTGGAATGATGACCACAAACCAAATAGGAGTGATGAGCCTGCTGCTGAAACCACACCTCCCCCCATCTACCACCATTGGAACCTCATGAGGCGGGATGGAGGTCTCCTGCCGATCTCACTGTCACCCCTACTGTGAATCTCGGCGTGGACGGCTCTCGTTTGGGATTTGGGGGGAAGGGTCATGGGCAGGTTCCGATCTTTTTCCCTCTCTTGGCCCTGTTTATGTGTTGCTATGTTTTGGTTGTATGTTTCCTTAGTATTCTTATGGAAAGGTGGTATCGTTGTTCTTGATGTTCAGTGCACAGTTGCAAGCACCACAGGTGAAGATACATGATTCGAGCCTTATGATGCAATGGGATCTTCACCTGTCACCATTGCGGCAATGAGTCCACCATAATGCCCCCCAAAGGTCTCATCTTGTTCATCCAAAAATTTTTTTATGTATTTTGTGTATTTGGTTGATGGGTTTTATGCTCTAAGAGATGTTTTTTTTCTTTCCTTGTTTTGTTTGCTTGGTTTTTGGTGTCTAGGAAATGGAAAAAGGCATGAGCTTCCCTGCAGTGAGGTTATAAAAAAGGTGAGATTTGATCTTTTTTTAACATGTAATTTTCTTCTTTTTTTGTAGGAACAGGGCCTGGCCTGGTAGGATCTTATGGCTATATGGCAACAGGTATACCACCAATCCAGCAAATTGAGAAGGAAGTAAGGGCCACTTGTCAGCATGGCACCAAGCAAATTAAGAATGATGGAGGTATTCTCTGCATAATCTTCAGATTAAAAGATGGTATCGTCTGCTTTCCATTTTGTGGAATCATCAGGCCACTTGTCTGCTATTAAATTGCATCAGATGATCCCTGACTATCCTCTTTTGACCACTTTTAAGTGTTAAGCCCTTTTTTTTAACCCTTTAAACTTAGTATTTTACTTAACATATCAGTTAAGCCAAGTCTGGTCCACTCCTTCTAAATTGAAAATCAACTTTAATATGTTGCAGACATACATATTATGAAAAGCAGTAGTGATTTCAAAAGTCCTACATTTTAATGAATTAGAGAGTTCCTGTATCACCACCTTTGATTCCACTCCTGTATCTTCCACAGTTGTTCACCATTGCAACCAGCCTAAATCATATGAGTATATGGATCAAATAATAAGTGTCCTATGTCAAGACACCACCTTGTCATATCCTTCCAGCAGTTGATCCCACCATGAGAGTGCAAACTCACATCGGGAAGTACAAGCTGTCAAGTATCAGATTTAATCTTTTGTAAATATTTGTTCAAAAGGGTGAGCATTGACAATCATCGTTCTCTTCTTTCTTGAAAGGGTGAGCAGTTCTTTATTTTAGCTAGTTCGTTGTGATATGTTGAATCCATATTGTGCCCACAGGGTGATTGATACTGTTATTCTGCTATTTTTTGAATGGCCATAGATTATAGTAGAGTTTCATGGTTTAATAGAGGATGAGTCAGAACTTTTTTTTTTGTTTTTGAGAACAGAAACTCTACAAACAAACTTCAACAGGGAACATAACAAATTACAGGATGGAGGGTAGCTGGCGACTACAATGTGGATGAACTATATCTGTTAGAAAGATAACTAATTTCCATAAGAAGCACAAAAACCTCAAAAGGAAACAACAGCAACATATTGTGGAAGAGCCAAGAATTCAATTAGCTAGAGTGGATTTCTGACATAGGAAACCCTTATATTATGTGGTTGATTTTCATGAGCTCACCAATTTGACGTTTCCTTCAGAACCTGCATGCCAAACCCATGCTTCATCTTCTCAACTGTAGGACCAAGCTTGCCATGACCATCCAACTCTTCGCCAGAGATTGCATCGGAGACTTTGCCCGAGATGTCAGTAGTGTATGGCCTATCCTTGGTGGTTGGAAGTCCTCTGCTGGCCAGCAAATCCAAACCTTTCTGGTGTAGTTCTCTTCCATTTATTAGAACACCAGTATTTCCACCAACACAATTCCTTGGCATGGGATAATTTAACTCTTTAATGAATGGAGGGATTATACCAAGGCAATGATGCCCCATGACACCCCAGAATCCAGCTTGGTAGTCATACCAAATATTCTTTGGGTTGGATGGGACTAGCTAGCTTTTCTGCCTTTTTAATGACCTGGTCAAGAATTGGATGCCCATGGATAGAAACTTTAAACTTTCAATTTTTTGAGTGTTGATTAGACTGAAAAATCTTTGAAACTTTTCTTTATGAGGCCTGTGAAAAATGAGTCCCCACCTTTGCTTGTTCTAGGAAGATCATCTTCTTTGCTTTCTTCATCAGAATCCTCGGAGAGGTGTGTGTTTGGATACTCATCAACCACTAAGTCCATTTTGGTTGCCACCACTACATCCTTTATAGAGTTTTGCTTGAAACTGCCATTGAAAAACTATTTTCTCCTGACTAGATTACTTACTCGTGCTTCCTGCTCCAGATTTGTTAGCGGTTATGCTAGATGGTGAGTAACCGAAATGCTCATGAAGTGGTAGGCCTGGACCACGTGAATTAACTTTAGGCTTTTGAAGTTCTCTGGAACTCAAGGCATCTTCTCTGCCTAAGCGTGGCATCTGGGCTTCTCTCATCCCGTGATGCATTGGAAGATGAAGACCTGTTGTCCAAATTTTTTGCCTCTGCTAATTTCATACCTTCTTCCTTGTCCATCATTTCATTTATGGTAATAGAGAATGGAGGATATTTGTTTAACCACTTTCAAACAAATGAGGCAGAAATATTTGTTCCAAAGAAAACTTATTTAACCACTTTCAAACAAAAAAAAAAGAAGAAACCTTCTTTAAAGAAGTTTAGAATTTCTTCTCTTTTGAGGTCATTATACATTAAAATTCCTATGCATACGCCTCTTAGCAGGGAGGGGTTGCCAAAAGGAAGTTCAGTCAGAATCTCGATGTTTCTAGGCTTCTAGCTCTCTGCTTATTCATAAGCAGGCTTCAAAGTCTTTTTAAGGTGATGTTCTTACCATTCAATTTTTCACTCAACAAGTTCACTTTTGAGTAGGTTAGAAAGTTTGCCAAATTTTCTTAGCTTTGATTCTGGCACTTGCAAACTATTAATCTACTTGTGTGTTGCAGAAAAGGTTGGAATCTGAGTTGTTTGCTCTCTTAAGAGCCACAGAGAGAACTCGTGGTCTGTTCTTCTCTTACCACATCAACCTTACTCTTAGGTACGTTGACTTCATTTTATTTCTATTGAAGGAATGCATTTTCTTGTGGAATTACTCAAATCAATCTCTTTCTTGAAGAAAGTTGGCATTTATTAATGGGAACTTTCTGCGTATCTATGTCTTGTGGAAGAATTTTGGAAATGATAATGTTCGTGGGAAGAGATGAATTGATTCCCTTAAGGGTCTTTATAAAGAGAGGCACAAAAGGAGAATTATAAATATAATCCCATACAATGGACCAATAACAAAGTTATCTTTTGATTTGCCACTAGGAACATTCGAAGGTGGAGTTTAGTTCCTTGATTTGAATGTGGGATAGTGAAAAATCCGATCTATTACTTGGCTTTTTTCTATCCCATGACTATGAATATTCTCCAAGGATTTCTACCTTTTCCAACTCTTTAGAACAAGGAAATCAATACCTACACAATAATTGTAACCAGACAAAAATGGGTATAACTTTTATTTTTTGGTTATCCCTCAAACCTTTTCCTTATTTCATATCTCCAACTTCGAAATGCTTCCTATATTTCTCATTTAGAATCTCTTTAAGTAAATTGAGATAATTTCATAAATTTATCTTTTTCTTTTAATAAATTGAGATGCTTATCATTTGAATGTTGCATGCTTGAAGGGTATGATTATTGATTTTATCCCGAATTCAAGAATCCTCCACCATCCAGGTCACCTTATGTTAATTTTATTAATTTATGCTCTTTTGAATGTGTCTTTCGATACCCAAATATAAGCATTCTAACATGTACCATTTATTTTTTACTCTTACTTACCAAAGGATTAAAAATGCATGTACTACCATGGCTGATAGGATCCACGACGAGTAAAGTTTCAAAGGGTGGATGACGGAATCGGATTGTTGAGATTCAGCTCGAAGATTCAATTTGCTCATGGTGTGATGCATAGAGAATGGATGGAGCTGGGCTTTAGAAGTCAAATTTCTTATTGTTTTCTATGCTACATCATGGATCCATTGAAAAGATGTAGCATCTCAATGTTAGATAGTTATAGTTTTAATTTTTCATACAATTATTAGACCTTATATTTTCCTTTTATTTTGTATTTTCTTTTCTTTTCTTTTCATTTTTAATTGCATACCATGAGGAGGGAATACTTGTACATGTTATTTAGGTAATCAATAAATTGGGGTAACTTGAACCTGTAAGTTTGTGTAACATATATTTTATATTCAAAATTTAATAAAAGTGACAAATTATGTGAAAGATTAATTTTGTCAAATTATTGTATGTTTAGTTGTTATTAGCAAAAAGTACAAAGGATAAGATGAATCTTGTATGATAATAACGTTATAGCAACAACTGAAGTCATTTTTAAAAGATAATCAGGGACAATTAATTCTATCTCCAAAAGTTATAAAGACAAAAAAATCTATTGTTAAAAGATTTTATGCCACATCATTGGTGTAATTTTGTGTCCAAATTATTATGACCAATTTTTCATCCTTATGTTGTGAGGATGGAAAATCTATCCCTAAAATTTTTGGTGACTCATTTGAGGGATGGATTTTCCGTCACCTGCTTTAAATTCTGTCTGCATAACTTTCGATTCCATCCCTATAAGTTGTCATTACAAATATATTTTGCAGTAAAGTGTTGTGGGTGGCCAACAAGCAGAGTAATAATTTCAGTTAACACATTTTTTTCTAAATAGAACATGCACTAGAGGTTATATTCTAAAGACATAATCCCATAGGATTTGCCTGTTAATTTTTGGTTGCCTGGTGATGATGTGAGAATATTATTGCTCATAGTACCAGTTTCTTTATAATCATGTCTATGTTTCAATTGTAAAAGTGTTGTCTATGGAAGAGTGTGGGAGTGATTGATGATGAAAGTTTTTTACACATTTAGAAAGGATAGAAGTACAAGCAAAAGAACTTATTAAACTATCAACTTGGTAGTCCATGACCAGCAGTATTCTAAGGTTTGTTACACATCTAAACTTTTAGTGAAAGAAAAGGAATTTTAGAATGAATAGAGCAGTAGGTGATTTTTTCTTTTATTTTTCTTTTCTTTTATTTTTTTTAGTCAAATATTGATGAATGTGCAATTCTACTGTGATAGAAAAATGAAAACATTTCCTTTGATGAAAAAAAAAAGAAAATATTTGCAGTTGGCTTCTCACTTGTTCATTTCTACACCTTTGGTCCTCCGAGGTTGAATTCAGAAGAAAAATTAATTTCATCCTTTTCTAGTATGCAAAACACGATAGAGAAAAATTGCTTTCTACAATCTCCTAGAATATTTATTTGATATCCTTATATGGTACAAACATACCCAGAAATAGATTCCCCTTGTGGCCTCCGCAAATGAGAACACTGTCGTTGCTGCCACCTTCTCCCCTCTATACGCAGTTGTAATGGCATCCCATACTATATCAACCATAAATCCATGAAGATGAAGAAGGAACAAGGATCTTACGTGGTTGATCAGTGGCTTCCACTGCGCTTGGGGTGGAGGTCGCGTGGCGATCGGCGAAAGCAAGGGAGCGGCAATCGGCGAGGGGATTGTTCGCGACGTAGATCGCGTAAAAGATGAATGCGTTATAGTATAGTGCGAAATACGTCTCGAGAAAATAACTAACGAAACTGGTGAGTCCTGATCGATCACAGGGAGGCAGAAAACACTTTTGATTTCATGCGTTTATTTCAAATATAAAGGCTAAGTAAAAGGAACAATCAATCACAATATTTATATCACAAGAAGAGATTGAACATAAATTAGATACATGTATTTGAATAAAACATAAAACAAACTACTGTTGTAATATAACAAGGGCACCATGGGTGGTTCACGGTGGCCTTTTGGAGAGGTAGAGAAGAACAGCAACGATCCGTCGGGGTGGCCCAACGGACGCTTTAGATGGGGATGCAGAGAAGACGAGAAGAAGAAGAAAGGTTGAAGGAGGAAGAAGAGAAGGAAGGGAATGCCTTCCAAGGGGGCCCTTTTGGGCTCTTTTTATATCTTTGGAAGGGGGTAAAAAGGACATTTGGCCCCCTTAATCTCGTGCAAAAAGCCTTCCAAATCCTTCTTTTTCCCTCGGTTCGCTCTGATGCTGCCACGTGGTGCTCCGTGGAGCGTCGATCCTCCATCACACGGCCGTAGATCGCCTGCGCGCCCTTCGCGTTTTCACCTTCGCTGCTTGCTTCTTTTGAGCGCTTCAACCTCAGCCATCCGATCTTACAATCGGACCGCTTATGGACACTTCCCTCGCCTTACAAATCTCACAAGACACGTGCGATCGCACGCCCGCCCATGGTGCACTCTGATCGCGCCACGTGGTCGTGTCTCTACGTAAAAAGGACATTTGGCCCCCTTAATCTCGTGCAAAAAGCCTTCCAAATCCTTCTTTTTCCCTCGGTTCGCTCTGATGCTGCCACGTGGTGCTCCGTGGAGCGTCGATCCTCCATCACATGACCGTAGATCGCCCGCGCGCCCTTCACGTGGTCGTGCCTCTACCCTCCGATCGTGCAATTGCACCTACATGTGCCCCGCACAGCCGTTGGCGCTTCAATTTTGCGTAGTGCATGGTTTGAACCCACGTCTCGCACTTTCGCGCACGTGTGCATCAGCCAACACGCTACGCAAACCTTTTATTATATGTGCTTGTTAGTTTCCATTTATCCTTATCTAATCTGGGTGGGCGACGTGTCACGCTCGTGGCCGTTGGATGAAGATCCAACGGTTCACAGCGTGCGGTGCGTCCTTCCTGGATGGGGCGGTGGGGAGGGAGCGGCTTTGATGGTGCCATGTGGCGCCATCATGGCCGTTCATTTTCTTTTCCTTGTATCTGGTGATGTAGGCCTCCGATTGAATTGATTTCTGCACCGTTGGGCTGTAAACATCGATCCGGATCCATCCGTGTGGTTGGATTTGTCATCTGAGGTCCGGATCTTCTTTAATTTTCACATTGGCTCTTGATCTTCTACGGATTCCTTAGGGTGCTACGGGAGTCTAATTGATGCGATATTGGAAGTGTTGGACTCCCGTCAAAGTTTTGAACAGATCCATGTAGTTGGATCGGTCTTCCGCAACCCTGAATTACCTGTAATGAGTGATACCTCTCAAGTAGCACAGTTTTATGCATAAAACACATATATCAACTACGATGCAGAATACGATGCATATGCATGCAGAATGTTCATGTTAAGCTAAGTTCTAGCTTAATTCAGGCGAATTAAGGCCTATGATTGCTGTGCAATCATACCCCCATGCCTAAATCTTGCTAGTCCCTAGCAAGTGTAAGACTAAATGCATTTTATCAAGAGTTTAACTAAAGGTTTATTTCTTTTTGTTTCATCCAAAAATTCAGAATCCAGATAACTATGTACATATGATGTTGTAGCTTCTGTAACGGATCCAAGCGAAGAGTCGATACACATTTAAAGTTTGTACTTGCCCCCTAGTAAAATTCTATTGGGATAGACAAACCTCTTCTCTTGGGGACATAAAATATTATTTGATTTTAGCCCCAGCTTTTGGCTTAGGTAGAAGACGTCTGAGTTAACTGGATTTGTATTTGGTGGCTCACTCGCTTCTGGTACTACATAGAGATTAGTATTTCAGAATCTAGATTATTAGATTATTGAATAACTTAACTTAGAGAAGGGTTGGAAAACTATGCTCTCTTTAATCATTTGTACTTTTTCTTTTCTCTCTGTCTCTCTCTCTTTTTCTTATTTTTTTTTTCTTGTGCTCACATCTTACTAGATTTGTAATTGTATTTGGTGGTCTTACATGACATTGCACTTTAAGTAGGTTATGATAACCCTACGACTAAGTCAGACTCCTCAGGCCATATTCAGACGGTTAGAAATACAGAAAAATAGGTTTCGGCTGTGTTTTTGCCTCAAAACATTTTTTCTTACATAATTCAAACTTCTTAACATAACATTTTTTTTTCTTTTGTTTTTTTTACAAGCAAATATCCCTTTTGTATGCTTTTTTTTTATATGTATATATATCTTTGCTGGCACAATGCTGTTACCAACAGAACATAATGCAACAATTCAACATAATATACATACTTTTAATCACGAGGCACTATTTGGGATTTTTGGGGGTGACCAAGAGGATCTCGGTGGCTTATTTGGTGGAAGTGCCTACTCTCGGCACCAGATAGGGAATGGATAGGACGACGTATTTTTGACCTTGACATCAATACCCTTCTTCAGTCGAGGATTTCGTAGAGGACGGTCGTGACCATCCACCTCAGTCCTAGTTTTATCAGAACCCGCTCTTTGTGTTTTTGCCTTATTTGGTGGCTCTCGTATGGAATTTCTCACAGATGTAGTATGCAAGAACTGAGAGTGAAAACTATGCCCATCTCGAAGTATCATTATTCAATTATTAAAGATTAAAGATTCCTTACACTAGCCTTAGAGCACCAGTAGACTCTTTACTCTCATCTCACGTATGTTTTGGTATATTTACTAGAAGATATTCACTTGACTCCCTGATTGCTGTCCAAGGGTTTAGGAGAAGAAGCAATGCTTCTTCTCGATAAATTAGAGATGTCTATCGATTTTCATAGTGGATCCATTGCAAATTCTACATGTAAGTATGAAATTATATCGGATTCTAAGTCTAGAAATCTACTAAAGAATAATTCTCTAATAAAACCTCTTGATAAAGCGATCTAATCCCCCAATTGTTGGCAGAACATTTTCAGTTTTTATAGACTACCCCCCCATGCTTAAGTGTTTGCATGTCCTCATACATGAATAAAAGAAATAAGGTCAGGTGTATATGGATAGAGATCACCTGAAACTGCTTCTGAGTTGTCATTAAGCTCATGTCATTACTGCAATGTCATACACAATATGCAAAACAATATGCAAAACATTATGCGAAAATGAAATATGCTATGTATATATGTATACGTGCTGAGTTTAACGCCTCCAGCTGGGCAACTCATCAGTTATACATCCTCAAGAAGATGTATCGTTTTGTCAGCAGGAGGAGGTTCTTGGGCGAAGAATGGTTTGAGGCGCAGGCCATTAACCATAAAAATTTTCCTAGATTTCGGGTCTCTAATTTGGATCGCCCCGTTAGGATATGGGTGGACCACCAGGAACGGCCCAGTCCACTTGGACTTGAGCTTTCTTGCAAAGAATTTGAGTCGGGAGTCAAACAACCAAACCTGCTGGTTAGGTGCGAACTCCTTCCTCTGGATGTGTTGATCATGGAAAGCTTTTGTCTTGTCTTTGTATAATTTTGCATTCTCGTAAGTTTCCTGCCTAATCTCCTCTAACTCACTGAGCTGGAGCTTTTTTTCATAACCTTTGGCCTCAAGGTTAAAATTACACTTCTGCACCTCCCAAAAGGCACGGTGCCCCAGCTCCACAGGAAGGTGACAGGCCATACACCATGCGGTATGGCGACATTCTGAACGGGGCCTTGTACGCAGTCCGATATGCCCATAGTGCATCAATCAATCGATCGGATCAATCATTCCTATCAGGTCTAACTATCTTTTGAAGGGTAAGCTTGATTTGACAGTTTGATACTTTAGCCTGCCCATTGGTCTGTGGGCGATATGGGGTAGCAATGCTGTGCTGCACCCTGTATTTTTTTAATAATGACCTAAAATGGGCATGGATGAAGTGGCTTCCCCATCACTTATTAGGGCGCGGGGAACTCCGAATCTCACAAAAATAAATTCCTGGACAAAGGATATAACAGTATTATGATCAACTCGTCTTGCCGGGATAGCTTCTACCCACTTTGAGACATAGTCTACTGCGAGGAGTATGTACTCAAAGCCATGCGAGTTCGGGAAGGGGCCCATAAAGTTGATGCCCCAGACGTCGAACACTTCTACAACTAGAATGGCTTGGAGAGACATCATATCTCTTCAGGTCATAGAACCGACTACTTGGCATCGCTTACAACACTTGGCAAACTCGTGTGTATCTCTGAAAATGGTTGGCCAGAAAAATCTCGACTGCAAAATCTTTGCAGCGATTTTTTGGCCTGAGAAATGACCCCCACAAGCATTGCTGTGGCAGAAGGATAGCACACTAGAGATTTCCGAATCAGGGACGCATCTACGGATGATTTGATCAGCCCCAATGAGAAAGAGCAATGGGTCATCCCAAAAATAGAATTTAGCCTCTGATATAAATTTGAACTTTTGATCCTTGATAATTCCACAGGTAGCCTGCTTGCAACAAGATAGTTTGCTATATCAGCATACCAAGGAAACTCAACAGAGTTGAGAGATAGCAGAGACTCATCCGGAAGTCGGTCTGATATTAGCGGGGAGTACGGAATGTAGTTTGGGTTAAGTCGAGACAAGTGGTCTGCTACAACATTATGTGCTTTGGCTTTGTCGCGGATTTCGACATTAAACTCCTGCAAAAGAAGGATCCATCTGATAAGGCGGGGTTTGGCGTCCTTCTTATCCAACAAATGCCAGAGGGCGGAATGGTCAGTGTAGATGATAACATTGAACCCGAGAAAGTATGACCTAAATTTCTCCAACCCGAATACTACGGCTAGCAGTTCTTTCTCAATGACTGTATAGTTATGCTGGGCCTTGCTCAGCGTTTTGCCAGCATAGTATATTACAAATGGATGGCGCTCCTGACACTGGCCAAGAACGGCTTCGACAGCGAAGTCGGAAGCGTTACACATCATCTTGAAGTCGAGTGACCAATCAGGGGGTTGGAGAATAAGTGCACTGGAGACAGCGCTTCGCAAGGTCTTGAAAGTGCTGAGACACGAGGAGTCGAACTCAAAGGGCATGTCGGTCACCAGAAGATTCGTTAATGGATGAGCAATTTTCGAGAAATCTCGAATGAATCTTCGATAAAATCCGACATGCCCTAAGAATGATCTGATTTGCTTAATCGAGCTAGGCGGAAGTAATCGCGAAATGATTTCAGACTTAGCTCGGTCGACCTCGAGTCCATCAGAGGAGATCCTGTGACCTAACACGATGCCATCCCTTACCATAAAATGGCTTTTCTCCCATGAAAGTACTAGGTTAACCTCTATACATCTCCTCAGAATTTTTGTGAGGTTATTGAGACAAGACGAGAAATAGTCTCCAAACATGAAGTAGTCCATGAACACTTCTATGTAGTCCCCGATCATGTCTGAAAAGATAGCCATCATGCATTGCTGAAAGGTAGCTGGTGCGTTGCAGAGGCTGAAAGGCATTTGCTTAAAAGCGAATGTTCCAAAGGGACACATAAAAGTCGTCTTGTTTTGGTCTTCCGGGTTGATTGTAACTTGATTGTACCTAGAGTATCCATCCAGAAAGCAGAAGAAACTATGCCCGGCTAGCCGTTCTAGAATCTGATCAACAAAGGGCAAAGAAAAATGATCCTTTTTGGTAGCCGAGTTTAGCTTCCTGTAGTCAATGCAGACCCGCCAAGAAGTCATGGTGTGGGTTGGGATGGATTCGCCCAATTCATTTTTTATTATGGTGAGTCCCACCTTTTTGGGCACTATCTAAATGGGACTCACCCACTGGCTGTCGAAAATTGGATAGATAATGTCCATGTCCAGTCATTTAATGATCTCCTTCTTGACAACCTCCAACATATTTGGATTTAGGCGCCTCTGAGGTTGTCTCAACGATCTCACCCCTTCATCAGTGTAGATATGGTGAGTGCAATATGAAGGGTGAATTCCGTGGAGATCAGCAATGCCCCACCCAATAGCAGCCCTATGTGCTTGCATAACGGAGATCAACTGGTGTTCCTGATCTAGAGTCAAGTGAGCATTGATAATCACTGGATATGTCTCACTTTCTCCCAGAAACACGTATTTGAGCGAATCAGGTAAGAGCTGCAACTCTAATAGTGGAGGGTGGGGAGGGTGAGGAGGAGGGTTATGCAAGGGAGGGGAGGAAATAATAGCAGAAATTTGCTAATCTTGACTAATGAAGAATTCGCCTACAGTGGTCATGTAATCCTGTCTTAAGATATCCGTGTTGGATAGGACAGGATAGTCAGGATCAGGGGTGTTAAGAGTAGATGAACACCCATGACAACCAGATCCATGGGACGAAATGTGTATATCATTAGTCTTAGTCTCGTGTGGATCGCGATCAAAGACCTGTGATAGTGAGGATGAATGTGCCATTGGGTCGCTGCAGAGGAGCCCAATGTTCCCATAGAAAGCTGAATCTTCATCTTCACTATCCTCCTCGATCAAATCACAATCAAATTTCTTTGATGCCTTGAAAATGTCCAGTCTAAGCTTTTCGTTTCCCAGGGTAATATCCATGCAACTTGATGCACAGTTGATGTTTGCACGGGCGGTTGCCAGAAATGGGTGACCTAGAATAATCAGTGCATCACAGAGATTAGGAGGAACCTCCATATCAAGAACAAAAAAGTCCGCTGGAAAGTAGAATCCTTGGACTTTTATGATCACATTTTCAACCATCCCCTTGGTGTTTTTACAGATCGGTCAACCAATTGTATGGTAACCGAGGTGGGTTTTAACTCCCCAAATCGAAATCGATCAAATACTGCGGTGGGAGTTAGGTTGATGGACGATCCAAAGTCAAGAGGGGCCTTTTCAAAAGGGGAATCCTGTAACAAGCAGGACATCAATGGTGTGCCTGGGTCCTTCTTCTTGGGCAGTAAGTCAGCTAAAATAGCTGCACTGGCTTCCTCAGATAATACTATTTGTCGTTTGATCCTCTGTTGCCGCTTCGGAGTACAATAGTCCTTAAAGAACCTAGCAACAACTGGGATGTGATCTATTGCTTTGAGGAGAGGGACCTGAATGTGAACTTCCTTGAACATAGATTTCAGGTCCTCAAAATTCTGCGTGTCCTTTTTTCGTGCTGAATCTCGTGTTAGGGCTACGGGAAAAGGGATGAAAATTTCAGGGTCTAGGGGCTTCTTTCCCTTATCTAATGAAGATGGTTTGTGAGAGGAAGAGGGTTGTGAGTCATCTCGTGGTACAGCGTAGGGAAAATCGTTACCCGCTTGCCTAGGTAGCGGGTCCTGTGTAGCCTTTCCGCTCCTTAAGGTGACAGCTTTTGCATTGGCATGTTGTCCATGCAGGGGCAGAGGAGCGGGTTGGTCTGGATACACAGGGCTTGGCAACAGAGGTGGCTAACCAAGCCCATAACTAGGAGGTGCGGGAGGTGCTTGCATAACAGCGTATGCTTGCCTTTGTGGTGCTTGGAATCTAGGTGGGGCACCCTGATTCTGTACATATCTCGGGTTTGGGATAGGTTGGGAGGGTAAAGCTCCTTGTGATCTATGCTCCTGCATCATTTGGTTTTGCGTGTTTTGTATGCTCTGTATTTGGTCAGCCATTGCCTTCATTATTTAGAGGTTGTCATAAGTAGATTTCCGAATTTATGTTTGCAATTCCTCTTTCAGCGACTTCAAAGGGTTGGCCCGATTTGGAGGGTAGTTGGCAGCTTGGTGCAGTGGTTGATAGATAGAGCGTGTCTGTTGCTGCTGAGATGGGAATGGCTGCTACCTTGGATACGTGTTCTGCGCATTCCTGTATTGTCTTGTCTGGTAGTGTGGAACTTGACTCGACCTCTGTGGATTACCAGACCCGGCGAAATTGGGATGCTGGCACCAACCAGGGTTGTATGTTTCAGAATACAGGTTGTTACGCCCATATCCCTGAATGGTATTGACATCTTCGTAAGCAGAAGACGTCTCAGATGCAAATTTATCAAAAGAATACGCACTTGCATCATCATGTGGTGCGTAACCCTGATTGTACGGTGCCAGATCCATATTGTTCACGGGTTCTTGGTATGCAGGATCCCGCGAAGATGGAGAGAAAACATCTCGAGTAACCGGATATTTACGAGCAGAGGGGGCTCGGGATGCTTGAGAGGAGTAAGATGGAGCAGTGCTGCTAGCAGATCCGGATCTCGCTCGCATTAATTCATCGAGCTTCTTATTGAGCATATCCACCTTATCCAGCTTTTTGGTGATAATGTCCATGTAGGCTTGGGCAGACTCGACTTGAGCTTCATGGACATTAACTCGTTGCTGTCCAGGTCGCTGGAACTGGTTCATTGAGGCAGCGTTCATAGAGTTCTCTGCTAAGGACTCGAACAGTTCAAATGCACTGTTCTAGTCCTTTGCGAGAAAATTCCCACCGCTAGATGCATCGGCCAGGCACTGATGTGTGTCATCCAGCCCATGGTAAAATACTTGCGCAAGATGCCATTTGGGTACACCATGGTGTGGGCACTTCCTGAGAAGATCGTGGAATCTGTCCCAGGTGTCATGTAGCTTCTCTCCGAGGCCTTAAGCAAAGGTCGTGATTGCGTGCCTCATGGCATTTGTTCGACTGATCGGGAAGAACTTTTGGAGGAATTCGCGACGTAATTCCTCCCAGGTTCCAATTGGCCTCCCGATGGTCTTGAACCAATAAGCAGCTTTATCCTTGAGAGAAAAAGGAAAAAGCTTCATGAGAACAATTCTAATATCTATATTCCTGGGTTGAACTGACTTTACAATCCGACTCAGGTCTTCGAGGTGCTGGAAGGGATCCTTATTTGAGTTTTCATGGAAATGAGTCTGAATTAGACTTATGATATTCGCTTTAACTCGAATGCATCTCCGCTTGCAGGAATCCGGACTTGAGGTGCTATGATTGTTGCCGTCGGATCATAGAAGTCCACAGTTGTTCTCCGCATGGTGGATGCTGCATCTTGTCAAGAGTTGTGAGAATCCGATCGATGCTCTACTCATATTTCTATTCCGTTTCCTCGACCCTGGCTTCCAGACGAGCCATTGGGTCTTGATTCTCAAGGTCCTGACGAATTCGAGGACCGAGATTAGCCATTGTAGCTAATCGGATGAAAGGAGGTTGAGAAGAGAGGTTGGGCGAAAATCGCCTTCGCCGCCTTAGGTTTGGCTCCCAAGGTCCCACAAGTTCAAGTCTTAATGACCTTCTTCCTTGCATACACCAACTCAAAGGGTTGGTGTAGTCAAGCAGAACAAGGCTAAGGACCCTTGTTAATCAGAGTGGTCCTTTAGATCAGATGACCAGATTTTTCGCTTAAGTTTGTGTTATTGAAAATTTGGCTAGAGACCAACAGTAAGGAATTCCCGCCTCTCAGGCTAACCCGGCCAGTCTGGTTATGAGGGGACTACGAGGAGGGTTCTTCCTTCAACTTTCGCCTCCGGTTCCGTTACCCTGCAGCTGCGGTCATTTGACACTGCCCCGCAGGCTTAGTCACCAAGTTTTGCAGGAGAGGTTGGAACTACGCAGTAGTTTCAAGCCAAATGCAGGTTATTTGATGTATTTTTGTGAATTCTTAACCTGTTTCTTCAATTTAGTAGATGGTGGGCAATTCACAAGGTGGCTTACCTCACCGACTAACTTTTGGGCTCGTCGGAGTCCAAGTTAGTCAATCTGGTCCTATTAGCTCAAGCACTTCTAAGTTCTTTTTCAAATTGTAGACCACAATTCCAAAGTATACTCTAAGGTGACATGGGATCCAAATGATTTGAAACTTGACAAGAAGATTCCTTTTGCAATAAGCTTTTCAGAGAGTATTTTTTGAAAATTTTTTCTATTTCTAACAATTAGTTATGAATTTTTAGCTAACCAGGGATCAAATCTAGGATTTAGATCCCATGTTGGTTTTTCTGTTGGAAACTATATCAAATATGCTCCAAAAATTTTGTAAAAATATGATATTGAAATTTAATTTGATTATATTTCACACCTCACAAATTTTGAGTCAATCTGATTTGTATGTTAGTCAGAATTAATTTTTAAAGTTCATAAAAGTGTTGTTTTCAAGCAATCTAATTAGTATGTACTCCATGAATTTTTTAAAATTCTATAGAAGGAATTTATTTTTGGAAAATGTGGGTTGGAAAGATAATTTGAACATCTAGTTCCAGTCCAAATTTTAGAATTTTTGGATTATTAGAAACACAACTATTGAATTTTAAAGATGACACTTTCTGGCTGAATTTCTAATAGGAATGTGTGCACCTGATTTTCGCAGTGCCCGCTTTTTCTCATTCGTTGCTTCGTATCATTGTTCCCACACACAAAAATGTTGTATTAGAGATAAAATCAAAAGTCACCTTGCCTCCCAGGCAACGGCACCAATTTGTTCGTGACGTAGATCGCGTAGAAGATGAATGCGTTGTACTATAGCACGAAATGTGTCTCGGGCAAATAATTAACGGAACTGGTGAGTCTCGGTCGATCACAGGGAGGCAGAAAGCACTTTTGATTTCATGCGTTTATTTCAAATATAAAGGCTAAGTAAAAGGAACAATCAATCACAATATTTATATCACAAGAAGAGATTAAACATAAATTGGATACATGTATTTGAATAAAACATAAAACAAACTATTGTTATAACATAACAAGGGCACCACGAGTGGTTCATGGTTGCCTTTTGGAGAGGTTGAGAAGAGCAGCAATGATCCACCGGGGTGGCCCAACGGACGCTTCAGACGGGGATGCAGAGCTAGATGCAGAGAAGATGAGAAGAAGAAGAAGAAAGGTTGAAGGAGGAGGAAGAAGAGAAGGAAGGGAATGCCTTCCAAGGGGGCCCTTTTGGGCTCTTTTTATATCTTTGGCAGGGGGTAAAAAGGACATTTGGCCCCCTTAATCTCGTGCAAAAAGCCTTCCAAATCCTTCTTTTTCCCTCGGTTCGCTCTGATGCTACCACGTGGTGCTCCGTGGAGTGTCAATCCTCCATCGCACGGCCGTAGATCGCCTGCACGCCCTTCGCGTTTTCACCTTCGTCGCTTGTCTCTTCTGAGCGCTTCAACCTCAGCCATCCGATCTATGCGCACTTCTCTTACCTTCCAAATCTTGCAAGACGCGTGCAATCGCGCGTCTGCCCGTGGTGCACTCTGATCGTGCCACGTGGTCGCGCCTCTGCCCTCCGATCGTGCAATTGTGCCTGCACGTGCCCGCACAGCCGATGCCGCTTCAATTTTGCACAGTGCACGGCTCGAACCCTCGTGTCTCTCTTATGTGCATGCACGTCTAGCCAACGCACTGCGCAAACCTTTTGTTATATATACTTGTTTGTTTCCATTTATCCTTATCCAATCTGGGCGGGCAATGTGTTGCACTCATGGCCGTTGGATGAAGATCCAACAGTCCACAGCGAGTGGTGCATCTTTTCTGGATGGGGCGGTGGGGATGGAGTCGCTGTGATGGTGCCACGTGGCGCCATCATAGCCGTTCATCTTCTTTTCCTTGTATCTGGTGATGTAGGCCTCCGATTGAATTGATTTATGCGCCATTGGGCTGCGAACATCGATTCGGATCCATCCGTGTGGTTAGATTTGTCATCTAAGGTCTAGATCTTCTTTAATTTGCCCCTTGGACTTGATCTTCTACGGATTCTCTAGGGTGCTACGGGAATCTGATTGATGCGATCTTGGAAGCGTTGGACTCCTGTCGAAGTTATGAATAGATCCATGCGGTTGGATTGGTCATTCGCAACCTCGAATTACCTGCAATGAGTTATCCCTCTCAAATAACACATTTTTATGCATAAAACACATATATCAACTACGATGCAGAATACGATGCATATGCATGCAGAATGTTCATGTTAAGCTAAGTTCTGGCTTAATTCAAGCGATTTAAGGCCTATGATTGCTGTGCAATCAGGGGATTTGTAGGCGGAGGATGACGAGGTCAAGGAGAAAGTGCTATCGTCGTCGTGGTGAGGAAGAATCAGTGAGGACGGCTGAGGGTTTGGGGTTGTGGTCGGGTGAGCGAGAAGTGTTCGATGATGGTTGGGTGAGGGCTTGGGGGAGCAGTTTGCTTTAGGGTGGGGTGCTTTTTGATTTTTTTTTTTAAATTTTTGGCTTAAGTGTTATTTAGCATGAGGGTTTGTCTTGACGACACTTAACTTATGTCGAAGGTTTAAAATCGCCGGCAATAGAAATAATTTAGGTATAACAGCAGTTCCAACATAACTGCCACTGAGGTGTTAGAATTACCATCAGTTTTGTAAAACCACCGGTAAGTATTTGTCGCCAAAAGCCTAATTTCTTGTAGTGCAGAAAACGTCTTCCAAGGATAATAGGGGCATTTTTGAGTGCATCAGGTACCTCTATGTCAAGGGCCAGAAAATCAATTGGAAATAGATAATTCTGGGCCTTGACAATAATATCCTCGACAATTCCCCATGGTTTAATTTTAGATTGGTCTGCCAATTGTAATTGAACCTCAATGGGTTTTAATTTACCAAATTGAAATTTCTTGAATAAGACCATGGGGATGAGATTTATAGAGGCACCTAAGTCGAGAAGGGCG
Organism: Thalassia testudinum; assembly: GCA_037157565.1. Classification (NCBI taxonomy): domain Eukaryota; kingdom Viridiplantae; phylum Streptophyta; class Magnoliopsida; order Alismatales; family Hydrocharitaceae; genus Thalassia; species Thalassia testudinum. Next base: position 138,024,307 of record JAZHRO010000036.1, on the reverse strand, counting down.
CGATCAAGGTCGTGTCACTGATGATAACTGAAATGAGTGGTGTGCCCGGGTCCTTTTTCTTGAGAGGCAGCTTGCTCTACACAATTGAGCTTACTGTCTTAGAAAGGATCACGCTTCCTAGATTCTTGGCCTGCCACTTTGGAGTACATATTTCTTTCAAAAATTTACTTGATGGCATCTAGAAAGGGGATGTGTATCTCAATTTGCCAAATAAGTCCATAAGATTTTGGTGAGAGGGCTCAGATTTCTTTTTCTTTGAGGGAGTGGAGTGTAGTGCTTGAGGGAAAGGAATGGGATTTGAATCTTGTGATTTTTGGGTGTCTTCTTCTTCTTCCTGAGTAGGGAGGTGAGAGTCAACTTGCATAGGGATGATGTGGGTGTCATTAGGTTGCTGTGAAGGGCCAGGATCAGTGGTGGTTTTCCCACTCCTCAATGTAACTGCATGTGCGGTTGGATTATTCCTTGGAGGAGGTTGGGGGGCATGTTGGTGTGTAAAACCTGATGGCTGCTGAGGTATAGAGTTAATGGGAGGCTGGTTATGGTGGTTTTGATTTTGATTTTCACCCTGATAATGGTTCCTTTGATTATTAGGGTTGGGCATTGGTTGGGAAAGTAAATGTCCTACAGGTCTTTGAGTCGGAGTAGCCCCAATCTGATTATGCAGATTTGTAACAATGCTGGTTACTTCTGACATTTTGCTTTGCATTCCCTGCAGCGTTTTCATAATCTGGGCATTGATGTCTTCTTGAGATGGCCCAGGTTGATAAAATGTTTGATTTGGCCCATACCCTCGAAACAGGTTTTGTTTTTGATAGGGAATCGAATTGGTCTAAGAGTGAGTCGGGTAATTCCTCCAATTTGAGTTGGAAGTATTTTTAAATTGCTCCTGAAAGGTGGAAATATTTTCAGTGGGACTGGGATTTGGATATGTGTTTGTCTCTGGTGAACCATAGAAAGCCTCTGAATATTGATTATACTTAGCAGGGGTAGTATTTAGATTATGCAAATTTTCTCTCTTTAGGATGTTACGTGGGGTTAGATGCGAAGCCTGTGGAACCTAGGTGGATATGGAAAGTCTTTCCTCCATTTTCTTTTGATTTAATTGCATCTGGTCGAGTTGGTGAGCCATCATTTGAAGATCATCCTGGGTAACGGGAATAGATTGAGTGCCTATCTCATGAGCACCAAATTGCAGGTTTGTAGTTCTGCCAAAGGTGTTCATGGATGTATGATTAAATGAGTTTCATTCATTTCCTTGAATAATTCATAGGCACTTTCTGCATTCTTATTTAAGAAGTTTCCACCACACGAGGCATCGACGAAACGTTGAAGTTGATCTTCTAATCCATGCTAGAAGATCTGCACGAGCTGCCATAAAGGAACCTCGTGGTGCGGGCAAGTTCTCAAAAGATCTTGGAACTGTTCTCAAGGATCATGTAGAGTCTCACCAGATTTTTGGTGAAAGATCGTTATAGATTTTCACAAGGAATTTGTACAACCTATGGGAAAGAATTTTTTTAGGAAAGTACTCCTCAGCTGAGGTCGTGTGGTAATGGGTCTGCCAATAGTTCTGAACCAATAAGCAACCTTATCCTTGAGGGATAATGGGAATAGCCACATAAGCCAAAGATCTCGCACATTGCGAGAACGGGTTGTTTGTGCGAGGAGAGTGAGCTCCTCAAGGTGCCTGAACGGGTCTTCCCTATGAGGGCCATGGAAATGCTTAATCAAGTTTAGAACGATCGATTTGATTTCGAAGTCCCCTTCTGGAATTACTACCCCAGGTCTGTCCTCATAATTGGAAGGATCATAAAATCCTTAAGGGGAACGACAGGCTGCTGACGGGGTGATGGGTTTTACCTTTGGTTGGCTAGGTTCGTTATAGTCCTAGTCAACTGTTGTTGATTAGCTTGTAGTTGAGCCAGCTGCTCAACCATCATGGGGAAGGGATTAGGTGGGCGGCATGGTGTTGTTGTTATGGCATCTCATGAATAGGTAGCTCCAGGCTGGGCAAGTTAGGGATGGGTAAGTCAAAGATTGAGGGGTTAGCTTGTGGGTTTTGGGTGGAAGAGTCAAAGGTGAGATTAGAAGCAAGGTTCGACGGGTTTTTGGTTGAGAGGTAGAAGCGGTAGTGGACCTATTTTGCATGTTTTCCATTTTTGATGAATGTAAGGAAGATGATCTTTTTGTGTGGGGGGCAGAATCAAGTGATCCCTCCAAGTGTGGAGTTTGGGACCACTACCCATGCATACAATGGAAGAAACGGGGAGGAGAGGAGGAAGAGATGAGAAGAAGTGTGTAATCAAAACAACAAAATTCTAAGCCTAATCTTAAGGTTGACTCCCTAAAACCTAAGACTTGGGAACCGGAAAAGTAAGAAACCACTAATTGGTTCCCCTTCCTAAAATCAACTTGGCTAGACTAGAGAGGTGGCTTGGGCCCAAGCATGACCTGGGAAAATCACCAGGGGCTTGTGTAAACCTATATCAGTTGTTTGACTTCCCTCTTAGTCTAACACCACGTTTAATTAAGGGGATTGGGATAATTAAAGGTAACTTAAATTTCAGATATCAAGCCTAAGTTGAAATGAAGTCCTTAGTGATCAAATGACAACCAATTTTAATTTAGGCTTAGGAACTTAGGTACACAAGCAATGTGATGTGCCTTAATTGGGATAATGCCTGATTATTTCTTTTTTTGGTGTGTGTGCGAATTGGGCGAGAAGTGGTGCCCAAGCCAAATCAAAATAGGTTTTGCAAATAAGGATTTGTTTTTTGGTAAAGGATTTTAGGGTTTGATTAAGGTGATGTGGATTTTAAGATCCTCTTTTTAAATGTTCAAACATGTTTGAAGGTGATCACACAATAAGACAATCAAGTTGTAAGTTGGTGAGTATCAATTCCTTTGATTGTATGTGTGACTAAGAGAGAATAAAATCAAAACCCTAAATTGAAAATCTTAGTTTTGTAACTCCTAAATGAATTTTTTTTATGAAATCTTTAAAAGTGGTGATCCAAATAAGAAAACAACACCACTACTTGATGTAAAATCAAACAATGAATCCAAAAATAATTTTTTTGAGATTTTATGAAATTGTTTGATATTTTTCTAGAATTTTTCTTCTTACTAGTGTCAAGAGTCAGAAATGATAGATTCAAGGAATTGATTATGCAGAAACCTCAAATGACCTTAAAAGTTTTTGAGAGTTTTATATGCTTCTCAAGGTTTCTAGAAATATAAAGTTTGTCCAAATCTGATGACTATAAAAATTAATAAAATTCATGGGTAGTAAGAAAATAGTAAAGAAATAAGGGATCTCACCCCTATTCAGTTTGTGAATTTTTTAATTTTTTCTATTTGGCTGAATTGCTTGATAATTGGACTCAGGTTCTTGACTCAGAGGGTCTTCTTTGAGTGAAATTTGGTTATTTTAGGAAGCTCCTAAGTGTCCAAACTTGATTTTTGAAAATCAAGATAGAAGTCTGGATTTTGAAAAATCAGACACTAATAAGACTAAGGTGGTGGAAAAATGAATCAAACAAGCAATAAAGTGATTTTTAGGATTCCACCACCCTCAATTTTTTTGTTTTTGATTTTTTTGGTAATTTAAATATTTTTTTAGGAGATTTTTGTGATAATGAAAGAGATGGCTGGGGGTATTAACATGAAGTACACGAGAAGATAAGGTCACTTGAAGTTTTCCGCTCCAAGTGAATCTGAATCCTGCTCAATTTTTGATTTGCACAATGAATCAAAACAAACAAAATTTTGTGATGACTTAATAAAGCAAGAGAGAGATTAAATGTGTGACTAAGCAGTGCCTCTCTGGCAACTGTGCCAAAAAGTGATGCGGATTTTACATAGTTTTGTAAATGCAGGTTTTTATCGTTGAGACGTGTAAAACTAATCAACTCTTAAATTTATAAACCTAGATTTGGTGAGTATCTAGGGTTGTCCAAGTAGGCCAAATTATTAGTCAACAAGATGATTCTCTCTCTTGCCTCTCAAATCAACACATATTTTTGTGATTTTGGTTTTATAGTTTTTATGGGGTTTTCAAAATAGTCAGGCAATAGAATGCGAGTATGATAATTACGCTAAAGACTACGCCTATCACTAAACCTAAGTGATAAGAAGAAAACCTTTTCTTCTAAGCTCACCCTAGGCAAGTGCACCTAAGGTAATTAGAAGAAAAAAGTGTGGTATCCACTACAACTACAAGAACAAGAAGAACACACTAACTAGAACATGAAAATTGGAAGGCAAAATAAAACTTGTATTACTGGCAACTAGAATAAATGTAGCGGAATGCTTGTTACATAAAAACAAACAAACACACACTAGCTAATACAAGATATAAAAATAAAGAAGGGATCCTCTGGTTGAAGTCTTGGATAGCATTGCTCCAAGTACAGTTGCTCCCGCACTTAAAAGGTTTCTCCTTGACTTCTTCTTGAAGTAATTCTCCTCGAAGCTGTCCTCCAAGGTGGGTGTCAACCACCTTGCTCTTCCTCTTGCCTGGTCGCCCCTTTTATGTGAAGAACTCCTCCTCCTTGGCATGGCACAAGTGAGAGGAAGAGAGAGGAAGAAGGCACCAAGGGGGTGGGTAGGTTGCCCCCTTGATATTCTTCTCTTCTTCTCTTTGGTCGTAGGTTTTAGGTTGCTATGGTGGAATAAAACTAAGGGAGAAGATGATGTTAATGAGATAGTTAGGAGGGTATATATAGAAGTGGAGAGGGGGTGGGTGGTGTGGCCTTGAATGGAGGGTTAGGATTGGCTTTTGTTGGGTGGTTGTAGGATGGATGGATAGGATAGGTTGGTGCCATGTATAGGGTTGCATAGGTGGGTAGTTATGGGGGTTAAGGTGCCCCTTGGTGGCCATCTACCATGGAGAGACACCATGGTTTTGGCGCTACCATGGGAGGGTTCTAGAAGGCGGGTTAGGTGTAGGGTTGGGATGGATTTAGGGGGTAGGTGTAGGGTTGAATCTTGAGGGCTTTTGGAGGGAAATTTGTTGGCGCCAAAAGGGGTAGTTGTAGGGCTTGTTGGTGCCAACAATATGGTGCCCTTTGGAGGTGGTGGTGGTGTAAAGGCTTGTGATTGACATGGCGCCAAAGATGAGGTGAAAGTAGGGGTAGCTTAGGTGGAGCTCAGGTAGGCTCATTTGATGGAGCTAGGTAGGTGGGTTTTAGAGTTAGGTTATGGGACACAAGACCGAACCAACTTGACTAATCCTAAGACCTAGTCGTCCAACGAGAAAGTAACCAAAAAGCAGGAAAATAAACCACATTCACTATGTTAAGCAACTAACAATAATAAAAGTATAACAGTAAAGAAGTAAAACTACTACAGTACACACCACCATAACAGTAGAAAAGCAAACGGGTACAGGAATATAAAGTACAAAATATAAGAGTACAGGGGTGCAAGAAACAACTCACTACAACAGGAAAGGAGTTCAATAAGAAACTACAACTACTGGGCTCTACTGGGCCCAGCACCTTCTGCAGTCGTAGGCTCTGGCTGCTCAACACCTAGACCTGAAAAGGGGTTATGAGTACAAAACGTCAGCGAACGCTGAGTAGAGTGGCAACCAACTAACTAAAGCAGTAAAGTTGGATAGGTAGTTGTTGTTTTTCAATTTCTTTCTTTCTTTAACTAATTATTCTTTCTTTCACCACTTGGTTTATTTATCAGGTCTCTTTCTTGATCTCGAATGTTCCTCGTGGGAACGATCTTGATTGTAGTCTTTTCCGAAGAGTAGAAGTCGCACGTGGTGCTCTCCTGGCCAGGAGAGTCCCCCGTGGTGGTCCTACACCCAGTCAACCACCCCAAGGTCACGGACAGACGTAATGGTGACTACGGCACGCACGATAAGCGCATGGGTAGCTACCCTGCACTGGCACGCGGTCAGTCGTTTCCGTTAGCGGGTGCGCCCAAAGCACAGCACGGAACTGGTATCGAGCATAGCCCTCTCAGTAACAGTGGTCTAGCCCCTAAGAACCAAACAGGGGTCTCGCCCCTCCACAGTCTGCGCAGCCTCGCCTGACTAACCTGGTTTGCCCAGTGGGCCTAACAAGTCGGTGTAGGGTGGCTAGCTGAACCCAGGGCCCCGTGGGGTGGCTAGCTCTCTCCCTACACTAGTAGCTCTCCCCGGTATAGTGTACACGAGGGCCAAGAAGTCGGTACAGAGTTGCCAATCCTAACCCTGGGTCCCAACCCAAGGGCGGCTAGCTCCGCTTTGCACTAAACAGGGGGACAGTCGCTCTCCTTGGTACTCCGTACTCAAGGGCCAGCTCACTTCCCCACTCACATTTCCAGTTCCATTCCATTTATTTCCAGGAGCTCTACTCTTAATTCCCCGTAGGGTTCATGCTCATATTCCTTAGGCCATTCCATATTAGGTTTCATCATTTCTATTTTCATTCTTAGGTTATACACATGCAACTGGTAATTCTATCATTCACATTTCTATATTCAGGTTATTCATAGGTAGTTCATGTTTCCAACATTCACCTTTCTATTTCCAAATTATATACATGCAGCTCATATTATGTGTGCGACAAGAAAATTACATTCAACAATTAACTAGCACAAGTACTATATATTTCGCAGGAAACTATTATTCATTTACAGGCAATTGTTATCATTCTATCTACTCATTTAAGACTGCAATCCATTCATTCAATACAGACATTCTAGGATTTCTAGTCCTAGGATTCATGCCATATCCTAGGTTCTAATCATTCATTCCACACATGCATTAAGGTTTTAAATACATTAAGGGGAAGCCACTCTACCAGCAACCTAGGAGTAGTAGGGGCTTGAACAGCAGGCTCACGTGACTCAGTAAGCCCCGAACCTGCAACGGAAACCAGTCCTATCACAAGGATCATTCATAAGAGAATACTCAGAATAATATATAAAGTCTTCTAACAAGTAGAGGAAATCATATGGGAAACATCGGTATCTTAATTGTGGAAATCGAACCTTAAACGGACCCTAAACGGGACAAAAACAGTGTTTCTGACTCAAATCAGACGTCTAGAACAACTTCCAGACGTCTTAAAAGTGTCCAGTGCCATAACTCAAGTCCTACGCCACTCCTCAGACATCCAGGAACTCCTCTGGACCATCTGGACCCAGTTCTAGACGTCCGACCACCTCTCCGAATGTCTGGAAGCGCCTCCCATCATCTGGTGCCCTGCCTAGACGTCTGAAGTGCGTGGGAGGGCGTGTCCCGCACCTTCCCGAAGAACTCCTGAGCGAAATCTACCAAATCCCCTCAAAAATGCATGCAACAGTGCCTTGGCGTAGGGGCCTGCATGGCCATATTCGTAAAAAAGACGTACCTTCGCGAAGTTTACTCTTCAGTCGTCTGGAACCTCTTCCAGACGTTGGCTACGTCGTCTGGATGTCACTCCAGACATCTGATTCTGGGAAAATCCCAGAATCAGAACCTGCTTTCGCCCTCTCACGCCGCGCGTGGTCGCGCCGTGCCCTCTCGCTTGCTGCTCCGGCTGCAGTAGTGTCAGGGAGGACCTTGCCGACGCACTCCTCCGCCTTGCACACTCACCGCTTCGGCCGTGAGCTCACTGGTGAGCTCCCACGCAAGCTCGCAAGCTAAACTCCTCTCCCTCTCATGCTGCTCCTCTTGTCCTTCTCGCGCCACTCCTGCACTCTCACCGCTCTACTGCTCTCGCTGGAGGGAAGGAGGAAGGTGGCTGGGAAGTGGGGTGGAATGGGGGAGAGGAGGGGGCTTTAAATAAGGGTGTAGGTTTAGGGTTTTGTCGGGGGCGGAAGGAGAGAGAAGAAGAAGAAAAATGAGGGGAGTGTACTGTCTGTGCACAGCACGCGCGCAAATGCGAGCTCGTACTCAAAATTTTCTATTTCCAGATATCTGGGAAGGTGTTTAGACGTCTGACCCACAGTCCAGACGTTTTAAAAGGCTCAAACAACGTGGGTCTTAACATCATAACAAACTCAAAGAAAGTTTCGTCCCCGAAACTTGAGCTAGCTAGGGTGCGGAACGAGAACAACATACGCATAAGAAACTCAAAGAGGATCGAAGTCGGTCCAAAAAGACATACCCGCAAAGAGCTCCGGGTACCACTCTCGCATCGCCGCCTCAGGCTCCCAGGTAGCCTCCTCGTACCTCTAGCTCCTCCACAAGACCTTCACCAGGGGTACTTGCTTCCGTCTCAAACTCCGGACGGCTCTGTCTAGTATCTGCATTGGTCGCTCGGGGTTGGTCAGGTCGTCACCCACCTCGACACTCTCGTGGCTCAGAACGTGACTGGGATCGGCGACGTACTTCCTGAGGTTAGACACGTGGAACACGTTGTGCACACCAGAAAGCTGGGGAGGAAGGGCAAGACTATAAGCAACGGGTCCTGGAAGGGTCCCACAAACCTCGGCATGAGCTTCCCTTTCACCCCAAAACGCTGCGGGCCCTTCATGGGCGAAGCGCGAAGGAAGATGTGATCCCCAACCTCAAACTCACCTCTCTGCGCTTCCGATCGGCATAGCTCTTCTGTTTGCTCCTGACAGTGCGGAGCCATCTGTGAATCTACTCAACCACCTCCTAACTCTGCCAGATTAGCTTGGGACCAACCTCCCACTTGGTCCACACCTCAACCCAACTCAAGGGTGCAGTACACCTCCGTCCATACAAAGCCTCGTAGGGTGCCATGCTGATACTCGAATGATAGCTGTTATTATATGCAAACTCTGCCAGGGACAAGTGCTCCTCCCAAGAGCCCCTCCAGTCCAGTACACAGGCACGCAAAAGGTCCTCGAGCGTTTGTATCGTGTGCTCTAATAGTCCATCCATCTGGGGGTGGTATGCCATGCTAAACCTTAACCGTGTCCCCAAAGCCTGCTGAAACTCAGCCCAAAAATGAGACGTAAAACGGGTATCCTGGTCGGATACAATCTCCCACGGAACTCCGTGCAGACGTACCACGTCACGGATATACCTCTCTGCCAACTGTGCTAGTCCCAGGGTGACTCGGATCGGCAAGAAACATGCCGTCTTCGTCAATCTGTCTACAATCACCTAGACTACGTCGTGTCCTCACTGGGTAACGGGCATTCCCACCACCAAGTCCATGGTGATACTCTCCTACTTCCGCTCTAGCACTGGAAGTGGCTGCAATGGCCCTGCAGGCCTCTAATGCTCAGCCTTCACCTGCTGGCACACCAAACACTATTGTATGAGCTCACCTACGTCCCGCTTCATTCCCCTCCACCAAAAGTCACGTCTCAGATCATGATACACCTTTGTGTTCCCAGGATGTATGGTGAACCTGGAACCGTGTTCCTCAATCAGGAGTTCTCTCAATAGCTCCTCGTCCCAAGGAATGCACAAACGTCCCCTGATGCGTAGCACCTGGTCGGTAAAGGAGAAGTCTCCAGGGTCCCCTGACAGTACTCTGTCACGCAATGACTGCAGGTACGGGTCTGCTATCTGTCCTATGATGATGCGGTCTATCAACTCTGGCCTCGTCTGTCGTGTCACAGTCACTACCCCACAGTGCCTCAGTAACTCTAGCGGTCGCCAACTGCCCATCTCCTCCATGAGTCTCCAACTCTGTACCTGTAAACTGGCCAAGTGGGCAGGCGCCTTCCGGCTCAAGGCGTCAGCCACCACGTTGGTCTTCCCCGGATGGTAGGAAATGCTGCAGTCATAGTCCTTCAGGATCTCTAACCAATGTCTCTGTCTCATGTTAAGATCCTTCTGATCAAACAAGTATCTGAAGCTCTTATGATTCGTGAATATCTCAAAGGTCTCACCATATAGGTAGTGTCTCCAAGTCTTCAGCGCGAAGACGACAGCTGCCAGCTCTAGGTCGTGGGTAGGGTAGCTATGCTCATGGGGCATCAGTTGCCGGGAAGCGTAAGCGACAATGTGACCCTGCTGCATGAGCACACCCCCTAAACCTTGTGTTGTCACGCTTTTGTGCGGGTTTAAAGTATATCACGTTGTAGTATAGCCGACAAAGCGTTCAAACAAATAGAGAATTTTATTACTCGAAAATCGGAGTATCCGAGGTCGAACACAGGGAGCAAATGGAATTTACTACTAATCAAAATGAAATTGAACACTCTAATTTACTCAAAATGTTAATTCAAATATGAATGTATGCCATTAAAAGTAATTATGACAAAAAAGTATGAAATTGGACGTCTGATCTGGTGATCAGACGTCTTAAAAGTATTTTCCCCTTTTTCTTCTTCTGATCTTCTCTCTCTTCTTTGCTTGCGAAGGCTTCCTCTTCCTGCCTTTGTATCTTTTCTCTTGTTTCTTCTCCTGCCTTGCCTTCCTTCTTTCTCCTTCTTCTGATCTTTGCTGTCTTCACTTGACCTTTCTTTCGTTCTCTGGCTTGCTCCTGCCTTGCTCTTCCTTCTTCTCCTGCGAAGGCTTCTTTCCTCTTCTTCTGATCTGCCTTGGTCTCTCCTTCGCTCAGTTTCTTCTTCTTCTTCTTCTCTTCTCCTTGCGGCTAAGTCTCTCCACGCTCAGTCTGCCTGCACAGGAGCAAAACCTACCCATTTCCCTCTACCCGCGCGTCTCTCTCTCTTAACAGTTCACTCAGGGATGCTCTCCCAGAGCCACACGGATATTCGGGTCGGATCGTACCCGGGACCAGGCGCACCTGCAGGTGGTGTGATGCGCGAGGAGTGCTCAAGGATTGGGTTGGTCGGATCCCGCCAGATCCGCGTGGTCAAGCCGCGGACGAGGCGTGCGTGAGGGGGCAAGTGAGGGACCTCACCCCTGTGCTTACGGAGGCGTTAAGGTGATATCACAAATTCAATTTATGTCGCAGCGGCCCCTCGTCTCTCCACGATGTGGGACTAAAGATTCTGCCCTGATTTCGCGCGCGCCCGCAGACTCGCGTGCCATCCCCACAGCTGCTGGCTCTGCTTGCGCTCCTTGCTGGACCAGGGCATTTCGCGACACTCGCACGACTACGCAGCACCTGCAGCCTGGGATCCCTGGCGCCTGGAGCTGCTACGGAGCTTCTTCAAATGTCATCCATGGAGGTAGGAGCATCAACACTGTCAGACACAAAACGAGCCTCTCGGCCCAATCAGACCAGCTAGAGTCCTTCGGCGTAGCACGGCGAAGGCGGTGGACGGTGCTGCAGGCCGCAGGTCGGCCTAGGTGTGTGTGCCTAGGTCAACCTGTGGCCGGAGTTGTGGGGTTGGTCAGGGGGTTATTGTGGATGTCTGGAGTGGCAGTGGAGGGGTGGAATGAGTTCCTGGTGGTGAGGCGGAGCTCACGAGATGGGTGGCGAGCCATGTGGAGGGGCAGAGTGGTGTGGGCGGCTCGCCGGAGGTTGGTCGGAGGCGAGGAAGATGGAGGTGTTCAGGCACTGTCGGGGGGTAAGTAGATAAAATAGCAAGGGAAAAAGAGAGAGGGGAATGTGGAGAAGGTATTTGGCCTAACTACGGGGATGAAGGGGGACGGAGAGGCGAACAGCAGTACCTGCTGTCGCCGGAGAAGATGCTGCCCAGTGGGGGAGAACGGCGGCGACGACGAGGCTGAGGCGGCGTGCGCGGGTGCTGCGCGACGCGGAGGAGAGTCAGGAAGATAACTCTGCCACTGGTTTTGTGGCAGAGTGAAGAGGGAGGGGAGGGGGGCTCGTCGGAGCTTGCTGGGAATTTTGGCCGGGCAGGAGGAGATGAATTGGAGGTGGAAACTCGGCCAAATCAAGCTGAAGATGAGCGGCCGGAGGTGTGGGTTCTTATATAGGTACTGGGCCAGTCGTTCAAGGCGTGGAAGGCACGCCATCGTCTGAGGTCGGTCGCCGGAGATGGAAAGAGTTTAGATACCCAAATCCCTCGTGCGTTCGCACGAGAGATTGGGTTCACACCAGGGATCAAAATTGGCCTCAGATGGAAGGGAATTCCTCAGAGAATCTCCCTTCCATTTCTGGGAGGGGATCTCTGAGGAATCAGAGAGGATTCCCTCTTAAATCCTCGCCGGAGCAAGATTCTGCCCTAATAATGGTGGCAAGACCTGATTGCAAAGGTGGTGAGGAAGTTAGGGGGCGTACTGTTATTCTTTTCAAAAGATAGGGACCAAATTGTGGTTTGGGTGTACTAAATTGCAAAGTAGGTCAAGATGACCTCTCCTTAGGTCCAAATTTTGGTACAAACCTAATTTTGACCTAAAAAATCCAATGGTGAAGTTGGATTTTAGGTTTGACCTTGTTTGACTAGATATTTTACGTAAAAATCTAAATTAGGTTAATTGATGAACTAGGACCCTAATCTAGGTCAAACTGGGTTCCAAAGGCCAACTTAAGTGTTATAAAACCTAGGGGATATTTTTTCATGATTTTTAGATGGTTTAATTGATTTTTATCCTGACCGAAACCTTGTTGAATTAAGCGGGTCTGTTTTAGGGTTACCACGTGTCATTTACTTCCTAAATTGCACATGAACCCATTTCTGATTGACTCAACCCACTTTTTATCTCATTTAGACCTTTTGACCTGTGTTTTTCCTCTGAGAAATCCCGTTTATGTACTGCAATGGTAAAATTGCAGTTTTAACCTTTAATTCATGTTTTCTTCTCAGTGCACTTATTCTTTCAGTTAAGCCTTCTTCTAGGTTATGTAGGAGCTTTTATCTTCTTTATTGGGTCAAAATGGGCTAGTTATGGCTCATGATGAGGCTCTCATCATACCCCCATGCCTAGCTTTTGCTAGTCCCTTAGCAAAATTTCAAGGTTTTAACTTCCGTTCTAGACCCTGAATGTCTGTCAACAATTATGATAACTGCTTCTCCTTTTATTTTGTGATTAGGTAGGAATGCTGATAATAGGCCTAGAGGTACTCAAGTACCAACCAAAATCCGGACCTGTTCCGCTTTATCCTCAGTCCTCCGCAAAGGTTTCTCCTGTCCACAAAAATTAACCTAGGGTTTGTTAGACTCTGTGGTTAAAGCACCCGTGCTTGAGATATTTTTAGCCTAAGTTCAGTTTGCAGTGCATTTTTTTGTAAGAGAGAGATAGAAGATTTATTTGTTTGGAGAGTTTTTCTCTCTCTTTTCTTTTTATTTCAAGCTTCGGATTAGCTTCTCAACACGGTCTGTATCGGATTCCTCGTCCCCATCATCAATCCTCAAGGGTCCCTGGCTTTCGAGATTTCAAGATAATCCCGCCCATGGCGTTCCGTGGTCGAATTCAGCCCCTAGCGATCGACATTTCGTGATAATGTCCCCCATGGTATCTGAACCAGCAGAGTGCTTACATGCCCCCAGTAGGATATTTAAATATCCTAGGAGACAAGCACCGAGGAGATGATATGTTGTTACGCATCTTCGAGGGGAATTTCCCACCTCTCCGCGCTGGGAACTCGTCCAAATCAACTTGTGTTGATAGGCTGCTCCTAATCTAGGTGACTTTTGTAGAACATTAAACGCTCTTGTGTGATTTGGATGTTTTATGCGCACTGAACCAGACTGTGTGTGAATTTGGGTGCTTATGTTACCGAATCCCGCAAACCGGAGGTCAGTTAACTAGGTCGAATACTTCCTAAGCCTTAGACCTAATACTCAAGCTTCGCATTTTCCTCAACCTCTTGAGGATTATCCAGATTTTAACAGATACGTGAATTTTTAAGCTAAAGGTACTAGCCCAAAAGGCCTAAGACCGGCGTTCCTGCTAATCTCTTGTTATATCTCTGTAGCACTTTTCTTTTCTTTTTTTTGATTCGGTCTAGAACTTTAGTTAACCCCTTAATCTTTTACTAATGACTATTTCTTTTCATTTTCCTTTTGTGCTCCTTTCTTCATTTTTGCTCTTTTTCTCCTCCTTATGCTTAAGTGGCTCACAAAATTTCCTCCCTCCCCCCATTTTTTGTTCTTTTTCTTAATTTTTTTCATTTTTTTTTGTGTTTTTGACATATGCAAATTTTTTGTGTGTGAGACTCCAGATTTTTTTTCCTGGTTCTGTATGTATGCACTTTATCACCCCCCCATGCCTAAGTTTTGCAATGTCATTGTAAACAGAGGGTGTGAATTAGTGTTGAGGTCAGGGAATGGGTCGAAAATGACTGATGCAGATGATTTTAAGCTCTGATACGTGTACCAGAGGTGGGATCATCTGTCTAAGGCTGGTCTCAAGGTGCAATAGACGTGGAGTCCAGATGGATAATCAGACAGGTCTCTGTGTTTGGGATGACGGGTTGCCTCCCGTTAAGCGCTAAATTTAATGCCTTCAGCCGAGCGGAAAATGGGGTGGAGAGGGAGTGGTCAAATCAATGGAGTTTTGGAAAACAAACACCTTGATTAAGAGCCTGGTTGGTCCAACCAGGTGCTTGTTGAGATCAGTGGGCTGATGATGCAGCCCGAACCCAATAAGTCTGGTGGGTTGATAGATGTAGATCAGCAGATGCGGAACCCACCATATGCAGTGACGTTCTGATGGATATGGAAGTGAAAACTCGGGTTCAGGCTGAGTCGAATCAGCCTGGTCAAAGTAGGGTTCCGAAAAATTATCCATGTAAGGTGTGGAATCCTTACAGAGGTGATCAAAGGATGGAGGCTCCTGATTTGTGGTCTGATCAGTACCCGATACCCGGTCTAGATATGGAGTTGAATCATCTGCAAACGGCTCAGTGAGAGGTGAATCGGAATAGAAATTGAGTCCGGTTGCGGGTCGGGGTGGGGAACAGGTTTTGATTGGTTCTGTATATGTGGAGCAGGTGGTTTCAAAGAAGATTGACATGTTATAATCAGGAGGTAGATTTTCTTCGATGTTATGGTCAGATTCGAGATCGTCGGAGAGTTTGCGAAAATCAAAGTTTGAATGAGATTCTAGATCATGAGTTCCACCATAGAATAAATCATATGTTGTATATTCAGCAGCCTGACTGGGATCTAGCCTAAATGTTAATTCTGAGCTTAAAAGGGTATCCTTATCTGGTAGAGGCTCAGATTCTAAGCTAGTAGGGCAGACCCAATTGAAACCCTGCTCGTCCAACTCCTCGATTTCTGTGTCGTAGATTGGCATGACTTCCGCAAAATCGATTCGTTCCTCTGAGGAGGTTGACGAGGGATATTCATCAAATCGAGGCCCAAAATCATATTCTTCATTAAGAGATTGATTTTCTTCATCTGGGGCCTTGAAATCTTCAAAATATGTTTCAGATCTAGGTTCTAGGCTTAGGATGTGGGTTGAATTACTAGAATTTAGGTTTGAATAACCTTCGAGGGTCACCTTATCAGAATAAGGGACTGAATTTATACCCTCGAGAGGTTCAGTTCTACTCTCATACTTGCAGGAGTCTTGGGATTCTAAAATGGGCTCATCATGGTCTTTTCCTGCATTTGGAGCTTCCCAACCTTCTTCAATATCAGGTGCATTATACTCCATCTGGGTTGGGAATCCACAACCATTTTGTGCCTCAAACCCGAGGTCAGATTTATCCTCGATGTTGTTCCAAGATAGCTCATCCTCTGTTGGTGGTATGTACGGGTATTTCTGCTCAATCACTTGTTTTATTAATCTCATTATCTCTTCCCGTTTTTCAAGACTATCTTGGTGTTGCTTCCAAAGTCGAGGATTTGTCATACATTGAAGGTATTCACTATTGTGCAATTTTTCTATCTTAATGTATGCAGTAATGAGCAAGTCACGGGTTGATCCTTTGTTGGCTTCTGCTAATAGTACTTGGGCACAAGTTATGACAAAGGTTGTGGTTGTTGGGACATCAACTTGAATGTTTCCTACTGTTGTTGAGGTTTCTTCATTTTCATAAAATCTCATGGCATCCTCAATCATTTTATCTCTCATGGATCTCCGGTATTCAGGTTTCTTGAATGGTAGTCCTAGGTGGTTCGGCTGCATACTTGGATCAGGTGGTGGAATCAAGATCAGAGTTTGACTCAAGATGTGTTATGAAGCGATCAGATCTGAATAACGAGTCCCACTGAAAATGAGTGTGTGTGCTCTAAAGAGAAAAGATGCAGGACTGGAGATGTTCTTGACCCAATCAAGACACCCAAAAGATGTTTGGATGACTATGGAGGTTCGGGGCGGATGGACCCCTGGATCCGAAGATCATCCACCTGAGAATTACCTGGGCAGCCAGAGAGGGAGAGTCCCGCAAGGACCCCCTACACGGTAGAGCGTCCCTACGGGTTACAGGGTTTCCCCCACCCGACCTCTCTTGTCACTGAGATTCCAGGTAGACCAGAATGGGGACCTTGACCTCTTAAGTCTATCACTTTTTATTTCAAAGGTGCTTTTAGGGTTCTCACTTGAACTTTAGATGTTTTTGGTATTGTGACCTAATTTAGAGGTTGGTTGACCCAAGGGGTCAACTTCACCTGACCTGTCCTATAGATGGTAGAATGATTCTAAGCTCGGAGCCTAGAGATCACCCTGATTTGACTCCCAGGTTATTAGGTCCAAAAATTTTAAGATTCAAGTGATTTTAGAGCTCAATTTTAGGGTTTGTCTTATTTAGCTTTCTTCAATCAAGGGCTTGGGTAGCACACTGATGCGGGAGGGTTTATTTCCTTTTACACAGGCATGTGTGACTAGCGCTTCAAGATCCTAATGTGGAAACCCTAATTTGGTTCTATTTCCAGTCCTCTTTTTCTTTTTCAAAAGTTCTCTTTGGACTTATAAACCAGAAGTGTGTGGTCCGTCGAGATTAAACGTTATTTCAATTAGGCACAAGAATTTGTGGGATGGAAAAAAAAATCACTTCAACTTCAAGAATATTTGCAGAAATTTTCGCAAAATCAGGAAATGTTTTGCCTTAGAGATGGTGATTACTATATAAAGAAGGCAATTGATTCCTAAATTGATTTTCTTCCTTTTGTCTTTCAAAGATTAGGGGATGATTAAGGAAGAAAAGAAATTACCTGCCCTGGAGTGGTTGACTTGCGGGAGAGATTTTCTCATGAAGTACCTGCAAGATCACATCAAAGCAAAGTAGGGCAAGTTAGTGTTTAATATGATAAAAAGAATGTAGAGACTAGTGGTAAATTGCGCATTGCTCCCCGGCAACGGCGCCAAAATGTTGTCATGCTTTTGTGCGGGTTTAAAGTATATCACGTTGTAGTATAGCCGACAAAGAGTTCAAACAAATAGAGAATTTTATTACTCGAAAATCGAAGTATCCGAGGTCGAACACAGGGAGCAAATGGAATTTACTACTAATCAAAATGAAATTGAACACTCTAATTTACTCAAAATGTTAATTCAAATATGAATGTATGCCATTAAAAGTAATTATGACAAAAAAGTATGAAATTGGACGTCTGATCTGGTGATCAGACGTCTTAAAAGTATTTTCCCCTTTTTCTTCTTCTGATCTTCTCTCTCTTCTTTGCTTGCGAAGGCTTCTTCTTCCTGCCTTTGTATCTTTTCTCTTGTTTCTTCTCCTGCCTTGCCTTCTTTCTCCTTCTTCTGATCTTTGCTGTCTTCACTTGACCTTTCTTTCGTTCTCTGGCTTGCTCCTGCCTTGCTCTTCCTTCTTCTCCTGCGAAGGCTTCTTTCCTCTTCTTCTGATCTGCCTTGGTCTCTCCTTCGCTCAGTTTCTTCTTCTTCTTCTTCTCTTCTCCTTGCGGCTAAGTCTCTCCACGCTCAGTCTGCCTGCACAGGAGCAAAACCTACCCATTTCCCTCTACCCGCGCGTCTCTCTCTCTTAACAGTTCACTCAGGGATGCTCTCCCAGAGCCACACGGATATTCGGGTCGGATCGTACCCGGGACCAGGCGCACCTGCAGGTGGTGTGATGCGCGAGGAGTGCTCAAGGATTGGGTTGGTCGGATCCCGCCAGATCCGCGTGGTCAAGCCGCGGACGAGGCGTGCGTGAGGGGGCAAGTGAGGGACCTCACCCCTGTGCTTACGGAGGCGTTAAGGTGATATCACAAATTCAATTTATGTCGCAGCGGCCCCTCGTCTCTCCACGATGTGGGACTAAAGATTCTGCCCTGATTTCGCGCGCGCCCGCAGACTCGCGTGCCATCCCCACAGCTGCTGGCTCTGCTTGCGCTCCTTGCTGGACCAGGGCATTTCGCGACACTCGCACGACTACGCAGCACCTGCAGCCTGGGATCCCTGGCGCCTGGAGCTGCTACGGAGCTTCTTCAAATGTCATCCATGGAGGTAGGAGCATCAACACTGTCAGACACAAAACGAGCCTCTCGGCCCAATCAGACCAGCTAGAGTCCTTCGGCGTAGCACGGCGAAGGCGGTGGACGGTGCTGCAGGCCGCAGGTCGGCCTAGGTGTGTGTGCCTAGGTCAACCTGTGGCCGGAGTTGTGGGGTTGGTCAGGGGGTTATTGTGGATGTCTGGAGTGGCAGTGGAGGGGTGGAATGAGTTCCTGGTGGTGAGGCGGAGCTCACGAGATGGGTGGCGAGCCATGTGGAGGGGCAGAGTGGTGTGGGCGGCTCGCCGGAGGTTGGTCGGAGGCGAGGAAGATGGAGGTGTTCAGGCACTGTCGGGGGGTAAGTAGATAAAATAGAAAGGGAAAAAGAGAGAGGGGAATGTGGAGAAGGTATTTGGCCTAACTACGGGGATGAAGGGGGACGGAGAGGCGAACAGCAGTACCTGCTGTCGCCGGAGAAGATGCTGCCTAGTGGGGGAGAACGGCGGCGACGACGAGGCTGAGGCGGCGTGCGCGGGTGCTGCGCGACGCGGAGGAGAGTCAGGAAGATAACTCTGCCACTGGTTTTGTGGCAGAGTGAAGAGGGAGGGGAGGGGGGCTCGTCGGAGCTTGCTGGGAATTTTGGCCGGGCAGGAGGAGATGAATTGGAGGTGGAAACTCGGCCAAATCAAGCTGAAGATGAGCGGCCGGAGGTGTGGGTTCTTATATAGGTACTGGGCCAGTCGTTCAAGGCGTGGAAGGCACGCCATCGTCTGAGGTCGGTCGCCGGAGATGGAAAGAGTTTAGATACCCAAATCCCTCGTGCGTTCGCACGAGAGATTGGGTTCACACCAGGGATCAAAATTGGCCTCAGATGGAAGGGAATTCCTCAGAGAATCTCCCTTCCATTTCTGGGAGGGGATCTCTGAGGAATCAGAGAGGATTCCCTCTTAAATCCTCGCCGGAGCAAGATTCTGCCCTAATAATGGTGGCAGGACCTGATTGCAAAGGTGGCGAGGAAGTTAGGGGGCGTACTGTTATTCTTTTCAAAAGATAGGGACCAAATTGTGATTTGGGTGTACTAAATTGCAAAGTAGGTCAAGATGACCTCTCCTTAGGTCCAAATTTTGGTACAAACCTAATTTTGACCTAAAAAATCCAATGGTGAAGTTGGATTTTAGGTTTGACCTTGTTTGACTAGATATTTTGCGTAAAAATCTAAATTAGGTTAATTGATGAACTAGGACCCTAATCTAGGTCAAACTGGGTTCCAAAGGCCAACTTAAGTGTTATAAAACCTAGGGGATATTTTTTCATGATTTTTAGATGGTTTAATTGATTTTTATCCTGACCGAAACCTTGTTGAATTAAGCGGGTCTGTTTTAGGGTTACCACGTGTCATTTACTTCCTAGATTGAACATGAACCCATTTCTGATTGACTCAACCCACTTTTTATCTCATTTAGACCTTTTGACCTGTGTTTTTCCTCTGAGAAATCCCGTTTATGTACTGCAATGGTAAAATTGCAGTTTTAACCTTTAATTCATGTTTTCTTCTCAGAGCACTTATTCTTTCAGTTAAGCCTTCTTCTAGGTTATGTAGGAGCTTTTATCTTCTTTATTGGGTCAAAATGGGCTAGTTATGGCTCATGATGAGGCTCTCATCACCTTGCAAAGAGGCATCTGTGTACACAACGAAATCGCCACTGTTATCTGGAATGGTAAGTACAGGAGCCGAAGTCAGCCTCTCCTTCAACTCTTGAAAACATGCCTTACAAGCATCTGTCCAAGAAAAGGGCACGTCCTTCCAGGTCAACTGTGTCATAGGACATGCAATCTGTGAGAAACCCCTGATAAACCCTTGGTAGTAGCCTGCCAGTCCCAAGAAACTGCGGATCTCTATTACTGTACATCGTCTTTCCCACTTGAGCATTGCCTCTACCATGGCTGGGTCCACAGCCAAGCCATCCCCTGAAATCACATCACCTAAGAAGGTCACCTGCCTCAACCAGAACTCGAACTTGCTGTATTTGGCATACAACCTACGTTGCCTCAACATGTCCAAAACCATCTGCAAGTATTGTTTGTGCTGTGCCTGATCCCGTGAGTAGATGAGCACATCATCGATAAATACTACCACGAACTGATCCAGATACGGTCTGAACACCTGGTTCATCAAATCCATGAAAGCAGCGGGGGCGTTGGTCAGCCCAAACGGCATAACCAAAAACTTGTAGTGTTCGTACCGGGTGCGAAAGCTATCTTGGAGACGTCGGTCTCCTTGATCCTCAATTGGTGGTAGCTAGACCTCAAGTATATCTTGGAGAAGACTGTGGTACCTCGCAACTGATCAAACAAATCATCAATCCTCGAAAGTGGATACCTGTTCTTGATGGTGACCCCTATTTAGCTGTTTGTAGTCTACACAAAGGCGTAGGGTACCATCCTTCTTCTTCACAAATAATACCAGGGCTCCCCACGGAGATGCACTGGGCCTCATAAAGCCCTTCTCCAAAAGGTCCTACAACTGGGACTTGAGCTCTTGCAGCTCAAGTGGTGCCATCCTGTAAGGTGTTGTAGAAATGGGGCTGGTGCCTGGTACCAATGAGATCTCGAACTCGATCATACGCTCAAGCGGTAGTCCTGGTAGCTCCTCTGGGAACACGTCGGGGTACTCTCTGACCATTGGGATACTTTGAAAGTCTGTC
This sequence comes from Thalassia testudinum, assembly GCA_037157565.1. Lineage (NCBI taxonomy): Eukaryota > Viridiplantae > Streptophyta > Magnoliopsida > Alismatales > Hydrocharitaceae > Thalassia > Thalassia testudinum. The sequence continues at coordinate 138,003,485 of JAZHRO010000036.1, read as the reverse complement.
ACGGGGCTAGGCTCTGCCACTACACAAGCCAGAAAGCCCTCACACCCCCGGCTTAAAAATCTTGCCGCCTGAAGTGTAGAAATGCACCTGAAGCCTCCATCCACTGACTGTCCGTGAAACTCAAAAGAAGGCATCTCCGGTATGGAGAAGACGATCTTCCTCTCAAAACAGTCCACCAAAGCATGGTAAGCAGACAACCAGTCCATCGCCAAAATCACACCAAAGTCCATTGGTATCACAATCAGATTAGAGGGGAGGCTATGTCCAACACTGACCTCGCAGCCTGTGTAAACCTCCTCAGCTACGAACAGCTGATCACCCGGACCTCTGATCGCAAATGGATCCTCTAACAACACACAGTCCTATCCCAAACTGACAGCAAAACTAGCAGCAACAAATGAGTGCGTGGCGCCAGAATAAAAAAGTATGTAAACTAGTCTGCCAGAAACTGTAACCATACCTACCACCACTGAACCTGAAGCTCTGGCGTCTCTGTGTGTCAGGGCGTTGATACGCCCCTCAGCTCTTGGTGCGAAAGAAGCAGCCACACTCTACGTCGGACGGGTAACCGCTGGTCGGTACCCTCCCTTTGACTACTATCCTCCCCCACGTGCCTGGGAACTACGGCGTCCTGCTCGTCCTCCAGCGCTCGGTGCGGGGAGCATCTGCTGACCTCCAGCCCTAGACGGGCAGTCCCTCCGGATGTGGCCCAGCTGGCCACACTAGTAGTAAAGGGGAACTCGACTCCCACCCTCGGTGGGTCCCTGCTAACGGTTGGGCGGGGGTCCAGTGCTGGCAACTGGTCCCTGTCGGGGGCTCCCAAAGGCCACTAACGGCCCTGCAAAGTGTGACGGCTCTCCTGCGGTCGCTGCGTGCCTTCTCTCTTGCCGGCCCTGTGAGTAGTCTGGCCGGTAGGGCCTCTTCCGTCCGCTGTCAGTGTCACGTGCAGCCGGGTTGGTCTCCTCATATGTCATAGTTGCCTCCACCACTCTCGAGAACGTAGGCAGCTTCAGGGGTTTGACATACCCCCGAATAGCAGGCCGGAGCCCCTCGGTGAACCTCCACAGGTGCTCCTCCTCAGTAGCTACAGCTGTCATGGCGAAACGAGACAGCTCCAGAAATCGCATGCGATACGCGCTCACGGTCATCGTCCCCTAGCAGAGAGTGTGGAACTCTCGCCTCCTCTGATCCTGCCACGTCTGGGGAAAGTACTGCTCGCTGAAGAGGGTGACAAACTGGTCCCATGTCGGCTCGTCCCTCTCCTAACCTTTGACCGCCCTCCACCACCTATGTGCCGCGCTCTCCAACTGGTACGTGGCAAAGGCCACAGGACACTCCGTAGGGGGGAGAAGGGTGTCAAACACCTTATTGATCTGCTTAAGCCAGTCCTCCGCCTCGGTTGAGTCCTCATCCCCCTTGAAGGAGGGGGGCTTCAGCTTCCGGAGCTGTCGGAAAAGCTCGTAATGGTGCTAAAGTGGGGAAACCGGTACACCTCCAGGTAGGGAGGGCTTGTGCTCAAAAGTGTCTGAGGACGGTGGGGGTGGTGGAGGACCACCCCCTCCCCCACGTCCAGCGCCATTTAAGACCCGTGCTGTTTGAGCCTTTTAAAACGTCTATACTATGGGTTAGACATCTGGACACCTTCCCAGACGTCTGGAAATCGAAAATTTCGAGTATGAGCTTGCGTCTGCGTGCGTGCTGTGCACAGACAGTACACTCCCCTCATTTTTCTTCTTCTCTCTCCTTTCACCCTCGATGAAACCATAAACCCACACCCTTATTTAAAGCCCCCTCCTCTCCCTCGTTCCACCCCACTTCCCAGCCACCTTCCTCCCTCCCTCCAGCGAGAGTAGCTGAGTGGTGAGAGCGCGGGAGTGATGTGAGAAGGAGAGGACGAGAAGCGTAAGAGGGAGAGGAGTTTAGCTTGCGAGCTCGCGTGGGAGCTCGCCGGTGAGCTCACGACCGGAGCGGCGCGTGCGCAAGGCGGAGGAGTGCGTCGGGGAGGTCCTCCCTGACACTGCTGCAGCCGGAGCAGCAGGCAAGAGGGTGCGACGCAGCCACGCGTGGCGCGAGAGGGTGGAAGTAGATTCTGATTCTGGGATTTTCTCAGAATCAGATTTCTGGAGCAACGTCCAGACAACGTAGCTGACATTTGGAAGAGGTTCGAGACAACTGAGGAGTAGACTTTGTGAAGGTACGTCTTCTTTGCGGATACGGCCATGTAGGCCGCTCCGCCGAGGCACTGTTGCATGCCTTTTTGAGGGAATTTGGTAGATTTCACGCAGGAGTTGCTTCGGGAAGGCATGGGACATGCCCTCCCATACACTTCAGACATCTGGGCGAGGCACCAGATGACGGGAGGTGCTTCCAGACATCCGGAGAGGTGGTCGGACGTCTGGAACTGGGTCCAGACAGTCCAGAGGAGTTCCTGGACGTCTAAGGAGTGGCGTAGGACTTGAGGTATGGCACTGGACACTTTTAAGATGTCTGGAAGTTGTTCCAGACGTCTGATTTGAGTCAGAAACACTGTTTTTGTCCCGTTTAGGGTCCGTTTGAGGTTCGATTTCCGCAATTAAGATACCGATGTTTCCCATATGATTTCCTCTACTTGTTAGAAGACTTTATATACTATTTTGAGTATTCTCTTGTGAATGATCCTTGTGATAGGACTGGTTTCCGTTGCGGGTTCGGGGCTTACTGAGGCACGTGAGCCTACCGTTCAAGCCCCTGCTACTCCTGGGTTGCTGGTAGAGTGCCTTCCCCTTAATGTATTTAAAACCTAAATGCATGTGTGAAATGAATGATTAGAACTTAGGATATGGCATGAATCCTAGGACTAAAAATCCTGGAATGTCTGTATTGAATGAATGGATTGCAGTCTTAAATGAGTAGATAGAATGATAACAATTGCCTGTAAATGAATAACAGTTGCCTGCGAAATATGTAGTACTTGTGCTAGTTAATTGTTGAATGTAATTTTCCTGTCTCACATATAATATGAGCTGCATGTATATAATTTGAAAATGGAAAGGTGAATGTTGGAAACATGAACTACCTGTGAATAACCTGAATATAGAAATGTGAATGATAGAATTACCAATTGCATGTGTATAACCTGAGAATGGAAATAGAAATGATGAAACCTGATATGGAATGGCCTGAGGAATATGAGCATGAACCCTACGGGGAATTAAGAGTAGAGCTCCTGGAAATAAATGGAATGGAACTGGAAATGTGAGTGGGGAAGTGAGCTGGCCCTTGAGTATGGAGTACCAAGGAGAGCGACTGTCCCCCTGTTTAGTGCAGAGCGGAGCTAGCCGCCCTTGGGTTGGGACCTAGGGTTAGGATTGGCTACTCTGTACCGACTTCTTGGCCCTCGTGTATGCACGGGAGATGATCACTTCATCTTGAGCTGTTTGTTTTAGAAGGGGAAATCAGGAGGAGACTTGATTTTTCAAGGGAAATGGCTGACCCAAGAATTGATGAGATTGAGAACCAACCTCAACCCAATGCTATGGCCATCATTCAGGCCCAAATCTTTGCCAACCACCAACTTCAACAACAACAGATCCAAACCATCATGCAAGCCATACACCGATTGCAAAACCCGCATGGGTAACCCCCACCTAACCCACCACAACCTCTCGAGGGCCAACCAAGGCCTTTCCGTGATTTTTTCGATCTATCTGCTATCTGGATCGAGCCACATCTTAGGGTCCCCTAAGGGGGAGATGATTTTGAGCTAAAACCAAATGTCCTGAGCATAATTCAAAGCCACTTTCATGGGAGCTCAAATGAGGATCCCTTCCAATACCTAGAGGACCTAGACCGGATCGCCTGGATTATGAAACCAAGGAAGATCAACTTGGATATTGTTTTAATTAAGATGTTCCATTTCTCCCTAAAAGATAAAGCATCACACTAGCTTAGAACCTTAGGGAGACCCATCTCCACCTGGGAGGAACTAAGGCATGCATTCTTGAAGAAAATTTTCCCTATAGGTAAAACAAATGCCCTCAGAAGAGACATTACCACATTCACACTACAAGGTAGGGAACAATTCCATGAGGCGTGGGAAAGATTTAATGAATTATTGAGGAAATGCCCACACCATGAGGTTTCAAGGTGGCAATTGGCCCAGATCTTCTACCATGGTCTGGACAGCAACCTTAGGAACTTTGTTGACGCCTCATGTGGAGGCAACTTTTTGAACAAAGATGAGGAGAGTGTGTATGAACTCTTTGAATCTATGAGCGAAAATTCGCTCAACAATGCCTCCATAACCCAATTTAATCGATCCAGTCAACCCCGTGGTGGGATCTATGAGGTGCAAGCCAATTCTAGAATGGTTGACATGAACATTATAGCCAAAAAGTTGGATCGAGTTGAGTTGGTGGACAAAAAGATTGATGAGCTATTGAACCAAACCTGAAACCCACTATAGACCCTCTCCCTAGAAAAGGGAGCTCACAATGTAGGTTTGGTGCAACCAATGAACCAAATACACCTGGAACAACTCCTGACTATGTTCTAGGGAGGGACCTTTGCTCCCTCAAACCCTGATTACTCTCTCCCCTCCCCTTTGGCACCTTCTATCTTTGAAGATGCCCAGGCCATCCAAGGTTACTCTAAACCTGACCCCTTCTCCAACACCTACAACGTTGGATGGCGTAATCACCCGAATTTTTCCTAGACAAACCAAAAACCAAACCAATTCCAGAACTAACCTAAGCCATACCCTCCCTCCTATCAGCAAGGTCCACCGGTTAGACCACTCTATAATCAGAATAGGGTGGCCCCTCCCTCGCAAAATCAAATGGACATGCTGATAAAAATGATGGTTGATATGAATCAGAAACATCAGGAGGAAATGGCATTAATGAAGGGACAATTGAGCCAGCTGTTGGATTGCAAATAATAGGGGTCCCTTCCTTCTTAGCCACAACTGAACCTAAGAAATGTGATCAACGGAGGCCCCAATCCTCAAGGGTTCCAAGCCAATCCTGTGCATGCCCACATGATCCAGCAAGCCCCACAGACACCCCCTGGGTTTGGTGCTTCCTCTTCTTCTTCTCAAGGATCCACCCATGGTCCCAACGTCTCAGCCAACACGGTTACCTTAAGAAGTAGCACTAAAACCCAGGATCCCAAATGGACGACCCCTCCCGTGACCTCACTTCCTGAGATGCTTGATTCTGAGGATGAGGGGGAGGAACCTAAGGACCTGGTTACTGATGAGAGCCTCATCATGAGCCATAACTAGCTCATTTTGACCCAATAAAGAAGATAAAAGCTCCTACATAACCTAGAAGAAGGCCTAACTGAAGAAACAAGTGCTCTAAGAAGAAAACATGAAATAAAGGTTAAAACTGCAATTTTACCATTGCAGTAGATAAACGGGATTTCTCAGAGGCAAAACATAGGTCAAATGGTCTAAATGAGATAAAAAGTGGGTTGAGTCAATCAGAAATGGGTTCATGTGCAATCTAAGAACTAAAAGACACTTGGTAACCCTAAAACAGACCCGCTTAAATTAACAAGGTTTCGGTCAGAACAAAAAGCAAGTAAACCCTCTACAAATCATGGAAAACCATACTCTAGGGTTTAGAACACTTAATTTGGCCTTTGGAACCTAGTTTGACCTAGATTAGGGTCCTAGCTCTTCAATTAACCTAATTTGGGTTTTTACGCAAAATATCCAGTCAAACGAGGTCAAACCTGAAATCTAACTTCTCCATTGGTTTCCTTAGGTCCAAATTAGGTTTATACCAAAATTTGGACCTAAGGAGAGGTCATCTTGACCTACTTTGCAAGTTAGTACACCCAAATCACAAAGAGGTCCCTATCTTTTGAATATCCTTGCAGAGAGCCCCCTAGGTTCCTCGCCTTCTTTGCAAACCGGTCCTGCCGCCATTGCTAGGGCAGAACCGAACTCCGGCGAGGTTCGGAGAGGGATTGCTCTCTAATCCCTCAGAGATTCCCTCCCAGAAATGGAAGGAGGATTCTCTGAGGAATTCCCTTCCTCATAAAGTCAATCACAATCGTTGGTGTGAACCCAATCTCTCGTGCGAACGCACGAGAGATTTGGGTATCCTAACTCCTTTCCATCTCCGGCGACCAACCTCAGGCAATTACGTGCCCTTCACGCCCTGCACACCAAGTCCAGCACCTATAAAACACCCCTCGGACCCGGCCACTCATCTTGAGCTTGATTTGGCCGAGTTTCCCCCTTCAATTCCTCTCCTCCTGCTCGGCCAAATACCCCAGCTAGCTCCGGCGAGCCCCCCTCCCCTCCCTCTTCGCTCTGCCACAAAACCAGTGGCAGAGTTAGCTTCCTGACCTCCCTCCGCGTCGCGCAGTACCAGCGCACGCCGCCTCAGCCCCGTCGTCGCCGCCGTTCTCCCCCACTGGGCGTCATCTTCTCCGGCGACAGCAAGTACTGCTGTCCGCCTCCTGTCCCCTTTCGTCCTTACAATTAGGTTAGAACTCCTCTCCATCCTATCCTCTCTCTTTTCCCCCTGTTATCTCATCTGATTACCCCTCGACCGACGCTGACCACCCTCATCTTCCACATCACCGACCGAACTCCGGCGAGCCGCCCACACCACTCCGCCACTCCACACGGCTCGCCAACCACCTCGTGAGCTCCGCCTCACCACCAGGAACTCGCTCCACCCCACAACTGCCACTCCAGACCTCCATAACCACCCCCCGAACAACCCACCATCTCCGGCCACAGGTTAACCTAGGCGGGCACGCCTAGGCCGACCGGCAACCTGCAGCATCACCCACCGCCTTCGCCGTGCTACGGCGAAGGTTTCCAACTATTCTAATTGGGCCAATAGGCCGTTCTGTGGAAGTTCAGGTAAACGCTCCGGCCGCCATTAACAGTCGAAGCAGCAGGAAGCTTGGAGCAGCAGCAGGCGTCAGGCTTCCCAGGCGGCAGGTGCAGCAGACTCTCGCAAGAGTTGCGAGGTGACTGAGTTCAGCAAGGATCAGCAGCAGGGCCTTCAGCGTGGGCAATTGCACACGAGAGTCTGCGGGCGCACGCAAAGGAAGGGCGGAACGTTTAGTCCCACATCGTGGAATCTCAAGGCACAGGTATGGTATAAAGGTTTTTTGTGATATACGTTTATTGCCTCGAAAGCACAGGGGTGAGGTCCCTCACTGACCCCACCCGCCTCGTCCGCGGCCTGACCACGCGGACCTGGCGGATCCGACCCGACCTAGACCTACGCACTCCTCGCGCATCACACACCTGCAGGTGCGCCTGGTCCCGGGTACGATCCGACCCGATTGAGACTGTGGCTCTGGGAGAGCGGTTAGAGTGAGTTGCTTGAGAGAGAGACACGCGCGGGTAGAGGGAGAAGGGTTAGGTTTTGTTCCCCTGTGCAGGCAGGTTGATTGCAGGAGAAGGACGTGGCCGCTGCAGAAGAAAGGAGAAGCAAGACAAAGAAGAAGAAGAAAGCAAGACAAAGAACAAGAAGAAGGCAACGAAGAAAGAAGAAGCAAGACAGAAGAAGAAGAAAGAAAGAAGTCTTCGCAGGCGAAGGAGGAAAACAGAAAGGTTAGAGGTCTTTGCAGGAGAAGAAGAAGAAGGACAAGGGAAGATTGCAAAGAGATCTGAAAGGCAAAGCAGAAGAAGAAAAAGAGAAAGAAAGATCACATTTAAGACGTCTGATACATAAATCAGACGTCTAATTCTATTTTTTTTACATCTTTCTTAAAAACTCTTTGAATCAATTATATTTGCATTTAACAGTTGTATTCTTGGGTTTTACAAAGTACTGAGTTTGCTCCCTGTGTTCGACCTCGGATACTCTAGTTGTTCGAGTAATAAAATTATTTGTTTAAACGTTTTGTCGGTTCTACTACAACGTAATACGCCTTTAAATCCGCACAGAAACGTTGACAACAGTTACTGAACCAATTCAAACCCAAACACCATACCCTGAAGCCTTGGAGAAAATGAAGAAAAAGAAAAATGTGGTTGAGAATGAGTTGTTAGAGATTTTCAAACAAGTTCAGATTAATATTCCTTTCCTTAAAGCAATCAAACATATCCCAGCTTACGCTAAGTTCTTGAAGGATGTTTGTATGCCGAAGCGTAAGCTGAGAACCCAAGCACATAGGAAGGTAGTGCTCTCAGAACAAGCTAGTTCAGTGATATTGAGCAGCCTACCTCCCAAACGAACTAACCTAGGAGCACCCTTGATATCTTGTGATGTAAACACATTTACACTACTTAAGATGTCTATTTATGCATGTTCTTAAGCATAGGATTGCATTTCATGGTATAAATATTGCATAACATGCATCATCTTGCATTTAGAGTAGTTTGAATAAAATGGAGGTTAATTGTCTCCTTTTATGTGCTTGGACAGGGCAAACATTTTATCGGGGCCTCGGGTCGAAGATCCAACCGTATGGATGTGATCAGAGCGACGATTGGAGTTCAACGACTCCAAGATCGCCCTAATCAGGCATTTGTAGCATTAGATAGTGACCAGGGAACCCAAGAAGATCAAGGGCCAGGATGGTGTAAATCTGCTCTTCAAATGATAAATCCGACCGCACGGATGAATTCAGATCGACGATTGTAGCCCAACGACGCAAAAATCAAGTCAATTCGACATCCGTGGCACCATCTACAACTTCCAGAAGATGGACGGCCAAGATGGTGCCACGTGGCGCCATCCCGGCTGCCGAAACGACCGCATGCAATCTCTGAAGGCCCTGCATCCGCTCGCTCTCTGTCGTTGGATCTCAATCCAACGGCTGTGGTTAGCCGCGCCTAAAAGTGCCTGCTCGACCATCCACGCCTCGTAGCGCAGCGGTCGAGCGCGCTTACGCGAGCTGCGGGTACGGGTTCGAGCTGCAGCGAAGGGGAGGAAGGTGCGGGCGTGCGGGCGATGGCGGGCATTGGATCGTGATCGGACAGCCGTCTGCGCTCAATCGAGATCACGTGCTATTGCACGCGCTGCGTCACGCGGCATCGCACGCGCTGAGCGGGTGCGTAGCAGCCGGCGGAGTGCGTCTTAAGCCGTCTGATCTCGCGATCGGACGGCTGAGATCTGAAGTACGTGGGCGTAGGCGTTGAAGAAGCGGGCAGCTGAGGAGCCACGCGTCGGCGAGGGAGCTACGCCCACGTTGGGGCTTTAGTGATGAATTTATCAGTCACTAAAGACCCCTCATTCATTATTTTAAAGTTGTAATGACCATTTTGCCCCCACTCCTTGCAACTATAAAAGGAGACCCCCTCCATATGAAATTCTCATCCCTTCCTTCTCTTCTCTACCTCTCCAAAGCTCAAGAGAAGCTTGTCCCACACCCGGGATGCTTCTTGCGAGATAAAGTCCAAATTTTCGTCCCCCTTCGGAAGTGGATCCCGCAACGACGACGGCATACTGCTCCGTTCTCGTTCTTCTGCTTCGTCCTCCTTCGTCCAGGCGTCGTCCCGTCTGGCTCATCCTCCAAGAGACCGTCGAGGAGGATTTCTCTCTCCTTATTCTTTTTACTGCTTTCTAGTATGGATTTACTGCTTTCTAGAGTAGTTCTGTTCATCCTCCAAGCGATCGTCGAGGAGGACATTTCTCCCTCCATTCTTTTAATGCTTTCTAGAGTAAATTTATTGCTTTCTAGTGCAATTATTTTATGCTTTCTAGTTGCAATGAACAATCTCCTTAATGATAAATTCTTTGTTTATTCTACATCTCATTTTGATTTCTATGTGTAATATTCTCTCTCTCTCTTACCCTCTCTCTCTTCTATTTATTGTAAATAATAAGATAATTTTAAATTGAATTACTTCGTGACAAATAAAAAGAAACGCATAGTTTTTAAATCAAATGTCCGCCTCCCTGTGTTCGACCCAGAATTTCAATTTCGGTATAAATTTTATTTGTTGAACACGAATTCTTCGCTTTCAAACTACAACGATAGGTTTTCCAAAACTGAACACGTTAGCATAGCGATTCGTTGCGTTCAACATTTTGGCGCAGTTGCTGGGGAGGCAATGATATTTGATTTCTCTTCACTTTTTGTAACTTACAAATCATTTACCTCACTTCTCTCCTTTCTTATTGTGATTGCAGGTACTCTTTCGAGACAAGCAACAGCGGTAGATTGGAGTAAAGTGTTGTGGAAGGTTCTGTGAGTTATTCCCCACCTCCCATCCATTAGATTTCATTTCACCACATAATAATTCAAACATCAATCAACCTAGGTATTTTTATAAACTCTAAGGTTAGATTGTTTGTTGTTTGACACCCATACTCACCCCAACCCCCACATTAAAAAAAAAATTAAAAAATTAAAAAAAATCTCACAGAGGTACACAACCTCATCTAATTTTCTAACTCAACCGGTAAACCGATCTTAGGAGCCGGTACACACATTCAAACACATAATTGAGTAGAAATTAGATTAGGTAATCATTTGTGTGCCTAATTACGTGGTGCATTTGTGGCCAATTGTTTGAGTTGATTGGGCCGCACCACTTCAAATAAAATCAACTAATCAAGTAGCTGCCAATTAGGTTCAACTCTTAGGAATTTACCAGGCACTCCACATTCTTTTTAAGCTTTAAAGGAAAACATCTTCACCTGTGTTTTCAAAACCTAGTGTGCCAATGAAACTTGTTTGAAAACACCTAAAGTTGAATCCTAAAAGCTACTAAGCAAGATTTGAACCTTAAAATCCACCACATCAAAAATAATCTTGCATGAAAATCGCTGGTTGTGCACGCACACACAAATCAATCAATCATTAAGGGCATAACCCATTTAAAGGGCCCATCACATTCCAAAGCACATTCAAACCTAGCCCTAAATAAAACAGAGTAGACGTTGGCCTTAAGGCTTGGACTCGCTCTTCAGAATCCAGAACGAGATTATTTTCGATTATTTGTTTCTACTGTTCAATCTGATGTCTAGCTAGGGGAGCAGAGTCAAACAATCGCAGCTGGGGGGTACATTAGGAACCAGAGGAGCAAGCTGAAAGAAGAACCTTCTCCCCAGTCCCTCCTTCTAACTGGTTGGATTGAACAGACAGAAGTAGATCAAATCGTTTCTTTATCTCAAGATGGGTTTTGGGAGTCTGTAGGTCTATAGGCTAATCCATTTATGGACAGGTTTGATTGTTTGTATTGCAGGACGCCTTTCTTCCTCCCGTGTATCATGAATCCTTCCACATATTTCACGCATTTCCGCTCTTTCCCTCCTGTTGTGAATTATCCTCAACATGACGATTATCCTGACTCGTATTGTAATCAGCCATCAGTTAGTTGGGATAATTCGGATTGGGGATACAATTCCGGACCCCCGTGTTTAGGGTCTAACCCTGAACACTTTGATTCTGATTTCTATCCTTCTCAGAGCTACATCGATTATAGATCATCTTCCTTTCATGATCAACCTAATATGATCTACAATCAAGAAGGATACACAGATCCTTATCCATCCTCTGATTTCACTGCCTTTAGGTCATCACCATCTTTTGAACAATCTGAAATGACCTATTATCAGGAAGGGTATAATGAATCTCAATTCGTTAATTCCTCTGCATTGATGTCAAACCCGCCCAACCCTGAACCAACTCATTTGGTTCAGGTTAACTAGGTTCAAGATAAGGTTTTGGCTAACTTGAGGAATATCATACAATCTTTAGAAGTTCAGCCTGATTGAAATGATTGATGATTTGAATAGGTCTTTGTTGGATTGGCTCTAGGACGTTAAGGATAAGAACCCGGGTGAGTTTCTACTTGGGAAATTAGCGAAATTGAGGATGAGATTCGTGGTTGCTTGGATTCAATCTTGGGATGATTCCCAGGATGAACCCTCTTTAGGAAAGCCAATGACGGATGAGATTCGTGGTTGCTTGGATTCAATCTTGGGATGATTCCCAGGATGAACCCTCTTTAGGAAAGCCAATGACAGAACCCGCTCAGGCACCTGTTGGGGGGGACACGTATTATGAGGCTGACTAGATTGAATTAAAGCAACCAATTAAGGATGATCTGATTTCTTCACCTGAGATCCCTGAGCCGGGTTACGAGGAAACGTATGTCTCTTGGGAACAGAAAGTGACAACTGATTTTAGGACATACATTGATACGGATCCTGATTTCTTTGATGGTGAAGATTCAAGTTGCGAAGTCTCACGCGAGTTTTCTGAACATGATTTCTGTGAGACGATTGGGCCTGAGGAATCTGATAGATCATTTGATAGCCCAATAACTGAGGAAACTGATCTTATTAGGGCACACATTCTAGATCCAGAATGGCATTTTCTGGAGGAATCAATTCAATGCCCTGATTATCAGTTACACCCTATTGAGCTTATCGATAATTTTGTTTCTAAGATAATTAGACCCAAGTCAATTTTGATTCTGCCACATCATTTAGACTTGGAGATTTCAGATGGGGTGATTAATATACAAGAGGTCTTAGAAGTTGATATGCTGATTGAGGAGGATAGGAGCTGGGAAGTTCTGATTTGGGAAGTTAATTTTGGAGGAAATGGAAGATTGAGTCGAAGGGTTTCTTTTAAGCTGAAACTATCAAATCAGAACCCTTCCGACATTTGTTTCGAGGATGTCAAACTCAAGCACACATTCAACGATTATCCTTTTGAGCTTCAATTCTCTGTAACCCGACTTTTTGGTCTTGGGTTGCATCCTCATAAATCGCAGGCCCGACCCTGCTTGCATTCCGATTTTAGGTTTTGGGTAATTTTTATCCAGAACCTAAGATATTCTCGATTATGGAGAGTGGATCTGCACCACAATCTGATCCACATCTGTGGACCTCTGTTGATAGGTCAGAAGATTCTTCTGTTTATTCTAATTCTGACCTGCACTTGTGAATTCTTCATTTCTTTTCTTTGTATAGTGTGCCTGGCTGAAGGCACTAAACTCAGCACATATATAGTTTTTCTTAGTTTTCATCTTGGAGCAGACTTGACATTCACGCAATTCAGGTGCTTTCTACGCTTTTCCACTCTGTTTTATGTCTTTTTAATATAATGAGGACATTGCATTAGATAGTCATGGGGGGGTGGATATTTATCTCTGAATTCATCCGTCAGCTCCGTAGATTTATTTTATTTTCTTTTATATATAAAAAAATATTTGGAATTAGGAAAGAGAATTTAGCTTTAAGAAAATTTTCAATCTTAGGAAATACTACATTATGATTTGAACACAAAGACCCTTCAGGTCTTTGGACTTAATTAGCCTGTGTATCCACTAAAATGTGGATTTGTCTTTGAGTCCTCGCTATCTTAATTCTATTGGAATAAATAAGTTTGGGTGATAAGTACACGACTTATCAACCCGCCCTCTGATTTGAGGGAATTTTGAGTTTCTAGCATCTACACACTATCTTGTCACTGAATCGTTGTTCGACGATTTTAACGGAAATTGGGTAGCTAATGAACCTTCTAGGGTGATATGGCTGACAAGTTATCGTGGGTAACAGCTGATAGGTAGGTTGTCCAGAGCCCAGTCACTGGATCTTTCTCTTTTTGCTGCCTTTAGGTAAATCTTAGACCAGGGAAGCCACCTACTTAAAAAAAAAAAAAGAAAATCAAAAAGAAAAGGAGAAAAGAACAAAAAGAAATAAGCCACACTTCCCCGCACGAGTATGGCTGGCAAGTTGTCAGTGGTAACAGCTCATCGACCGGTTGTCTAGAACCTAGCTCAGTAAATGTACTAAAAATTCCCAAAAACTTAGGAAGAAGCGGAGAAGTAGAATAAACCGGGGAGATATACACTAGATTCACCCTTGTGTTGACCCCATAAAAAAATAAAAGTAGGGAGAAAGCTACCGGTTGTAAAGATACACCTTAAGGTAGAATTCTTTTTTGAGGTCACCTAGAGGCGTAGAAATCCGAAGTCCGTTTTAATTGCTGGTCAATGAGTCTATCACAATCACAATAAGATGCTTAAAACTTAGGGTTCTCATCAAATCTTGGGTGAGTTGAATGGCCGTAGAAAGCCACTCTTAAACCCTAAAATTTGAAAATCCAAAAAAATTAGAAAAGAGTAAAAAGAGAAAAAGAATTTTTCTTTGAATAAGGAGAGGGCTTGAGGTGGTCTGCATTTTGGCTGATACCCGGGCACTGTTGTGTCTTTGAAAGTTCAGTTCCTAAGTAGACAATTTCTTAATGATTGAAAATAACTCAGGTCCAAATAATCCAACCTAATTCTTTTATAAATAGCATATAGTTTTTGCTAGGGACTAGCAAAAGATAGGCATGGGGGTATGATGTAAACACATTTACACTACTTAAGATGTCTATTTATGCATGTTCTTAAGCATAGGATTGCATTTCATGATATAAATATTGCATAACATGCACCATCTTGCATTTAGAGTAGTTTGAATAAAATGGAGGTTAATTGTCTCCTTTTATGTGCTTGGACATGGCAAACATTTTATCAAGGCCTCGGATCGAAGATCCAACCGTATGGATGTGATCAGGGCGATGATTGGAGTTCAACGACTCCAAGATCACCCTAATCAGGCATCCGTAGCATCAGATAGTGACCGGGGAACCCTAGAAGATCAAGGGCCAGGATGGTGTAAATCTACTCTTCAAATGACAAATCTGATCACACGGATGAATTTGGATCTACAATTGCAGCCCAACAACGCAAAAATCAAGTCAATCTGACATCCGTGGCACCATCTACAACTTCCAGAAGATGGACGGCTAAGATGGTGCCATGTGGTGCCATCCCAGCAGCCCAAACGGCCACATGCAATCTCTGAAGGCCCCGCACCCGCTCGCTCTCCGCCGTTGGATCTCAATCCAACGGCTGTGGTCAGTCGTGCCTAAAAGCGCCCGCTCGACCATCCGCGCCTCGTAGCGCGGTGGTCGAGTGCGCTTACGCGAGCTACGGGCGCGGGTTCGAGCCGCAGCGAAGGGGAGGAAGGCGCGGGCGATGGCGGGCGTTGGATCGCTATCGGACGACCGTTTGCGCTCAATTGAGATCACGCGCTATTGCACGCGCGGCGTCACGCGGCATCGCTCGCGCCGAGAGGGTGAGTAGCAGTGGGCGGAGATGCATCTTAAGCCGTCCGATCTCGCGATCGGACGGCTGAGATCTGAAGTACGTGGGCTTAGGCATTGAAGAAGCGGGCAGCCGAGGAGCCGCGCGTGGGCGCGGGAGCTACGCCCACGTTGGGGGCTTTAGTGACGGATTTATCCGTCACTAAAGACCCCTCATTCATTATTTTAAAGTTGTAATGACCATTTTGCCCCCACTTCTTGCAACTATAAAAGGAGACCCCCTCGATACGAAATTCTCATCCTTTCCTTCTCTTCTCTACCTCTCCAAAGCTCAAGAGAAGCTTGTCCCACACCTAGGATGCTTCTCGCGAGATAAAGTCCAAATTTTCGTCCCCCTTCGGAAGTGGATCCCGCGACGACGATGGCGTACTGCTCTATTCCGGTTCTTCTGCTTCGTCCTCCTTCATCCTGCTTCGTCCTCCATCGTTTAGGCGTCGTCTCGTCCGGCTCGTCCTCCAAGAGACTGTTGAGGAGGATTTCTCTCTCCCTATTCTTTTTACTGCTTTCTAGTATAGATTTACTGCTTTCTAGAGTAGTTTTGTTCGTCCTCCAAGCGACCGTCAAGGAGGACATTTCTCCCTCCATTCTTCTAATGCTTTCTAGAGTAAATTTATCGCTTTCTAGTTGTAATGAACAATCTCCTTAATGATAAATTCTTTGTTTATTCTACATCTCATTTTGATTTCTATGTGTAATATTCTCTCTCTCTCTCTTACCCTCTCTCTCTTCTATTTATTGTAAATAATTAGATAGTTTTAAATTGAATTACTTCGTGACAAATAAAAAGAAACGCGTAGTTTTCAAATCAAACGTCCGCCTCCCTGTGTTCGACCCGGAATTTTAATTTCGGTATAAATTTTATTTGTTGAACATGAATTCTTCGCTTTTCAACTACAATGACAGGTTTTCCAAAACCGAACACGTTAGCGTAGCGATTCGTTGCGTTCAACATCTTGTAATATCGGGGACATGACATTTGATAGAGCGCTCTTGGACTTAGGTGCTTCAATTAACCTAATCCCGACTACCCTTTATCACCAGTTTGGATTTGGGAGTTGAAACCCACACCTGTAACTATCCAATTGGTTGATAGACCTGTGAAAACCCCGAAGGGGGTAGTTGAGGACGTAATTGTTTGGGCCAAGGACTTCTACTTCCTATTCGACTTTTTGGTCCTCGACATGGAAGTCCCTGAACAGCTACAAAACACACCCATCATCCTAAGTAGACCCTTCTTAGCTACGGCTAAGGCGAACATTGATTGTGACACGGGATGCATGGAAATGGCCTTTGGAGACAAGAAGATGCAATTGGATATCTTCAGGGTGGCTAAGTCTTTTGATTGTGGCTGGGTTGAGGAGCACGATCCCGTGGAACCTCTGGTGGAAGAATGCCTCACTCTTAGCTTTTTAGCAAACCATTTGACTCAACTAGTTGATGACTACCCTGACCCATCCCAACCTGTGGAGGTTGACCTTTGTAGAGCTGATTACCTTCAGCAACCTCCATTTGAGGAGATTGATGTTGATCAACTCCCGCCTTTCCCTTACCTATCAAATATTGTCCCACCTACACCCAAACTAAAGCCTTTGCCCGATAATCTCAAGTATGTCTTCCTAGGACCTGACTAGACCTTCCCTATGATTATCAATGCCCATTTAACTAGGGATCAAGAACTTAGGTTGACTACAACCCTCTCTGAACATCGGACAGCCATAGGGTGGACAATTTCTGACTTAAGGGGAATTAGCCCTACCTATTGCACTCATAAGATCTATTTGGAAGATGGGGGCTCGACCTTCTTGCCAGATGTAGAGGCGATTGAACTCGAACATGCGAGAGGTCATTAAAAAAGAAATAATCAAGTGGCTTGACGTAGACATCATTTACGCAATTTTCGATAGCCCCTGGGTAATCCCCACTTAAGTGGTACCTAAGAAAGTCGGGCTCACCGTGGTCACCAATGACCAGGGAGAATCCATCCCCACCCACACCGCTACCGCATGGCAGGTGTGCATCGACTATAGGAAGCTTAATGAGGCCACTAAGAAAGAGCATTTCCCTCTGGCATTCATTGACCAGATTCTCGAGTGATTGATAGGACAAAAATATTTTTACTTCCTGGATGGATATTCAAGGTACAACCAAGTTGCTATTGCACCAGAGGATCAAGAGAAGACCACATTCACTTGCTCGTATGGCACGTTCGCATTCCGTCGTTTGTCATTCGGGTTATGTAACGCACCGGCTACCTTTCAACGTTGCATGCTAGCCATCTTTTCAGAGATGGTGGGTGAATACCTGGAGGTCTTTATGGATGATTTCTCATTGTTCAGGAACTCATTCGACCATTGTCTTAGCAACTTGGAAAAGATCTTGAAGTGATGTATCGAAGTCTACCTAGTTTTAAGCTAGGAAAATAGCCATTTCATGGTTCGGGAAGGGATTGTCCTTGGTCACATCGTCTCACATAGGGGCATCGAAGTTGATCGAGCTAAGGTTGATTTAATTTTCAAACTTCTACCACCTAGCTCGGTCAAGCAAATCCGATCTTTCCTAGGACATGTTGGCTTCTATAGAAGATTCATTAAGGATTTTTCCAAACTTTCTAAGCCCTTGACTGACCTTCTAGCCAACGATGCCCTTTTTCACATGACACCTGATTGCATCAAGGCCTACAACACCCTTAGGGAAACAGTCTCCACTACACTTGTTTTACAACCCCCAAACTGGTCCCAAGACTTTGAGATAATGTGTGATGCATCAGATTTTACTGTCGATGCAGTCCTAGGACAAAGAAGAGAGAAGAAACCCTGGTGATCTACTATGCGAGCAAAACATTGGATGAGGCTCAACGGAATTACACTGTCACAGAAAAAGAACTGCTCACCGTAGTCTTTGGGTTAGAAAAGTTCAGATCATACCTTCTAGGATCCCACGTGACGGTTTACACTGACCACTCGACTATCCAGCATTTGTTGGCCAAAAAGGATGCTAAACCCAGGCTCATCAGATGGATCCTGCTCTTATAGGAATTTGACCTGAAAATACACGACAAAGCCTGGCCCAAGAATGTTGTAGCCGACCACTTGTCCAGACTTCACCCGAACCACATTGGACCCTCATTACCCTTAACCGACACCTTCCCTGATGAACAACTTCTAGCCGTGCAAGGAAAGAGGCTACCCTAGTATGTAGACTTAGTCAACTATCTGGCGGTAGGACAGATTCTGCACAGCTGGTCCAGACAGCAACAGGATAAGTTCTTGGCTGAAGCCAAGCACTATTTCTGGGATGATCGTATGCTGTTTAGACTTTGTGCTGACCAGATCATTAGGAGGTGTATTCCTGAAGAGGAAGTCCAAAGTGTGCTATCCTTCTATCACGACCAAGCCTATGGTTGCCACTTCTCTGGGAAGCAGATGGCTACAAAAGTTTTGCAATCCGGATTCTACTGGCCATCCTTATTCAAGGACGCACATAGCTTTGCAAAGACTTGCTCTTGATGCCAGACATTAGGGACTATGACCAAAAAAGATATGATGCCCCTACAGCCCATTCTGATCATTGAAATTTTTGATGTCTGGGGTATCGATTTTATGGGTCCCTTCCCACCATCCAACGACTTCGAGTACATATTAGTCTCAGTGGACTATGTCTCAAAATGGATCGAAGCCGTAACCACCTGAAGATGTGACCATAAGGTTGTCATGGACTTTGTTAAGCAAAACATCTTCTCTTAGTTTGGGATACCGAAAGCCATGATCAGTGATGGTGGGAGTCACTTTATTTATGTCCAATTCCGTGCCTTAGAAAATACGGGGCTACTCACCACATTGACACCCCGTATCACCCGCAAACAAATAGGCAAAGTGGGGTCTCTAATAGGTAGATCAAGAATATTCTGCAAAAGACTGTGAGACCTAACCGAAAGGATTGGTCCACACGATTGGATGATGCCCTTTGGGCATACAGGATCGCTTTTAAGACCCTGATAGGAATGTTGCCTTATCGATTGGTCTTTGGCAAGGCTTGCCACCTTCCAGTCAATTTGGAACACTGGGTATACTAGGCTGTTAAGCAGTGCAATATGGATTCCCAGTTGGCTGGAGCACAAAGAGCACTCCAACTCTTTGAGCTCGAGGAAATCCGTCGAGACGCTTATGAGAATAGTCGACTTTACAAAGAGAAGATGAAAGCCATCCACGACTGACACATTCATAAGAAAACCTTCGAGCCCAATTAGTAAGTCTGGCTTTTTGATGCAAGACTTAAACTTTTCCTCAGGAAGCTGAGATCAAAGTGGACAGGACCATATCAGGTGGTCAAACCTTATCCCAACGGGGCGGTTGAAATTGCAGATCCTAACACTGGGCAACCCTTGACAGTAAACAGCCAGAGATTAAAATAATTTCTTACCCAGGTTCCCCCAAAAGAAGTAGTCATCCTCATTAAGGGTTGACACGGAGCTTCGCCCAGCTGGAGGCAATAAACTCAGCGCTTCTTGGGAGGCAACCTAGAAGATTCAGACTGATCAGATACACAGCGACACTCAGGTGATTTCTTTTTGTACCCCCTTGCATACATTTATCTGCCAATGAGGACATTGTCAAACTTAAGCATGGGGGTGGTAATTCACATTCTTTGAGTTTATATTATTAGCCTGAATTTTATATATATATATAAAGAGAAAATTAGGAAGGAAAACTTAGGCATTAGGATCTTATCAACTGTAAAAAATAATACAAGAAGAACTTGAACACTTAGACCTTTTAGGCCTTCAGGCTTAATCAGCCCAGGTGTCCACTAAAATGTGGATTTAGCCCTGAATCCTCGCAACTTTAATTTACATTAATCTGATCAATAAAGTAGGGTGATAAGTATACGACTTATCAACTTGCCCTCTGACTTGAAGGGACTTTTAGTCTAAGCATCTGCACACATTTTTGCACTGACTCACTCGGAGATTCTAACAGAAATTGGGTAGTTAATGAACCTTCTAGGGTGGTATGGCTGGCAAGTTGTCGTGGGTAACAGCCCATTGTCTGCTTGTCTAGAGCCCAGCCACAGGACCATTCTCTTCTATTATTGCCTCTAGGTAAATCTTAGATCAGGGAAGCCACCTACTAAAACAACAAAAGAAAAAAAAAAGGATAAATAAGCCACACTTCACCATACGAGTATGGCTGGCAAGTGGTCGTGGGTAACAGCCCATTGGCTAGTTGTCCAGAACCCAGCTCACTAAATGCACGAAAAAGCCCAAAACACTTAAGGAAGAAGCTGGGAAGTAGACCAATCCGAGGAGATATACACTAGAAGCACCATTGTGTTGACCCCACACAAAATAAAAGTAGGGAGAAAGCTACTGATCGGACAGATACACCTTTAGGCAAGCATTTTCTTTTACGGTCAGCTAGGGCCGCAGAAACCCAAAGTCTATTTTAATTACCATTGAATGAGTCTATCACAATCTTCACACCAAGATACTTAGCACTAAGAGTTTTTCTTGAGTTATGGGTGGGTTGGGTAGCCGTAAAAAGATACCTATACACTCTCAACTCCAAAAATCCAAAAAAATTAGAAAAGATGAAAAATAAAATATATATATATATATCTGTATATATGCTTTAAAGTGAGGACTTGGGTGATTTACATTTTGGCAAACACACGGGCACTATTTAGTCTCTATGGATTAGGCTCTTAGTATATGTTTCCTCTTGTTGACAAGTAACATATGTCTAAGCAATCAATTCCTAATTCTAACTGAAAATAACGGCTAGGATAATCTTGCTACGGACTAGCAAGGGATGAGCATGGGGGTATGATAACTCTGCATTTAATGATGATAATTCCATCAACTAGAGTTTATTTTAAGGGTATATGTGCACTAATAACATACCATGATGGGCATGGGAGCACTGCATACATTGAGAATTAAGATTGCTTATAATTAATGTTTAATGATCATATGTACAAGTGCATGTTAGAACAAGCCTCAGATGAGCAATCGAACCATACGGATGGATTCAGATCGACGAATGGAGTCCAACTGACTTGAAATCGTTTAAATCCAACATCCAGAGCTTCCCCAACAAGCCTAAGAAGTTTTGGCAGATCAACGGCCCACAATCAGCCACGTGGCACCATCCGCCACACGCACGCACCGCAGTGGCCCTGCTTTACCACAAGGAGATGATATAAGCCATCCGATCCAAGGATCGGATGGTTGAGAACCACCAGGGCTCGCCAACACACGCACGTGCCCAACCAGCTTCGAATCCTGATAGTTGGATTTCCATCCAATGGTTGACCGCATCTGCACCAGATCTCACCTCCACAACAACTTGCGAAGGTAGCATAGTGGGTAGTGCCTCGACCTCACAAGCAAGCGACGAGCGTTCGAAGCTCCGCACGTTGCCAAATCACACTTGACCAAAGGAGTGGTTGATTGCAACCGTCGATGTGGCCGCGAACGGCATAGATGGAGTGCATGCGGCATCTCTAGATGAAAGCTCGCACTGATGTGCACGATCACACGTGCTTATCGCATGCGAGGCACGATCCAGCACACCCAGTTGCGTGAAATCCCAGTCATTGATGCATGATTTGATGGCTTACGGTGCGAGCATGCAGATCGAGGGAGAAGAAGCACGCGGGACGGGCGACGTGGCGCATCCTCCGTTGTTTGATGGCAATCTGTGCCTCAGATCTGATGCTTGAGGATGCATAGGCGCGGCTTGAGAAGAAGAACAGGCGCATGGACCGATGGGCGTAGGACTTTAGCGACACTTTTGGAAGGGATTTAGCGACGTATCGGATGTCGCTAAGGACCCGTACCTCTTTTGGTAGCCCTCTTCTACTATATAAACCCCCTCAACCACGCCATTCAAGGGGCATTCAATTCTCACACACTCTCCATGCAATACTAGCCCTCTCTTAGCTCCACCAAACACTCCATATATGCCCCTGAGTTGTCGAGCCTCCGACGGAGCCCCCCTCACCACCGTGGCCGCCTTGCCTCCTCGCACTCTCTTTTACTCTACTTTTATGTTGCACTATTTTAGGCTTTCATCTATTGTTGTATTTGTAAACAAACTCTAATTGCATGCTATATGTTAATGTTGCTTCTTATATCATAGTTCACATCTCCTTAAAGTGATTGTCATGTTTTAAACGCAAGCTCTAACCCTACTCTCTCTTTCTCTCTTTCGCTCTCGTTTTCGCAAGCAAACCACACTACCATTTTGTGATACCCAAAGAGAATAAAACTAATATGATTTCACGCCTCCCTGAGATCGACATTTGGACTCACAAATCCATATCTTAATCTAAAATCGACGACGCGAGCGCATGCTACAATGACATAATTAAACCAACACGTTCCGTGCGTGTCACTTAGCTAAGTAGAGGAGCTGGAAGGAGCTTTCTCGATCTGTCTTCATACTTGTTCCTTGTGCCTTCCATACTGCCAGGGCTTTTATGATTTCCAAAGCATTCATCCCTGGCAATCAAATGGTAATTACATAAGATTATGTAAAATAAATGCTAATGCATGTTGTAAACCCTAAATGCAAATGCATGCTAAATGCAGTGAAATAATGTAATGCAATTGACAAAACCTTTGGAACTAGATTCGAATGGATATTAAGGATGATGATAAACTAGCATTCATCAGGCATTCATTGAGTTCTCTACTAAGGATCGAATAACTTGAATGTGCCACTGCTGGATGCATCGGCCAGGTACCGATGTGTGTCATCCAGCCCATGGTAGAGGATTTGAGCTGTGTCATCTGGGCACACCATGGTGCGGGCATTTCTTTAGAAGATCATGAAATCTTTCCCAGATGTCATACAATTTCTCCCTTGGTCCCTAAGAGAAGGTCATAATTGCACTCCTCATCGCGTTCATTCGACAAATTGGGAAGAACTTTTGGAGGAATTCATGACGTAATTCCTCCCAGGTTCCAATTGGTCTCTCGATGGTCTTGAACTAATAAGAAGCTTTATCCTTGAGAGAATGGAAAAAGCTTCATGAGAACAATCCCTAAATCAACGTTTCTGGGTCGAACCGTTTCCACAATTGGACTCAGAACCTCGATGTGCTGGAAGAGATCCTCATTTGACTTTCTACTAAAATAAATCTGAATCTGACTTATTATATTCGACTTCAGCTCGAACCTCTCCACTTGTGGGAATCTGGACTTGAGGTGCCAAAATCATAGCCGCCGAATCATAGAAGTCCCGCAGTTATTCTCCGCGTGGTGGATGCTGCATTTTATCCAATGTGGTGAGAATCCTGTCATTGTTTTGTTGATATCTCTATTCTGATTCCATGAGCCTGGCTTCCGGACAAGCCATCGGGTCTAGATTTTCAGGCTCCTGACTAGGTCCAAGACCAGGATTAGCCATCTCAACTAATCGAGAAGAAGAGGGTTGAGAAGAAGAATTAGGCAATGTGAAAAGTTACCTTTGCTGCCTTGGGTTTGGTTCCTAAAGCCCAACTAATTTAGGTCTTAAAGACCTCCTTCCTTGCATAAACCAAAGACAAGGGTTGGTGTAGCCAAGCCAAAGAAGGCTAAGGCCTTATTAATCAAGTTGATCCTTTAGAATCAAATGACCAGATATTTCGTTAAGGTTTAAATTCTTGAAGAAAATTTGTCGAGAGATAGACTAAAAATGATCTTCGCCTCTTAAGCTAACTCGGCTAGTCTGTTATGAAGGGATTAAGTGGAAGGTTCTTCCTTTGACTTTCACCTCTGGGTCTTTAATACCCCATAGCTGCGGTCGTTTAACACTACATCGTAGGCTGGACACCAGGTTTGGCCAAAGAGGTTGAGATCACCCAGTAGTTAAAAGACGAATGTAGGTTATTAAGATATTCTTTTCAATTTTTAACCTTTTCTTTAAATTTGGTGTGTGGTGAGTGGTCCACAAGGTGACTCGACTCACCAACTAGTCACTGGACTCGATTGAACCCAAGATAATCCAATGTGGTCTCTAGATATAACCCTAAAGGTCAAACCTAAGGTTCATGCAATTTGACCACAAATCAGCAAGTAGACCACAAATCGAATTCAAAATACTCTCTAAGATGTAATTGGAATCTAAATGATATAAAAATTATCAAGAAGATTCCTTTTTTAATAATATTTTTAGAGAATATTTTTTTATAATCTTTACTATTCCAAATAAATAAATACAAATTTTTAACTACCAGGGGGTCAGATTTGAGATTTTGACCCCATGTTGGTTTTTCTATTTGAAACAGCATCACATGTGATCCAAAAATTTGGGAAAAATATGGAAATGAAAGCTAACTTGATTATCTTTCAAACTCACCATGTTTGGGTCAATCAGATTTGTGTACTATTCGAAATTGATTTTTAAAGATCAGAAAAATCTAGATCTCAGTCTGTTTGACCCTTGTGTATTCTGTGAATTTTTTAAAATTATAAAAATTGAATGTTTTTGAGAGAATGGTGGCATTGGAAAGATAATTGGAAAATATGGCACCTACCCAAATTTCAAAATTTTTGGATCACTAGAAATGTAAATGATTTTCAAATCCATATCAAAACTCTGGCCGAATTTCTAAAAATAGCAATAAGGTTTTTTAAAGTGTTTTCAATCCCAACTAAGCCTTTTCACGAAAAATCTTTTTTTTTTTCAAATTTTTGTGATTTTTTTTTTCAAAAACAAATCCTAACCTAAGTGATGGTGTGTACCTGAATTTCTTCAACTACACTCGATGCATGCACAGAATTCGCATTTCATACCGGCACACCAAAGACAATACAATAAATCAAAGATCAAATTAAGAATCGCCTTGCCTCCCCGGCAACGGTGCCATTTTGTCAGATCATGAAATCATGTTTTTGAAATGTTTTCGATGTAATATAGTGCAAAAACACGTCGACAAATAAATATAACGAGATTTGGCAAGTCCTGGTCGAACTTAAGGAGGTGGAAATGCGACTTGATTTAATAACAATCTATTCTAACTAGAACTAGAACAGTAAGCAAGATAGATATATGATATTAAGCAAATCAACTCTATTCTGATAACAATTAGGCAAGTTTTCCATCTAGTTGAATGCTTGATAAGATGAATAACTAGAACTAAATTAGAACCAGAACAAAATCTTCTAGAACTAGTACTACTAGAAGAATTGAAAAGATGACTATCTATTCTGCTAGAACAAGGGAACCAAGGAGTGGTCCTTGGTGGCCTTTGGAGAGGCATGGAGGAGTAGCAGCGGTGCACCAATGGTGGCCTTGGTGGACGTCTTGGAGGAAGAGGGCTATCTGAAGGAGAAGGGAGCGGGAGATGTGCAGAGGTGGAATTCCCTCTCAAATGGAGGGTATGGGGTCCTTTTTATAGCTAAAGTGAGGGGCAAAATGGGTATTTTAAGAACCCCAATCCATGCAAACACTATGGAGCAACAAGAGCCCGTGATCTGGTGATCTACGGCTCAGATCGCATCCAAAATGCCTGGTCACGCGCCTCCATCATGCACCTAATGTGCGCTCGCACCAGATCACTCCACGTGGTGCTTGTTGTTCCCCTTGATTCACAGCCTGACTTCCATTGCATGCATGCGCACTTTCAATCTCGGCAGTCTAATCGTGACGATCGATGGCTGAGATCATGCACTCACTATCACCTCACTGCTCAATGCTTGCAATCGCGGATGTAGCCGCTTGTCATCGCGTGCTTTGATCCAATGCGTCCTCGCACACCACGCGTCTCGTCACGTACCTCCCAATCGTGCATCGATGATTGAATTTCAACCGTGCATGCAACCACCTCATTTGCCTATGCCTCGCGCTTAGATCACATGCTGCCGCTCTCTTCAAGAGTGCTGACCAACGCGCTATGCACGTGGATGGCCATTCTCTTGAATTCATGTTCACGTGTTCTCAATAGTTGGATGACGATCCAGTGGTTGTGATGAGGCCTCCTTTGAAGAGTGCGAAGGGGGGGCAGTTGGCGTGACGTGATCGTGGTCGTTGGATGATCCAATGGCCCACGAAGCTTATGCGTTGTGCTTCAGTGGTTGAGGGCACTGAGGAGGGCCATTGGGATGGCACCACGTGGTGCCATTCTGATCGTCCATTTTCCTACTTTTGTAGATGGTGCTACAGGGCTTCGATTAAAGTGATTTTTGCATCATAGGACTGCGATCATTGCTCTAAGTTCATCCATACGATCGGATTTATCATCCATGGCCCCAAATCATATGCAATTATTATTGCATATCAATTAGAACATAAAATAGCATTATTATTTACATAGCTAACAAATCAACTACAATGCAAAATATGCTACTCATGCATGCATTATTCTTAAGTTAAATTAATATCTAACTTAATTTAGATTGATTAGGTCCTATGATTGTTGTGCAACTAGTCCCTCATCTAAATCCATAGTGCATGTACGGGAGGAGGTCCTTAAGACCAGTCTTGAGACCTCCATTAGCAGTTCACTCTCGCCGGGGTCAAGCCCTGGCTCAATTATTTGGGTTCTCTTCCAATCAGATTGAAATCTCTTCTGATCATTCAACTTCTGAGCCTAATTCTCCATCCTCTACTTCTATGGAGAATCAAGATCTTGAAGGAGAAGGCCAGGTGCCCAACTTTCAGAATCAACTATAGAATCTCATAGATCTACTTCATGAATTGATAAACCCCCAACCACATCCGCAGATGAAGATCACTACAATCTCGCGGTGGTAACTATCAAACCCAGGGTACAAATCCTAGCTGGAAGATCTGATACTGAATTGAAGCCGAATATGATCGGTGTGAGCCCTAAATTTCACGGGTTGAAGTTCGAAGATCCTTTCCATCACATCAAACAACTGAAACATCTGGCCCAAACTTTTGGACCTCTTGTTCAAAACTGGGACATCCTGCTCATGAAGATGTTCTCCTCTCTTTTGGACAAGGCTGCCTATTGGTATCAAACCCTAGCTCGACCAATCAACATGTGGGAGGAACTACAAGCTAAATTCCTAAAGAAATTCTTCTTGGTGGGTTGCACTAATGCCTTGAGGCACCAGATCATGCATTTTACACAGAATGCAGGAGAACCACTTCATGAGGCATGAGATCGCTTTCTAGATCTCATGCGGAAATGCCCTCATCACGGAGTTCCTAAATGGGAACAAGTCCAGTCTTTTTACTAGGGACTCCGTGAGGACATTAGCTTATTTATCAATGCAACCCGTGGTGGCAACATCATGGGTCAGCATGATGACACCGTTTGGGAGATTCTCGAGAACACGTGTGAGAACTGCATAAACAATGAGTTTATGGGAGTGTTTGACCTAACGACCACTCGTGCATTGACAAACACGCGAGGGCACATGAAACACGAGACATATTCGCTTTCATCGACCTGGAGTTGGTGGGCAGTCTCCTGGATAAGGTCTCCATTATCGAGAAGGTGGATGAATTGACTCTCCATTTGCAAAGAGCCACCTCTTCACAACAAAACACATATGCACATCCGCCCTCAGGTAGAGAGGCTATGCATAACATTCACCACCATGCATATCAGGGGATGGATGCATATACAACCCCACCTAATCTTGGTTTTGGAGGAAACTCCAGACCATCCTACTCTAGTTGGGGGAACTTTTAACCCTTATACCTTGATTACTCTGGAGCTCCTCAGACCTGCGAGGACCTCCACGCCATCTAGAATGATCCATTTTCCAACTCATATAACCCTAGATGTCGCAATCATCCAAATTTCGCGTGGTCGGGAAATAATTAGAACTCGAGAACTCAATTCCAACCACGATCGATTAGCCCGCTCAGCCTAGGCCCAACTCGAATTTCCAAATCGAGCCTACTAAGGAAGATCAAATGAGCTTGATTTTGTAGACCTTGGCTGATATGTAGAAGACCAACGTGGCTATACAAAATCAACATATGGAGGAAATCATAGAGGTTAGCAATCAACTCGCACAGATGGTCGGGACTCGCTAGCTTGGTGCACTACCTTCCCAACAGCTGCCGAATCTGAATAACGTGCCGAACCAGAGGTGCGTTATGAAGCCAAATCAGGGCCAAGCCCATTATGTCTATCAGGCCCCTTTTGCACCTTCACCCCACGAGATGGAGGCTTCCACATCATATGTGGGATATCAACAGCAACCACCACTCTTGCCAACTTTGAATCCAAACCAGGCAAGCCTAAATGCTATTACTACACATGTGGCAAAACAATTCAAGATCCACCTTATCCTAGCCACTCCAATCCTGGTAGTTCAAAGCCCACACCTAGGATGGTTATCCAAGATGCACCTATTCTAGATCCAGTGCCTGAACCTACCCTAGAGGAACTAACAAAGATTCCATTTCCTGAGGCCTTGATGAAAGGAAACAAGAAACCCAAACCTGTGGCACTCGAGGAAGACTTGGTCAAGCTCTTTGAACAAGTACAAATAAGCATTCCCTTGATGGATGTGATCCGCCACATACCGGCTTATGTGCAATTTCTGAAGGACTTATGTACACCAAAGCATAAGCCATGAAGGCGAGAGTCCGATTGTGTTATTCGAGCAAGCTAGCTTTATAATTTTGAGTATAATCCCATAGAAAGTGAAAGATCCTGACACCCATCTGATCTCCTGTATGATAGGAAACCTAGAGTTCGATTGAGCTTTATTGGATTTAGGAGCCTCCATAAACCTGATCCCCACCTCCCTACTATACCATTTTGAGGAAACCAAGCTCAAACCAACTGAAGTGACTCTACAATTGGCTGACAGATTAATAAAGTCACCAAGAGAAGTTCCTGAGGATATTCTAGTTAGGATATGAGATTTCTATTTCCCGGTGGACTTCATTGTGTTAAACATGGATACTCCTGAATATCTGAAAGATACATTGACCATCTTAGGGAGACCATTCCTAAACACAGCTAGGGAAAATATCAATTGTGAAAAGGGCCAGATTGAGTTGAAATTTGGGAATAAGACTTTAAGGATCGATATCTTTAAGGCCCAGAAAGGAATAAATTGTGGGATAATCAAAGAAGTCTGCGACATAAGTTCCCTGGTTGAGGACCCAATTATAGAGGTGAACCCGATTCTCTGAGAACCTCAACCAAAAGAAGATCATGACTGGTGACCATAATTTTTGCGAGAGAGAGTTGAGTTATGGAAAACCCGTCGTCATAGTCAAAAAACTTTGCTACCAAATAAGTTTATCGAAGCTCAAGGTGAGCCTCTGGTCGAACATAGGGAGGCGACGTTTGATTATTTGAAAATCACGCTTTGCTTTGTTTCTTTTTGGTTTTTCCGTATTTGCTAATTTTTTTAGTATTTTATGATAGTGAGGAAACAAGCAAGAATATTATCTACACTAAGCTATTTTAGAAAGCAGGAAAGAGCTAGTCTACTTGCAAATAATAGAAAACTACTTCTAGGTATATGCTTGACAAATGTTTGTTACAAGTGATTCTACACTATGAAAGCAGTAAAAGGGAAAGCGGGTGAGAAAAATCCTCTTTGTCGATTGCTTGGAGGATGAAGCTACGTTGATGGGGCCCGGACGAAGATTTTGAGGAGTTGGAGGAAGGAGAACGGTGTTGGAAGATGAGGTGAGGACGAACGATGTTGCGGCATGATCCCCTTCCCAGAACGGGGTTGAGAAGATGACCAATGAGAGCTCTACGAATGGTGGTGAGGTGGTGGAAAAATATTTTCTTTTCTCTAGTGGAGAATCCCAAGAGCTTGGGACACAAGCTCAAGATGTGTTTTGATCTCTAGAGTAGGTGAGGAGAGCATAGGAAGGGATGAAGAAGAATGGAAGGGGTGGTGGTCTTTTTATAGTGGAGGAGAGGAGGCAAAATTTGGGCCCAATCAGATTCCTTGGATCCAAATTAGGTTTATACCAAAATTTGGATCGAATCAGAGATCATCTTGACCTAGTTTGCATTTCAGTCTAGTCAGACTCTTTATATTTCACACAAGCTCCTAGCTTTTGAAATACTTGCAAACATTCCCCCAACTTTGTCATCTTCTTCGTGTTTAGGTCCCTATCACCACGGCCATGTGAACATAGCTTGCCACCAACCTTCAATCAAGGAATTCTCCCTGATTTCATGCCCAATCTCTTCCAAAATTGGAAGGGGAACTCCTAAAGAAATCCTCTACAAATTTGACCCGCATCTTGGGTTCTAGTTCTTGCCTAAAACTTAATGCGAACAGTTTGAACACAAGGGTTTCCTATTCCGTGAAGGTCTTGAATTTCCAAGCTTGGAATGCCCCCTGAGGCCTATAAAAGGTCCCCTGATGCAAGGCCGTCTTCCTTAGCATGATTTGGACCGGATTCCACCCTTCTTCTCTTCTCTCTGGCCAAATTCTCCGCAAGCTCTGGCGAGCTTCTCTATCCACCCTCTTCGTCGGCCACCATAGACCATAGTCAGCTGATTCTTCTTCTCTGTGATCATCTGCATCTTGCAATACTAGCAGGCACCATCTTCCTCCCTCTTCCTCGTCGTTCTCCCTCAACGGAGGCTTCCCCTTCTCCGGCACCGGCCATACCACAATAGGCGCCTTCCTCCCCTTTCATCCAGTTAGATTAGGTTAGTTAAACTCTCCTCTCCCTCTACTTCCTTTCCCCCTCATTATCCTTTTGTTTCAACCACACACCACGCTGCACGGCGTCATCTTCCTCCTCTTCGGCAGCAACTCCGATGAGTCCTCCACACCACCACAGACCACCCTTTGACTCGCCATCACCTCCACAAGCATTGCCATCCCTTACCCACCAAATCCTGTCAAGAAATTGAGGGGATTGGCTACCCAAACTGCCCATCGAACACACCCATCCATGCACACCCTCTCCGAACTCGCGTGACCACAATACACACCCAGATGCACCATGGACATCACCACCACCTTCCATACCTTACGGCAATCCTCCTGAGATGTTTTAATTGGGTTGAGAGGCCATACTTGTGTTTTTCAGGTGTTTGCTTTGCTCGCCGTCGTTGCCTTCGTCGCTAACTTCGACTGTCGTGCTCTGTTGAGCTCGAGGCTCGATTCCACCTCCAGGCCTCGCGGAACTCCTACAGGACCCTTCCCAGGTCCTCAATTGAAGACCACCTCCTCAATAGCTACACCAATTAGAGAAGTTTCCCTCCTGTGGACCTTGTGCGAAGAAGCAGGCACATTATAGTGCCACATTGGTGGATGAGGAGCGTGCATACACCCATAAATTGGATTTATGAATTGAGCTATTCACTCAGTAACATGGGGGGTCAGGTCCCTCCTACCCCATTCACCCGAATACCCGCCGACTTCACTCTTCGTTCACCACCCACGTGGGTGACCCTGGACATTATTCGAGACTCGTTTACCTGTGTAATTGGATCCGAACATGCGCTGGGTCTAGGTTTGAGAGAAGAAGAGGATGGCAATTTGTGAGAGAGAGGGGGAGGGTTTTGCTCTCTTGTGTGTGTGGCTAACACTTAGTTACTGAAGGACTTAGTCCCCTTGTGCTTGTGAAGGAGAAGGCTTGAGAAGAAGAAAAGAAGGGAAGGTCTGAAGAAGGAGAGAAGACTCTGAAAAAGAAGAGGAGTGTGCTTACCTTCTGTTAAGGCATCTGATTGACACATCTGGCGTCTGATCTTGAGTTCTGGCATTGTTGAATGATTTGAGCATTAAGTTAACATTTGATTAAATTGATTATGGGATGCTTGCTTACTTAAAGATCTAATTGGTGATCTAAGTCACCACTTTTTAGCTTCTCTCTATTCTTTTTGTCTCTAGATACATTGGATTTCATTGAATAGCTAATGTGACATGTTATTATTCATTGAATATCTATTTGAATGCTTAATTAATTGTGCTCGTTGATTCTGAATGTGATTAATGTTGTGAATTTCACATTTGCTCCCTGTGTTCGAACTCAGACTCTTTTATTCTGAGTTTATAAATTTTATCTGTTTTTGAGCGATTGAGGCTTTACTACAATGAAACACATATTTAAATCTCCTTTCTCATCCTCTTAAACACTATGTATAAAAATAGAATTATGGCTCAATTACTTAGGCCTAAGTTGTTTATTAACAATAGAAAATTTCAACTAAGGACCTAATTAAAAAGACTCAACAGTGCCCGAGTGCCTGCCAAAATGCAGACTGCCCAAATCCTTACCTTATTTCATACAAAAACAAATCCATTTTTTCTTTCTTTTTTATCTTTTCTATTTTTTTATTTTTGAGTTTAGAGTTTCGAGGAAGCTTTCTACGACTACCCAACCCACCTAAGACCCGAAAGAACTTTAAGTTCTAAGCATCTTATGAAAAATGATAGACTCATTAGGTGGCCGTTAAAATGGATTTCAGTTTTCTACGACCCTAGGTGACTTAAAAGTTTCTACCTAAAGGTTTATCTTTCCGATCAGTAGCTTTCTCCCTACTTTCAAATTTTTAATGGGGTCAACATAAGGGAGAACCTAGTGTATATCTCCCTGGTTTATTCTACTTCCTCACTTCTTCCCTAAGTGTTTTGGGAATTATTTGTGCATTTTTGTGAGCTGGGCTCTGGACAATTGGCCAATGGGGCGTCAAATCCACAGCCAGTTGCCAGCCATACTCGTGCGGTAAAGTGCTCCTTATTTTATTTTATTTTTCTTTTTCTGAGTAGGTGGCTTCCCTGATATAAGATTTACCTAAAGGCAGTAGAAAGAGAATGGTCATGTAGCTGGGCTCTAGACAACCGGATAATGGGCTGTTACCACGACAACTTGCCAGTCATACTACCCTAGAAAGTTCATTAGCTACCTAATTTCCATAAAAACTGTCGAAAAGTGAGTCAGCACAAATAGTGTGTAGATGCTGTAGACTTAAAGTTCTGTCAAATCAGAAGGCAGGTTGATAAGTTGTGTACTTATCACCCTAATTTATGAGCTAAGTTAAAATAATATTAGTGTGGCGAGGACTCGAGAAATAGGTCCACATTTTAGTGGATGCCTGAGCTGATTAAGCCTGAAGACCTGAAGAGTCTAAGTATCCAGGTCCTATCATATCATTTCCTAAGGTTATCAAATTTCTAATGCCTAAGTTCTCTTCTCCTAATTCTCTATTTTTTTTTGGTATTTTTAAATTTTAATTTTTTTTTATATAAAAAAATAAATAAAGGAATCCATGAAGCTGACAAAAATGATTCAGAATCAAGTATCCACCCCCATGCCTAGCTAATGTAATGTCCTCATTATAAAAATAAAGGCATGACAAAGGCGGAATGAAAAGATATCACCTGAATTCCTTGATTACCCAGTCAACTCCAAAATATACTATACACGTGCTGAGTTTATTACCTTCAGTTAGGCGATGTTCGACCAAAAGAGATCAGGCCAAGGTGAGAGAAACCTTGTTCAAGACAGGTTTAGGAAGAACATGGTCAACATACGGTTTGAGACATTACCCGTTGACCTTAAAGGAATTACTCGTCTTTGGGTCAGATAATCCAACGACTCTGTTACGAAATATCCAATCAATAATGAACGGATCGTTCCATTTAGACCTAAGCCTTCTGGGAAAGAGCTTAAGTCGAGAATCAAAGAGCTAAACTCTCTGGTTCGGCTCAAAGCTCTTACGGGAAATCATCTGGTCATGAAGAGCTTTGGTCCTTGCCTTATAGATTCTGGCATTCTCGTAGGCATCATTTCTAAGCTCCTCCAACTCAGATAATTGAAGTTTCCTGGTATTCCTGGCTAACACTAGTCAAAATTACATTTCTTGATGTCCCAAAATGCTCGGTGTTCTAATTCTATGAGTAAGTGACACGCCTTACCAAACACCAGACGGAACAGAGACATACTAGTAGGCGTTTTGTACGCCATATGATAGGCCCAAAGAGCATCATCAAGCTTTTGGGTCTAGTCCTTCCTATCAGGCCTAACCGTTTTCTGCAGAATATTCTTGATCTCCCGATTGGAGACCTTGGCCTGTCTGTTCGTCTGGGGGTGGTAATGTTTGAAAATCTGATGATTCACCCCATACTTTGTAAGTAGATTCCTAAATTGGGCATTAGTAAAGTGGGTACCATCGTCACTAACGATAGCCTTAGGAATCCCAAATCGACTAAAGATATTTTTCTTCACAAAATCGATGACTAGCTTGTGGTCATTGGTTTAGGTGGGAATAGCCTCGATACACTTAGACACGTAGTCAACAGCAACTAGAATATACTAGTGCCTAAATGAAGGGTGGAAGGGTCTCATGAAGTCGATGTCCCAAACATGGAAGATTTCAATGGGAAGGATCGAGTTTAGGGGCATCATGTCTCTCTTGGCTATAAAGATGGCCAATAAAACACAGATTGCAGAATTTTTACTGCCGTCTTTTTTCTGGAAAAATGTCCACCACACGCAGGTGGATGGCAGAACTCAAGTATACTATGGAACTCATTTTTTGAGACTCATCAACGAATAATCTGGTCAGCGTCGATGCGATACAGCTTGGGATTATCCCAAAAATAATATTTGGCCTCAGATAAAAGCCTATTCTATTGTTGCTTGGTCCAATCTTGGGGGATTTGACCAACGGCCAAATAATTGATGATGTCCACAAACCAGGGAGTTTGGACACCCAAGACTGTAAGGATAGTCTCATTTGGAAAAGTGTCAGAAATTGGAATATTTGGATGAGGTGAATCAGTTAGGATTCTCGAAAGGTGATCCGCCACTACATTTTGTGCCCCGGATTTGTCTTTAATTTCAAGATGAAATTCTTGAAGTAAAAGAATCCATCGAATGAGTCAAGGCTTGGCATCCTTTTTGGCCAAGAGTTGTTTCAAGGTTGAGTGGTCGGTATAGATAATGGCATGAGAACCTAAGAGATAAGCACTAAATTTTTCTAGAGCGAAAACTATAGCTAGTAATTCTTTTTCAGTAATGGTGTAGTTCCTTTGGGCCTTGTACAGAGTCTTGCTAGCGTAGTAGATATCAGAGGGTTTTTTATTTATCTTCTGACTTAAGACAACCCCGACTGCATAACCAGAAGCGTCGACCATAATCTCAAATGAGGTTGTCCAGACTGGTGGTTGCAACACTGGAGTGCAAGTCATTGCCATTTTCAATAAATCAAATGCCTTGCAGCACGATTCATTAAACTCGCACGGCATGTCTTTGGCCAGAAGGTTACTCAAGCGTCGAGCAACCTTCAAGAAGTCCTTAATGAACCTCCAATAGAAACCCACATGACCAAGGAATGATTGAATTTGTTTAATGGATGTGGCTGGGGGAAGTTTAGAGATGGCATCCACCTTAGCCTTATCAACTTCAATGCCCCGGCTAGAGACCACATGACCCAAGACAATGCCTTCTTGTGTCATAATGTGACTCTTTTCCCAGCTAAGAATCAACTGTGTTTTGATGCATCTCTTGAGGATCAATTCCAGGTTAGCTAGGCAAGACTCAAAAGAATCTCTAAAAATGGAGAAATCATCCATGATTACCTCAAGATAATCTCCCACCATTTCAAAAAAGATGGCAAGCATGCACCTTTGAAAAGTTGCAGGTGCATTGCAAAGCTCAAATGGTATCATATGGAATGTAAAGGTTTCGTAGGGACATGTGAAAGTTGTCTTTTCCTGGTCTTCGGAATGGATAGGGACTTGGTTATATCCCAAATAACCATCCAAGAAGCAAAAATACTTTTGTCCTACTAACCTTTCAAGGATTTGATCAATGAATGGCAAAGGAAAATGATCCTTTTTGGTGGCTGTGTTCAGCTTCCTGTAATCAATACAGACTCTCCAAGAGGAAGCTGAACAGGTAGTAAAGGATTCCCCTTTCTCATTAGTCATTACGGTTATCGTCACCTTTTTGGGCACAATTTGAATGGGGCTAACCCAAGGAATATTCGAGATTGGGTAAATAAAGTTGCATCAAGCCACTTGATTATTTCCTTTTTGACCACTTCTCGCATATTGGGGTTTAATCTTCTTTGCATCTCGCGAGAAGGGCGGGATCCATCTTCCATGTAAATCCGGTGATTGCAATAAGATGGCTCGATCCCCCTAAGGTCATGGATAGCCCAACCAATTGCCTTTTTATTTGTCTTTAGGACCCTAATTAGTGTCATCTCCTACTCCTTAGTCAGTTTAACACTAATAATCACAGGGAGCATTTTCTTAGGTCCTAAAATTTCATACTTTAAATTCTCGGGCAATGGTTTCAATTCAAGCTGGGGCAGGTTCAGGATGGAGGGTAAGGAGGATGCTGATGAAGATTCATCAGGATGGTCCAGTGGAAGAGGTTGGGAGTGAACAAAATTAGCAACCTCTTCAGGGTATGGTAGGTCTGCCACAGAGGGTTGTGGGTTAATCTCATCAGTGCTACTAGAATCCTTAAGTACATTGATCGCCATACAAGTATCAACGTTGAAATCAGAATCCTCGAGTTCCTCAATAAATCCACAATCCTCAAATCTATTTATTGCCTTGAAAATATCAAGTGTCATTTTTTTTCCTCCAAAGGCGATCTCCATGCTATCGCTCTCACAATTGATGTTGGCCTTGGTGGTAGCGAGGAACAGATGCCTCTGAATGATGGGTGTGTTCCTCAAGTCTTCAGGTACATCCATGTCAAGGACTAAGAAATCTACGGGAAAATAGAATTCCTTGACCTTGACAATTACATCCTCAATAAAGCCTTTTGGTGTGGTGACTGAACGGTCCGCTAACTGTAGCGTTACTGAGGTTGGCATAAGTTCACCTATTCCAAACTTTTCAAAGAGAGAAGTTGGGATTAGGTTGATGGATGCACCTAGATCTAATAATGCCCAATCAAAAGTGTAATTCCTGATGACACATGAAATCAAGGGGGCACCTGAATCTCTCTTCTTTTGAGGGAGGTGGTGTAGGAAAATAGAACCAGCCTGCTTGGAGAGTATCACCTTCCTCTGGGTGGGTTCTTTCGATTTATGCTTTTGAGTACATAAATCCTTCAAGAACCTAGCGTAAGTCGGGATGTGCTTAATAACATCGAGGAGCGTGATATTGATCTCCACACTCTTCAATATATTCAAGAGCTTCTCGTTGCTATCTATGGTTTTCTTTTTCCTAGTTTTTAATAAGGATTCAAAGAACGGGATGTGGGTGGTGTCCTCAATTTCAGGTTCCTGAGCCTTGTTCTCATCTTCAAATTTCTCCTTTTCTTCCTCAGGCTCACCAGGGTTTTGGTTACTAGAAGAAGGTAGTTCAGGGTCTAGGGTTTGCTTCCCGCTCCTTAAGGTGATAGAATTTGTAGACCCATATGGGTTCGAGTCTTGGGGATGGTTAGGGAATATAGGAGGGGTTTGACTAGCCAGATAACCAAGGTTAGAAGAGGAAGAGGAGGAAGGACCCTACTCAACCATTTGAGCATATGTGTGTGGGTCCCTCTAATTCTTGTACCCTTGGGCTTTATTGCCCTGACTTTGTACATTGCGAGGGTTGGGTATAAGTTGAGATGGTAGAGATTCGGGTTGTTGGATGTTAGTAATAAGCCCAGATTGCAAGTTGTCTAGCGATGTTTTCAGTTGCTGCATAAGCTGGAGTATAGATCCTTGCATTTCTACCATATGTTGATTTAAATCAGCCTGCCCTACAAGTTTTTGGGCATTCCAAGATGGCTGATTAACCTGTCTCGTGGGCAACTAGGTGTATACTTGACCCTGACTCATAGATCTTTGAGGTGCATAGTTGCTAGGCTGTATTTAGGTCTGTTGCCCCTAGTTTTTCCAGGAGAAGTTAGGGTGGTTCCTCCAACTTGGGTTATAAGTGTTGGAATACGGGTTGGACCTAGCATTCTCCTATATAGCATGCACATCCTCATAGGGGGAGGATGGAGAAAAGGAATGATAAGAAAAACTAGGATCAAAGGCCCCAATTTGGAACCCATAAGGTTCTGAGAAATTCTGGCTCATAGGTTGAGTCGACTCAAGTTGGTTTACAAACTCTCATCCTGTGGGAGCTTGTGGAGAATGGAATCCCAAACTATGGGATTGAGTGGGTGTAGAAGTGTTTCCTGAATTTTCAAACATCCACTCTTCCATCCTTTTCGCAACCAAGTCCACCTTATCTAGTTTATTGCAAATCAATTCCATGTTAAATGAATGAGAGTTCTGAATCTCATTATCATTTGACCTGGGTTGTTGGGACCGGTTGAAAGTCTCCATGGAGGCATAATTTATCGAATTCTCACTCATTTCCTCGAACAAGTCATATGCGCTATCTGCATCCTTGTTGAGGAAATTGCCTTCGTAGGAAGTGTCCACATGATTACGGAGTTAATCTATCAACCCATGGTAAAATATCTGCATGAGTTGTCATTTCGACACCTTGTGGTGTGGACACCTCCACAATAGATTCTAGAATCACTCCCAGGCACCATGAAACGGTTCCCTTGGCCGTTGGGCGAAAGTAATAATCACCTGTTGTAAACCATTGGTTCATCCAATTGGGAAGAATTTCTTCAGGAAAGCCGTTTTAAGAGCAGTCCAAGTCTCTATTGGCCTTTCAATGGTTTGGTACCAATGTGTGGTCTTATCCCTAAGAGAGTAGGGAAAAAACCTCGTGATCATTTGCTCTTCGTTCACATTCCTAGCTTTGGTAATCTGAACCAAAGTGGTCAGATACTCCAAGTGCTAGAATGGGCCCTCAGAGCCAAACCCATGAAAATGTTTAATCAGGCTTAAAACCTGGGGCTTGATTTCTACATCTCCAGCGGGAATCGTGACACCGGAACATTCCCCTTAACTTGAAGGATCATCGAAATCCTTCAAGGGCCGAGCGCCCTAACCATTCATCCGTTGGAACCATTGTTGCATTTGTTGTAGCTGTTCCAACTGCCTCTGAATCAACTCCTGCTGGTTCAGGGGCGGGGGAGGTGGTTGTTGATTAGCCATGAGATCTACTTGGCTATAGCTTAACCTTCGCCTCTGGGAATGGTCCAAAGGTCCTTCCAGGCGATGATTCAATGACCTCCTTCCAAGCATGCATTGGAAGGAAGTCAGAAGGGTGGGGAAAATGAAGCCTGCAGCACAAAAAATACAAGTTTGTCCTTAAATTAGGTAGCTTAAGGACCTATTCTTTAGAGGTAAACTCTGGCCACACGGTGAATTTGATGTTGTCCTTACTCCCAAAGGTGGTAAAGTTGGATCGGCCAAGCAGGGGGAGTATGTCCCGAGGGCCGCTAATTATGCCAAACCCCTGCTTACTTAATTCGTTTGACAATCAAGCCTCTCAACTTAGCACCTTTCGAAGTAAGCATACGTCACTAATTCGCAATGCATTCAAGAGAGTACCCTGAAACGGACTTGATGAATCTTAGGGCCAACATCTAAATTTTAATTAAGGCCTGGGATAACTGTTCTTTTGAAATGTGATGGGCCCTTGTTTGTCGCTCTGAAATGGGTTTTAAAATCAATGCATTGCGGTATAGGTCGAATCAGCGCGAAAAACAAATACAATTTATTACTCAAATTTGAAGTCCGAGGTCGAACACAAGGAGCAATATGGCAATTTAAAACTCAAGATCACAATTTTAATCATAGATATAAGAGATTGCAATCAGAATTAATTCAGAATGATATAACAATAATGTTAAGTATCAATGAGCAAAAAGAATGGAGTAAAATGGTGATTTGAATCACCAATTACTCCTCACAATAATAGGAACTAGATCAACAGTATTGATCAAGGAAATAAAGCCTCAAATGTATGCAATCAGATGGCAGAGGCATGTATCAGATGGCTTAAACAACCGGTTGCTACAATGCTTCCAAGGGACTCAAGGGTCTCCCTTATTTCTTCTCTGCTTCTGTCTCAGCTACTCTCCTCTTCTCTTTCTGGCTGTGCCTTCTTTCTTCTTCTTCCTTCTTCACAAGCTTCCTCTCTTCTTCTTCCTTCTTCAAGCACATGGGGGAGGTTCTTTAAACGGCTAAGTGTTAGCCGTTATTCCTGAGAGCAAAACCCCCTGCCCCAGCACTCTTGTTTTACGCACTAAATCGGTGTTTAAGATTGTTGTGTTATAGTATAGCCAAAATAGCGTTTGAACAAATAAATTTTATTACTCAAAAAGATTCCGAGGTCGAACACAGGGAGAAATATGGAATTTAGATCTCAAGAATTGCAATTTAAGCACAATATAAGCAATTTATAATAGAACTTAAAACAATAATGATATAGTGCAAAAATAATGAGGTAAAATGGTGATTTGAATCACCAAGTACCCCTCACAGTAACAACAAATTTCTCAACAGTATTAATCAAATAAAGCATAGCAATCAAGTATCAGACGGCTGAGTGTTTAATCAAACAGCTTAACCGTCTCAAGCTACAGTGTATAGCCTTTTCTCCCTTCTCAGCCTCTTCTTCTCTTCTCTTCTTTCTCTGTTGCGGTTGCTCTCCTTCTCTTCTTCCTCTTCTGCTTCTTCTTTCTCTACTGCAGCTGCTCTCCTTCGCTTCTTCTTCTTTTGCTTCTTCTTTCTCTGCTGCGGCTCTTCTCCTTCTTTTCTTTAGCCTCTTCACATAAGGGGGACTTCTTAAATTGGCTAAGTGTCAGCCAATTTCCTTTGCAGCAAAACCCTCCCTACCCTCGCGCAAGCTCTCTTTCTCTCTCTGGGTCACGCTCTCCCAGAGCCTTCCACAGTACCGGGTAATCGGGTTCGAACCTTGAGTGCACCCGGGACCAGGGCTACTGGTGTTGTAGTAGCCGAGGTGTGGGTTTTAGGTGGGTTAGGTGTACCACATCCGTGGAGGAGAGGTCGCGGACGAGGCACGTGAGGGGTGTGAGGGACCTCACCCCTTGTGTCTGAGGCAAGCAGCCCGTGGCAGAAATTCAACTTATTCGTTTACGGGCGCTCCTAAACTTCCGAGGTGGGACTAATCCCACCGCCTTTCTTCTGAGTGCAGCTGTAGATGATTCTTTGTTCAATTCACGCAAGATGGCAATCAAAGGCTTCAATTGCTGGTCCACTCAGACTCCTGGAGCGATTCCGCGTGAACTGGAGTTGACGCCTGGAACCTGCAGGTGCTGGAGCAAGCTTTAAGTTTTGGTCAAAGCTTTGTCAATGGCAGTTGAAGGACCTGCTACCTGAAACATGAAATACGGGCTAAAAGCCCCGATTAAGAGGTTCAATAGTGTCGCCGTGAGGGGAGGAAGTGAACAGTAGTGTTTGTGAGGTCTGAGAGTGCATGAGGTGGCCGGATGGTGATGGAAGGTGAAGTGCAAAAGTGCGGTGTTCGGCGGAGGTTGTGGAGGAGCAATCAACCTAACTAAGTTATGGCTTTTTCTCCTGGGGTCGAGGCGGAGGTGTAGGGATAAATGGCGGCCGATTTGGTGTAGTGTAGTGGTCGTGCGAGCTCGCCGGAGGTACGTCGGTGAGGTGGAAGACGGAAAACGGTGGGTCTGGTTGGCAGTCGAAACGAAGTTGCAGATGTCTGGAAACGAAGAGTGGAAGATAAGGAGTCGTTTAGGAAAGGTGGCAGACAAAGGGGAGCGGAGTTGGCACCGTTTGAGGTATGGTCGGTGCTGGAGATGAAGCTGCTCTGATAAGAAGTGGACGGCGAGGATGAAGGGGGGTAGGAGCATCGGCGGGTGCTTCTCAAGGTGGAAGAAGGCAAGAAGGAAGAGTCTGTTGCTGGTATTGCAGTCATATGACGAGGGGAGACAGGGAGAGTCATCAGAGCTTGAAGAGCAAATAGGCCGGAGGAGGAGAGAGGAATTTGAGGGTTTCTCTGGTCGAATTCAAGCTTGGAGGATCGGGCAAGCCTTGGGAGCCATTATATAGGTATTAGGGGGTCGATT
Source organism: Thalassia testudinum (assembly GCA_037157565.1). Lineage (NCBI taxonomy): Eukaryota > Viridiplantae > Streptophyta > Magnoliopsida > Alismatales > Hydrocharitaceae > Thalassia > Thalassia testudinum. Next base: position 137,961,588 of record JAZHRO010000036.1, on the reverse strand, counting down.
AGAGCTTGGAAGCCAAGCTTTCAAGCTTGGAAGGTTGTCGGAGTTGGAAACCCAAATTTCTCATGCGTTCACATGAGAAATTGGGAAAGAATTGAAGCACAAGAATCGATCTGATTGAAAGAGGATTTCAAGAGGAATCTCCGGTTCAATTTTGAGAAGATTTCATCAATCAATCAAGGAGAAATCCTCAATTGATTGTTGCCGGAGTTGTAGGATTAGGAGTTCTGTGCGACAGGGACCTTTTGTGAGAATGACGACAAAGTTGGGGACCTGTTTGAAAGGGTTTTGAAAGTTAAGAGTAGAAATGTAATTAGACATGACCAATTTGCAAACTTGGTCAAGAGAAACTCATCTTGGGTGCAAATTTTGGTACAAACCTAATTTGGACCTAAGGAATCCAGTAGTGAAGTTGGATTTTGGTTTTGACCATGTTTGACTGGGTAATTTATGCAAAAACCTAAATTAGGGCAAATGTCTATCTGTGATTCTGTTTTGGGTTAAAATGAGTTCTGATGGTCAAATTGAAGGTTTTAAGCCCTAGAGAATATTTTTCTATGAATTTTAGAGGGTTTAGGTGGATTTTATCCTGATCAAAACCTCAGTTAATTAAGCAGGTCTATTTTTAGGATTTCAAAAGTCATTTAATTCTCAGAACACGTGCAAAACCTTTTCTGATTATTCATACCCACTTGTTATCTTTTTAAAACCCATTGACCTTCTTTCAACCCTTGAGAAAACATGTGGTTGTACTGCATTCATGATAAGCTGGTAAAATTGCAGTTTTAACCCTAGTTTTTTTTCCCTTAGAGTGATTTTGCAATGACTTATGACTCTCTGGTGGTTATGTAGGAGCATTTACTGACTTAATTGGGTCAAAAATGAGCTAGTTATGGCTCATGATGGTGTTCCCATCATACCCCCATGCCTAACTTTTGCTAGTCCCTTAGCAAATTTTAAGGTATTAACTTTGATTCTAGACCATAAAACATTTTGATGCTTAAAAACTTTGTTGTGCGGTTCCTTTTGTAAATTAGGTTAGAATGCCGATAGTAGGCCTAGAGGTACTCAAGTACCAACCAAGATCCAGACCTGAACAGCTCTAGCCTCAGTCAGCCGCGAAGGTTTTTAAGGCCCACAGGAACTAACCTAAGGTTTGTTAAATCCGCGGTTAAAGCACCCGTGCTTGTAACATGTTTTAGGCTAGGTTTAGTTTGCAGTGTATTTTTGTTAGAGAGAGATAGAGGAATTTTTCTTTATTTTTGGAGAATTTTTTCTCTCTTTTCTTTTCATTTCTAGCTTCGAATTAGCTTTAAACATGGTTTTTATCGGATTCCTAGTCCCCACCATCAATCCTCGTAGGGTCCCTGGATTTCGATGCATCGAGATAGCATCGCCCATGGCAACCCCCAGAACCCTGGCTTTCGAGATAATCCCACCCATGGTGTTCTGTAGCTAAATCTAGACCCCGGCAATTGACATTTCAAGATAATGCCGCCCATGGCATCTGAACCAGCACAGGGTGCTTACATGCCCCCAGTACGATATGTAGATATCTTAGGAGACAAGCACCGAGGAGACGATATGTTATTGCACATCTTCAAGGGGAATTTCCCGCCTCTCCACGCCGGGAACTCATCTAAATCAACTTGTGTTGATCAGCCGCTCCCATTCTAGGTAACTTTTTCAGAATAAGTTTAACGCATTTGCGTGATTTTGATACTTAGGCTCACTGAACCAGACTGTGTGTGGATTGGGGTGATTAGGTTACCGAGTCCCGCAAACCAGAAGTCAGTTAACGAGGCTGAATAATCCCTAGGCCTTAGACCTAATACTTAAGCTTTGCATTTTCCCCAACCTCTTGAGGATTATCCAAATCTTAGCGGGTACTTGAATTTTTAAGCCTAGGATTATAGCCCAAGAGGCATAAAATCAGCATTCCTACTAATCTCTTCTTTATTTTATTAGCACTTTTTTCCTTTTATTTTCTTTCTTTTGATATGATCTAGAACTAAGTTAATTCCTTAATCTTTTACTAATAACTATCTCTTTTTCTTTTCTTTTCAAATTGTGCTCCTTTTTGACATTTTTATCTTCTCCCTTTTTCTCCTCAAAATCTGATATGCCATCAAAATTTCCTCTCCTCTCATATTTTTGTTCTTTTTTTTCAAAAAAATTATTTTTTTTGGTATTTTTGGAATATGTGATTATTTTGATGAAACCCTTTCTTGTGAAGTGATTTTCATGACTTTTTGCACTTTAATACCCCCCCGTGCCAACGATTTGCAATGTCCTCATTGTAAATTAGGTGGGTTCAAGTTCAGCTTAGATCATTCATTAGAACAGGGGTTGGGTAGGCGAATGGGTCGGTGTGACTGTTAGGGACGATTTCAAGCTCGGGTACGGGTACTAGAGGTGGAGTTGGCTGCTCTAATGAATGAACCCTAAAGTGCAATATGAGTTCAGCAAAAGATGTGTCAGGAAGGATTTCAATTTTTTCAAAATGACGGGTTGCGTCCCGTTAAGCGCTAAGTTTAACGCCATCGCCGGGTGCAATGAGCTTAGGGAGAATGGAGGGTAAAAGATATTTAAGCCAAATTTGTATTGGTGAGTTCAATGAATGGTTTGAGTCTCTGATCATTCACGACAAAAGGTTCTAAATCGTGGCTGAGTTGACTGATTTTGACAGCTCCATTTCCAAAGATTCATTGGACAAGGTATGGTCTAATCCATTTTGATCTGAGTTTTCCTAGGAATAATTTGAGTTTGGCATCAAAGAGTAGCACTTTCTGACCAGGGGAAAAGATCTTTCTAGATATATGCTTGTCGTGAAAGGCCTTAACCTGCTCTTTGTACATTTGCGAGTTCTCAAACGTGTCATGGCATAATTCATCGATCTAGCTCATTTGAAGCTTTCTATGGGTTCCTACCTTAGAAAGATCGAGATTGCGGTTCCGTACTGCCCAATAGGCTTTGTGCTCTAATTCGATGGGGAGGTGACATGCCTTCCCGTACACTAATCTGAAGGGAGACATGCCTAATTGGGTTTTGTGGGCGGTCCTATAAGCCCACAAAGCTTCCAAAAGTCGGGACGACCAATCTTTCCTGTCAGGTCGAACAGTGACCTGGAGGATTTTCTTGATCTCCCGATTCGATAGCTCAGCTAGACTGTTGGTTTGGGGGTGATAAGGAGTAGAGATTTGGTGTGACACCCCGTATTTGGTTATCAGTGATCTGAACTGAGCATTCGTGAAATGGGTCCCTCCATCAGAGATTATGGCACGTGGAATCCTGAACCGAGAAAAGATGTTATGATGAATGAATCTGATAACCACCTTATGATCATTGGTTCGGGTTGGAATGGCTTCGATCCATTTGGACACGTAGTCAATAGCGAGAAGAATGTATTCGAAGCCGTCCGAACTAGGGAAGGGTCCCATAAAATCAATCCCCCAGATATCGAAGATTTCGCATACGAGAATCAACTATAAGGGCATCATATCACAGCTGCTCATGTTGCCTAAGGTCTGGCAACGAGTGCATGTCCTACAGTGATTGTATAAATCTTTGAAAATCGTGGGCCAATAGAAGCCGCACTGGAGGACTTTTGTTGCGGTTTTGTGACTAGAGAAGTGTCCACTGCATGCCTGGTCATGGCAGAAAGACAAAATGTCCTGAATTTTCGCTTCCGGAACACATCGTCGGATGATCTGAACAGCACCAATGTAGAAGAGATACGGGTTTTCCCAAAAGTAGTACTTGGCATCAGAAAGTAATTTGTCTTTCTTGGCTTTTGGCCAATCGGACGGTATCTGATTTGATGCCAAGTAGTTTACTAGATCAGCAAACGATGGAAATCTTGTACTAATAGTCAGGAGGTGATCATCGGGAAAATGTTCAATAATGGGTCTGGAAGGGTTGATAATATTAGAAGGAAGGTGGGAGAAGTGATCAGCTACCACATTCTGTTTCCCCGCTTGTTGCAAATCTCGAGATCAAATTCTTGCAACAGCAAGATCCAGTGGATTAGTCGAGGTTTCGAGTCCTTCTTCGCAAGGAGATGCCTCACAGCAGTGTGATCTGAGTAAATGATAATATGGGAACCCAAAAGATACGATCAGAACTTTTCCAGGGTAAATACTACGGCTAGCAGCTTTTTCTCAGTAACTGTGTAGTTAAGTTGAGCCTCGTCAAGTGTCTTGCTAGTGTAGTAATTGACCATGGGTTTCCCATTTATTTTCTGCCCAAGTATCGCACCTACAGTGTAATCAGATGCATCGGACATGATTTCAAAGGGTTGAGACCAATCAAGGGGCTGTAGGATTGGTGCTTGAGTAACTCGATCACGCAGGACTTCAAATGCTTGAGTGCATTCCTTGGTGATTTCAAAAGGGACATCCTTAGATAGAAGATTAGTCAGGGGGTGTGCGATTTTCTAGAAATCAGGAATGAATCGACGGTAAAAATCGACATGCCCCAGGAAGGATCGGATGTCTTTGACTGAGCTAGGCATAGGGAGTTTGAAAATCAAATTCACCTTGGCTCGATTAACTTGGATGCCCTTTTTAGAGATAAGATGTCCCAGGACAATTCCCTCAGGTGCCATGAAGTGGCTCTTTTCCCAGGAAAGAACAAGTTCACGTCGATGCACCACTTGAGGATCTGGACCAAGTGCAGGAGGTAATCGTCAAATGATTTACCAAATACCAAGAAGTCGACCATATCTGAGAATATGGAAAGCATGCACCGCTGAAATGTAGCAGGTGCAATGCAGAGACCGAACGGCATCCTTCAGAATGCGTAAGTTCTGAAGGGGCAGGTGAAGGTGGTCTTTTCTTGGTCCTCAGGATGGATTGCGACTTGGTTGTAACCGGAGTACTCATCCAGAAAGCAGAAGAATCGATTTCCTGCTAGTTTCTCAAGAATCTGATCAATGAACGGTAGTGGGAAATGATCCTTCTTCGTGGAAGAATTGAGTCTTCTGTAATTAATGCAGACTCTCCATGAGTTTGCTATACAGGTCGGTATGGCTTCTCCGATTTCAGTCGTGATGATGGTGAGCCCTGCCTTTTTAGTCACAACTTGGATTGGACTCACCCACCAATTGTTGGAGATCGGGTAGATGATCCCTGCATCTAACCACTTGATAATCTCCTTTTTCACGACATCCTGTAGATTGGGATTCAGGCGTCTTTGCATTTCACGGGATGGTCGTGAGCCTTCTTCAGTGTAGATGTGGTGTGTGCAGTATGAAAGGCTGATACCAGTGAGATCGTCGAGAGTCCATCCAATGGCTCTTTGATGTTGCTGGAGAACAGAAATCAGGCGTGTTTCTTAATCAAGTGTGAGTCGGGAGTTGATAATCACAGGAAACGTTTGATTGGAACCCAAAAAGACGTACTTGAGATGATCAGGAGGAGGCTTTAATTCCAAAATCGGGTTTTCAGCAGCAGCGGGTAGTTCAGGATGGGTGTTAGGAGCAAAGGAAGGAGCTATGGGTGTGTTTAGGTTGAGTTCGAGCTCCTCTAATTGCAGGTTTTGATCCTCTTGTGGTTGATCAGAAATAGTCGGGTTCTCGATGAAGTCGTCAACCACTGCTTCAATTTGTTCTATGACTCTGCAATTAATTCCTTGTTGGGCCTTAAAGATGTCGATCTTTAGTGTCTTGCTCCCAAATTTCAATTCAATTTGGCCCTCCTCACAATTGATATTGGCCCTGGAAGTGTCCAGAAAGGGTCTCCCTAGTATGATCGGTGTATTCTTCACATTCTCAAGAGTATCCATGTCTACAGCGATGAAATCCATTGGGAAATAGAAATCATGCACCCTAACTATGACATCCTTGAGAATTCCTTTTGGTGACTTGATTGATCAGTCTGCTAGTTGTAAAGTCATTTCAATCGGTTTAGGCTTAGATTCCTCGAAGTAATCTAGTAGGGATGTGGATATCAAATTTATGGAGGCTCTTAAGTCTAATAAAGCTCGGTCAAATCGTGTATCACTGATTTCACAGGGGATCAAAGGGGTGCCTAGGTCTTTAGCCTTAGGCGGGAGTTTGCTCAAAATGACAGAGCTGGCTTGCTCTGATCGTACAATCGAATTCCCATCTTTGGTTTGTGGCTTACGCTTAGGTGTACATATGTCTTTCAGAAATTGTGCGTAAGCCGGTACGTGACGTATCGCATCCATCAAGGGAATGTTTATATGGACCTGCTCAAAGAGCTTAACCAGGTCCTCATGTGCCAAGGTTTTGGTTATCCTTTTTCCTTTGGTCAAGGCCTCAGGAAATGGAACTTTAGATGGTTCCTCTAGAATGGGTCTAGGTTCTTGATCTGGTATAGAGGTGTCTTGGATGGCTATCCTTGGGTTAGGGTTTGTATTACCAGGTTGGGTTTGGCTTGGAGAAGGTGGGTCCTATGTTGTTTTGCTAGTGCGGGTAGTAATAGAATTTAATCCTATTTGGTTTTGGTTTGGAGTGGGTAGAAGAGGTGCTTGCTACTGGTAACCCGTATGTGATGTCGAAACCTCCATCCCGTCGGGTGATGGAGTAGAAGCAGCCTGATAAACAAAGTGAGCTTGGCCCGAATTTGGGTTTATAACGTGCCTCTAGTTCGGCACGTTATTCGAATTAGGTAGAGGTTGTGAAGGAAGTACACCAGGTTGGCAAGGATTTGCCATCTGGGAAAGTTGATTGCGAACCTCTGTGATCTCGTCTCTGTGTTGTTTTTGCATAGCCGCATTCGTCTTCTAAATGTCAGCCAGAGTCTGAAGGATAAGAGTCATTTGATCTGTCTGAGGCGGCCCAGATTGATAAGTTGGGTTAGGTTGAGGTCGAGGCTTAGGCGGCTGAGATGTACAAGGAGCTTATGGTCGGGGTGGATATTGAGGTCTCTGATTTTGATTATGGCCTGACCATGTGAAGTTAGGATGATTACGCCTTCCAGGGTTGTAGGTGTTTGAGAATGGATCATTCTGAATGGTGTTGAGGTCCTCGCAGACTGAGGAATCTCAGGAAAATCAAAATATGAGGGTTCAGAGTTCCCCCAACTAGAGTAGGTGGATCCATAGTTTCCTCCGTAGCCAAAATCAGACGGGGGTGGATATGGGTCCATCCCCTGAGAAGGTCAGTGATAGATGTTGTGCACTGCCTCCCTGCTAGAGGGTGGTTCTGTGAACAGGTTTTGCGTCGAGGTGGCTCACTGCAAATGTCGAGTTAGCTCATCCACCTTCTTCTCAATAATAGAGACCTTGTCTAGATGACTGGCCATCAGTTCCAAGTCGACGGAAGAGGACAGGCCTTGCCTCTCATGTGCTTCCTTTGGATTCATCAATGCACAGGCATTTGTCCGGTCGAACATGCCCATGGATTCATTATTGATGGAGTTCTCGTTCATATTCTCGAGAATCTCCCACACAGTGTCTTTGTGTTGACCCATGATGTTTCCTTCACAGGTCGCATTGGCGAATAATCTAATATCCTCATGGAGTCCCTGGTAAAAAGACTGGACTTGTTCCCATTTAGGAACTCCATGATGGGGGCACTTTCGCATGAGATCCAGAAAATGATGCCATGCTTCATGAAGCGGTTCTCTTGTTTGTTGTGTGAAATGTGTGATCTGGTGCCGTAAAGCATTTGTCCGGCCAACATGGAAGAACTTTCTCAGAAACTTGGATTGCAGTTCCGCCCAGGTGTTGATTGGACGCGTTTGGGTTTGGTACCAGTGAGCAGCTTTATCCATGAGAGAGGAGAACATTTTCATGAGTAGAATATCCTGATTTTGAGCTTCTGACCCGAAGGTCTGGGCCAGATGCTTGAGTTATTTAATATGCTAGAAAGGATCTTCAGAGTTACGCCCATGGAATTTGGGAATGGCATGAATCATGTTTGACTTGAGTTCAGTGTTAGGATCTCCAGCAGGGATTTGTACGTGAGGGTTGATAGCTACTGCAGCGGGATTGTAGTGATCTCGCAACATTGGATGCTACGGTGGGTTCACAAAGGCTTGGAATAGATCATTGAGGCACTGAAGTTGATTTTCAAGATTATTTTCTTTTGCGGGTTGTGCCATGATGATGGATGAAGGAAAATCAGGTTCAGATGAATCGGAAGAGATATCAATAGGATTGGGTTGTTGCACAAACAAGGAGGTCGAGGCTTGGCCTTGACGTGAATGAGTGACTAAAGGAGGTCTCAAGAATGTGATAGGCCTAGATACCTTAAGCTTTAAGTGAGTGCACAAATCAAGATTTGTTGTCCAAATAAAATGTATCAAATCAGTCAACTCGATGAATTATCTATGGATAGAATGCAAGTAGCCCTAATTGATTTTTTTCTTTTTATCCGTTTCAAAATGAAGGGCTTAAGATAGAGAGTAGTAAGAACTTACCTGCCCCTGGCATGTTTACCATGCAGCTGATCTTCCTTGAATGTATCCCTCCTGAAATAATCACAGCAAAAGAGATATAGCAAGTTAGAATCTGAATCAGGAATTGCAATCAAGAGTTCTAAATTTCCCGTTGCTCCCTGGCAAAGGCGCCAAAATATTTTACACGCTAAATCGGTGTTTAAGATTGTCGTGTTGTAGTATAGCAAAAATAACTCTTCAACAAATAAATTTTATTACTCAAAAAGGTTCCGAGGTCAAATACAGGGAGCAATATGGAATTTAGATCTCAAGAATTGCAATTTAAGCACAATATAAGTAATTTATAATAGAACTTCAAACAATAATGATATAGAAGTGAAAACAGATGTCAATAATGCAAAAAGAATGAGGTAAAATGGTGATTTGAATTACCAAGTACCCCTCACAATAATAGCAAATTTCTCAACAGTATCAATCAAGTAAAGCTTAGCAAGACGGCTGAGTGTTTAATCAGACGGCTTAACCGTCTCAAGCTACAGTGTATAGCCTTTTCTCGCTTCTCAGCCTCTTCTCTTCTCTTCTTTCTCTGCTGCGGTTGTTCTCCTTCTCTTCTTCCTCTGCTTCTTTCTCTGCTATGGCTACTCTCCTTCTCTTCTTCTTCTTCTTCTTCTTCTTCTTCTGCTTTTTCTTTCTCTGTTGTGGCTCTTCTCCTTCTTTTCTTCAGCCTCTTCACACAGGGGGGACTTCTTAAATTGGCTAAGTGTCAGCCAATTTCCTTTGCAGCAAAACCTTCCCTACCCTCACGTAAGCTCTCTTTCTCTCTCTAGGTCATGCTCTCCTAGAGCCTTCCACAGTAACGAGTAATCTGGTTCGGATCTAGAGCGCACCCGGGACCAGAGCTACCAGTGTGTGTGGTAGCCAAGATGTGGGTTTTAGGCGGGTCGGGTGTACCAGGTTAGCGGAGGAGGCACGTGAGGGGTGTGAGGGACCTCACCCCTTGTGTCTGAGGCAAATAGCCCGTGGCAGAAATTCAACTTATTCGTTTGTGGGTGCTCCTCAACTTCCGAGTGGGACTAATCCCATCGCCTTTCTTCTGCGTGCAGCTGCAGATGCTTCTTCATTCAATTCACACAAGATGGCAGTCAAAGGCTTCAATTGCTGGTCCACTCAGACTCCTGGAGCGATTTTGCACGAACTGGAGTTGACGCTTGGAACCTACTGATGCTGGAGCAAGCTTCAAGCTTCGGTCAAAGCTTCGTCAATGGCAGTCGAAGGACCTGCTACCTGAAACATGAAATACAGGCTAAAAGCCCCAATTAAAAGGTTCATTAGCGTTGCCGTGAGGCGAGGAAGTGAACGGTAGTGTTTGTGAGGTCTGAGAGTGCGTGAGGTGGTCGGACGGTGATAGAAGGTGAAGTGCAAAAGTGCAGTGTTCGGCAGAGGTTGTGGAGGTGCAATCGACCTAACTAAGTTAGGGCTTTTGCTCCTGGGGTCGAGGTGGAGGTGTAGGGATGAACAGCAGTTGATTTGGTGGAGCGTTGTGGCCGTGCGAGCTTGCCGGAGGTACGTCGGTAAGGTGGAAGATGGAGGACAATGGGTTGGGTTAGCGGTCAAGATGAAGTTGCAGATGTCTGGAAACAAAGAGTGGAAGATAAGGAGTCATTTAGGAAAGGAGGCAGATGAAGGGGAGTGGAGTTGGCGCCAGTTGAGGTATGGCCGTCGCTGGAGACGAAACTGCTCTGATAAGAAGTGGACGATGAGGATGAAGGGGGGTAGGAGCATCGACGAGTGTTGCTTGACGCAGAAGAAGGCAAGGAGGAAGAGTCTACCGCTGGAGCATCTTGAATTGAAGCACAAGAATCGGTCTGATTGAAAGAGGATTTCAAGAGAAATCTCCAATTCAATTTTGAGGAGGTTTCATCAATCAATCAAGGAGAAATCCTTGATTGATTGTCGCCGGAGTTGTAGGATTAGGAGTTCTGTGCGGTAGGGACCTTTTTGGGAGAAAAATGATAAAGTTGGGGACCTATTTGAAATGGTTTTGAAAGTTAAGGGTAGAAATGTAATTAGACAGGACCAATTTGCAAACTAGGTCAAGACAAACTCATCTTGGGTCCAAATTTTGGTACAAACCTAATTTAGACCTAAGGAATCTAATGGTGAAGTTGAATTTTGGTTTTGACCATGTTTGACTAGGTAATTTATGCAAAAATCTAAATTAGGGAAAATGTCTCTCTGTGATTTTATTTTGGGTCAAAACGAGTTCTGATGGTCAAATTGAAGGTTCTAACCCCTAGAGAATATTTTTCTATGAATTTTAGGGGGTTTAGGTGAATTTTATCCTGATCAGAATCTCAATTAATTAAGCAGATTTATTTTAGGATTTCAAAAGTCATTTAATTCTCAGAACACGTGTAAAACCTTTTCTAATTGTTTTAACCCACTTGTTATCTTTTTAAGACCAATTAACCTTCATTCAACCCTTGAGGAAACCCATGGTTGTACTGCATTCATGATAAGTTGGTAAAATTGTAGTTTTAACCTTAGTTTCTTATTTTTCCCTTAGAATGATTTTGCAATGACTTATGACTCTCTTGTGATTATGTCGGAGCATTTACTGACTTAATTGGGTCAAAAATGAGCTATTTATGGCTCATGATGGTGTTCCCATGAGCTTTATTCTTCTCTCTCTAGGATCTATCCTCCCAAAGCTACAGTCTAGATAGTCTGTTATCGGGTACGTGCGCACCCGGGACTAGGGGTGCCTGCTGTGGGTAGCAGCCAGGGAGTGCGTGGCTAGGCGGGTAATCGAATGCACCAAACCCATGTGAGTAGTGTCATGGGTGAGGTGCGTGGGGTGTATGGGACCTCACCCCGTGGCTAGGAGGCGAAGAGCCTACACGACAAAATCAATTTATGCAGGCGCGGGCACTTGTCAACTTCTGAGGTAGGACTAATCCCACCTCCCTTCCTTTGCGTGAACTGCACTAATGCTTCATGCGATTGTGGTCAAAGGCTCAGTAAAAGAGCCAAATTGGCTCCTTGGTTGCGGTCCTAGATAGGTTCCGCTGAGCCTGGAGCAAACACCTGGTGTCTGTGCGACCTGGAGCTCAAAAGCTTGGTGGCGATGGTGAAAGTAGCGGAGCTCCGACAAGGACACCTGAAAACAAGAATACGACCTTGTGGCCAAGTCAAAATAGTTCAGAACCTTCGTTGGACGTCGTGGAGTGCAACAGTGGCAGTGGCGTGGAGTGAGAGTACGTGTGGGTGTAGGGCAAAGTTGGAGCGAAGCTGCGAACGTGGTGGTGTTCGGTGAGGTGTTAGAGAGGCTAATCCCCTCAATTACTTGAGGGGTTTTAGTCTCTGAGTCGAGGCAATGGTGAGGATTTTGGAAGTGGCGGCGTAGGTGGTCTATGGTGGCCGCTAGCGCTCGCCGGTGATATGCAGGCGAGATGGAAGACGGTGTCACAGAGGTTGATGCAGAGGTCGAAGAGGAGTGTCGAAGGTGCTGTCGAGAAGTGGAGAAGTTGAGGAGTCGATAGAGATAGGTGGTGGACGATGGGGATCAGAGTTGGCTCCAGTTGCGGTATGGCCGGCACAAGAGACGATGATGGCTCCGATGGGGTGATGTCGGTGAGGATGAAGGAGATAGGGACATTGGCTGGTATTGCACGACGCGAAGGAAGGCGAGGAAGGAGTATCTGTCGCCGTATTGCTGTTAGATGATGAGGAAAGGCAGGGAGAGTCACAGGAGCTCGAGGAGCCTTTTGATCGGATTAGGAGGGAAGAATTTAGGGTAGATCGGGTCAAAATCAAGCTTAAGAAGTTCGGTATGATATGGAGGTTCTTATATAGGGCTTAGGAGGTCGATTTGTGGTTGGAAGCTAAGCTTCCAAGATAGGAATGCTCACCGGAATAGGAGTTTTCTAGGATACCCAAATCTCTCATGCATTCGCATGAGAGATTGGGAAGGTTTTAGGGCATGGGAATTGGCTCAAAAGGAAGGGAATTCCTTGACGAACTTCCCTTTCAAATCTGAGAGGGATTCGTCAAGGAATCAAAGAGAACATGCCAATTTTAGGTCATCAGAGTTTGTAGGAATAAGATTCATGGAGGTAGGGACCTATTTGTGAAAATGATGATAAAGTTATGGGCCTTTTTGTAAGGATTTTAAAAGTTAAGGTCATATGTGTAATATAAAAGAATTAGATAGGACCAAATTGCAAACTAGGTCAAGACAATCTTAGATTGGGCCCAAATATTTGTACGAACCTAATTTGGACCTAAGGAATCCAATGGTGAATTTGGATTTTATTTTTGACCAAGTTTGACTGGTAATTTATGTAAAAATCCAAATCAGGGCAAATGTCAGTCTAAGGCTCTGTTTTGGGTCAAGACGGGTTCTGATGGTCAAATTGAAGGTACCAAACCCTAGAGAATATTTTTCTATGAATTTTAGAGGGTTTAGGTGAATTTTATCCTGAACAAAGCCTCAGTTAATTAAGCAGGTCTGTTTTTAGGATTTCAAAAGTCATTTAATTCTCAAAACATTCGAAAACCCTTTTCTGTCTGTATGACCCCACTTGTTAGATATTTAAGATCATTTGACCCTTAATTACCCCCTGGGAAAACTCGTAGTTGTTTTGCATTCATGATATAATGGTAAAACTACATTTTTAACCCTGGTTTCTTATCTTTCTCTTAGAATGATTATGTAATGAATTATGGCTCTCTAGCAGTTATGTAGGAGCATTTATTCCTTGATAATGACTAAATTGAGCTAGTTATGGCTCATGATGGTGTTCCCATCAACCCTTAATTGGGTTATGTCCTTAATGATCAATTAGCAAGTGTGTATGTGCACGATCTATGGTTTTCAAGTAAGATTATTTTTTTGGTGAGGTGAATTTTAAGGTTTGAATCTTGCTTAGTAGCTTTTCAGATTCAAATATTAGGTGTTTTCAACCAGGTTTTGTGAAACAAACTAGGTTTGAAAGCACAAGTTCAAGTATTTTCCTTTAAAAATCAAAAGGGTATGGAGTGCCTAATTTTGACCTAGATATTTGAATCCTATGGGGCAGCTACAAGATGAATCAGTTGTAGGTTAGGTGGCACGACCCAAATAACTCAAATAATTGGCCCAGATGCACCATCAATTAAGGCACACAGAAGTGATTAACATAATCTGATTTCTACTCTTTTATGTGTTAATTTGTGCGTGTACCTGATCCACAGGTCGGAATCCTGGTTGAGTAGATAAAATCAAAAGAGGTTATGTGCCTCAAATGTGGGTGGGTGTAGTGTGTACATTAATTTCGTCCCACAACCAGAAAATTTTCTTTTTTTTTTAATTTTCTTTTTATGCGAGGGTGAGGTGGGTGAAAATGACAAACAAGATAAGTAAATCTCTCCTAGGGTTTATGAGAACACCTAAGTAGATTCAGGTCTTGATTATTAAGGTGGCGAAATAAACTAGTAGGTGGGGAAGTGGGGGAAAAGCTTACAAATGTCTTTACCCGCACATTACTCCAATCTACTACCTTCAGAGATCAGGTTCCTGCAAGATAGTGAATCGAAGAAGAAAGATAGGTTAGAAAAGTATGTAAGTAATGCAAGAAAACACGAAAAATTGAATCAAAGTCCGTTCCCTCCCCAGTAACGACGCCAAAATGGTGGGCATAATTTTTGCGAGAAAGATTTGAGTTATAGAAAACTTGTCATCATAGTCGCAAAAGTTCGCTACCAAATAAATTTACCGAAGCTCAAGGTGAGCCCCAGGTCGAACATAGGGAGGCGATGTTTCATTCTTTAAAAGTCGCGCTTTGCTTTGTTTCTTTTTGGTATTTTGTATTTGCTAATTTTTTGGTATTTTATGATAGTGAGGAAACAAGCAAGAATATTATCCACACTAAGCTATTCTAGAAAGCAAGAAAGAGGTAGTCTACTTGCAAATAATAGAAAACTACTTCTAGATATATGCTTGACAAATGTTTATTACAAATGATTCTACACTATGAAAGCAGTAAAAGGGAAAGGGGGTGAGAAAAATCCTCTTTGTCGACTGCTTGAAGGAAGAAGCTGCGTTGACAGGGCCCAGGAGAAGATTTTGAGGAGTTGAAGGAAGGAGAACGGCATTGTAAGATTGGGTGAGGACAGGTGATGTCGCGGCATGATCTGCTTCCCAGAACGGGGTTGAGAAGATGACCGATGAGAGCTCTACGAATGGTGGTGAGATGGTGGAAAAATATTTTCTTTTCTCTAGTGGAGCATCCCAAGGGCTTGGGACATAAGCTCAAGATGTGTTTTGAGCTCTAGAGTAGGTGAGGAAAGCATAGGAAGGGATGAAGAAGAATGGGAGGGTGGTGGTCCTTTCATAGTGGAGGAGAGCAGGCAAAATCTATTCATGGGTTAATAGTGACATCCAAGTCATCGCTGAAGATCCACCGTAAGAGTTTCTAAAGGTCCCAACTTACGCACCCGCTAGCATTTGCGCACGTACGGCTATCATCACGCAGTCGAAGGAGAGACGATGGATCATCATCTCGCGGCTAAGGATTGCGGGTGGGTCGACGCTTCAGATCGCGTGCTCACCGCACGTCAAATCACACGGGCGATTGCACATGATCAGTCGTGTGCATGCGTCGTGCTGATTCGATGCATACGGCTACGCCACATGGGAGCTTCGAGCAGTCCAATTAGATTCAATGGGTGAATTTCACCTGTGTGCGCTCTATAGCTAATTAATTCGCACGTGGGGCTTCGATCGCGGGTCCATGTGTCGTGGGTGGAGGTGCTACCCAATGCGCTATCGGCATGGATTGTTGAGAACTCTGATCCATGGCGCGAGTGTCTGCAACCGTTGGATGAAGATCAAGCGGTCTGAATTAAAGGATGCTTGAGAGAAGAGGAGAGGTCGTAGCCTTGGGCAGCTATGATGGCTCCACATGGCTCCATCGTGGCCGTCTGTCTTCTTTGCTTTTTAGGTAGCGCTACAAACGTCGGATTGAGTCGATTTTTGCACCGTTGGACTGCGATCGTCGATTTGGATCCATTTGTGTGGTTGGATTTGTCTTTTAAAGCTTCAAACTACATTACCTTCTCCCTTGGCCATTGATCTTCCTCGGACTGCATATGGTGCTACGTGACTCCGATCAAGGTGATTCGTTGAACTTTAATTGTCATCTTGTTCAGATCCGTATAGTTGGATCATCAATTCGAGACCCTATAATAAATCTCTTTGTCTCTTGGCCACAAAAGGATGTGAATTAACCTATAATTTATATAAACTATTCTAAATGTAGACTGATGCATGCTATGCAATATTTATAATATGGAATGCATCTACAAGCTTAGGAACATGCATAAATAGGCATTTTAACCTAAATAGATGTGTCTGCATCATCGACCCACAGATTGAGGAGCCCAAAACTGATCTAGATCTATCTTAGCTTCCACCTTGTCTTCTGAGGCCAATCTTGAACCCCCACCCGCGTCTAGTAACCCGGTGCTTGAATTAAAGCCCCTCCTGGATCAACTAAAATGCGTGTTTTTGGGTTCGAATCAAACATTTCCTATGATTATTAACTCTCAACTCACTCCTGAGCAGGAAACAAAGCTGATTTCTGTCCTCTAATAACATCGAAGAGCCATTGGATGGATTCTAATTGAGTTGACTAGAATAAGTCCCTCTTATTGCACTCATCGTATCTATATCGAAGAGGGCTCACGACCTTCTCGTGAGATATAGAGAAGACTAAATCTGAATCTCCAAGAGCTCATGAAAAGGAAATTATCAAGTGGCTTGATGTAGGAATCATCTACCCTATCTCTGATAGCCGCTGAGTGAGCCCCATCCAAGTTCCTAAAAAGGTAGGGCTTATCATGATCACGACCGAATCTAGAGAAACCATCTTGACTCAAATTGCGAACTCGTGGAGAGTCTGCATAGACCATCGGAAACTGAATGCCTCCACGAAGAAAGACCATTTCCCTCTCCCGTTCATTGATTAGATTCTTCAGCAACTGGTAGGAAATTGATTTTTCTTCTTCCCAGATGGGTACTTTGGATATAACCAAGTGGCAATTCATCCCGAAGATCAGGAAAAGACCACCTTTACCTGCCCCTACGATACGTACGCATTCCGTAGGATGCCATTCAAGCTATGCAGCACGCTTGCCACCTTTTAGTAGTGTATGCTAGCCATATTCTCTGATATGGTAGGTAAATACCTTGAAGTCTTCATGGACGACTTCTCGATTTTTGATGAATCTTTTGATGGTTACCTCCTGCACTTGGTTCAGATCCTCCGAAGATGCATCGATGTGAACTTGGTTCTCTCCTAGGAAAAGAGCCACTTTATGGTACCTGAGGGCATTGTGCTTGGACACCTTGTAACTGAGAGAGGTATCCAAGTTGACCGAACTAAGGTGAACTTGATCTCCAAATTAGCTGTGCCTTCCTTAGTCAAGGATATCCGATTATTTTTGGGGCACATCGATTTCTATCGACGATTCATATCTTACTTCTTAAAAGTCATGCGCCCCTTAATGAATCTTTTCTCAAAGGACACTCTTTTGGAGATGACTAGTGAGTGCATTCATGCATTCGAAATCCTATGTGATTGAGTTACCCAAGCTCAGATCCTAAAATCCCTTAACTAGTCTCAATCCTTCGAGATCATGTGTGATGCGTCTGACTACGCAGTAGGAGCAGTGTTGGGGCAAAAAATTGATGGGAAACTAGTGGTAATATATTATGCCAACAAAACACTAGACAAGGCTCAGCATTATTACACGATTATGGAGAAAGAGTTATTGGCTGTAGTATTCGGTCTAGAGAAATTCAGATCAACCTCCTGGGATCCCATGTCATCATTGACTCGGATCACACTGCAGTGAGGCACTTGCTTATGAAGTAGGATGCAAAATCGAGATTAATTCGATGGATCTTGCTGTTGCAAGAATTCGATCTTGAAATTTGCGATAAGGTGGGAAAGTAGAATGTGGTAGTTGACCATTTGTCTCACCTTCCTTCTTCGATCATTGACCTGTCCAGACCTATTACCAAGCATTTTTCAGATGAACATCTCTTGGTCATTAATGTACTTCCTTGGTTCACTGATATCAGGAGAGTTCCACCTGATTGGGTAACCTCTCGGCAGGACAAGCTGATTTCCGATGCTAAATACTATGTCTAGGAAGATCCTTATCTATTTCACATCAGTAACGACCAAGTAATCCGAAGATGCATTCTCGACGACGAGGTCATTGATGTCATCTTTTTCTGTCATGACCAGGCCTGCGGTGGCCATTTCTCTGGGCCTAAAATCGCAGTAAAGATCCTCTAGTGTGGGTTCTTTTGGTCCACCACGTTCAAAGACACATAATCCTACTGTAGGGCATGTGCCCGTTGCCAGATCCTCGGCAACATGGGCTCGCACAATATGACACCCTTAAACCTGATTATCGTGTGTGAGATCTTTGACATATGGGGAATTGATTTTATGGGACCCTTTCTTGGATCTAATGACTTCGAGTACATCTTACTTGCCATTGATTACTTATCAAAATGGATCGAAGCCGTACCCACAAGAACGAATGATCATAAAGTTGTTCTCCAGTTCATTTAGGAGAACATCTTTTCTAGATTTGGGGTTCCTAAAGCCATCATCAGCGATGGCGGGTCTCATTTCACAAATGTGCACTTCCAGTCCCTAATGAAAAAGTATGGGGTTTTGCATAGTATCTCGACTCCTTATCACCCCCAGACTAATGGATTGGCTGAGCTCTTCAATTGGGAGATCAAGAAAATCCTTCTGATCACTATTTGGCCTGACAGGAGGGATTGATCCACCAGACTTCCGGAAGCCTTGTGAGCCTATAGGACCGCCCCTAAGACCCAGCTAGGGATGTCTCCATTCAGACTTGTGTATGGGAAAGCATGTCACCTCCCTGTAGAGATGTAGCACAAAGCCTACTGGGCAGTATGGTGATGCAATTTGGATCTCATGAAGGCTAGAATCCACCGCCAATTACAAATGAGTGAGATTGAGGAGTTACACAATGATGCGTATAAGAACTTGTTGATGAGCGAGATTTGAATGCAAAAAGGTTTGAGTTAGAAAACCTGTCATCGTAGTGCGTAAAAATCTACTAACAGATAAAATTTATAACTGAAACTCGAGGTGAGTCTCAAGTCAAACACGAGGAGGCGAACGTTTGGTTTTGAAAATTTGCGTTTGCTTTTATTTGTCTTTGGTATTTTTATCTTTTGTGATTTTTTTGGTATTTTTATAAGGAAAAATATCAAGTTAAATAATTGTTATCTAATCTAATCTACTCTAGCAGAATAAGAGAGAGATAGAGAAGAGAGAAAGAACATCAATATTTAACCAAAGTCTATTACAACTAATCTTAAAGTATAAGACTACACTAGAAAGAGATAAAAGATAGAATGAGTTGAGAAGAATCTCCCTTGATGGCTTCTTAGAGGATGACTCGCTTTGACGGTGCCTGGACGTAAGTGGTGAGAGGCTGAAGGAAGAAGAACAGAGCTAAAGGAAGGAGGGTAGGGCAGGACAACGTCGTGGCAGGGGTCTACTTCCCAATTGGGGTGAGAAGAATCCCCCTCGATGACTTCTTTGGGGACGACTTGCTTTGATGGTGCCTGGACGAAAGTGGTGAGAGGCTGGAGGAAGAATAACGGAGCTGGAGGAAAGAGGGTAGGGTAAGGCAGTGTCGCGGCGAGGATTTACTTCCCGATTAGGGTGAGAGGACGCCCATGGGATGCTCTACGACGGAGGTGAGAAGCAGGAAAATATTTTACTTTTCTACTCTAAGGAGCAACCAGAGCTTGGGACCAGCTCCTTGAAGCTTTGGAGGAGGTGAGGGAAGAAGAGGAAGAGATGAAAAAGAATGGGAGGGGTGGTGGTCCTTTTATAGTGGAAGAGAGGGGGCTAAAACGAGTATGAGACAATTAGCGACAGTAAAGACGTCGTTGTAGATCTAGCTCAATCACTGCTGAAGGCTAGCCCATGCACCCACTGGTGCTCGCGCAATCTCGCCTATCATCGCGCACTCTCGCCTATCATCGCGCACTTGCCTTTGAATCAAGGATGAACAGTTGGGATCCTCCGCTGGTTGAGCACACGTCAAATGCACGTTAGATCTTGCATCGGATCTCATGTCTACATTGCGTGGCGCTCGTTGTGCCACGTCATCGCTCTCTTCACCACCCGTTCACCATCGGATGCTCCAATTTCAACTGGGCACACTGAGGGGTGATCAGGAAATTTCTCTTGGTAGAATGATGTATCAGAAAAATACATCATCGTGGTAAAAATTGCGTGGTGGAAAAATCTCGAACGAAAATATTTATCAGTAAAACTAACCACGATAGATTAGGTCGTATCTACAGAGAGGAATAGCTATAATAAATCACAGATATGTAATAATCATATTTGTAGAAATATTCTTCAAATTTATGAATTGATATGTTGCTATAAATGTGAATATTTATATAGAGAAATCAAGTAAATTTTACTTCCATGCAAGTTAGGATGTAAATTGGAATCGTAATTTCATCGAATCAAAAGAGATAAAGATGAGTTGAATAATAATACAAGAACACGAGGGTTCTGTCACAATGTTATCTCAATAAAATAATCAAAATTCAAAAAATCACATCCACAATGGCATCGAATGTAATATTTATTTCAACCCAAAACAGAGCATGTCTTTCCTTTGTTCGCGCGAGAAGAGGAGACTGCGGCCAGCAGCGAGAAATTCGGTGGAGGTCGGCCAGAGCGAGGGGGTCCCGATGGTGGTGGCGGATCGGAGAACGGTGGTCGACGGCGGTCGCCGGAGAGGACGCAGCCAGCGGTGGAAGCGATTCACCGGTGAGGAGGACTGTCGATGGCGATTCTGAGGGCGTGGCCGGGCGCGTTATGTCGAGGCAAGGTCGATGGCGTCGACGGAGGGGAGAATTGCGGCATTTTGGGTGGGATTGGGTTCCTTCATCTCTGTCGATGGAGAAAAGGAAGAAGAAGAGGAGGAGGAGGCCGGCATTGGGGGCACATGGCTGTTGGGGAAGTGCTGCTGCGGTTGGAGAGAGAGGAGAGGAGAGAAGCGTGGGCGATCTCGTAAGATGAGGAGTGGCGTGGTGAGGGAGATCTGCTATGCATCGGGATCTTCATGCAGGGGATATGCGTGGGGGGTGTTCTTGTGCGTCCTGCTGGAGGAAGAAGCCGGAGGGAGAGCAGGGGACAAGACGGTGGTCCTCTATGGAGGTGTGTTTATGGAGGTGCGCGGCGTTGGTCCTGTGCGTTATAAGGAAGGAGCGGGGAGGAGGTGATGGCCTCCTGTCGCGGTCGACGAAGAAGAGGAATGTGAAGGAGGCAACGCGGCCTCTACCTGGTGAAAGGGAGAGGGGGCATGTGCTCCCTGTTGGTCGGCGGACGTGGTCGAGATGAGCCAGAGCACGGTGGTGGTCGTCATCATGGAGAATCGCAATGGCAGGAATGTCGGGTGGAGCACGGTGGTGATGAACTCGTGGTGTTGAAGTCGCGGTTGCGGTGATGATGTCGGCGCTGTCATCGCTGACTGCGGTGATGGGAATGTCGTGGGCGAGATGCAATGGTGATCGTGGCCATCGTCCTGAAGCTCACGGTGATGGAGTCGAGGTTGTCTTAGAGAGAAAGTTCTCCTCCTCCGTGGAGGAAGAAGATGCTGGAGAGGGAGTTTCCTCCTCGGGAGAGGGAGATGCCCCTTGTTCTTCTGTCTTGCCTGGTTATAAAATGAGAGAGTGAGAGAGAGGGAAGGAAGTTTTCCTTTTTGTGTAAGGGGGATTCAAAAGACCAATGAGGTAGGAAGATTTTAATGAGATTTTAAAATTTGGTGGAATCAAATATGAACCCTCCCTTGTCTTAAGTATTTTAGTAAGATCCCTTATTAATTTCTTTCACAATAAACTACTCATAATTCATATGTAAGATGCTATTTTAAATTATCCCATGCAATTAGTACAAACATGAATAATTACTTATATGCAACATGTACCATATCAAATGATTATGTAGGAATAAATCACAACTTAATTAATTTCTCTAATGTACTACCTGCTTAAAGTCCAATTTAATCTTAGAATTGATTGTTCTTATGCACAATTAATATCCATTAAAGTAGACTGATCAAATACCCTCATCCTAAGTTTTGTTAGTCCCAAGTAAAATCATGCAAAACAAACTAAGTCTCTAGGTTGGACTTTACCGTCAGAATGTCCTATTGTGCCGCTCCTCTAAAGACTAGAGCGAAATACCAACTATAAGCCTAAAGGTACTTAAGTATTAGCCAAGATACAAACCTGACCAGCCTCAGCCTTGGGTCCACCACGAAAGTTTCTAAGGCCCACAAGAATTGCGTAGAGGTTTGTTGACCTTAGCGGTTAAAGCACCCGTGCGTATGTGCAGTAAGTCTAGGTTCAGTTTACCAGTGCATTTTTAATAAAGAGAGAGATGTTATTTCCAGAGTTATTTCTCTTTCTTTAAATTCCCCTAAACCCAACATCGGATTAACCCTAAATACGATCTGTATTGGATTCCTTGTCTTCACCATCAATCCTCGCATGGTCCTTGGCAATCGATGCTTCAGGATAACATCATCCATGGAAAACCCCCATAACACTAGCTTTCGACACTTCGGGATAGTGCCACCCATTGCATTTTGTAGCTAAATTCAGACCCCAACAATCGACATTTCAGGATAATGCCACCCATGGCACCTGAACCAGCACAAGGTGCTTCCATACCCTCTGTAGGATATTTAGATATCATAGGAGACAAGCACTGAGGAGTGGTATGTTAGAACGATTCTTTGAGGGGAGTATTTTCATCACCCTCTCCGCGTCAGGAACTCATCCAATCAATTTATGTCTTCGAGCCGCTCCTATGTCAAATTTTTGGGAAAATATTTTCGGAATAGACACTTTTTTTAGTATTATTCTTCATTATGCACACTGAACTAAATCGGTATGTGATTTTTGGGTGCCTAGGTTATCAAGTCCCGCAAACCAAAGGCAGACAAAGGGGTTGAATACTCTCTAAGCCTTAGACTTAATACATCAGGCTCGCAACTCCCTTAATCTTTTGAGGAATAGTCGAGATCTTAACAAATACGTGAGTGTTTAAGACCTAAAACAGACCCAGGAGGCCTAAAGTCGGTATCCCTCTCTTATCTCCTTTTCTCTAGCACTTCAGGACTTACTTAATCATTCATTCTAGCCCAGAACTTAGGTAACTCTTCCATAATCAAATGTTGGGACCAACACAATTTTGCACCTTTTCTTTCTGTGTCTCTCTCTTCTCTTTCTTTTTCCTTCTCAACATATTTCCAATTTAGCTTACAAATATTCCATCTCCTTCTTTCTCTCTCTTCTTCTTTGATTTTTTTTATGTAAGATGGATGCCCTAACTACATGCAAAATATGTATACATGCTATGAATAATCTGAGGTTATACCCCCCCATGCCTAAATCTGATAATGTCCTCATTGGGAAGTAAAAGTAAGGAAATATATTACCTGAGGTGGAGTTGAGATGTCTCGCAAATCAAGCTCTAGAAGGGAAGCAGGAGACCCAAAAAAGATACGTAACAAACCTGGCCTAGTGAGTAAGTAACCCAAGATGTTGGCAAGCTAGTGATGGAGAGTGATGCCAAAAGCTTGCCAAATGCAGGTGAAAATAGGATACTCAGCTTTTGTTGGAGGTTTCACATAATACACTTGAGTAGTGACCTCTGGGAGTGTGCAACAAGGAGGCAAAGGCTCCTCAAGTAGATATGTGTGGGAAAAAGAGGGTGCTAATAAGGACACCCTAAGGATGATGGGCTAACATGAACAAGTGTCGATCCATACCCACCACTCAACCACAGGATGTATTGGTCTGGTTATCCCCCTGTAAAGTAGGAATGTGAGCAGAGACTTTAGGAAGTTGGTTTTGCAGGAGTGTAAGTTGCTCAGTTGCAAGGTAGGGACGAGGGTCAAAGAGGTCTTAAGAGGTTCAACGTTCATCTTTGACAACCATTCCAATTCCTGAATGTCATCAGAAGCAGCTTAGTTGCTGATTGACTTTCATGCTATCTATTATTAGTGTGCGCATCCTGGAATGGGCCCAAATGTTCATCTCCTAAATTGAGCTGATCAAGGGTGTCGCCCATTTCATTATCATGTAAAGGTGGCTTGGAAGCCATAGGAGTGTGAGTGTCCTCAACAACGACATCCCCAGGTTCTTGCTTGATTCTAAGATCCTACCCCTGGGGTGTATAGATTTCTTCATCAAGAGTATCAATTGCCTTCCTTTGTTCCCAATGTTTGAGAGGATGATCTTTGTAGTCAAAAGTAGGTAGGAATCCAGATTTGGTTAAATCAGTAAGATCCTCAGGGGGTAAGTCCTCGAACAAAATGTATTCTCCCTTAGAGTCACTCCATACTGTAAGTCTGGGCCCCTCAAAGTCATCATCATCCTCTTCTACGTGTCTTCCCTAAAACTCAGGAAAATCTTCAAAGCCATGATCAAGTGTTTCTGATTCCTCCTCAAAAATCCAATCTTCATGTCCCTAAGACCAAAATTGATCCAAGTTTTCCAATTCAGTATCAATTCCCTCAGGGTTACCTATGTTGGGTACCTGCAAATCCTCAGAATGTTCAATGACGTGTGCTGGTCCCCAAAGTAGAGGATCATGGATATTAACTTTAGAATCACAATCCTCAGGGAGATCTAACTGAGGTGCAAGGTCCTCAAAAGTGTAAGGTATATGTTCAGCATCCGTAGGATGGGGTACAGATTCCACCTCAACATTCAGAATGGGAGTTGGGTTTTACTATTTGACTCCAACCTGTTTCATCAAATGTAACAAAGACACCATCATTCAGGTCGAGTTCTTCTAATGGGACCATTTTCCCCTTCCAATTAAGATCAGGTGGATAATCATCAGGATTGCCTTCTGATATGCATATCTCATGAGGGATATCTAAGTGATAGCTACTCCTCAAAACAAGATCCTTATTGACATTGTTTTCCTTAAAATTGTCTTAGTAATAGGGGGTATAGAGGTAAGGAGCAGAATTGACTGTAGGAGGGTCGCTAAGCTGGCTATTCTCTTCAGTTAATCTTTGACTATTCCTCAAAATCTCTCCCATAGAATCCATCATTTGTTTCTGTTGTTTTTGCATTTCTATCATAAAAGAGGAGAGGCTACTATCAGATTGGGGAGGATAGCCAATCTCAGGTTCAAGTTGCCTAGGAGTATGCTCTAACCTCGATAAGAAAAATCGTTAAGGGTGGGTTGGTTGGGTATAGTCATGGGATAGCTAGGGCTAGGATACCCTTCTCCTAGGTTTTATTCATCATCATTGGGTTGGGGGTTAATCAGACCAATGCTCCTATAGTAGGAGTAGAAGAGATCCCAATGCTCATCAGATGATGGATAACTGCAGGTCATAGGATTGGGCTTCGGCATTCTGGGGTGAAAGTAAGAAGTGAAGTTGCTATTGTAATCCATTTGTGACACACCCCAATCAAACACAAGGCAATGAGACTCTCCTTTTTCTTAGAGTAGATTTAAGCCAACCTCCAACGTACCCCTTAAAGTTGTCAAATGGGGTCAAGTTTGCACCTGTTCGTTCCTACTTTTGTGGTATAAGAGGGGGTTGTGACTTGAAGTCCCTGACAAGCTCTTTGGAGAAGAATAGAGGTTGGTTACGTTCTTTCTTGGTGGCCAAAGAAGTTGCATAATCAATATCGGGCCCTAAGTTGACCTTCGTGTGCCCTAAGACCTACACCTTGCTTTAATGATACCCTTAAGTGACTTAGTGATAAGTTACTCCAAGGATGGAACTAACGGATGAAAGTAAGACGAACCCATCCTTTGAGGCGATGTGAATGCGGTGCCTCTTAACTACCCTTTTGTTTCTTTAAGGGGTGTCCCCCTCCTTGAAGTATCAAAACACTTGGTAACATGATAATATCACCACCACAAAGTGAAATAGGAGGGCTTGCACCGATGAAGAGATCGATGCCTATAGCCTTAAGGGATCCAGACCTGGTGTGGTGCCTAGTGTGCGTGCTTAGTGTCAGAAGTGTGCATCACACTGCAAATCAATTTGTTTTTGGGAAGAGTCACACACAAGTCCCTTTTGATTAGAACAAATGTGATTTTGATTTTAAGGTCAAATCTGATTAGCAGTCCAATTTCAATTAGGCACCACTGAATTAGATAAATTTAATCAGTTTGGTGGTCTTGAAATTTAATCCAAATGCAATGCATGAGCAGGAACTGGATGCAAAGATAGAATGATATACTGGACTCCAACAATCTTCGTGCAGATATGTACACAATGCAAGGGAAGAAATCTAATATGCTACTCAATTACCTCTAAATCTGCGCACCTAAGGGCATGCAACTCCTAACAGGTAGCTCAATATTTTCTCTCTATTTTTTTTAGAGGCAAGAAAGCAGATTACCACAGATAAATAGCCCTAGTCGTTAAAGAATGTGGGGACAGACCCCCGAAAATCAGCCCCGATGCTACAAGGGCGTGAAGATAGAAATGAAATAAAATTTGCGATGATGGAGAATCCCCTATGAAAGAGGGATCCAGGTCTCCTCCTCGCGTCCTCTCCACATGTGTGGCTGTCGCTTAAGGTCGACGTTGTCACTCTGCTGCACTTGTTGTCTCGTTAGATTCCTCGCTGATGTAAACACATTTACACTACTTAAAATGTCTATTTTTGCTTGTTCTTAAGCATAGGATTGCATTTCATGATATAAATATTGTATAACATGCATCATCTTGCATTTAGAGTAGTTTGAATAAAATGGAGGTTAATTGTCTCCTTTTATGTGCTTGGACAGGGCAAACATTTTATCGGGGCCTCGAAACAAAGATCCAACTGTATGGATGTGATTAAGGCGACGATTGGAGTTCAACGACTCCAAGATCCCCCTAATCAGGCATCCGTAGCATCAGTTAGTGACCTGGGAACCCTAGAAGATCAAGGGCCAGGATGGTAAAAATCCGCACTTCAGATGACAAATCCGACCGCACGGATGAATTCGGATCGACGATCGCAGCCCAACGATGCAAAAATCGAGTCAATCCGACATCCGTGGCACCATCTACAACTTCCAGAAGATGGACGACCAAGATGGCGCCACGTGGCACCATCTCGGCCGCCCAAACGGCTGCATGCAATCTCGGCAATCTCCGCATCCGCCTTTCCCTGCCGTTGGATCAAGATCCAACGGCTGCGACGCGCCCACGCTGAAGTCAGGCGCTCGACATAAACGTGACCCCAGTGCGTTGGTCGAGCGCTCTAATGCGATGCAGGGACGCGCATTCGAGCCTCGCCATGTTGAAATTGGAGCAGTGGCGCGCCTCCGATTGACCGCACGATCACGATCCAACGGCCGCATGCGCTCAATCAAGATGATGCGCTCACGCATGCCTGCGCGTAACGCGCGATCGCACGTGGGTGGGCGCGCAATGCAGCGGGTGAAGGCGCGACTTAAGCCGTCCAATCTCGTGATTGGATGGCTGAGGATCGTTGAACATGCGTAGGCGTTACGTGCGCGAGCAACTGAGTGGGCGCACGTGGGTGTGGAAGCTACGCCCACGTTGGGGTCTCGGAAGCTACTCCCACGTTGGGGCTTTAGCGACGGTTTTATCCGTCACTAAAGAACCCTCATTTATTATTTTGAAGTTGTAATGCCCATTTTGCCCCCACTCCTTGCAACTATAAAAGGAGACCCCCTCCATACGAAATTATCATCCCTTCCTTCTCCTCTCTACCCCTCCAAAGCTCAAGAGAAGCTTGTCCCACACTCGGGATGCTTCTCGCGAGATAAAGTCCAAATTTTCGTCCCCCTTCGGAAGTGGATCCCGCGACGACAACGGCGTGCTGCTCCGTTCCCGTTCTTCTGCTTCGTCCTCCTTCGTCCCGCTTCGTTCTCCGTCTTCCAGGCGTCGTCCCATCCGGCTTGTCCTCCAAGCAACCGTCGAGGAGGATTTCTCTCTCCTTATTCTTTTTACCGCTTTCTAGTATAGATTTACTGCTTTCTAGAGTAGTTATGCTCGTCCTCCAAGCAATCGTCGATGAGGACATTTCTCCCTCCATTCTTTTAATGCTTTCCAGAGTAGATTTATTGCTTTCTAGTGTAATTGTTTTATGCTTTCTAGTTGTAATGAACAGTCTCCTCAATGATAAATTCTTTGGTTATTCTACATCTCATTTTGATTTTCATGTGTAATACTCTCTCTCTCTCTCTCTTACCCCCTCTCTCTCTCTTTTATTTATTGTAAATAATTAGATAGTTTTAAATTGAATTACTTTGTGACAAATAAAAAGAAACGTGTAGTTTTTAAATCAAACGTCCGCCTCCCTGTGTTCGACCCGGAATTTTAATTTCGGCATAAATTTTATTTGTTGAACATGAATTCTTCGCTTTCAAGCTACAACGACAGGTTTTCTAAAACCGAACACGTTAGAGATTCGATTCGTATGTTTCAACATTTTGGCGCCGTTGCCGGGGAGGCGATGATCTTTGATTTCTCTTCGCATTTTGTAACTTACAAATCATTTACCTCACTTTTCTTCTTTCTTATTGTAATTGCAGGTACTCTATTGAGACGAGCAAAAGTAGTAGATTGGAGTAAAGTGCTGTGGAAGGTTTTGTAAGTTATCCTCCATTCTTTCCCCCTCCATAGATTTTATTCGCCACATTAAATTCAAATTTCAATTAACCTAGGTGTTTGCATAAATCCTAATCCTAGGAATAGTTTGGTTGTTTGGATTCTCACTCACATTCATTCCACCTTCATTTATATATAAAAAAAAATAAAAAAACAAAAAAAGCAAAAAGATAATTTTGTGCGGCAATTTTCAACAAACACACAACGTACACCCACATTCAAAGGCACTTAACTGAATTGATTTGTTTCTACTCAACCGGGTTCTGATCTGTGGAACTGGTACATATAAAGCAACACATAAAAGAGTAGAAATCATTCTAGGTTAACCATCTTTGTGTGCCTAACTTAGTGGTGCATTTGTGGCCAATTGTTTTAGTTATTTGGGCCGCACCACTTCAAATAAAATAAACTCATCAAGTAGCTGCCACATAGGTTCAACTCTTAGGGATTTACCAGGCACTCCACATTCTTTTTAAACTTTAAAGTAAAACATCTTCACCTGTGTTTGCAAAACCTGGTGTGCCAACGAAACTTGTTTGAAAACACCTAAAGTTGAATCCTAAAAGCTACTAAGCAAGATTTGAACCTTAAAATTCACCGCATAAAAAATAATCTTGCTTGAAAACAATTGGTTGTGCACGCACACAAAAATCAATCAATCATTAAGGGCACAACCCATTTAAAGGGCCCATCACATTCCAAAGCACATTCAAACCTAGCCCTAAATAAAACAGAGTAGACGTTGGCCTTAAGGATTTGACTCGCTCTTCAGAACTCAGAACGAGATTATTTTCGATTAGTCTATTTCTACTGTTCAATCTGATGTCTAGCTAGGGGAGCAGAGTCAAACGATCGCGACTAGGGGGTACACTAGGAACCGGAGGCGCAAGCCGAAGGAAGAACCTTCTCCCCAGTCCCTCCTAACTGGTTGGATTGAACAGACAGAAGTAGATCAAATCATTCCTTTATCTCAAGATGGGTTTTGGGAGTCTGTAGGTCTGTAGGCTAACCCACTTAAGGACAGGTTTGATTGTTTGTATTGCAGGGCGCCTTTCTTCCTCCCGTGTCTCATGAATCCTTCCACATATTTCACGCATTCCTGCTCTTTCCCTCCTGTTGTGAATTATCCTCAACGTGACGATTATCCCGACTTGTATTGTAATCAATCATCAGTTAGTTGGGATAATTCAGATTGGGGATACAATTCTGGACCCCCGTGTTTACGGTCTAACCCTGAACACTTTGATTTTGATTTCTATCCTTCTCAGAGCTACATCGATTATAGATCATCTTCCTTTCATGAACAGCCTAATATGATCTACAATCAAAAAGGATACACCAATCCTTACCCATCCTCTGATTTCATTGCCTTTAGGTCATCACCATCTTTTCAACAATCTGAAATGACCTATTATCAGGAAGGGCATAACAAATCTCAATTCGTTAATTCCCCTGCATTGAGCCCAAACCTGCCCAACCCTGAACCAAGTCATTTGGTTCAGGTTAACCAGGTTCAAGATAAGGTTTTGGCTAACTTGAGGAATATCATACAATCTTTAGAAGTTCAGCCAATACCTTGCATTGAGAGATTGGAGCCCCTGATTGAAATGATTGATGATTTAAACAAGTCTTTGTTGGATTGGCTCTAGGATGTTAAGGATAAGAACCCGGGTGAGTTTCTACTTGGGAAATTAGCGAAATTGAGGATAAGATTCGTGGTTGCTTTGATTCAATCTTGGAATAATTCCCAGGATGAACCCTCTTCAGGAAAACCAATGACAGAACCGCTCAGGCACCTGTTGGGGGGACACGTGTTACGAGGCTGAGCAGATTGAATTAAAACAACCAATTAAGGATGATCTGATTTCTTCACCTGAGATCCCTGAGCCAGGTTACGAGGAAACGTATGTCTCCTTGGAACAGAAAGTGAAAAAATGATTTTGGGACATACATTGATACGGATCCTGATTTCTTTGATGGTGAAGATTCAAGTTGCAAAGTCTCACGCGAGTTTTCTGAACTTCATTTCTATGAGACGATTGGGGCTGAGGAATCTGATAGATCATTTGATAACCCAATAACTGAGGAAACTGATCTTAGGGCACGCATTACAGATCCAGGATTACATTTTCTGGATGAATCAATTCAATGCCCTGATTATCAGTTACACCCCGTTGAGCTTATCGATAATTCTGTTTCTGAGATAATTAGACCCAAGTAAATTCTGATTTTGCCACATCATTTAGACTTGGAGATTTCAGATGGGGTGATTAACATGCAAGAGGTCTCGGAATTTAACATTCGAAATGAGGAGGCTAGGAGCTTGGAAGTTATGATTTGGGAAGTTAATTTTGGAGGAAATAGAAGATTGAGTCGAAGGGTTCCTTTTAAGCTGAAACCATCAAATCAGAACCCTTACGACATTTGTTTCGAGGATGTTCAACTTAAGCACACATTCAATGATTATCCTTTTGAGCTTCAATTCTTTGTAACCCGACTTTTTGGTCTTGGGTTGCATCCTCATAAATCGCAAGCCTGACCTTGCTTGCATTCTGATTTTAGGTTTTGGGTAATTTTTATCAAGAACCTAAGATATTCTCGATTATGGGGTGTGGGTCTGCACCACAATCTGGTCCACATCTGTGGACCTCTGTTGACAGGTTGGAGGATTCTTCTGTTTATTCTAATTTTGACATGCACTTGCGAATTTTTCATTTCTTTCCTTGTATTGTGTGCCTAGCTGAAGGCACTAAACTCAGCACATGTACAGTTTTTCCTAGTTTTCATATCGGAGCGGACCTGACATTCACGCAATTCAGGTGCTTTCTACGCTTTTCCACTCTGTTTTGTCTTTTTAATACAATGAGGACATTGCATTAGATAGGCATGGGGGGAAGGATATTTATCTCTGAATTCATTCGTCAGCTCCGTAGATTTGTTTTATTTTCTTTTATAAAAAAAAATCGGAATTAGGAAAGAGAATTTGGGTTTAAGAAAATTTTCAATCTTAGGAAA
Organism: Thalassia testudinum; assembly: GCA_037157565.1. Classification (NCBI taxonomy): domain Eukaryota; kingdom Viridiplantae; phylum Streptophyta; class Magnoliopsida; order Alismatales; family Hydrocharitaceae; genus Thalassia; species Thalassia testudinum. The sequence continues at coordinate 137,930,467 of JAZHRO010000036.1, read as the reverse complement.
TACTACATTATGATTTGAACACAAAGACCCTTCAGGTCTTTGGACTTAATTAGCCCGTGTATCCACTAAAATGTGGATTTGTCTTTGATTCCTCGCCATCTTAATTCTATCGTAATTGGAATAAATAAGTTTGGGTGATAAGTACACGACTTATCAACCCGCCCTTTGATTTGGGGGAATTTTGAGTCTTAAGCATCTACACACTTTCTTTGCACTGACTCATTGTTCGGCAATTCTAACGGAAATTGGGTAGCTAATGAACCTTCTAGGGTGATATGGCTGGCAAGTTATCGTGGGTAATAGCCCATAGGTAGGTTGTCCAGAGCCCAGTCACTGGACCTTTCTCTTTTTCCTGCCCTTAGGTAAATCTTAGACCAGGGAAGCCACCTACTTAAAAAAAAAAAAAAAAAATCAAAAAGAAAATGAGAAAAGAACAAAAAGAAATAAGCCACACTTCGCCGCACGAGTATGGCTGGCAAGTTGTCAGTGGTAACAGCTCATCGACCGGTTGTCCAGAACCCAGCTCAGTAAATGCACTAAAAATTTCCAAAACACTTAGGAAGAAGCGGAGAAGTAGAATAAACCGGGGAGATATACACTGGATTCACCTTTGTGTTGAGCCCGTAAAAAATAAAAGTAGGGAGAAAGCTACCGGTTGTAAAGATACACCTTTAGGCAGAAGTCTTTTTGAGGTCACCTAGAGGCGTAGAAATCCGAAGTCCGTTTTAATTACCGGTCAACGAGTCTATCACAATCACAATAAGATGCTTAAAGCTTAGGGTTCTCATCAAATCTTGGGTGAGTTGAATGGCCGTAGAAAGCCATTCTTAAACCCTAAAATTTGAAAATCCAAAAAAATTAGAAAAGAGTACAAAGAAAAAGAAATTTTTCTTTGAATAAGGCGAGGCTTGAGGCGGTCTGCATTTCAGCTGATACCCGGGCATTGTTGTGTCTTTGAAAGTTCAGTTCCTAAGTAGACAATTTCTTAATGATTGAAAATAACTCAGGTCCAAATAATCCAACCTAATTCTTGTATAAATAACATATAGTTTTTGCTAGGGACTAGCAAAAGATAGGCATGGGGGTATGATGTAAACACATTTACACTACTTAAAATGTCTATTTTTGCATGTTCTTAATCATAGGATTGCATTTCATGATATAAATATTGCATAACATGCATCATCTTGCATTTAGAGTAGTTTTAATAAATTGAGGTTAATTGTCTCCTTTTATGTGCTTAGACAGGGCAAACATTTTATCGGGGCCTCGGATCAAAGATCCAACTGTATGGATGTGATCAGGGCAATGATTGGAGTTCAACTCCTAATCAGGCATCCGTAGCATCAGTTAGTCACTCGGGAACCCTAGAAGATCAAGGGCCAGGATGGTGAAAATCTGCACTTCAGATGACAAATCCGACCGCACTGATGAATTCGGATTGACGATCGTAGCCCAACGACGCAAAAATCGAGTCAATCTGACATCTGTGGCACCATCTACAACTTCCAGAAGATGGACGGCCAAGATGGTGCCATGTGGCGCCATCTTGGCTGCCCAAACGACCGCATGCAATCTCGGCAGTCTTCGCATCCACCTTTCCCCGCCGTTCGATCAAGATCCAACTGCTGCGATGCGCCCGCGCTGAAGTCAGGCACTCAACATAAACGCGACCCCAGCGAGTTGGTCGAGCGCTCTAACGCAAAGTAGGGACGCGCGTTCGATCCTCGCCACGCTGAAATTGGAGCGGTGGCGCACCTCCGATCGACAGCACGATCACGATCCAACAGCCGCGCGCGCTCAATCAAGATGACGCGCTCACGCACGCCTGCACGTAACGCGCGATCGCATGCGGGCGGGCGCGCAATGCATCGTGTGAAGGCGCGACTTAGGCGATCCAATCTCTCGATCGGACGACTGAGGATCGTTGAAAGTGCGTAGGCGTTGCGCGTGCGAGCAGCTGAGCGGGCGCGCGTGGGCGCGGAAGCTACGCCCACGTTGGGGGCTTTAGCGACGGTTTTATCCGTCACTAAAGAACCCTTATTTATTATTTTGAAGTTGTAATGTCCATTTTGCCCCCACTCCTTGCAACTATAAAAGGAGACCCCTCCATATGAAATTATCATCCCTTCCTTCTCCTCTCTACCCCTTCAAAGCTCAAGAGAAGCTTGTCCCACACCCGGGATGCTTCTCGCGAGATAAAGTCCAAATTTTCGTCCCCCTTCGGAAGTGGATCCCGGGACGACGACGGCATGCTGCTCCATTCCCGTTCTTCTACTTTGTCCTCCTTCGTCCCACTTCATTCTCCTTCGTCCAGGCGTCGTCCCGTCCGGCTCGTCGTCCAAGCAACCGTCGAGGAGGATTTCTCTCTCCCTATTCTTTTTACCGCTTTCTAGTATAGATTTACTACTTTCTAGAGTAGTTATGCTCGTCCTCCAAGCAATCGTCGAGGAGGACATTTCTCCCTCCATTCTTTTAATGCTTTCTAGAGTAGATTTATCGCTTTCTAGTGTAATTGTTTTATGCTTTCTAGTTGTAATACTCTCTCTCTCTTACCCTCTCTCTCTCTTTTATTTATTGTAAATAATTAGATAGTTTTAAATTGAATTACTTCGTGACAAATAAAAAGAAACGCGTAGTTTTTAAATCAAACGTCTGCCTCCCTGTGTTCGACCCGGAATTTTAATTTCGGTATAAATTTTATTTGTTGAACATAAATTCTTCGCTTTCAAGCTACAATGACAGGTTTTCTAAAATCGAACACGTTAGCGATTTGATTCATACGTTTCAACACTCGCATAGAAAAATAGAGAATGGTTAGATAAAGGTACACCTCAGACTAATTAGAAATAATCAGGTGAATCTATTACATCTGTTGCCCCTTGGCAACGAAGCCATTTGATCGAGAAATTTCACTTGGTAGAATGATGTATCAAAAAAATACGTCGTTGTAGTAAAAATCGCATGGTGGAAAATCCTGAACAAAAATATTTATCAATAAAACTAACCATGGTGGATTAGGTCATATCCACAGAGAGGAACAGCTACAATAAATCACATATATGTAATAATCATGTTCACAGAAATATTCGTCAGATCAATCAATGGATATGCTGCTTTGAATGTGAATCCACAATTTATAGAGAATTCAAGGGCTGATTACATAAATTTCCGGAAAGAAATCGAAGCTCCAAATATGTGAATAATGCATGAGCAGTGGCATCCCATGAAAATTTTACTTGCACGTAGGTTAGGATGTAAATCGGAATCGTAATTCGATGCAATCAAAAGAGAGGAACATGAGTTGAATAATAATGCAAGAACATGAGGGTGCTGCCACAATGTTACCTCAATAAAATAATTAAAATTCAAAAAATCAGAAATCCACAATGGCATCGAATGTAATATTTACTTCACCCCTTTTCCTACGCGAGAAGAGGAGAACGTGGTCAGCAGCGAGAACTTTGGTGGAGGTTGGCCAAAGCAAGGGGTTCTCGGTGGTGGCGGCGGATCAGAGAACGGTGGCGGCGGTGATGGTAACACCATCATGTGTCATAACTACCTTAAATTAGTTGAAATCAAGTGACAAATGCTCCTGATTGATCGCATGAGGACGATAATTCCACTCAAATCCATTTTGAGAAGAAATAATAAAAAGGGCTAAATCTATAGTTTTAACATCACATCTTGAATGCAGAGTAACCACAGGGTCACCCAGGAGTTAATTAGAGGTCAATTGAGCATTAAAGACTAAAAGGTGGGTCAACACTAACAGAAATGGGATTTTACGCATGTTGAGAGAAGAAACAATACGCAAAACCCTAATTCTTAACCCTACTTGAATTGAAGAGGTTTTAGTCAGGATAAAATTCATATAAATCTTCTAAAATTTATAAAAACGTATTCTAAGAGGTTTGGTACCTTTAATTTGATTATCTGAACCTTTTTTGACCTAAAAAAGAGTTTTAGATGGGATTTTACCCTCATTTGGGCTTCTGTGCAAATTACCCAGTCAAACATGGTCAAAACTCAAATCCAAGTTCACCATTAAATTTCTTAGGTCTAAATTAGGTTAAGACCAAAGTTTGGGCCCAATTGGAGTCTATCTTGACCTAGTTTACGTTCTAGTCCCTAAAATCTCTATTTCTCACAACCAACCCCCTAACTTTCAATTTTCATTATGAATGACCCCCTAGCTTTCTCGTCTCCTTCACAAATCAATCCTTACCGCCATTACTATGTGAACAGCTTCTCGAACCCAACACCGACCAACTTTAAAGGAGACATTCTTCTCCAATTTGCATCCAATCTCCTCCAAAATTGGAGGAAATTACTGCCATGAGATCTATCATTTAAATGTGATCTTAAGCCTTGATTTGAGGCCAAGAGCTCAGGCAAGCTCGAAAAATCCATGGAAGAAAATCTAGCCAAATCGTGAAGAATTCGCGATGAATTTCCTAATTAGAGCTCGATCTGAGCTCTGTAAGAACTCCCCAATGTCTCAAGCTCTTCCTTAGTTTGGTCTAGGCTGAAAACCATCTTCCCTTCTCTCTCCGACCACCTCCAACTGCGACTCCAGCGACCCTCCTCAACATCTCATCTCTACCCAATCAATGGCCAAATCAAGTGGCCCACAACCTTCCTCTCCTTCCGCCTCTCGCCGGCCAAAGCAGAAGCTGCTGGTGAGCGTAAGTTTCGCGAGAAAAGTTAGGGTTTTGGAGAACCTGTTGTCGTAGTCACAAAAATCGCTACCAAATAAATTTACTGCAGCACAAGGTGGGTCCTGGGTTGAACATGGGGAGGCAAAATTTTTATTTTATGAAATCTGCCTTCGATTTTGTTTGTTTTTGTTATTTTTATCTTTGTAATTTTTTTTGATATTTTTATAAGGCAAGAGATCAGATCAACAAAACTTTATCCAACTAATCTACTTGCAAAATAAGATAGGGAGAAAGGGAGAGAAACATTTCATAAAATTGATCAATGTATATTACAACTAATTGAAGCTACACTAGAAAGTAATAAAAGATAGAATGGGTTGAGAAGAATCCCCCTCGACGGTCATTTGGAGGATGACTCGCTCTGACAATGCTTGAACGAACGTGGCGCGAGATGGGATGAAGAAGAATGGCATCGAAGGAGGGAGGACGGGGCAAGATGGCATCACAGCGAGGATCTACTACCCAAAGTTGGTGAGAGGATAGCCATAGGATGCTCCATGAATAGGGGTGAGAGATGGGAAAAAATGTTCAATTTCTACTCTAGAGGAGCATCCCGAGCTTGGGACAAGCTCTCTCTAAAGCCTTGGAGGTGGTGAGGAAGTGAAAGGAAGAGATGAAGAAGAATGGAGAGGTGCAGGTCCTTGTATAGTGGAGGAGAGGAGGCAAAACAAGATCATGGGTCAGCAGCGACATTTAAAATCATCGCTAAAGATTCACCTCAAACGTTACTTAAGGTCCCTTGCCAACGCACACATCTACGTGTGCTCGCACACGCTGGCGCTCACACGCCCACAGCTGTCGTACTTCGTTGAAGGAGAGTCGTTCAATTCAAATCGCACGACTGAGGGGAGAGCACAAATCGTGCCATCAAATCATGCCACGTCGGCGCGTACGATCGAGCATTTATCCCTGTGTGATCACACACGCTCGCGCTGCTGGCCATCTGTGCGACCACGTGGAACTGCCCGCACCGTTGATCGCTCATCACGTGGCCCAAGTTGGCACTCATGCTTGCACTGTTAATCACATGTGCCAGTAGGGATTCAACCATGTGCCCGCCACTTGAGAACGCCACTTGTCACCAACACACTACCCTTGCGAATTGTCATGAAGATCATCCAATGTGTGTTCGCTCGTCTGTGAGCTCTTAGAGAGTGTATTCTGTTGGGAGAGAGGCGATGTGGCTTCGCAAGAGCTGTTGGATGGACATTTAATGACCCAAATCACATGAGGGGAAGCACCTTTGAGCAAGGGTGGCTGTTGAGGGCGAATTTGGGTGGTTGGGATTGTTCGGGCGAAATCGTCGTTGTTTAGAAAATGCATTGTAGTATCGGACAAAGTCACTCAAATCATTTAAATTTATAAACTCAGATTTAGAAAGTAGCGTTCGAGGTCGTTTGCAGGAAGCAAAGATGCAATTTCAATCCACTGATCACAAGAAATATATGTTCAATTAAAAGCAATAATACTCAGAATGATATTTCAATAAAATCAGAAGAATAATGCAAAAAGATCAGGTTAAAATGGTGATTTGAATTACCAGATTAACCCTCAATGTTATGTTCACAACCACTTAAATATCTCAACAGTAAATCACAACTATTAATCCATGTGAGGCCTATGGGCTTAATTAATTTTGGTGTCCACTAGAGTGGTTGGAGGCATGAGGCAACATGGCGATGGAGTTGATGGAGAGGAAGGGGAGGGTTGGAGATCCAAAGGTAGGCGTCGAAGGGACCGAGATGGTTTGGCCTCGACTACTTGTCGGGGACAAGAAGGTAGGGATAGACGGTGATACGGAAGAGAAGGAAGCGCAAATGTGTTATGTTACAAGTGTAGAAGAAGGGGTCACATGGTTGCTACTTGCAACTCCCCAGTTCTTTGTCTAGCCTGCAGCAGATTGGGTCACAAAAAAGGTGTTTGCAAGAGAAAGGGACCAGCCAATCCAGGCGAAGGGCCGCCATGGAGAAATTTTCAAAAGATGAATTCCCACCCCCCTTTGCCTGAACGGTTCAACCATGCTCTTGATGTGGAGATCCCACTATCCAACGAGGTTAAAGACTCAGAGATGGCCTTGCATGGAGCCTTGATCAGTAAGGCCTTAACAGGAATGATTTCATACACACAAGCCCAAAAGTTGGTGAGTTCCCTATCCATAACCTCAAAAGGATACAAAATCGCGATGTTAGGAGGATCCCATCTCTTGTTGTTTGGTCTAGGTATGATTGATGTTGAAAACCTCTATTTCCGCATAAGCGCCTCTGAAGGGCTGGCCATAATGTGGAGGCTTATTTCACCCTTTGATGGAGTAGTGAAAGAACATCCTCAAAGAGCGCAGGAGTGACGAGGAACCCTAGAAATCATAGGACTTCCAATACATATGAAGGTCAACAACATGGTTGCAAATGCAATCTCTAGCTTTGCATCCTTAGCAGAAGGAGTAAATGTGGGGCTACAAGTAGGAGATGGGAGGTCCATATCAACAGAGGTGAAACTAACTTGGGGTGGGCAAGTTCCCAACAAACTAATACTTCATTATGAAGGAAGCTCTTGGCTCCATGTTAGATTTTTTTGCCATCACAATGAGAAACAAGAACAAGGGGGAGAAAGAATGTATGCTGAAGTAGTTGGGGCTCAGTTAAGAAGCTCTGAATGCCAGCTGAATCAAGAAGGATGTCTTGATTCGAAGAAGAGGAAGGGACTCCATGGCTCGGTTCTGCAAGACGAGCAGATGGACAAGCCTGATAGGATCCAACAGGGCAGCGTGGAGATCATTGACACCCTTGACGGAAGGGAAATTGCGACAACAAGCACTTCAGCAAAAGAACAAACAGGGGGACTAATGGTTGATGAAGGCAAAGAAGACAATTTCGTCTTTGTGGCGCCTGAAGGTATAAAATTTAGGGAAGGATCATCTTCAGCAGTCAAATATGGTCACTCTCCATACAAACTGAGGGGGAGAAGTGTTGGCGGAGGTCAGAAAATTGGTGAAATAGCTATAGCAATAGTTCTCAATTTGGAGAGAAGGATGGTGGTGCAAAAGGGGACTGACTAGACGCATAGATGAAAGTCCAAACTTGGAATGTGCGTGGGTTGTGCGACAGGGCTCGGAGGGCTTCGCTTGCTTGATATCTTCATGAGTGGGAGGTAGACTGCGCACTCCAAGAAATGCATATTGAGGAAGAAAACAAAAATCTATGGCACTCTTTAATCTAAGGTAGTCAGACAGATGTCAGGACAATTGATGCACAGGGGAGGTCTGGAGGTATCGCAGTATGGTGGAAGCTCTCAAGAATGGAATTGAAAGAAGTGTGAAGAGAGCAATATGTGATAACTTGCAAGTTCAAACAACTGAGCTCAGATCGGGATTTGATTCTGTCATGCGTGTATGGACCATGCTTTGACAGTGCGAGAAATGCTTTGTGGCAAGAGCTATCCAGAGCTGCAAATGTGGTTCAAGGACTGCCTTGGCTAGTGGGGGGAGGTTTCAATTACACCTTAACCGAAGATGACAGAGGAAGTGGAAGGCTGAATGGTGATTTGGTTGGCTTTCAGATGGCGACCTTAGCTTTAGGCCTAGCTTTCTATCCTTCCTCAAAGGCTGAATACACTTGGAAAAATGGAAATGGGCAGAAGTCGATGCTAGATAGATTCTTTGGCAATGCGGAGCTGCTGGAAGGCTTCCAACTATCCTCGGTAAGGGGGCTAGGCTGCCCATTCTCAGATCATACCCCGCTACTTTGGGATTGTGGTGAAACTCCTTGACAGGTACATACTTCAAATTCAGAAAGTCAAGGCTCAGGGAAGAAGGATGGAAGGAAATGATTACCAGCTGGTGGGTATCCAAGCAGGTGGAAGGCACTGCCACCTTCAGGCTTGCTACCAAACTCAAAGAACTTAAATCTGTCATCAAGGAATATAGAAATGTAATAGAGGTCATGTGAGACCAAAGAAGGATAGAAGCCTTAAAGAAGGTGCAACTGCTGGACGGAAAAGAGGATAAGGGGTAGCTAACAGAAGATGAGCGACTGCAACGTAAAACTTGTCAGGAGACCATTTTAGAGGAAGATCTAAAGAGGGAAATCAATTGGAGAGAAAAATCTAGACAACTATGGCTGAAGGAAGGAGACACAAATACCAAATTCTTTCACACGGCAGCTAGCTCTAGAAGGAGAATCAATTATATCTCTTCTTTGCATTCAGGTGATCAGGTGTTGTCCTCCCCTGGAGCTATCAAAAAAGAAGTGATTAGGTAAAGAAGCTACCAGAGATACAGAAACAGGAAGTTGGAGACCAACCACTTTAGACTTCTCTTGGGTAGACCAATCTGAAGCTGAACATCTGATTGCGCTTATCACAGTCCAGGAGGTTGAAGAGGCGATGACTGGGTTGAACTCTGAGGGCTCCCTAGGCCCTGATGGATTTCAAGTCTTCTCTTATAGGGAATTTTGGCCGGTGGTGAAGCATGATGTGATGGATGTAATTAAAGAGTTCCAAGAGGGCAACTCAGGATTCGAAAGAATCAATAAATCATATGTATTCTTACTGCCTAAGAAGCAAGGAGAGGAGAGCCTACAAGAGTTCAGACCTATTGCTTTGACGAACTCTATTTATTTGATTATTAGCAAGGTCTTAGCAAACAGATTGAGGGGTGTACTACAGCATATGATTAATCCAGTACAGTCAGCTTTCCTTCCCAACATATCACTACAAGTGTCTTTTATCATAGCTCAGGAGATGGTCATCGGATGGCATAGACGAAAATGTAAAGCCTTCATGTGGAAGGTGGACTTCAGTAGGGCTTTTGACTCGGTCTCCTGGCTCTATCTTTGGGAAATTATGAGGAGGAGGGGGTTCCCACCTAAGTGGATTATTTGGATGAAAAGATGTATTGCAACTTCATCCTTTTCTCTTATTATAAATGGAAAACCTTGTGAAACTTGGATTCAACCCCAATGCGAGGTTAGATAGGGCTGCCCCTAGCTCCACTTTTTTTTAATCTTGTGGTGGACACCCTAGCTTGCTTCACTTGCAAACTCTCAGAGGTAGGTTTGGTAAGAGGTTATTCCTTGACTAACTCTAGATCTATGGCGTTAATGTTGCAATATGTAGACGACACTATTTTCTTCGTGGAAGGGGGTCTAAATGGAGCTAAGATCCTTCATACTATGGTGACCATGTTTAGTGAAATTTCTGATCTAAAGATAAATGGCGACAAGTCCTCTCTCATTTGCTTTGGATTGGCTGGTCATGAAACTAAGAGGCTATCCTCCAGCCTTCATGCTCCTATTGGAAACTTGCCAGTGAAATATCTAGGACTCCCTTTGCGAGACACCAAATTAAAAAAGAGCGATTGGAACCCCTTATTTAAGAAAGTTACTACCAAGCTAGAGAGTTGGAGCAGTCGATACTTATCGAAGGGATGCAGGTTGATCCTCTTAAACTCAGTCATCACCTCTATCTCGGTCTTTGTCTTCTCCATTTTCAAGGCACCAAAATCAATTTGGAAAAGACTTGACATGCTGCGGAAGCAATTCTTTTGGAAAGGGGCAAAATTTGAGGGCAGATTCGAACACCCCATTAAATGGCAGAAATTATGCACTCCTAAACAACAAGGTGGTCTGGGTATCCGCTCGCTAAAGGAGTTTAACAACTCCCTGCTGATCAAATGGGCAGTTAAACTCCTTGAAGATGATGGCAGGAGTTGGTCGGTGATCATCAAAAATGCCCTTGGCAGCTCTCACGTAACTAGATACACCTTTGCCCCTCACCGACCATCTCCATTCTAGAGGTCTGTTTGGGCAGCAGTCCACGACAACTGGTCAAGCTTTGCACCAAAACTTGGAGACGGCTAGCAGTTCTTCTGGCAGGATCATTGGTCTAGTTTGGGCTTGCTGAAAAACAGATTCCCACGTGCATTCAATGTTGTAATGGACAAATCCATCTCAGTAAATGATAGCTGGGACCCCCTGAATAACAATTGGAGGCTTGTGGACTGATTGCACAGCAAAAATACACCAGTAATTTTGCCATCTTGTCTTATTCCCTAGCATTGCCATTGCATCTTATATAGCTATAATTGCATTTGTAAACAGATGACTGCATGCATTTATAGAGAGGGGAGGAGAGTGTGAATAATTGGCCATCCATTCCACTACCATTAATTAACATCTTCATTAAGTGCAGCATTGTAATTTCACCATTTTCTCATTTTTTTTATTTTCTTTGAATTTCTCACGCGGCTGCAGGATAGGGGCAATGCGTGCCTCTTCGCGCCACACCTCCTGCCAATAGCATGGTAGGAGGTGTGCTGCCAGCAGCATGGTGATCGCATACCTCTTCCTCTTTAAAACCCCTGTCCTTCTCCCTCGTGTGGGCATGCCCTTACACACACTTACATGCACTTTCATCCACCGTCAGGCAACCTCCTCCCCTTTCCCTCTCCATACATAGTAGCTCCTCTCACTAAGAAGAGACACACTGTGGGCAGGAGAAAACCCACAGTGGTAGAAGACCACCACTGTGAGTTCCACCATCGCCTAGCTCCTTCGTGAGCAGGTGGGCGTGGCGGATTCACCTTTTGTTTTCATCACTGTTCACCTTCTCCACCATTGACAGAGCATCAAGCTCAGAAGCTCCAGCAGCACGCAAGTCAGCCTGCAGCAGCTGCCAGCCACCGTGCGTATGCCTGCAGGCCCTACGCACTCTCTTTCCACGTGCGCAAGAGCTTCTCAGCGTGCCTGTGCACGCGAAACCGACTGCCACCACTCGGCAGACCGTGCGCGCACTGTAGCGCACTGTACCGCGCGGTCTGCGCAACACTGTAGCCACCTGCTCGCTTCTCACTTAGCCGGTGGCTTTGGCGCTCTCTCTCCTCCGTGTCACTTGCTCCAGCCGGTCTCCAATGTCCGCACCCGCGCCCGCACTCGCCCACAATGCTGCGCGTTGCGCTACGCAGTGCGCTGCACTGCGCTCACTTGCACCAGCCCGCACGCGAAGACAGCACAGGCGCCCCCTGTAGCGCCCCGCGCGCGCTCTTCCTCTTGCGTCCGCACCTCCTCATGCATCAGATGACGGGGCAACGCAGCAGATGGCTTATCTGCTGCGCTCCCCCTCCTCAGCCTGTACACACACACACCCCATTTGTACACACACACTTGTACTCTCTCACACACACTTGTACACACTTACACACACCCTTATATACTCACACCTACACACATATATATTAATATATCCACTCACTTATATACATAAATATGTATATATATATATATATACATATATACATATACATATCTATATACATATACAACTATATATATATATTTATAAATACATACATACATACATACATATATATATCTATATATATATATATATATATATATATATACATCCACCTACCCGTATCCATATATACACTTCACCACCCATACGCCCGTGCTCTAGTCACTCCACCATCCATCATATCGCAGGAATATCTGCACCAGTTGCTAATATTCTCCGATATCCATGCAAAGCAAGTGCTTTCACACACACACCCACACATCCGCCCCACACTCCATGTGGCACTTCGTCTTGTTGGTTGCGTCTTCCTAGACGTGGACCAACTTGACACTGTGCTACACTCCATTTCCACTTCCACCTCCACCCCTATATATAATATATAACTACATACATATATATATATATATATATATATATATATATTGTATCTACTATATATCTATACATATATTAAGCTACGTATTTCTTTCTTTTCTAGCAACCTCTCTTGTTTTCAGTTATCTTTATTTCTTGCTATTAAAAAGATAAAAAAAAGAGTAAAAGAGAAAAGATAATTCTTGTCTTGCTGGTATTCGATCTTGCGAATAACAAGGCCAATTTTTGGGAACCCCAAGTTGGCTATAAGCCAAGAACCATTTGCTCAAGGCTAAGGACGTGATTTTGAGGGTGTACCTCAAGGACAACATTATCAACAAAAAAATCTTAAAAATAGAAGAAAAACCAAAAACATAATAAATGCAAGGAAAAGATATGTTTTAGGAAAGGCGTAGAAACTCCTTGACCTTTAAATTCCCACCTCCCTGAGATCGACCTTGGGCCTAAAAGCGATCAAGATAAAATCAAGTAGGCTAGGTTAAAAATTTTTTGTGAAGCTGGTTAGAATCGATTTATGTTAACCCACTATAATAACTTCAATGATAATTTCACCATATTAACCCAACCTATTCGAGTCCTACCACGCTTTTTCTGGCACCGTTGACGGGGAGGCGCAAATTAAGGTAAGTTTTCTACTCTCATTCCTTTGATTTTCTCTTCTCGCACTCTTCTCTTCACGGGTGTTTTGTTTGCTTGTGTGCAAGTAAACCGGTTGCAAGGAGGAGACAAGTAGAGGAGGTTGGAAACGTGGGCGACTCCAAGGTGGGAGCGAGAGCGTGAATTCACCGACGTTGCATTGGAGCGTCGCCCACATTACTGAAAAGGTAGGTCTCTCTCTCTCTTAGCAACTTAGGTTAACTTGTCACCTAAATAAAAAAAAACCTAAAAACACTTCTTGGGAATTTCTTGGGGCAAGTGGATTAAAAACCACTTGATTGATTGTTTGCTATCACCCCTACCGCCCCTCGATTTCCTGCAAAACTTCACATAATGGAAATCCAAGAATCTTGATTCTTGAATGCTTCATTGTGTGAAGTTTTCCTTGAGGCAAGTTAAAGTTGATTGATTTCCATCCTTCCTTGCCTCATTTATTCATATTTTGGGATCACATGTTTGGTGGGGAGACTTGGAATTGAGTTGATTCCAACCCCACCATGATTTTTCAACTGCCTTAGATTTGATCCTGAATATTTCAACCCCAACAATTTACTTTTCTTTACATCATCTTATGGTTGAGTCCTGTGTGGAATATCATTTTTGGGTGATTGGGAGCACTTGAATTGAAGTGCTTTGGCTCCCTTTCACATTAACCTAAAATAGACTCGTGCATCCACACATAGAAATTTCCATCTAGGGAAGTCCATTGCATTTTTAGCATGCATTAACTAATTCACATTGAAGAAGGGTTTGTTGGGCATAAAAGAACTTGTGTTTTCTCAAAACCCGGAGATTGGTTGAATTGGTAACTCAGTGGAATCTTAAAATCCATACTACTTAAGGCTGAAATTCTAAAAATCATTCACCATCTAAAACTTTAATTCGAGGAGATTTCCCCGTTGCATGCTTGGTTTACACACTTTTTAAAATCAACGCACTTGGGCATTACCTGTATACAACGCCCTTCACATTCCTGGAGCACTTGATCCTAAGCCTCTAAATTAAAACTAGTAGCAACTTGACCCCTATTAAGGATTGAAGGTCTAACTACCTACGTGTAGCGCCTATGTGCTGGTGTGGGTTCCCACGTGCTATCGGGTGTCTAAGACTGGGGCAAACGGCCTTTCAATCTGGCCCGGTGGTTTCGCGGTGCTCTCATTTGGTTCCGTAGGTTGTGATAGTAGGTAACCTAGATCTTTATTTCTAAGGGTACATTGTAGAGGTTAGGAAATTGATTGCTTTGATTTGTCATCAAGTATACCTTTACGGCATCATTTCTCTCATCCCCTTTTCTCTTCTTATCTCCCTAATTCTTCCTGCGGTAGTGTATGTTTGGGAGGAGGTCACAAAACCCTAAATTGTTTAAATTGTCTGATAATTCTAGAAGGATAGAAATTGATTCGTCATCCTCCTCCATAAATATGGCTGCACGCCCACCCCTAAATCTCGAGGGAGGAAACCACCCCCGTCAAATCCCACTAGGTGGTGGTGGATCCGTAGGCCCCATAACCTGCCTCGAAGCCCAAATGGAAATGTATAATGAACAGATTGAAGCCATTAGGGAAACCTTAAAGGAAATGCAGAACTCTCCCGAATAGGAGGAGCCTAGGTCTCTTAGCTCTTATCAAAATCCCGCTGCTACAGAGACCATAGGACAAATTTGGGTCCCCATGGGCGGGGACGATTTTGAATTGAAAACCAATGTCATTGGCCTAATTAACTTTCATTTCCATGGTCTTGCAAGTGAAGATCCTTTTCTCCATTTGGAAGACTTAACCTGATTAGCTGAAACTATTAAACCAAGAAATATCGGGTTATCAATTGTCCTCATGAAAATGTTCCCATTTTTGTTCCGGGATAAAGTGTCGCAATGGCTGCGCACCCTTGGGAGAACCATCCATTCTTGGGAAGAGATGAGAACAGCATTTCTCAAGAAATTCTTCCCAATCAAGCGAACCAATGCGCTTCGCTGGGCTATAACTTCTTTCACGTAACAAAATGGCGAACAGTTTCATGAGGCTTGGGAAAGGTATAATGAGCTCCTCCGGAAATGTCCGCACCACGGTCTGCCTAAGTGACATATAGCCCAGATCTTCTATTATGGGATAAATGAAACTTTGAAGCAGATTGCAGACGCTTCCTGCGGAGGGAATTCCATGAATAAAGACGAGAATGGAGCATTTGAATTATTTGAGAACATGAGTGAAAATTCAATGAACAATGCCTCCATTGTTGCCTTTAGTCGTACCAGCCTGCCCCGCAATGTTCAAAAAGTTGACATGGGACCCTCCCATTCATCCACAGATCTTAATCTTATCGCACAAAAATTGGATGAAGTCTCCGTCGTGCACAAGAAGCTAGATGAGCTTCTGACTAATCCCACCCGTTCTATGGCAAACACCTCCACCTCACCACTTTGTCACAATCCTAACCCTTCCAATGCTAGGCTTATTCCCAAAAACCCCGTGAGACCGTCCTTACCGAGTATCGCACTGAGCGATTCAGTAAGCCATGTGGATCTAGCTTCTGCAAGTCAGTATTTTGACACGGAGGACCAAGGTTCCGTGTGCTCGGATGCATATATACATGCGGACTCGTCTTCTGGCTTAGAAGATGCTTGCGCCCTAGGGAACAACCCATTCTCTGCTACTTATAATCCAGGGTGGAAAAATCATCCTAACTTCGCATGGTCCAGTAACCCGCAGTGGCAAAACCCCACAGGTGGGCCAGTGCGACCGTCCGCACTTGTCATCCCAAGGGCCTAGTCTAATCCTATGGTGAATCCGCCATCAGGTCCTTACATTCTGCAAACAGAACACTCATCAAGTCCACTTGATAAACTGATGCGAATGGTATTGGAAATGTCTAAGCGCCATGAAGAGAACATGACCTCTCTTCAGCACCAATTGGCGCAGCAGAATGCTGAGATCAATCAACTACGCATGGAGACTCGATCTCAGGCACTCTTCCAGCCCAACCTGTTCCCAACTAGTGCAACTTTGTACCTCGTGGTCCTCAACCACAAGTACGACCTTCTCAGGGGTAGGTTCATCAGATTCTATAAGCTCCTAGCATTCCACCGGGATTTCAGGCTAATCCCGCAGCAACACATTACCCTTATGTCCCTATTGCGAACCCTCCTCCACCTTATGATCCCACTGGACCCGTGACGTCCAATACGATTATTACAAGGAGCTGTAAGCAAACCGTCGATCTGCCTCGACTTGATCCTGGCCCATCTTTTTCATCGCCCTCTCATTCGGGATGCGCACCGCATTCTCGTGAGGATGATATACCCAAACTAGTGCCAGAATCAGTCTCATTCCCTGAGGCTCTACTGAGGGAGCCAAAAGGCAAGAAAAAGGATATGCAGGCCTTTGATAACCTGCATAATTTATTCAGGGATGTTGACATCAAGGTACCCCTGTTGGAGGCTATCGACCATATACCAACTGTCGCCCGATTTTTCAAAGACTACACTACACCCAAGCGACAGTTAAAGAAAACAAAGAATCCAGTGGTCCTCTCGCCTCATGCGAGTTGTGCTATACTGTCAAATCTACCACCAAAGTAGAAAGATCCAGGCACACCACTTATTTCTTGTAGCATCCAAGGCTGCAATTTTAACCGTGCTCTGCTTGATCTAGGATCTTCCATCAATCTTATACCAACCATCATGCTCAAGAAATTTGCATTAGGAAATCTAAAACCCACCCCTGTCACATTACAGTTGGCAGATCGTTCTGTCAAAATACCGAAGGGTGTGGTGGAAGACGTGTTGGTTAGGGTCAACAGTCTCTATTTTCCTGTTGATTTTCTTGTTTTGGATATGGAAGTTTTTAGCTCACTTTCTGATTGTCCGATCATCCTTGGTCGACCTTTCTTGGCCACAGCCTGTGCCCATATCGACTGTGAGTCAGGCTGCATTGAGATTGCCATTGGCTCTGAGAAGCTCAAGCTAAACATCTTCAAGGTAGCCAAGAATTTTGATTGCGATTGCATCGAGGATGACACATCTGACGAGGACATGGCCATCAGCACGTGTATCGAACTTATATGGACCTATTCTGACTGCTGTGGATTGCCTCTGAACACAGACCATTACTTGACTAACACATATTGTGATGTTCCCCCATCCCTCCCTTTACCCGTACCTTCTCCTGACCAGACTTCTGATGAGATTTTCTCTGCCTCTCATACCTCGTGGTCTAAGTCATATTCGGGCTACTCACAGCCGGTCCACCTTCTTGAAGACCGGATTGCCCTTTCTTTCCTACCAAATCAGGTGGAAATGCGGCTCCACACTGGGACCTTGAGCCCACATACTGATCACGGGGGATATCCCTTTTTGGATCCATCAATCCAAGAGGCCCCTTTTCTTGGCCAATCTGAGGGCCAACTTCTTCCTCCTGCCTTTCTTTTGTCTGATCCGCTTGGGACACTCTCGTCCCAATAAATGCTAGATCTTTCACCATCCATTCCCTAGCTGAAAGAGCTGCCTGACACGCTTAAGTATGTTTTCTTGGGACCAAATGAAATGCTCCCTGTAATCATTAGTTCAAAATTGACCAGGGAGCAAGAGTGCAAACTAACAAAGGTCCTTATTGAACACAAGGCAGCCATTGGATGGTCCTTATTTGACCTAACTGGCATTAGCCCCTCCTACTGCACTCACAGTATATATACGAAGGAGGAGGCTCGACCTTCCCACCAGATGTAGTGACGTCTCAACCCTAACATGCGAGAGGTCGTTAAAAAGGAAATCATTAAGTGGCTTGATGCGGGTATAATCTACCTAATCAGTGATAGCCCCTGGGTGAGCTCGATTCATGTTGTGCTCAAAAAGGCGGGACTCACCATCCATATCAATGACAGGGGCGAATCCATCCCTACACGCACTCCTACATCTTGGAGAGTGTGTGTAGACTATAGGAAACTGAATGTTGCAACTAAGAACACTTTCCGCTACCTTTTATTGACTAAATCCTGGAGCGGTTAGTGGGAAATAAATTTTTCTGTTTCCTGGATGAATTCTCTGGATATAACTAGGTGGCAATTAACCCTCGGGACCAAGAGAAAACCACCTTTACCTGCCCGTTCGGCACCTTCGCATTTAGAAGGATGCCTTTCGAACTGTGTAACGCACCAGCAACTTTCCAGAGATGTATGCTGGCAATATTCCATGCAATGGTGGGCAACTTTCTTGAGGTCTTCATGGATGACCTTTCGATCTTTGGACCCTCTTTTGATGACTGTCTTGCCAACTTGACCCGTATCCTTCGGAGATGTATTGATGTGAACCTCGTGCTTTTCTGGGAGAAAAGTCATTTTATGGTACACGAGGGAATTATTCTCGGGCATATCATCTCCGATAGGGTTATTGAGGTCTATAGAGCTAAGCTTGATGTGATTGCTGATTTACCTGTGCCTGGCTCTGTCAAGCAAATCCGCCCTTCTTGGGACACGTCGGTTTTTATTGGAGCTTCATCAAAGACTTCTACAAGGTTTCTAGACCTTTAACTCATCTCCTATCAACCAACGTACCCTTTGATATGGGCCCCGAATGCATACGAGCATTCACGCAGCTACGTAATGCTGTCACCAAGGCCCCTGTTCTCCAGTCACCTGACTGGTCCCTCGACTTTGAACTCATGTGTGACGCTTCCTACCTTGCAGTCGGAGCCATCCTGGGACAAAGACGCGATAGACACCCCTTCGTGGTGTACTACGCCAGTAAGACGTTAGACGAGGCCCAGCGTAATTATACAACCACTGAGAAAGAATTACTAGCAATCGTCTTTGGGCTACAGAAATTCTGCTCTTACCTTCTAGGCTCGCATGTTATTGTATTCACTAACCACGTAGCCATTCGCCATCTCATGCACAAGAAGGATGCCAAGCCTAGACTGATTCGTTGGATCCTTCTACTCCAAGAATTTGACATTGAGATCCGCGATAAGGCTAGAGCCCATAATGTTGTAGCTGATCATCTCTCAAGACTGGACCCTGACCACATTGGACTTACCCTGCCAATCATTGAGGTTTTTCCCGATGAGCACCTATTGGCAATTAATGTGGCAAGTGGACTTTGGTATGCCAACAATGCCAATTACCTTGCTTCTGGTTTCCTTCCACGTAGCTGGCCTAAAAACCAGTGTGAGCGTCTCATCGTAGAAGCAAAGTACTATTTTTGGGATAATCCACTACTTTTTTGAATAGGTGCTGACTAGATCATTCGTTGCTCTATTCCTGACAGCGAATTCCCCAGTGTGCTATCCTTCTACCACGATCAGGCCTGCGGAGGCCATTTCTCTGGGAGGAAAACTGCAGCCAAGGAGTTGCAGTGCAGGTTCTTTTGGCCCTCCCTTCACCAGGATGCACACAATTATGCCAAACATTGCACTAGGTGCCAGTCATTAGGGTCAATGTCACGTTGTGACATGATGCCCTTGCAACCCATCCTAGCTGCCGAAATCTTTGACATTTGGGGAATCGATTTCATGGGTCCCTTTCCTCCTTCCAATGGCTTTGAGTACATCCTCGTTGCTATTGATTATGTTTCAAAATGGATCGAGGCTATTCCCACGTGCCATGTTGACCATTTCATATCTACTCGATTTATCAAAGACTACATTTTTGCACGCTTTGGGATCCCTCGAGCCATTATCTCTGATGGAGGAAGTCATTTTACCCATGCTTCTTTTCGGGCACTTTGAAGAAATATGGAGTCCACCATCGTATCACATCTCTGTATCATCCTCAGACGAACGGCCAGGCTAAGGTGTCGAACCGTCAAATCAAGCAAATTCTCTAGAAAACAGTTTGGCCTGACTGTAAGGATTGGTCCGACAAACTGATTGACGCACTTTGGGCGTATCGAACCACCTTCAAAACTTCCCTTGGTATGTCTCCTTATAAAATCGTTTACGGGAAGCCATGTCATTTGCCCGTGGAGCTGGAGCACCGCGCTTATTGGGCGGTTCGCCAATGTAACCTCGACCCAGACCTGTGTGGTCGAGAAAGGAAACTCCAACTCCAGGAGCTGGAAGAGCTCCATCGTGAAGCCTATGATTCTGCCTTAACTTTCAAGCAATGTACTAAGGCCTTTCACGACAGCCAAATTCGGCGGAAGGAATTTGAGCCATCTTAACAAGTTTGGCTTTACAATGCCTGACTCAAATTCTTTCCAGGGAAATTGAAGTCCAAATGGACTAGTACCTTCTTGGTCTTGAGACCATTTCCCAACAAGGCCGTTGAAATTGAAGATCCCAAATCTGGGCATAAATTTACAATCAATGGGCAGCGGTTAAAACCCTATCTTACTCATGAACCTGCCCCCATTGGTGAAATTGTTGCCTTGCTGGAGGGTGACTAATTTCATGCCTCACTCTAAGTCTAGCTGGGGACGTTAAATTCAGCGCTCGTTGGGAGGCACCCTAGCAACACTCCTCCACTGTCACTTCACTTCGCACTTATTCACCTTTCACTTCACCACCCACCATTCACCCACCCTACCACCCTGCTATATACCTTGCATGTCAGCGCTCGTCCCTTAATCCTTGGACCGTGCTTTACCCTGCATGCATATGAGGACATAGCATCATTTGGCATGGGGGGGTGGATAGGCATCCATAGGATCTGGATATTATATGGTATCATGCAGCTTCCATTATACATATCCATCTATAAATATATAGCCTATTAAAAAAAAAAAGTATTTAACAATGATCTGAAGATTGAAACAAAAATACAATAAGTGTTTATGGATATTCAACCACTGTTTTGAAGACTTTCTAGGCCACAGAAGCTTGATTCACTCAGGCTTGGCTTAATTCACTTGAGTATTGACAAGATAGATCAGAATCTCTCCTAACTAAGGACGTATTCTTGTACCTGAGTCACTAGTACATGATTTGTTGGTTTGCTTTTACTTGAGAGCCTAAGTAATCTTAGTTCACACTACACATATCAAGAAAGACCAGGTGAACATAAGATCCAACCCTAGTGTTCATTAGGGAAGGTGGAGTCCTTACCTGTGCGCGCAAGTAGACTCTTTATCCCAGGCTTTAGTCTTGTGTCTAGGGGAAACTCTTTCCACCAAAAAGGAACTCTCCCACCAAAAATGTGTGCTCCTCCAAATAAAGTTGTAAGAAATATACTGACACTTGTTTCGAAAAAAAAAATCGAGAGAGAAAATCTTTGCAAATAAGTCAGTATATCTTTCAAATGTCTGTAAATTCTCCTCTCCAAAAAGTTTTCAAGGCACGTCATAAATACCCTGTTTCTACCATATACTCCTTGAGGCACAAAAGCAATAAAATAGGGGTTGAGTTTTCCATCATCTTTTTAAGGGTCAAACCGAAGACATGAGTTGAATCTAGGACCAACCTGCACTTAAAAATTCGTGAAACCCTGGGCTTGAGTCTTGATGTTCATCTGGTCAGTCTTGACCCTTCACTATGCACAAACCATAATCTCTTGAGCTTTCAAGTACGGCAAAACCTTCTGAGTCCTGGAAATCGTACTTAAGGTTTAAATATCAAGAGTCCAGGTTAGTCGAGAGATGGTCTATGTCATGTAAGTCTTAAAGTACTGGTAGTCTTCTCTGCAATTGGTTCCCACAATATCTAGCAGATAAACACACCCATGTCACCTCAGAAGAAAATCTTCAGCTTAAGATCATTTCTAAATACAATACAAAATGTTTTGCTAGGGACTAGCAAAAGATAGGCATGGGGGTATGATTGCACAGCAAAAATACACCAGTAATTATGCCATCTTGTGTTATTCCTTAGCACTGCCATTCCATCTTATATAGCTATAATTGCATTTGTAAATAGACGACTGCATGCATTTATAGAGAGGGGAGGAGAGTGTGAATAATTGGCCATCCATTCCACTACCATTAACTAACATCTTCATTAAGTGCGACATTGCAATTTCACCATTTTCTCATTTTTTTTATTTTTTTGAATTTCTCACGCAGTTGCAAAACATGGAGCATGCGTGCCTCTTCGCACTACACCTCCTGCCAACAGCATGGCAGGAGGTATGCTGCCAGCAGCATGGTGATGGCATACCTCATCCTCTTTAAAACCCCTGGCCCTCTCCCTCGTGAGGCCATGCCCTTACACTTACAGGCACTTTCATCCACCGTCAGGCCAACCTCCTCCCCTTTCCCTCTCCATACACAGTAGCTCTTCTCACTGAGAAGAGACACACTGTGGGTAGGAGAAAACCCACAGTGGTAGCAGACCACCACTGTGAGTTCCACCACTGCCCAGCTCCTTCATGAGCAGGTGGGCTTGGTGGATTCGACTTTTGTTTCCATCACTGCTCGCCTTCTCCACCATTGACAGAGCTTCAAGCTCAGAAGCTCCGCAGCACGCAAGTCAGCCTACAGCAACTGCCAGCCACCGCGCGTATGCTTGCAGGCCCTGTGCACTCTCTTTCCGCGTGCGTAGGCGCTTCCCAGCGCATCCGCGCACGCGAAATCGGCCGCTACCAGTCGACAGACCGCTTGCGCACTGTTGCGCATTGTAGCGCGTGGTCTGTGCGACACAGTAGCACCGACTCGCTTCTCACTTAGCCGGTGGCTTTGGTGCTCTCTCTCCTCTGTGTCACCCGCTCCAACCGGTCTCCAGCGTCCGCGCCCACACCTGCACCCGCCTGCAACGCTGCACGCTGTGCTATGCAGTGCGCTGCACTGCACTCACCCGCACCAGCCCACGTGCGAAGACAGCGTAGGTGCTCCCTCCAGCGCCTCGCGCGCGCTCTTCCTCTTGCGTCCGCGCCTCCTCACGCATCAGATGACGGGGCAGCGCAACAAACAGCTTATCTGCTGCGCTCCCCCTCCTCAGCCTGTACACGCACACACCCCACTTGTACACACACACTTGTACTCTCTCACACACATTTGTACACATTCACACACACCCTTATATACTCACACCTACACACATATATATTTATATATCCACTCACTTTTATACATAAATATATATATACATATATACATATATATATACACAAATACATATATATACATATACACATATACATATCTATATACATATACAACTATATATATATATATTTATAAATATATACATACATACATATATATATATATACATATATATATATATACACACAATTGCATATATACATATATAGTTATAGATCTATCTATCTATATATATATATATTACATATACATCCACCTACCCGTATCCATATATACACTTCACCGCCCATACGCCCGTGCACTAGTCACTCCACCGTGCATCATATCACAGGAATATCTACACTAGTTGCTGATATTCCCCGATATCCGCGCAAAGCAAGCACTTTCACACACACCCACACATTCGCCCTACACTCCACACGACACTCCGTCTTGTTGGTTGCGTCTTACTAGACGTGGACCAACTTGACACTGTGCTACACTCCATTTCCACTTCCACCTCCACCCCTATATATGATATATAACTACATACATATATAGATATATATTGTATCTACTATATATCTATACATATATTAAGCTACGTATTTCTTTCTTTTCTAGCAACTTCTCTTGTCTTCAGTTATCTTTATTTCTTGCTATTAAAAAGATAAAAAAAAGAGTAAAAGAGAAAAGATAATTCTTGTCTTGCAGGTATTCGGTCTTACAAATAACAAGACCAATTTTTGGGAACCCCAAGTTGGCTATAAGCCAAGAACCATTTGGCTCAAGACTAAGGACTTGATTTTGAGAGTGTGCCTCAATGACAACATTATCAACAAAAAAATCTTAAAAATAGAAAAAAAATTAAAACATAATAAACGCAAGGAAGAGATACATCTTAGGAAAGGCATAGAAACTCCTTGACCTTTAAATTCCCGCCTCCCTGAGATCGACCCTGGGTCTAAAAGCGACCAAGATAAAATCAAGAGGCCAGGTTAAAAAATTTTTGTGAAGCTAGTTAGACTCGATTTAGGTTAACCCATTATAATAACTTCAACGATAATTTCATCGTATTAACACAACCTATTCGAGTCCTACCATGTACCATGTGGCTAGAGTGGGAGGACGCTTGCAAGAAGAATGCGCTCAGTTGAGGAGGGAATTAAAACCTTTCCAGCCGTTGGGTGGACCTGATCAGTATGTCTGGAATCATGGGCCATTCTCCCCAACCAAGGCCTATAAGTATCTGATTGTTGGAGACGATAATACTTCTTTGTTAGTGGACAAGGATTGTGCTAGTATTTGGCATTTAAAAATGCCCCTAAAAATAAAAATTTTCCTCTAGCTGTGCAGAAGAGATGCTCTCATTACTGGTGACATGAGGCACACAAGACTGGGTGCCCCAGCCCTGAATTGCCTGCTATGTGACTTCCCAACTGATAGCAGCATACACATTTTTCCTACGTGCCTGGTGACTGATCAAACCTGGAGAATCATATTCAGAGAAGGCCTCCTGTAACGACCCGGTTCCCGAGTCCCTACGAGACACGAGAATCGGACCGACTCGACTAATCCCAAGACCTAGTCGTCCAACGAGGAAGTAACCAAAAGACAGTAAAATAAACCACATTCAGCATGAATATAACTAACAGTAAGAAAGTACAGCAGTAAGGAAAGAAACTACTACAGTAGGTACCACCACAACAGTAAAACAACATTTATCATATAACAAGAACTGCAGGTAAAGAAGGTACAGCGGAAACAAAAACTACTCAGTAGAACAGAAACAAAAGGGGTACAAAAGGCTGTGGTAACTCTACTGGACCCTACTCGGCCCAGCGTCCTCTGCAGTCGCCGACCCTGGCTGCTCAACACCTGGTCCTGAAAAAGGTAACGAGTGTAACACGTCAGCAAAACGCTGAGTAGAGTGGCAAACTAACTAAAGGAAACAGTAGAGTGTAAAGTAGCTGTTATGTTCTATTACTTCCTTTATTCACATCTTTCAATTTTTCTCACTATTTCATTTATTTCTCAAATCCTTTACTTGATCTCGAATGTCCTCGTGGGAACGATCTTGATTGCAGTCTTTTCCAAAAGTAGAAGTAGCACGTGGTGCTCTCCTGGCCGGGAGAGTCCCCCGTGGTGATCCTACCCTCAGTCAACCACCCCAAGGTCACTGACAGACGTAACGGTGACTACGGCACGCGCGATAAACGCACAGGTAGCTAGCCCGCACTGGCACGCGGTCAGTCGTTTTCGTTAACGGGTGCGCCCAAAGCACAGCACGGAACCAGGGCAGAGCCCTCTCAGTAACAGGGGTCCAACCCCTCCACAGTAACCAAACCGGGGCCTTGCCCCTCCACAGTCCGCGCACCCTCGCCTGACTACCCTGGTTTGCCCTAATGGGCCTAACAAGTCGGTGAAGGAGGCTAGCAGAACCCCGGGGCCCGTGGGGTAGCTAGTACTCTCCTAACACTAGTAGCTCTCCTCGTTACTACGTACACGAGGGCCAACAAGTCGGTACAGAGCGGCCAATCCTAACCCCGGGTCCCTGGGGTGGCTGGCCCCACTCTGCACTAAACAGGTACAGGTACTTCCCTTGGTACTGCGTACCCAAGAGACAGTACAAACTACATCTCAGTTCCATTCCTTTTTCCTTCCAGGAGTTCCACTCCTAATTCCCCGTAGGGTTCCATCCTTTAATCTCAGAACATCATATGTTTCACTTTCCAGATTCACGTTCTCAAGATCCATGATCTCAAACATGTTTCTTTATTCATAACAGGCAGCTGTTAATTAAATTTACAGGAAGCTTTATATATTCCTTTCCATTTTTCCAAGACTGAAGTAATCTACATTCCACTAGTTTTTCCATCCTAGGATTCATGCCATATCCTAGGATCTATCATACAATCTAGTTTTCCGGCCCTATGATTCATGCAACACCTAGGAGCTATCATTCCATATATTTCTCATTCCTAGGATTCATGCAATGCCCTAGGTTCTAGTTATGGTTCCATACTTTAACAGATTTTATTAATACTTAAAGCCACTCTACCAGGTACAACGGGAGTAATGGGGGCGTGATCGGGAATCCCGCGTGCCTCCGCGACTCTCAAGACTGCAACCGAACGAGGTCCTATCACAAGGATCAAACACAAGGAGTGTCTCAGAACAGTGTATAGCTACTGTAGACGAGTATAGGAATTAATTCTGAAAAGAACGCAACTCGAATCGCGGAAAACGGAGCCCAAACGGGCCCTAAACGGGTCGAAAAAGATGATATTGTGCAAAATCAGACGTCTGGAACTCCTTCCAGACGTCTTAAACGGTGGATCAGAGAATTACCTGTTCAGCGTGGTTTCCCAGACGTCTAGAAGTCTGCGGGGACGTCTGTCCTAGATCCCAGACGTCCGATGGTCACTCCGGACGTCTGGAGGTCACTCCCGCCGTCTGGTACAACTTCCAGATGTCTGATTCGCAAAGGATGGCGAATCAGCGAACCTGCGCACAGCCATCCCCCCTCCCTCAGTACGGTCAGTCGACAAGAAGGAAGAAGAAAGCGGAAACTCACCTTTCAGACGTCTGTATTATCTTACAGACGTCGACCTTGCCGTCTGGATATCAACCCAGACGTCTGATTCTGGAAATTTTTCCAGAATCAGAACCCTGCTCGACCTCCGCTCGCGACGCCGCCCGCGTCGCACCTCACGCGTCTGCTGCTCAGCCCGCAGCAGGTCCCTCTCCGCGTCGCTCCGCGCCCCCTGCGCCCTCCGCCGGCTGGCCAAGCCGCTCCGGCGAGCTCGCCCTCACGGCAGAGCCCCGCCCTCGCACGCCGCACCTCCTCCGCGCTCACTGCGGCTGCCGCTGCCGCCCTCGCGTCCGCTCGCTCTCGCGCACAGGAAGGAGAAGAAGGAGGAGACGGTGGAGACGGGAGGGGAGGCGCGCCCTTTTAAGGCCGCGCGAGGAGGAGAGAGAAGGCGGTCGCAGCGTGCCTGCAGCCGCAGAGAGAGAGAGAGAGGAATCGCAGGTCTGCGCGCACAGGCGCGCAGACGAATCTCCCGTGCGAACATAACTGTTCTCCAGACGTCTGTAAACGATCCCGGACGTCTGGTCAGACGTCTGGATGTGATCTCAGACGTCTAGTCCGACGTCTGGGACACCTCCCAGACGTCTTAAAAGGCGTCTGGGGCACGCGTTCGTTACAATATAACAAACTCAAAGGAAGTTTCATCTCCGAAACTTGCGCCAACTAGGGTGCGGGAAAAAAAAGATGTCCAAAAAAATCATAACAAACTCAAAGAGGACCGAAGCCGGTCCGAAAAGACGTACCCGCGAAAAGCTCCGGGTACCGCTCCCGCATTGCCGCCTCAGGCTCCCAGGTAGCCTCCTCGTACTGCTGGCTCCTCCACAAAACCTTTACCAGGGGTACTTGCTTTCGTCTCAATCTGCGGACGGCTCGGTCTAGGATCTGCACTGGCCGCTCGGGGTAGGTCAGGTCGTCGCTCACCTCGACGCTCTCGTGACTCAGTACGTGGCTGGGATCGGCTACGTACTTCCTGAGGTTGGACACGTGGAACACGTCGTGCACACCAGAAAGCTGCGGGGGAAGGGCAAGTCTGTAAGCAACGGGTCCAACCCGCTCCAGGACCTCAAAGGGCCCCACGAACCTCGGCGAGAGCTTCCCTCTCACCCCAAACCGCTGTAAGCCCTTCATGGGCGAAACGCGAAGGAAGACGTGGTCCCCAACCTCGAACTGCACCTCTCTGCGTCTGCGATCTGCGTAGCTCTTCTGTCTGCTCCTGACAGTGCGGAGTCGTCTGTGGATCTGCTCAACTACCTCCTAACTCTGCCGGATCAACCTGGGGCCAACCTCCCACTTGGTCCCCACCTCAACCCAACTCAAGGGTGCCGTGCATTTCCGTCCGTACAGAGCCTCGTAGGGAGCCATGCCGATGCTCGAGTGATAACTGTTGTTGTATGCAAACTCCGCCAGGGGCAGGTGCTCCTCCCAAGAGCCCCTCCAGTCTAGTACACAGGCACGCAAAAGGTCCTCAAGTGTCTGTATCGTGCGTTCCGACTGTCCGTCCGTCTGGGGGTGGTAAGCCGTGCTAAACCTCAACCTCGTCCCCAAAGCCTGCTGAAACTCAGCCCAAAACTGGGACGTAAAGCGGGTATCCCTGTCGGATACGATCTCCCGCGGAACTCCGTGTAGTCGCACCACATCACGGATATACCTCTCTGCCAACTGTGCTGGTCCCAAAGTGACTCGGATCGGCAAGAATCGTGCTGTCTTCGTCAATCTATCCACTATTACCCAGACTGCGTCGTGTCCTCGCTGGGTAACAGGTAAGCCCACCACCAAGTCCATGGTGATGCTCTCCCACTTCCACTCTGGCACTGGAAGCGGATGAAGCGGCCCTGCAGGCCTCTGATGCTCGGCTTTCACCTGCTGGCACACTAAGCACTGCTGCACGAACTCACCCACATCCCGCTTCATCCCTCTCCACCAGAACTCGCGTCTCAAGTCATGGTACATTTTCGTGTTTCCGGGATGTATGGTGAATCTGGAACCGTGTGCCTCAGTCAGGAGTTCTCTCAACAGCTCCTCGTCTCTGGGGACGCACAACCGTCCCCTCAAGCGTAACACCTGGTCTGTGAAAGAGAAGTCCCCTGGGTCCCCTGATAGTACTCTGTCGCGCAAAGACTGCAAGTACGGATCGGCCATCTGTCCTGTGATGATGCGGTCTATCAACTCTGGCCTGGTCTGCCGTGTCACCGTCACTGCCCCACAGTACCCTCGTAACTCTAGAGGTCGCCAACTGCCCACCTCCTCCAAAAGGCTCCAACTCTGTAACTGTAGACTGGCCAAGCATGCGGGCGCCTTACGGCTCAAGGCGTCAGCCACCACATTGGCCTTTCCCGGGTGGTAGGAGATGCTGTAGTCGTAGTCCTTCAGGAGCTCCAACCAACGTCTCTGTCTCATGTTGAGCTCCTTCTGGTCAAAAAGATATCTGAGGCTCTTGTGATCTGTAAAAATCTCGAAGGTCTCACCGTACAAGTAGTGCCTCCATGTCTTCAGCGCGAAGACAACAGCTGCCAACTCTAGATCGTGGGTAGGGTAGGTATGCTCATGGGGCTTCAGTTGCCGCGAAGCGTAAGCGACCACGTGACCCCTCTGCATGAGCACACCTCCTAACCCCTGCAAGGAAGCGTCCGTGTACACAACGAACCCGCCACTACTGTCAGGGATGGTGAGCACGGGAGCCGAGGTCAACCTCTCCTTCAGCTCCAGAAAACACGCCTTACCTACTGTAGTAGTTTCTTTCCTTACTGCTGTACTTTCTTACTGTTAGTTATATTCATGCTGAATGTGGTTTATTTTACTGTCTTTTAGTTACTTCCTCGTTGGACGACTAGGTCTTGGGATTAGTCGAGTCGGTCCGGTTCTCGTGTCTCGTAGGGACTCGGGAACCGGGTCGTTACAAGATGGTATCAGAGCCAGGTCGTCCCGAGAAGTGAATCAACTGACTGGAAAATAACCAATTCACATGTTTATAGCTAGAGTAGCCACCACAACATATCTCTTGACATGAGCTCTTAGAAGTTCTGTTAGGTACCGTTTGTTTTGACGTTTCCGTTTTGTTTCGCGTCTCCTTGCAGGAGATGCCTCATCATGGGACTGGCGAGACTGGCCGCGGGCGCGGCCGAGGGCGGGGTCGGCGAGGTGGACGTGCTGTCGTTGACGTCTCGGTGGACCAGCCACCACTCCCTGGCATCCAGGCCCAGGACCTCGCCAGACTGATACGGGATATTGTACGAGAGGAGCTCCACCCACCGCCCCGAGCACCTCCTCCTGGGGTTGCAGAGGGGGAGTCCTCTGTGGGACCACGCGACGGACGCGGCACTGGACACGAGGGAGGGGATGGGCCCCTGCCGCCCCCACCTTCCTCCGACACTTCTGTACACGAGGCACCTTCGCCTGGAGGTGCACCAGCACCTCCCCTACAGCGCCACTTCGAGCTTTTCGGACAGTTCCGGAAGCTGAAGCCCCCCTCCTTCAAGGGGGATGAGGACCCGACCGAGGCAGAGGACTGCCTTGAGCAGCTGGAGAAGATCTTCGACACCCTTCGCCCCCCGGTGGAGTGCCGCGTGGCCTTTGCCACGTACCAGCTGGAGAGTGCGGCACATCGGTGGTGGAGGGCGGTCCGGGGTCAGGAGAGGGACGAGTCGACGTGGGACCAGTTCGTCATCCTCTTCTGCGAGCAGTACTTTCCCCAGACATGGCAGGACCAGAGGAGGCGGGAGTTCCACACTCTCCGCCAAGGGACGATGACCGTGAGCGCGTACCGCACGCGTTTCTTGGAGCTGTCCCGCTTTGCAGCGACAGCGGTAGCCACTGAGGAGGAGCGCCTTTGGAGGTTCACCGAGGGGCTCCGGCCTGCGATCCGGGGGTATGTCAAACCCCTGAAGCTACCGACATTTTCGAGGGTGGTAGAGGCAGCTATGACTTACGAGGAGACCAACCCGTCCGCGCAAGAGACCGACGGCGGGCGGAAGAGGCCCTTTCAGCCAGACTTCTCACAGGGCAGGCGAGAACGGAGACACGTGGCGTCCGCAGGAGAGCCGTCACGTTGTGCAGGGCCATCAGTGGCCTTTGGGGGCCCTCGACAGGGGCCAGTCGCCAGCACCGGACCCCCGCCTAGCCGACAGCAGGGACTCACTGAGGGCGGGAGTCGGGTTCCCCTCTGCTACCAGTGTGGCCAGCCGGGCCACGTCAGGAGGGACTGCCCATCTAGGGCAGGAGGTCAGCAGATACTTCCCGCGCAGAGCACTGGAGGGCGCGCAGGAGGCCACGGTTCCCAGGCGCGAGGAGGAGGACCGCAGTCGCGAGGAGGGTACCGGCCAGCACCTACCCGTCCGACGCAGAGTGTGGCTGCTTCGTCCGCACCTAGAGCTGAGGGGCGTATCAACGCCCTAACACACAGGGACGCCAGAGCATCGGGATCCGTGGTAGCAGGTATGGTTTCAGTTTCTGGCAGGCTCGTTTACACGCTTTTCGATTCCGGTGCTACGCACTCGTTTGTCGCAGCCAGTTTCGCAGTTAGTTTGGACCAGGATTATACACTGTTAGAGAATCTGTTCGTAATCAGAGGTCTGAGTGGTCAGCTGTTTGTAGCTGAGGAGGTGTACACGGGTTGCGGGGTCAGCATCGGGGGACACAACCTGCCAGCTGACCTGATTATGATACAGATGGAGGACTTTGGAGTGATTCTGGGGATGGATTGGCTGTCCGCTTACCACGCCTTGGTAGACTGTTTTGAGAGGAAGATTGTCTTCTCCATTCCGGAGTTGCCTTCCTTCGAGTTTCACGGGCAGCCAGTGGATGGAGGTTTCAGGTGCATTTCGGCACTTCGGGCGGCGAGACTTTTGAGCCAGGGGTGTGAGGGCTTCCTAGCTTGTGTGGAGGCAGAGCACTGCCCCGTGGCAGACTTCCAGAGCATCCCGGTGGTCAGAGAGTACCCCGACGTGTTTCCAGACGAGTTACCAGGACTACCGCCCGAGCGTGAGATCGAGTTTGAGATCTCACTAGTACCAGGGACCAGCCCCATCTCCACCGCGCCATACAGGATGGCACCGCTTGAGCTGCGAGAGCTCAAGTCTCAGTTGCAGGACCTTTTGGAGAATGGTTTCGTGAGGCCCAGTGCGTCTCCCTGGGGAGCCCCGGTACTGTTTGTGAAGAAGAAGGATGGGACCCTACGCCTTTGTGTGGACTACCGACAGCTGAATAGGGTCACCATCAAGAACAGATATCCGCTGCCGAGGATTGACGATTTGTTTGACCAGTTGCGGGGTGCCACGGTGTTTTCCAAGATCGACTTGAGGTCTGGATACCACCAGTTGAGGATCAGGGAGACCGACGTCTCCAAGACAGCTTTCCGCACCCGGTACGGACACTACGAGTTTTTGGTCATGCCGTTTGGGCTGACCAATGCCCCCGCTGCTTTCATGGACCTGATGAACCGGGTGTTTAGACCGTACTTGGACCAGTTTGTGGTGGTTTTCATAGATGATGTACTCATCTATTCTAGAGATCGGACGCAGCACGGACAGCACTTGCGGATGGTTCTGGACACTCTGAGACGACGCAGGCTGTACGCCAAATACAGCAAGTGCGAGTTCTGGTTGAGGGAGGTGACCTTTTTGGGTCATGTGATCTCTGGAGACGGCCTGGCGGTGGATCCCGCCAAGGTCGAGGCAGTGCTCAGGTGGGAGAGACCACGTTCAGTCACTGAGATTCGCAGTTTCCTGGGACTGGCAGGTTACTACAGATGGTTCATCAGAGGGTTTTCGCAGATTGCACGTATTGTAACGAACGCGTGCCCCAGACGCCTTTTAAGACGTCTGGGAGGTGTCCCAGACGTCGTACTAGACGTCTGAGATCACATCCAGACGTCTGACCAGACGTCCGGGATCGTTTACAGACGTCTGGAGAACAATTATGTTCGCACGGGAGATTCGTCTGCGCGCCTGTGCGCGCAGACCTACGATTCCTCTCTCTCTCTCTGCGGCTGCAGGCGCGCTGCGACCGCCTTCTCTCTCCTCCTCGCGCGGCCTTAAAAGGGCACGCCTCCCCTCCCGTCTCCACCGTCTCCTCCTTCTTCTCCTTCCTGTGCGCGAGAGCGAGCGGACGCGAGGGCGGCAGCGGCAGCCGCAGTGAGTGCGGAGGAGGTGCGGCGTGCGAGGGCGGGGCTCTGCCGTGAGGGCGAGCTCGCCGGAGCGGCTTGGCCGGCCGGCGGAGGGCGCAGGGGGCGCGGAGCGACGCGGAGAGGGACCTGCTGCGGGCTGAGCAGCAGACGCGCGAGGTGCGACGCGGGCGACGTCGCGAGCGGAGGCCGAGCAGGGTTCTGATTCTGGAAAAATTTCCAGAATCAGACGTCTGGGTTGATATCCAGACGGCAAGGTCGACGTCTGTAAGGTAATACAGACGTCTGAAAGGTGAGTTTCCGCTTTCTTCTTCCTTCTTGTCGACTGACCGTACTGAGGGAGGGGGGGTGGCTGTGCGCAGGTTCGCTGATTCGCCATCCTTTGCGAATCAGACGTCTGGAAGTTGTACCAGACGGCGGGAGTGACCTCCAGACGTCCGGAGTGACCATCGGACGTCTGGGATCTAGGACAGACGTCCCCGCAGACTTCTGGACGTCTGGGAAACCACGCTGAACAGGTAATTCTCTGATCCACCGTTTAAGACGTCTGGAAGGAGTTCCAGACGTCTGATTTTGCACAGTATCATCTTTTTCGACCCGTTTAGGGCCCGTTTGGGCTCCGTTTTCTGCGATTCGAGTTTCGTTCTTTTCAGAATTAATTCCTCTACTCGTCTACAGTAGCTATACATTGTTCTGAGACACTCCTTGTGTTTGATCCTTGTGATAGGACCTCGTTCGGTTGCAGTCTTGAGAGTCGCGGAGGCACGCGGGATTCCCGATCACGCCCCCATTACTCCCGTTGTACCTGGTAGAGTGGCTTTAAGTATTAATAAAATCTGTTAAAGTATGGAACCATAACTAGAACCTAGGGCATTGCATGAATCCTAGGAATGAGAAATATATGGAATGATAGCTCCTAGGTGTTGCATGAATCCTAGGGCCGGAAAACTAGATTGTATGATAGATCCTAGGATATGGCATGAATCCTAGGATGGAAAAACTAGTGGAATGTAGATTACTTCAGTCTTGGAAAAATGGAAAGGAATATATAAAGCTGCCTGTAAATTTAATTAACAGCTGCCTGTTATGAATAAAGAAACATGTTTGAGATCATGGATCTTGAGAACGTGAATCTGGAAAGTGAAACATATGATGTTCTGAGATTAAAGGATGGAACCCTACGGGGAATTAGGAGTGGAACTCCTGGAAGGAAAAAGGAATGGAACTGAGATGTAGTTTGTACTGTCTCTTGGGTACGCAGTACCAAGGGAAGTACCTGTACCTGTTTAGTGCAGAGTGGGGCCAGCCGCCCCAGGGACCCGGGGTTAGGATTGGCCGCTCTGTACCGACTTGTTGGCCCTCGTGTACGTAGTACCGAGGAGAGCTACTAGTGTTAGGAGAGTACTAGCTACCCCACGGGCCCCGGGGTTCTGCTAGCCTCCTTCACCGACTTGTTAGGCCCATTAGGGCAAACCAGGGTAGTCAGGCGAGGGTGCGCGGACTGTGGAGGGGCAAGGCCCCGGTTTGGTTACTGTGGAGGGGTTGGACCCCTGTTACTGAGAGGGCTCTGCCCTGGTTCCGTGCTGTGCTTTGGGCGCACCCGTTAACGGAAACGACTGACCGCGTGCCAGTGCGGGCTAGCTACCTGTGCGTTTATCGTGCGTGCCGTAGTCACCGTTACGTCTGTCAGTGACCTTGGGGTGGTTGACTGAGGGTAGGATCACCACGGGGGACTCTCCCGGCCAGGAGAGCACCACGTGCTACTTCTACTTTTGGAAAAGACTGCAATCAAGATCGTTCCCACGAGGACATTCGAGATCAAGTAAAGGATCTGAGAAATAAATGAAATAGTGAGAAAAATTGAAAGATGTGAATAAAGGAAGTAATAGAACATAACAGCTACTGTACACTCTACTGTTGCCTTTAGTTAGTTTGCCACTCTACTCAGCATTTTGCTGACGTGTTACACTCGTTACCTTTTTCAGGACCAGGTGTTGAGCAGCCAGGGTCGGCGGCTGCAGAGGACGCTGGGCCGAGTAGGGTCCAGTAGAGTTACCACAGCCTTTTGTACCCCTTTTGTTTCTGTTCTACTGAGTAGTTTTTGTTTCCGCTGTACCTTCTTTACCTGCAGTTCTTGTTATATGATAAATGTTGTTTTACTGTTGTGGTGGTACCTACTGTAGTAGTTTCTTTCCTTACTGCTGTACTTTCTTACTGTTAGTTATATTCATGCTGAATGTGGTTTATTTTACTGTCTTTTGGTTACTTCCTCGTTGGACGACTAGGTCTTGGGATTAGTCAAGTCAGTCCGGTTCTCGTGTCTCGTAGGGACTCGGGAACCGGGTCGTTACACCTCCCCTCATGGGTGAACAGTGGACGTACTTTAGAAATTCAATTAAACCGCATACATTGATGGCAGGAGTTCTGTGGTGTATCTGGTGTGCTCATAACAATAAATTATTTAGAGGGACACCAATAAATGTGTGGAATATTATTAGAACTTGCAGTGAGTTAGTGGGAGCGTGGAGAGATTCTTTGTGAACATTGTTCTCTGTTATGACTTATGAATAAAATGCTCCCGGTCTACTATAATTAATGATAGCACTCCTCACCTATTCAAAAAATAATAATAATAATCCACGTCAATCAAGTTATTCAAATAATCCAACAATAACCAGCAGACGTTGACCAAAGGCTTCAGATGCCTTATCAGAAGGTGCTCAAGGGCCTTTCTCAAGAGAAGCACAAGGCTAAGAGCCTCAAGAACACAGCAACAATAGTAACAGAGGCTCAAGGGCCTCACAAATCTCTCTAAGTATAGAGAGAGGGGAAGGCTCAAATCCTGAGGCAGCAAAACCCACCCCCTCTCTCTTTCTTCCCAAGATTAGAATCAGACCAAACCTGGTAGCGGGTAACCAGATCCACCACCCACACCCGCGTGGCGTGTGCATAGGTGAGGGCGTGGACAGGCGCATGAGGCGCAGCCTGTGTGGGGGCGTGTGGTAGGGACCTAACCCCAATGACTCAAAGGCGATAAGGCCTCGTCACTTTTTGCCTTTATGTGTAGCTGGGAGTGCTTCGCTTCACGATGTTGGACTAAGTTCCCACAGTTCTTCGCGCAGTAGCTGTAGGAGGTAACACATCCAATTGAGGGTGAAGACGAGTCTGGCAGCTGCAATTGGATGCCTAGAGCTCAGCCGCACGACCTGGGAGTGGAGTTGCGAATGATTGTGGCTGGAGAATTACAACGGAGGTCGGAGAAGAAGGCTACAGCGGTGGAGACCAATGAATTACCTGAAACAAGGAATACAGCCTAATGGCCCAATCAGAGCAATTCAAAAGGATTTCCGAACGTCATCAAGTGCGATGGTGTCTGTGGCATCTCGTGAGGGTGTGTGTGGAGATCTGGTGAGCTTGGGGGGGGGGGGTGTATGTGTGAGTGCGTGTGTTCGGTGTAGTGCTTGAGAGCGCAAGCCCCCCAATTTCTTGAGGAGTTTTGTCGTGCGTGAAGTTGTGGAGGTTCTGGAGGTGATAGCGAAGGGTTTGGTGGTCTGTGGAGGTGGTATGACCTCGCTGGAGCTTGGTTGGAGTGAAGGGATATAGTGGGATTGAGGTCGTGTTGGTGGTTGAATCTAAGAGCTAAGGGGTTGGAGAGAATCGATAAAGGAAGAGGAAGAGAAAGAGATAGAGGGACTCAGAGAGAGAGATGGCAGGTAGATGGCTCCGGTTGTGATAGACCAGAGCCGAAGAGGGTGAGGTCAATGGTGACACAGCGGTGAGGAAGCAGAAGGAGATGGCAGTTGTGCTTTGGTGGGCGACGATAGAAAGGAAGAGGGGAAGATAATGGGTCGGCCAATTTGACCGTTGGCCAGCTCGATGAAGAGGATGGGGAAGCTCGCCAGGGACAAAGGTGCGGATGACCAAAGGAAAAAATGAGGGATTTCCGGCGTTAAACTTCGTTGAGGAGCTCGGAGTCATGAGAGGAGCCTATTTAAAGGCCTTAGGGAGGCTTCCAAGCTTGGAAATATGTTCTGCGGGCTTGAAAACTTAGGGATCAAAAAATCCCTAATTTTGCAAGCATTCGCATGAAGATTTTAGGGCAAATCAAGGTCCAATAACTAGTCCAATTAGTAAAGAATCTCTCAAGGATTCTCCCTATCAATTTTAGAAGGTTTGAATGGAGTTGCTGTGTTGACACTAATGATGCCAGGGACCATTTTAAAAGAAATGATGACAAAGTTAGGGACCTGATTGCAAATATATGAAAAGTTAGGGGCTTAATTGAGAGAAATAGAGTTTAAATGGACTAAAATGCAAACTAGGTCAAGATGGACTATGATTGG
The DNA here is from genome assembly GCA_037157565.1 of Thalassia testudinum. Lineage (NCBI taxonomy): Eukaryota > Viridiplantae > Streptophyta > Magnoliopsida > Alismatales > Hydrocharitaceae > Thalassia > Thalassia testudinum. The sequence goes on along the minus strand of JAZHRO010000036.1, from coordinate 137,893,425 downwards.
ACCCAAATTTTGGTACAAACCTAATTTGGACCCAAGGAATCTAATGGTGAAGTATGATTTTAGTTTTGACCAATTTTGATTGGGCAATTTGTGCAGAAACTCAAATTAGGGTAGAACTCTGTATGTGACTCTATTTAAGGTCAAAATAGGTTCATATGGTCAAATCAAGGATACCAAACCTGAATGAATATTTTTTTATGAATTTTAGGAGATTTAGATAAATTTTATCCTAACCAGAATCTCTATAAGTTAAGCAAATTAGGATTTTGGGTGCTGTATTGGTTCTCAAAATGCGTGAAACCTCATTTCTGTCTGCATGGACCCACTTATTAGTCTTTAATGCTCAATTGACCTTCAGTTAAACCTTGAAAAATCCCGTGGCTATTTTGTGTTCATGATATGCTGTTAAAATTACAAAATTAATCTTACTTTCTTGTTCTCTTCTTAAAACAGAATAATGTGGAGTTGTAACCCTCAGATGGTTATGTAGGAGTATTTATCTTTCAATACTGATTAAAAGTGGCCAGTTAGGGCTTATGATGGTGTTCCCATCAGGGATGGCACCACATGATGCCATTCTGGTCATCCATCTTTGCTTTGTAGATAACACCACGGATGTCGAATTGGATTGATTTTTGTGTCGTTGGGCTGCAATCATCGATCCGAATCCATTCGTGCGATTGAATTTGTCGTCTGAGGTTAAAATTGGCACCACCATTCCCCTTGGCCTTTGATCTTCCTCAGGTTGCTTACAGTGCTACAGGACTTCGATTAAGACGATTTCGGAGGCATTATACTCCGATCGTCATCTTGATCAAATCCGTATGGTTGGATTGTCAATCTAAGGCTCCGAAATAAATCTCCTTCTCTCATGTCCACAAAAGGATGGGAATTAACTTAAAATTTATACAAATTATTCTAAATGCAGAATGATGCATGCTATGCAATATTTATAATATAGAATGCATCTTTAAGCTTAGGAATATGCATAAATATGCATTTTATCCTAAATGGATGTATATACATCATGCCCCCATACCTATCTTTTGCTAGTTCCTAGCAAAATCAAACTAAATGCTATGTATAAAAATAGAATTAGGACTTGATTGCTTAAGGCATTAGTTGTTTATTAACAAAAGCAAATTTCAACTAAGGTCCTAAACTATGAAGACTCAACAGTACTTGGGTGCCTGCCAAAATGCAGATCACCTAAGTTCTCGCCTTATTTTGCAAAGGGAAGATATATTTTTTTTCTATTTTTTTCCCTCTTTTCTAATTTTTTTTGGATTTTTGAGTTTAGAGTTTTGGAGTAGCTTTCTACAGCTACCCAACTCACCCAAGACTCAAAAAGAACTTTAAGTTCTAAGCATCTTATGATAAGTGATAGACTCACTAGGTGGTCGTTAAAATGGACTTCAGGTTTCTACGACTCTAGGTAACCTAAAAAATTCTGCCTCAAGATTTATCTTTCCAATTGGTAGCTTTCTCCCTCCATATTTTATGGGGTCAATGCAAGGGCGCACCCAATGTATATCTCCTCAGTTTATTTTACTTCCCCGCTTCTTCCCTAGGTATTTTGAAAATTATTTGTGCATTTTTGTGAGTTGGGCTCTGGAAAACTGGCCAATGGACTATTACCCACAATAACTTACCAGCCATACTTTTGCGGTGAAGTGTGGCTTATTTTTTTTTTATTTTTTATTTTTTTCTCCTTTTTCTATTTTTCTTTTTCTTTTTAAGTATCATTTTTTTTCTTTTTCTGAGTAGGTGGCTTCCCGGATCTAAGATTTACCTAAAGGTAGTAGAAAGAGTATGGTCATGTAGCTGGGCTCTAGACAACCAGCCAATGTGCAGTTACCCACGACAACTTGTCAGCCATACTACCCTAGAAAGTTTATTAGGTACTTAATTTCTGTAAAAACTGTCGAAAAGTGAGTTAGTACAAATAGTGTGTACATGCTTTAGATTGAATGTCTCCTCAAATCAGAGGGTGGGTTGATAAGTCGTGTACTTATCATCCCAATTTATTAACCAAATTAAAATAAAATTAACTTGGCGAGGAATCAAGAAACAGGTCCAAATTTTAGTGGACACCCAGACTAATTAAACCCAAAGGCTTGAAGAGTCTAAGTGTTCAGGTCCTCAAGTGTCGTTTCCTAAAATTAACAACTCATAATGCCTAAGTTCTCTTTTCCTAATTCTATTTTTTTTTGAATTTTTCTTTTCGTAAAGAAAATAAAAGAAATTCCAAGGAGCAAACAAAATAATTTCAGGATTAATTATCCACCCCCAAATGCCTAAATGATGCAATGTCCTCATTGTAAAAATAAAGACATGAAACGGGTGGAATAAGCAAAGTATCACCTAAATTTCAAGACAATCCGGTCGACTCCGCAGAGAGAAAGGAGTATACACACATGCTAAGTTTATTACCTTTAGCTAGGCATAATATATAAACAAAGAAGAAATTAAGAATTAGTTAGGATCAGAATAAGAAGATTGATTTTCAAACTTGCCACAGATGTGGACCAGATTATGGTGCAAGCCCATGCCCCAAGGTTGGGTAATTCTAAGGTTTTGGATGAAAATCACCCAGAACATGAGATTGTTGAGCTTGCAGGGAAGAACCTAAGGTTTTGTGGTGTGCAACCCAAGTTTAAAGTGGTGAACAATAGGTAGATCTAGTTCACTTGATTCAGATGTCCACTTAGAGTTTGGCTCGGAAAGATAATCAATTGTTCTATACTTGGGTTGCACGTGGATGAGCGTATTTTCACAAGTGAAAATCAGAGGTTTAGGGAACCCGTGGTCATAGTCGCAAAAATCGCTACCAAATAAAATTTATACCGAAACTCGAAGTGAGTCCCGGATTGAACATGGGGAAGCGAATGTTTAGTTTTGAAAATCGCTCTTCGATTTTATTTATTTTTGTTGTTTCGATATTTTGTAGTTTTTTTATATTTTAATAGGTAAGGGATCAAATAACAAAATATTTATCTACCTAATCTACTTGCAAAAGGAGAGAGAGAGAGAAAGAAACATCAATATATTTATCTAAATAGAGTTTGCTACAGATAGAAAAGTGGAAAACTACACTAGAAAGCAGTAAAAGATAGATACAGGTGAGAAGAGTCCCCCTCGACGGCTGCTCGAAGGACAACTCACTCTGACGATGCCCCGGACGAAGGTGGGGAGCTGAACGAAGAACGGTGTCAGAGGGAGGAGGACTGGGCAGGACGACGTCGCGGCGAGGATATACTTCCCGAAGTGGTGAGAGTACGACCACGGGATGCTCCACAAAGGGGGATGAGAGGCGAGAAAATAATTTGATTTTCTACTCTAAAGGAGCATCCCATGCTTGGGATAAGCTCCCTCTAGAGCCTTGGAGGTGGTGAAGGAGAAAGGAAGAGATGGTTATGAATGGAAGGGTGTAGGCCTTTTTATAGTGGAGGAGAGGGACTAAAATGACCATGTGACAATTAGCGACAACAAAGATGTCGCTAGAGTTCCAACTCAAGCGTCGCTGTAGCCTCCAGCTCATGCTCACGCACGTGCCCGGTCACAGCATCCCACACAGATGAATCTCGACCGTTGGATCTAAGATGAGTGGCCACGGGTTCGCGATGATCGCGCCCTTCAGATCGTGTAAGATGGCACGTCTATTTTCGGGCTGGATCGCACATTATCACCGCATTCAGATCTAGCAGCGCTAATTGCTCCACGTCGCTGCCTTCTTCATCTACTGATTGATATCGAGCAGATGAATTTTGTCTGCACCCCTTCGTAGTGGATTGGATGTGTGCATGAAGTCTCGATCGCGCATCCCCATTGCGAATGGTGAGCGCGACCAATGCAACACGTGGATGGATTGTCAAGCGGAGGATCGAGGTGGCACGAGATCTCGATTGTTGGACGGAGATCCAACGGTCGAGAATCAGAGTTGATGAGCTCCTCAGATGAAGTGGGTGATGTGGCATGAGTATGGCCAATGGATGGGCATCCAACTGCCCAGATTGCGCGGGACTTGTGCTTAGAAGTTTAGTGAATCTTTTGGATGACTTTGGGCAACTCAGATGGTGCCACATGGTGCCATTTGGACCGTCCAACATCAGATTCTTGTAGGTGACGCCACAGATGTCGAATTATGTCGATTTTCACGTCGTTAGGCTACGATCATCGATCTGGATCCATCCGTGCAGTTGAATTTGTCATCTGAGGTTTGGATTGGCACCACCTTGCCCCTTGGGGTTTGATCTTCCTCGAATTGCATAATGTGCTATAAGACTCCGATCAAGACAATTTCAAAGGCTTTAGACTCTGATCGTTGTCCTGATCAGATCCGTACGATTGGATCGTCAATTCGAGGCCTCTAAATAAATCTCCTTCTCTCCTAGACACAAAAGGATGCTAATTAACCTATAATTTACACAAACTATTCTAAATGCAAAATGATGCATGTTATGCAATATTTATAATATGGAATGCATCTCTAAGCTTAAGGACATGCATAAATAATCATTTTATCCTAAATGGATGTGTATACATCACACGTCAAAGATATCATAAGGGTCTTGATAGAAGGTGGGTGGTTTAGGTCAATAGGAACCCTTAGATCAAGAACTCTATTTCCCTTGGAATTCACTTTCCACAATTTAACTTTCAAACTCCTCTCCTCTAAAATCAATGTTTCCGGGACCTCCAAATCGTTGTACACCTTATCAAAGATATCCAAGTCAAATAATCGTGGCTGAATTAAAATTGACTTGGATTCAATGATTTCCAAATCAAAATCATTTGTCTCCTTGGGGTGTGTTTGAAGATTAGGGCTATTGATTGGATCATCTATTGTAATAGGGTCTGAATCCTCCATGTTAATCAGATCATAATTGTTACAACTCGATCCCAGATCCCTATAAGACCCGAGATCGGCCCGCCTCGACTAATCCCAAGACCTAGTCGTCCAACGAGAAATAACCAAAAGTAGGAAATAATTCACAACCACACATGCAATGTAACTAAGCAGAAAACAATCAAGAGACAGTAAAAGAAATAGAGCAAAATCTATCAATATTACAGGCCATCAGAACTACGACAGAGGAAAGTATAGCAGAAAAGTTACTGAAATAGTATTACATAGAAAAATGTACTCACTACTACAACAAAAGCTAGGAAACAGTAAGGAAACGTAGCCAAGGCTGGGCTTGATTGGGCCCAGCTCCCTCTGTAGTCAATGGTGCTAGCTGCTCAACTCCCTTCCCTGAACAAGGTTATAAAATTTTCGGAGTCAGTGAACGCTGAGTAGAGTGGTAATTCAGCCATTTACATGTAATTAAGACAAGCAATTAATTAATGCAACTAAGTAATTATCCATTTTCATTTAGCTCAACCAGGTACTTCTAATTTGTTGCTCCCTTAATCATCTAATCATTTCTTGATCTAACCTATTCCTCACGGGAACGATCTTGATTGCAGTCTTTTCCATGATGTAGGATGTACACGTGGTGCTCTCCTAGCCAGGAGAGTTCCCCATGGTAATCCTACACCCAGTCAACCACCCCGAGGTCACGGTCGTGGCGTAGCGGTGACTACGACACGTATGATAAGCGCACAGGTAGCTATCCCACACTGGCACGCGGTTAGTCATTTTCGCTAGCGGGTATGCCTAAAGGTACAACACGAAATAGTACAGGGCCTTGCCCTCTTAGAACAGGGGTCTCGCCCCTTAGAACAGAACAGGGGTCTCACCCCTCCACAGTTGGCGTACTCTCGTCCGACTATCCTGGTTTGCCCAGTGGGCCTAACAAGAGTCAGTGTAGGGTGGCTAGTCCTAACCCCGGGCCCCCTGGGGCAGCTAGCTCCCTCCCTACACTAAGTAGCTCACCTTGGTACCACGTACACGAGGGCCAAACAGAGTCGGTGTAGAGTGACTAGGCTTGACCCCGAGGCTCAACCTAATGGGCGGCTAGTACCCCTCTACACTAAAGGGACAGTTGCTCTCCCTGGTACAGCGTACACAAGGGACAGCACACTTCCCATCCACAGGAGTTCTACTCCTAATTTCCTGTAGGGTTCATGTTGGTATTCCTTTCGTTTCATGTTCCAAACTTTCCGATCTCTCTATTTACATTACCGATTCATTCTTAAAATAGGCAGCTCGTGATTTTCTAACTGACAAAGCATCACATTAAAATAATCAATACATTTGCTAGCATTTAGAGTTTTACATGCATCTCAAGTAAACAGTGTAGCTCAACCATACTCATTTGTTCCTGCCCAAGGGTTCATTCTCATCCCAGGGTTCTACATGTATCTCAAGTATACAGTGTAGCTCAAACCATACTCATTTGTTCCTACCCTAGGGTTCATTCTCATCCTAGGGTTCATTCAAGTTATTCTAAACATGTAGTTTATTTATTTAAATCATAATATTAATGTAAACCACTCTACCGGAAAACACAGGAGGAATGGGGGCTCGGATCGTAGATCCCGTCACTTTTGTGGGTCCCGTGTACTCGACTGGCTGGAGACCTATACAATTGACCACCACATCAAATGAGTCCAAAATTGTACACAAGTGACACTAACTCGTAGAGAAACTCAAGCGAAAAGCAACGGTAGTTCGTTTGCGGAAATCCGATTCCGTTTGGGCCTTAAACGAGATAAAAACACACACACTGTCCAAAATCAGACGTCCGGAACTAATCCCAGATGTCTTAAAGGACGTCAGTACTCACCCTGGGTTTCCTGTGGCTTCCTCAGATGTCCAGATCCTTCCGCGATTTTCTGAGGAGAGTCCAAACATTGGACTCCCCTTTCGATCTTTTAGAAGTACGATCAAACGTCTGGCGATGTGCCCAGACGTCCAAAAGTTCCTCGAAGGGAGCACCATGCGCCTTTCCAATGCCCTACCCCTGTGTACGCATGTGCAAAGCTAAAAACAGCTAAATACATCCCCTGTGGTACGGCCGGCATGGCCGGAAACTATGCAGAAGCACGTACCTTGGCACTAACGTGCTTTCAGACATCCGACTTCAGCTCCGGACATCCCCCTGCTACTCCAGACATCTGGGATGTTCTCCAGATGTTTGATACTTGAAAATATCCAGTACACAGAACTCCCGCAAGCCTTCTTTTCTGTGTGGACCCCTCTACGCCGCCCGCAGCTGCTACGCCAGCAGCTTTAGGAGGTCGCGAGCTCACCTCTGTGAGCTCCTCCTCCTTGAACACGTCCTCGAATCTTCCCACATGAGCTCCTCCGAGCTCCCACGGTTCCCTCATGAGCTCCTCCCCTCGAGCTCCTCCCACACTCTCTCTCCCCTCTCCTCCTCCTCCGCGTCCCGTCCCTTTCTCTTCTTCCTCTCCACTCGCCGCGCTGAAGGCTGGGAGGAAGGTGGCGACCGGCTGGAGGAAAATATGGAGGTGGTGACTAGTGGTGATCGAGAGAGTGGCGTAGGTGTGGGGGGGTTTAAGTAAGAAAGGGTTAGGGTTTGGGGTGAGGAGAGAGGGGTGTGTGCGTGTTGCGTGCATGTGGGAAAAGAAAACAAGGTATGGTCCTTCTTTAAGACGTCCGACCCTCTATCCAGAAGTCTGGACAGACGTCTGATGGCTAATCTAGACATCTTAAGCAACCCAAATGGCAGTGGGTAATTTCAATAATCCTCAATTATCGTGCTATGAAATGGTTCATCATGCTCCTCAAGCCCATTCATATCACTAAAATCATGTTCCTTAACTTCAGGTGAGACTTCACTAAGAGATTCCTCACTAAGAATTCTTGATCCTCAAAATCATTGATCATTTCCTGGTCCATGGAAACATATTTTTCCTCTCTCCCTAGCTTGGGGATCTCAGGTGAGAAAATCAGTTCATCCTCAATGGGTTGCTCTAGACCAACCTAGTCATCCTCGATCTCATAAAATGTGTCCCCCCCTCAACAGGTGCCTGAGTTGGTTTCGACATTGGCTCTCCTGAAGTGGGTTCATCTTGGGAATCATCCCAAGATTAGACTAAGGCAACCACTAATTTCATCCTCAACCTTGATAATTTCCCAAGTAAAAACTCACCTGGGCCCTTATCGTTAACATCTTGGAATGAATCCAATAAAGAACTATTAGGCTCATCAATCATTTCGATCATAGGCTCCAATGCTTCCATGCATGGTGTGGCTAAATTTCCACAGATTGTATGGTGTTCCTCAAGTTAGCCAACTCCTTGTCTTGGACCTGGTTCAATTGAATCGAATGGTTCGGTTCAAGGTTGGGTGGGTTTGCGTTCAATCTAGGGGAGTCAAGATATTGAGGTTCTAGGGGTCCTCCCTAATAATAGGTCATTTCGGGTTGTTCAAAGAATGGTGGTGACCTATGTTCAACATAATCCAAGGGAGGGTAATCATCATATCCTTCTTGATTGTAGATTGGGTTAGGTTGATCATCGAAGGATGGAGATCTATAATTAGTATAGGCATGAGAAGGATAATAATCATAGTCTTGTTGTCCAGGGTTAAACCCTGAACAAAGAGGTTCGGAATCATATCTCCAATCAAAGTTATCCAGACTAAGAGATGAGTAGTGATGTAAACACATTTATATCACATAAACCGTCTATTTTTGTATGTTCTTAGGCATATAGTTGCATCACACATTATAAATATTGCATAACATGCATCATCATGCATTTAGATCAAGTTGTACAAATTTTAGGTTAATTTTCTCTTTTTGTGGTCAGATAACAAAGTAACATTTAATTGGGGCCTCGGATTGAAGATCCAACTATACGAATCTGATCAGGGTGACGAGTGGAGTTCAACGACTCCAAGATCGCCCTGATCGGACTTCTGTAGCATCTGATGCAGTCTGAGAAAGATCATAGGTCAAGGGCTAAGGTGGTGCAAATCTATCCTCAGATGACAAATCCGATCGCACAGGTGGGTTCAGATCAACAATCGCAGCCCAACGGCGTGAAAATTGATCCAATCAGATATCTGTGGCACCACCTACGAGCATTTGAAGATGGACAGTCAGGATGGTTCCATGTGGCACCATCCCAACCATCCGCACCCACCCACACCTCAACCAAGATCGATTGAGAGTGAAACCATCCGTGTGACAAAGCAACGGCTTGGCACGTTGGTGAAGGGTGCTATGAAGAAGAAGAGGCACGAGGTTGAGCCCCTACGAGCCTCAAATCAAGCACGGGGCGTGGACGCGGCCAAATCTGACCGTTGGATGTAGCATGGATGGCAGATGGGGTGGCCACGTGGCTTCACCAGAGCGCACCAATCATGCATGTGCAATCAGACACGCATGTGAATTCCCGATCACACGCGGGTAGGTACAATAAGGCGAGAGCGAGATCAATCTTGAGATCAGACGACTGAGGATTTAAGAATGTATGCGGGCATTTTGAGCGTAGAGGAAAAGAAGAGGAACGAACGTGCACGCACTAAGCCCACGTTCAGGGCTTTAGTGATGAATAAATCCATCACTAAAGACCCTGACATTAATGTTTTAAACATGAATTGACCTAATTGCCCCTCCATTCCTCACCTATATATAGCCCTACGACCCCCACACTTTCTTCATCCCTTCCTCCCTTTTCTCACCCCCTCAAAGGCTCTACGAGCTAGTCCCAAACCTGGGATCTCCATTAGAGTTACAAAAATAATTTTCCATCTTCTCACCTCCTTCGTGGAGCATCTGGTAGTTGTCATCTTACCACCGTTCGGGAAGCAAATCCCGTTGCAAAGTCGCCCTGCCCCATTCTCCGTCATCCATCGTCATCCTCCTTTGTCTAGTATCTCACCATGTTCTTCCGGGCACTCTGTCAATGCTACTCATCCTCCAAGCAACCGTCGAGGGGGATAACCTCTCCACCTTCTCTTTTATCTCTTTCTAGTGTAGATTTGTTGTAAGAACATTACTCTATGGTTATAAAATCCATGTTTATTCTATCTCTATTTTGTCTTTATTTGTATTATTCTCTCTCTTCTATTAATTATTCTTTAAGTAGATAGCTAGTTTAGATTTAATTCGACCATCTAATCTGCTTCATGACAACAAATCAAACACAATTTTTGATCAAACATCTACCTCCCTATGTTCGACCCGGAATTCCTTTTGAGTTTCAGTTAAAATTATCTATTAAAAGATTTTTCTCGCAAATTACGCTACGACGACAGGTTTTCCAAACTCAACTCTTTTTGTGACGATTCTCCGATCCAATAGGTAGTCATAAGTCGGGTTGGGATAATAATATTTTAGGGATAAGTGCTGGTAAGAGGGTGGGATTGGAAATGAAAGTATGGTGTGGAAGAATACATGACGAAGTAGGAGGGAAAATAGAATAGAGAAATGTGCCCTACAGTATAATCAACCAAACCTGTCCTTAGGTGGGTAGCCTAAAGACCTACAGACTTCCAAGACCTGTCTTGAGATGACAGAAATGATTTAGTCTACTTCTATCCGATCAATCCAACTAGTTAGAGGGAGGGGTTGGGGAGAGGTTCTTCCTTTGGCTTGTGCCTCTAGTTCCTTTGATACCCTCCCAACCGCAGTCGTTTGACGCTACTCCCCTAGCTAGACATCAAATGGACAAGTAGAAGCAGATTAATCGAAAAAAATCTCAGTTGGAGTCCCAAAGAGCTAGTTAATCCTTAAGGCCAACGTTTATTCAGTTTTAATTAGGCTTGGGATGATTGTGCTCTTGAAATGTGGTAGGCCCTTTAGATAGGCTATGCCCTTAATGATCAATTAAAATGTGTGTGTGTGCACAACCAGGGTTTTCAAACAAGGTTATTTTATGATGTGTCTTTTAGGGTTTAACCTTGTTTAGTAGCTGTTAGGGTTTAATCTTTAGGTTTGTTCAATTAGGTTCAATAGAACACTCTAAGTTTTGAAATCACAAGTGATGGTATATTCCTTTAAAACTCAAACATAATGTTGAGTTCCTAGCTCAACCCTAAAAATCAACCCTATGGGGCAAGCTACCGATGAATCACTTTTATCTTAAGTAGTGTTGCCCAAACAGCTCAATCAATTAGCCTGTTGCATAACTTAGTTAAGGCAAACAAGAATGTTTAACCTGTTCAAATTTTCTACTCACTTATTTGTGTGTTGAGTTAAGGTGTATCGGATCCACAGGTTAGATTCCAGTGAAGTGGTAGAATCAATGTAGAGTGGTGCGCATTAGGTCGAGGGTTGTGGGTATTTAATGTGTGTAACTTTCAGTAAATCCCACAATCAGATAGCTTTTTTTTAAAATTTATACAAGTGGGTGAGGTGAGGTGAAGTGACGCTCAAACAACCAGGACTAACCTAGGGTTTATGTAAGCACCTAAGTTGGTTTGGGTTTGATTTATTAGTGTGACGAAATGAAATCTAGGGTGGGGGTGGTGGGGATACACACTTTTCTCCAACCTATTCACTCTGGCCCACATCGGAAGAGTACTTGCAATCACAATAAGATTAGATAAAAAGTGAGATAAAAGTTAAGTAAGGTAAAAATGCGGAAAAATCAAAGAGCGTTGCCTCCCCGGCAACGGCACCAAAATGGTGAGCGTAAATTTCTCGAGAAAAGTTAGGGTTTTGGAGAACCCATCATCGTAGTCTCAAAATAAATTTACTACAGCACGAGGTGAGCCTCGGGTCGAACATGGGAGGCAAAAGTTTGATTTTGTGAAATCCGTGCTTCAATTTTATTTGTTTTTGTTGTTTTTATCTTTTGCAATTTTTTTGGTATTTTTATAAGGCAAGAGATCAAATCCACAAAACTTTATCCAACTAATCTACTTACAAAATAAGAGAAAGAGAGAGAGAAAGAGAGAGAAGGGTAGAGAAACATTCCATCAAATTGAACAATGTATATTACAACTAATTGAAGCTACGCTAGAAAGTAATAAAAGATAGAATGGTTGAGAAGAATCCCCTTCAACAATCTCTTGGAGGATGACTTGCTCTGACGGTGCTTGGACGAAGGTGGCGAGAGACAGGGTGAAGAAGAATGGCGTAGGAAGAAGGAGGACAGGCAGGATAGCGTCGCGGTGAGGATCTACTTCCTGAAGTTGGTGAGAGGACGGACACGGGATGCTCCACGAATGGGGGTGAGAGACGGGAAAAAATGTTGAATTTCTACTTCAGAGGAGCATCTCGGGCTTGGGATAAGCTCTCTCTAAAGCCTTGGAGGTGGTGAAGGAGAGAAAGGAAGAGATGAAGAAGAATGTTGAAGGTTCCTAGCCAACACACATGCCCACGCGTGCTCACGCATGCTGCGCTTACGAGCCCACAACTGTCATGCTTCATCAAAGGAGGGTCGTACGATTCGAATCTCACGGATGAGGAGAGATTGCGGATTGCGCCATTAGATCATGTTGCCCTGTGATCGCACGTGATCGCACGCACCCGCCCTACTGGGCATTCGTGTAGCCATGTGGAACCTCCCGCACCATTGATCGCTGATTGCATGGCCCAATTTGGTGCTCGCGCCCACGCTATTAATCGCATGTGTCCATGGGGATTCGACCGTGCACCCACAGCTTAAGTATATCACTCATCACCAATGCGCTGCCCCTGCCAATTGTCACGAAGATCATCCAACATGCGACCGCTCGCAATTGTTGGATGAAGATCCAATAACCGTGAGCTCTTGGAGTGCGTATGTTGTTGGGAGAGTGGCAGCGTGGCTTTACAAGAGTCGTTGGATGGACATCCAACAGCCCAAATCTCACAAGGGGGAGCATCTTTGAGGAGGGACGGCTGCTGAGGGAGGATTTGGGTGGTTGGGATGGCGCCACATGGCGCTATTCTGGTCGTCCATCTTCTTTGCTTTGTAGATGGCACCACAAATGCCAGATTGGATCGATTTTCACGTCGTTGCGCTGGGATCATCAATCTGAATCCATCTGTATGGTTGGATTTGTTGTCTGAGGTTCGAATTGGCATCACCTTGCCCCTTGGCCTTTGATCTTCCTCGAACTGGATACTGTGGTACGGGACTCCGATCACGACGATTTCGGAGGCATTAGACTCCGATGGTTGTCCTGATTAGATTTGTACGGTTAGATCGTCAATTCAAGCCTTGGAAATAAATCTCCTCTCTTGGCCACAAAAGGATACGAATTAACCTAAATTTATACAACTATTCTAAATATAGAATAATGAACGCTATGCAATATTTATAATATGGAATGCATCTCTAAGCTTAGGAACATGCATAAATAGGCATTTTATCCTAAATGTATGTGTATACATCAGCTTCCTACCCCTTCATCATCACCATTTCTCACCACTGGAGCATTCACCGTCTTCAGCACTGGCCAATCATAGTCGGCGCCATTCCTTCCCTTTCATCCATTAGAATAGGTTTTCTCACTCCCTCTATCTTCCTAGGTTAGCTTTAGCCTCTTAGAACCTCAATTCCATTGCCATTCACCTCTCTTTCCCTTTGTCTTCCCCAAGTCCATCAAGAGCTTTGGTGAGGTCACGTCGGTGGTTTACACCACCAAACACCCCCACTGCAACCCGCACCTTCCTCATGTTCCAGAGATCGAAAGCCCCAAGGTTATTGGTGCTTTTGACCTTTGGAACCACCAGTTGAACACACCCACTCTCACCCACCATCACAGTCGCCGTTTAGCCCTCTTCGATACACGATTCACCAAATTGACACCATCATCATACTCCTCACTTTATGGCGGTGCTAATGAACTTTTTAATCGGGGCTTAAACCCCGTACTTGGTTTTTTTAGGTACTCGTTGGACTCTACTTCTCCGCTACCCTATTCCCTCTGTCGTCCACCATACTCCGACTACCATCCATCTTGATACCTCATCCAACAGCTGCGGAAGAGAATCACGAAGATTCCCAGGACTTCACTCGAAGTAATAAGCCACGACGTCTGCTCCAATTCGATGAAGAGACAACCAGCACCTTCATGCATAGAGGAGCTAAACATTAGTCCCACATCGGTTACCTACAACCCCAACACAATGTATAAGATGCATTCATCCACAGGCCTTATCGCCTCTTCACAAAAGGGGTGAGGTCCTCCTCACTCCTGCCTCCACTCTTCACTCACCATTCACACCTAGTGAGCCTGGACTTGCGACTCGGTATTGTTTACACCCGATTACCTGACTAAGAAATGAAGAGAATTTGAGGGTAGGGGTAGGTTTTGCATTGGGACTTGTGCCCTGTGCCATGAGATGCGTGCTAATATGCTCAACACTTAGCGTCTCTAAGGCTTGGCACCCTTGAGCCTCTACGGTTGTGCCTTAGCCTTGTGTTGAGGCTTAAGCATTTAAGGTGTCTGAAGCGCCTTACCGATGTCTGATTTTGTTGGTTCTGTGGAATTATTTGAGACATATTCGAGTATTGGATGATGTGGAATTTGAGAATAAGTGGTTGAGACCACTATTGGAAAATTTGAGTATTTGATTACATTTGACATGTGCTTAATTTGGGGATATCCTTGGTGGTTTAAATCACCATTTTTTGGGCTTTTATATTCTTTTTATTCCATTGGTTTTTGAGAAACAATTTGGCTCATTATTGAATATATTGTTGAGTTTTGAGAAATAATTTGGCTCATTATTGAATATATTGTTGAGTGAATTATTCATGGAATATCTCTTTCCTGCTTAATGATTGTGCTCATCTATTATTAACTATGATTAGTGTTGTGAATTTCAATTTGCTCCCTATGAATGACCTCGGACTCACTTTTGTTTTCGAATACTTATAAATTTTAAATGTTGTACTGATTTTGTTGATTGCATTACAATGTGCATTTCTTAAACTCGACAAAAGCGAAGCAACATTTTGGCACCGTTGCCGGGGAGCAATGCGTAATTTACCACTAATCTTATCTTTCTTGATTGATTTGATTTCTAATTTGCCCTATTTGCTTTGCTTTGATTTTGTGAGGTACATCACGAAGAGAACTTCCACACAATCAACCACTCCAGGGGAAGGTAAAATTTCTATTCTTCCCTAATCACCTCCTAATCTTGGGAAAGAGAAAAAGGAAACAAAATAAACTTGGATCCACTTGCCATACTTTCCTAGTAATATCACTTAAAGGCAAAAAGTTTCTTGATTTGCGAAATTGATTTAAATTTGATTGAAGTGAAACGATTTTATTAGAAAATCCCCATCCTGATTTCCTATACCTATTAGGGATTTACGCTTAAATTCTCGACATCTTGGACTACTCACGTTCTTGTTTGAGTCCAAGGTGCCGTATTTGAGATCAAATTGGACCTGAGAATAGAGCCAATTAAGGGTTTCCACATTAGGGTTTTGAAGTGTTAGTACACATTTGCCTGAAATAAAGGAAACTGATCTTCCTGCATTTGTGTGCTACCCAAGTCCTTGTTTGAACTGATCTATTCAAGTAAACCCTAAAATCAAGGTTGTAAATTCACTTGAACCCTAAAATTTGGACCTAATAACCTGAGAGTTAATTCAGGGTGATTTTGGGTCTTGACCCAAACTTCATCCTCAACCTTAGGCCAGGTCAAGTGAAGTTGATTCACCCTATGGTTCAACCAACCTACAAATTAGGTCGCAAATTGAATCAACTTCTAAATTAAGTGAAATTCATGACACAAATTAGGGCTAAAATTGGTAGACTTAAGGTCTCAACTCATACATTCTGGTCTACTTGGAACTGCGGTGCCAAGGAAGGTCGGATGGGGGAAACCTGTAACCCATGAGGACGCTCTACCGTGTAAGGGTCTTTGCGAGACTCTCCCTTCCTGGCTGCCCAATTAATTCTCGGGTGTGTGGATTTTTGATCCAGAGGTATCATCCACCTAAAAACAACCTTACTCATCCAAAATTTTTGGGTGCCTTAATTGGATCCAATACACATCCAGTCCCTCATCTATTTTATAGTGCGCATACACAGGAGAGCTCCCTAGGTATGACCTAGAAGCCTCCATTAGAATTGATCTTTTGGGGAAAATCTGATCTGATTTGATCAATTTAATTTGAACTTGAATTTGATTCTACATCCTGATCCACCACTTGATTTGAAGATGCAACCTAACAATTTAGGAAGAATCTTTAGGAAACCTAAATCCCATATGAGCATAAAAAAGAAAATGATTGAGGCTGCTTTTAGACATCATGACGGGTATTACAAAACCTCATATCTATCTAGGAACATTCAAGTTAATGTACCAGAGACAACAACTATCATTGTGAACCGTGCCCATCTAATGTTGACCTAAATGATAAATGATTCAACCCGGGATGCCCTCATAATAGAATTCAGTGAATTGTGGGAATTGCATAGCACAGAGGGTTTACATTGTTTACAAATCCACCACTTCGAGAGATACAACAAGATGACATTGAGAAACATGGGTATATGCTAAACATGCTGCATGAAGCCATCAATCAAAAATATCCCAATCTCCAGCCAGAACTTTATGATGAATCTTGGAACAATTTTGAGGATCAATGTGATTTCCCAGAGCCTAAGTTCAAAAATCGAGGTTGTTATGGACCCCCAACCCAAATGGCACTAAAAAAAAACATAAATTTAGTGACATTTCACCTTGCAACAAATAAAGTATATGCCGCTAATAGTACCCTCTAGTAACATGTCCAAATAATTCGTCACTAAAAAAAATGTTAGCTGACATAATTTTTTAGTAGTAATTTTTTATGTCTATAAAGTCATGCATTAGCAATGTAGCTCTATAACTTGCCACTATGTAAGTATGTTAATTGACAAATACTTTTAACAACAAATTTTATTCATTGATATTTTTATGAGTTAAGGACATATTCATTTATTTGCCACTACATTAGTGAATATAAATATCAAAATTATTACAATTTAGGAAGAGATGTATTGATCATCTTCATGGTATAGATTAATAAAAAATGTTACTGTTAATTAATGCACTAAGATATAATTTAAAATATACTTTCACAAATGATAAAAAAGTTATAGCAACTTTTTTTATGGACATTATTCAAAAATTTCTCATAATTCCTTAATTTATTCTCTCTACTCCATCACAAAATCCTAAAACTTTATCATAAAATTCTACTCCTACCTTCAACAGAATCCACCATGCCTCTACGAAAGCCCTGCATACACAAAAATTTGCCTCGCCACTGAGGAAAACCAAATTTTCCACTGTGAAGCCCTGCAAACCCAATCTCCTCACGCCTCCAAAACCCCACGCTCTGCCACCCAGCCCACCCCCTTAATCCCCTTGCACCTCCAGTAGAAGAATCCCATGCTTGGCTGATAAACGTCAGTTTATCATCATTCTTATGCATTAAAACAAACCTAGCTCTTAGGATTTTGCTCTGCAAATGGGTTTTTAGGTTGCATTTAGGCATCAATTAGGGTAGGCATGCATTGCACTTTCTATTGTCTTGTTAATGTGTTTTTATGAGTGTTAGGGATATACAGATTGCCAGATCCCTAGAACCCTAGAACTCAGGAAGGCAACTGGTAAAGGAGGAGCCCAAACTAGTTGGAACTCAGCCAGATCCAACTCACCATAGCTGGATTTCAGCTCACTTGGTCTAGGGTTAGCTCATCCTAGCTCCATTCAGCACATCTCAGCTGAATGGCAGCTCAAGAGAGCTCATCTTAGCTCACCCTAGCTCAGGTTAGCTCAGATCTAGCTCAACTTAGCTGAATCTAGCTCATCTCAGCTCCCATTAGTTCACAGGGAGCTCTAGCTAGCTTAGCTGAGTTGATTTGAGTTCACCTCAGCTTAGGACCAGCTTAATTCAGCTCCAATCAACTCCAGTCAGCTGAAGATGACTTCATTTCAGCTCAGGAAGCTCAAGTCCAGCTCCCGAGGATTCAACTTAGATCAACTTAGTTGAGCTAAGCTACCTTAGCTACCTCAACCAGCTTAATCCTCCCTGGGAGCACCAGACCGCTCACCTTAGCTCCTTATGCCAGAAGCCAGCTTACTTTAGCTTGGCTTAGCAGCTAGCAAAGAACTAGCAAGCTAAGCCAACTAAAGTAGCTCCATGCCATCTTCTTCAGTAGTTGCCAGCTCCATTTCAGCTCCAGACTTCTTCTGTCCAACTCCTCTCCATACACCCTAGCTCCCATTGCCTCCTCCTCTACTCCATTACTAGCCAAGCTAGCTTAGCTAGGCCCTAGCCCCCTTGCCATCCACCACCTACAACTTAACCCTAACTAGTTCACCCTTGTTTTGGAGCCAACCCAAGCCATCCCTTCACCCCTCAACCTCCTCCAAAAGACACGTAAAGTTGGCGCCAAAACCTCCCTTCTAGAAGCCTCTCTTTTGGTGCAAACTTAAGACCCCATCATGGCCATCCATGGATCCACCAAATACATCCCAACCCTTCCTTACATGGCGCCACCTAACCCCCTTCTAGAAGACCTATTTTGGCACCAACTTCAAGGGACACCACCACCATAACTACCTCCCATGGCACCCCCTTGGTTGGCGCCAACTAACCCTAGCTGTTGATAGTGAAAAACTATGCGATCGACATTGGATTTTGAAAACCTGTCATTGTAGTTTGATTTACGAAGCAATCCGTCAACAGATAAATTTAACTGAAATTTGTAAAGAAATTCTGAGTCGAACATAGGGAGGCTATGTCGATCTATAATCCGTGATTATATTTTTTTTGGTATTTTTGTTTGGAATGAGATAATTACAATGGAACTGATATAAACAATAAGAGAGAGAGAGATAGAGAGAGAGAGACAACAATCACTTGATATAATAATACTATTTTTACAACTAAAAGTGGGAAATGATTACAGCCAGAAAGCGAAAAATTCTATTCTAGAAAGCGATAAAAAGAAGGGAGAGAGATGTTATCCTCCTCGACGAATGCTTGGATGATGAGCCAGATGGAGCGACGCCTAGAAGACAGAGGATGGAGCAGGAAGAAGGAGGACGAAGCAGGAAGAAGTAGGAACGAGGCAGCACATCATTGAGGGATCCACTTCCAGAACAGGGGTGAGAAAACTTGGATTTGGCTCTAGAATAGCATCCCAGGTGTGGGACAAGCTTCTCTTGAGCTTTGGAGAGGGAGAGAGGCGAAGGAAGGCAAGAGAATTTCATAGGGTAGGGGTCTCCTTTTATAGTTGCAAGGATTGGGGGCAATTTGGTCATTCCATATTCAAAAATATTAAAATCAAGTCTTTAGTGACGGATTTATCCATCACTAAGTCCTGATCGTGGGCGACGTGCACGTGCCGCGCGCGCCTCCTCTTCTCCCGTGCCTTAACGCCAAGCACACGTCCAAGAAATCTCAGCCGTCCGATCGCAAGATCGGGTGGCTCAGGTCGCTCCTCGCTCGCTTCAACTTCACGCGCCTGTGCATGCGATTGGGTGTGAGGCAGGGCATCCAATTGTGCGTGCGCTTGATTGGGCGATCTAGGCCACTCACAGCTAATCGCGCGGTCGAGATAAAACACGTGCACGCCTCTGATTGCGAATCGAACACGCGCCTCGCGCTCGCGAATGGGCACTTGATCGCTGCACTGCCTCCTCCTCTTTGTTGACTTTCCAATCGCAGTACGCACACTCGTGGCCGTTGGATAAAGATCCAACGACCCAGATCTGATCTTGCGTGCGATGAAGAGAAAGAGAGGGCGTGTGATGGTTGAGCAGCGGGCGTTGATCTTAGCCGTTGGATCTTGATCCAATCCAACGGCTGAGATTGATCGATTCGTTGAGGAGAGAAAGGCAGTGGCAGTTCCATGGGTTGATTGGGCTGCTGGGATGGCGTCACGTGGCACCATCTTGGCCGTCCATCTTCTATGACTTCCAAAAGGTGCCACGGATGTCAGATTGGACTGATTTTTGCACTGTTAGGTTGCAATCGTCGATCTGAATCCATCCGTAAGATCGGATTTGTCATATAAAGTGTGGATTGACACAATCTTGACCCTTGATCTCTAGGCTTCCTTTAACTATATCTGGTGCTACGGATGTCCGATCAGGGCGATCTTGGAGTCATTGAACTCCCATCGTCGCCCTTATCAGATCCGTACAGTTGGATCTTTCGTTTGAAGCTCCAATTAAAAGTCGCCCTGTCCTTGGCCAAAAAAGGAAACAATTACTATACAATTCATACAATTTGACCTAAATACATGATTATGCATGTTATGCAATATTTACAATGCATGATGCTAATATGACACTAAAAACATGCATTAATAGACATTTTTGGCTATTTAGATGTATGCACACCACACCCCCATGCCTATCTTTTGCTAGTCCTTAGCAAAAACTACATGTTATTTATAAAAGAATTAGGATTGGATTATTCGGGCAAAAGTCATTTTCAACATTAAGAAATTTTTACTTAGGACCTGAACTTTTAAAGACACAACATCGCCTGGGTACCTACCAAAATGCAAACCGCCTCAAGCCCTCACCTTATTCAAAGAAGGATCTCTTTTTCTTCTTTTCTAATTTTTTTTGGATTTTTGAGTTTAGGGTTACAGAGCAGCTTTCTATGACCACTCAACCCACCAAAGACTTGATGAGAACCCTAAGTTCTAAGCATCTTTTTGTGAATGTGATAGACCCGTTGATCAGCAATCAAAATAGACTTCAGGTTTCTATGCCCCTAGGTGACCTTAAAAAGAATTCTGCCTAAAGGTGTATCTATACAACCGGTAGCTTTCTCCTTACTTTTCTTTTTATGGGGTCAACACAAGGGTGAATCCAGTATATATCTCCCCAGCTTATTCTACTTCTTCGCTTCTTCCTAAGTGTTTTAGGAATTAAACGTGCATTTCTGGAGCTAGGATCTGGACAACCTACCAATGGGCTATCTCTGGTCTAAGATTTACCTAAAGGTAGTAGGAAAAGAATGGTCCGGTGGTTGGGTTCTGGACAACCTACCTATGGGTTGTTACCCACGATAACTTGCTAGCCATACCACCCTAGAAGGTTCATTAGCTACCCAATTTCCGTTAAAACCGTTGAACAATGAGTTAGTGAGAATAGTGTGTAAATGCTTAGACTTAAAGTTCCCTCAAATCAGAGGGCGGATTGATAAATCATGTACTTATCACCCAAACTTATTTAATAAAATTGAAATGGAATCCAGGATGGCGAGGACTCGATAAACAAATCCACATTTTAGTGGATACCCAGGCTAATTAAGCCCAAAGACCTGAAGGGTCATAGTGTTCAGATCCTACTGTAATATTTCTTAAGATTTAAAAGTCCTAATGTCCAAGTATTCTTTCCTAATTCATTTTTTTTTTAAGAAAAACAAGTAGAATTTACAAGAATTCCACAGAGCTGACAAAATGATTCAGAAATGAATCCAACCCCCCATGCCTAGCTGATGCAATGCCCGCATTGAGAATAAAAGACATAGAAGGAAGAGTAGAATGTAGAAGATATCACCTGGATATGCTGCTCGGGTCAGCTTTGAGTCAGACTGTACAACTATTGAGTTTAATGCCATCAGCTAGGTGAGGTCTAGCCAAAGTAATTACAATGTGATTAGAGCAATCATGTCTGAGATGGGTTCTGGAACAATATGGTCAATAAAAGGCTTCAGACGTTGACCGTTGACTTTAAATGAATTACCCATTTTTAGGTCAGAGATCTGAACGACCCTATTTGGAAATAGCTGATCAATGATGAGCGGGCCGTTCCATTTTGACCTAAGTTTGCCAAGAAAGAGCTTAAGTCAAGAATCAAAGAGCCAGACCTTCTGTTTTGGCTCAGAGCTCTTGCGGGATATTAATTGGTCATGAAGAGCTTTGGTCCAAGCCTTATAGATCTTGGCATTCTTGTATGCGTCGTTTCTAAGCTCCTCCAACTCAGATAGTTGGAGTTTCCTATTCTTTCCAGCTAAACTCAAATCCAGATTACACTGCTTGATTGCCCAAAATGCCCTATGTTCAATTTCTACAGGTAAATGGCATGCCTTTCCACACACTAGATGAAACGGTGACATGCCAATAGGCATTTTGTACATCGTACGGTAGGCCCAAAGAGCATCCTCAAGCTTTTGAGTGCAGTCTTTACAATCAGGCCTAACCATTTTCTGAAGAATATTCTTGATCTCCTAATTGGAGATCTTGGCCTGTCCATTCGTCTGGGGGTGCTAAGGTGTGGAGATTCTATGATTAACCCCATATTTTGCCAATAAATTACGGAATTGGGCATTAATGAAGTGAGTACCACCATCGCTGATGATGGCCCTCGAAATCCCGAACCAACTGAACATGTTCTTCTTGAAGAAATCGATGACCACCTTGTGGTCATTTTTTCGGGTGGGAATAGCCTCGATCCACTTGGACACGTAATCAATAGTGACGAGAATGTACTTATGTCCAAATGAAGGGAGGAATGGTCCCATGAAATTGATGCCCCAAACGATGAAGATTTCGACAGGAAGAATCGGGTTTAGAGGCATCATGTCTCTCTTGGTTATTCTCCCAAGTGCCTGGCATAGGGAACACGACCTCGAGAATTCCTGGGCATCCTTGAATAAAGATGACCAATAGAATCCAGATTGCAAAATCTTTGCAACCGTCTTTTTCCCAGAGAAATGTCCACCACTCGCACATGCATGGCAGAACTCAAGTATACTTTTGAATTCATTCTTCGGAACACATCGGTGAATAATCTGATCAGAGCTAATGCGGTACAATTCAGGGTCCTCCCAGAAGTAATATTTGGCCTCAGATTTGAGTCTATCTCGTTGTTGCTTGGTCCAATACTGAGGGATTTGACCAACGGCGAAATAATTTACAATGTTAGCAAACCACGGGGTTTGGACACCTGAAACTGCAAGGATAGTCTTGTCTGGAAAAGTATCAGCAATCAGAATATCCAGACAAGAAGAATCACTCAGAAGTCTGATGATCTGCCACTACATTCTGTGCCCCGGATTTATCTTTGATTTCAAGATCGAATTCTTGAAGCAGAAGAATCCATTGAATAAGCCAGGGTTTGGCATCCTTTTTGGCCAAGAGATGTCTCAAGGCTGAGTGGTCAGTATATATTATGACATAAGACCCTAAGAGATAAGCCCTGAATTTCTCCAAAGCAAATACTACAGCTAGCAATTCCTTCTCAGTAACAGTGTAATTCCTCTGGGCCTTATCCAAAGTTTTTCTAGCACAGTAAATGACAGAGGGCTTCCTGTCAATCTTCTGACCCAAAACAGCCCCGACCGCATAATCAAAAGCGTCGGTCATGATCTCAAATGGGGGTGTCCAAACTGGTGGTTGCAACACTGGAGCACAAGTGACTGTCATTTTAAGAAAATCAAATGCTTTATGGCATGATTCATTGAAATCAAACGACATATCTTTGGCGATAAGGTTGATCAGTGGGTGAGCAACCTTAAAGAAGTCCTTGATGAACCTCCTATAAAATCCCACATGACCAAGAAATGATAGAATTTATTTGACAGATGTGGGAGGAGGAAGTTTAGAGATAGCATCAACCTTAGCTTTGTCAACTTCGATTCCCGATTCAGAGATTACATGACCCAAGACAATGCCTTCTTGTGTCATGAAATGACTCTTTTTCCATCTAAGGACCAGTCTTGTTTTGATGCATCTTTTAAGGATCGTTTCAAGATTAGCCAGACAAGAATCAAACGATTCTCGGAAAATAGAGAAATCGTCCATGAAGACTTCCATAAATTCTCCCACCATGTCAGAGAATATGGCTAGCATACACCTTTGAAAAGTCGTTGGTGCATTGCATAAGCCGAATGGCATTCTACGGAAAGCAAATGTTCTGTAGGGATAGGTGAGAGTCATTTTCTCCTGATCCTCGAGATGGATAGGGACTTGATTGTATCTCGAGTAACCGCCTAGGAAACAAAAGTACTTCTATCCGGCTAACCTTTCCAGGATTTAATCGAGAAAGGGCAAAGGGAAATGATCCTTTTTCGTGGTTGTGTTCAACTTCCTGTAATCAATACAAACCCTCCAAGAGGAAGCTAAACGAGTCGTGACAGATTCTCCTTTCTCGTTAGTCACAACGGTAATCCCAGTTTTCTTGAGAACAATTTGCACAGGACTTACCCAAGGACTATCAGAGATCGGATAAATGATTCCTGCATCGAGCCACTTGATAATTTCCTTCTCGACCACTTCTCGCATATTAAGGTTTAATCTCCTCTGCATTTGGCGAGAAGGGTGGGATCCATCTTCCAAGAATATTCTATGATTGCAATAAGATGGCTCGATCCTCCTAAGGTCATGAATAGTCCAACCAATTGCCTCCTTGTATTCCTTTAAGACCTTGATCAGTTTAATCTCCTGCTCCATGGTTAATCTAGCATTGATAATCACAAGGAGCATCTTTTGAGGTCCCAAAAACTGATATTTCAAATTCTCAGGCAATGGTTTCAGTTCGAGCTAGGGCAGGTTTAGGATTGAAGGTAAGGATGTTGCAGATGAAGATTCATCAAGAGGAAGAGGTTGAAAGTGAACAAAATCAATAACCTCTTCAAAATGTGGTGTGTTTGCCACATAGGGTTGCAGGTCAGATCCATCACAACAGGAGGAACTTTCAATTGTAGAAACTGCCATACACGTTTCAATGTTCAAGTTGTCTTCCTCAAGTTCTTCTATAAATCCACAATCCTTGAATTTGTTAAACACCTTAAAAATATCCAATTTCAATTTCTAATCCCCAAAGGCGATTTCCATGCTATTGCCTCACAGTTGATATTGGCCTTAGTGGTAGCCACGAACGAACGCCCAGAATGATGGGCGTGTTCCTTAAATTTTCAAGTACATCCATGTCAAGGATAAAAAAATCTATAGGAAAATAGAAATCCTTAACCTTGACAATAACAACTTCAATAACACCTCATGGATTTGTGACCGAACAGTCCGCTAACTGCAACGTTATTGAAGTCAGCCGAAGTTCACCTAATCCAAACTTCTCTTAAAGAGAAGTCGGAATTAGGTTAATAGATGCACCTAGATCCAGAAGTGCTCTATCAAAATAATTTCCGATGACACAAGAAATCAAAGGAGCACTTGGATCTCTCTTTTTCTGAGGAAGGTGATGCAGGATAACAGAACTAACCAACTCAGAGAGTACCACCTTCCTCGAAACAGATTCCCTTGACCTACACTTCTGTGTGCATAAATCCTTTAAAAATTTAGTGTAAGCCAGTATGTGTTTGATAGCGTCGAGGAGCGGGATATTGATCTCGACATTCTTGAATATATTTAAGAGCTCCTTGATGAAGGGATTCTTGCTTATTTATGATAGCAATAGAATGATGTGTCATTGTATTTTATGTAGTGGAAAATCTCTCAATCAAAACTAAATATCAAATTTAACCACAATAAAGATGTCGCATCCATAGGGAGGAATAGACCAATAAATTGACGAGTAGAGGAATATACTATTTGCAGATACTTTCGCGACTTTAATGCGAGGAAGATGCTATTTTAAATGGAGCTTGCAATTTCCTTAAAAGTTCAGGGTTATTTATGCAATTTTCACATCAGGAATTAAGCTCCAAAAATATGTATATGATGCATATGTAATGGCATATCATGTAAATTCAAGTTGCATGCAAATCTAATTTGAAATTCAAAGTTAAATGATGCACAGACACAAGTGAAGTAATTTCAGGAAACTATAAGTGCATCAATGCAATGTGGCCTGAATAAAATATTAATAGCTAAATGGAAATGGTATTCAATGTAAATATTAATTGAGGAGAAAACAGAGGAGACTTCCTCTCTCTTCCTTGCACGCATGAGGAGGCTTCGTGGAAGGAGCTTTACGGCAGGAAGGCACGTCTCAACGAGGGCTATGCAATGGTGGTGACGCAGCGGCCGGCTGGCAGAGAGGAGCGCCGGCCTGTTGCCGGTAGGCAGCTGCACTGCTGTTGTGGGCGTGGCGTGCGGGTGCGCGTGGCTATGCTACACTTGCGCACAGGCGTGCGTGGCTGTTGTGCACTGCCTACAGTCGCGTGGCTGTTGTGGGCGCTTGCTGCGAGCGGCTGCTTTGGGTTCCTGCAGGATGCTGGAGATGAAGAAGATGACGAAGAGGAGGTGTCATGCAGGCTGCAGTGTGCGTCTCTACGCACTGTGGCAGTGCGGTGAGCAGTGAGGGTGCGGGTGCAGGGAAGGGTGCGTGCGAGCAATGCAAGGGCACGACTGTGGCGTGGGCACAGCGCCTGCGGGCAGCTGCTACCTATGGGCGCTGGTGCTGCTAAGAGCGTTGCTTGGAGAGGTGAGGGTGCGGGTATAGGGTGCGGGTGTAGGGTGCGCAAGGGTGCTGGAGGCTGGGCGCGAAGGGTGCTGGTGGTTGGTGTGCTTACGGTTGAAGTGCTGGAGCAGTGTGCGCAATTGTGGCGTGGGTGCAGCGCTTGCAGGGCTGCAAGGGCGGTGAGGCTTTGGTGCAGCGCCTGTGGGGCGCGCAAGGCAAGCGATGGAGGGCATTGGCTCACAGTGCTTGCTAGTTGCACAGTGCATGCAATACTTCTCGGTCGTCTTCCCGGTTGGGTCCCCTCCCGCAAGCCCCTCCGCCTCTCTCTCTTTATCTCCTCTCTCCTGCCAGCCAAGGGATTTTCAAAATCCCTTACTAAATATGGCCAGCATTGTTTTATTCTGTTGAGGGAGGACGACCATAGGTTAGATATTTGTGGGGAGGTGTTGAGGCCGACTGGAGGTTGAGGGAGGTGTTGAGGTGGCCATTTGCTGGGGGAAATTTATTTCCCCCCTGTTCTTTTCCAACATTATTCCTACAATAACAAAGCATGAAATAATTACATACTAAGTTATAGAATGCGATAGAATAGATGTAAACTTAAATAATGATGCATGCAAACATTCTATAACTTAATGTAGTTATTAACAAACCTAAAAGGTAAGAATAGAGTTAACTTAGGCGTAACAACAGTCCATTAAAATGGACTCATCAAATACTCCCATGCCTAAGATTTGTTAGTCCCTAGCAAAAATGAAAACTAATATAAGTAATCAGAAGATTTCTTCTTTTCATATTTCAAAACTTTAGAGATCCAGAGAAATGTGATGTGATGATAGCCTAGGTAACAGATCTAAGTGAAAAGGCAATTCGCATTAGGAGTTCGTACTTCACCCTTGGTAAATATTTTTGTCGGGATAGGCAACTACTTCCCTCGGGGATAAAGCAGAAGTTAATCTGTAATTTGACCTCGGCTTTTGACTTAGGTAGGAGATATCGAGTTGAATGGATTTGTATTTGGTGGCACACACTTATCTAGTGCTACATGTAGTCTAATACTACAGACTCTAGATCTCTAGACTATTAGACAAGTCAACTCGGAGAGAGGCTAAACAACTGTGCTCTCTTGATGTTCCTTGGCACTTACTCTTTTCTTTCTTTTCTCTCTGAGATCCCAAATCTTGCCATATTTAGTAAGTGTACTCACTGTTTGGTGGCCTCACATGGCATTCACACTTCAATTAAAGTCCTAGTAACTCTACAACTAAGTTAGAGTCCTTAGCCAGTATTCAGGTGATCAGAAATACTGAAAGGTAGGTATGGGTCATAGTTGATGGATCACGATAGGTGTTTTGTTGCCTCAGAAACAATGTTACATAGATAACATTATAAACTTGGACTCTTTTCTTTTTCTTTTCTCCCTCTTTTCTTCTTTTCTCTCTCTCTTTTCTTCTTCTTCTTTTTTGTAATATAACTGTTTCTTCTTTTTCTTCTCTTTTTTTTTTATATATCAACATAACACGACATAGACTTTTATTTATGAGGCATTATTAGGGATGATGATGGTCAAGAGGATATTGTGTGGCTTATTTGGTGGAAGTGCCTATTCTCGGCACCAGGAAGGAATGGATGGGACAGGCGTATTTCTGACCTTTGACACTATTACCCTCCTTCAGCCGAGGACTCTATGGACGGTCGTAACCATCTACCATAGTCAAAGCTTTATTAAAACTCAATCTCTATGTATCTGGCTTATTTGGTGACTCTCAGAAATTCACACAAAGTACTCACACAGGAATAGAGAGCTAAAACTATGCCCAACTCTGAAGTATCATCATCTAATTATCCAAAACTTAAGAGTCCTTGCACTAGACTTAGTGCACCAGTAATCTCTCTACTTTCTTCTCACCAATATGAGGTGGATCTACTAGAAGATAGTATGCCTAACTCTCTATTAACTGTCCAAGAGTTCAGTAGACTACAAATGCTTATTGGTCTTTTTCAAAGATCCATTACCCAGTCTACGTGCTCGTGAAGTAAATGTACTGGATTCTAAACTTAATAAATAATTCAAGAAGAAAAACCTCCATTGACAAAGATATTTTGCTAGGGACTAACCCATTCAGCTCAAGAAAATAAGAGTTTATATATATATATATTTATGCAAATATTTATAAATGCTATAAACATTCTTAGGTTATACCCCCCATGCCTAAGATTGACAATGTCCTCATTGGAAAAATGCAGACATAGAAGAATATCACCTGAAAAGGAGAGTGGGAGGAGCTAAGGCTCCTCAAGCCGAAGTGCATCCAAAACCTGGCCATCTGAAAGAGTAATATAAGGTTTAAGTTGCTGACCATTTACCTTAAAGCTTGCACCTAAAGTAGGGTTCCGAATTTCTACAGCTCCATAAGGGAAAGTATTGATAACAATGTATGGCCCATCCCAGCAGGACTTGAGCTTTCCAGGAAATAATTTAAGTCTAGAATTGAAAAGCTAGACCCACTGGTTGGGCTCAAAAGTCTTTCTAATGATGTGCTTATCATGGAAGACTTTTGTACGTTGCTTGTAAGCATGAGAAGTTTCATAGGCTTCATTACGAAGCTCCTCAAGCTCACTTAATTCTAACATACGTGCCTTTCCTGCTTTATCCAGATTCAAGTTAACGTTTTTAATAGCCCAATAGGCTTTATGTTCAATTTCAACAGGAAGGTGGCACGCTTTTCCATAGACAAGACAGAAAGGAGACATGCCCAAGGGAGTCTTGTACGCGGTTTTGTAGACCCAAAGAGCATCATTTAGTTTTTTAGACTAATCCTTCCGATTGGGCCTGACTGCTTTTTCTAAAATTTGCTTAATCTCCCTATTAGACACTTCAACTTGTCCACTCGTTTGGGGATGGTAAGGTGTGGCTATCATGTGGTTGACTCCCAAATTTTGGAGTAGTCTTGTGAAGTGTGCATTCTTGAAGTGAGGTCCTCCATCACTTATGATCGTCCTTGGGCACCCGTACCGAGAAATGATATTAGCCTTAACAAAGCCCAAGACCACAGAATGGTCATTGGTTCGCATGGGTATGGCTTCTATCCATTTCGATAAATAGTCTACAGCCACAAGGATGTATTCATATCCGAAAGACACAGGAAAGGGACCCATGAAGTCAATGCACCAAATATCAAAGATCTCAATAGGGAGGATAGGTTGTTGGGGCATCTCATCCCTTTTTCCAATGGTTCCCATCTGCTGGCAACATAGACATGCACCCACATACGTATGTGCATCTCAGAATAATGTGGGCCACCAAACGCCAGACTGAAGAACCTTATGGGCAGTCTTCTTTCCACTAAAATGTCCCCCACAATGGAGGTCATGGCAGAAACTCAGACCACTTCTTTGTTCTTCGTCAGGGATGCAATGGCGAAAAAGCTGATAAGGGCCTACTCTAAAAAGCTCGGGTTCCTCCTAGTGATAAAATTTAGCGTTAGCAAGAAACCTGTCTCGCTTCTACTTGTCCCAAGTATTGGGGGTAATGCCCATGACCAGATAGTTCACTATGTCAACGAACCAAGGAGTTTTAGCTTCCACGGCCATCAGAGACTCATCAGGGAAATTCTCTTGAATACTGCAAACTGGGTTTGATGCCTCAATAGGGATCCTAGACAGATGATCTGCTACCACATTCTCAACTCCTTTCTTGTCTTTAATTTTGAGGTAAAATTCCTGGAGTAGTAGAATCCAACGAATTAGGCAAGGTTTGGTGTCCTTTTTAGCAAGAAGATGCTTTAGGGCAGAATGATCAGTGAACACCACAACCTTGGATCTCAAAAGATAAGACCGAAACTTTTCCAAGGCAAATACTACAGCAAGTAGTTCCTTTTCAGTGACCGTGTAGTTTTGCTGAGGATCCGTAAGGGTCTTGCTGGCATAATGCAGCACATGAGGTTTGCCATCAACCCTTTGACCT
Organism: Thalassia testudinum; assembly: GCA_037157565.1. Classification (NCBI taxonomy): domain Eukaryota; kingdom Viridiplantae; phylum Streptophyta; class Magnoliopsida; order Alismatales; family Hydrocharitaceae; genus Thalassia; species Thalassia testudinum. The sequence goes on along the minus strand of JAZHRO010000036.1, from coordinate 137,863,266 downwards.
AAGACCGCTCCCACTGCAAAATCAGAAGCATCGCACATAAGCTCAAACGAGAGGGTTCAATCTGGTGCTTGGAGAATTGGAGCGGTAATAAGGGCTTTCTTTAAAACTTGGAAAGCCTCGCCACATCTATCATCAAAATCAAAGGAGACATCCTTCGCTAATAGGTCGCAGAGTGGCTTAGAGATTTTTCTGAAATCTTTAATGAAGTGCCTATAAAATCTAGCATGGCCAAGGAAAGGTCTAACCTGACGAACATTGGCAGGCAATGGAAGCTTAGAGATGGAATCAATTTTTGCGATGTCCACCTCTAATCCTCTCTCGGAAACTATATGCCCTAACACGATGCCCTATTGGACCATAAAGTGGCTTTTCTCCCAGCTAAGCACCACCTTTGCCTCTTCGCAATGGGTTAAGACTTTATCAAGGTGTGAAAGGCATAGGTCAAACGAAGAGCCATAAATGGAGAAGTCATCCATGAAAATTTCAATGAACTCGTCGATCATATCAGAAAAGATAGCCATTGTACAACGTTGGAAAGTGGCAGGAGCATTACATAACCCGAATGGTATTCGGTGGAACGCAAATGTGCCATACGAACTCGTGAAGGTGGTACACTCCTGATCGTCAAGAGAAACGGCTATATGATTATACCCAGAGTACCCATCAAGAAAACAGAAGTACTTGTTCCCTACCAATCGTTCCAAAATTTGATCTATAAACGGTAAGGGGAAATGGTCTTTCTGGGTAGCCGTGTTCAAACAGCGGTAATCAATGTAGACCCTCCAACCAGTTGAGGGTCTAGTGGTCATCAGCTCTCTTTGGTCATTCTCCTCCACAGTGATTCCTACCTTTTTGGGAACTACATGACTAGGACTGACCCATTTACTATCTGAAATAGGATAGATAATCCCTGCATCCAGCCATTTCAGAATCTCCTTTTTAACAACCCCCCGCATATTTGGATTGAGCCTTCTCTTCATGTCTCGAAAAGGTTTCACGGACTCATCTGTGTATATATGATGCGTGCAAAGAGAGGGATCAACACCATTAATATCAGCAATTGACCAGGCAATTGCTTCCTTGTACCTTTGTAAACACTCAAGTAGAGCTCCCTCTTGCAATTCAGATAATGCAGACGAGATAATATCAGGGAGCATGTTATTAGAGCCAAGGAAAGCATATTTCAATGTGCCCGGGAGGGGTTTCAACTCCAACTCAGGAGCCTTTTGGATTGAGGGTTTGAGTTGAGATGTCCCCGCCTCAAGTAGCAGATCTACCTTCACGGTTTAGGGTGGGGATAGAGACTCAGTGTGTATCCCCAGCAACTCTTCTAATTCGAGCATTTCCCTTTCAGTTTCTTTAATAATCGAGGGATGGTCCTTAGATATGACCTTCTGAAGGGGATCTCTATGTAAGAGTACTGGAGTAGTCTTTTCAATTATTTCATCAATGACCTCAATCTGAGAACAATCTTCAAATCCGGATTGCTTGTAAGTATCAAAAACATTCAACTTGCATGCAAATCTGATTTGAAATTCAAACTTAAATGATGCACATAACACAAGTGAAGTAATTTTAGGAAACTATATGTTCATCAATGCAATGTGGCCTGAATAAAATATTAATATCTAAATGGCAATGGCATTGAATGTAAATATTCATTGAGGAGAAAACATAGGAAACTTTCTCTCTCTTCCTTGTGTGCACGAGGAGGCTTCGTGGGAGGAGCTACGCGATAGGAAGGCACGTCTCGATGAGGGCTACGCAATGGTGGTGACGCGACGACTGGAGGTGGCCGGAGGCGATCGGCTAGTGGAGAGGATCGTCGGCCTATCATCGGCAGGTGGCTGCAATGCTACTGTGGCCATGGCGCGCGGGCGAGCGTGGCTACGCTGCCCTGCCTGTAGTCGCGTGGTTGCTGTGGGTGCTTGCTGCGGGCGACTGCTTTGGGTTCCTGCAGGGCGCTGGAGATGAAGAAGATGACAAAGAGGAGGTGTTGTGCGGTCTGCAGTGCGCGCCTCTGCGTGCTGTGGTAGTGTAGTGAGCGGTGAGGGCGCGGGTGCAGGGAAGGGTGCGCGCGGGCAGTGCAAGGGCACGACTGTGGTGTGGGCGCAGCGCCTGCGGGCGACTGCTGCCTGCAAGTGCTGCTAGGAGCGCTACTTGGCTCGGTGAGGGCACGGGTATAGGGCACGGGTGCAAGGCACGCAAGGGCACTGGAGGCTGGGCGCGCAAGGGCGCTGGAGGCTGGTGTGCTTGCGGTGGAAGCACTGGAGCAGTGCGCGCGGTTGTGGCGTGGGTGCAGCGCCTGCAGGGTTACAAGGGCGGTGAGGCTTTGGTGTAGTGCCTGCGGGGCGTGCAAGGCAAGTGGTGGAGGGCATTGGCGCACAATGCTTGCTGGCGGCGCAGTGTACATAGTACTTCTCAATTATCTTCCCAGTTGGGTCCCTTCCCCCAAGCCCCTCCACCTCTCTCTCTTTATCTCCTCTCTCCCACCAGTCAAGGGATTTTCAAAATCCCTTACTAAATATGGCCAGCACTATTTTATTTTGTTGAGGGAGGACGGCTGTAGGTTAGATATTTGTGGGGAGGTGTTGAGGCCGGCTGGAGGTTGAGGGAGGTGTTGAGGCGGCTGTTTGCTGGGGGAAATTTATTTCCCCTATTCTTTTCCAACATTATTCCTACAACAACAAAGCATGAAATAATTACATACTAAGTTATAGAATGCGATAGAATAGATGCAAACTTAAATAATGATGCATGCAAACATTCTATAACTTAATGTAGTTATTAACAAACCTTAAAGGTAAGAATAGAGTTAACTTAGGCATAACAACAGTCCATTAAAATTGACTCATCACTCCTCGTTACTATCAACAGGGTTTAATCAAGGCCTCAGTAAAAGGAACATGAGTCAGATCTTTGGAATCAAGTTCCTGAGCCTTGATTTCTTTTTCAGAGTTCTCCTTTCTCTCCTCAGGCTCTCCAGGATTTGGTAGATCAGAACATTGTGGTTGCGGATCCTGAGTTTGGTTTCCACTCCTCAAGGTATCAGAATTAGCAGATGCATACGGGTTTGGGTCTTGGGAAGGGTTTGGAAAGATTAGAGGGGCTTCATTAGCCAAAAACCTTTGATTTGAAGAAGCAGAAGAGGAAGGACCCTACTCAACCACTTGAGCATGTGCATGCAAGTCCCTCTGATTCTCGTACCCTTGGGCTTGATTGCCCGAATTCTGGATATTACGTGGGTTGGGTATGGGTTAAGATGGTAGAGATCCGGGTTAATGAGAATTAGCCATGAACCCGGTTTGCAAGTTGTCCAGCGAAGTTTTCATTTGCTGCATAAGCTGGAGCAAAGATCCTTGCATTTCTACCATCTGTGGGTTCAAATCAGCCTGCCCTACCAGTTGACGGGCATTCCAAGCTGACTGATTGACCTAATTCGGGGGTAGCTGAGTGTAAACATGACCCTGACCCATTGGTCTTTGTGGAGCATAGTTGTTGGGTCAGAATTGGATCTGTTGTCTCGGGTTTTTCCAAGAGAAGTTAGGGTAGTTCCTCCAACCCAGATTATAAGCATTGTAGTAAGGGTTGGACCTAACATTCTCTTGTACAGCATAGACATCCTCATAGGGTGTGGATAAAGAGAAAGAAACGGAGGGATCAGAGAAACTGGGATCAAAGGCCCCAGTTTGGAACCCATGGGGTTCCGAATAATGCTAGCTCATAGGTTGAGTTGCATCCAATTGACTCACGAACTCCTGCCTAGAAGGAGCTCACGATTAATGGAATCCCGAATTCTGGGATTGAGTGGATCGAGAATTGTTCATTGAGTTTCCAGCCATCCACTTCTCCATCCTTTTGTAACCAAGTCCACCTTATCTAGTTTATTGTAAATCAGTTCCATATCGAATGAATGAGAGCCGTAGACTTCATTAACATTCGATCTAGGTTGTTGGGATCGGTTAAAAATATCCATGGAGGCATGATTGATTGAATTTTCACTCATCTCCTCAAACAAATCATGCACGCTATCTGCATCTTTTTTGAGGAAATTACCTCCGCAAGAAGCATCCATATGATTTCTAAGTTGCTCAGTCAACTCGTGGTAGAAGATTTGCACGAGTTGCCATTTTGGAACCTCGTGGTGTAGACACCTCCGCAATAAGTCCTAGAATCACTCCCAGGCAACATGAAACTGGTCCTTCGGTCGTTGGGTGAAGGTAGTAATCGCCCGTCTCAAAGCATTGGTACATCTAACAGGGAAGAATTTCTTCAAAAAAGCTGATTGCATATCATTCCATGTTGCAATTGGCCTGCCTATGGTCCTGTACCAATGAGCGGCTTTATCCCTAAGAGAGTGGGGAAAGAGCCTCATGATCATCTGCTCTTCATTCACGTTTCGTGCCTTTGTGGTCTGGACCAAAGTGGTCAAGTCCTCCAAATGCTGAAATGGGTCTTCAGAGCCAAGCCCATGAAAGTATTTGATTAGGCTTAATACATGGGCTTTGATTCTACATCTCCGGCAGGAATCTGGATGCCAGGACGTTCCCCGTAATTTGAAGGATCATAAAAATCATTTAAGGGCTGAGTGCCCTGCATTCTCTGGAACCATTCTTGCATTCTTTGCATTTGTTCCAGCTACCTTTGAAATACCTCTGAATTCTAAGGCAAAGGAGGTTGTTGATCGACCATGGGAACAACTTGGACAAAATTCAATCTACGCCTCCTACAATACTCTAGTGGTCCTTCCAATCGATGATTCAATAACCATGCTACTATCACATAAAGTGTCTTAGTGGATGGACAAACAAATCTTTTACCATGTTACTTGAGTTTCTTAAAGACGCATTGCCAAAGGGAGAAACCCTTCCTAATTCTTTCTATCAAACCAAGAATATTATAGCTAAACTTGGACTTGCTTATGAAAAAATTGACATATGTCTAGAATAATGTATGCTATATTGGAAAGAGCATGCAAATGATAATTCATACCATATATGTGGTACTTCGAGATGGAGACAAAGAACATCACAATCTGAAGTTGATGAAACTCTTCAACTTGAATCAGATAAAGGAATTGCTTCTCAGGTTATGTGGTACTTTCCATTGAAACCAAGGTTACAAAGACTATTCATGTCATCGAAGACATCACACCCGATGAGATGGCATTCTGAAGGTCGATTAAAAGATTAAATGCTTAGACATCCTGCAGATTCCCCAGCATGGAAGACATTTGATAGTAAATATCCTTATTTTGCTTCAGAGCCTCGAAATGTTCACCTTGTTTGGGTTCAATCCTTTTAGGATGATGACAACACAACATAGTACTTGGCGTGTTATCTTGATTCCCTACAATTTACCTCCATGGTTACGCATGAAGCAATCAAATTTCATATTATCAACATTAATTCCCGGTCCGTCTAATCCAAAAGCTCATATAGATGTATTTTTGCAACCATTAATCGAGGAATTGAAAGATTTATGGGAGATTGGTACTCCAACATTTGATGTTGATAGCAAAGAAATGTTTCAGTTGCATGCTGCAATAATGTGGACTATCAATAACTTTCTGGCATATGCTAACATTTCATGATGGGCCACAAAAGGATATCTTGCATGTCGTTCTTGTAATAAAGACAATAATTCACAATACTTGGAAGGTAGTCGAAAGGTATGCTACATGGGCCATCATCGTTTTCTTCCAATGAATCATAGATTTAGAAGGCAATCGACACCCTTCAATGTAAAGCAATATTTGAGGTGTATACCAAAAAGATTATCAAACATGTTGATAATGACACAATTACAAAAAGTTCCTAGCATTATTGGCACAAATCCCAGAAAGGGGTGTAAGTATTGGCCTAATTGGACAAAATTAAGTATATTTTTTCAGTTGCCATATTGGAGAGAGAATGCTATACGTCATAATCTTTATGTCATGCATATTAAGAAAAATGTATGTGACAGTATAATAGGAACTTTATTACAATTGGAAAAGAAAAACAAAGATGGTATAAAGAGTTGTATTGACTTGCAAAAGTTGAACATTAGACATGCACTTCATCCCAAAGAGGTTGAAAATAAGACTATCTTGCCTCCAGCATGTTATAACTTAAACAAGAATGAGAAGCCAAATCTATGTGAGATCTTTAAAAGAGTCAAAGCTCCAGATGGTTATGCATCTAATATATTAAGATGTGTAAATCTACGTGATCGTAAGATTTCAGGCTTGAAAAATCATGATTGTCATATATTGATGCATCAACTACTTCCCATATCATTACAAGTTGCCATAACAAATGATATTGTTTGATCAATATTGATAGATTTCTGCAGCTTTTTTCGAGATATATGTTCAAAAGAGCTTGATCCAGAATATCTTAAACAGTTAGAGCAGAAGATTGTCATATTGATTTGTCAATTGGAGAAAATATTCTCACCATCATTTTTTGATATTATAATACATTTAGGAATACATTTGACCACAAAAGCAAAGATAGTTGGACCAGTTTAATATCGATGAATGTATCCCATAGAAAGGTATACTCGTACAGTATTTTAAAAAAGTCAATATAAATGCTTTTCAACATATTCTTTAACTCGTACATGGTTACTTAATAGGTATCTTCTTAAACTAAAAAGGTTTGTAATAAGAATCATCCAAAAGGCTATATTACGGAAGGTTATATAGTAGATGAATGCTTGATATTTTGTTCAAGATATTTATCAAGAGTGGATACAAGGTTTACATCAAGAAACTTTCCAGATGAATTCCATGATGTGGAACAAGGGTTTTCTATATTTTCACAATCTGGTCATGCAATAGGAAAGTGGACTCCCAAGAAATTAAATTTGATTATGATAAAACAGGCACATGGATATATCTTATCCAATTATGATGCTATCCTACCATTTAAAGAGTAAGCACTTGAAACTCATTTCCTTTGAATTATTAATGTTACATGTTCTATCCTAACATTCTAATAATTATTGTAAATTTGCAGAGAAGATCATTATGTACTTAGGAACTCATATCGTCTATTATCACATAAGGAACTTAGTAACAAACATAATGACACTTTTAGCTAGTGGTTCAAGAGATATGTATGTTTCATAAATATCCACCAATCTAGTAGTTTTAATATCTTGAGACACTTATTGTTACTTTTTGTGATTCAAATTGAAGAAAAGGCAAAAAAGGAATTTGTATCAAAAGATCTTCGAGTGCTTGCTCGAGGCCCTCATGAAGTAGCGATGTATTATAGTGGCTATATTGTTAATGGCTTTAGATTTCATATGAAAAACAAAGAGAAGAATCGACAAACACAAAATAGTGGTGTTGTTGTTAATGCCCAGAGAACTTTTCCAAAGCATCAGATAAAAATCCTTCAATTGGTGAAGTTGATTATTATGGAGTGATCACAACCATAATTGAGTTGAATTATTATGAAAAGTTTAAAATAGTATTATTCAAATGCCAATGGATAAATACTAAGTCAAAAAATCCAATTGGGAAAAAAAATGGACTAACATCAGTGAATTTATCTTGTTTAGGACATGAAAATGATACATTTGTATTAGAAACTCAAGTACAACAAGTGTTTTATGTTCAACATTCGATACGCAAGGATTGGCATTTCGTTGTCAGAACAAGACCTAGAGAATATTATTTGCTATGGAAGAAAAAGTTGATGACTTAGATAATGATGATACAGTAGATGGCTACTCCTATGATTTGAATGAAAGTGAGATGGATACAAATGACGATGATGATGACATTGATGTTGCACATACAAACATTGATGGTGTTTCTTTTTCTAGAGAGAACTGGGAACAACATATTAATGATATTAGTAGAGTAGATAACAGTGAAAGCAAGTCTAATGATGACAACTAGATTCATGTAAGTTATTTGTTGTTATTTGGTATGAAGATAATTTTTTCACAAGTCATTTTTTTCATTATTATATGTTATGACTGTATTTTGTTGATTGTTTAACTTATTTCTTTATTATGTTTCACATAGGATGTCAAAGTAGCCATGATTTGATTCTTGAGTTATTCCAGTTCTAGGAGGATATCAGTCGAAGAAAATTTTGGCAGCCCTGATCCAACAAAATGTTGAGCCAACAAGTAATGATAATGGAACTAGAGTTAAAACTACATTGAAGAATAATCCAGTGTTACTAAAGAAACAATCTAAGGAAAAACACATTATAAGGAAAGATCATTCCACGCTTAGGAAAACAAAAAAGGAAAAGCATGCAGCCATTGAAACATTCGAAGAATATCAAGGTAACATAGCAAGTTGTACACATTCTGCAGTTGAAGGAACTGATGAAATTGACCTTCAGGACATTGGTAAGATATTTCATGTGTGAAAACTTATTTCTATAATACATGTTTTCCTATTTCTTACAAGTTAGCTTAAGATATTTATATATCATACACAGATTAAATTTGAATTCATTTAATAGTGTTCTTTTGCCATTAAAAATCTAGATTCTAATTCAAAAGGAAACGGTAAGAGAGGACCCACTGTGTGCCTGAAAGTATGAAACAATCAAGATGGAAAGCAGATATTTGTCGAGATGAGTGATTCATACCAATCAATTGGAGAAAATCAAAATCATTTGAAAAATTTTTGTGAAACTGTTGCACGCAATTCAGATTTGTCGCCATTAGATTATGATGATTGGAGGAAGATGCCTATAGAATACAAGAATAAAATGATAGAATTTGTGGAGGTAAATTCTTAACCATAATAATTTTGTTAATTATATTTAAGTTTTGATGATTTAACATTTTTTATGATGTAGTGCAAATTTCAATATAATGAGAAGATGCGACCATGGGTGCTTCTAAGCATAGCTATGAAATGGAGAGAATTTAAGTGTTACCTTAAGAAGCAATATTATTGACCGCAGCTCTACATGGAAGAAAGATTAGAGTATCGTGATTCACGAGTAACTAAGGAACATTGGAAGTTCCTTAATGAGCATTGGGATTCAGAGAAGTCAAAGGTAATTAAAATTGTATTTTTTTTTTCTTTACCTTAACTTTGAAAATAGTTCTAAAAAATTATGATTCTTGTAGTTACGTTGTTCTAAAAATAAAGAAAATAGAGGAAAATTAATGCTTCATCATACTGCGGGGACAAAAAGTTATGCATGCATAAGGGATGAGGTACATTCTTTATTCTCAAAGTTTTCACTTTTTAAGTTGATGATTTAAGTGTTATAATTTTTATTACTTTTAGATGGAGAAATAAATGGGAAGAATGATAAACAAAATTGATTTATTTGTAAATGTTTATAAAAGGAAGGATGGCAAACCAACGGATGAACGAGTAGCTTCTATGATTGTAAGTTAAACACATTATATAACTTATCCTTGATGTGCAATTTATCTTTTGATCTTTGTTTACATTTATTTTCATTTATAGTATCAACCTTTTCATGCAATTAGGAGAACAAATACTAATTTTCTATATATAAGATACTTGAAACATTAAATAGTGGTAAAATTATAATGCTTTTAAATAAATGGTAATTTTGTTTACTTTAATGTATGCTCTTGATCAAGAATAAACTTTTCAATTTGACCTTTTCTTTATGCCATTTTTGTTGAGACTTTTATTAGCTTCAATTTCTTCATAACTACTTTAATAGCATAGAGGATTATATGATGACAAGCTTTTCTTATAGAAATAATTTAATGAGGCAACTGAGAAGATGGATGGTTCAGAAGACTCTTCATTGGTTGATGAAATTTATGCAAAAGTTGTTGGAAAAGATAAATGTGGTCGTGCTAAGGCATATGGATTAATATCACCACATTCTGATTTGTGGAGCCAAAAAGAAATTGAGTAATGTGAACAAAGGAAAGAGTGGGAAAGGCAAATTGAGATGCGATTTATGGAAGAGATAAAAGAAGTGAAAGAAAGCCAAGCAAACTTTCAAGAAATGCTACTCCCGTCTTTAGGAAGAGTAGATTTGCATATTTCCCCATCATTAAAGAGGTCACAGTTATTATGATTTTTAGTTAAATAATTGAGTATGTTTAAATTAAGAAACTAATCATATCATCTACAATCAGGGTACTCAAGATGTGGTTACGCAACAAGGCAACATTTGTGCAAGTTTAAAGAAGACAAAGAATCAGCATAAGGATGAGAAACAATCTATGTTGATTGAAGGCCAGGTAAACTTTTATGTAAAAGTACATTAAAATTTTAAATTCAATATTAAACTTTCGATAAAAACTATAACTAAATTGATCTTGATACTATCATTTTATTGCTATAATATTTCACATGTAGGATGTGTATCTACGAAGTATGGTAGACATGCAAAGGAAGGTTGCAATTGCACGAGTGCATACTATTTATCCTAATGCAATTATTGGAGGAGCTGCCATTGGTTCCACTTGTGCAGGGGTTTATGTTGAAGTTGCCATCGATGAGGAAGAGATGTTGATCAAGCTATACAACAAATATGAAGTTCTAGGTGACACAATTGGAGCTATCAGTGATGGGCCTAAGATGTTTGTCATTTCACAATAGGTATTGTGATAAAATTATTTTGAACCATGGTATTTAAACGTAACTCTCCTTTATTTAATGTATCTTAGAATTATTTTTTGACAGAATTTTTCTTTTTTTTTAGGATCTTTTTAAGTTGCTGATAGAAGATGCACTCAAGTTATCGGTGGAAATCTTTTTACGTGCTTTTAATTTAGTCAAAATATTTTTTTAGATTTCTTTTTGCTTTATCTTGGACATGTATCTTTTTTGGTTATGTTACTTTATAACTTTGACTTGTTTATGAAAGTTTTCTCTTCTAATAAAAGACTATTAGTTGATAAATGAATATTGTATATGATCGATGTGTCATTTTAGATGTTTGCTCTTCCTTACTATCATTAAATTATAAAAATGTGTAGTTGGATTAAATGTCTTACCAATTTTTTATTATTTAATTTTAAAATGAAAATATTTATTTTTATCACAATAGATCTTTATAATATTGTTTCGTTGTTTAAATATTTATTCATTTCAATTTAGGGTCATATACTTCATAATTAAAGTTAATGTAAGATAAAGTGTAATAATGACCCTTAAGATATAGCATTAGGTAGCAATCAAAGTTAATTTATCAAGTATATAAAACAACGATGCTATTAGGGATAAAATTATGGTGTTGAATAAAAGGTTTGTTATTTAAAATTAGCAACAAATTTTACTGCCCTTAATAATCTCCATTAGCGACATCAAATTTTATTATAACAAGAATTAAAAGAAATGTGAGATTAATTAGCAGTACAAAGTGATTGCCTCTAAAGCATCTTATATCGTCAATTTGTTGTGACAATTATTTTTGTTGCTATTTTTTCTTTACAATAGCGTCAATTGTAACAACAAAAAGATAGTCGTTAAAAGTAACATTTACCGACAAAAATATCGACAAAAGTAATTGCCACTAAAGATTCAAAAAATACTGAAGTCTAAAATTATCAGTAAATCTTTAGCGACACTAGTTATACCGACGGATAAGTGATGAATTCAAAAAGTGTCAAAAAATGTCTATAGCAACAAATATTAATGCTTTAGTGACATATCTCTTTTGTTGATAAAAACTATTTTTGTTGTAGTGTGGAATCCAATTCGAACTTTGTGCAGAAGGACATACCTAATGAAAATGCGGGTTGGTTGGATCTAGTTGCTGGTGTTCTCAATTATGAACCAGCCATAGAGAGCCATGAAGCTGGTCCATCATGCCCTGATTTACCAAACACCTATGATGAACTAGAGTCACAACCTCTCGAGGAGGTAATTCTCGCACCTTATCCTGTTAAGGTAATCCTTGAGAGGGATTCTGACATCGCAATAGAACCATGTCCAGATTCTAGTGACCCAATTCCTACCCCTGACCTAGAATCTAGATCTAAACCTATTTGGGATGATTAAAAGGCCCAATTTGATGAGAATCAGATTTTAGATCTGGATTATTATTCTCAGCCTATATTCGATGATTATACCTCTCCAGACTCCTTAGAAGAACGAAATGATTTTTCTAAAATCACATCGATTTATGATACAAAAAGAGAGGAGTTGGAAGAGTTGGGATATGATTGGATCTACCCTAGGTGCCCAGAACCTGAACCTATGCCTAATAAGGACACCCCTTTGAGCTTGGAATTCGAGACCAAGTTAGACCAAAGTCAGGTTGTTGATTCCATGCATCATGATTTATATAATGGTGGAAATCTCGATCTAGAATCAGGTTCAGAAGCTGATTGTCGCAAATTCTTCGATGATTTCGAATCATACTCTAATTTTGAAGAACCTTTGTTTCCAGATGATTACAAGCCAGTTTACGACCTCAGCATCCATGATCCATTCTTTGATTTCGATTATGAGGTCGATGATTTGGAACTCGAAGCAGCCACATCTCATACAGAGCCTTTCAAAACCCGATACGAACCCCAACCCACCACCGGAATCTATTTCTATTTTGACTCACCTCTTTCTAATCTAGTTGCATATGATTCATCTCCATCTTTTCATCAGGAATCAGACATTGATCCAATTGACAACCACATTTTGTCTACCTCTGATCCCACCAGTAGGGTTTCTACATTTCCACAAATCCATTATCCTTTGAGAACCCCTACTTTGATCAGGCTGAACTGATTCAGCCAAACCCTAAATTCATATTTCCACATCTTTTTAAGCCACAAAGTATCTAGTGTGCTCCACACTTATTAATTCACATCCATCAACCCACCAGACTGATTGGGTTTGGTCTGCATCATCAGCCTATTGATCTGAACAAGCACTTGGTTGAACCAACCAGACTACTCATCAAGGTACTTAGTCTACAAAATTCCTTGATTCTGACAACCCCTTCTCCTTGATCACCTTTTGCTCGACTGAAGGCATTGAATTTAGTGCTTAACAGGACGCAACCCGTCATTCCAAAAATCAAGACCCTTCTGATCATCCTTTTGAGTTACACTCCTATTGCACTTTAGGGTTCAACTTTAGAGCAATCGACTCCACCTTTGGTACTTGTATCAAAGCTTCAAATCATCCGCAGCAGTTATCTCGACCCATTCGCCTACCCTTTGACCCTGTTCTAATCCTTGAACCAAGCTAAATTTGTACCCACCTAATTTACAATGAGGACATTGCAAAACTTAGGCATGGGGGGTGTTGAAGTGCAGACAAATGGAAATTCAAGTCACTGAGGGGTTCTCACAAAAAAATACATATTCAAAAAAAAAAAGAAGAAAAAAAGGAGAAAGGGGAGAAAATTTTGTGAAATGATTGAAAATCTTTCTTGAGGAGGAAAAGAGGAGATACAAAAAAATGCTAAAAGGAGCAAAAATTAGAAACAAAAATTAATAGTCATAGTAATTGATTATGGCATCTACTTAAGTTCTAGACCAAATCAAAAATAAGGATTAAGTCTTGAAGTGCTAGAGATAAGGAGATAAGTAAGAGTGCTGATCTTAGGCCTCTTGGGCTTGTTTTAGGGCTAAACACTCACGTATTTGTTAAGATCTGATTAGTACTCAAGTGGTTGAGGAAAGTGCAAGGTTGATGTATTAAGTCTAAGGCTTAGGGATTATTCAGCCCCGTTACCTACCCTTTCGTTTGCGGGACTTGGTAACCTTAGCACCCAAAACCCACACACCAGTCTAGTTCAGTGCGCTTAACAAAGAAATCATGCCAAAAGTGTTCTATTCTGAAAAATCATCTCCAAGATTTAGCTTTGGATCAGCTCGAAAACACAAGTTGATTAGACAAGTTTCCAACACGGAGAGGTGGAATGAAAAATACTCCCCTTGAATATGCATAATAACACGTCATCTCCTCGGTGCTTATCTCTTAGGATATCTAAATATCCTATAGAGGGCATTAAGCACTTTGTCCTAGTTCAGGAGCCATGGGCAGGATTATTCCGAAATGTCAATTGCCAGGGCCTTAATTTAGCTATAGAATGCCATGGGCAACACTATCCCAAAGTGTCGAAAGTCAAGGTTCTGGGGGTTGCCATGGGCGATGCTACCCTAAAGATTGAAAGCCAGGGACCCTTCGAGGATTGATGGTGGGAACAAGGAATCCAATACAGACCGTGTTTAGAGACAATCCGAGGTTGGATTTAGGGAAATATAAAAAGAAAAGAGAGAAAACTCTCAAAATAAAAAAATCCTTCTCTATCTCTCTCTTATTAAAATGCACTGGCAAACTAAACCTGGACTTGATACATTAAACGCATGGGTGCTTTAACCACTAAAGTCAATGAACCTCTGGGCAGTTTTTACAGGCCTTAGAAACCTTCCCGGCAGACCCAGGCTGAAGCTAATTTTTAGAGAGTGGCACAAATCAAGCATTTGAACATCAAAGCATGGCCTACAAATCTAATTCTTTCTACAAGATTTTGCTAGAGACAAGCAAAAGTTAGGTATGGGGGTATGATAGTAACACCAACATTCTCCATAACTAACTTGAATTAGTTGAAATCAAGTGACAAATGCTCCTAAATGGTCGCTGATAACTCTGCAGTCAATAATAATAATAATTATGTCAACCAGGGTTTATCTTGAGGATATACACTAATAACACACCATAATGGGCATGGGAGCACTACATGCATTACAAATTAAGATTGCTTATAAATCAATGTTTAATGGCCATCTATACAAGTTCTTGTTGAAACATGCCTCAAATGAGCAATTGGACCGCACAGATGGATTCAAATCAACAAATGGAGTCCAACGGACTTGAAATCACTTAAATCCGACATCCAGAGCTCCCTCGACCAGCCCAAGAAGCTCTGGCCGTTGATCTGATGATCAGCGGCCCATAACGTGCCATTTGGCACCAACCTACCCGCATCCACCGCCCTTTCTCTTCATCGCACAACCTCAACCGTGCATCTCTCATCAGACGGCTGAGGATCTGCGAGCTTAGCATCGCACTTCATCCCCAACGCATCTAAAGAACTTCAAAATCTAACCATTGGATCTCCATCCAAAGGTCGATATCGCTCGTGCCTGATTTCACCGCTGCATCAATTTGCGGAGGTAGCACAACAGTCGAATGCTCACACTCGCAAGTAGTGGATAGTGTTTGACTCTTGCTGCACCCCAAATCACGCCCCAGCGCGCACCACAGCTGATTTAGGCTGTCCGATCACCATCGAACGGCTCTAAGGTAGGCAACGCGGTGCTCTCTCAATCACCTGATGTGAATGCATGCGATCACGCATGCTCTCTGCACGCGAAGCACGATCCAAGTGCTCCCCACTCGCGTGATCGCAGCCATTGAAGTGAAATCCGACGGTCGACACGCGTCCATCATGCGAATGCTTATCCTTCTACAGGCGTGGGAAGGTGACGTGGCACGCCCTCAGCCATCCGATGGTGATCCGCACCTCGGATTGGACGGTTGCGGGTGTATGAGCATGGATTGAGGAAGAAAGCACGCACACCTCAAAGGATCGGTGGGCGAGGGGCTTCACCGACACTTATGGAATGGGTTTAGAGATGTCCCAGGGGTCGCTAAAACCCTTACTTAGTTTGGAAACCCCTTCTTCTCTATATAAACCTCCTCAACCACCCCATTCAAGGGCATTCAATACACAGACACCCTCCATGCAACTTTATCCCTCTCCTAGCTCCACCAAAAACTCCATACCCGCCTAGGAGTTGTCAAGTCGCCAACGAAGCTCTCCTCCACCACCGTGGCTGCCTTGCCTCCTCATCGCACTCTCTTTACTTTAGTTTTATGTTGTACTTGTTTAAGCTTTCATCTATTGTTATAGTTGTAAACAAACTCTAATTGCATGCTATAAGTTGATGTTTCATATATCATAGCTCACATCCTCTTAAAATGATTGTCATGTTTCAAACACGATCTCTAACCCAACTCTCTCTCTCTCTCTTTCTCTCTCACATTTTCTCGCAAGAAAGCAAACCAAACATTCCTATGACAACTAAAAGCAACAAACTAATTCGATTTCATGCCTCCTCGTGTTCGACACTTGGACTCACCAAATCCACATCTTAAATTAAAATCGACATCGCGAATGCATACTATAATGGCATAATTAAACCACAACATTCTGCGTGCGTCAGTTGTTGGCGTCGTTGCCGAGGAGGCAATGAATTTCTTTCGTCGCTTTTATCCTGCATTTGTATTCATATCTTCTAATTCATTTTGCTCTCTACTTGATTGGTTGCAGGAACTCGATGCTTAGGTGATGGAGGAGCGTGATCCAATATAGTGGACCGAGGGTGAAGTGCTGTGAAGACGATTGTGGGTATTACTCCACCCATTGATTGTTTGCTTGCCTAAAAAAAATACAAAATAATATAACAATAAAAAATTGGCGTGGTGAATGGCTACTTGTTAAGACCCGTGCTGTTTGAGTCTTTTAAGACTTCTGGACTGTGGGTTAGATGTCTGGTCAAACGTCTGGACACCTTCCCAGATGTCTGGAAATCAAAAATTTTGAGTACGAGCTCGCGTCTGCACACGGGCTGCACGCAGATAGTACTCTCATTTTTCCTCCCCTTCTCTCGCTTCCCACCCCAGCAAACCCCAAAACCCCAACATTATAAACCCTCCCCCTCTCTCGTTCTCCCCCCACACCAGCCATCTTCCCCTCTTCTCCACTCCAGCGGGAGAGACAGCGCGAGTGAGAGCACGAGAGCGACATCGAGGATGAGCGGTGTGAGGAGAGGAGGAGGAGAGCAAGCTCGCGTTGGAGCTCACCAGTGAGTGCATGGCCGGAGCAGCGCGTGCACGAGGAGGAGTGCGTCGGGGAGGTCCTCCCCGACATTGCTGCAGCCGAATCTGCAGAGGGGGGCGCGGCGCAGCCACGCGCAGCATGATAGAGCGAAAGCAGGTTCTGGTTCTGGGTTTCTCCCAGAATCATATGTTTGGAGCGACGTCCAGACGACGGAGAGGACATCTGGAGGCGGTTCCAGACATTTGAGGAGAGAGTTTCGCAAAGGTTCGTCCTCTTTGCAGATATGGCCATGCAGGCCGCTCCACTGCTACCACTTTGCATGCCCGTTTTGAGAGGATTCTGTGTCTGCGTTCAGGATTCGCTTTGGGAAGGCACGGGGCATGTCCGCCCACGCATTTCAGACGTCTGGGGAGCATACCAGATAACTGGAAGCACTTCCAGATGTCCGAAGAGGTGGTCGAACATCTGGAGCTGGGTCCAGATGGTCCAGAAGAGTTCTTGGACGTCTGAGGATTTGCGCTGAGACTTATGTACGTTACTGGACCCTTTTAAGACGTCTGATTTGAGTCAAAAACACTATTTTCGACCCGTTTAGGGTTCGTTTGAGGTATGTTTTATGCAAATAAGATACCGATGTGTTCCTTGTGAGTTCCTCTACCTGTTAGAAGGTTTTCTATACTATTTTGAATGTTCCTTTGTGATTGTTCCTTGTTATAGGACTTCATTCCGTGGCGGGTTTGGGGCTTGCTGAGGCACGTGATCCTACCGTTCAAGCCCCCAATACTCCTGGGTTTACTGGTAGAGTGGCTTCCCCTAATTTAGTTACAAATCTGAATGCATGTGTGGAATGAATGATTAGAACCTAGGATATGGCATGAATCCTAGGATGAGAAATATTGGAATGTATGCATTGGATGATTGAATTGCAATCTTGAATGAGTAGATAGAAATGATAACAACTGCCTGTAAATGAATAACAGCTGCCTGTGAAATATGAAATACTTGTGCTAGTTAACTGTTGCATGTAACTTTCCTGTTGTATACGCTAAATGACATAATACGAGCTGCATGTATATAATTTGAGAATAGTAATGTGAATGATGGAAATACGAGCTGCCTGTATATAATCTGAGTATGAAAATGAGAATGATAGCACTACAAGCTACATGTGTATAACCTGAGAATGGAAATAGAAATGATGAAACCTGGTATGGCATGGCCTAAGGAATATGAGCATGAACCCTACGGAAAATTAGGAGTAGAGCTCCTGGAAATAAATGGAATGGATCTGGAAATGTGAGTGAGGAAGTAAGCTAACCCTTGAGTACATAGTACCAAGGATAGCGACTGTCCCCCTATTTAGTGTAGAGTAGAACTAGTCGCTCATGGGTTGGGACCCGGGGTTAGGATTGGCCACTCTGTACCAACTTCTTACCCTCGCGTACATAGTACCGAGGAGAGCTACTAGTGTAGGGGGAGAGCTAGCCACCCCACGAGGCCCGGGGTTCAGCTAGCCACCCTACACCGACTTGTTAGGCCCACTAGGCAAACTAGGGTAGTCAGGTGAGGGTGCGTGGACTGTGGAGGGGCGAGACCCCTGTTTGGTTCTTAGGGGCTAGACCCCTGTTACTGAGAGGGCTAGGCCCTATACTGTTCCGTGTTGTACTTTGGGTGCACCTGTTAGCGGAAATGACTGACCGCATGCTGTACTATTGCGCGTGCTGTAGTCACCGTTATGTCTGTCTGTGACCTTGGGGTGGTTGACTGGGTGTAGGATCACCATGAGGGACTCTCCCAGCCAAGAGAGTACCACGTGTGCCTTCTACTCTTCGGAAAAGATTGTAATCAAGATCGTTCCCACAAGGAACATTCGAGATCAAGAAAGAGATATGATAAATAAACCAATGGGTGAAAAGGAATAAATTGTGAAATAATGTAATCGAAAAACAACAGCTACCTATCCACTTTTACTGCTTTAGTTAGTTGGTTGCCACTCTACTCAGCGTTCTCTTATTTCGTGTACTCATAACCCTTTTCAGGTCCAGGTGTTGAGTAACCCGAGTCTACGGCAGCGGAGGGTGGTGCTGTGTCTAGTAGAGCCTAGTAGCTATAGCTTCTTTCTTGTACCCTTTTGTATTAGTGAGTTAGACTCTTGTACCTTTATATTCTGTACTTTTACATTCTGTACTTTATATTCCTGTACCTGGTTACTTTTCTACTATTGTGGTGGTATGTACTGTAACCGTTTTTACTTCTTTACTGCTGTACCTTTTTACTGTTAGTTGCTTAGCATAGTGAATGTGGTTTACTTTCTTGCTTTTTGGGTTACTTTCTCGTTGGACGGCTGGGTCTTGGGATTAGTCGAGTCAAGCCGGTCTCAGGTCCTGTAGGGATTCGGGAATCGGGTCGTAACACTACTTAACCCATATTCCAAACTCATCACCCAACCAAAAAATACACTCTAACGTTCTTAAAGAGATAATCTTTTTTGAGTGTTCTTTCTTTTGAGTGGTGTTTGTGAAGCCACCATGACTTGACTTGGGCAACACCACTAACCATAATTAAATCAACTCACTTGGTAGAATTGCATGAAAACTGGGCTGAATACACTAGGGTTGTTTTTTTTCAGGGCGACATCATTCTAAAGGAAATTGACTTTCTGCAAAACCTTGTGTGCCCACTTGAACCTTGTTTGAAAACATTATGGCACTTCAACCCTAAAAAGCATTAAAGTAAGGACAAATCATTAGAAGACACCACATCCTAAAATCCTTGCTTGAGAACCATGTTTTGTTAATGTAAAGACCTGTCACACTTTTAGCCATTTAAAACATCTGGAGTCTCAGTCAGACGTCTGTCCAGAAATCTGGACCCTTTCCTGGATGTTTGAAAATGAAATTTTGGTACTCGCTCTGCGCTTTGCACGTGCAGAATGTTTTTCTTCTCTCTCTCCCTTCCACTCTTCCCTGAACCCTAAACCCCCACACCATCTATAAAAGCCCCCCTCCCCTCCTCTCCTCTCCACTCCACACACCACCACCACCACCTTCAGAGCTTGTGAGAGTGGCGAGAGGAGGCGAGCAAGGGAGAGCGAGAGGGAGAGAAGGAGGAGAGTGAGGGAGGAGGAGGAGGAGGCCGAGGTCAGAGAGCTTCGGTGGAAGCTCGGCGAAGCTCGCACGGCCACCGCGGGTGTGTACGGGAGGAGGAGAGATCCCGAGGAGGCAGCCTCTACCATCTGCAGTGGCTGGAGCTGCGGTGGCGCGAGGAGGAGCATGGCGAAGAGTGCTGGGAGCAGGTTCTGGTACTAGAAATTTTCTAGTATCAGACATCTGGAGTGGAGTCTAGACGGCTGACAAAGCATCTGGACGTCTAGAGTTAAGGCCAAACGTCTGAAAGCTCATTTATCGCGAAGGTACGTTCTTTTTCGCGATTACGGCCATGCAGGCCTCACCGCAGATGAATGTCGGGTCTAATTTGGGGGTTGCAGGTGCCGTATGTAAGAGCATCCTTAGGAAGGAGCGCGGAACACTCTCCCACATACTTTTAGATGTTTGATCAGATCACTAGACGTCCAGAGGTGCTTCCACACGATCGGAGGCATGGTCTGATGTCTGGAATTGCCTTCAGACGATTGCAGAGGAGGCCTGAACGTCTAAGGGCACCGCAGGGACTAAAGGTAAGGTTCTTGTACCTTTTAAGACGTCTAAACTTATTCCCAGACATCTGATTTTGGATAGTAGACACGTTTTTGACCCGTTTGGGGTCCGATCGGGATCCGTTTTATGCCAATGAAGTATCTGTAGTTTTTTGGCGAGTTTCTCTATGTACTAGAGACCTTTATACACTATTCTGAACCCTCCTTTTGTGATGCATTCCCTGGTGTAGGGTTTCAGCCTATTGTATGTTTGGGGCTTGTAGAGATGCCTAGGTTTACGGTTCGAGCCCCCATTACTCTCGAATTATCTGGTAGAGTGGTTTACTTCTGTTAATAATATTTAATAAGAATGTGCTTGTGGAAATAGCCAAATGGAACCCTAGGATGTGGCATGAACCCTAGGATAAAGGAATGAATGAATCTTTTGTGTTGTATGATGTACCTGCATGCATGATTTAGCTAAACTATTAGCAATTGCCTGTATTATAATTACGAGCTGCCTGTAATTTATGAATAATTACCTGTGAAATCACCAGTTGCATGTATTGAATTATGGAAACACAAGCTGCCTGTATATAAATAAGAACTGAATTGTGAATGGTGGGATATGGATCGGAATAAATGAGGTGAACATGAGCATGAACCCTACAGGGAATTAGGAGTAGAGCTCCTATGGTTAGATGGAAATCTGGAATGTAGACAGGAAGTGTGCTGGTCCTTGAGTACGTGATACCAAGGAGAGCAATTGTCCTCTTTTCGTGTAGAGCGGAGCTAGCCGCCCTTGGGTTGAAACCCGGGGTTAGGATTGGCCACTCTACATCGACCCTGTTGGCCTTCGTGTATGCAGTACCGAGGCGAGCTACTAGTGTAGGGAGAGAGCTAGCCACCCCACGGGGCCCAGGGTTCAGGTAGCCACCCTACACCGACTTGTTAGGCCCTCTAGGCAAACCGGGGTAGTTAGACGAGGGTGCGCGGATTGTAGAGGGGCGAGACCCCTGTTCTGAGAGGGAAAGGCCCTATACTATTTCGTGTTGTACTTTGGGCGTACCTGCTAGCGGAAATGACTGACCGCGTGTCAGTGCAAGGTAGCTACCCGTGCGCTTATCATGCGTGCCGTAGTCACCGCTACGTCTTGATAGTGACCTCAGGGTGGTTGACTGGGTGTAGGACTACCATGGGGGACTCTCCCGGCCAGAAGAGCACCACGTGTACCTTCTACTCTTTGAAAAAAACTGTAATCAAGATCATTCCCACAAGGAACATGCTAGATCAAGAAAATCTGGATATTTGAGAAAAATGGGTGAAAAGGAAATACACATAAAACAAATAAATAGAAAGGAGAATTAAACTTGTTGCTTTTACTATTTTAGATAGTATAGATACCACTCTACTCAGTGTTCGCTGACTCTGTCTTTTCATAACACTGTTCAGGACCAGGAGTTGAGCAGCCTGAGCTTCCGGCTGTGGAGGGTGCTGGGCCCAATCGAGCCCAGCCGTAGTTTTCAGCACTTTCTTGTTGTACCCTTAGTGTTGTAGTAAGTATCAGACTTTTAGTTACTATTGTCTCTACTGTTTGCTTTTATTTCCGTTGTTCTATTGTTGTGGTGGTATGTAATGGAATAGTAGTTTTACTTTCCTTTACTGCTTTGTACGTTTCTACTGCTTAGTTATATTGCATATGTGAATGTGGTTTACTTTCCTGCTTTTTGGTTATTTCTTGTTGGACGACTGGGTCTTGGGATTAGTCAAGGAAAGCCGATCTGGAGTCCTGTAGGGATCCGGGAACCAGGTCGTAACAGTTAAGTGCACACACATGCTCAAATCGATTAACTAAGAGGCACAACCCCAAACAATGCCTCATCACACATCCTGAGCACAAGCACTAGCCTAGCCCCTCATTAAAATGGAGTAGATGTGCCCTAGGCAGGACTACTCTAAGTCTTGAAGGTGTGATTAGGTTTGCTAGGCACTTGGCCTTCAATGCCTTTGTAAAATCTGGTGTCTAGGCTGCGGGAAAGTGTCAAACGACCGTGGTTGTGGGGTCTACGGAACCGGTGGTGACAGCCAAAGGAAGAACCTTCCCTTCAATCCCCTCGTAATCAACCTGGCCAGATTAACATTAGGAAGGGTGGTTAAGTGCTTACAGATCTAATCATTCCCTTTAAGGCTTCTAGGTCACCTAAGGTATACACTATAACGACTAGACTTGCTTGCTTGTTTGTGCACACACTTCTCGCACCTATCTTTCTTTGCATCCCTCCCAGTTCTTCTCAATGTATGCACGGGAGACGATCACTGCATCCTGAGCTGTTTGTTTTAGATAGGGAAATCAGGAGGAGACTTGATTTTACAAGGGAAATGGCTAAACCAAGAATTGATGAGATCGAGGATCAACCCCAACCCAATGCTATGGCCCACCAGCTTCAACAACAACATATCCAAACCATCATGCAAGCCATACACTGATTGCAAAACCCTCAAGGGCAACCCCACTGAACCCACCAACCCACCACAACCTCCTGAGGGCCAACCTAAGCCTCTCCGTGATTTTTACGATCCGTCTGTTATCCGAATTGAGCCACATCTTGGGGCCCCCGAAGGGAGAGATGATTTTGAGCTGAAACCTATTGTCTTGAGCTTAATTCAAAGCCACTTTCATGGGAACTCAAATGAGGACCCCTTCCAACACCTTAAGGACCTAGACTAAATCGCTCGAACTGTGAAACATAGGAACATTAGCTTGGACATTATTTTGATTAAGATGTTCAATTTCTCCCTAAAAGACAAAGCATCTCACTGACTTAAAACATTAGGGAGACCCATCTCCACCTTGGAGGAACTGAGGCATGCATTCTTGAAGAAATTTTTCCCCATAGGTAAAACCAATGCCCTCAAAAGAGCCATTACCACATTTACACTACAAGGTAGGGAACAATTCCATGAGGTATGGCAAAGATTCAATGAATTATTGAGGAAATGCCCACACCATGAGTTTCCAAGGTGGCAATTGGCCCAGATCTTCTACCGTGGTCTGGATAGCAACCTTAGGAACTTTGTTGATGCCTCATGTGGAGACAATTTTTTAAACAAAGATGAGAAGAGCGCATTCGAACTCTTTAAGTCCATAAGTGAGAATTCACTCAACAATGCCTTCATGAGTCCACGAGGTCACCCAGGGGTTAATTAGAGGTCAATTGAGCATTAAGACTAAAAAGTGGGTCAACATTGATAGAAATGGAATTTCACGCATTTCTAAAGAAGAAACAATATACAAAACCCTAATTCTCAACCCTAATTGAATTGAAGAGGTTATGGTCAGGATAAAATTCATTTAAACCTTCTAAAATTTATAAAAAAATATTCTGAGGTTTGGTAACTTTGGTTTGACCATCTAAACCTTTTTTGACCTAGAATAGAGTTTCAGACGAGATTTTGCCCTAATTTAGGCTTCTATGCAACTTACCCATTCAAACATTGTCAAAACTCAAATCCAAGTTCACCATTAGATTCCTTGGGTCCAAATTAGGTTAATACCAAAATTTGGACCCAATCAGAGTCTATCATAACCTAGTTTGCATTCTAGTCCCTAAAATCTCTATTTCTCACAACCAGCCCCTCAACTTTCAAATTTCCTTACGAATGACACCCTAGCTTTCTCTTCTCCTTCACAAATCAGTTCTTTCCACCATTATTGTGTGAACAACATCTCGAACACAACACCGGCCGACTTCAAAGGAGACATTTTTCTCCAATCTGCATCCAATCTCCTCCAAAATTGAAGGAAACGACCGCCATGAGATCTACTATCATTTAAACGTGATCTTGAGCCCTAATTTGAGGCCAAGATTTTAGGAGAGCTTGAAACATTTGTGAAAGAAAACCTAGAGAAATCGCAGAGAATTAGCAATGAATTTCCTAATTAAAGCTCAGTCTGAGATCTATAAGAACTCCCCAAGGTCCCAGGCTCTTAGTCCGATCTAGGCCAAAAACCATCTTTCCTTCTCTCTCCAGGCACCTCCAACCGTGACTCTAGTGACCCTCCTCAACCTCTCATCTCTGGCCACTTGACGGCCAAATCAAGTGGCCCACAACCTTCCTCTCCTTCTTCTGCCTCTCGCCAGCCAAAGCGGAGGTTGACTACCCCTTCATCGTTGCTATTTCTCACCATCGGAGCATTCACCCTCTCTATCACCGACCAATCACAGCCGATCCCATTCCTCCCCTTTCATCCGTTAGAATAGGTTTTCTCTCTCCCTCTATCTTCGTAGGTTAACTTTAGCTTCTTAGAACCTCAATTCTGTCGCCATTCACCTCTCTTCCCCTCCATCTTTTAGCGAGAGCTCCGATGAGCTCACGCTGATGATTTACGCCACCAAACACACCACCACTGCCACCCGTACCTTCCTCATGTTCCAGAGATCAAAAGCCCCAAGGTTATTGGAGCTTTTGACCTCTGGAACCACCGGCCGAACACACCCACCATCACAGTCACCATTTGGCCCTCTTCGATGCACGATTCACCAAATTGACACCATCATCGCACTCCTCACTTCACGGTGGTGCTAATGAACTTTTTAATCTAGGCTTAAGCACGTACTTGGTGTTTTAGGTACTTGTCGAACTCTGCTTCTCTACCTTCCTATTCCCTCTGTCATCCGCTATACTCCGATTGCCATGCATCCTGATACCTCATTCAATAGCTATGGAAGAGAATCACGAAGCTCCCTAGGCCTTCACTCGAAGCATACGCCACGGTGTCTGCTCCAATTTGACGAGAGACAACCAGCACCTTCACGCAACATTAGTCCCACATCAGTTACCTAAGACCCCAACATAGTGTATAAAACGCATTCATCCATAGGCCTTATCGCCTTTTCACACGAAGGGTGAGGTCCCTCTCACTCCTACCTCCACTCCTCGTTCACCATTCACACCCAATGAACTTGGACACACGACTTGGTACTGTTTACACCCAATTACCCGGCTAAGAAATGAAGAGAATTGAAGGAGGGTAAGGGTAGGTTTTGCATTGGGATTTGTGTCCTATGCCTTGAGATGCGTGCAAATATGCTCAACACTTAGCATCTTAGAGGCATAGAACCCTTGAACCTCTACAGTTGTGCCTTAGCCTTGTGCTGGGGCTTGAGCATTTAAGGCATCTAAAGCGCCTTACCGATGTCTGATTTGGTTGATTCTATGGAATTATATGAGAGATATTCGTGTATTGGTTGATGTGGAATTTGAGAATAAGTGGTTGAGACCACTCTTGGAAATTTTGGGTATTTGATTACATTTGACATGTGCTTAATTAGGGGATATCCCTGGTGATTGAAATCACCATGTTTTGGGCTTTTATATTCTTTTTATTCCATTATTTTTTGAGAAACAATTTGGCTCATTATTGAATATATTATTGAGTGAATTATTTATTGAATATCTCTTTCCTGCTTAATGATTGTGCTTATCTGTTATTAATTACGATTAGTGTTGTGAATTTCAATTTGCTCCCTACGAAGACCTCGGACTCACTTTTGTTTTCTAACACATAAATTTTAAATGCTATACCATTTTTGTTGACTGTGCTACAATGCACATTTCTTAAAACTCGACAAAAGCGACACAATAGGCAGCGGTCGCCGAAGAGGAGGATTTCACCGGCAGTGGAGGCAATTCACCGATGAGGAGGACCATCGATGGTGATTCTAAGGGCGTGGCTGGGCACGTTATGTCGAGGCGAGGTCGATGGCATTGACGGAGCAGAGAATCATGGCCGGTGGTGGCTATTGCATTTTGGGTGGTGGTAGGTTCCTTCGTCTATGTCAGTGGAGAAAAGGAAGAAGAAGAGGAGGAGGAGGAGGAGGCCAGCATTGGGGGTACACACCTGCTGGGGAAGTGCTGCTGCGGTTAGAGAGAGAGGAGAGGAGAGTAGCATGGGCTATCTCGTAAGATGAGGAGTGACATGGTGATGGGTCTCTATCATGGGAGGAAGGAGCAAGATGAGGTGGTCTTGTGATGAGAGAGATACCGAGAGGAAGAGAGGGAGTGCAATGCGAAGGAGAATTGGGGCCCTTAATATCTACATGCACGTAGGGAGGAGGAGGTAGGCGTGTTGCTGCATAGCATGAGAGAGATCAGAGCAGTGAGGGAAATTTGCTATGCATCGGGATCTTCATGCAGGGGACGTGCATGGGGGGGTTCTCGTGCGTCCTGCTGAAAGAAGAAGATGGAGGGAGAGTAGGGGAGAAGATGGTGGTCCTCTATGGAGGTGCATTCATGGAGGTGCATGGCGTTGGTCCTGTGCATGATAGGGAAGGAGCAGAGTGAGCGGGGAGGAGGCGATGGCCTCCTATCGTGGTCGGCGAAGAAGAAAAATGTGAAGGAGGCGACGCAATCTCTAGACGTCCGAGAAGATTCCTGGACGTCTTAAATGAAAGGGAGAGGGGGCATGTGCTCCCTGTTGGTCGGCGAACATGGTCAAGGATGAGGTGAAGCACAGTGGTTATCGTCATCGTGGAGAATCGCAGTGGCAGGAACGTCAAGCGAAGCACGGTGGTGATGAACTCAAGGTGTTGGAGTCGTAGTCGCGGTGATGATGTCGGTGATGTCACTGCCGACCACGGTGATGGGAACGTCGTGGGTGAGACGCGGTGGTGATCGTGGCCGTGGTCATGGAGCTCACAATGATGGAGTCGGGGTTGTCTTGGAGAGAAGGTTCTCCTCCTCTGTGGAGGAAGAAGATGTTGGAGAGGGAGATGCCCCCCTGTCCTTTTGTCTTGCCTAGTTATAAAAAGAGGAGAGAATGAGAGAGAGATTTGAGGGAAGCGAGTTTCCCTTTTTGTGTAAGGAGGATTGACATGACCAAAGAGGCAGGAAGATTTCAAAGAGATTTTAGAATTTGATGGAATCAAATATGAACTCTCCCTTGTGTTTATTATTTTAGCAAGATCCCCCATTAATTCCTTTCACAACAAACTACTAATAATTCATATGTAAGATGCTATTTTGAATTATCCCATGCAATCAGTACACACATGAATAATTACTTATATGCAACATATACTGGATCAAATGATTATGTAGGAATAAATCACAACTCAATTAATTTCTCTAATGTACTACCTACTTAAAGTCTAATTTAATCTTAGAATTGATTGTTCTTAGGCCCAATTAATGTCCACTAAAGTAGACTTATCAAATACCTCCATGCTTAAATTTTGCTAGTCCCGAGCAAAATCATATGAAATAGACCAAGTCTCTAGGTTGGACTTTACTGTCAGGATGTCCTATTGTTCCACTCCTCTAGAGACTAGATCAAAATACCAACTATAGGCCTAAAGGTGCTCAAGTACCAACCAAGATACGGACCTAACCAGCCTCAACCTTGGGTCTATCATGAAGGTTTCTAAGGCTCGCAAAAATTGCCCAAAGGTTCATTGACCTTAGCAGTTAAAGCACTTGTGTGTATGTGCAGCAAGACTAGGTTCAGTTTGCCAGTGCATTTTTAATAGAGAGAGAGATGTTATTTCAAGAGTTTTTCCACTTTTTTTAAATTCCCCTAAACCCAACATCAGATTGGCCCTAAACACGATATGTATCAAATTCCTTGTCCCCACCATCAATCCTCGCAGGGTCTGACCTTTTGGGTAATCATCCATTCCTTGACTAATACTAGAAGAACGTTACCTTCCATATCCCTCATGCACTAGAGTTTTGATTTATGGAACAGTTGGGTAGCTCCTATTCTCAATGCCTAACTGTGTTGCAAACTACTAGACTTTTAGACAGTAGGTGTGAAGGACTTCTAGACTATATTGTGGCAGCCAATGGGCCGAAGAAGGATGTATCTTTTGTACCCATTGTTCAGGAGTTATCTAACGTCTTTTCCAATGAGCTACCTGGGTTACCGCCGACATGAGAGATTGACTTAAGATCTGAAATGACCCTTCCTAAGGGTCGTTTGGATATTTCTAGAGTTTTAAGGGTTTCTCATAATTTTTCTGTACACCAAAAAGACCCCGTGTGAAATTTTTGACTTCTAGAGGGGTTTATCGCAATTTTAAACCCCCTGGGACTTGTTCTGTGGGCTTCAGGGGAAAAATGGGTTTCTGCGGGGTCGAAACTGCAAATGACCTGGCCCCACACAACACCCCCCATGCCACCCCACAAACCCTACCCCCTCCCCTATAAAACCCCAAACCCCCACGAGACCCACACCACCACCCTCCACTCTTTGCTTCCACGACCACCCACCTCCTTCCCTTCTTCCACCTTGCAACCGTGAGTGAGGGAGGAGAGAAAGAGCAACAAGGAGAGGGAGAGCGTGAGGGGAGAGGAGTGTGTGCGGGAGGAAGAGAGGAGCAGCAGGAGGAGCTCGAGAGAGAAAGAGTGAGTGTGGGAGAGGGAGAGTAGTAGGAGGAGAAGCTACTACTGCGAGGCAAGAAGTGCCGCTGCAAGGAAGGTCCTGCGTGCGAAGATGGGGGTCATTTTTCCTCGTTATCAGACGTTTGTGATGTTTGCTCGACGTCTAAAGGGACCGTCGGACGTCTAGAGGGAGCTTAGGACATCTGGTAGCATGCAGAGTACCGAGGTATTTCTCTGCCCGAACTTTGTGTCGTGCATGAGTACTGCTGTAGTTGTTAGGGTGTCATTTTTTCTGTTGCATGCATCTACGCAGGTGCCAGAGACATTGGGAAGGTGCGTTGGAGAGGCGTTTGAGGCACTTAAGGACATCTGAAGCAGCATCAGACATCCAACTACTCTCCCAGACGACCGGGAGCAGTGTCAGACATCTGGAGATACCCTCAGACAACTATGAGGGGCAACAGATGACTGAAACAGATGTAGAAGAGAAAGGTGAGACTCTGCGCACTTTAAGACGTCTGGGACTCACCCCAGATGTCTGATTATGGTCTGATTACGCTAATGCAACTACCAAGTGGCCGGTCAAGCCAGACCAACCTGCCTGGTCCCGTTCAGGTGAACCGAAAAGAATGCTTGGGTCGGTTTAGGGCCCAAACGAAGTCGATTTTGTGCAAATGAAGTACCATTGGCTTTCTTTCAGAATTTCTTATGTGTTAGGGTCGTTTTCATACTATTTTGAGCTTGTTTTGACATGCTGGAATTTTGGTCAACGCTATTAATGTCTGGTTTGACCAACCGTTTGGAATAGGGTTCCAGTCCGTAGTGTGCCTGGGACCTGCAGGGACACCAAGATCCATCATTCGTGCCTCCATACCACCCGTACACTTTGGTAGAGTGGTCCTCTCTACTCATGTGATTTAATTTGTTAAGTGCATGCAAAATTTGAAATATCCGCTTGAAACCTAGGACATGAGATGAACCCTAGGGCTGAGAATGGTGTACGTACACTACTTGAACCTCGCTTGTTATAATTTGAGAATGCATGTTGTTACATTTTCCTACTATGAGCAATTGAATATTTAAATTGATAAGATTGAATGCTTATCCTGTTGAATCACGAGCTGCCTATTCTATAATTTTGAAACCTGAATGTGAATAAAAGATGCATACAAATCATTGGTGTGAGACAAGAATTATGAACTAACCCTATGGGGAACGAGAGATAACTTAATTATTGCGACATGGAAACTCTGATGGTTATGAAATAATTCGCTTACTGTGAGACATGACTGTTAGTTGAGCTCTAACTTGGCCGTGAGCTAGCCCTCGTGTACACACGTACTGAGGAGAGCTAATTACCCTTTTTAAGAGGATAAGTTGGCCCTCGTGTACGCATGTACCGAGGAGAGCTAATTACCCTTTGTGCAGAAAGTAGGTTGGCCCTCGTGTACGTGGTACCGAGGAGAGCTACCGTCACTTTTGTGTTGGGAGAGAGCTAGCCTCCCCTTGGGTTGGGACTCGAGGTTAAGAATGGCCTCTCTATACCAACTCCTGTTGGGTCCACTGGGCAAACCGGGATAGTCGGGCGAGGGTATGCAGACTGTTGAGGGGTGTGGCCCCTGTTCTGTTCTGTGTTGTATAGTTAAGCGTACCCACTAGCAGAAAGGACTGACTGCGTGCCAATGCAGGGTAGCTACCCATGCGCTTATCATGCGTGCCGTAGTCACTACTACGTCTCAACCATGACTCTGGGGTGGTAGACCGAGTGTAAGACTACCACGAGGTATTCTCCCAGCCAGGAGAATGCCACATGTGCATCCTTCATTGTGGGAAAACTGCATCAAGATCGTTCCCTTAGGAAACATGTGGATTAAGTGATGATATGGACCCTTACTAGAATAACCGAACATTAAACACATAGTGAGTATGAATGGAACCAGATGACAACTGTCTAAATAATTGAAAAATGTATGAACGGTTTACTGCTTTCCTTTTCATTATTGCATTAGATGTTTTTATGTGGCCACTCTACTCAGCGTTTAGCTAACAATAGTTGTATATGTTCAAGTCAAGGAGC
This sequence comes from Thalassia testudinum, assembly GCA_037157565.1. Lineage (NCBI taxonomy): Eukaryota > Viridiplantae > Streptophyta > Magnoliopsida > Alismatales > Hydrocharitaceae > Thalassia > Thalassia testudinum. The sequence goes on along the minus strand of JAZHRO010000036.1, from coordinate 137,832,410 downwards.
TGAGTAGCGAGTACTACCGGCTGCAGAGGGTGCTGGGCCTAGTTGAGCCCAGTAATAGACTATCTCTTTTTCGTTCCACTTTTGTGACACCTTTACTGTAGTGAGTACTTTTTGTATGTTGGAACGTATGTTGTTGCTTTTTTCTTTTTATTCTAGTGTGATGTCTAGTTAGCAAACCCTATTTTGCCACCTGTGGCATGTTGTCCTTCCTTAACTTTTGTTCTATTTCTGTTACTGTCTTTTGATTTAATTGATTAGCTACATTGCATGTGTGGTTGTTGTATGTTTCGTGCATTTGGGTTGTTTCTCGATGGATGACTGGGTCTTGGAATTAGTCAAGGTGGGTCATTCTCGGGTTCCATGATGGGACAAGCTCAAGTTGTAACAAGATCTCCCTTGTTTCAGGGACTTATCCTATATCAATTAGCCCTTACTGCATGCATGGTCCCAGTAAACTGCAATAACTTAAGGTGCAACTATAAGAACTTCTAGAGAAGGGGTTCGTCAGGCCGAGTAGTTTGTCATGAGTGTGCGTCGATGTTGTTCATGGAGAAGAAGGATGGGACCTTGCGCTTATGGGCACTCAACAAGGTCACCACTAAGAATTGATATCCTCTACCTTGCATTGATGACTTGTTTGATTAGTCGTGGTGTTTATCGATGATGTCTTGATATACTCTGGAGATGAGAAGTAACACAAGGATCATCTTGATGAGGAACTCATCATGGCTCCTAAATCATCAAAATAAGCTAAATTTACTTAGTTAATTAACTAGTAATACCAATTAAACTGTGTTAATTATGTATTAAGCTAATAATAGATAATGATCTTAATTATATGTTAAAATACCTTAATTATTATTTAATAAACATTTATCTATATTTAATTAATAATTAGGACTTATATATAAGCATTTAGTTATTTATAAATATTTACAATTAAGCTTATATAAATTATAAGACCTAAGTTATTAATAAAGGCAATAATATAAATCATTTAATTAAATTAATATAAAAGGGAGAAAAATTTAAATTCAAGGTATAAATATATTATTTAACATATTTATAAACTTATATAAAAAGTTCAAAAAGAAATAAATTAATTTACTCATTGAAACTGACGATTTGCATTTTGGTCCCTAGATTTCATATCAGATAATTCCTTTTTATTCAAGCAGGTCCTTTGAATATTGCACACAGGTCCTCACTCTTCTTTTCTTCTCTTCTCCTTCGCCAATGGCCGACAATGGCTAGTTGAGAGAATGCTTGATCACCTCCTATCTGACATTTGAAGACCCTTTCCTTGGCTGCGAAGCTCCGCCTCAACAACCTCTTCTTATCCAACAGTTCAAACGAACCTTAAATCCTATTTCTCAGGCATGGTATGTTCACCATCGTATGAGATGACGACAGTGATTCCCTTGCACCTTGACGCTATTGCGGCCGAATTCAACCACCCTGACCTTCGTCTCTACCTATAAATACCCCCTTCTAGCTCCGATTTGAGACTAACAATCCCCTTCTTTCCTCTCCAACTAAGGCCAATCAATAGGTTATTCCTTTGTTCCTCCGACGACCTCTCATCCCTCCCTTGGAGCTATTCCAGTAGAATCACTCATCTCTCTCACCTCCTCTTCCTCTCCGCCGCCGTGATAGGGCATAGGAGCATGCATTCTCTATCTGTACCGCCTTCCCTTTCTCACCAGAGTTTCTTCTCTCAACACACCTTCAGCGTGCCAAAGCTAGAGTGCCACACCTCCTTCGTCCAAGTAAACCATAGATTAGCTAGGCGTAGTTTTTAGGATAATTTTAGGCAAGTAATTAGGTAGTTTTAGCTAGTTTGATGTCTAGTTTCCTCATCACCTTCTCCAACTCCGATGAGCCAAATCCAACCTCGCCGGACTTCAATTCACCTATTCCACTCTCCGATCACCTTCCTCATCACTCCATGATCACTTTTAACTTCTTATTTCCCTTAATTACACATTCTATCACTTAATCCCCAAAGCACCTTCACTTGGAGCTCCGCTGTCTATGGCGAAGGTCCAAAGCCGATCCACATCCAATTCCGCCCTCCAACACCTTCACCGTACTTCAAGGGCCATTCTCCACCTTATTTCTACCTCGACTAGTGATGATCCTATAGTTATTAACATTAATTATATCAGTTAGAGTCAATTTTGAGGGCTCATGCACGTAAATATGATAATATAGAGGGTTTGAGGGCATGCATGCATGTAGTATAATCTTTATATTAAGATTTCTTGAAATTAATGTTTAATGGCCAAGTTGTAAAAAGTGTATATTTAAACAGGTCTCAGATGAGCAATCGAGCCACTCGGATGGATTCAGGATGAAAATTAGAGTCCAACGGCCCCAAAATTGCCCTAATTTGACCTCTGTAGCTCCCATAAAGAGCACAAGAAGTCCTAATCATTGATTTGATGATCAACGACCCATGATGCGCCATGTGGTGCCCACTCAACCTTGCATCGCACACCTCAGACTGCAGTTCATTCTCTTCTTTGTGCAAGTGAGTGGAGCCTCAACCGTCCGATCACCATCAAACGCACCTCGCGATGCCACATCGGTTGCACGATCAATGATTAATGGTCCAAATCTCACATCACTTAACGTAGTGCAACGGTAGTGTTTACATGGCTTGATCGTGTCTTAACAGTCAGTTACGTCATAATATAGGTGACCAAGTGTTATCAACAAATAAGAATTTATTACTCGAAAACATAAGTATCTGAGGTCGAACATAGGGAGCAAATGGAATCTATTCACTAATCTCAATAATGTAATTGAACACTTAATTACTCAAAACTTAATTCAGAATATATATGCATAAGTGTAAAAGTTAATTGTGGCAAAAATAGAGGAATTGGACGTCTGATCCCATGATCAGACGTCTTAAAAAGATATTTTCTCTCTTCTCTTGTCTGCTTTCTCTTCTTCTTCTGACTTTCTTTCCCTGATTTTCCTTTTTTTCTTCTGTTCTTCTTTGGCTGTGTACTTCTTCCTTGTTTCTTCTCAGTAGCTCCTTTCTCTGCTAGCCTTTCTTCTTCCTTCTTCTTTTTCTCCTCTGTCTTCTGCCTTGCCTCTCTTCTGCAGTGTCTTTTTCCTTCTTTTTCCTACGGGTCTTCTTCTTCTTCTTTCCATAGCTCTGCTTCCCTTGGCTTCAGCTTTTCTTTTTCTACTTCTGCTTGTCTTTCCCTTTCTTTCTTTCTTCTACCTTCTTCAGCCTTAGCTCTTTGACTTCCTCTTCTCTTTGGCTTCGCCTCTTCCTTCTGCCTTGTCTTTCCTTAGCTTTTTCCTCTACGGTTCTACTTCTTCAGCCTTCCTTCCTTCTTCTTCTTCCCTGCACAAACCTAAGAGCAAAACCTACCCCTCTACCCACACTCGCGTCTCTCTCTCTATATATCACTCTTCAGTACGCTCTCCCAGAGCCGGGTAACTGGGTCAAGTTGCGTGCCCAGGTCCAGGCGCACCGGCGTGGGTGTGGTGTGCGAGGAGTGCTCAGGAGTATAGTTAGGTCGGGTTGCTAGGTCTGCGGGATGAATTCACGGACAAGGCGTGTATAGGTGAGGGACCTCACCCCATGTGATTTTGAGGCGAACAGCTAATATCACAAATCCAATTTATTGTGCGCACCTTACTCACAGGTTCATGAGGTGGGACTAATGTTCCACCCGCTTTTGCTTGCACGCTTGCAGCAGCTCTTCCTTCCAATTGCTGCAGCTGTAGGCCTCGCAGCGCCAATTGCTTGGACAGCTGACTGTGCGAGACTACCCCAAACCTGCTGGACCTGGGACCTTGAAGTGCTTCAGCCTGGAGCAAGCTTTTGACCTCCTCTAGCCGTCGCTAATGGCGGCTGGTGCTTAGATCCTGCACGACACAAAAGGGGCCTTGCGGCTCTATCAGACCACAAGAGGACCTTCACTGTGTCACAGCGAAGGTGAGGAGATCGGTGGCAGGCCGCGGGGCGGCCTAGGCGTGCGTGCCTAGGTCACTCTGTGGTCGGATTTATGGGTTAGGTCGGGGGGCATTTGTGGTGGTGTAGGCGATCTGTGAGTGGGTGGATGATGTTCAGTGGAGTGTGGCGGAGGTTGTGGGGTTGGTGGCAAGACGTGTGGAGTTGTGGAATGACGAGTGCATCTCACCGGAGGTCGGCCGGAGATTGGGAAGATGGCGGTGGACAGTGGCAGTCGAGGGGTGTTTTGTGAAATAGGTTGAGGGGAATTGAAGAGGGGATAGAGACGAACGATTCTAACCTAATTAAGTGGATGAAGGGGGAGAGAGGGCGGCTGGCAGTACCTGCTGTTGCCGGAGAAGAAGGCATCCAGTGGAGGAAGACGGTGGCGATGATGGGGCTAGGGATGCTCGCACGGGTGTTGCACGATGCGGAGGAGGATGGTGAAGACAGCTCTGCCACTGGTATTGTGGCAGAGCGACTAGAAAGAGGAGGGAGGCTCGTCGGAGCTCGCTGGACCACTTGGCTAGAGGAGAAGAAGAAGAAATTGAGATGGAATTCCGGCCAAGTCGAGCTAAAGAGGTGCGACCGGAGTTGAGGGTCATTTTATAGGCACTGGCAGGGGTTCCTGTGCTTGGAAGACAAGCTTCCAAGTGTGGGAATCTTTGCCAGAGCTGGAATCAGTTAAGCGAAACAAATCTCTCGTGCGTTCGCACAAGAGATTGGGTGCAAATCAGAGAGTAGAAACATGCTCAGATGGAAGGGAATTCCTTAGAGAATCTCCCTTCCAAATCTGGGAGGAGATCTCTGAGGAATCAGGGAGTATTCCCCCTCCATTCCTCGCCGGAGTAGGATTTCTCCCCATTAATGGTGGAGGGACCTGTTTGTAAGAGTGGTGAGGAAGTTAGGGGGGTTTGTGTAATGGTTTTCAAAAGATAGGGGCCAAAATGTAATTGGGTGTACTAATTTGCAAAGTAGGTCAAGATGACCTCCCCTTAGGTCAAAATTTTGGTACAAACCTAATTTGGACCTAAGGAATCTAATGGTGAAGTTGGATTTTAGGTTTGGCCACGTTTGAATGGATATTTTGCATAAAAACCCAAATTATGTCAATTGATGAGCTAGGACCCCAATCTAGGTCAAAATAGGTTCCAAAGGCCAATTTGAAGGTTCTAAACCATAGGGGATATTTTTTCATGAATTTTAGAGGGTTTAGTTGATTTTTAACCTGACCAAAACCTTGTTGAATTAAGCAGGTCTGTTTTAGGATTACAGAATGTCATTTAATTCCTAGACTGTACATTAACCCATTTCTGATTGAACCAACCCACTTTTTATCTTATTCAGACCATTTGACCTATGTTTTGCCTCTAAGAAATCTCGTTTATGTACTGCAATGGTAAAATTGTAGTTTTAACCTTTATTTCATTTCTTCTTCTCAGAACACTTATTCCTTTAATTAAGCCCTTCTCTAGGTTATGTAAGAGGTTTTATTCTCTTTCTTAGGTCAAAATGGGCTAGTTATGGCTCATGATGAGGCTCTCATCAGGTAGAGTATATACCTTCAGAGCACGGAGATCGCGAGATTGAGCCGCGATCTACGACTCACCCTACGCGCTAATGTGTGTTAATTACGTCATGCAATTAGTGATCAGCGATCCAGATTCGACCACGTTGATGCCCACGATCATGCAATCTCGAGCGTCTGCCCTTGCACGCATCATAGCCGCCAATGCATGATCTCCAGGCATAGAGCGTGCCATGTGGCTAGCTCGGATGCAAGCGATCGCATTAGCATGATTCAACGCGCGCGTAAAGGCATGATTGAGGAGTTCTCTCGACCGTTGGATGCAAAACGAGTGGCCAAGATCATAAGCATCCACCACTGCATACCAGCGGGCGTGCACAAGCTAGAGCACATGTGTGGGCACCAATTCAGGTGCTTAAACTTGCCTAGTGGCAGCTTAGGCATGGTTTAGGGGTGTTTTAGGTTGAACCAAGGTCCTCCTTCACCTATAAAAGGGTCCTATGACCCCCATTACAAACCATCTCTTCTCCAAGCATTCTACCACCTTCTAAAGCTTCAAAGAAAGTCCCTGAAGTTGCCAAGTCGCCAACGAAGCTTCCTCCACCACCGTAGCTACCCCAACAAGCCTCCACTTAGTCCGAGCTCTTCTTCTCTTCATAGTTTATAGCATTGCTCTTTTTAAGCTTTCCTATAGCTTTTATGCTCATTTTTGTAAACCACTTGCTACATGATTCATACTAATACTTGTTATTATGCATTCTTATTTAGGCTCTTATTTTGATCGTAGTATACTTATTGTTATGTTTCGTGTTTAGATTTATTAATGTGTGGCTAGCAACCTCATTCTATCTCAAATTCCTAACCCTATACTCTCTTTCTCTCTTCTTTTCACGTAAGCAAAGAGACGTAATAATCCTGTGACAATAAATCTTATCGACAAGAAAATTTGATTTTATGCCTCCCTATGATCGACACTCAGATTCACCATTCGATTATTCTTATTAAAATTGATGTCGTAATCTCATGCTACAACGAACGAATTATCTTAACGCATTTTCCAACGTCAATTAGTCCCTAACCACTAAAGACCTAATTCCACCTCAACCTCCGATCACTACTGTCTATGGCGGAGGTCGGAGGAGTTTATCCATCTAATCAGACCACATCACCTCCTTTAGGTTAACTTAAAGAGAGTTTCGCCTCACTCAATTGAGTGAGATATCATCTCTTGAGTTTGGTTAAACTCAGCCTGTTGATTTTGACTAATTCGAATATACACAACATTTCTAATCTTCCTCTGAGAAAATTGATGAGTTCTTGAGATTCATGATCATCTCAAGAAACTTTTAAGCTAATTCCTATAGCATTTCATGGAGTTTTTATCTTTGACGATCAAAACCAATAATCACTAGAGCTCTGGTAAGCTCTGGTGAATTAATACTTGATGAATATCAATTGAACCACTTCCAAAATCTCTAGATCAACTATTTAGGATGTTATGATCAAATTCCACCCATTAATCCATGTATATAAATATCTCTTAGTTCAACTTCATCTCTAGCTAGGTTCATCAGAGCAATCCTTTCATTCTTAAACCTTAGTAACATATCTAGAAGCTTCACGAGAACCTCCTGAGTCTAGAACTAACTTTAAATAAGTTATTAGATTTATAGATTATTTTATCAAACAACCTCCTATTTGAACTCAGGTGGAGTACCTGGAACACTATATTCTAGGGATAATTTCCTATCTTTTCAAGTTTATTAACTTCCTTGAGTCTGTTAGAGTCGATTAGGACTATTAATTTGAGCCAAAACTCTATGGAGATAAAAATCAACTTATGAGCTTATGTGGTCAACTTGAGTTGTTCATGGAGGTCAGAACTTTTGAAGTTGATCCTAAAAGTTGTTGAGTGTTTGCTCAGTTATTAGGAACCTATTAGGATCAATTCTAGAGAATTCTGTAGAAAAATTAAGTTTGATTTGATTCATGTGTTATTTGGGTAGCAAGGACCTGCAAATGAGTTGTATTGAGCTCTGGATGATATTTCAAGCTCTACAGAGCCTTTATGGGTTAATTTTAATCCTTGAAATCATTTAGAACAGGTTTAGAGGTTCTAAAGCTTTAATTGAGCCATTTTGAGGCTTTGATCTGGTCTCTGCTGATCTGAGATAGCAATGAAGGTTTCCAGGTGCTCTCTTAGTTGAGAAGCATTTCTCTATGATTCTTTACGTGCGGAAATGGTTTTAGGCACTAAGTACACTCTTTAGGAATGAAGAAGAAAGAGAGATTAGGTAGATATTTAGGCATTGTAGGTGAAGAGCGGCAGCAGACCAGTAATGGCGAGTAACCAAGCTCAAGGCCTAATTTGCAACAGATCCCTGGCTCCAATCGAATAATTGAATGATGCAACTAGAAGACCTATTATAGTTCTAAGGATTTGGGTTAATAATTGATGAAGAATTGTTGTTGATTGATATTGCAACCTAGAGCTAAAATTGAGCTGGAACGTTGCTCTCACTGTAGTGCAGAAGAGAAGGGGACAAACTTAGTCCCACATCATTAGTTGAGAACTGTTTGTTGAGATATTTCAAGAATCATGTTAGAAGCCTCATCAAGTGACTACGATGCCCGTATGGGTGTGTGCAGGCGAGCGCCTGCCTATTCTGACTATGCTTGACTTTGACCATGCTGATGTGGCCCTGCGTTGGTGGCCTTCTGGTGCCAGGTGTTATGGCACGTGTCCTTCATAGATGGTGGACCTAGTAGTGGTACCAATCCAGCCCTATTAGGCCGTTGATCCTATGAAGAGTCCACTATATCTTTTTGAAGCGTTAAGCCTTGTGTGTGCCTTGTGCATGTTCTGTGTTTGAGAAAATTCTAAGTGTTGCTTGTGCTACCATGTGTGAGCTAACTATTCCAACCCTTGGCTACAATCTAAAGTCTCTGCTATGGCTATGCTTGGATGTATTAAGAGGAGGGTTGTACTTAATTGAGAACTAAGAGCTCATTTGAAGTTGTTTCAAAACAATTCTTTTAACTAAATTTCTTTTTGTACAATTTTATATGGAATTGATTACTTACTTTTAAAGCTCGATATCTTGCAATTGATTCATGTGATTAACGTATTCTAGTTATATAATTATGTCATTAATTATAGTAGTCTTAATTAAGTAAGAATTCAACTAAGTTAAGTAAGTGTTTAACTTATGTAGTAATTTAAGTATAATATATAAGCTATTAGATACTAAGTTAATTAAGTTAGGTAGTTTAGAACTTAAGTTAAGTTTTAAGGTTAAGCAATTAAGTACTAGTTAGTTAAGTTACATAGTTAGATATATTGACTTATAAGTAGTGTAATTAATGACTTAAGTAGCTAATTTAGGTTAGTAATAATTAACTAATTAGTAGTAGCATAAGTTATATAAGTAATAATTTAACTAAGTAATAAATTTAAGTTATATATGTATTATAAGTTAAGTAAATCTAAGTTATTAATTATGAATCTTTATTATTAACTTAATAAAAAAAGAATAAAGAATAATTAAGATAATAATTGGTGAATGTTTTACTAATTTAGCCTTCCAGCAAATGACCTAGACTCAAAAGCCATATGCATTAATAAATATGTGAACTAGCTTGCTCTCTATACTATGAATTCATAATGATAAATTAATAAAGCGAGGTAGTTTAACATCACATCTTCACCTGGTTTTGGAGACTCTATTGACACGAATGACCTAGACTCAAAAGCCAGTATAGATTATAAAATATGTGAACTAGCTTACTCTCTATACTACGACTTAATAACAACAAATTAATAAAGCGAGGTAGTTTAACATCTCACCTTCACCTGGTTTTGGAGACTCTACTAATACACAAGCTATTTGCCAAATTCAACAATTGTGACTTTTGGTTGACAAGGTGTCTTTTCCATACGACGTGATAATTAGAGCAAGGATAGCGGTTGACCCCATAAAGTTTGAGGCAATATTATGATGGGAGTGGCCCAAGACAACTGTAGAGGTATAGAGCTTTTTGGGGCTTGCTGTCAAAGGGTGGCCAAAGGACTTGCTTAGATATCACTTCCCTCGACCAAACTAACACAAAAGGACACTCCCTCGGGCTAGATAGAGAACTGTGAGCAGAGTTTTCATACTCTCACATAGAGGCTTACCACAGCTCCCATTCTAACCATCCCTTCATGTAGCAGTGGATATGTGGTGTACATCGATGTGTCATACCAAGGGTTGAGGTGTGTTCTGATACAGAGAGAGGAAGTCATAGCATATGTTTCCAGACAGCTGAAGCCGCAAGAGCAAAACTACCCCACCTTGAATTGGAGTCAACTACTATAGGGTTCGCACTGAAGGCTTGGAGACATTACCTGTATGGAGAGACTTTCAAGATAATACACAAATCATAAGAGTCTCAAGTAATTGTTTGACCAAAAGGAGAAAAATATGAGGCAAAGACACTGAGTGGAGTTCTAGATTTTGTACCACTTGAATGGGAATGTGGTATTAGACACCCTAAGTTTCCACCCACCTATAGTTAGCCAAGTTCTAGGCCTTAAAGTGGTAGATGCTAGCTAATGCCATAAGTGGAGATTTGAGGAACTGGAAAGCTTCATTGGTGCTTTGACAGCGTCGAGATGTGTGCCCTTAAAGCTATAGAATGCTGATGTAGTGGAATTTCTTTGTGAAAAGATTTGAGTTTAGAAAACCCGTCGATGTAGTACGATTCACAAGAAAATCCCTCAATCAAATAATTTTTAACCAAAACTCAAAATGAGTCCCGGGTCAAACACGAGGAGACTACATCGATTTAAAATCTGCAGTTATATTTTTTTGTAATTTTTATTTATAAATGAGACAATCACAACGATTGCTATTCTATTTGCAATATAAACACTACAACTAAAGAGAGAGAGAGAAACAACTTTTATACGCAAAATAATGTCATTACAACTACACTAGAAAGCGGGAAATCTAATCTAGAAAGCGATAAAGAGAAGAGGGAGAGAAGTTATCCTCCTCGACACCTACTTGGAAAACGAGCTGGACAGACATCACCTGGAAGGAGAGAGAAGATGGATGATTGAGGATGGATCAGGAAGAACCGGGGCTAAGGCAGGGCATCGGCATTGTGGGATCCACTTCCAGAACAGGACGAGAAGACAGCTGGCAAGAGCTCTGCAAAGGAGATGAGAGGTGGAAAATTTTGTTTTTACTCTAGCGAAGCTTCCCGTAGCTTGAGAGCACTAGAGCGAGCTTTATAACTTGAGTTCTTATCTCTTAGAGAGGGAGAGAGATGATGGAAGGGATGAAGAAAATGTGGAGGGCATAGGGCCTTAATATAGTTGTTTACATGGGGTAAAAGAGGCATTTCATCTTTTAACATTTAACTCTACTTCCCTTAATGACGGATACGTACCCACTATAGACACACGTCACTGTAGCTGTGCGCCTCATCCCCATCACCTACTCCGAATCTGATGCCTCACAACATGCCACGCCGCTGCCTCTTCTTCTTCAAGCATTGAGCAGTTTGGCACAACCTCGACCGTCCAATCAAGATCAAATGACCATGATCGGACCGCTACCGCTTCATCTTCATGCGTTATGGTGCGACACAGCCACCTTCCAAGCCATTGGATCAGGATCGAAGGGTCAAGATCAAATGCCCGCCCCGCTTCAGATCGCGTACTTAGAGTGTCTAATCGAGCATGTCATAGAGTGTTGAATCGCGCGATCATTCGATGTGATGATCTGGGCCGTTGGCATTTGATCGGACGGTTGAGTTGAGCTCATGTGCGCGAGGAAAGGAATGCGGATGTGCAGCTCAAACACGCGACTGGCTGGCGTGCGTTGTTCTTGACAACTATATTACGGGAGTCCTTTGGTCTCATTTTTGATTTAATGGCCGCACACCCTCAGCCGTAGGATCAAATTACTTGGGAAAAAGTTATTTTCAACACTAGGAAATTTCTATTAAGACCTAAACTATAGAGACACAACAACGCCCGAGTGTCTGCCAAAATGCAGACTGCCCAAGCCCTAGCCTTATTCAAAAGCAGAAGCATCTTTTACTCTTTCTTCTTTTCTAAGTTTTTTGGATTTTTAATTTTATGATTTTGAGGTAGCTTTCTACGGCTATCCAACCCACCCGAGATTCGAAAAGAACTCTAAGTACAAAGCATCTTTTCGTGTGAAATGTGATAGACTTACTAATCGACAATTAGAGTAGACTTCAGATTTCTATGCCCCTAGGTGACCTTGAAAAGAATTCTGCCTAAAGGTGTATCTATACGACCAATAGCTTTCTCTCTACTTTTTATTTTTATGAGGTCAACACAAGAACAAACCCAGTGTATATCTCCTCAGCTTAATCTACTTCTCCACTTCTTCCTAAGTGTTTGGAATTAGACGTGCTTGTGAGCTAGGTTCTGGACAACCGACCGATGAGCTATTACCACCGACAACTTACCAGCCATACTCATATGGTGAAGTGTGGCTTATTTCTTTCTTCTTTTCTTCTTTCCTATTTCTTTTTCTTCTTCCTTTTCTTTTTTTTTTTTTTAAGTAGGTGGCTTCCCTGATCTAAGATTTACCTAAAGGCAGCAAGAAGAGAATGGTCGTGTGACTGGGCTCTGGACAACCGGCTGATGAGCTGTTACCACCGACATCTTGCCAGCCATACCACCCTAAAAGGTTCATTAGCCACCCAATTTCCATTAAAATCACCGAACAGTGAGTCAATACAAATAGTGTGTGGATGCTTAGACTTAAAGTCTCCTCAAATCAGAGGGCAGGTTAATAAGTCATGTACTTATCACCCCAACTTATTTAACCAATTTGAAATGAATTTTCAAATGGAAAAGACTCGAGAAACAAGTCCACATTTTAGTGGTGGACGCCTAGCTTGATTAATCCTGAAGGCCTGAAGGGTCTAAGTGTTCAGGTTCTACTGTAATATTTCCTAAGGTTGAAAATTTCTAAAGCCCAAGTTTTCTTTTCATAATTCAATTTTTTTTAAATAAAAAAGAAAAATAAGGAAAATTTACAAGAAATCCACAGAGCTGACAATATGATTCAACAATGAATCCACCCCCCAAGCCTAACTTATGCAATGTCCTTATTGAAAATAAAAAACAAAAGGGTAGAATGGAAAAATATCACCTATATTCCACAATGCTCTGGTTAGCTCTAAGTCAGACTGTACAAGTGCTGAGTTTAGTGCCATCAGCTAGGCGGGGTCTAGCTAATGAAAGTTAGATTAAGGTTAAAGCAACCTTGTCTGAGATAGGTTCTGGAAAAACACGGTCAATGTAAGGTTTCATACACTATCCAATGACCTTAAAAGAATTACCCGTCTTTGGGTCAGAAATCTCAACGGCTCCATTTGGGAATATCTGATCAATGATGATCGGGCCATTCCACTTTGACTTAAGCTTGCTGAAAAAGAGTTTAAGTCAAGAATCCAAGAGCCAAACCTTCTAGTTCGACTCAAAGCTCTTATGGGAAATCAGTTGGTCATGAAGAGCTTTGGTCGTAGCCTTATAGATCTTAGCATTCTCATATGCATCATTTCTAAGCTCCTCCAACTCAAATAGTTGGAGTTTCCTAGTCTTTCCAACTAAACTTAAATCAACGTTGCATTTCTTGATTGCCCAGAATGCCTTGTGTTCAATCTCAACAGGTAAATGACATGCCTTTTCATACACTAGATGAAATGGTGACATGCCGATAGGCATCTTGTACGTCGTACGGTAAGCCCAAAGTGTGTTATCAAGCTTTTGAGTCTAGTCTTTTCTATCAAGCCTAACCGTCTTTTGCAAGATGTTCTTGATCTCCCGATTGGAGATCTCAGCCTGTCCATTCGTTTGGGGGTGGTAAGGTGTGGAAATTCTGTGATTCACCTCGTATTTCACCAGTAAATTGCGAAATTGGGCATTGGTGAAGTGAGTACCACCATCACTGATATTGGCCCTCGAAATTCTGAACAGACTGAAGATATTCTTCTTGACAAAATTGATGACCACTTTGTGGTCATTGGTTTGGGTGGGAATAGCCTCAATCCATTTGGACACGTAGTTGACAGCTACAGAAATGTACTAGTGTCCAAATGAAGGGAGGAAAGGTCCCATGAAATCGATGCCCTAAACGTCAAAGATTTCTATAGGAAGAATTGGGTTTAAAGGCATCATGTCTCCCTTGGCTATGCTTCCAAGTGCTTGGCATTGGGAACACAACCTCGAGAATTCCTGAGCATCCTTAAATAAAGACAGCCAATAAAATCCAGAATGCAAAATTTTTACAGCTGTCTTTTTCCCACAGAAATGTCCACCACACACAGATGCATGGCAGAACTCAAGTATACTTTGGAACTGATTCTTCGGAACACATCAGCGAATAATCTGATCAGAGTCGATGTGGTATAGTTTAGGACATCCCAGAAGTAATATTTAGCCTTAGATATAAGCTATCCCGTTGTTGCTTGGTCCAATCCTAGGGGATTTGACCAACGGCTAAATAATTTACCATGTCTACAAACCAAGGGGTTTAGACTTGATCAGGGGTTTTCTCTTGCAGAAATAATGTCAGAAAAATAATGCATTGTAGTAAATAATGTGGTGGAAAACCTTCAATCAAAGTTACTAAAATACTAAAATTATACCACACTTCAGGTCGTATCACAAGGAGGTGTAGAACCAATAAGATCACCAATTTTAATTTCACATAAAATCATGTCCAAGAAAAATAGATTGCCATTGATATCAACTCAACATGGGAGGAAAAACAAAGTGCATTAACTAGTAAATCAAATCCTCCACTATTGTCACAATAATTCAAGAAGAGAAGGGCCTCCCACAAATTTGCCATAATAAAATAATCAAAATCAAATCAAATTCTTCGCAAGGGCGTCGAATGTAAATATTAATGGAGCTTTCCCTGTAGCAAAACAGGGGATGCTTTCACCTTTCTCGCACGAGGAGAAGAAGCGTCAGCTAGAGGTGCAAAGCTTTGAGGAGGTCGAGGACGCGGAGAGGTTTCCGATGATGGTGCTTCACAGTGGGAGGTGATCGGAGTTGCCACCAGCATCGAGGAGGAGGTGCAGTGGCAGTGGGGGCTGCTGCCGCTGTTTGGACATTACGCGTGGGTCGAGGAGGTCTCATGCGAGGGTGGAGCTACGTATGTCACCTCCGGTGGTGGATGGGAGGTGCTGGAGGGTCTCTATTGACGTTGAGGAGGAAGGTGGGTGTGACGTTGTTGGGTTCTTCTGTGAAGAACGAAGAAGAAGGAGAGGAGGTCAAGGTCAGGCGATCGCGGTGGCTGGAGCCAAGAGAGTGCTGCTGTCGAAGGTGATCGCGGTCAAGGGGAAGGTGGCACACGATGCTACTATGGTCGCAGTGGTGAGTAGATGTGATCGAGGGAGGAGGCAGGTCTGTTGTGCGTGGTCTGTAGGAGTGCAAGCGAGAAGAGGAAGAGTAAAGGGGGTCGGGCGCAGAGGAGGAATGACGAGCGTGGTGGCTAAAGCCGAGGGTGAGGGGTTCTGCTCTAAAGCCGAAGGAGAAGAAGACCAAGAGCGTTGGGGATCCTCCTACTATAGTTGGCGGAGGAAGGCACGCAGTAGAGGTGTTGATGAATGGAGGAGAGAGGAAGGCGCAGTGATGGAGAGGTGGTTCAGATCTTCAGATGTCCAGGAAGAGTTCCCGGACGACTTGACAAAAAGGCAGGCATGCGGTTGAAGGCTCTGATGGTGGCTCGCGGTGGCCGAGTTGGGCACACAATGCAGGTTGAGAGAGAAGGATATGGAGCATGGTGATGAAGTCAGAGACAGTGGCGGACGCGGTTGCAGGTGTCGGTGTTGTCACCACCGACCGCCGTGGTGGTTGTCGAAGGCGAGACGTGGTGGCGAACAACATCGTGGTTGTGCGTGAGACTCAATGATGATGGCACATGGTGGAGAAGTTAGAGAAGAGATGAAGATACTCGGTGGTTGTCTGCAGGGGAGGAGAGGATGCTGGAGGACGTCCTCCCTCAGGGAGGAAGATGATTCCCCCTCTGTCGTAGTTCCCTACATATGTATAGATTGCTAGAGAGTCAAAGATTTCCAAATTAAAAAGAGAGATTTGAGGGAGAGAGAAAGAATAAGGAAGGTGCTTTCTCTTTTTCTTCTTTCTTTCTTTTCCTTTTACCTTTCTTTGTGTATGTTAGCATGGGATTAAGGAAAGGCAAGTGGTGGACTTTGATTGATTTTGAGGAAAAGGAATTCTAGGAAAGAATATGTTAGGATTTTTTTCTTTTTCCGTTGATGCATTAGCCACCACTTTCCTTTTTTAAGGACATTTGTCAAAATCAAGAGCCAACAAATGTAAGCCCACTTGCTTCCTTTGTTAATATGGTTGGAAGAATTAGATAATACGATGACAATTCTCAATTGATCCTTCAATCAACCCCTTTAAAATATTTTCAATAGATGAGGTATTCATTAATGTGTACTTGCAGCATGGAAAATGCTGTAACACCCAAGACACAAGCTTAACTGATTTTTCAATGAAATGAATGCTTAAGATCGAGTTCACAATTCAATAATGATGAGCTTGGGCACTAAATTGGTCAACTAAAGTGGACCTATCAGGACGACTAAAACTGCAAGAATAGTCTCGTCTAGAAAAGTATCAGTAATTGGAATATCCAGACGAGAAGAATCACTTAAGAGTCTCGAAAGATGATCAGCCACCACATTTTGTGCCCCGGATTTGTCTTTAATTTCAGGATCAAATTCTTGAAGTAAAAGAATCCATCGGATGAGCCAGGGTTTGGTATCCTTTTTAGCCAAGAGATGTCTCAAGGCTGAGTGATCAGTGTAGATTATAACATGAGATCCTAAGAGATAAGTCCTAAATTTTTCCAATGCAAATACTACAGCTAGCAATTCCTTTCCGGTAACAGTGTTATTTCTCTGGGCCTCGTCCAGAGTTTTGCTAGCATAGTAGATGACAGAGGGTTTCTTGTTAATCTTCTAACCCAAAATAGCCCCGACCGCATAACCAAAAGCATCGATCATGATCTCAAATGGGGCTGTCCAGACCGGTGGTTGTAGTACTGAAGCACAAGTGATTGCCATTTTAAGAAAATCAAATGCCTTGTGGCATGATTCGTCAAAATCGAACAGTGTATCTTTGGCCAGAAGGTTGCTCAAAGGTCGAGCAACCTTAGAAAAGTCCTTGATGAACCTCCTATAAAATCCTACATGACTAAGAAATGATCAGATTTGTTTAACAGATGTGGGAGGAGGAAGTTTGGAGATAGCATCCACCTTAGCCTTATCAACCTCAATTCCCTGTTCAGAGACTGCATGACCCAAGATGATGCCTTCTTGTGTCATGAAGTGACTCTTTTCACAGCTAAGGACCAACCGTGTTTTGATGCATCTCTCAAGGATCAATTCAAGGTTAGCCAGGCATGAATCAAACGAATCTCCAAAAATGCAGAAATCACCCATGAATACTTCCATAAACTCTCCCACCATGTCTGAGAAAATGGCTAGCTTACACCTTTGAAAAGTCGCAGATGCATTGCAAAGCCTAAATGGCATTCTATAGAATGCAAAGGTTTCGAAGGGACAGGTGAAAGTCATATTTTCCCGATCCTCAGGATGGATATGGACTTGGTTGTATGCCAAGTAACCATCCAGGAAATAGAAATACTTTTGCCCAGCTAACCTTTCAAGGATTTAGTCAATGAAAGGCAGAGGGAAATGATCCTTTTTCATGGCCATGTTCAGCTTCCTATAAACGAATACAAACTCTCCAAGAGAAAGCTGAATGAGTTGTCACAGATTCTCCTTTCTCATTAGTCACAACAGTAATCTCGGCTTTCTTGGGAACAATTTGTACGGGACTATCCGAGATTTGATAAATGATTCCTGCGTCGAGCCACTTAATGATTTCTTTCTTGACCACTTCTCTCATGTTAGGGTTCAGTATCCTCTGCATCTGGAGAGAAAGGCAAGATCCATCTTCCCTAAAAATTTGATGATTGCAATAAAATGGCTCAATCCCCCTACGGTCATGGATGGTCCAACCAATTGCCTCCTTATGTGCTTTTAGGACCTTGGTCAGTCTCATCTCTTGCTCCTTAGTCAGTTTTGCACTTATAATCGCAGGGAGCATTTTCTTAGGTCCTAAAAATTCATATTTCAGACTCTCAAGCAATGGTTTCAGTTCAAGTTGGGGCAAGTTTAGGATGGAGGGTAAGAAGGATGCTGATGAAGATTCATCAGGACGGTCTAATGGAAGAGGTTGGAAGTGAATAAAATCAGCAACCTCTTCATGGTGTGGCAGGTCTGCCATGAAGGGTTGTGGGTTGGGTTCATTGATGTAGGAGGAATTCTCAAGGATAGTAAAAGCCATGCAAGTCTCAATGTTCAGAGCATAGATCGCATAGAAAATTAGCGCGTTGTAGTATAGCGCAAAATACTTCTTGAGCAATTAAATTAACGGAACTTGGTGAGTCCTGGTCGATCACACGAAGGCAGAAAGCACTTTTGATTTCATGTGTTTGTTCTCAATATGATTACTAAATAGTATAGACACAATATTGTAGTATATATATCAATCAAAGAGTTTGAACATGAATTGTATACATCTAACTAAATAAATTCCAACATAAACGTAAACTACTTATGTAACAGAATAAGGGCACCACGGGTGGTTCGTGGTGGCCTTTTGGAGAGGTTGGGAAGAGCAGCAACGATCCGTCGGGGTGGCCCAACAGATGCTTCAGGCGGAGGTGTAGAGACGGAGGTAGAGAAGATGGGAAGAAGAAGAGAGAGGGGTTGTAGAAGGAGGAAGAAGAAGAAACTAAGAGAATGCTCTTCAAAGGGGGCCCTTAGGCCTCCTTTTATAGCTTTTATGAAGGGCATTTAGGGTATTTGAGCCCTTAATCTTGTGCAAAGGCTTCAGATTAATCAGATCCATTGATCAGGAGATCAATGGTCCTGATTAAGCCTTCCAAATCCTTCTTCCATCCATGATTTATTCTGCTGCTGCCACGTGGCCTCTGTGCACCCTTGGATCTGAATCTGACGACTCCCGCTTGCTCGCATGCCAGTTGCCCACCGCTCAGTGCTCAAACACACCTCAAATCCTAAGGATTCTCAGCTATCCGAACTCTCGATCGGACGGCTTAAAAAGTGCTCGCAGCACCCGCTGAGTCCTAAGGCACCCGTCATCGCACGCCTCTGCATCCAACTCTTCCCCGCTTGCCACGTGTTCTCCGCTGATCCGCTCGATGAAGATCGGTGGTGGAATTTCATCTGTGGGCACTCGACTCCCAATCACACTTTGAACCTGCGTCGCGTGCTATCTATTAAGCACGCTTTCCGCTGTGCTACCTACGCGGATTGTCGTGCTTTCCAAATCATGTGCAATCGCCTTCGGTTGTTGGATAGGATTCCAATGGTCGAGATCTCTCCCATGCGTGATGAGGTGGCTAGAGGCGGGCAACGTGGATACATCGCGGCCGTTGGATGACGATCCAACAGCCCACGACCCTCCTTTCCAGATTGGGGCACCTTGAGGGGCAACTGCAATGGTGCCACATGGCGCCATCATGGCTATCCTTCTTCTTCTCCTTGTATCTGATGATATAAGCCTCCGATTGAGTTGATTTCTACGTCGTTGGACTGCGACCATTGATCTGAATCCATTGGTGCAGTTGGATTTGTCATCTGAGGTCCAATATTCTTCAATTTGCCCCTTGGCTCCTACTCCTTCTACGAACTCCCTAGGGTGCTATGGGAGTCTGATTGATGTGCTCATGGAAGCGTTGGACTCCCACCATCATTCCAAATAGATCCGTAAGGTTGGATCGGTCATCTGCAGCCCTGAATTACCTGTAATTATTAATACCTCTCAAATAGCACATTATTATGCATAAAACATATAAATCATCTAAGATGCAAAGTACGATGTATATGCATGCAGAATGCCCATGTTAAGCTAGGTTCTACTTTAATTCAGGCGAATTAGGGCCTATGATTGCTGTGTAATCACTCAACATTCAGATTATCTTCCTCGAGTTCGTCAATATATCCACAATCCTCAAATTTGTTAATAGCCTTAAAAATATCAAGTTCCATTTTTCTATCCCCAAAGGCGATTTCCATACTACCACTTTCACAGTTGATATTGGCCTTAGCGGTAGCCAGGAATAGACGCCCCAGAATGATGGGCATGTTCCTTAAATCTTCAGGTACATCCATGTCAAGCACAAGGAAATCTACAGGAAAGTAGAAATTCTTAACCTTGACGATAACATCCTCAATAACGCCTTTCGAGTTTGTGACCGAACGGTACGCTAACTGAAGCATTACTCTGGTTGGCCTAAGTTCACCTAATCTGAACTTTTCGTAAAGAGAAGTCAGAATTAGGTTAATGGATACCCCTAGATCCAAAAGTGCCCTGTCAAAAGTGTAATCCCCTATAACACATGAAATCAATGAGGCACCTGGATCTCTCTTTTTCTGAGGAAAGTGATGCAGGATAACAGAACTAGCCTACTCAGAGAGTATCACCTTCCTCAGGGAAAATTCCCTCAACTTACGCTTTTGAGTGCATATATCCTTTAAGAATTTAGCACAAACTGGAATGCGTTTAATAGCATTGTGGAGAGGGATATTGATTTCAACATTCTTGAATATATTCAAGAGCTCCTCATCACTATCAACAGACTTCTTCCTAGGTTTAAGCAAGGCTTCAAGGAATGAAACATGAGTTAGATCTTTGGAATCAGGTTCCTGAGCCTTGATTTCTTCTTCAGTGTTCTCCTTTCCTCCCTCAGGCTCACCAGGGTGTGATTGAATAGAAGAGGGTAATTTTGGGTCCTGGGTTTGCCGTCCACTACTCAAGGTAACAGAATTTGCAGAAGCGTATGGGTTTGGGTCTTGGGGAGGGTTAGGAAAGATTGGAGGGGCTTGATTACCAAATATCCTAAATTGAATGAAGAAGCAGAAGAAGGACCCTGCTCAACCACCTGAGCGTGTGCATGTGGGTTCCTTTCATTCCCGTACCCTTGGGCTCGATTGCCCTGATTCTATATGTTGCGAGGGTTGGGTACAGGTTGAGATGGCAGAGATCCAAGCTAACGAGAATTAGTAATGAGCCCGGATTGCAAGTTGTCTAGCGAGGTTTTCATTTGTTGTATGAGCTGGAGCATGGATCCTTGCATCTCTACCATCTATCAGTTCAAATCAGCCTGCCCTACAGGTTGACGGGCATTCCAAGTTGGCTGATTGACTAGGTTAGGGGGTAGCTAAGTGTATACATGACCCTAACCCATTGGTCTTTGCGGTGCATAGTTGCTGGGTCAGATTTGGGTCTGCTGCCCCGGATTTTTCCAAGAGAAGTTAGGGTGGTTCCTCCAACCCGAATTATAAGAGTTAGAATATGGATTGGACCTTACGTTCTCCTGTACGACATACACATCCTCATAGGGCAAGGATGGTGGGAAAGAAGGAGAGGGATTAGAGAAACTGGGATCAAAGGCCCCAATTTGGAACCTGTGGGGTTCCAAGTAATGTTGGCTTGTAGATTGAGCTGCTTCCAATTGATTTACAAAATCTAGTCCAGTAGGAGCTCATGAAGAATGGAATCCCGAGTTCTGGGATTGAGTGGATCGAGAAGTGTTTGCAGAATTTCCAGCCATCCACTCTTCCATTCTTTTGGTAACCAAGTCCACATTATCAAGTTTATTGCAAATCCGTTCCAT
Source organism: Thalassia testudinum (assembly GCA_037157565.1). Lineage (NCBI taxonomy): Eukaryota > Viridiplantae > Streptophyta > Magnoliopsida > Alismatales > Hydrocharitaceae > Thalassia > Thalassia testudinum. Next base: position 137,811,127 of record JAZHRO010000036.1, on the reverse strand, counting down.
ATCGAATGAATGAGAGTCATGAATCTCATTAGCATTCAATCTGGGTTGTTGGGACCGATTAAAAGTATCTATGGAGGCATGATTGATGGAATTTTCACTCATTTCCTCAAACAATTCATGCGCACTATTTGCATCCTTGTTGAGGAAATTGCCTCCGCAAGAAGCGTCTACGTGGTTACGGAGTTTCTCAATCAACCCATGATAAAAGATCTACACGAGTTGCCATTTTGGCACCTCGTGATGTGGACACTTCCACAAAAGATCCTGGAATTATTCCCAAGCACCATGAATTGGTTCCCCGGGTTGCTGGATGAAAGTAGTAATCGCCCGTCACAAAGCATTGGTACGCTCGACTAGGAAGAATTTCTTTAGGAAAGCCGATTTAAGATCATTCCAAGTTGCGATCGGCCTTCCAATTGTCCGGTACCAATGTGCAGCCTCATAGTGGGGGAAAAGCCTCATGATCATCTGCTCCTCATCCACATTTTGAGCTTTGGTGGTCTAGACCAAAGTGGTCAAGTCCTCCAAATGCTGAAACGGGTCTTCAGAGCTAAGCCCGTGGAAATGTTTGATCAGGCTTAACACCTGGGGCTTGATTTCTACGTCATCGGCTGAAATCTGGACACTAGGATGTTCCCCATAATAAGAAGGATCATAAAAATCCTTCAAGGGTTGAGCGCCTTGACCATGCATTCACTGGAAACATTCTTGCATTTGCTGCATTTGTTACAGCTGCCTTTGCAGCATCTCTTATGGATTCTAAGGCAAAGGAGGTGGTTGATCAGCCATGGGATCAATTGGATTAAAATTCAACCTACGCCTCCTTGAATGGTCTAATGGTCCTTCCAAGCGGGGATTCAATGACCTCCTTCCAAGCATAAACTAGAAAGGGATCGGAAGGACTGGGGATAAGAACCTTGCGGCACAAAAATACAATCTTGTCCTTAAGTTGGGTAGCCTAAGAACCTATGCTCCAAAATAAACTCAAATCGCAACACAAAATTTGTGTTGTTCTTAATCCAAAAGCTGGTTAAGTTGGGATGGCGAGACAAGGGGAGAGTGTCCTGAAGGCTGCTAATTATGCCAAACCCCTTCCTGCTTAAGTCGTTTGACAATCAGGCCACCCAACTTAGCACCTTCTAGAGAAAGCAAATGTCACGAATTCTCACCACAGTATGAGAAATATCCTGAAATGGATTGATGAGTCTTAAGGCCAACGTCTACTTGATTTGAGATTAGGTTTGGGATAGTAGTGCTTTTAGAATGTGGTGGGCTCTTAAAATGGGTTGTACCCTTAATTATTGATTGAATAAGTGTGTGTGTGTGCACAGCCAGGGTTTTCAAGCAAGATTATTTGCATGAGTGGCTTTTAGAGTTCAAATCTTGCTTAAGTTGCTTTTAGGGTTTATATTAGGGTGATTTCAATCAAATTCAAGAAGCACACCAAGATTTGCAAATATAAGTGAAGATGTTTTCCTTTGAAATCAAGATAAAGTGGAGTGCCTAGTATTGACCTTAATTGTTAACCCTAATAAGCAAGCTACTTGATGAGTTATTTTTATATGAAGAGGTGCGGCCCAAACAACTCAAACAATTGGCCTTAATGCATCACTGAGTTAGGCACACTAGTGGTTACCTAATCTAATTTCTACTCAATTATATGTTTGGTCATGTGTATCGATTCCAAAGATCAGATTACCGGTTGAGTATGAAGAATTAGAAGAGGTTGTGTACCTCTGTGAGATTTTTTTTTTAATTTTTTTTTTAAGTGGGGGTGAGGAGAGTGGAGGTGGAAATCAAAGAAACCAAACTAATCTTAAGGTTTATAAGAACACCTAGGTTAATTAGGGTTTGAATTAGGGTGACGGAATTAAATCTATGGAGGGAGAAAGAATAGGAAAGCACTTACAGTTGTCTTCAACTGCACTTTACTCCTTTCTATCGCTTGAAGATTCCTGGTAGTGGTACCTGCAAGACAATAAAGAAGAAATAAAAGAGAGTTAGAAAGCAATTAAGTGAGTGGAATGCAGAAAAGAAATCGAGATCCATTGCCTCCCCGACAATGGCGCCAAAATGATGTAGCAAAATTTCGTTGCGAAAAGATTTGAGTTTAGAAAACCCGTCGTAGTGCAATTCGCAAGAAAATCCATCAATCAAATAAGTTTTAACCGAAACTCAAAATTAGTCTCGAGTCGAACACAGGGAGGCTACATTGATTTGAAATCCACAGTTATACTTTTTTGTACTTTTTGTTTATAAATGAGACATTCACAGTGATTGCTATTCTATTTGCAATATAAACACTACAACTAGAGAGAAAGAGAAAGAGAGAGAGAGAGAGAAACAAATTTTATACTCAAAATAATGTCATTACAACTGCACCAGAAAGCGGGAAATCTAATCTAGAAAGTGATAATGAGAAGGGAGAGAGCAGTTATCCTCCTCGACAGCTGCTTGGAGGACAAGCCAGATAGACGTCGCTTGGAGGGAGAGTGAAGACAGATGACGGAGAATAAATCGGGAAGAACTAGGGGTGAGGCAGGACATCAGCGTCGTAGGATCCACTTCCAGAATGGGGACAAGAAGATAGCTAGCGAGAGCTCCGCGAAGGGGATGAGAGGTGGAAAATTTTGTTTTTAGCTCTAGCGGAGCTTCTCGTAGCTTGGGAGCACTAGAGCAAGCTTTAGAACTTGAGTTCTTAGCTCTTGAGAGGGCGAGAAATGATGGAAGGGATGAAGAAAATGTGGAGGGCGTAGGGCCTTTATATAGTTGTTTACATGGGGCAAAAGAGGCATTTCATCTTTTAACATTTAACTCTACTGCCTTTAGTGATGGATACATGTGTCACAGTAGACGCACATCGCTATAGCTGTGCACCTCATCCCCGCCGCCCGCTCCTAATCTAATGCCTCACAACATGCCATGTCACCGCCTCTTCTTCTTCAAGTGTTGAGCGGTTTGGCGCAACCTCAACCGTCTGATCAAGATCAAACGGCCACGATCACACCGCTACCGCTTCATCTTCACGCATTATGGCACGACGCGGCCACCTTCTAGGCCATTGGATTAGGATCGAAGGGTCAAGATCGCATGCCTACCCACACTTCAGATCGCGTGCTTGGCGCATCTGATCAAGCGTGCGATAGAGCGTCGAATCGCACGTTCATTTGATGTGATGATCTGGGTCATTGGTGTCTGATCGGACGGCTGAATCGAGCTCGTGCATGCGAGGAAAGGAATGCAGATGGGCGACTCGAACACGTTACCGGCTGGCGTGCATTGTTCTTGACCACCACTCTACGGGAGTCCTTTGGTCTCATTTTTTATTTAATGGTCGCACGCCCTCAGCCATTGGATCTCGATCCAATGGCTGAGATCACATCTTGGTTGCACCTTCAGAGGTGGAGCGGGAGGCTTGGTTGACATTGGGCGGCTGGGATGGCACCACGTGGCACTATCCTGGCCATCCATCTTCTTTAACTTGTAGATGGTGCCACGGATGTCGGATTGGACCAATTTTTGAGCCGTTGGGTTGCGATCGTTGATCCGAACCCATCCGTGCGATTGAATTTTTATCTAAGGTAAGAATTTACACCACCTGACCCCTTGACCTCTGATCTTTCTTTGACTGTATCTGATACTACAGAGGTCCGATCGGAGCGATCTCGAATTCGTTGAATTCGGATCATCACCCTGATCAGATCTGTATAGTTGGATCTTTAATTAGAGGCCTCGATAAATGTTGCCCTATCCCTGGCCACAAAAGGAGCTGAATTACTATACAATTTATATAAATTGACCCAAATGCATGATGATGCATTTTATGCACTATTTATAATGCATGATGCTTCTATGATACTAAGAACATGCATAAATAGACATTTTAAGCTACTTAGATGTATACACATCAAATGCATTACTACTTCACCGATGAAGGGTTTGTAGTTGTAGGAGTACCGAGACTAGGTATTGTAAGTGGACCTGAAGGGTCTCAGCTTGACGATGGGGTGTTGAGATTCCATGAGAGGTTGTGTGCTCCTTGCAGGGCAGTCACTGGTTGAGTGACTCAGAAAGGCTTTCAACACGAGACTTACTATCTAACCTGGGAGCACAAAGATGTAAAGAGACCTCAGGTGGGATTTTTTGTGGGAGGGAATGAAGAGAGACTTTGGTTCCTTTGTTGTTGTCCTTTAGCATGCTAGCAGGCCAAGGCCAAGCACCAGAGGCACACTAGGAAATCACAGCCTTTTCTCATTTCCGAGGAGGAATGGGAAAGTGTAGCCATGGATTTTATGGTATGATTGCCTAAGAAATTTAGAGGGTAGGATGCCATACAGCTGGTAATGGACAATCTTGCAAAGACTTCTCATTTCTTGCTAGTTTAGATGAACTATCGCATGACCCAATTGGTAGGCTTGTATATGCACGAGATAGTGAGGCTTCATGGAGTCCCCAAGGAGATTATCTCAAACTCAGACCCATAGTTCTACTCCCACTTTTGGGGAAGTCTACAAGTAGCCCTGAGGATACAATAATGTTTCAACATGGCGTATCGCCCCCAGTTTGGCAGACAGACAGAACATGCCATCCAAACATACGATGACCTATTGAGATCCTACATCTTTGGGTGGTAGGGCAGTTTAGAGGATCGCCTGCCCCTTATGGAATTTACCTATGACAACAACTACCCTATCAACATTAAGATGGCACCTTTTGAAGCACTGTATGGGCACAAGTGTGTTTCACCCTTGTGCCAAGTGGAGGTTGGTGAGAAGTGAGAGATAGGGCTTAAGATTATTCAACAGAGTACCATGGTTATCAAACAGATCAAACCGACTTTGTTAGCCACTTGAAGCAAACAAAAGAGTTGCACAGACAGGAGGCAGGGGAACCTCGAGTTCTAATTTGGGGACTTTGTTTCTCAAAGTGTCCCCTATGAAGGGGATTCAGCAATTTGGAGTTAGAGTAATACGCCATACCTTTGGAAATTGTAGTGAGAGTAAGGGTTGTTGCCAACAGAGTTGCATTACCGTTGAGCTTGGCAGGGGTACATCATGTCTTCCATTTTTCGAACCTAAAAAAGTACATTTTCAATATAGGTCATGTGATTAGCTACGAGGACTTACAATAAGGGTTGGACCCCACCTTTCCTAATTAGCATGTAAGTACCCTACATAGTACAATTAAGAAGTTGAGATGGAAGGGGATTCCCCTCATCAAGGTACTTTGGCATAATCAAAGATATATGGAGGCCACATAGGAGCCAGAGGTTGAGAAGAGCAAGAAGTATCCTGCATTATTCACTGGTACATATCCAAAGCCCCGTAGTTCGATCCTCTTTAAGGTTACTATCCCCCATCGCTTTTACTACTAACTTAAGTTTCGGGGACGAAACTCCTTTAAGATTGTTCTACTGTGAAACCTTAGACTTAAATTTTGGCACACGAACCGAAATTTACTATTCATAAGGAACCCAATGCTTTTCTTTCTGTGCGAATTGGAGCACTGCAACCCGCATGGTGGGAATTTTTTTAAAATCAAGTCATTGGGACTCAAAAATAAAGAATACATGATTCGATTTGTTTCCATTCTTTTCTTTAAAAAAAAGAAAAAAAAATCAACCCTAACCTCAATTCCCCCACTCCACTATAAATATTTCAAACCCCCTCCCACCTCGACTACAACGTTGCCTCTCCTAAACCCCATCTCTTTCTCCCTCACAGAAACCTCACTAATATCACCACCATTTTTTCCCCAATCACCACCAGTTGTCTCTCCCTTCTCCCTACTTAGTGCCACCACTACCACCACTCCTCCAGCTATCTCCTCCCAAGCTCGCCACCCACTCCCTCACTCCGACAACACTTTGCTCACTCCATCTGTGTTCAGGAGGTGTACCATTTGGAACCGTCTAAGATCGTTGCTATGCTCCACCCTCGCTCCCCCTCTTTAGCATTCAATGAGCTCACGCCAAACTCTTTCTGCCACCAACCTTTAAGTGCGCAACAAGCTCCTTCCTAACACAACTTCCAATGTCAACTCTAACCTCACCTCTCGTGCCACCGTAGATCTTGCAGGTGAGCTCCTTTTTCCCCTTTGTCCCTCTCTTCATCCATTTTGCCTTTGTATGTGTGTGCACGCGCGCACGTGAGTTGGTATGTGTAGTTGCGGAAGAGGGAGGATGATGTACCATCTGGATCGCACGTTAATTAGGGTTTATTAATGTCACTGTCATGTTAGCAGTATAGTGTCGCAATCTAGACGGATACCATTCTATTTAAATACAATTTTTACTGGTTTTATAAATGGTCATTGATGTGCATACATCTAAATAGCCAAAATTATCTATTAATGCATGTTCTTAGTGTCATATTAGCATCATACATTGTAAATATTGTATAACATGCATAATCATGCATTTAGGTTAAATTATATAAATTGTATAGTAATTGTCTCCTTTTATGGTCAGGGATAGGACGACTTTTAATCGGGGCCTCGGATTGAAGATCGAATCATACGGATATGATCAGGGGCTCAATCCAACATCCGTGGCACCTTCTACATGTCACAAAAGATGGATGGTTGTGATGGCAACACGCGGCGCCATCACAACCGCCCAAATCTACCACAGCACCACTCCCCATCTTATGAAGGTACGACGAGGTGAGATTTGGGCCGTTGGATCTTGATCCAATGGCCGTGAGCATGCGCACCTAAAACAAAAGCGCGACAAAGAAGGGGGGGCAGTGCAATGGTTACACCGCTACAAGCGAGATGCGAGGCGTGCGTTCAAAATGCAGCGTGCCTCAAATCAGGCGTGGGCACGAGAGCAGGTGCAATCCAGCCGTCAGATGGCGATCGAGCGAGCAAGAAGCGGAGACGTGGCACATGGAGGAACCTTAGATCTCCACGCACACGATGACACACTTCTGCACGCCCCAATGCATACGTGGGTGCGATTAGGCACAGAACAAGGCGAGCGCGAGAAGCAATCTGATCTATCCAATCTCGCGATTGGCTGGCTGAGATTTCAAGAACGTAGGCAAACATTATGAGCGCGACAGACATGAGGCAGCGGCAACATTGGGTCTTTAGTGACGCTTAAATCCATCACTAAAGACCCCCTCATTTAATGTTTTAATTATGAAATGACCAAATTGTCCCCTATCCTTGCAACTATAAATGGAGACCTCTACCCTACGAAATCCTGATCCCCTTTCTTCACCTCTCTCCCTCTCCAAAGCTCAAGAAAAGCTTGTCCCACACCCGGGATGCTATTCGAGAGCTAAATCCAATTTTCTTGGCCTCATTCTGGAAGTGAATCCCGTAATGACGACGACGTGCTGCCCCATTCTCGCTTCTTCCTACTTCATCCTCCTTCTTCCCGCTCCATCCTCCATCTTCCGAGCGTCGCTCCATCCGGCTCATCCTCCAAACATTCGTCAAGGAGGATAACATCTCTCTCCCTTCTTTTTAATCGCTTTCTAGAATAGAATTTTTTGCTTTCTAGTTGTAAAAACATTCTGATTATATCAAGTGATTATTCTCTCTCTCTCTTTCTCTCTCTATATTGTTTATATCAATTTCAATGTAATTATCTGGTTTTCAAACAAAAATACCAAAAAAAATATAATTGCGGATTTTAGATCAACGTAGCCTCCTTGTGTTCGACCTGGAATTCTTAGAATTTCGGTATAAATTTATCTGTTGATGGATTTCTTCGCAAATCGAGCTACAACGACGAGTTTTTCAAATCCAACTTCGATCGCGTAGTTTTCCACTCAACATTTTGGCGCCATTGCTGGGGAGGCAATGATTTTCGATTTTCTTTCCACATTTTGTGCACTTTATTATTTTCTAACTTACTTTATTTCTCGTCTATTATTTTGCAGGTACCTTAACAAGGATTCTTCAAGCGATAGATCGGAGTAAAGTGCAGTTGAAGACAAATGTAAGTGCTCCCCATTCTTCCCCCTCCATAAATTCCATTTCACAACATAAATTCAAACTCCAATTAACCTAGGTGTTTGCATAAACCCTAGGGTTAGTTTGGTTGCTTGGATTTCCACTCACATTCATCTCACCCTCCTATATAAAAAATAACAAAAAGATATTTTTTGTGGGGTAAATCAACATACACACTACATACACCCACATTCAAAGCACATAACCTAATTGATTTTCATCTACTCAACCGGATTCTAATCTGTGGAACCGGTACACGCAAACCAACATATAAAAGAGTAGAAATCAGTCTAGGTTAATCATTTTTTATGCCTAACTCAGTGGTACAATCTTGGCCAATTGTTTGAGTTGTTTAGGCTGCACCACTTAACCTAAAATCAACTCACCAAGTAGCTTCTCCTTAGGGTTTTCAATTTAGGTCAATACCAGGCACTCCATTTTACTTTTTGATTTCAAAAGGAAAGAGATCTTCACCCGTGCTTGAAAACCTGGTTTGCCTCGAACTTGATTGAATTAAAACTAATTTTAAACCCTAAAAGCTACTTAAAGAAAGATTTAAACCTTAAAATCTACTCATCAAAAATAATCTTGCTTGAAAATCCTGGTTGTGCATGCAGTTACACATACTCAGTTGATCATTAAGGGCACAACCCATCTTAAGGGCCCACCACATTCCATAAGCACTACAATCCTAGGCCTAAATAAAATCAAGTAGACGTTGGCCTTAAGGACTAATTCGCTCTTCGGGGCCTAGTCTGAGATTGTTTATGATTAACTTATTTATACCAATCAATATGATGTCTAGCTAGGGGAGTAGCGTCAAACGACCACAGCTGGGGGGTACACTAAGAACCGGAGGCACAAGCCGAAGGAAGAACCTTCTCCCCAATCCCTTATTCTAATTGGTTAGATTGATTGGACGCAAGTAGAGTAAATCGTTTATAATCTTAAGGTGGATTCTGAGAGTCTATAGATCCTTAGGCTACCCTATTTAAGGACAGGTTTGTTTTGTTGTGCTGCAGGGTTCTTATCCCCAATCTTCCGACCTTTTCCTAGTTTATACTGGGAAGGAGGTCATTGAATCCCCGATTAGAAGGGCCACTAGAGTATTCTAGGAGGCATAGATTGGATTTTGGCTAAATTGATCCCATGGCCGATCAACAGCTTCCTCTACCTCATAATCCACAGGAGGTATTTCAGAGGCAGCTGGAACAAATGTAGAGAATGCAGGGCGCTCAGCCCTTGAAGGATTTTTATGATCCTTCAAATTACGGGGAACGTCTAGACATCCAAATTCCTACGGAGACGTAGAAATCAAGCCCCAGGTGTTAAGCCTAATCAAACACTTCATGGGCTTGGCTCTGAAGACCCGTTTCAGCACTTAGAGGACTTGACCACTTTGGTCCAGACCACCAAGGCATGAAACGTGAATGAAGAGCAGATGATCATGAGACTCTTTCCCCACTCTCTTAGGGATAAAGCCGCTCATTGGTACAGGACCATAGGTAGGCCGATCGCAACATGGAATGATTTGAAATCGGCTTTTCTGAAGAAATTTTTCCCTGTCGGATGTACCAATGCTCTGAGATGGGCGATTACTACCTTCACCCAGTGGCCGGGGGAGTAGATTCATGTTGCCTGGGAGTGATTCCAAGACTTATTGCGGAGGTGCCCACACTACAAGGTGCCAAAATGGCAACTCGTCGAAATCTTCCACCACGGGTTGACTGAGCAACTCAGAAATCACGTGGACGCTTCTTGTGGAGGCAATTTCCTCAACAAAGACGTAGATAGCACGCATGATTTGTTTGAGGAAATGAGTGAGAATTCAATAAATCATGCCTCCATGGATATTTTTAACCTGTCCCAACAACCCAGATCGAATGTAAATGAAGTCCACAACTCTCATTCATTCGATATGGAATTGATTTGTAATAAACTAGATAAGGTGGACTTGGTTACAAAAAGGATGGAGGAGTGGATGGCTGGAAACTCAATGAACAATTCTCGATCCACTCAATCTCAGAATTTGGGATTCCATTCATTGCGAGCTCCTTCTGGATGGGAGTTCGTGAATCAACTTGATGCGGCTCAACCTGTGAGTCAGCATTATTCGGAACCCCACGGGTTCCAAACTGGGGCCTTTGATCCCAGTTTTTCTGATCCCTCCCTTTCTTTCTCTCCATCCTCACCTTATGAGGATTCTATGCTGTACAGGAGAACGTTAGGTCCAACCCTTACTCCAATGCTTACAATCCAGGTTGGAGGAACCACCCTAACTTCTCTTGGAAAAACCCAAGGAAGCAAACCCAATTCTGACCCAGCAACTATGCTCTGCAAAGACTAATGGGTCAGGGTCATGTTTACACTCAACTGCCCCCGAATCAGGTTAATCAGCCATTTTGGAATGCCTGTCAACCCGTAAGGTAGGCTGATTTGAACCGACAAATGGTAGAAATGCAAGGATCTATGCTCCCGCTCATGCAACAAATGAAAGCCTCGCTGGACAACTTGTAAATCGGGTTCATTGCTAATTCTCATCAACACAGATCTTTGCCATCTCAACTCGTATCCAACCCACGTAATATCCAGAATCCGGGCAATTAAGCCCAAGGGTACGGGAATTAGAGGGACCCACACACACATGCTCAGGTGGTTGAGCAAGGTCCTTCCTCTTCTGCTTCTTCTTCAAATCAAGGGTTTTTGGCTAATGAAGCCCCTCCAATCTTTCCTAGCCCTCCCCAAGACCCAAACCCGTATGCATCTGCTAATTCTGTTACCTTGAGGAGTGGAAAACAAACTCAGGATCCACAACCACACTGTTCTAATTTATCAAATCCTGGAGAACCTGAGGAAAGAAAGGAGAACTCTGAAGAAGAAATCAAGGTTCAGGAACGTGATTTCGAAGATCTGACTCATGTTCCTTTTCTTGAGGCCTTGATTAAACCTATGAATAAGAAGCCTATTGATAGTAACGAGGAGCACTTGAATATATTCAAGAATGTCGAGATTAATATCCCACTCCTCGACGTTATAAAACACACACCGACTCACGCTAAATTTTTAAAGGATTTATGCACACAGAAGCGTAAGTCGAGGGAATCTATTTCGAGGAAGGTGGTACTCTCCGAGCAGGTTAGTTCTGTTATCCTGCATCACCTTCCTCAGAAAAAGAGGGATCCAAGTGCTCCTTTGATTTCTTGTGTCATCGGAGATTACACTTTTGATAGAGCATTTCTAGATCTAGGTGCATCTATTAACCTAATTCCGACTTCTCTTTACGAAAAGTTCAAATTAGGTGAACTTCGACCGACTTCAGTAATGCTGTAGTTAGCAGACAGTTCAGTCACAAATCCATGAGGCGTTATTGAAAATGTTATTCTTAAGGTTAAGGATTTCTATTTTCCTATAGATTTCCTTGTCCTTGACATGGATGTACCTGAGAATCTAAGGAGCACACCCATCATTCTGGGGCGTCCGTTCCTGGCTACCACTACGGCCAATATCAACTGTGAAAGCAGTAGCATGGAAATCGCCTTTGGGGATCAGAAATTGAAATTGGATATTTTTAAGGCGATTAACAAATTCAAGGATTATGGATTTATAGAGGAACTTGAGGATGATAGCTTGAATATTGAAACTTGTATGGCAATTTATGCAATTGAAAGTTCCTCCTGTTGTGATGAATCTGACCTACAACCCTCTATGGCAAACCCACCACATTCTAAAGAGGTTATTGATTTTATTCACTTTCAATCTCTTCCTCTTGATGAATCTTCTTCAGCATCATCTTTACCCTCAATCCAAAACCCGCCCCAGCTTGAACTGAAACCATTGCCTAAGAGTTTGAAATATCAATTTTTGGGACCTCAAAAGATGCTCCCTATGATTATCAGTGCCAAATTAACTAAGAGCAGTAGATTAAGCTGACCAAGGTCCTAAAGGAACACAAGGAGGCAATTGGTTGGATCATTCATGACCTAAGGAGGATCGAGCCATCTTACTGTAATCACAGAATATTTTTGGAAAATGGATCCCACCCTTCTCACGAAATGCAGAGGAGATTAAACCCTAATATGCGAGAAGTGGTCAAGAAGGAAATTATCAAGTGGCTTGATGCAGGAATCATTTATCCGATCTCTGATAGTCCTTGGGTAAGTCTCGTGTAAATTGTTCCAAAGAAAGTTGAGATTACCATTGTGACTGACGAGAAAGGAGAATCTGTCACAACTCGTTCAGCTTTCTCTTGGAGGGCTTGTATTGATTACAGGAAGCTAAACACAACCACAAAAAAGGATCATTTCCCTTTGCCCTTTATTGATCAAATCCTTGAAAGACTAGCCAGGTAAAAGTACTTCTGTTTCCTAGATGGTTACTTGGGATACAATCAAGTCCTTATCCATCCCGAGGATCACGAAAAAATGACTGTCACCTATCCTTACGAAACCTTTGCTTTCCGTAGGATGCCTTTCAGCTTATGCAATGCACCTACGACTTTTCAAAGGTGCATGCTAGCCATATTCTCAAACATGGTGGGAGAGTTTATGGAAGTCTTCATGGACGATTTCTCTATTTTCAAGGAATCGTTTGATTCTTGTCTCACTAATCTTGAAATGATTCTTAAAAGATGCATCAAAACAAGACTGATCCTTAGCTGGGAAAAGAGTCATTTCATGACACGAAAAGGCATCATCTTGGGTCATGTAATCTCTGAACAGGGTATCTAAGTTGACAAAGCTAAGGTTGATGTTATCTCTAAACTTCCTCCTCCCACATCTGTCAGACAAATTCGATCATTTCTTGGTCATGTGGATTCTATAGGAGGTTCATCAAGGACTTTTCTAAGGTTGCTCGCCCTCTGAGCAACCTTCTCGCCAAAGATACGCCATTTGATTTCAACAAATCATGCCGTAAGGCATTTGATTTTCTTAAAACGACAATCACTTATGCTCCGATGTTGTAACCACCAGTTTGGACAGCCCCATTCGAGATCATGACCGACGCTTATGATTATGTGGTCGGGGCTGTTTTGGGTCAGAAGATCAACAGGAAGCCCTCTATCATCTACTACGCTAGTAAAACTCTGGACGAGATCCAGAGGAATTACACCGTTACAGAGAAGGAATTACTAGCTATAGTATTTGCTTTGGAGAAATTCAGGACTTATCTCTTAGGGTCTTATGTCATAATTTATACCGACCACTCGACCTTGAGACATCTCTTGGCCAAAAAGGATGCCAAACCCTGGCTTATTTGATGGATTCTTCTGCTTCAAGAATTTGATCTTGAAATCAAGGATAAATCCGGGGCACAGAATGTGGTGGCAGATCATCTTTCGAGACTTCTGAGTGATTCTTCTCGTTCAGATATTCCGATTGTTGATACTTTTTTGTACGAGACTATCCTTATAGTTTCAGGTGTCCAAACCCCATAGTTTGCTGATATTGTAAACTATTTGGCCATTGGTCAAATCCCTCAGGATTGGACCATGCAACAACAAGATAGACTCAAATCTGAGGCCAAATATTACTTTGGGGAGGACCCTGAAAGGTATCGCATTGTCTCTGATCAGATTATTCGCCGATGTGTTCCGGAGATTGAATTCAAAAGTATACTCGACTTCTGCCATGCATCTACATGTGGTGGACATTTCTCCGGGAAAAAGATGGCTGCAAAAATTTTGCAATCTGGATTCTTTTGGTCGTCTTTATTCAAGGATGCCCAGAAATTCTCGATGTCGTGTTCCCGATGCCAAGCACCTGGGAGCATAACCAAGAGAGACATGATGCCTCTAAACCCGATTCTTCCAGTCCAAATCTTTGACATTTGGGGTATCGATTTCATGGGACCCTTCCCCCTTCATTTGGACACCTGTACATTCTTGTCGCTATTGATTACGTGTCTAAGTGGATTGAGGTCATTCCCACTCAAACCAATGACCACAAGGGGGTCATCGATTTCGTCAAGAAGAACATCTTCAGCCGGTTTGGGATTCTGAGGGCTATCATCAGCGATGGTGGTTCTCACTTCACTAATGCCCAGTTCCATAATTTACTGGCAAAATACGGGGTAAATCACAGAATCTCTACACCTTACCATCCCCAGACGAATGGATAGGCCGAGATCTCCAATCGGGAGATCAAGAATATTCTTCAGAAGATGGTTAGGCCTAATCTTAAAGACTGGACTCAAAAGCTTGAGGACGCTCTTTGGGCCTACCGTACAGCGTACAAAATGCCTATCGGCATGTCACCATTTTGTCTAGTGTATGGAAAGGCATGCCACATTGAACATAGGGCATTCTAGGCAATCAAGCAATGCAATCTGGATTTGAGTTTAACCGGAAAGACCAGGAAACTCCAACTATCTGAGTTGGAGGAGCTTAGAAATGACGCATACGAGAATGCCAAGATCTATAAGGCTTGGACCAAAGCTCTTCATGACCAATTAATATCCCGCAAGAGCTTTGAGCCGAACCAAAAGGTTTGGCTCTTTGATTCTCGACTTAAGCTCCTTCCTAGCAAACTTAGGTCAAAATGGAACAACCCGTTCATCATCGATCAGATTTTTCAGAATGGGGCCATCTAGATTTCTGATCCAAAGATGGGTAATTCATTTAAGTCAACAGTCAACATTTGAAGCCTTTTATTGACCGTATTATTCCATAACCCATCTAAGACACGGTTGCTCTCATCATGTTGTGATTTCTTTGGCTGGACTTCGCCTAGCTAATGGCATTAAACTCAGCAGTTGTACAGTCTGACTCAAAGCTGACTCGAGCATCATATTTAGGTGATATCTTCTACATTCTACCCTTTCTTTCATGTCTTTTATTCTCAATGCGGACATTGCATCAGCTAGGCATGGAGGGGTGGATTCATTTTTGAATCATTTTGTCAGCTCTATGGAATTCTTGTAAATTCTACTTGTTTTCTTTTATATACATATATATATATATATATAATTTGAATTAGGAAAGAATACTTGGGCATTAGGACTTTTCAATTTTAGGAAATATTACAGTAGGATCTGAACACTAAGACCCTTCAGGTCTTTGGGCTAAATCAGCCCGAATATCCACTAAAATTTGGATTTATTTATCGAGTCCTTGCCATCCTGAATTCTATTTCAATTTTATTAAATAAGTTTGCATGATAAATACATGACTTATCAACCTACCCTCTGATTTGAGGGAACTTTAAGTCTAAGCATCTACACACTATTCGCACTGACTTGTTGATCGACGATTTTAACGAAAATTAGGTAGCTAATGAACCTTCTAGGGTAGTATGGCTGGCAAGTTATCGTGGGTAACAACCCATAGGTAGGTTGTCCAAAGCCCATCCACTGGACCATTCCTTTCCTGCTGCCTTTAGGTAAATCTTAGACTAGGGAAGCCACCTACTTAAAAAAAGAAAAAGAAAGTCCAAAAAGAAAAAAAAAGAAAAGAAAAAGAAAAGGAGAAAAGAAAATAATAATAATAATAAGCCACACTTCACCACACAAGTATGGCTGGCAAGTTATCGTGGGTAACAACCCATCGGTAAGTTGTCTAGAACCCAACTCAAGAAATTCACGTTTAATTCCTAAAACACTTAGGAAGAAGTGGAGAAGTAGAATAAGCCGGGGAGATATACACTGGATTCACCCTTGTGTTGACTCCATAAAAAGAAAAGTAGGTAGAAAGCTACCGATAGTATAGATACACCTTTAGGTAAAATTCTTTTTAAGGTCACCTAGGTGCATAGAAACCCGAAGTCTGCTCTGATTGCCGATCAACGAGTCTATTACATTCACAAAAAGATGCTTAGAACTTAGGGTTCTCAGCAAGTCTTCGGTAGGTTGAGTGGCCGTAGAAAGCCACTTTGTAACCCTAAACTCAAAAATCCAAAAAAAAATTAGAAAAGAAGAAAAAGGAGAAAAAGAAATCCTTCTTTGAATAAGGCGAGGGCTTGAGGCGATCTGCATTTTGGCACCGGACACTGTTGTATCTTTGAAAGTTCTGGTCTTAAGTAAAAATTTCTTAATGTTGAAAATGACTTTTGCCCAAGTAATCCAACCCTAATTCTTTTATAAATAGCATGTAGTTTTTGCTAGGAACTAGCAAAAGATAGGCATGGGGGTGTGATGTGCATACATCTAAATAGCCAAAAATGTCTATTAATGTATGTTCTTAGTGTCATATTAGCATCATACATTGTAAATATTGCATAACATGCATAATCATGCATTTAGGTCAAACTGTATAAATTGTATAGTAATTATCTCCTTTTATGGTTGGGATAGGGCGACTTTTAATCGGGGCTTCGGATCGAAGATCCAACCATACGGATCTAATCAGGGCGACGATTGGAGTTCAACAACTCCAAGATCTCCCTAATCGGACATCCGTAGCACCAGATATAGACCGATGAAGCCTAAAGATCAAGGGCCAACATGGTGCCAAATCACACTTCAGACGACAAATCCGACCACACGAATGGGTTCGGATCGATGATTGCAGCCTAACGGCGTGAAAATTGGCTCAATCTAATATCCATGGCACCTTTTACATGTCACAGAAGATGGACAACCATGATGGCACCACATGGTGCCATCACAGCCGCCCAAATCGGCCGCAGCACTGCTCCCCATCTTATGAAGGTGCGATAAGGTGAGATCTGGGCCATTGGATCTTGATCCAACGGCCGTGAACACGCACGCCTAAAACAAAAGTGCGACAAAGAAGGGGAGGCAGTGCAGTGGTTACGCCGCTGCAGGCGAGACGTGAGGCGCACGTTCGAAATGCAGCACGCCTCAAATCAGGTGTAGGCGTGGGAGCGGGTGCAATCCAGCCATCAGATGCCGATCGGGCGGGCGAGAAGCGAAGACGTGGCGCATGGAGGAACCTTGGATCGCCACGCGCACGATGACGCGCATCTGCACACCCCATTGCATGCGTAGGCACGATTAGGCACAAAAGAAGGCGCACACGAGGAGCAATCTAAGTCGTCTAATCTCGCGATCGGACGGCTGAGATTTCAAGAATGTGGGGAGCGTTATGCACGTAGCAGGAGACGAGGCAAGCACGCGCTCGAGGCTGTAGCGACATGGGGTCTTTAGTGACGCTTAAATCCGTCACTAAAGAACCCCTCATTTAATGTTTTAATTATGAAATGACCAAATTGCCCCCTATCCTTGCAACTATAAAAGGAGACCTCTACCCTACGAAATCCTGATCCCCTTCCTTCACCTCTCTCCCTCTCCAAAGCTCAAGAAAAGCTTGTCCCACACCCGGGATGCTATTCTAGAGCCAAATCCAATTTTCTCACCCCCATTCCGGAAGTAGATCCCGCAACGACGACGACATGCTGCCCTGTTCCCGCTTCTTCCTGCTTCGTCCTCCTTCTTCCCGCTCTGTCCTTCGTCTTCCAGGCGTCACTCCATCCGGCTCATCCTCCAAGCATTCGTCGAGAAGGATAACATCTCTCTCTCTTCTTTTTAATCACTTTCTAGAATAGAATTTTTCACTTTCTAGTTGTAATCATTTCTCGCTTTCTAGTTGGAAAAATATTATGATTATATCAAGTGATTATTCTCTCTCTCTCTTTCTCTCTCTATATATTGTTTATATCAATTCCATTGTAATTATCTCATTTTCAAACAAAAATACAAAAAAAGATATAATTGCAGATTTTATATCAACGTAGCCTCCCTGTGTTCAACTCGGAATTCTTAGAATTTCGGTATAAATTTATCTGTTAGCGGATTTCTTCGCAAATCGAACTACAACGACAGGTTTTTCAAATCCAACTTCGATCGTGTAGGTTTCCGCTCTCAACAGTCATTCACTAGGAGGCAGTTATTAATATGCATTACTCTCTATAATAGAAAATCAATCTTTTATTCCAAAAATATGAATATT
The DNA here is from genome assembly GCA_037157565.1 of Thalassia testudinum. Taxonomy (NCBI): domain Eukaryota; kingdom Viridiplantae; phylum Streptophyta; class Magnoliopsida; order Alismatales; family Hydrocharitaceae; genus Thalassia; species Thalassia testudinum. Next base: position 137,793,258 of record JAZHRO010000036.1, on the reverse strand, counting down.
ATTTACAAATGAATGAATTAGTATCAATGTAATTTATTTACAAGCAATTAGTCTAAGTTAATTATGTACAAGCTAAATCAATTATAAACAATTTAGATTAAAATAATGGATTTTAGTACTTTAATGCTTCAAGAATATTTACAAATTAAAGGCATGAAAACATGAATTTAGGTTAGATTAATTATATATACAAGTATCTAATTGCTTACAACTAATTTGTATAAGAATAAGCAAAAATGAATGAATGAAGTCCTTTCTACAAACTTTGCCTCAAACATTTTAAACATAAAGGAAAAATTTAATGGTTTACTTTACATACTAAATCTCTATATACATATATATGTATCTAATTATGTACAACTAGAAATAATTATAAGTTAAGGCAAAAAGATTAGAAATAAGACAGGATTATATACAAGGTTAATTACAAGAAGTAAGAAAGAAAAGAATTATAAACATAGCCTCCAAAAATCATATCCATACAAGGCAAAAATAATAATCTAATTTACATACTAAAAGCTAGGGCACGGTACACTTAGTCTAATTCACACTTAACTCAATCTCAATACTCTTCCTCTCTACTTACACTTAGCCATTTTACACACACACACAACACTTCGCCTCAAAGAGCACTCTCTACACTTAGTTAATTTTTACTCTCTTTTAGGCTGATGACTTAGCCAAAATTAAGTTTTTAGGCTGCTTATAACTGAATCAATAGCCCAGTGGGCCAGATCAACAATTACATAGGTAGTCCAATATATGCTCCAATATGCTTGAACCACCCGCATGCCTCTCCCCTAGTGGGCCACCCCTCATGGGCCTTAACCTATGGGCTCTAGGACTCAAGACATGTACCTATAGGTCACACCATACACACGTGCAAAGGGTAATATTCATAAGCATGCACAACGCATGCATTCACCCAAGAGCCCAGCCCCAGTTAGGGCGATAATACCTAGGCAGCTTTCAATTTACATCGCGTCATCACATTTTCCACCCATGATGTGGGACTAAAGGGAATGTTGCTCTCTGTAGCACTCAACGATCGCTGCAGGCAATGGCTTAACTCGAGTTTAGAGAGGTTAATTTAGATTTAATTAGTGATTGAAATTATAAATTAAAGTCATAATTATTTAATTAACTCATAGGACTACTGATTACATAATTTAGATTAATTTAATTACAATTACAAATGCCTATTTACATATAAGGTATTAAATATTTACAATATAGCTTATATGAACTAACATACATTATATATAATACATATACTTATGTATAATACATTATTGGACTATAAATAGGTTAATTTACATAATAAATAATATAGTTAAATTTTTAAGTTAGTTACTTAGGTTTGTTACTAATTATGCACATTATATACGTATACTTAATATGTACAAAATATACATATATGTTAACTATACACTATGTACATACTACTATACAATATATATATAAGATTATGAAGATGTTTAAAACAAGTTAAAATATAAATTATAAGAATATTCTATAACTTAGCTTATTACTAATTTAAGTTAGGTTAACTTACTAATATACATTATTAACTTAGATCCTTACATATGTGTGTGTGTGTACAACTTAGTTAAATAGATTATAAATATTTTAATTTATATAATAGATATTTAACTTAAGATTCTAGGTTAGTTAGTTATTAATACTAATATACATGCATAATCTACATAGTACATAAGTTATATATATAAATGTAGGGGAGGATCCAAAAAGCACAATGCTTACAAAAGAGGTGATGAGAACGTAATACAGTCCATTAGATTAAGATCGCATGAATATGGTCAATATCACTCATACCAATGAAAGTAGTATTTAAACAGCTCCGAGATTGAAGGTGCTTAATATAAATGTAATCCACATGTATTTATAATTTTTAAGTTACCTAAATGTAGGATGCGATAAAAACTAATTATATCCAACATATTCTAAAAATAGATGTGTAAATTGATTGTAATACAATAGCAATATATTCAAAACCATAAATATCCATATAAAGTACGTAAGAATCTGAAAAAGTAAGACCAGCCAAGTAAAAAATCCAACTATCCGGTGCCTAAAATTAGAGAAGAATCTATGTTACTATCTGTAAAATTATTGTAACAAAATAGAATGACATTTATAACGATAAGTGTGTACAGTTGTAACATCTTTGTGTAAATTGTAACAAATAAATGGGTTTTTATAACAAACCAAATAAAATGTTGTAACAACTAATTTATGAAACTCTTTGAATATTATGTATAATGTGTCGTAGATACTTTGCAATATATAATATATTGCATCTAATATGTATATCACAAGTGATCAAATTACAACTTCATATGATTTCATTGAATTAAATATATATTTTTTGTAATGCATGAATGATTTCTTCCTAAATGGTAATATAGACAATAAATATGGAGACACATATGTAACATATTATTTAATACGTTATGTGCTGACATCTCCTAATGGTGAATAGTTGTAACATTCAATACATGATATTATACTACATTGTAGATGCTTTGTAATACATCACTTTCATTCGATATAAGTTTTGTGTTATAAAGAGACATTGAGTAATAAAGATGTTGGGAGATGAGTTGTAATACAAGCTAGTAATACATAAAATAATAGGGAATCAGTTGTAATACAAGCGAACAACACAAAATAACGGATAGTCGAGTTGTAATACAAGGCATCAACACATAAAATAATAGAGAATCAAGTTATAATACAAGCCGACAACACATAATTGATTATAATATAAGCAATTAATGTTATTATGAAAGATTAATAATACGGAAGTTGGAGGATTCCTTGTTATATTCTATATATAATAAGATAATTATTATTGAATATTGTCAAAATTAATCGGTGGTTTGTGTGGGTTGGTTAAAATCATTTACGGTATAATGAATTGGTTTCATCAAATGAATGTGCAATCCGATGGTCATCATTTTAGGCTTTTTAGATGATTTGTGAGCACAGTACTTAATAGATATTTTTCCTATATATATATATATATAATTTGGCTTATATAATCTATAAGTTAGAATACATACTATAACTTATTTACATGTAACTTATATAAATATATTTACTATATATAAATAGTTTATATATATATTTACATATAAGTTAACATATTACACTATAATACACTATATACATTGGTCTTTTTAGGATTTTAGGGATCTTTCTGATTTTTCTTTTGTTTTTAAGTTTTATAGGGAAAACTAAAGGAGAGAAAGCTATAGAAAGGGGGAGGAAGGACTCTTTTTGGGTTTTTAATTTTAAGTTTTTATTTCTCACCTAAAGAACATCCTAAACTTCTGCAAGTCTATTCTATAAGCTAAACACACTAAAACCTATAACTAATCACACACACATGTTCCATACATGTTATTCTCACTCACTACACTTTATTTATTTATTTACAGTATTTTTGTATTTTCATGTATTTTTCAGTAAAAAGGTTGGAAATAGGCCAAGTAAATATAAAGAATTGATATTAGCCTTTAAAGATAATGCAAAGCTACTAGAAAGAATAGATAAAACATTATGAACTTCCAAGGATTAATAGAGACCAAATCTAAGCTCACAATCATGACTGAATTAGTAGTTACGTTAGATCAGGTCTTTAGATAGTTTTCAATGTACATCAATTACTGACAACGAATTCTTCAATGACTTTCAATTAAGTCTAAGCAACTCAAAGGTACATGAATGCTTCTAAAGATTTCATCTAACATCAGATTAAGTTGAAAAACTCATTTAAGCTCTGAACATGATTAGGCTCTCTTTAATCTTCTCAACCCAAACACATCAATCAATTTGAATTTTTTTTACTATTGCTGCTACTGTGTTAAGAGGAATCAAGATGTTCTAATGCAATCAGCGTGTTCCTGATTTATAAATAGCCCTAGAATTTAAATTTATACTGCTATAATAGTAGGTGCGGTTTGCAACGGTTGTGAACTGTTGTTAATTCCTGATAAACCATCACCAACCACCATCGCGGTAGATCGTGTTGCTGTTTTAATTTAGCGACAATTAAAGTCCCTTATCATCACCTTCTCAGCATGCACGAGCGAATTAGTTTTTGGCGACGGTTGGAAAATCGTCACTAAGCTAAATTAAGAACGGTTTTTTATTAGATCGTCACCACTTTTCTTGGTGGGAACACAAAATACGCGCCAAAAAATTACGTACTTTTAGAAACAATTTTAGTTAAAACTATCTTCTATATGTAATGGCAACGATTTTACAAGCTGTGCCCAATTCACAATAACCATCACCAAAAGGAATGCAATACCTCATGCCAAAATTAATGGGCCACCTAATGGACATATGGCGATGGTGGTAAAACCGTCGCCAATTGTAATTTATAATAGTTTAATTAATTACCAACGCTAATAATGTTCTAATTTTTTTTTAAAAGCAATTCATTTCTTTAGTACTAGAATTAGTTACACATAACAAATAAGAGAAATTCCAAAATACCTTAAGTTGTTCAAAATATTCAATTAGAAGAAATTATATAATTGAACTAATTTATATATATATATAAATAAAGTACAAATATTACAACAAAAGGGAAGAGAATATAAAAACATGAACACTAAGCTAGGGCACCTACGCCACCAGCTCCAGAACCACCACCATCATCGTCGCCATGCCTCGAAATGTGGAATGATGAATAATTAGGTCCAGATCCTCGAAGATAAGACAAGACCTCCTCCCACTACTTGTATCGCTCCAACAACTCCTCTTGGCACTCCATCCTACGAGTGGTGGCCTGCAGTTGTAAGGTGACCTCGTCCAACCTTTTTGCCCGCTCCACATCTCGACGCTGTAAAGTCTCAATCTCGATGCGTAGACTATTGACAAGGGCGGACGAGGAGGATCCTTTCCTACCATACCAAGAGGAGATCATCATACTCCTCCAACTGCTACAGATAAAGCCTCCGTGCTTTGGAGGCATCACGGTCCTAAAGGCCTCCTCTGGTGTCACAAGAGTCCGTGAAACAGTCCCAGAGTTCTCATCCATGACCTCAGGAGGATGGATCAAATCCATCATATGACCATGTAAATATATATATATATATATAATTTTTATATAATTTGAAATTAATGTAACTTTTAATTACTTACATGTGTATCCTGGTATGTCGGATGTATATATGCACATGGGCCATCAAGTGTTTCTTTACTGTGAGTCTGCTCATAGACTCCCACTCGATTTAGCTGAACACCCACATGCACCTCCCCTTAAAAATGAAGTAAAATTGTCATCTTCTTTTAATGTTACTAAATTTCTTTATTTTAGTGTGAAACACTAATTTAAGAAACTTACATATCTATCTTTTAATGAGTCAATACTCATTCGACCCAAGCAGTGGGTCAGGGTAGGAGCTCAAGCTCTATTGGCCTTGTGCTTCCTTATTTGCCTATATAAGAAATACAAATTTTATTACTAAAAGATTATGTAATTATTCGTTATAAGCTAATATTATAAATCAAATTCGAAACTATTTATTTACCTCTATCATTGGATCTCTCCAATGCTCGCAACACTCCCTCCAAATGAGAGGCGCAATCATAGGAAGCACGTTTCTCGATGCCTCCTCATACAGTCTATTATTAAAAACTTAAATAATTTTACAAATTTTTATTAGAAATTGTTGATTATATATAAATAATTAAATAAATTGAGAATTTGAAAGAATATCAGACCGTACTCTTCATCACCTCTCTCCATCCATGATGTGTCCTGCCTGAATGCTGTAGGATAGCCTTGGGTGCATTGGGGTTATTGCTCCAATAAAAAGTTTCATGTATTCAATAATATATAAATCAATTATATTTTATATAAATCTTAAAAAATGATTTCCAAATTTTTTACCTACAACTCCCGAATAATGGACTTCAACTCCTTTGCAACCCTCCTCCAAACAAAGCAGGAAAGTGTCACGGTAGCCTTAACAATCGTGGCTAACCAACTAGTAAACCTAGGGTAGTTTTTCGCTTCCCCAGCTATAGAGATAGTCACCACAATCCTGGTGCCCTTAGGTAGCCTGTCGAGGTCCGCATTTCATGTTGAACCTCACGTGTTCTTCTTAGCTAAGCACATTGAAAAATAATTTTTAATAGATAAAATACGAAAGGAAATAAACAAAAACTTATAACTACTAAATTTTACCACCACTAGTGCCTACCTAAGTAGCAGGCTCCTGTGATGTGCCTGCCTAAGTGGTAGGCTCATGAGTAGTGCCAGCATCAATATCTAGCTGTTGGAAGGGTAGCTCTACCTCCTCAGCCTCGCACTTGCCCCCCTATCAGAATGACTCCTCCAGCTCATCAAGCTCCTCCGACAACTCAACATAATAGGCATGTGGGTCAAGCAGTGAGGAACTAAAGACTAGTGCCTTACCCCTAGTCTCCACCCTAACATCCTATTATAACTGGACTCTAGACACAGGTGGAGGGTCAGCATCGGGAGGGGAGTATGACTCCTCCCTAACATCATGTGTAGGTGGATGTCTCCTCCTAACAATGTGCTTCTTCCGTGGCCTCATCTGCACATTGATAAAAAAAAGTAATTAAACATATTACCAAATTTATATGATAAATGAGAAAAATTACAACAATAAATTTTTTAAAAAACAACTAAAAGATTTTAACTTCATTACAAAGTAAAAGTTATTATACCTTAAACATCAATATCCACTACACCGCAACCTATTTCTAATTCTACTGGAAAATCTTAATATGCTTCAACTAGAAAAGAATGTTCACTATCCCTCTTTTCATCAAAGAAATCACCAAGCACAGTTTTTACGGGCATAATCCACCCATTCATGTATTATTAGGCACATAGAAAACTTGTGATACTTGACAGATTAGTGTGAATGGTTCAGCTATTTAAAGAATTTGAAAATTCTTATTCAAACTGATAAAACCATGTTTGTTATCATTTTTTAAACCAATCCCTTCCTTGAAAACATCAAACCAATCACACTTAAATAAAATCACCCTGCAGTCGTAAGTGAAACTCACCTCGATAATCTCTGTGATTTTTCCATAGTAACCATCACAACCTGTTCCAATATCATAACTCACAAAAACTCCAGGCTATTGCGATGCCTTTCTATCATCGATTGACTTTATTCTGAATCTAAATCTATTAATTATGTACTCAGAATGATAATGTCATAACTCAACGGAGTTTCGCATATTAAATCAAAGTCATTTGACCAACATGGGTCATTGTTTTCTTTCACCTAATATACACACTACTTAAACCAATCAATGAACTGCAACTCTTAAATAGAATGAGGTGAAGAATGTTTAAATTCATTGAAAAATAGATCGACATCAGGAATTTGTTTCAAGATATACAAGTGAGCTAACTGCCGATCCTTTAAATTGATCATTTTGTATTCTATGCAGAGATCAACCTTCCCCTCATATCAAAAATTAATAAGGAATCATCATTAATTTCGTTGTATCCCCAATCGAAATTCATCTCCAATCGATTGAATCTGTTGTCAATATTATCCATGTACAAAGCATAGAAGTTTATGCATTCTTCTATAAGGTAACCCTCAACAATTGACCCCTCTAGCATCATTTTATTTAAGACATAATCTTTGAGCTTCTTCGAAAACTGCTCAACTGAATACATCCATCTATACTATACCAGACCACCAACTCTTGCTTCATTTACAAGATGTAGCGTTAGATGAATCATGAGTTCAAAGAAAGCTAGGGGGAAAATTTGTTCCATTTTGCATAGTCTGATGACAATTTGATCATTCCAATAGTCTAACATTTTACAGTTTAAAGTTTTAAAGCAAACGACTCTAAAATATCGACTCATCTCCATGAATGATCGACCATTGGATCTGGCAACACTCCACGAATAGCTAGCGGGAACAAAATCTGCATGTATACATGTGAATCATGGCTTTTCAATCCGTTGATTTTCTTTTGATCTCCATTCACACACTACGAGAGCTGTCAAGGAAACCCATCTGCAACTCTAATTCCTTTCAAAAAGGAGAATATCCTATCCCTCTGTCCTTGATTTAGACTGTACATTGCTGGTGACATTTCCTCCCTATTGGTGACATGTAGCTCAGGACGAATTCCCAATTCCTTCATGTCATTTCTCGATCTTAACGTGTCTTTTGGATTTTCTGTTATGTTCAAGACGTCTAAGATGTTGTCTATGACATTTTTCTCAATATGTATCACATCAAGGTTGTGACGTATTGTGAGATCTTTCCAATACAGATGCTCCATGGAACTAATTCCAGGTGCGATAGGCTCATCAGCTGCCTTATTGCATCATAAAATGATTACAACTATTGAATGCTTCCTCATCATTTGCAATATCAGGATCATCCGCTCTCATCTCATGCAGGATATCATCGATTTGATTATTATCGTCTTTATCATCATCAGACTCATCCACTTCCATTGTACTCTGTGCCATCTTGTGTTGGTTCCTCTCCATGTGTAGTCCATTCGTGCAATGCTGCAACCAACATTACAGATCGCATGCTCTAGAACTATTTTCCTATCCTGTGCAAATCCATTGAAACAGTTCCTACACAGACATAATATTTTCTCAAAAATTTCTTCATGTCTATATTGCATCCTATCTTCATAGAAGGCTGTAACGACCCGATTCCCGAGTCCCTACGAGACACGAGAACCGGACCGACTCGACTAATCCCAAGACCTAGTCGTCCAACGAGGAAGTAACCAAAAGACAGTAAAGTAAACCACATTCAGCATGAATATAACTAACAGTAAGAAAGTACAGCAGTAAGGAAAGAAACTACTACAGTAGGTACCACCACAACAGTAAAACAGCATTTATCATATAACAAAAACTGCAGGTAAAGAAGGTACAACGGAAACAAAAACTACTCACTAGAACAGAAACAAAAGAGGTACAAAAGGCTGTGGTAACTCCACTGGACCCTACTCGGCCCAGCGTCCTCTGCAGCCGCCAACCCTGGATGCTCAACACCTGGTCCTGAAAAAGGTAACGAGTGTAACACGTCAGCAAAACGCTTAGTAGAGTGGCAAACTAACTAAAGGCAACAGTAGAGTGTACAGTAGCTGTTATGTTCTATTACTTCCTTTATTCACATCTTTCAATTTTTCTCACTATTTCATTTATTTCTCAGATCCTTTACTTGATCTCGAATGTCCTCGTGGGAACGATCTTGATTGCAGTCTTTTCCAAAAGTAGAAGTAGCACGTGGTGCTCTCCTGGCCGGGAGAGTCCCCCGTGGTGATCCTACCCTCAGTCAACCACCCCAAGGTCACTGATAGACGTAACGGTGACTACGGCACGCGCGATAAACGCACAGGTAGCTAGCCCGCACTGGCACGCGGTCAGTCGTTTCCGTTAACGGGTGCGCCCAAAGCACAGCACGGAACCAGGGCAGAGCCCTCTCAGTAACAGGGGTCCAACCCCTCCACAGTAACCAAACCGGGGCCTTGCCCCTCCACAGTCCGCGCACCCTCGCCTGACTACCCTGGTTTGCCCTAGTGGGCCTAACAAGTCGGTGAAGGAGGCTAGCAGAACCCCGGGGCCCGTGGGGTAGCTAGTACTCTCCTAACACTACTAGCTCTCCTCGGTACTACGTACACGAGGGCCAACAAGTCGGTACAGAGTGGCCAGTCCTAACCCCCGGGTCCCTGGGGTGGCTAGCTCAGCTCTGCACTAAACAGGGGGACAGTCGCTCTCCTTGGTACTCCGTACTCAAGGGCCAGCTCACTTCCCCAATTCTATTCCATTCACTTTCCAGGAGTTGAACTCCTACTTCCCCGTAGGGTTCCAGAACATCTTATGTCTTACTTTCCAGTTTCACGTTCTTACAAACCATGATCCCAATCATGTTTCTTTATTCATAACAGGCAGCTGTGAACTCAATTTACAGGCAGTTTCATATATTCCTTTCCATTTTTCCAAGACTGCATTATTATATATTCCACTAGTTTTTCCATCCTAGGATTCGTGCCATATCCTAGGGTCTATCATACAATCTAGTTTTTCAGCCCTAGGATTCATGCAACACCTAGGAACTATCATTCCATATATTTCTCATTCCTAGGATTCATGCAATGTCCTAGGTTCTAGTTATGGTTCCAGACTTTAACAAATTTTATTAATACTTAAAGCCACTCTACCAAGTACAACGGGAGCAATGGGGGCGTGATCGGGAATCCCGCGCGCCTCCGCGACTCTCAAGACTGCAACCGAACGAGGTCCTATCACAAGGATCAAACACAAGGAGTGTCTCAAAACAGTGTATAGCTACTGTAGACGGGTAGAGGAATTACTTCTGAAAAGAACGCAACTCGAATCGCGGAAAACGGAGCCCGAACGGGCCCTAAACGGGTCGAAAAAGACGATACTGTGCAAAATCAGACATCTGGAGCTCCTTCCAGACGTCTTAAACGGTGGATCAGAGAATTACCTGTTCAGCGTGGTTTCCCAGACGTCCAGAAGTCTGCGGGGACGTCTGTCCTATACCCCAGACGTCCGATGGTCCATACGGACGTCTGTAGGTCACTCCCGCCGTCTGGTAAAACTTCCAGACGACTGATTCGCAAAGGATGGTGAATCAACGAACCTGCGCACAGCCAACCCCCCTCCCTCAGTACGGTCAGTCGACAAGAAGGAAGGAGAAAGCGGAAACTCACCTTTCAGACGTCTGTATGATCTTACAGACGTCGACCTTGCCGTCTGGCTATCAACCCAGACGTCTGATTCTGGAAATTTTTCCAGAATCAGAACCCTGCTCGGCCTCCGCTCGCGACGCCGCCCGCGTCGCACCTCGCGCTCCTGCTGCTCAGACCGCAGCAGGTCCCTCTCCGCGTCGCTCCGTGCCCCCTGCGCCCTCCGCCAGCCGGCCAAGCCGCTCCGGCGAGCTCGCCCTCACGGCAGAGCTCCGCCCTCACACGCCGCACCTCCGTGCTCACTGCGGCCGTCGCTGCCGCCCTCGCGTCCGCTCGCTCTCGCGCACAGGAAGGAGAAGAAGGAGGAGACTGTGGAGACGGGAGGGGAGGCGTGGCCCTTTTAAGGCCGCGCGAGGAGAGAGGAGGTGGCAGGCCGCCTGCAGCCGCAGAGAGAAAAAAAGAGGGAATATGCGGTCTGCGCGCTCAGGCGTGCAGGCGACTCGCGTGTGTCGAAAATAACGGATTTCCAGACGTCTGGAAACGATCCCAGACGTCTTATCAGACGTCTGGTTGTGATCCAAGACGTCTTGTCCGACGTCTGAGCCACCTCCCAGACGTCTTAAAAGACGTCTGGGGCACACATTCGTTACAATATAACAAACTCAAAGGAAGTTTCATCCCCGAAACTTGCGCCAACTAGGGTGCGGGAAAAAGATGTCCAAATAACCATAACAAACTCAAAGAGGACCGAAGCCGGTCCGAAAAGACGTACCCGCGAAAAGCTCCGGGTACCGCTCCCGCATTGCCGCCTCAGGCTCCCAGGTAGCCTCCTCGTACCGCTGGCTCCTCCACAAAACCTTTACCAGGGGTACTTGCTTTCGTCTCAACCTGCGGACGGCTCGGTCTAGGATCTGCACTGGCCGCTCTGGGTAGGTCAGGTCGTCGCTCACCTCGATGCTCTCGTGACTCAGTACGTGGCTGGGATCGGCTACGTACTTCCTGAGGTTGGACACGTGGAACACGTCGTGCACACCAGAAAGCTGCGGGGGAAGGGCAAGTCTGTAAGCAACGGGTCCAACCCGCTCCAGGACCTCAAAGGGCCCCACGAACCTCGGCGCGAGCTTCCCTCTCACCCCAAACCGCTGTAAGCCCTTCATGGGCGAAACACGAAGGAAGACATGGTCCCCAACCTCGAACTGCACCTCTCTGCGTCTGCGATCTGCGTAGCTCTTCTGTCTGCTCTTGACAGTGCGGAGTCGTCTGTGGATCTGCTCAACTACCTCCTGACTCTGCTGGATCAACCTGGGGCCAACCTCCCACTTGGTCCCCACCTCAACCCAACTCAAGGGTGCCGTGCATTTCCGTCCGTACAGAGCCTCGTAGGGAGCCATGCCGATGCTCGTGTGATAACTGTTGTTGTATGCAAACTCCGCTAGGGGCAGGTGCTCCTCCCAAGAGCCCCTCCAGTCTAGTACACAGGCACGCAAAAGGTCCTCAAGTGTCTGTATCGTGCGTTCCAACTGTCCGTCCGTCTGGGGGTGGTAAGCCATGCTAAACCTCAACCTCGTCCCCAAAGCCTGCTGAAACTCAGCCCAAAACTGGGACGTAAAGCGGGTATCCCTGTCGGATACGATCTCCCGCGGAACTCCGTGTAGTCGCACCACATCACGGATATACCTCTCTGCCAACTGTGCTGGTCCCAAAGTGACTCGGATCGGCAAGAATCGTGCCATCTTCGTCAATCTATCCACTATTACCCAGACTGCGTCGTGTCCTGGTAACTCGTCTGGAAACACGTCGGGGTACTCTCTGACCACCGGGATGCTCTGGAAGTCTGCCACGGGGCTGTGCTCTGCCACCACACAAGCTAGGAAGCCCTCACACCCCTGGCTCAAAAGTCTCGCCGCCCGAAGTGCCGAAATGCACCTGAAACCTCCGTCCACTGGCTGCCCGTGAAACTCGAAAGAAGGCAACTTCGGAATGGAGAAGACAATCTTCCTCTCAAAACAGTATACCAAGGCGTGGTAAGCGGACAGCCAATCCATCCCCAGAATCACTCCAAAGTCCTCCATCTGTATCATAATCAGGTCAGCTGGCAGGCTATGTCCCCCGATGCTGACCTCGCAACCTGTGTACACCTCCTCAGTTACAAACAGCTGACCACTCAGACCTCTGATTATGAATGAATTCTCTAACAGTGTATAATCCTGGTCCAAACTAACTGCGAAACTGGCTGCGACAAATGAGTGCGTAGCGCTGGAATCGAAAAGTGTGTAAACGAGTCTGCCAGAAACTGAAACCATACCTGCTACCACGGATCCCGAAGCTCTGGCGTCCCTGTGTGTTAGGGCGTTGATACGCCCCTCAGCTCTAGGTGCGGACGAAGCGGCCACACTCTGCGTCGGACGGGTAGGTGCTGGCCGGTACCCTTCTCGCGACTGCGGTCCTCCTCCTCGCGCCTGGGAACCGCGGCCTCCTGTGCGCCCTCCCGTGCTCTGCGCGGGAAGTATCTGCTGACCTCCTGCCTTAGATGGGCAGTCCCTCCTGACGTGGACCGGTTGGCAACATTGGTAGCAGAGGGGAACCCGACTCCCGCCCTCAGTGAGTCCCTGCTGTCGGCTAGGCGGGGGTCCTGTGCTGGCGACTGGCCCCTGTCGAGGGCCCCTAAAGGCCACTGATGGCCCTGCACAGCGTGACGGCTCTCCTGCGGATGTCACGTGTCTCCGTTCTCGCCGGCCCTGTGAGAAGTCTGGCTGAAAGGGCCTCTTCCGCCCGCCGTGGGTCTCTCGTGCGGACGGGTTGGTCTCCTCGTAAGTCATAGCTGCCTCTACCACCCTCGAAAACGTCGGCAACTTCAGGGGTTTGACATACCCCCGGATCGCAGGCCGGAGCCCCTCGGTGAACCTCCAAAGGCGCTCCTCCTCAGTGGCTACCGCTGTCGCTGGAAAGCGGGACAGCTCTAAGAAACGCGTGCGGTACGCGCTCACGGTCATCGTCCCTTGGCGGAGAGTGTGGAACTCCCGCCTCCTCTGGTCCTGCCACGTCTGGGGAAAGTACTGCTCGCAGAAGAGGGTGACGAACTGGTCCCACGTCGACTCGTCCCTCTCCTGTCCCCGGACCGCCCTCCACCACCGGTGTGCTGCACTCTCCAGCTGGTACGTGGCAAAGGCCATGCGGCACTCCACCGGGGGGCGAAGGGTGTCGAAGATCTTCTCCAGCTGCTCAAGCCAGTCCTCTGCCTCGGTCGGGTCCTCATCCCCCTTGAAGGAGGGGGGCTTCAGCTTCCGGAACTGTCCGAAAAGCTCGAAGTGGCGCTGTAGGGGAGGTGCTGGTGCACCTCCAGGCGAAGGTGCCTCGTGTACAGAAGTGTCAGAGGAAGGTGGGGGTGGCAGGGGCCCATCCCCTCCCTCGTGTCCAGCGCCGCGTCCGTCGCGTGGTCCCACAGAGGACTCCCCCTCTGCAACCCCAGGAGGAGGTGCTCGGGGCGGTGGGTGGATCTCCTCTCGTACAATATCCCGTATCAGTCTGGCGAGGTCCTGGGCCTGGATGCCAGGGAGTGGTGGCTGGTCCACCGAGACGTCAACGACAGCACGTCCACCTCGCCGACCTCGCCCTCGGCCGCGCCCGCGGCCAGTCTCGCCAGTCCCGCGACGAGGCATCTTCTGCAAGGAGACGCGAAACAAAACGGAAACGTCAAAACAGACGGTACCTAACAAAACTTCTAAGAGCTCATGTCAAGAGATATGTTGTGGTGGCTACTCTAGCTATAAACATGTGAATTGGTTATTTTCCAGTCAGTTGATTCACTTCTCGGGACGACCTTGCTCTGATACCATCTTGTAACGACCCGATTCCCGAGTCCCTACGAGACACGAGAACCGGACCGACTCGACTAATCCCAAGACCTAGTCGTCCAACGAGGAAGTAACCAAAAGACAGTAAAGTAAACCACATTCAGCATGAATATAACTAACAGTAAGAAAGTACAGCAGTAAGGAAAGAAACTACTACAGTAGGAACCACCACAACAGTAAAACAGCATTTATCATATAACAAAAACTGCAGGTAAAGAAGGTACAGCGGAAACAAAAACTACTCACTAGAACAGAAACAAAAGAGGTACAAAAGGCTGTGGTAACTCTACTGGACCCTACTCGGCCCAGCGTCCTCTGCAGCCACCGACCCTGGCTGCTCAACACCTGCTCCTGAAAAAGGTAACGAGTGTAACACGTCAGCAAAACGCTTAGTAGAGTGGCAAACTAACTAAAGGCAACAGTAGAGTGTACAGTAGCTGTTATGTTCTATTACTTCCTTTATTCACATCTTTCAATTTTTCTCACTATTTCATTTATTTCTCAGATCCTTTACTTGATCTCGAATGTCCTCGTGGGAACGATCTTGATTGCAGTCTTTTCCAAAAGTAGAAGTAGCACGTGGTGCTCTCCTGGCCGGGAGAGTCCCCCGTGGTGATCCTACCCTCAGTCAACCACCCCAAGGTCACTGATAGACGTAACGGTGACTACGGCACGCGCGATAAATGCACAGGTAGCTAGCCCGCACTGGCACGCGGTCAGTCGTTTCCGTTAACGGGTGCGCCCAAAGCACAGCACGGAACCAGGGCAGAGCCCTCTCAGTAACAGGGGTCCAACCCCTCCACAGTAACCAAACCGGGGCCTTGCCCCTCCACAGTCCGCGCACCCTCGCCTGACTACCCTGGTTTGCCCTAGTGGGCCTAACAAGTCGGTGAAGGAGGCTAGCAGAACCCCGGGGCCCGTGGGGTAGCTAGTACTCTCCTAACACTACTAGCTCTCCTCGGTACTACGTACACGAGGGCCAACAAGTCGGTACAGAGTGGCCAGTCCTAACCCCCGGGTCCCTGGGGTGGCTAGCTCAGCTCTGCACTAAACAGGGGGACAGTCGCTCTCCTTGGTACTCCGTACTCAAGGGCCAGCTCACTTCCCCAATTCTATTCCATTCGCTTTCCAGGAGTTGTACTCCTACTTCCCCGTAGGGTTCCATAACATCTTATGTCTTACTTTCCAGTTTCACGTTCTTACAAACCATGATCCCAATCATGTTTCTTTATTCATAACAGGCAGCTGTGAACTCAATTTACAGGCAGTTTCATATATTCCTTTCCATTTTTCCAAGACTGCATTATTATATATTCCACTAGTTTTTCCATCCTAGGATTCATGCCATATCCTAGGGTCTATCATACAATCTAGTTTTTCGGCCCTAGGATTCATGCAACACCTAGGAACTATCATTCCATATATTTCTCATTCCTAGGATTCATGCAATGTCCTAGGTTCTAGTTATGGTTCCATACTTTAACAAATTTTATTAATACTTAAAGCCACTCTACCAGGTACAACGGGAGTAATGGGGGCGTGATCGGGAATCCCGCGCGCCTCTGCGACTCTCAAGACTGCAACCGAACGAGGTCCTATCACAAGGATCAAACACAAGGAGTGTCTCAAAATAGTGTATAGCTACTGTAGACGGGTAGAGGAATTACTTCTGAAAAGAACGCAACTCGAATCGCGGAAAACGGAGCCCGAACAGGCCCTAAACGGGTCGAAAAAGACGATACTGTGCAAAATCAGACGTCTGGAGCTCCTTCCAGACGTCTTAAACGGTGGATCAGAGAATTACCTGTTCAGCGTGGTTTCCCAGACGTCCAGAAGTCTGCGGGGACGTCTATCCTATACCCCAGACGTCCGATGGTCCATACGGACGTCTGTAGGTCACTCCCGCCGTCTGGTACAACTTCCAGACGTCTGATTCACAAAGGATGGCGAATCAGCGAACCTGCGCACAGCCAACCCCCCTCCCTCAGTACGGTCAGTCGACAAGAAGGAAGAAGAAAGCGGAAACTCACCTTTCAGACGTCTGTATGATCTTACAGATGTCGACCTTGCCGTCTGGCTATCAACCCAGACGTCTGATTCTGGAAATTTTTCCAGAATCAGAACCCTGCTCGGCCTCCGCTCGCGACGCCGCCCGCGTCGCACCTCGCACTCCTGCTGCTCAGACCGCAGCAGGTCCCTCTCCACGTCGCTCCGCGCCCCCTGCGCCCTCCGCCAGCCGGCCAAGCCGCTCCGGCGAGCTCGCCCTCACGGCAGAGCTCCGCCCTCGCACGCCGCACCTCCGCGCTCACTGCGGCCGTCGCTGCCGCCCTCGCGTCCGCTCGCTCTCGCGCACAGGAAGGAGAAGAAGGAGGAGACTGTGGAGACGGGAGGGGAGGCGTGGCCCTTTTAAGGCCGCGCGAGGAGGAGAAAGGAGGTGGCAGGCCGCCTGCAGCCGCAGAGAGAAAAAAAGAGGGAATATGCGGTCTGCGCGCTCAGGCGCGCAGGCGACTCGCGTGTGTCGAAAATAACGGATTTCCAGACGTCTGGAAACGATCCCAGACGTCTTATCAGACGTCTGGTTCTGATCCAAGACGTCTTGTCCGACGTCTGAGCCACCTCCCAGACGTCTTAAAAGACGTCTGGGGCACACATTCGTTACAAAGGCCCAATCCAAGAATGAGATCACTCCACTCTTATACTTAGTGTAATCCAAATTCCTCAGACCAATCCAAGACTTGTCCATGATAACCTAAATTTTTAATAAACCACCCGTAAGTTAGGAGAAAACATTACCCAAAAATATTTGTATTTTGAAGAAGTTTTTCACTTGATATCCCATCCTTGAAGATTTGATCACAATGTTACTTGTTACATGCAACTAGTGTGTGAAGAAATTTCAGCAGCACCTCCCCGCACTTGTCCAGTATACCCCTTAAGACTAACCTTAACTACATTCCTAATAGCCCCCACTAAAAGGTGCTTCGGGAATAGAGCTAAGATTAATTGGTATACCGGGGAAAAGCGAGAAAATGTGACTAAAATTTTTCTACACAATAGTTACATGTAATAAGTAACCCTAAGTTGTAATCAAATCTTCAAGGACCCTCTTTAGCTTGAGATCTTCACCAAACTAAAGATGATCGAGTTTTATGGCATGCCATAAAGACAATGCATCGTATATGTAATTGAAGTATACATACACTCCCCATTGTCCGTATAAAATGATCATAAGTCTCAATGAGTGAGTATTTTGACACAACTATATCCCTCCCACAACCTGTAACATAGGGGTTAGAATTCCTATTATTTGTCATGAAGTACTTCTAAATTTGTGCAAGTGTGTGTAACTAAATAATATAATCAAAAAACTGATAACCAAAAATGTTATTTTCAAATTATTTTCTTTATTACAAACTTCATCTACAAAAACCTAAACCTTTAAGCCCTAAACACTAAACCCTAACCTGAACCTTAACCCCTAAACACTAAACCATAACCTGAACCCTAACCCCTAAGCACTAAACCCTAGGCTAATCCATAAACATTAAACAAGGCCCTTAAAATCTAAATACTATGCCATAAATCAAACACCTTTATACCAAAACTCAAAATCCTAAAACCTAAACCACTAACCGAACAACCTAAATCTTAAATCCAAAGCTCAATACCCAACACCCAAATACTAAAACTTTAAACTCTAAACTCAACACCCTAAAACCTAAACCCAAAATCCAACAACGAACCCTAAACTCTAAACTCAAAAGCATAAAACTCTAAACCTAACACTTTAAACCCTAAAATCAAAACCCGTAACCCAACATTTCAAACTTAAAATCCAATTCCTTCATCAATCGAAAACCTAAACCCAAAATCCTAAACCCTAAACCTAGAAAGTAAACTCAAAGTCGAATAAGTTTTGGCAAAGTTTCCCCTATACTATTCACATTCTCCAATTCCTACATATAATAAAACAAATTATTATGTGTAGGCACACCCTACATTCAGATCAAATAAAATAAACAACTAACATGTGGGCACACTCCACATTTCACGTGCACATCATCACATAACAATAATGACAATATAATTTACATGAACTAATTATGGCAGAAAATTTCTAACTAATTGTAACATCATCAACTTCCTTATCTAACTCAAATTTACTAATTTCCATTGCTAAATTCACCTAATTAATCAGTAAAATGGTATAATTCAATCTTGGTCTAATTTAAGAGAAATGAGTGAAAATTAGGTTAATGCTATTATTTTATCGAGCATTTACAAATGTAGATTAACTAAAGGAGTAAATCCATGCCTAAATGAAGGTCAAATAAGCCCAAATTTCAAATAAGTAGACCTGCATTATCTAGTTTAGGGTTTTTATTAAGATTGAAAGATAATTCTTAAATAAAAATCCTGATTTCAGCCTCACTTAAATTCAAAGGGTTCTGGTTAAAATAAATGTAATCTACACCTTCAAAAAATCATTGAAAAATATTTTATAAGGTTTAGAATAATCAATTTGACAAATTAACCCATTTTGACCTAAAATGGAAACCAAGGCAAATATTTAATACATTTTGGGTTAGAATGTAAATTGACCAATCAAACTTCATCAAAACCCAAAATTGAAGTCACCAATGGATTCCTTGGGCCTAAATTAGGTTACGTAAAATGTTGAGACTTATCGAACCTCATCTTCACTCTGCAAAATGGACCTTAATATTTGAATTTCTTACATTTTGGTCTAAATTTCTTACTTCGTGGTCCCTGTTGATGGGGTGTAGATAGGAGTTTAAGATGTGTCTCCTTGTAGTAAAATCTCATAAATAGCTCTCTCAACAAATAAAATTTATAACTTAATTATCTAAAAGAAGTCCGAGGTCAAACATAGGGAGCAAATATGGAATTTACGCGCTAATCTTTAATTGCATATAAATGAGCACAAACAATTAAGCATAATAATGATATTAATGAATACTAATCTGTCACATTAAATATTTAATGATGTCCAATATATCTCGAGATAAAAAGAATAGAAAAGCTAAAAGTGGTGATTTAAATCACCAATTAAGCCTTCTAAGTATGCATCACAACTATCACAATCAAACCAAATAATTCAATAGTAATCAGACGTCTGCCCCTCAAGTTAGACGACTTAACTATCACCTACCACAGTGCCTTCTTCAAAGCTTCTTCCTTATTCGTTAAACACGTCCTTCTTCTTCTTCTGCAGCCTTGTCTTTCTTTCCTTCTATCCTTTCTTCTTCATGGCAACCTTCTCCTTCTTTTCTCCTCTTCTCTTCAGCTCTTCCTAGCGACTAAGTGTTATACAATTCACAGAGGAGCAAAACCCTCCCCTCCCCCACTCTCTCTCTCTCTCTCTTTCCTTTTCTTCCTTCCTTACTCTCCATAAGTACAGGTCGTAACTGGGTAATCGGGTTGAACAGTAACCGAGTCCAAGGCTACCGGCAAAGGGTAGTAGCCTAGGAGTGAAGTATAGGCAGGTCGGGTCCATGTAAGGGTGAAGAGGACCTCACCCCTGAGTGCTGAGGCGATAAGCCGTAAACACAAAATCGACTTATGTTGCTCCACACACTTATCTCCCACCGATGTGAGACTAAATCCCACATTCTCTTCTCCCGCGTTGCCACAATGAGCCTTCGTTCAATTGACGCAGTTGCAAAGGGCTTGGTCTTCGATTGACCACCTAGGGATGGTGCTGGGGCTCTTTCACACAACTTGGTGGTGCAACCTGGGGCTCACGTAGCTTCAAACACAAAGAATGACATCGGAAAGAATGGCGCAATAGTGGAGCCACAACGAGACCTGAGAATCACAAATACGACCTCATAGCCACATTAAAATAGCTCAAAAGCATCGTCGGACCACGATGAGTGTGTGAGTGGTGCTTTTATGGCGTGAGAGTGCGTGATGTGGTTGGACGGAGGAGGAGATGAAGTGCGAATGGTGGGTTGTTCGACGACAGTCGTTGACGCATGGACGGTGAATAAATATGGGGGTTTTGTGCAAGTGGATGAGGCAGAGCTTGAGGGAGTGTTGGAGAGGTGTTTGGAGTTGCGTAGAGTGTGGAGGACCTCGCTGGAGGTGTGGCCAAAGGTGGAAGAGATGACGGTGAACGGCGGTGTCGAGGGTTGTTTTTGGGTTTTGGATAAAGGGAATAAACCTAGGGAACTAAGGGAACTAATCTACCTACTCTAATTGGATGAAAGAGGGAGGGATTTCTTGCTAGTGGTACGCCGAACTTGGAGGATATGAAAACTCCGGTGGGGGAGAAACGGCGAGGAACACGTGGAAGAAGACCCTCGCTGGTATTGCAAGCTGTGGAGGAACTTGAGGAGGATAGACCGGCCAACTATGGTCTATGACAGCTAGCAAAGAAGGTAGGACAAGAAGCTCGCCAGAGCTAGTGAAGCCTTCAGCTAGAGAGGAGAGAAGAAGGTGGAGAAACTGGCCAAAACGAGCTAAGGAGGTAAGGCATGCATCCAGGGCTCTTTTATAAGCCATAAGGAGGAGTTTTAATCTTGGAAACCAAGCTTGTAACACCATGGTTTTCACAAGTAGGACATGCGGATTCAAGGAGTTTGCATGAGCTCCATGAAGGGATTTGGAAGGTAGGAGTACGTCTAAATTGAAAAGGATCTTGTCATGAATCTTCCTTCCAATTTTGGAAGGGTTTGGCCACGAAATCAAGGAGTAATCCCTGATTGAAGGTCGTTGGTGATGGGTTTAGGAATTTGAAGGCAGCGGGGACCTGCTGGTGAAGAAGAAGATGAAGTTAGGGGGATACTTGCAACATATTTTGAAAACTAGGGGTTTAAGTGAGAAAAGAAGAATCAAACTAGACCAAAATGCAAACTAAGTCAATATGATCTCTGATTGGGTCAAAATTTTGATACAAACCTAATTTAGACTAAAGGAATCTAATGTTGAAGGCGGATTTATGTTTTAACCAAGTTTGATTGGGTAATTTACGTAGAAACCCAAATCAGGGCAACTGTCTAACTGAGACTTTATTTTAGGTCAAAATTGGTTCCAATGGTCAAATCAAAGGTACCAAACCTTAAAGAATATTTTTCTATGATTTTTAGAAGGTTTAGGTAAATTTTATCCTAATCGAAACCTTAGTTAATTAAGCGGATTTGTTTTTAAGGTTTCAGATGTCCATTAATTCTCGAACTACGTGAAAACCCATTTTTGTTCTGCACGGATCCTCTTATTAGACATTAATGATCATTTGACCTTTAATTAACCCCTAAGAAACCCATGGTTGCTCTGCATTTAGGATATTCTATTAAAACTATAGTTTTACCCCTATTTTACTGTTAACCTCTCAGAAAGGATATGCAGTGAATTACGGCTCTCTAGCGGTTATGTAGGAGCATTTACCAATGGGGTATTACTAATTAAAGTTAGATATGGCTGATGATGACATTATCATCAGTCCCTAGCTGATGTCATGATGACGTCAGCCATCTTCAACCTTCAGCCACGTGAAGAAGCTGCGCGAGCTGCTTCCCAGGTGTGTTTTCAGGGATAAAAATCTCCAAATCTACATGTAGGAATCCCACCAAAATTGGCAGGATTTGATGTAAACACATTTACACTACTTAAAATGTCTATTTATGCATGTTCTTAAGCATAGGATTGCATTTCATGATATAAATATTGCATTACATGCATCATCTTGCATTTAGAGTAGTTTGAATAAAATGGAGGTTAATTGTCTCCTTTTATGTGCTTGGACAGGGCAAATATTTTATCGGGGCCTCGGATCAAAGATCCAACCGTATGGATATGATCAGGGCGACGATTGGAGTTCAACGACTCCAAGATCGCCCTAATCAGGCATCCGTAGCATCAGATAGAGACCGGGGAACCCTAGAAGATCAAGGGCCAGGATGATGTAAATCCGCACTTCAGATGGAAAATCCGACCACACGGATGAATTCGGATCGACGATCGCAGCCGAACGACACAAAAATCGAGTCAATCCGACATCCGTGGCACCATCTACAACTTCCAGAAGATGGACGGCCAAGATGGCGCCACGTGGCGCCATCCCAGCCGCCCAATCGGCCGCAGGAGTCTTGTGAAGACCGCGCACCGTCTCCTCTCCGCCGTTGGATCTCGATCCAACGGCTGCGGTCGTTCGCGCTTAAAAACGTCCGCGCGACCATTTCGCCCGCGTAGCGCAGCGGCGACGCAGCTGCGGGCAAAGCGGAGGTCGCGGGTTCGAGCCGCGGTGAGGGGGTGGAAGGCGCGGGCGAGCGGGCGCGCACGAGCGTCAGATGAAGATCCAACGGCCGCGCGCGCCCGATAGCGCCGACGCGCAATTGGACGCTCTGGTGGGCGCGCGATCACACGCGGGCGGTGCGCTACGCAGCGGGCGCGGACGCGTTCTAAGCCGTCCGATCTCGCGATCGGACGGCTGAGACGACGCGGACGTGCGTAGGCATTACGCGCGCGGGCAGCCGAGCGGGCGCGCGTGGGCGCGGCGGCGACGGCGACGGCGGGGCTTTAGCGACGGTTTTATCCGTCACTAAAGACCCCTTATTTATTATTTTGAAGATGTAATGTCCATTTTGCCCCCACTCCTTGCAACTATAAAAGGAGACCCCCTCCATACGAAATTTTCATCCCTTCCTTCTCTCTACCTCTCCAAAGCTCAAGAGAAGCTTGTCCCACACCCGGGATGCTTCTCGCGAGATAAAGTCCAAATTTTCGTCCCCCTTCGGAAGTGGATCCCGCGACGACGACGGCGTGCTGCTCCGTTCCCGTTCTTCTGCTTCGTCCTCCTTCGTCCCGCTTCGTTCTCCTTCGTCCAGGCGTCGTCCCGTCCGGCTCGTCCTCCAAGCGACCGTCGAGGAGGATTCTCTCTCCCTATTCTTTTTACTGCTTTCTAGTATAGATTTACTGCTTTCTAGAGTAGTCTATTCGTCCTCCGAGCGATCGTCGAGGAGGACATTTCTCCCTCCATTCTTTTAATGCTTTCTAGAGTAATTTTTTATGTTTTCTAGTTGTAACGAACGATCTCTTTTATGATAAATTCCTTGTCTATTCTACATCTCATTTTGATTTCCATGTATAGTATTCTTTCTCTCTCTCTTACTCCCTCTCTCTCTTTTATTTGTTGTAGATACTTAGATAGTTTAAATTAGATTTCTTCGTGACAAAATAAAAAGAAATGCGAAGTTTTTAAATCAAACGTTCGCCTCCCTGTGTTCGACCCGGAATTTTAATTTCGGTATAAATTTTATTTGTTGAACACGAATCCTTCGCTTTCGAACTACAACGACGGGTTTTCCAAAACCGAACACGTTAGCGTAGCTTCGTAAAAAAAAAGTTCAACATTTTGGCGCCGTTGCCGGGGAGGCAACGCTCTTTGATTTCTCTTCGCGTTTTGTAACTTACAAATCATTTACCTCACTTTTCTCCTTTCTTATTGTAATTGCAGGTACTCTTTCGAGACAGGCAAAAGCGGTAGATCGGAGTAAAGTGCTGTGGAAGGTTTTGTAAGTTATCCCCCACCTCCCACCCATTAGATTTCATTTCATCACATAATAATTCAAACATCAATCAACCTAGGTGTTCTTATAAACTCTAAGGTTAGATTGTTTGTTGTTTGACATCCATACTCACTCCAACCCCCACATTAAAAAAAAGAAAAAAATAAAAAAAATCTCACAGAGGTACACAACCTCATCTGATTTTCTAACTCAATCGGTAAACCAATCTTAGGAGCCGGTACACACATCCAAACACATAATCGAGTAGAAATCAGATTGGGTAATCATTTGTGTGCCTAATTAGGTGGTGCATCAGGCCAGTTGTTTGAGTTGTTTGGGCCGCACCACTTCAAATAAAATCAACTCATCAAGTAGCTGCCAATTAGGTTCAACTCTTAGGGATCTACCAGGCACTCCACATTCTTTTTAAACTTTAAAGGAAAATATCTTCACCTGTGCTTGCAAAACCTGGTGTGCCAATGAAACTTGATTGAAAACACCTAAAGATGAATCCTAAAAGCTACTAAGCAAGATTTGAACCTTAAAATTCACCACATCAAAAATAATCTTGCTTGAAAACCACTGGTTGTGCACGCACACACAAAGCAATCAATCATTAAGGGCACAACCCATTTAAAGGGCCCATCACATTCCAAAGCACATTCAAACCTAGCCCTAAATAAAACAGAGTAGACGTTGGCCTTAAGGATTGGACTCGCTCTTCAGAACTCAGAACGAGATTATTTTCGATTAGTCTGTTTCTACTGTTCAATCTGATGTCTAGCTAGGGGAGCAGAGTCAAACGATCGCGGCTGGGGGGTACACTAGGAACCGGAGGCGCAAGCCGAAGGAAGAACCTTCTCCCCAGTCCCTCCTTCTAACTGGTTGGATTGAACAGACAGAAGTAGATCAAATCGTTCCTTTATCTCAAGACGGGTTTTGGGAGTCTGTAGGTCTGTAGGCTAACCCATTTAAGGACAGGTTTGATTGTTTGTATTGCAGGGCACCTTTCTTCCTCCCGTGTCTCATGAATCCTTCCACATATTTCACGCATTCCCGCTCTTTCACTCCTGTCATGAATTATCCGCAACATGACAATTATCCCAACTCGTATTGTAATCGACCATCAGTTAGTTGGGATAATTCGGATTGGGGATACAATTCCGGACCCCCGTGTTTAGGGTCTAACCCTGAACACTTTGATTCTCAATTCTATCCTTCTCAGAGTTGCATTGATTATAGATCATCCTCCTTTCATGAACAACCTAATGCGATCTACAATAAAGAAGGATACACTGACCCTTACCCATCCTCTGATTTCACTGCCTTTAGGTCATCTCCATCTTTTGAACAATCTGAAATGACCCATTATCAGGATGGGTATAACGAATCTCAATTCGTTAATTCCTCTACATTGATGTCAAACCCGCCCAACCCTGAACCAACTCATTTGGTTCAGGTTAATCAGGTTCAAGATAAGGTTCTGGCTAACTTGAGGAATATCATTCAATCTTTAGAAGTTCAGCCAATACCTTGCATTGAGAGATTGGAGCCCCTGATTGAAATGATTGATGATTTAAATAAGTCTTTGTTGGATTGGCTCCAGGATGTTAAGGATAAGAACCCGGGTGAGTTTCTACTTGGGAAATTAGCGAAATTGAGGATGAGATTCGTGGTTGCTTTGATTCAATCTTGGAATAATTCCCAGGATGAACTCTCTTCAGGAAAGCCAATGACAGAACCCGCTCAGGCACCTGTTGGGGGGGACACGTGTTACGAAGCTGACCAGATTGAATTAAAACAACCAATTAAGGATGATTTGATTTCTTCACCTGAAATCCCTGAGCCGGGTTACGAGGAAACGTATATCTCCTTGGAACGCAAAGTGACAAATGATTTTGGGACATACATTGATACGGATCCTGATGGTGAAGATTCAAGTTGCGAAGTCTCACACGAGTTTTCAGATCACGATTTTTGTGAGACGATTGGGCCTGAGGAATCTGATAGATCATTTGATAGCCCAATAACTGAGGAAACTGATCTTATTAGGGCACACGATACGGATCCAGAATCGCATTTTCTGGAGGAATTAATTCAATGCCCTGATTATCAGTTACACCCTGTTGAGCTTATTGATGATTCTAATTCTGAGATAATTAGACCCAAGTCAATTTTGATTTTGCCACATCATCTAGACTTGGAGATTCCAGACGGGGTGATAAATATACAAGAGGTCTTGGAATTTGATACACTTAATGAGGAGGATAGGAGCGGGGAAGTTCTAATTTGGGAAGTTAATTTTGGAGGAAATGGAAGATTGAGTCGAAGGGTTCCTTTTAAGCTGAAACCATCAAATCAGAACCCTTACGACATTTGTTTCGAGGATGTTCAACTCAAGCACATATTTAACGATTATCCTTTTGAGCTTCAATTCTCTGTAACCCGACATTTTGGCCTTGGGTTGCATCCTCACAAATCGCAGGCCCGACCTCGCTTGCATTCTGATTTTAGGTTTTGGGTAATTTTTATCCAGAACCTAAGATATTCTCGATTATGGGGTGTGGGTCTGCACCACAATCTGGTCCACATCTGTGGACCTCTGCTGACAGGTCAGAGGATTCTTCTGTTCATTCTAATTCTGACCTGCACATGTGAATTCTTCATTTCTTTTCTTTGTATAGTGTGCCTAGCTGAAGGCACTAAACTCAGCACATATACAGTTCTTTTTCATTTTCATCTCGGAGTGGACCCGATATCCACGCAATTCAGGTGCTTTCTACGCTTTTCCACTCTGTTTTATGTCTTTTTAATACAATGAGGACATTGCATTAGATAGGCATGGGGGGATGGATATTTATCTTTGAATTCATTCGTCAGCTCTGTAGATTTATTTTATTTTATATAAAAAAAAAAATCAAAATTAGGAAAGAGAATTTGGGTTTAAGAAAATTTTCGATCTTAAGAAATACTATATTATGTTCTGAACACAAAGACCCTTCAGGTCTTTGGACTTAATCAGCCCGTATATCCACTAAAATGCGGATTTGTTTTTCGAGTTCTCGCCAACTTGAATTTTATTTTAATTGGAGTAAATAAGTTTGGGTGATAAGTACACGACTTATCAACCCGCCCTCTGATGTGAGGGAATTTTGAGTCTTAAGCATCTACATACTTTCTTTGCACTGACTCGTTATTTGGCGATTTTAATGGAAATTGGGTAGCTAATGAACCTTCTAGGGTGATATGGCTGGCAAGTTATCATGGGTAACAGCCCATAGGTAGGTTGTCCAGAGCCCAGTCACTGACCTTTCTCTTTTTGCTGCCTTTAGGTAAATCTTAGACCAGGGAAGCCACCTACTTAAAAAAAAAAAAAAAAATCAAAAAGGAGAAAAGAACAAAAAGAAATAAGCAACACTTCGCCGCACGAGTATGGCTGGCAAGTTGTCGGTGGTAACAGCTCATCGACCGGTTGTCCAGAACCCAGCTCAGAAAATGCACTAAAAATTCCCAAAACACTTAGGAAGAAGCGGAGAAGTAGAATAAACCGGGGAGATATACACTGGATTCACCCTTGTGTTGACCCCGTTAAAAAAAATAATAATAAAAGTAGGGAGAAAGCTACCGGTTGTAAAGATACACCTTTAGGCAGAATTCTTTTTGAGGTCACCTAGAGGCGTAGAAATCCGAAGTCCGTTCTAATTGCCGGTCAACGAGTCTATCACAATCACAATAAGATGCTTAAAACTTAGAGTTCTCATCAAATCTTGGGTGAGTTGAATGGCCGTAGAAAGCCACTCTTAAACCCTAAAATTTGAAAATCCAAAAAAAAAAAAAAAAAAAGAGTAAAAACAGAAAAAGAAATTTTTCTTTGAATAAGGCGAGGCTTGAGGCGGTCTGCATTTTGGCTGATACCCGGGCACTGTTGTGTCTTTGAAAGTTCAGTTCTTAAGTAGACAATTTCTTAATGATTGAAAATAACTCAGGTCCAAATAATCTAACCTAATTCTTTTATAAATAGCATATAGTTTTTGCTAGGGACTAGCAAAAGATAGGCATGGGGGTATGATGTAAACACATTTACACTACTTAAAATGTCTATTTATGCATGTTCTTAAGCATAGGATTGCATTTCATGATATAAATATTGCATTACATGCATCATCTTGCATTTAGAGTAGTTTGAATAAAATGGAGGTTAATTGTCTCCTTTTATGTGCTTGGACATTGCAAATATTTTATCGGGGCCTCGGATCAAAGATCCAACCGTATGGATATGATCAGGGCGACGATTGGAGTTCAACGACTCCAAGATCGCCCTAATCAGGCATCCGTAGCATCAGATAGAGACCGGGGAACCCTAGAAGATCAAGGGCCAGGATGGTGTAAATCCGCACTTCAGATGGAAAATCCGACCACACGGATGAATTCGGATCGACGATCGCAGCCGAACGACACAAAAATCGAGTCAATCCGACATCCGTGGCACCATCTACAACTTCCAGAAGATGGACGGCCAAGATGGCGCCACGTGGCGCCATCCCAGCCGCCCAATCGGCCGCAGGAGTCTTGTGAAGACCGCGCACCGTCTCCTCTCCGCCGTTGGATCTCGATCCAACGGCTGCGGTCGCTCGCGCTTAAAAACGTCCGCGCGACCATTTCGCCCGCGTAGCGCAGCGGCGACGCAGCTGCGGGCGAAGCGGAGGTCGCGGGTTCGAGTCGCGGTGAGGGGGTGGAAGGCACGGGCGAGCGGGCGCGCACGAGCGTCAGATGAAGATCCAACGGCCGCGCGCGCCCGATAGCGCCGACGCGCAATTGGACGCTCTGGTGGGCGCGCGATCACACGCGGGCGGTGCGCTACGCAGCGGGCGCGGACGCGTTCTAAGCCGTCCGATCTCGCGATCGGACGGCTGAGACGACGCGGACGTGCGTAGGCATTACGCGCGCGGGCAGCCGAGCGGGCGCGCGTGGGCGCGGCGGCGACGGCGACGGCGGGGCTTTAGCGACGGTTTTATCCGTCACTAAAGACCCCTTATTTATTATTTTGAAGATGTAATGTCCATTTTGCCCCCACTCCTTGCAACTATAAAAGGAGACCCCCTCCATACGAAATTTTCATCCCTTCCTTCTCCTCTCTACCTCTCCAAAGCTCAAGAGAAGCTTGTCCCACACCCGGGATGCTTCTCGCGAGATAAAGTCCAAATTTTCGTCCCCCTTCGGAAGTGGATCCCGCGACGACGACGGCGTGCTGCTCCGTTCCCGTTCTTCTGCTTCGTCCTCCTTCGTCCCGCTTCGTTCTCCTTCGTCCAGGCGTCGTCCCGTCCGGCTCGTCCTCCAAGCGACCGTCGAGGAGGATTCTCTCTCCCTATTCTTTTTACTGCTTTCTAGTATAGATTTACTGCTTTCTAGAGTAGTCTATTCGTCCTCCGAGCGATCGTCGAGGAGGACATTTCTCCCTCCATTCTTTTAATGCTTTCTAGAGTAATTGTTTTATGTTTTCTAGTTGTAACGAACGATCTCTTTTATGATAAATTCCTTGTCTATTCTACATCTCATTTTGATTTCCATGTATAGTATTCTTTCTCTCTCTCTTACTCCCTCTCTCTCTTTTATTTGTTGTAGATACTTAGATAGTTTAAATTAAATTTCTTCGTGACAAAATAAAAAGAAACGCGAAGTTTTTAAATCAAACGTTCGCCTCCCTGTGTTCGACCCAGAATTTTAATTTCGGTATAAATTTTATTTGTTGAACACGAATCCTTCGCTTTCGAACTACAACGACGGGTTTTCCAAAACCGAACACGTTAGCGTAGCTTCGTAAATAAGTTCAACAGGATTACTCCTAGATCAAAGCCAAACATAATGGCATCAATTCCAGCTCAAGGTTCCATCTGTGGAGCTCACAAATCTCAGTCAAAGATTGCGTGAATCCACTCTCAAATCATCGATTTCAAGGGTTCTAATCTTACACTAATTCACACATAATTCATCTATAAAGCTTCGCGAGATCTAAACGATTCTTTTTGTCAAAGTTTGGTTGAGTTTCTTACCCTCCTCTACCTCGACCGTCATCCCCTCTTGCCCTGTCGGTCCTTTGTGACCCCCTTTTCTATGCATGCTCTAACCAGAAAAGCAGCACCATCAGCTTCCTCACCTTCGTCCGGTCGTCGCCTACCAATGCAGGACCTCTAAGTCTACTTCCTCACCGCTGGTCATCTTCCTCAGATCCTTCTTCTTTATCGCATCTGGCAAGCCATCACCAAACGTTTCTACTCTTCCCTCGTCCAACATAGGCAATTTTCTCTGCTCCTTTCCCACTGTAGTATAGATTAAGCCCCTTAGAATTAGGAATCAACCCCAATTTCCCTTCTCCTCTCTTCTTCTTCCCTACGTCCGGCGAAGGTCTGACGAGGACCTTCACTTCATCTCGTTCATCATCTCCGCCACAAGCATCACTAGGATTTGTGAGCAAAAGCCCTCGAGAAATTGGGGCAATTGATCACTAGAACCTCTCGCCGAACTCCGCCTCCACCCACCTATAATTTCCTAGACGGAGGGGGTGAGATCGAGCATGATAAATAAAATAATGCGGAATAAAATATCAATCACATAAAATATGCAATCTCACAAGCACACAAAGATATTTAGGTGGAAACCCAAACCCGGGTAAAAACCACCACCTAAGCCTCTCAACTTAGGATTTCCCAATCGACGTAGTCAATCAAATCCACTAACCAAGTCACCTAAACGAGGGTGACTTAACCTTTTACAACCACACTACTTTATACCCAAGGGTAGCATAATCTCAAACCCCTCCTCTTCACGAGGAGTATTTTGTCTCACAATGGAGACAAGAATTCACAAAGCGAATACCCAACCAAAAGCAAAGTTACAACAGTCCTACAGAGCCAAAATAAGTATATATGAAATCTAGATTCTATAGGTAAAAGGAACTTCCCTTAGTAGAAAGTATGTAGGCATGATCATGACAGAGTTTCAGTTCTCTCGGATTTGTTGAATAAGACTTGGAGAGCAAGAACTTCTAGATGATTTTCTTCTTCACTTGAACACAATATGATGTGGAAGTAGTATGTCAAGGTGTGTTTTGTTTAGGAAGGGTGCTCCTCTATTTATAGAGGTCCTAAGAAGGGTTGTGAAAGCCTTGGAAGGCTTCTATAGCCGTTGGGAATGAATCACAAGATATTAAGCCAAAATCCCAACGAAATCAGGGTCATTAATGATTCTAACAGGGTTATCAGATGTCTAAGTCTTCGTCTGATCTAGAAGGGTTGATCATTTGGACGGTATTGGATCAGGATGGATGTCTAAGAAGATGTTTTAAGTCGTTTGGGAATCTAATCAGACATCTAAATCTAAGATGGATTAGTTTCTATTTTGACAAGATCGAAATAGGGTTCTAGGAAATTTAAGTCAGACAACAGGTCAGTCATCTGTCATAGTCTCTAGATGTCTAGAAAGAGAAATCTCTGCAGGAATTGATTTCCCGAGGCTCAAATGACTATTGGGTCTAATAAAAGTAGATTTAGGTCAGATCTTAGCCTAACGTCTATTTATCAAACGTCTGGGAGGCTCTAAGGAAGTTTGGAAATAATATAAGTATGATTAAGAGTTAATCCTCGAAGATATTCATCTGATAATCCAACGGTCCTATTGCTGGACTTCTGGCAAGGTCTTCAGATGTCTTCTGAGAGGTCTGGACTATGGGCTAGACGTCTGGAAGTAAAAGACAGAGAGTCTAATTCTAGCCTAAGTATTTGGACATCTAAACAAAAGGTCAAACGTCTTAAAGTCCAAGATTAGACATCTGAAGTACAAATTGGACGTCTGATCAAGCCATCTAAAGCCTATTTTGATTTTCTAAGTTTACTTAAGTGTCCTAATGATGGGTAAGTGTTCCTAGGACTAAGGTATGGTACTTTTGAGCTCTTTAACAATATTTCTAAGGGCAAAGAGATAAAGGACAAATAAATACAAGAAAAAATTGACTTCTATCCTATTCTTCATCTTCTTCTTTCTTCTTCAAGCTTTCACTCCACGCAAAGCTCCATCTTCTCTTCTCCATCAAGCTCCTCCAATCCGTTATGGATGCGAGCTTGAACTCCTTCACACTTGAATCCATTTGCATTATTCTTGAAACTATAACTCAAATGCAAATATTAAATAACAAGTGTTTTGTTATCATCAAAATCAACGATTGAGGTGCTCTTGCACCAACACCACCATCTTCCTCAAGTTCAGTAAGCCACATCCAACTTCTCCAAGCCAAATTACCACTGCCACGACCTTTGCGAAGGTCTGATGGAGGATTTTATGTAGTTAATTAGGCTTGAGAGGGTTGTGCTTTGCATATTGAATTCCAAGTCAAACCCCTTCTTCGCCAATGTCGACAGACCACTCCGACCGTCCTCAAGCTCCAAAGCTTCACGAGAAGCTCTATAAAGGCACGAGGAACACATTGTATGCTTCAACAAGGGGTTCCAAGCTCTGATACACCCCCACCAACCTCGTCGGACTTTGTTCTCTCTGCCAATTATCACTTGTGTCATGACAAAGATCCGCTGCCCTGATCTAAGGATCTTCATCACAAACATCTACGGATTGCCTTCAAGAACCCATCCAACCACTCATCCAGGGGATCCAACGGTGACACTGCAATCATACCATGGGTTGCACTTTGCTGCAACATGAGCAAGATGGAAGAGCCCCTACGTGCGAAGTGAAGCAACAAAAAGGGACGATTAGTCCCACCTCGATGAGCCACAAAGCCCACAGGCACTATATCTTTGATCGCCCCCCTTGATTGGTCAGTCTGTAATAGGGAAGGCTCCACTTAAGCATATGTAAGCCCATGAGAGCCAACTATATACATATACATAGAGAGACTTGAAGCCCATTGGGGTGTGGTTTGGCCCAAGGTAGGAGGCCGATTTTGCAATAAGATTTGATTAGGCCTCAATAGAAATCTGAGTACCTTTGGTTTGAGTAAAAATAATTTTTTTGTTTAAGAAAATATTGCTCTATACATTTATTTTTTTTGAACACTCAATTGAAATCGTTATTTTTATTTCGAGTTTGATTAGTAATTTTTCCAGAATATTTGGTTTTTACCAAACTCCTAAGCTTTGAATCTTGTAAATAATGCAATAGTGATAACTTGCACATTTCTGTTGCTCCCTGAGATAACCTCGGAATATATTTTCAATTTTGAGATTATAAATTTTAAGTGTTGATTTTCTTTTGTCGTCTATACTACAAAGCAAGTCTTAAAACCTCGACTCAATGATATTAATAATTTGGCGCCATTGTCAGGGAGCAATGCATGCTTACCAATATCATCGTATATATTTTTAATTTTATTTTGTATTTATTCTCTTTTGTTTTATTTGTGAATATTCATTTTTCTGACTAATCTGCCTCTGTTGATTGGTTGATATTCTTGGACCATACTTGCTGAACTGTGGAAGTACTTCAACCGAGCCAACCACTGCATCAAAGGAACAACCACATCATGGGCAGGTAGCTTTCTTCTCCTTTATTCATTTATCTCCCTCATTCCTTGTATATACATAAAAAAAAAATTTAGGACTACAACCTTGCCTTATTTTTCCTAGGGAAAATCATTTATGGCAAGAAATTTCGACTATCCTCTATGCTTCCATTTTCGAAGAAGCAGATTAGATTAGATCACACACCCAACAATTCATGTTCGTAATAGGCACCTGATTCGATTAGCACATTGGAATATCACCTTGATTGAGTCCAAGGTGTTATCTAATTAAAAATTGGATTCCATTTTAGAGCCAATTAGGGTTTTCACATATTAGGGTTTTGGAAGTGTTAGTACACATTTGCACTCTTTAAAAGAAAATAATTTCCCACATTGTGTGCAACCCAAGTCCTATTTGAATTGATTTAAAAATCCAAACCCTAAAATCCAAGCTCTAAGATCACTTGAACATAAAAATTGGGTTGTGAACCAAAACAAGGTGATTCGGGTGAGTTAACCTGGATTTCATCCTCGAATCATAGGATGGGTCAGGTGAAGTTAATTCACATTGTGAATCAACCAACCTAGAAAATAGGTCACAATTGAAATTCATTTCTAAATCAAGTGATAAATAAAGGCACAAGCACAATTAGACCTTAAAATTGGTTGACTTAGGGCTCAACTCACACGTTTACGGTGTACTGAGAATCACAGTGACAAGGAAAGTCGGGTGGGGGAAACCCTATAACCTGTGGGGATGCTCTACCGTGTAAGGGTTGTTGTGGGACTCTCCTTTCTTGGCTGCCCAAGTAATTCTTGGGACACGTGGGTTTCTAATCTAGAGGTCCATCTGCTTCGAACTACCTTAGTCATCCAACTATTTTGGGTGCCTTGATTGGGTCCAAGTCATATCCAGTCCCTCTCACCTTTTCTGCTGTACACACACAGGAGGAGGTCCTGAAGACTCAACTTAAGGCCTCCATTAGAGTTTGATCCAAATCAGGGTCAAGCCCTAATTGACTTGTGTGAGATCTGATCTAATCAACTTCTTCTGTTCAGTCTGAACTAGAATTTGATTCTTTATCTTGACCCACCACCTGATTTCAAAACCTTAGTTAGGAATCAACCTAAAAGATTAGGAAAAATGTCCACTAGTCCTAAACCCCATAAGAGCATGAAAAATTGAATGATTAAGGAAGCTATTAAACATAGCAAAGATTTTCTCAAAATCTCAACTACTTTTAGCGAAAATCAAGGTAGTGAACCTACTGTTATGAACCCCAAAATGAACCAAATCCAAATGATAGCAACCCAGATATCATGTGGTTCAACCCATGAAACTCTCTTAAAATAGATCATTGCTATGGGAAGATTGCATAGGAATGACAGTTTACAATATTTGTCAAATCCATAGCCTTTGGAAAATTACCAAGATTTCATTAAACAATGTGGGGATCCGCTAGATCAGTTGGAAGAGTTGATTAATGAAAGATACCCAGACCCCCACCCGAAAATTGATTATGAATCTTGGAGTAATTTTGAGGACCAATATGATTTTCCCAAACTCGGCCTTGAGAATGGAGGTTTCTGTGCTAAAGCCCCAACCTAAATGGAACCAAATGATGATTTTGTGTAGAATGAATCACCAGATATAGAAAATCAACTCTTGGGTTGGAAGGATTCCATCACAAGTGTTCTTGATTTTGAACCAGCAACCGAAATTTTTGAAGCTGTTTCAACTCAGCCGAAATTTCAAAACACCTATGATGAGTTTGATTCTGAATTCCTTGAGGATGTAACTCTCAAACCTTATCTTGGTAAGGTCTTCCTCGAGCATAATTCTGACATCCCAACTGACCTAAATTCATATTCTAGTGACCCAAGTCCTATATTTGACTTAGAATCTAGACCAAAACCTATTTAGGATGATGATAAGGCTTAGTTTAATGAGGATATAATCGCATATTCAAATTATCAAGATTATTCTGAGATTATTTTTGATGTTGAAACCTCTCCAGATTCCTCAGAATAGCATATTGCTTTATTTGAATTAAAACCAATTTATGACACAAAATCAATAGAATTTAAAGAGATTGGATTAAATTGGATCTACCCTAGATACCCTAAATCCAAGCATATGCCTAATGACGTGATGTGTACACATCTAAGTAGCCTAAAATGTCTATTTATGTGTGTTCTTAGTATCATAAAAGCATCATGCATTATAAATAGTGCATAACATTTATCATCATGCATTTAGGTCAATTTGTATAAACTATATAGTAATTCACCTCTTTTTGTGACTAGGGATAAGGCAACATTTATTGATGTCTCGGATTAAAGATCCAACCATACAGATCTGATCAGGGCAATGATTGGAGTTCAACAACTCCAAGATCACCCCGATCGAACCTTCATAGCATCAGATACAGTCTGAGAAAGATCAGAGGTCAAGGGATCAGGTGGTGTAAATCCGTACCTCAGATGAAAAATCCAATCACACTGATGAGTTCAGATCGACGATCGCAGCCCAACAATGTGAAAATCAGTCTAATCTGACATCCATAGCACCATCTATAAGTCAGAGAAGATGGACGGCCAGGATGGCACCACGTGGCGCCATCCCAGTCTCCCAATGATCAACGTGTGTTTCGTGTGGTAAAAATCAAGGTTAGGAAGGCCCATCGTCGTAGCTCGCAAAACACATCTATCAGATAAACTTTATAACTAAAACTCGAAAAGTGAATCCCGAGTCAAACACAGGGAGACAAACGTTTGGTTTTATGAAATCCGCGTTTCACTTTTTATTTGTTTTTTTCATTTTTGTCTTTTCTAATTTTCTTGGTATTTTTAATAGGACAAGAGATCAGGTCGATGAAATCTCACAAATCTACTTGCAAAATAAAAAGAGAGAGACAGAAAGAGAGAGATAGAGAAAGAGAAGAACAATCATCTATTTATGAATAAATGTTTGTTACAACTAGGAAAGCAGAAAACTACACTACAAAAGCGAGAAAGATAGAAAGAGGTGAGAGAATCCCCCTCGAATGTCGCTTGGAGGACGACTCGCTCTGACATCGCCTGGAGGAAGGTGGTGAGGAGCGAGACGAATGGAGATGGAGCCGGAGGACGGAGGATGGGGTAGGACGGCATTGTGGCGAGGATCTTCTTCCCGAAGGGCGGTGAGAGGATGGCCATGGGATGCTCCACGAATGGGGATGACGGGAGGGAAAACTATTTGGTTTCTACTCTAGAGGAGCATCCCAAGCTTGGGACAAGCTCTTTTTAGAGCCTTAGAGGTGGTGAGAGGAAGAAAGGAAGAGATGAAAAAGAAGGGGAGGTGTAGGGGTCCTTTTATAGTGAAGGGAAGAGGGCAATTCGTGTAGAGGGCATTTAGTGACATCAAAGGCGTTGTTGTAGATCCGCGCCAGCCAATCCCCCAAACGTCGCTATAGCTTGCTGGCACTCTTCAATTCCACTGCTGACATACGCATAGCGCATGCCATTAGTGACAGCTACAAGCGTCACTAAAGGCCCACCAAGCTGTCGTTGAAGGTCCGCACCAACTCATGCACTCGCTTGCGCACATGTGGGATAGCACATGGAGATGTGCGTCGATGCCTGCGTGATCACCTCCGCTGGATCTGCGGTCATCTGTGCATCCACATATCCGCATTTTGGCTGCTTGTACATGATTGGGCGGTTGAAAACAAGCGCGCTTCACCGCCGATTGGATTGGAGGCACAGCACAATTCGACCCCATGCCTCTTGCTTGCAAACCACCCGTGCTACCAATGAGGCAAGGGAGCATTTGAGTCGTGAAGA
Source organism: Thalassia testudinum (assembly GCA_037157565.1). NCBI lineage: Eukaryota > Viridiplantae > Streptophyta > Magnoliopsida > Alismatales > Hydrocharitaceae > Thalassia > Thalassia testudinum. Next base: position 137,755,813 of record JAZHRO010000036.1, on the reverse strand, counting down.
TAGCGTGGGAGTTGAAAGCGTGGAGGCAACTCAGCCGTTGGATCTTGATCCAACGGCTGTGGTGAGAGATCTCTGATGATGAGGGGACGCCAGTAGCCATTGATGGCCAATGTTGGGTGGCCTGGATGGTGCCAGGTGGCACCATCTGGGCCGTCCGTCTTCTTCTTTTTATAGAGGGTGCTACGGAGCTCTGATCGAGATGATTCCCGCATTGCCGAACTACGATCGTTGCTCTGGATCTATCTGTATGGTCGAATTCCTCATTCGAAACCTGTAAGGATGTCACATTGCCCTCCTAACCGTTGATTTTCCTCAAACTTCATATGATGCTATGGGACTCCAATCTTGACAATTTTAGAGGCATTAGACTCCGATCATCGTCCTGATCAGATCCGTATGGTCCAATCATCCATCCGAGGCCCTGAAATAAATCGTCTTCTCTCCTGACCATAAAAAGGACCTAATTAATTTAAAATATATACAACTACTCTAAATGCAGAATGATGCATGCTATGCAATATTTATAACATGAAATGTAAATCAAAGCCTAGGAACATGCATGACTAGGCATTTTAACCTAAATAGATGTGTCTATATCATACCCCCATGCCTATCTTTTGCCAGTCCCTAGCAAAATTAAACTACATGCTATGTATAAAAAAATAGAATTAGGACTCGATCGCTTAGGCCTAAGTTGTTTATTAACAATAGAAAATTTCAACTAAGGACTTAAACTATGAAGACTCAACAGTACCCTAGTGTCTACCAGAAGATACATTTTTTTACTTTTTCTTCTTTTCTAATTTTTTTGGACTTTTGGAGTTTGAGAGATTCGAGATAACTTTTTACAGCTACCCGACCCGTCCAAGACTCGAACAGGACTCTAAGTGCTAAGCATCTAGTGAAAAGAGTGAAAGACTCACTAGGCAGCCGTTAAAATGGACTTCAGGTTTCTACGACCCTAGGTGACCTTGCCTAGAGGTTTATCTTTTCGAACGGTAGCTTTCTCCCTACTTCTTTTATTTATGGGATCAACATAAAGGCGAACCTAGTGTATATCTCCGCGATTTATTCTACTTCTCCGCTTCTTCCCCAAGTGTTTTGGGAGTTATTGTGCATTTTTGTGAGCTTGGCTCTGGACAACCGGCCAATGGGCTATTACCCACGGCAACTTGCCAGCCATACTCGTGTGGTGAAGTGTGGTTTTATTTATTTTTTTATTTCCTCTTTTTCTCTATTTTTTTTTTTTAGGTGGCTTCCCTGATCTAAGATTTACCTAAAGGCAGTACGACGAAAATGGTCTTGTGGTTGGACTCTGGACAACCGGCCGATGAGCTGTTACTACCGACAGCTTGCCAGCCATACCACCCTAGATAGTTTATTAGCTACCCAATTTCCGAAGAAACTACCGAAAAGTGAGTCAGTGCAAAAAGTGAGTAGATGCTTAAGCTTAAAGTCCCCTCAAATCAGAGGGCGGGTTGATAAGTCATATACTTATCACCCCAATTTATGCACCAGATTAAAGATGAATTTGAATTGGCGAGAACTCGAGACTAAGTCCACATTCGAGTTGACACCCGGGCTAATTAAGCCCGAAGACCTGAAGAGTTTAAGTATTGAGGTCCTCTCGTATCATTTTCTAAAGTTAATAATGCCTAAAAGGCTAAGTTCTCTTCTCCTAGTTCTATTTTTTTCCCTTTTTTATCTTTTTAATTTTTAATTTTTTTTAAAGAAAATAAAAGGAAAAGAGATTCCACAGAGCTAACGAAATAATTTCAGGATTAAGTATCCACCCCCCATACCTAAATAATGCAATGTCCTTATTGTAAAAGACATGAAAAGGGCGGAGTAAATAGAATATCACCTGAATTTCGTGACAAGCCGGTCAGCTCCGCAGAGAGAAGAGAGTATACACATGCACTAAGTTTAATGCCTTCAGCTAGGCATAATATACATACAAAGAAGAAATTAGGAATTCACAAGTGCAGGTCCGAATCAAAACAAAAATATTGATCACAGGATCTACCAGTAGGTGTCCACAAATGTGGACCAGATTATGGTGTAGACTCATTCCCCAGGGTCGAGTGGTTCTAAGGTTCTAGATGAAAATCACCCAGAACCAAAGATTATTGTATTACGAGGCCGGGCCTGTGGTTTAGTGGTGTGCAACCCAAGACTATAATGGCAGACAATGGGTAGATCTAATTCACTCAACTCAGGTGTCCACTTAAAGTTTAGCTCAGGAAGATAGTCAATTATTCCATACTTGGGTCGCACATCAAAGGTATCGTAAGGGTCCTGGTAGAGAGTAAGTGGTTTTAGGTCAAAAGGAACCCTTAAATCCAAACTTGTTTTTCCCTCAAAATTAACCTCCCTGATGTAAACATGTTTACACTACTTAAGATGTCTATTTATGCATATTCTTAAGCATAGGATTGCATTACATACTATAAATATTGCATAGCATGCATCATCTTGCATTTAGATTAGTTTGAATAAAATGGAGGTTAATTGTCTCCTTTTATGTTCAAGGACAGGGCAAAATTTTTATCAAGGCCTCAGATCGAAGATCCAACCGTACAGATTTGATTAGGATGACGATTGGAGTTCAACAACTACAAGATCGCCCTAATCAAACATCTATAGCATCAGATAGAGACCAGGGAAACCTAGAAGATCAATGGCCAAGATGGAGTGAATCTGCACTTCAAACGACAAATCCGACGCATGGATGGATTTAGATCGACGATCACTGCCTAACAGCATAAAAATCGACTCAATCCGACAATCGTGGCACCATCTACATCATCCAGAAGATGGACGGCCAAGATGGCACCACGTGGCACCATCTTAGCCGCCCAACCAGCTGCTGCACCTGCTGCATCTTCTCTTCTTCAATCTAATCATCGCTTCTCCACCATTGGATGATCACCTAACAGCTGTGGGGTGCGCATACACATTTCAAGAGTGCAACACAAACGTGCTGGTGGCGCATTGGTCGAAAGCACTCTCGCGAAGCAAGGGCGCCCGTTCGAAGCCCTGAGCGCTTCAATTTGGCAAGGGCACGAGCGGGTGAGCGAGCGATGGGGAGCGCTCGATCGCGATCGAGCGACTGTGCGCGCTCGATAGCACTCACGCTCCATCAAACGCGGGCGAAGAACACTGGATTTCACGCGGGCGTTGCTGCTGAGGAGGCGCGGCGACGATCTCTCTCAGCCGTTCGATCTCACGATCGAACGGTCAAGATTGGAAGATCGTAGGCATGCATTTAAAGAGAGGAGGTGAGCGGGCGCGTGCGCGCCGACCCACTACACCCACGTTCGGACCTTTAGCTATGGTTTTATCAGTCACTAAAGGTCCAGAATTAATGTTTTCCAAATTAAAAAGACCAAATTGCCCTCACTCCTTGCAACTATAAAAGGAGACCCCCTCCATACAAAATTTTCATCCCTTCCTTCTCTCCTCTACCTCTCCAAAGCTCAAGAGAAGCTTGTCCCACACCCAGGATGCTCCTCGCGAGATAAAGTCAAATTTTCGCTCTCATTTCGAAAGCGGATCCCACGACGATGACGACGTGCTACCCTGTTCTTGTTCCTCCTGCTTCAACCTCCTTCTTCCCGCTCCGTCCTCCTTCGTCCAGGCGGTGTCTCGTCCGGCACGTCCTCCAAGGGATCGTCGAGGAGGATAACTTCTCTCTCCCATTCTTCTTTACAGCTTTCTAGAGTAGAATTTTCCTACTTTCTAGTGTAGCTGATTTCCCGCTTTCTAGTGTAATCCTTCTTCGGTTTCATTGTATAAACATTTTGAAATATTGAGTGCATGTTTTCTCTCTCTCTCTCATTTTGATTATTAATATTGATTCATTGTAATTACGTCACTTCGCTTTTCAATAAAAACTCTAAAAAAAATATAATTGCGAATATAGATCAATGTAGCCTCCCTTAGTTTGACCTGGGATTTCTATTCCGGTATAAATTTTATTTGTTGAACACGAGTTCTTCGCTTTCATACTACGATGACAGGTTTTTCAAAACCAAACACGTTAGCGTAGCAACCTGTAGCTTCAACATTTTGGCGTCGTTGCTGGGGAGGCAACAATTTTTGATCTTCTTTTCGCATTTCACGCACTTTATTGTTTTCTAACTTACTTTCTCTTGTTCAATTGTTTTGCAGAGACCTCCATCAGGGAATCATCAAGCGGTAGACTGGAGTAAAGTGTAGTTGAAGACAACTGTAAGTGCTCCCTATTCTTTCCCCCCCCATAGATTTCATTTGCCACATTAAATCCAAATACCAATTAACCTAGGTGTTTGCATAAATCCTAGGAATAGTTTGGTTGTTTGGATTCTCACTCACATTCAATTCACCCTGGTTTATAAAAAAATAACAAAAAGATAATCTTGTGGGGCACTTTTCAACAAACACACAACGTACACCCACATTCAAGGCACTTAACCTAATTGATTTGTTTCTACTCAACCGGGTTCTGATCTGTGGAATCGGTACACACAAAGCAACACATAAAAGAGTAGAAATCATTCTAGGTTAACCATCTTTGTGTGCCTAACTTAGTGGTGCATTTTTGGCCAGTTGTTTGAGCTGTTTAGGCCGCACCACTCTACTTAAAATCAACTCATCAATTAGCTCCTCCTTAGGGTTTTCAATCTAGGTCTATTCCAGGCACTCCACTTTCTTTTTGGTTTTAAAGGAAAGTAATCTTCACCCATGTTTGACAACCTGGTTTGCCTCGAAACTTGATTTCAATCAACTTAATTTGAAACCCTAAAAGCTACTTAAGCAAGATTTGAACATTAAAATCCACGCATCACAAATAATCTTTCTTGAAAACCCTGGTTGTGCACGCACTTACACAATTTTCAATCAATCATTGAGGGCACAACCCATTTTAAGGGTCTATCACATTCCATAAGCACCATAATCCCATGCCTTAATAAAATTGAGTAGACGTTGGCCTTAAGGTCTGATTTGCTCTTCAGGGCCTAGTCTCAGATTGTCTTTAATTAACCTACTTGTACTGATTAATCTGATGTCTAGCTAGGGGAGTAGCATCAAATGACCGTAGCTGGGGGGTACACTAAGAACCGGAGGCGAAAGCCAAAGGAAGAACCTTCCCCCCAGTCCTTCCTTCTAACTAGTTGGCTTGAGCAGATGCAGGTAGAGTAAATCATTTACAATCTTGAGGCAGGTTCTGAGAGTCAGTAGATCCTTAGGCTACCCCACTTAAGGACAGCCTTGTTTTGTTGTGCTGTAGGGTCCCTATCCCCAGTCCTTCCGACCTTCTCCTAGTTTATGCTGGGAAGACGATCATTGAATCCCCAATTGGAAGGACCACTAGAGTATTCTAGGAGGCACAAATTGGATTTTGGTCAAATTGATCCCATGGCTGACCAACAGCCTCCTCTACCTGGAGATCCACAGGAAGAATTTCGAAGGCAGCTGGAACAAATGCAGAGAATGCAAGAATGGTTCTAGAGAATGTAGGGCACTCTGCCCTTGAAGGATTTTTATGATCCTTCAAATTACATGGAACATCCCGGCATCCAGATTCCAACCGGTGACGTAGAAATCAAGCCCTAGGTGTTAAGCCTAATCAAACATTATCATGGGCTTGGCTCCGAAGATCCATTTCAGCACTTGGAGGACTTGACCACTTTAGTCCAGACCACCAAGGCACGAAACGTAAACGAGGAGCAAATGATCGTGAGGCTCTTGCCCCACTCTCTTAGGGATAAGGCTGCGCATTGGAACAGGATAATAGGAAGACCAATTGCAACTTGGAATGAGTTGAAAGCAGCCTTTCTGAAGAAATTCTTCCTAGTCGGATGTACCAATGCCTTGAGACGGGAAATCACTACCTTTACCCAGCGGCTGGGAGAGCAGTTTCATGTGGCCTGGGAGCGATTCCGGAAACTATTGCGGAGGTGTCCACACCACGAGGTGCCGAAATGGCAACTTGTGCAGATCTTCTATCATGGGTTGACTGAGCAACTCAAAAATCATGTGGATGCTTCTTGCGGAAGTAATTTCCTCAATAAAGACGTAGATAGTGCACATGATTTATTTGATGAAATGAGCGAGAATTCAATCAATCATGCCTCCATGGATACATTTAACCGGTCCCAACAGCCCAGATCAAATGTCAATGAAGTCCATAACTCATTCATTTGATTTGGAATTGATTTGTAACAAACTAGACAAGGTGGACTTGGTTGCTAAGAGAATGGAAGAGTGGATGGCTGGCAATTCTATAAACAACTCTCCATCCACTCAATCCCAAAATTCGAGATTCCATTCTTCACGAGTCCCTTCTGGATGGGAGTTCGTGAATCAACTCGATGCGGCTCAACCTATGAGTTAGCATTTTTCAGAACCTCACAGGTTCCAAACTGGGGCCTTTGATCCCAGTTTTTCTGATCCTTCCCTTTCTTTCTCTCCATCCTCACTCTATGAGGATGTCTGTGTTGTACAAGAGAATGTTAGATCCAACCCTTACTCTAATGCTTATAATCTGGGTTGGAGAAACCACCCTAACTTCTCTTAGAAAAACCTGGGGCAATAGACCCAATTCCGACCCGGCAACTATGCTCCGCAATGACCAATGGGTCAGGGTCATGTATATACTCAGTTGCCTCCAAATCAGGTCAACCAGCCAGCTTGGAATGCCCGTCAACCCGTAAGGCAGGCTATTTTGAACCGACAAATGGTAGAGATGAAAGGATCCATGCTCCAGCTCATGCAGCAAATGAAAACCTCGCTGGACAACTTGCAGTCCAGACTCATTGCTAATTCTCGTCAACCCGAATCTCTACCATCCCAACCCGTACCCAACCCGTGAAATATTCTGAATCCGGGCAACCAAGCCCATGGGTACGGAAATCAGAGTGACCCACACGCACATGCTCAGGTGGTTGAGCTGGGTCCCTCCTCTTCTTCTTCTTCTTCTTCTGCAAATCAACAATTTCTGGTTAATTAAGCCCCTTCAATCTTTCTTAACCCTTCCCAAGACCTAAACTCTTATGCATCTGCAAATTCTGTCACCTTGAGGAGTGGTAAGCAGACTCAGGATTCACAACCACACTGTTCTGATCTAATGAATCTTGAAGAACCTGAGGAGAGAAAGGAGAATTCTAGAGAAGAAATCAAGGCTCAAGAACCTGATTCCAAAGATCTGACTCATGTTCCTTTTCCTGAAGCCTTGATCAAATCAAAGAAGAAGAAGTCTGTTGATAGCAATGAGGAGCTTCTGAATCTATTTAAGAATGTTGAGATCAATATCCCGCTCCTCGATGCTATCAAGCATATACCGGCTTACGCAAGATTTTTAAAGGATTTATATACACAAAAGTGTAAGTCAAGAGAATCTGTTCTGAGGAAGGTGGTACTCTCCGAGCAAGCTAGTTCTGTTATCCTGCACCACCTCCCTCAGAAAAGGAGAGATCCAGGTGCTCCATTGATTTCTTATGTCATTGGAGATTACACATTTGATAGAGCACTTTTGGATCTGGGTGCATCCATCAACTTAATTCCGACTTCTCTTTACGAGAAGTTTAGATTAGGTGAACTTCGGCCAACTTCAGTAACGCTACAGTTAGCGGACCGCTCGCTCACAAATCCGCGAGGCATTATTGAAGATGTTATAGTTAAGGTCAAGGATTTCTATTTTCCTGTAGATTTCCTTGTCCTTGACATGGATGTACCTAAAAATCTAAGGAACACGCCCATCATTCTGGGGTGTCTGTTCCTAGCTACCACTAAGGCCAACATTAATTGTGAAAGAAGTAGCATGGAAATCTCCTTTGGGGATCAACGAATGAAATTGGATATTTTTAAGGCGATCAATAAATTTGGAGATTGTTGATTTATTGAGGAACTTGAGGAGGATAATGAAAACATTGACACTTGTTTGATGGTTTCTTCAATTGAAAGTTCCTCCTTTGATGACGAATTCGACCCGCAACCCTCTATGGCAAACCTACCATCTTCTAAAGAGGTTATTGATTTTGTTCACTCACAACCTCTTCCTCTTGTTGAGTCTTCAGCATCTTCCTTACCATCAATCATCAACCCACCCCAGCTTGAACTGAAACCATTGCCTGAGAATTTGAAATATCAATTTTTAGAACCTCAAAAGATGCTCCCTATGATTATCAGTGCCAAATTAACAAAGGAAAAAGAGATTAAATTGATCAAGGTCCTGAAGGAACACAAGGAGGCAATTGGTTGGACCATTCATGACCTTAGGGGGATCGAGACATCTTACTGCAATCATAGAATATTCTTGGAAGATGGATCCCACCCTTCTTGCCAGATGCAAAGGAGATTAAATCCAAATATGCGAGAAGTGGTCAAAAAGGAAATCATCATGTGGCTCGATGCAGGAATTATTTATCCAATCTCTAATAGTCCCTGGGTAAGTCCCGTGCAGATTGTTCTGAAGAAAGCTGGAATTACCGTTGTGACTAACGAGAGAGGAGAATCTGTCACAACTCGTTCAGCTTCATCTTTGAGGGTTTGTATTAATTATAGAAAGCTAAACACAGCCACTAAAAAGGATCATTTTCCCCTACCTTTCATCGATCAAATCTTAGAAAGACTAGCTGGACAGAAGTACTTCTATTTTCTTGATGGCTACTTGGGATACAACCAAGTTCCTATCCATCCTGAGGATCAGGAAAAAACTACTTTCACCTGTCCCTATGGAACCTTTGCTTTCCGTAGGATGACTTTCGGTTTATGCAATGCGCCTGCAACTTTTCAAAGGTGTATGCTAGCCATATTCTCTGACATGGTGGGAGAGTTTATGGAAGTCTTCATGGACTATTTCTTTATTTTCAGAGAATCGTTTGACTCTTGTTTGGCTAATCTGGAAATGATTCTTAAGTGATGTATCAAAACACGATTGGTCCTTAGCTGGGAAAAGAATCATTTCATGACCCAAGAAGGCATCATCTTGGGTCATGTAATCTCTGAACGGGGAATCGAAGTGGATAAAGCTAAGGTTCATGATATCACTAAACTTCCTCCTCCCACATCTGTTAAACAAATCCGATCATTTCTTGGCCATGTGGGATTCTATCGAAGATTCATCAAAGATTTCTCAAAGGTTGCTCATCCCCTGAGCAATCTTCTTGCCAAAGAAACGCTGTTTGTTTTCGACGAATCATACCAAAAGGCATTTGATTTCCTAAAATCGGCAGTCACCTATGCTCCAATTTTGCAACCACCAATTTGGACAACCCCTTTTGAGATCATGACCGACGCTTTTGATTACGTGGTCAGGGCTATCTTGGGTTAGAAAATTGATAGAAAGACCTCTATCATCTACTACGCTAGTAAAACTCTGGATGAAGCCCAGAGGAATTACTAACTATAGTGTTCGCTTTGGAAAAATTAAGGGCTTATCTCTTAGGGTCTCATGTTATCATCTATACCAACCACTCGACCTTGAGACATCTCTTGGCCAAAAAGGATGCCAAACCCCAGCTTATTCGTTGGATTCTTCTGCTTCAAGAATTTGATCTTGAAATCAAGGATAAAATCGGGGTACAAAATGTGGTGCCAAATCATTTGTCGAGACTCCAGGTGATTCTTCTCGTCCGGACATCCCGATTGTTGACACTTTTCCGGACTAAGCCATTCTTACAGTTTCAGGTGTCCACACCCCGTGGTTTGTTGACATTGTTAACTATTTGGCCGTTGGTCAAATCCCCCAAGATTGGACTAAGCAACAACGGGATATACTCAAATCTGAGGCCAAATATTACCTTTGGGAGGATCCTGAACTGTACCGCATTGGCTCTGATCAGATTATTCGCCGATGTGTACTGGAGAATGAATTCAACAGTATACTCGAGTTCTGCCATGCATCTGCGTGTGGTGGACATTTCTCTGGAAAAAAGACGGCTGCAAAAATCTTGCAATCTAGCTTCTATTGGCCGTCTTTATTTAAGGATCCCCAGGATTTCTCAAGGTCATGTTCTCGATGTCAGGCACTCGGGAGCATAACTAAGAGAGATATGATGCCCCTAAACCCAATTCTTCCTGTCAAAATTTTTTATGTTTGGGGCATTGATTTCATGGGACCCTTTCTCCCTTCATTTGGACATCAGTACATTCTTATTGCTGTTGATTATGTGTCCAAATGGATTGAGGCGATTCCCACCCGAACCAATGATCACAAGGTGGTCATCGATTTTGTCAGGAAAAATATCTTCAGTAGGTTTAGGATTTCGAGGGCCATCATCAGTGATGGTGGCACTCATTTTACTAATGCCCAATTTCAGAATTTGTTGGCCAAATACGGGGTTAATCACCGAATTTCCACACCTTACCATCCCTAGACGAATGGACAAGCCAAGATCTCCAATCGAGAGATCAAGAACATTCTACAGAAAATGGTTAGGCCTGATCGCAAGGACTGGACTCAAAAGCTTGAGGATGCTCTTTGGGCCTACCGTACGGCATATAAAACGCCCATCGACATGTCTCCATTTCGTTTGGTGTATAAAAAGGCATGCCAGCTACCCATAGAGATTGAACACAGGGCATTTTGGGCGATCAAACAATGCAATTTAGACCTGAATTTAGCTGGGAAGACCGGGAAACTCCAATTATCTGAGTTGGAAGAGCTTAGAAATGATGCATACGAGAATGCCAAGATCTACAAGGTTCAGACCAAAGATCTACATGATCGATTGATTTCCCAAAAGAGCTTTGAGCCGAACCAGAAAGTCTGGTTATTCAATTCTAGACTTAAGCTCTTTCCTAGCAAACTTAGATCTAAATGGAATAGCTCATTCATAATTGACCAAATTTTTCCAAATGGATCCGTTCAGATTTCTGACCCAAAGACGAGTAACACATTTAAAGTCAACGGTCAACCTCTAAAGCCTGTTATTGACCGTACTCTTCCAGAACCCGTCTCAGACACGATTACTCTAGCCATTTTGTGACTTCTTTGGCTGGACTTCGCCTAGCTGATGGCATTAAACTCAGTAGTTATAAATATGACACAAAGCTGACACGAGCTTCATATTCAGGTGACATCTTTCATACTCTACCATTTCTTTCATGTCTCTTTCTCAATGTGGACATTGCATCAGCTAGGCATGGGGGGGTGGATTCATTAGAATCATTTGGTCAACTTTGTGAAATTCATGTAAATTATTTTTCTCTTCTTATTTATAAAAGAAAAAAATAAAAAAAAATTTAAGAAGGAATAGTTGGACATTAGGACTTTTCAATCTTAGGAAATATTACATTAGGATCTGAACACAATGACCCTTCAGGTCTTTGGACTTAATCAGCCCGTGTATCCACTAAAATGTGGATTTATTTTTCGAGTCCTCGCCATCTTAATTCTATTGTAATTGGAGTAAATAAGTTTGGGTGATAAGTACATGATTTATCAATCCACCCTCTAATTTGAGGGAACTTTGGGTTTTAAGCATCTACACACTTTCTTTGCACTGACTCATTGTTCGACGATTTTAATGGAAATTGGGTAGCTAATGAACCTTCTAGGGTGATATGGCTGGCAAGTTATCATGGGCAACAGCCCATAGGTAGGTTGTCCAGAGCCCAGTCACTGGACCATTCTCTTTTTGCTGCCTTTAGGTAAATCTTAGACCAAGGAAGCCACCTACTTAAAAAAAAAAAATAAAGAAAAAGAAAGTCAAAAAGAAAAGAAAAAGAAAAGGAGAAAAGAAAAGAAATAAGCCACACTTCACCGCACGAGTATGGCTGGCAAGTTGTCAGTGGTAACAACTCATCGACCGGTTGTCCAGAACCCTGCTCAATAAATGCACTGAAAATTCCCAAAACACTTAGGAAGAAGCAGAGAAGTAGAATAAACTGGGGAGATATATACTGGATTCACCCTTGTGTTGACCCCGTAAAAATAAAAGTAATGAGAAAGCTACCGGTTGTAAAGATACACCTTTAGATAGAATTCTCTTTTTAAGGTCACCTAGAGGCGTAGAAACCCGAAGTCTATTTTAACTGCCGATCAATGAGTCTATGACATTCACAATAAGATGCTTAGAACTTAGGGTTCTCATCAAATCTTGGGTGAGTTGAATGGCCATAGAAAGCCACTCTTAAACCCTAAAACTTGAAAATCTAAAAAAATTAGAAAAGAGGAAAAAGAGAAAAAGAAGATTTTCTTTGAATAAGGCGAGAGCTTAAGGCGGTCTGCATTTTGGCAGATACTCAGGCACTGTTGTGTCATTGAAAGTTCAGATCCTAAGTAAACATTTTCTTAATGATTGAAAATAACTCATGTCCAAATAATCCAACCTGATTCTTTTATAAATAGCATGTAATTTTTGCTAAGGACTAGCAAAAGATAGGCATGGGGGTATGATGTAAGCATGTTTACACTACTTAAGATGTTTATTTATGCATGTTCTTAAGCATAGGATTGCATTACATATTATAAATATTGCATAGCATGCATCATCTTCCATTTAGATTAGTTTGAATAAAATAGAGGTCAATTGTCTCCTTTTATGTTCAGGGATAAGAAAAAATTTTTATCAAGGCCTCGGATCGAAGATCCAACCGTACAGATTTGATCAGAACAACGATTGGAGTTCAACAACTCCAAGATCGCCCTAATCAGACATCTATAGCATCAGATAGAGATTGGGGAACCCTAGAAGATCAAGGGCCAATATGGTGTGAATCCATACTTCAAGTGACAAATCCGACCGCACGGATGGATTCGGATCGACGATCGAAGCCTAACGACGTGAAAATTGACTTAATCCAACAATCATGGCACCATCTACATCATCCAGAAGATCGACAGCCAAGATGGCACCACGTGGCACCATCTTAGCCGCCCAACTGGTCGCTGCACCCGCCGCATCTTCCCTTCTTCAATCTGATCATCGCTTCTTCGCCGTTGGATGATCATCCAACGGCTGTGGGGTGCGCATACACATTTCAAGAGCGCGACACAAACTAGCTGGTGGCGTGTTGGTCGAAAGCGCTCCTGCGAATCAAGGTTGCCCGTTCGAAGCCCTGAGCACTTCAATTTGGCGAGGGTGCACGCGGGTAAGCGTGCGATGCTCCATCAGACGTGGGCGAAGAACGCTGGATTTCACGCGGGCGTTGCTGCTGAGGAGGCGCGGTGACGATCTCTCTCAGCAGTTCGATCTCACGATCGAACGATCGAGATTGGAAGATCGTGGGCATGCGTTTAAAGAGAGGAGGCGAGCGGGCGCGCGCACGTCGGCCCACTACACCCACGTTCGGACCTTTAGTGATGGTTTTATCCGTCACTAAAGGTCTAGAATTAATGTTTTTCAAATTAAAAAGACCAAATTGCCCTCACTCCTTGCAACTATAAAAGGAGACCCCCTTCATACAAAATTTTCATCCCTTCCTTCTCTCCTCTACCTCTCCAAAGCTCAAGAGAAGCTTGTCCCACACCCGGGATGCTCCTCGCGAGATAAAGTCAAATTTTCGCTCTCATTTCGGAAGAAGATCCCATGACGACGACGACGTGCTGCCCCGTTCTTGTTCCTCCTACTTTGACCTCCTTCTTCCCACTCCGTCCTCCTTCATCCAGGCAGAGTCTCGTCTAGCACGTCCTCCAAGCTATCGTCGAGGAGGATAACTTCTCTCTCCCATTCTTCTTTACAGCTTCCTAGAGTAGAATTTTCCTGCTTTTTAGTATAGTTGATTTCCCGCTTTCTAGTGTAATTCTTCTTTGGTTTCATTGTATAAACATTTTTGAAATATTGAGTGCATGTTTTCTCTCTCTCTCTCTCATTTTGATTGTTAATATTGCTTCATTGTAATTATGTCACTTCGCTTTTCAACAAAAACTCTAAAAAAAATATAATTACGAATATAGATCAATGTAGCCTCCCTGAGTTCGACCCGTGATTTCTATTCCGGTATAAATTTTATTTGTTGAACATGAGTTCTTCGCTTTCACACTACGACAACAGGTTTTTCAAAACCAAACACGTTAGCATAGCAACCCGTAGCTTCAACACTCCCAAATTTTCATTTCGACATTTCTATCCTCCAACATCAAGTGGTCAGGCTCCGGCACCATTCACCCCATAAGATTTACGCAAGTCCAGAAATCGTGGCTAACTCAGAATTGACTTGGGTACAACGATTTCCAAATCAAAATCAATCCCTTTAGGGTGTGGTTGAGGAATGGGGCTATTGATTGAATCTTCTAGTAAATGAGGATTCAAATCCTCCAAGTTAGACCCAACCGAATCCAAATCTTCAATAATGGGGCTATCGAATGGTTCATCAGATTACTCAAGCCCATTTGTCTCACTAAAATCATCTTCCTTACACTCAAGTGAGACTTCACTAAGAGATTATTCACCCTCAGAGTCAAAGATTTCATGATCCTCATTTATACATGTCTCAAAATCGATTGTCATGTCCTTGTTCAAAGAGACATATTTTTCCTCACTCCCTGGCTCGGGGATCTCGGGTGAATCAATCGATTCATCCTCAATGGGTTGCTCTAGCCCAACCTGGTCATCTCCGATCTCAGAATATGTGTCCCCCCCGACAGGTGCCTGAGCGGGTGACAGAGAGCCATTTTTGCGCATTTGAAAGTCGTCGAAAGTTTTAGTATAGTCACGCAAAACGTTCGTCAAAAATATTATTTTGTAAAATAACGAGACTTGAGTCCCGGTCGTTCGTCTCTGGGAGGCGTGTTTCTATTTTTGAAATCGATCTTAAAGCCGCTCTACTTAATATTCTGGTGCGCAATATATAGGCGGTTAAAGAACAAGCACTTAAATCATGCAAATAAAATAATCATTCAGCTCATGGTGATTTCGAACACATAAAGAGAGAGAGATATATATAAATGCATTTTCATTCATTCATTGGGGGAGAGTTGTTTGTACAGGAAATCTAGAGGAAAGCTTATACAAGAATGCTTGAAATTAAACCTAGCTACTAGAAAACGATTGCATACATGAATCGACGGGGGGATTTCGCATGCATCATTAGGGGAGAAGAGAAACTACTCTACTAAGCAGTAAATGAAAGCAGTAAAACTTATGAAAAGCATGATCTAGAGCTAAAAGAGTAGAGGGCATTCAGGGGTGGTCCCCGATGGCCTTGGAGTGGTCGAGAGGAGAATGAGGGGCGGCCAATGGAACTTAGGCCGACCCTTGGAGAGAGGTAGGGTTGATCCAGCATCCCGTCATGGTGTCCTCCATGGTGGTGGTAGTGAGCTCGTGGAGGTGGAGTGACTATGGAGGTGACGTGAATGGCACCAATGGAGTGCAATTGCCAAAGAAGTGAATGGGTGCCAATGGCCACCCAAGGGGTCTTTTTATAGACCTAAGGGAAGCTCTCTAGAGAATTATGGAATTCTCTAGAGAGGCCTATGGTGGGAGCTCATGGGAGAGTGAGAGAGAGAGGGTGGATGGTGGTTTTTAGATCCACCAAATGTGGATCTAAAAATTGAATGGCTCTTGGTTGCTATTTTTGGCAACGAAGGCAACCACACATGGTAGAGAGTTCTAGAGAACTCTAGGCTAGATATTTTCGTGTGGATGGTGTGTGTGGGTGTGTGTGGGTCGAAACTTAGGTGTCTAGGTTGATTAGGTTGGGTTCTAGTGGGTTTAGGTCAAGGTAGGTCTCAAATTAGGGTTATAAACCCTAATTCACTAAGGTAAAGTGCAATTAAACTTAATACAAGTTTAATTGGGTGTGTGGAAACTTAATTGAGAGTAAAACAACTCAATTAAGTCAGGTCTACGTCAATTGGACTCTCACTGAGTCCAATTGAACAGTGTGTGCTGAGATCAGGGCTCAATTGGACTCAATGAGTTCAATTGAATAGGCTGATGGAATTGACTAAGATCCAAGTCAATTAGGTTTAGTGAGGACCTAATTAGGTCCTTAGGGAGGTCTAGAGGTGATGTACTAAGGTTAGGGCACCTTAATTTAGGTTCCTATGGGGTTGGAATTAGGTTTAGGGACCTAGAGATCCAAGATCAAGGCTTAAATCTCAAAGCAGGAATTGGAGAACAGTATAAGACGTCTAATTATAGAATCAGACGTCTTATACTCAAAAATCAGAAGTCCAGACTTGTTGTATGGACGTCTAATCAGAGTTAGGAAGGATTTCGGGTTCTGTTTTGGGTATTCTGCAGAAATTGGACGTCTGACAAAGTGTCTGGACGTCCAATAACATTGCAGAAGTGGGTTTGAAGTGTGCGGGAGTTGGCTAAGGGTCCTGGACATCTTAAAACTTCTCTGGACATCCAGAGAAGGGTTGGAACTAGGGTTTTAGGGCTTCCTAGGGTGTTGTGACCTAATCTAAGGGTGGCTAAGGCTTGGGGAAGTCTCTAGGCTATCCTAGGGCTAAGATGGACCTAAGCTCTTCACATTTTACTGCTTTATTTCTACTTAATAGAATAGAAAACCTTTAACCCCCTTACATTATTATTCCTATATCTAAACTAGGCCTTCTGCTCCAGCTCTGCTACAACTCCCATTATTCCTGATCCAGCTTCAGATCCAGCTCCTGATCAGCTTATTCCCTGCAATCGACATAATGCACTTAATCAGCACATTATAACATTATTTTATGCATAGCTAAAGAAAAGCAGTAAAGATGCAGATAATGCGTATGCATGCATGGATAACCCTAACTTATGCTAAGTCCTAGCCTAATTTAGGTCAATTAAGACCTATGATTGCTGCGCAATCAGTGGGTTCTGACATTGGCTCTCCTGAAGGGGGTTCATCTTGAGAATCATCCCAAGATTTGACTAGGGTAACCACAAATTTCATCCTCAACATTGATAATTTCCCAAGAAGAAACTCACCCAGGTCCCTATCCTTAACATTTTAGAGCAAATCCAATATAGAACTATTAAGTTCATCAATAATTTTGATCATAGGCTCCAATGCTTCAGTGCATGGTGTTGGCTAAAATTCTAAAGATTGTATAGTGTTCCTCAAATTAGCCAACACCCTATCTTGGATCTGGTTCACTTGAACCGATTGGTTCGGTTCAGGGTTAGTTGGATTCGGGTTAAATCTAGGGAGTCAAGATATTGAGGTTCTTGGGTCCCTCCCTGATAGTTGGTCGTTTCGGGTTGTTCAAAAAATGGAAGTTCCTATATTCAGTGGAATACTGGGGAGGGTAGATGTTATAATCATCATATCCTTCCTGATTGTAGATCGGGATAGTTTGATCATCAAAGGATCGAGATCTATAATCATTGTAGCTCTCGGAAGGATAGTAATCATAGTCTTGTTGTCCAAGGTTAGACCCTGGACACCGAGGTCCGGATTCATATCCCCAATCAAAGTTATCCTGGCTAGTGGATGGGTAATTATAAGTCGAGTCGAGATAGTAACCATCTTGGGTATAAGTGGCGGTAGGAGGGTAGGATTGGAAATGTGTGAAAGATGTGGAAGGATACATTGTGGAGTAAGAGGGAAATCAGAAGAGAGAAAGGAGCCCTGCAATACAAGCAATCAACCCTGTCCTTAGGTGGGTTAGCCTAAAGACCTACAAATTCCCAGGACTCATCTTGGGATTATAAATGATTTGGTCTACTTTTGTCAGGTCAATCCAACCAGTTGAAGGAGGGATTGGGGAGAAGGTTCTTCCTTTGGCTTACGCCTCCAGTCCCTAGTGCACCCCCCAGCCATGGTCATTTGACGCTACTCCCCTCGCTAGACATTAGATGGACCATTAGAAGCAGATTAATCGAAAAAAAATCTCAGTCTGAGCCTCGAAAAGCGAATCAATCCTTAAAGCCAACATCTACTCAGTTTTAATTAGGCTTGGGATGATTGTGCACTTAGAATGTGATGGGCCCTTTAGATGGGTTGTGCCCTTAATGATTGATTCAAATGTGTGTGCATGCACAAGCAGAGCTTACAAACAAGGTTATTTGATGATGTGTCTTTTAGGGTTCAACCTTGTTTAGTAGCTTTTAGGGTTTAATCTTTAGGTATATTCAATCAAGGTTCAGTAGAACACTCCAAGTTTTGAAAGCACTGGTGATGATATATTCCTTTAGAAATCAGAAAAAAATGTGGAGTGCCTAGTTCAGCCCTAAAAATCAATCCTAAGAGGCAAGCTACTTGATGGATCAGTTTTAAATTGAGTGGTGCAACCCAAAAAGCTCAATCAATTGGCCTATTGCACCACTTAGTTAAGGCACACAAGTATGTTTAACCTATTCAGATTTCTACTCACTTATGTGTATTGAGTTGAAGTGTACCAGGTCCACAAGTCAAATCCCGGTTAAGTGGTAGAATCAAAGTGATTGTGCACCTTAGGATAAGAAGTTGTGGGTGTTAAGTGTGTAGCTTTCAGTTAAATCCCACAAGAGAAGAATTTTTTTTAATTTTTTATATATGCAAGTGGGTGAGGTGAGTGGAGTGACAATCAAACAACCAAAATCTACCCTAGGGTTTATGCAAGCACCTAAGTTGATTTTGGTTTGAGTTATTAGGTTATGGAATGAAAACTAGGGTGGGGGTGGTGGGGATAAACTTACATAACCATCATCTTCACTTTTCTCCGATCTAACCGCTCTGGCCCACCTTGGATGAGTACCTGCAATCACAGTAAGATCAAAGAAAAAGTGAGATGAAAGATAAGTAAGGCAGAAAAACACGGGAAAAAAACCAAAGAGTGTTGCCTCCCCGACAACGGCGCCAAAATGATGGTGTGTTTCGCGAAGTAAAATTAGGGTTCGGAGGACCCATCGTCGTAGCTCGCAAAAGGTATCTATTAGATAAAATTTATAACTGAAACTCGAAAAGTGAATCCCAGGTCGAACATGGAGAGGCAAACGTTTGGTTTTATGAAATCTATGTTTCGCTTTTTATTTGTTTTTGTCATTTTTGTCTTTTCTAATTTTTTTGGTATTTGTAATAGGGTAAGAGATCAGGTCGATGAAATCTGGCTGATTTACTTGCAAAATAAAAAGAGAGAGACAGAAAGAGAGAGACAGAGAGAGAGAGAAGAACAATTATCTATTTATGAATAAATGTTTGTTACAACTACGGAAGCGGAAAAACTACACTATGAAAGCGAGAAAGATAAAAAAAGGTGAGAGAATCCCCCTTGACGATCGCTTGGAGGACGACTCTCTTTGACGTCGCTTGGAGGAAGGTGGTGAGGAGCAGGACGAACGGGGACGAAGCTGGAGGATGGGGCAAGACGGCGTCGCGGTGAGGATCTTCTTCCCGAAGGGCAGTGAGAAGACGTCTATGGGATGCTCCATGAATGGTGATGAGGGGAGGGAAAACTATTTGGTTTCCTACTCTAGAGGAGCATCCCAGGCTTGGGACAAGCTCTCTCTAGAGCCTTCGAGGTGGTGAGAGGAAGAAAGGAAGAGATGAAGAAGGGGATGTGTAGGGGTCCTTTTATAGTGAAGGGAAGAGGGCAATCATGTAGAGGGAATTTAGTGACATCAAAGGCGTCGCTGTAGATCCATGCTAGCCAATCCCCCAAACGTCACTAAAACTTGCTGGCGCTCTTCAATTCCTTTGCTGGCGCATGCATAGCACAGGCCATTAGTGACATCTACAGGAGTCACTAAAGGCCCGCCAGGCTGTCGCTAAAGCTCCGTGCCAACTCACACACTCGCCGCATGCACGTGGGATCGCACGTGGAGATGTGCGTCGATGCCCACGTGATAACCCCCGCTGGATCAGCAGTCATCTGTGAGTCCACATATCTGCATCTCAGCCGCTCGTGCATGATCGGGCGGTCGAAATCAAGTGTGCCTCACTGCCGGCTAGATTGAAGGCACGGTGTGATTCAACCCCATGCCTCTTGCTTGCAAACCGCACGCTACCGTTGAGGCAAGGGAGCGTTTGAGTCACAAAGATAGCGTGGGAGCTGAAAGCGCGAAGGCACCTCTGCTGTTGGATCTTGATCCAACAGCTATGGTGCAAGATCTCTGATGATGAGGGAGCACCAGTAGCCGATGATGGCCAATGTTGGGTGGCCTAGATGGCGCCATCTTGGCCGTCCGTCTTCTTTTTGTAGAGGGTGCTACGGAGCTCTGATCGAGATGATTTCCACGTTGCCGGACTACGATCGTTACTTCAGATCTATCCGTATGATCGGATTTTTCATCCGAAGCCCATAAGGATGTCACATTGCCCTCCTTGCCATTGATTTTCCTTGGACTTCATATGATGCTACGGGACTCCGATCTAGACGATTTCGGAGGTGTTAGACTCCGATCGTCGTCCTGATCAGATCTGTATGATCCGATCATCCATCCGAGGCCCTGAAGTAAATCCTCTTTTCTCCTGACCATAAAAAGGACCTAATTAACCTAAAATATATACAACTACTCTAAATGCAAAATGATGCATGCTATGCAATATTTATAACATGAAATGTAAATCTAAGCCTAGGAACATGCATGATTAGGCATTTTAACCTAAATAGATGTGTCCATATCACCCAACGCCGGCCAAGCCTCCTGCTTCACTTCTGAAGGTGCAACCAAGATGCGATCTCAGTCGTTGGATTGAGATCAAAGGGTTGAGGGTGCGCAACCATTAAATCAGAAATGAGACCAAAGGACTCCCATGGTGTAATGGTCAATAACAACACACGCCAACCGATCGCACATTCGAGCCGCACATCCACATTCCTTTCCTCTTGCGCACAAGCTCGATTCAGCCGTCCGATCATATGCCAACGGCCCAGATCATCACATCGGATGAGTATGCGATTCGACACTCTATCGCACGCACGATCAAACGTGCCAAGCGCGCAATCTGAAGTGTAAGCGGGCATACGATCTTGACCCTTCGATCCTGATCCAGCTGCGCCATAACCCTTGAGGATGAAGCGGAAGCAGCGCAATCGTGGCCGTCTAATCTTGATCAGACGGTTGAGGTTAAGCTAAATCGCTCAACGCTTGAAGAAGAAGAGGTGACGACATGGCGCATTGTGAGGCGTCAGATCAGGAGCGGGAGGTAGGGATGAGGCATGCGGCTACAATGACGTGCATCTATGGTGACGCATGTATCCATCACTAAAGGCAATAGAGTTAAATGTTAAAAGATGAAATGCCTCTTTTGCCCCATGTAAACAACTATATAAATGCCCTACGCCCTCTATATTTTTTTCATCCCTTCCATCGTCTCTCTCCCTCTCTAAGAGCTAAGAACTCAAGTTCTAAAGTTTACTCTAGTGCTCCCAAGCTATGGGAAGATCCGCTAGAGTAAAAATACAAATTTCTCCACCTCTCATCCCCTTCGTGGAGCTCTCGCCAACCATCTTCTCGCCCTGTTCTGGAAGTGGATCCCATGGTGCCGACGCCCTACCTCACCCCAGTTCTTCCCGATCCATCCTCCATCATCCGTTTTCGCTCTCCTTCCAGGCGACATCCGTTCAGCTCGTCCTCCAAGCAACCATCGAGGAGGATAACTTCTCTCCCCCTTCTCTTTATCACTTTCTTGATTAGATTTCCCACTTTCTAGTGTATTTGTAATGACATTATTTTGAGTATAAAAGTTGTTTCTCTCTCTCTCTCTCTCTCTTAGTTGTAGTGTTTATGTTGCAAATAGAATAGTGATCATTGTGAATGTCTCATTTATAAAAAAAAATTATAAAAAAAATATAACTGCAGATTTCAAATTGATGTAGCCTCCCTATGTTCGACCTCGGACTCATTCTGAGTTTCGGATAAAAATTATTTGATTGATGGATTTTCTTGCGAATCGTGCTACAACAACATGTTTTCTAAACACAAATCTTTCACAATGAAATTCCATACATCATGAGGATACCCCTATTAGCTTGGAACCAGAACATAGGTTAGACAAAGCTTAGGTTGATAACTTTGTGAGTTTTGATTCTTCTTGTGGTGGTGATCTTAATTCTGATTCAGGTTCAGAAAATTCTTATCAACCATATTCTGCTCTCGAATTCTCCTATGCTAATGCTGAGTTTGAAACCTATTCTGATTTAGGAGAATCCTTCTTTCTAGAGGATTGCAATCCAATCTATGACCTCGATGTCCATGCCCTATTTTTTGACTCTGATTACGAGGTTGTAGCTCGAAGCAGTTGCACCACCTGATAAGGAGACCACCCAGGAATGGTTGCTTAAACATCTCAACAACCGATCTCTGCCACATGACTCCATAGAAATCTACTTTTATCTTGAATCATCTCATTCTAATCTGGTTGGAGCAAATTGTCCACCTTAGTTTGACAATGAATGGGACATTAATCGAACTGATAATCAACCGAGGGGGAGGGGGGGCTATGCTGAGGGGAAGGGTTGCAGGGGGGCGGGGGAGTGACTGCGGGGCCAGTGGGGATGCAGGGGACGGCAAGGGTGGGGGGGCGCAACGGTGGTGGAGGCGTAGGGGTTGGGGCTGCGGGTGTCTTGCGATGAAAGTGGTAGCGCGGTGGGGCGATGTAGGGGGAGGGGAGGGGTGGTTGATTGCGTAGCAATCATGGGACTTAAATGACCTAAATTAAGTTAGAACATAGCATAATTGTAGTATAATTCATGCATGAATAGCATATATTGCATCTTTTCTACTTTACTTAAATAATCATGAAATAATGTTGTAATGTACTGATTAGTGCACTATTTGGATTGTAGGCAATAAGAAGCTCAAAAGATGGCCTGAAGCTGCGGATGAAGCAAGGAGGAAGTTAGAGCTGCAACAGAGCTAGAGCAGAAGCCCTAGAATAAAGATGAAGACATAATGTAAGAGGTATACTACCTCACTAGTAGAATTTTAATGCATGAATTAAATTATGAAGAACATGGGACCTTTCCTAGCCTTAGGATAGTCCTAGATACCTTCCTAAACCCTAGCCACCCTTAGATTTGGTCACCCTAGCCTAGAATACCTCAAAATCCTTATTCCAGCCCATATCTAGACGTCTAGCCAGGTTGCTGGGCGACCAGGACCCTTAGACACCACTCGCAGAGCTAGAACCCAATTTGCTGAAAAATTGGACATCCAGACAAGGTGTCAGATGTCTAATTTCTACAGAATTCCAAGATAGAACCTCAAATTCACCCTGACTCAACTTTGGACGTCCAGACTAGAAACTTGGACTTTTGATTTTGAAGTATAAATCGTTTGAATGATAAATCATACATCTGGATGTACTAGAAACAGGTGAATCAGGTGAATCACTTCTCACAGGTGTAGAAACAAGAGCTGTTCTAGATGTACTAAGGTCTTGGAACCATGGATCTACGGGTCCCTAGTGGAAGTCCCATGGCGGCTTGTAACAGAGTTAATACCCGCATGAGAAGAGGAAGCAGGAGAAGATGTAGATGCTTGATTCTGCAAAGATGGATTTGTTAATAAAGGTTGATTCATTTGATTTGGATATGATTTCTGCTGATTTAGATACTCAAATTCGGGAGGTGTAGAGGGTGGGTTTTGATTCTAATTCAGGGAAACTTGATTTAGAAAGTGGGCTTGTCCCCGAGTTAGATGTTTACCTCCTGAGTTAAAACTATTGTTTTGGATATTTCTAGGGTTTGGAATTGGTTGGGATAGTAGGGCCCCTGACGAGATTTAGTTAACTGCATGATTTGGCCCTTAAGGTTAGCCAGTTCTGCCGAACATTGCCGTTGTACCTCAGCGAGAGCCTCAGCATTTTGTCGCTGGCTCTCAGTCACAGCTCACAAAATCTGATCAAGCTACTTGTCTTTATTTGGCCCTAAGTAGCTCTACTTACTGGCGTGAAAGGGCCTCGCATTGGGTTGCCGAAACAGCAATGTAGGCAGGTTTTGTCAAGTCTGATTTGAATATTGTGGTCGTTGGGAATGATCAGACCAAGAGAAATTAGGATGATTACGCCATCTAGGATTGTAGGTATTTGAATATGGGTTTGATCTCATAGTGTATCCCTGAATGGCGTTTAAATCATAAGAATATGGCGTGTTTTCCACAACAGCAGGAAGTGGGGAAAGAGATGGGAATGATGGGACAAAGGTCCCTCCTTGGGTTGGTGAATGAGTAGGGAGTATACCCAAGGAAGAAGGATCTCTAGAATCCAAATTATTCACAATTTCCCTCCCTACGAGACTTTGTGAAACAAGTAAATGCATGGGATTTTTCATCGTGTTGCGGACCTCATCGAGATGCTTTGCTACAATGTTGACCTTGTCCAGTTTTTCAGCTATAATCTCTAAATCCCTTGAACTGGGCGGGTTTTCGATTTTGTGAATGCCATTGTGATTCAAGTTTTGATGCGGATTTTGGTGCGTGTTTCCCCACATGATTTGCGACACAAATGCGTTGTTGATCAAGTTTTCCGCCATCCCTTCAAACAGTTCTGAGGCAGATTCCTTGTCGCGATTCAAGAAGTTCCCTCTACAAGAGTCATCGACCAGATTACGAATGCACTCTTGTAATCCATAATAGAAGATGTGCATGAGTTGCCAACGAGGGATGTCATGATGTAGGCATTTCCTTTGATATTCATGGAAGCACTCCCACGCTTCATGAATTAGTTCCCCTTTGTTTTGAGTAAAGGTGGTGATAGCTCGTCGAAGGGCATTGGTGCGACCTATAGGAAAGAATTTCTTCAAAATTGTAGATTCGAGTTTGTTCCAAGTTGAAATAGGTCATGCGATTGTGTAGTACCAATAAGCGGCTTTGTCTTTTAAACTAAAGGAGAACATTTTAATGAGTAGGATTTCTCAGCTTTGATTTCGAGGTCCAAGAGTCTGAGATAGATTTTTTAGATCTTCAACATGTTGGAATGGATCCTCGGATGAATACCCATGAAAGCTATGGATTAGACCTATAATATTTGGCTTTAACTCTAGGTTGTTTTCCCTAACCAGAATCCTAACATTAGGTTCTACTTGTGCATTAGATGGATTATAGTAGTCTCGGAGTAGAGGCCTAGGACGAGGTGGAAGAGGATAATCAAGTGGATCAAGACCCACCTCAGGTCGAGGAGGAGCACAGGCCTACAGATTTTGTAGGTTCTGAAGAGTAGCCATCAACAAATTAATTGGGAGGTTTTTCTCGAGCATTTGTAGGTTCTGGTTTAAGAGCACCTCATGGATATCAAAAGGCAGCATCTCCCTCTGACAAGAAGATGAAGGGATTTCGGGATTTGGGTTCTACGATTGATCCATAGAATCAAACGCAGAAAATGTAAAGAATTCTAACGGGAAAATTGGTTGCTTTAGTGCAACCAGTCTAAGTAAACCTATCAAAGGAGAAATGAGAGGTGGTTTCACCAATCGTCTCCCATGCATAAAATGAAATGTGCAAAGGCACACTCACACCACTGCAAAAAACAACGGCAAGCAAAACCCGAAAATAGCACAAAAAGCAGGTTTTTCTTCTTTTCAAAGGAAAAGATCCTAGGAATACACGTAAAATATAGTGACACAAAGAAGTATAATATCAATCCAAAATACACATCCTAGATGTGTCTACGCAGGTGCGTATCCTTAAACTCAAAGGTCTAAGGTCTAGGATCGAGACCACTCACTACTGTCTCCCAGGAGCTCTAGTAGTGAGACAGACTTATTGAACTTCGACCAAAGCCCTAAGAGGTGCAAAGAGGAGAGGTAGAAATAATAGACTCGTGTGACTCTAGTGATTACACTGTGTGCACGATAGCATGCAATAGACGTGTACGAGAAAAACCCACATGCAATCTGCAAACAGATATTTGTCATGAGTTTTTAAAATTCCTCTTTTTAGTTAATCTTATACAAAAATAATAGAAAGAAGTAAATGTGACCACTTTTTAGATCTTTTCAACAAAAATATGATCTTTCTTATTAATCCAAAGACAAGGATCTATGCAGGTTTTTGTAAATTTCCTCGCTGATGAGTGATAGAAAATTCCCGAGCCAGACCGATACTAGGAGGTAAATGTACTCCTAGGAGTGTCTACCTAAAGATATGTTGCTACTAGTCAGAAAGTATGAATATTTTTGGTATATTTTTTATATTTTCTAACTAAATGCAACAAGTAATTCTACACTAAAGACTAAGGAAAGAAATGCTCAAAATGGATATTTATAATGGAAGTGAGAAAAACAGAAAATAGAAAACCTGCCTTCTTCTTGAAAATACCTATAAAGATATCCCTAAAAGAAGACAAAAAAAAAATAAAAATAAAACTAGTTAAAAAGAAATTATTTACAAACTAATAATTAAAAAATGATAATGGCGAATATATTTTAGTTACCTCCCCAGCAACGGCGCCATTAAAATGATGTGTAATTTCTCAACACAATTAATTAAGTTTAAAATTCTTAATTAATTGCGTAAGTAATGACTTAGGTTAATTTAAATCATTATCATTTTAGTAGTATAGGGTCAAGTTAACCTAACATTTTAGTTTTAATTCTTTTTAACTGGTTGATGAAAGGTCGTTTACTGGGAGGCATAATCATAACTCTAATTCACCATTTCATTTTAATGCTTAATTACTAGTTACTTAATTAATCAGATCTATAGTTACATATATGTTAAGCATATGAGCAATTGCACAAGAAATTTAAATCTCTAAAAACATGCAATTATTCCATTAATAAAAGAAAATGTACAAGAAAGATTTACAAGGAATACCAAAGTAGAGGAATGTTTATTACAAGTTAATATAAAAAATGTAAGGCATAAAAATAAAATTACAATGAATAAAGTTGCCTTCTTTGTCATTGAGTTCAAGCTCTTTCTTCTCTCGGCCTTCAAAGTACAAACGTCTTAAATTTAGACCTTAGCCTCTCTCTTTCACTCCTTTTCTATGTTTCCTTTCTTTAGCTAATTCTTCTTTAGTTTCTTCCTTTACCACTTTTCCTTCTCTTTCCCCTTAGTTCTTTTCTTCTTCTTTACTTAGTTAACACTTTAGCTTTTTCCCTACTGCAATCCACACTTAACCGATTTCTCTTAAACCCTTTTTTTTTTAGCACTCAATCCAAAAATTTGGTTAGTGGACAGTCCAGGCCATTCGAGGATACACAGCGTCCACAAGGGGGGGGGGACCAGACCCTACTCAGCCCGGACCTAGTTTTTATTAGGTGGATTTTTATCTCTTTAAGCCCATTGCACAGTATCCGGCCCATCACAAGCCCACATACATGCTCGCACGCTCACTCCCACACTAGAGCCCACATACACAGGCACATGCCTGCGTACACACACATGCACATGCATGGTGCGAGCACTCGAAGGATCAGATGCATAGAAAGGATATGTGTGACCAGCGCTGACGATTGAAGTGCTGGGTGCACATTTTCTTATTATACTAAGGCAAGTAGTTAAGAACTACCAATGTGGGACTATGATAGTCAGCGCCTCCTTCGTCACAGCTACGTCTGGCTAGAACTTCATAGAACGATTCCAAATGATTCACTTAATCAAATCGAGAGCACAATGACTTGATCGAAAGCCCTTAACTTCCTCTATCCAATTTTAACCCCAATTTGGGCTCTGGGTCAGATTTGATCCACTAATTTGGTGGAGGACCATGGCTCTGTCACCATGCCCAGAAGTGTATTTCATAGAGTTATCTCAAGTCTATAGACCTCCAAACCCTAAATTACCCTAAGTTGAGGGTGTGCATACTTCAGTGAAAGATTCCGCACCCTATAGAGGAAGAAGAGAGATCGGGGAGTGCTTTAGGACGCTCTAGAAGCTAAGAGCTTCAATCTGAAGGTTCAAAGGTTACATTTAAGCTCAAATTCATCCAAGAGAGAGTTGAAACCATCTCAATTCCATCTGAATAGTTTCGGGAGATCAAACTCGATTGATCTGGGTAGAATTCACCTTCAAATGTCAACAAAAATCCTAAGACCAGTGTTTGGGTTCCAAAAATGACCCAAAGTGCACAGATCATTCAAACTCATTGTTTCCTCAATAATTCTTATTCAAATTAATTCCAAACACTTCTAAATCAAGCTAGAAATTCATTTCTACTCAAAAATCAAAGATTCAAAGTCTTTATCCTCAGATTCAAACTAGGATTGACCTACGAAGCTTGAATTTTGACTTTCAGATTTAAAGCTTCTTCAACCAAATTAAAGGAGTAATTAGACTTAATTCAACCCTAGAAATTGATTCAGCACTTCAAATATGGGTTTTGATCACTCTATTAGTGTTGTCAGGTCCCACTGCCTAAGATCAAATAGGGGTTTGTTTGGTAGAAGAGGCAAGAAGTTCTTAAACTTATTTAACTCCTATAATAGATTCTCTAGAGTCTATACATGCTCAAGGACCAATTCCTAGAGCTTAAACCCTAGTGATTGTGTCTCTCAAACTCCGTTGGAGTTAGAGAAGATGACAACCAACAGTAATGAATTAACTCTAATTCTTAATTCTAAAGAGTGGAATCTGAATCACGACTCAAGATTATTCATTCTGGAGATTTACAGATAGTCTCAGAGGCTGAGGCTTGATTTTGGTTGGCCGGAGCTCACCAGAGCTCCGATGAACACCGTTTAGATTCATTAGGACTCAAAATTCCATTAAATAGACCAAGAATGATCTCAAATGACTCCTGAGATCTCAAGAAACCTCAGGATCTTGTCAAATGATCCAATTTTAGATCAGATACACAGTTTGATCAAAAATTCAATACTGCCATCTGTTGAGTTCGCCTGAAATCAATAATGACCCTCTCACTCAATTGAGTGAGGGAATAGACTCAGGGGAGTCAGGCAATGGTGTAAGAGTGAGTGGTTAGGTGCAAGAACTCCTCCTGAGCCGCCATGGACAGCGAGCTCAAGAGGTTTAGGTGAATTAGGCATTTTAATTATAAGCTTTAATTTATCTAATTAAAGGCAAGATCAAGGCCCTATAGTTGTGGAGAGGTGATGGAGGGCCCCTAGTGGATGTGATTTAAGCCATGGGACCTCCGCCATGGACAGCGGAGGTCTCCGATGGAGGTGTACTAGATTAGGCGGTAAGGTGATAAAATTATGTAATTAATAGAATAGAAGTGATCGTGAGTAGATTTAGAAAGTGATAGATGGATTTAAAAGACGAAAA
Organism: Thalassia testudinum; assembly: GCA_037157565.1. Lineage (NCBI taxonomy): Eukaryota > Viridiplantae > Streptophyta > Magnoliopsida > Alismatales > Hydrocharitaceae > Thalassia > Thalassia testudinum. Next base: position 137,726,792 of record JAZHRO010000036.1, on the reverse strand, counting down.
GAGGCTCCTAAAGAGTTTAACGAACTCGTCAGAGCTGAGGAAGACATCGGAATTTGAGACATTTAACTAAGCTAAACTACTAACTAACTAAGCTAAACTAATCTGTACTAATCTATAGTCCTAATTCTACTGTTACTTGGACAAAGGAGGTTAGAGGACTCCGTCGAAGGATCGTGATGAAGGAAGAAACCAGAGGGTTGAGGAAGAGCTCCGACGAAGAAGAATACGTCGAGTAGAAGGAAGAAGATGGCGTCGCAACCTTGTCGCTAGGTGCGGTGGAGGGTAGTGGAGATCAAAGGATGATCAGAACCTCAGAGAAGTTTGAAGGAAGGGAGGCAGAGGTCGTCGAAGGTTGTAGAGGAATAGCCTATTGAGTGACTCAGTGGGGGAAGAGGGTAGGAAGTCACTCCCTGAGATCGGAGGTGTGGAGGACTATTTATAAGTGGTGGAGAGGGGTACGGGGTCTATATCTGGATGCAATCGTGTCCAGGTACAGTGGTTTAGGGGTCTTCGTCTCCGATGACGGTGAAGTCACCGCGCCGAAGATTGTTGGGCTAGAGAGGATTAGAGCCATCGGATGAGATGGCAGCGGTGAGCGAAAGATGAGCGGCCAAAACGAAGATGTTCAGACGTGGGATAGAAGGTGATCGAAAAGTGTAAGCACCGGACCTCCTCGACCGTCCAAGCTGAGGAAGAAGAAGAAAAAGACGAAGAAGGCTTGCACTCTGGGACCTCTATGCAATAAAAGCTAAGGACCTATTTGTAGGAAAAGGACTCAATTGACATAAAAGCCAAGGACCTAAACATAAATAGTTGGTTTTTAGGCTTATTTTAATTTATTTCTTTTTCAACTTTTTATATATAATTATAAATTAGGTAAATATTATATTCATGCCTTAAATTTATGTTTTTTCCCTTCTTAGCTATATTTAATTAAGTGATTAATTTACTTAAGTTAATTAAGTACTTAGGTCATAAAATTAACTAAGTTAGTTTAGATATTAAATAAGTATCTAAATGTTTAATATTTGAGTCAAAATTATTAATATTAAATGATATTTATTTTAGTGTTTTTAACTTATTTTGAAGGTCCTTATTTAATCCCCTATATTATAATTAACCCTGCATTTAGTATATCCTTAGCTAATTAACTAGGGAAACTAGTTAATTAGTAGTAATTAATAACCATGACAAGTCTCTCATCATAATTACACACACATCCACTCAATTAAACTTAGGATAAGTTTAATTGCACCTATCGCATTAGTATTAGGTCTTATAAACCTAATTCTAGAAACCTACACAGACCTAATTGCTTAGACATATAGGACTCGACCTAAACCACCTAGCCGCACCCACACACACACACGACCACTTGGCCGCCCACTCAAGAGTTCTCTAGAAAGGCCTCCAAGTGGCGCCAACTTGAAAGACTAAAAATGGGAGCTAAGAAGAGATCCACCACACACTCCCACACACTCTTTCAAAGAGTTCACAACCATTCCCATTAGAAGTGGATCTAAGAAGACCCATTTCAAATGGGTTGGAAGGCCAAGATGGGAGCTCTTCTAGAGATTTCCACACTTCTCTAGATGAGCCATCCCTTGGTTTATTTAAAGACCATCATGGACAGCCATGAACTCCCATCTAGATCTTGCATACCATTTCATGTGCACACACTCTCCACAAGCTCCATCCCCACCATCATCACTACCTTCACGTCCAAGAACTAAAGCACCTCCATCATGATCAGGAGCTTTCTCTTGTCAGAAAAATACATCGTCGTAGTAAAATAATGTGGTGGAAAAATCTCAGATCAAAAATATTTATCAGTAAAACTAACTACAGTGGATTAGGTCGTATCCATAGGGAGGAACGACTGCAATAAATTCACGGGTATGTAGCAATCATGTTCACAGAAACATTCGCTAAATCAATTCAATGGATATGTTGCTCTGAATGTGAATTCTGATTTATGGGGAAGTCAAGGGTTGTTTACGTAAATTTCAAGTCAGAAATCAAGCTTCCAAAATATGTGAATAGTGCATGTGCAGTGGCAATCACGTAATTTTTAATTACATGAATATTAAAGCACAAATCTGAATCCAAATGTGGTATGCATTGAGATAAATCACAAGAGTTGAACAAATACGCAAAAAAATAAGTGTAAGGTTGCAATTTCACCTCAATAAAAATATTCAAAAATTAAAAATCATATAAGTAACAATGACATGAAATGTAATAACTAACCAAACCTAAAACAGAGCATTGTTTGCCTTTGGTCACGCGTAAAGAGGAGGCCGCAGTTGGGCGTGCGGAGCTCGGTGGAGGTTGGCCATGATGAAGGCTTCCCAATGATAGTGGTGGCACATCGAATGGTGGCCAACGACGGTCGCCGGAGAGGAAGCAGCCACTGGCGGTGGCGGTGGTTGTAGCGTCGATGGTGACTGCGGTTGGCTTGTTGGTGGTGTGGAGATGGTCATGAAAGCGACGTGAGCTTGATGGAGTTGACGAAGCGTCAAATAGCAGGCCATGGTGACGGTCGCAATTTGATGAAGCCGACAGGTGTTGGGTTCCTTCGCCTCTGTGCGTGGAGAAGAAGAGGAAGAAAAGGAAGAAGAGGAGGTAGTCGGTGGGGGGGCTGCTGCTATGAAGTAGCTCCACGCATGGCAGAGGCGTGCGAGGGGTGGCTGTGGTCTCGCATTATGGTTGCACGCGATGGTGGTGCATGGAGGAAGGGTTGCGTGTGTGCTGTTTGCTGCATAGAGAAGGTGGCCTGTCGTGAGGGCTGTTGTGGGTAAGCGTTATGTGGCCGCTCAAGGGGCTTGGGCGCACATGCACGCTTGAGGTTGTGCCCACGGTGGCTGGTGCGCACGGTTGCCAAGGTCTATGCTCAAGAGGTGGAGGAGAGGGCTGCTCAGTTGTCTGAAGGAAGAAGACTGCGAAAGGGAAGGATGCAGTGGCTCTGGACATCCGGGAAGGTTCCCGGACATCTTATGTGAGGGGGATGGCACACGGTGGTGAAGATGGATGCTCATAGTGCAGGAAGGAGAATGGCACGGTGGTCGCGATCGAGTGAAGTTCGCGATGGCGTGGCCGAGTTGTCGAGCCGAACACAGTCAATGGTGAGCCATCATGGTTGCAGATGTCGATGCTTTCACCACTAACCACTGTGATGGAGTTGGCGAGGACATGGGCGAGATGTGGTGGTGGACATGGTTGTTGCAGTTGGTGGCACACGATGGTGGAAGCACAGTGGCAAGGGTGTGGGCAAGATGCGGTGGTGGTTGGTTCAAGTGGAGAAGGTGTTCCTCCCCATGAGGAGGGTGATATGATGGAGAGGGAGTTTCCCCCCATGGAGTGGAAGATGACTCCCTGCTGTCTTCTTCCCTGTTATATATATAGGGAGAAAGAGAAAGAATCAGAGATCATAACCGTGACTTTATGTTACCAAAAGAAGAGGAAAGAGATTTGAAGGAAAATAAAAGGGAATGCCCTTGATTGATTTGAGAGTCATAAAGGGATGCAAAAATGATTCTCTTGCTATATTTTGCTAGAACAAAATCCCAGCATTGTGGTATCTCAATTTGAGATTTGATGTGATGCCTTTGCCTCTAATGTGTGTAATTAATCTCTTCAGGTTAATGCAATTAATGCATGAAATGATAAATTTAGAATTCACATAATTTTGTCAATACCATGCATGCTTTAAATTAATTTCTTCTTCCAATAACAATGTACTTAAGCTCTAATTTAGTCCACTAAAGTAGACCTATCAAATACCCCCATGCCTAAGTTTTGCTAATCCTAAGCAAAATCATATGAAACAAACCAAGTCTCCAAGCCAGATTTTATCATCAGGATGTCCTATTGTGCCGCTCCTTTAAAGACTAGATCGAAATACCAACTATACTCCTAAAGGTACTCAAATACCAGCCAAGATACGGACCTAACCAGCCTGAGCCTTGGGTTTGCCACGAAGGTTCGTTGACCTCAGTGGTCAAAGCACCTGTGAGTATGTGTAGCAAGTCTATGTTCAATTTACCGATGCATTTTTAGTAAGAGAGATGGAGAGAGATGTTATTTTGAGAGTTTTCTCTTTCTTTTTAAATTCCCCTAACCCCAACATCGGATTGGCCCTAAACACGATCTATATCGAATTCCTTGCCCCCACCATCATTCCTCGCAAGGTTCCTAGCAATCGATGCTTCAAGGTAGCACCACCTATGGCAACCCCCAGAAGCTTTGCTTTCGACACTCCAGGATAGTGTAACCCATGGCATTCTGTAACTAAATTAGACCCTGGCAATTGACATTTCAGAATAATGCCTCTCATGGCACCTGAACCAGCACAAGGTGCTTCCGTGTCCCCGGTAGGATATTTAGATATCCTAGAAGACAAGCACTGAGGAGATGGTATGTTATAATGCATCTTCGAGGGGAGTATTTTTCATTCCTCCTCTCTACGCCAGGAACTCGTCAAATCAACATGTGTCTTCGAGCTGCTCCTAAGTCAACTTTTCGGGAAAACATTTTTAGAATAGACACTTTTTGGCATTATTTTTCATTATGTGCATTGAACCAAACTGATGTGTGATTTTTGGGTGCTTAGGTTACCAAGTCCCGCAAACCAAAAGACAGGCAACTGGGCCGAATACTCCCTAAGCATTAGACTTAATACATCATCCTCGCAACTCCCTCAACCTCTTGAGGAATAGACCAGATCTTAACAAATACGTGAGTGTTTATGCCCTAGAATAGACCCAGGAAGCCTAAAGTCGATATCCCTCACTTATCTCCTTTTCTCTAGCACTTCAAGATTTAATTAATCATTCATTCTAGCCCAGAACTTAGGTAACACTTCCATAAGCAAATGCTGAGACCAGCACAATTTTGCACATTTTCCTCACTCTTCTCCTCAATATACTTGCAATTTAACTAACAAAGGTTTTATCTCCTTTTTGTTTTCTCTCTTCTCTTCTTCTTCTTCTTCTTGTTTCTTTTTTTTTTAATGCAAGATGGATGCCCAAACTGCATGCAAAATAAGTATACTTGCTATGAACCTCAGGTTATACCTCTCATGCCTAAATCTAACAATATCCTCATTGGAAAGCAAAAGCAAGGAAAGATATTACTTGAGGTGGAGTTGGGATATCTCCCAAATTTAGCTCTAAAAGTGAAGGAGACCCAAAGAAGATATATAACAAACCTAGCCTAGCAACTAAGATACATAACAAACCTCAAAATAATCGTAAAAATCTATTGCATCTGTTGCCTCCCCAGCAACGACAGCATTTGATCGGGATATGTTAGAAAAATATGTCGTCACAATAAAATCACGTGGTGGAAAAATCCCAGATCAAAAATATTTCTCGGTAAAACTAACCACGATGGATTAAGTCGTATCCATAGGAAGGAACAAATATAATAAATCCACGGGTATGTAGCAATCATGTTCGCAAAAACATTCGCTCAATCAACTCAATGGATGTGCTGCTCTAAATGTGAATTCCGATTTATGGAGAAGTCAAAGGCTATTTACGTAAATTTCACGTCAAAAATCAAGCTCCCAAAATATGTGAACAGTGCATGTGTAGTGGCATATCATGTAATTTTTAATTACATGCATATTAAAGTGTAAATCTAAATCCAAATGTGGTGCACATTGAGATGAATCACATGAGTTAAACAAATACGCAGAAGAACAAGTGTAAGGCCACAATGGCATGAAATGTAATAACTAATCAAACCTAAAATAGAGCATTCTTTGCCTTTGCTCGCGTGCGAAGAGGAGGCCGCGGTCGGGCATGTGGAGCTCAGTGGAGGTTGGCCATGACGAAGGCTTCCCGATGATGGTGGTGGCACGTCGAATGGTGACCGACAATGGTCGTTAGAGAGGAAGAGGCCATGATGCAGTGGATTTGCATGCGTAAATGGTTTGGGATTGGAAACCTATCGTCATAGTTTGATTCACAAGAAAATCCATCAATCAGATAATATTTATAACCGAAACTCGAAAGGTAAGTCCCGGGTCGAACACAGGGAGTCGAACATTTGGTTTGAAAAATCCACATTTCACTTTTATTTCTTTTTGTCATTTTTATCTTTTCTTATTTTTTTGGTATTTTTATCAAGCAAGAGATGAGGTAGATGCAAACTTGTCTAACTAATCTACTTGCAACATATGAGAGAGAGAGGGAGAGAGAAACAATCACATATTTATCTCATGAATGTTTTCTACAATTATCAAAGTAGGAAAGCTACACAACTAAAGCAAAAAAGATAGAAATAGTTGAGAGAATCCCCCTTGACGGTCGCTCGGAGGATGACTCGCTCCGACGTCACCTAAAGGAAGGTGGTGAGGAGTGGGACAAACGAGTATGGAGCCGGGGGACGGAGGGTGGGGCAGAATGGCGTTGCGGCGAGGATCTACTTCCTAAAGTAGGTGAGAGGATGGCTGCGGGATGCTCCACGAATGGAGATGAAGAGAGGGAAAAATATTTGATTCTACTTTAAAGGAGCATCCCAGGCTTATGAAATGCTCTCTCTAGAGCCTTCGAGGTGGTGAGGAGAAGAAAGGAAGAGATGAAGAAGAATGGGAGGGATAGAGGTCCTTTTATAGTGGAGGAAAGGATCAATTTCGTATATAGGATATTTAGTGACAGCCATAAACGTCGCTGAAGATCCACCGCAAACATCGCTAAAGATAGCCTTACACCCACGCTGCTGCTACACTGGCGCGCGCTCCACGCGCACGTGCCCATGCCTCTGCACGCTACGTGCCCATGCACTGCGCTATTGCGAGTGCCGCTGTGCCTCCGCGCGCACCCGTTGCACTACTATGCATGCATACCTCCGTGCGCGTGCACCCACGCTGCTATGCAGTGCGGTGGCATGTTCGTGCGCATGGGCGACCTGGGTTGCACCACGTGGCACGTTCCAAGCTGTCCATCTTCTTTCTCTTGTAGGGGTTGCTACAGAGCTCGAATTCAGTCGCTTTTTATGCCATTGGGCTGCGATCGTCAACCCGGACCCATCCGTGCGATCAAATTTGTCATTTAAAGCTCTGAGTTGCATCACCTAGTCCCTCGACCGTTGATTTTCCTCGGGCTGCATACGGTGCTATGGGACTCCGATCAAGATGATTTCGGAGGCATTGGACTCCGATCGTCATCCTGATCAGATCCGTACGATTGGATTATCAAGTTGAGGCTCCAAATTAAATCTCCTCTCCTAGCCATAAAAGAATGCAATTAGCCTAAAATATACACAAACTACTCTAAATGCATAATGACGCATGCTATGCAATATTTATAGTATGGAATGCATATCTAAGCCTAGAGACATGCATAAATAGGCATTTTAACCTATATAGAAGTGTCTACATCATACCCCCATACCTATCTTTTGCAAGTCCCTAGCAAAATTAAACTATATGCTATGTATAAAAATGGAATTAAGGCTCGATCACTTAAGGCATTTGTTGTTTATTAACAAGAGGAAATTTCGACTAAGGGCCTAAACTACGAAGACTCAACAGTGCTCGGGTGCCTGCCAAAATGCAAACTGCCCAAGTCCTTGCCTTATTTGAAAAGGGAAGATGCATTTTTTTTCTTTTTCTTCTTTTCTTTTTTTTTTTTGGATTTTTGGAGTTTAAGAGTTTCGGGATAACTTTTTACAGCTACCCGACCTACCCAAGACTCGAAAAAGACTTTAAGTTCTAAGCATCTTGTGAAAGGGTGATAGACTCACTAAGCAACCATTAAAATAGACTTCAAGTTTTTACGACCCTAGGTGACCTAAAAAAAAAATTTTGCCTAAAGGTTTATCTTTCCGATCGGTAGCTTTCTCCCTACTTTTTTTATTTTATTATGGGGTCAACACATGGGTGAACCTAGTGTATATCTCCCCAATTTATTCTACTTCCCCACTTCTTTCCTAATTATTTTGAGAATTATTTGTGCATTTTTTTGAGCTGGAATCTAAACAACCAGCCAATGGGTTGTTACCCACGACAACTTGCCAACCATACTCGTGTGGTGAAGTGTGATTTTATTTATTTATTTTCTCCTTTTTCTATTTTTTTCTTTTTCTTTTTGGGTGTTTCTTTCTCTTTTTTTCTAAGTAGGTGGCTTCCATGATCTAAGATTTACCTAAAGGCAATAAGAAAAGAATGGTCGTGTGACTGGGCTCTGGACAACCGGCTGATGAGCTGTTACCACCGACAACATGCCAGTCATACCACCCTACACAATTCATTAGCTACCCAATTTCCATAAAAACTGCTGGAAAGTGAGTCAGTGCAAATAGTGTGTAGATGCTTAGATTTACAGTCCCCTTAAATCAGAGGGTCGGTTGATAAGTCATGAACTTATCACCCCAATTTATTTACCAAATTAAAATAAAATTATTTGGCGAGGACTCGAGACTAAATCCACATTCGAGTGGACACCCGAGCTGATTAAGCCCAAAGATCTAAAGAGTCTAAGTATTTAGGTCCTATCGTATCATTTCCTAAAGTTAGTAACTTCCAAATGCCTAAGTTCTCTTCTCCTAATTTCTTTCTTTTTTTTCTTTTTAAATTTTCATTTTTTTTAAAGAAAATAAAAGAAATTCCATAAAGCTAACGAAACAATTTTAGGATTAAGTATCCACCCTGCCATGCCTAAATAATGCAATGTCCTCATTGTAGAAATAAAGACATGAAACGAGCGGAATAACATAATATCACCTTAGTTTTGTGACAATCCGGTCAGCTCTGTAGAGAGGAGAGTATACACATGCGCTAAGTTTAATACCTTCAACTAGGCATAAAATACAAACAAAGAAGAGGTTAAGAATTCACAGATACATGTCAGAATCAGAATTAAAAGATTGATCTTTAAGCTCGTTAGCAAAAGATGTCCACAGATGTGGACCAAGTTGTGGTGCAGACCCATGCCCCAGGGTTGAGTGGTTCTAAGGTTCTGAATGAAAATCACCCAGAACCAAAGATTGTTGAGCTTGTGAGGTCGAGCTTGTGGTTTTGTAGTATGCAACCCAAGACTAAAGTGTCGAACAAAAGGTAGATTTGATTCACTAGATTCGAATGTCCTTTTAGATTTCAACTCAAAAAGATAATCAATGATTCTGAGCTTAGGTTGCACCTAAAAGATATCATAAGGGCCCTAGTAAAAAGTAGGTGGTTTTAGATTAATAGGAACCCTTAGATCCAAAATTGTGTTTCCCTCAAAATTAGCCTTCTAGATTTTCATTTCCACATTTCTATCCTCCAAAATCAATGTTTCCGGGACCTCTACATCGTTGCACACCCCTTCTAAAATATTCAAGTCCAACAATTGTGGCTCAATCAAGATTGACTTGGGTTTGGTGATCTCAACAATATCATAATTCAACTCTTTAGGGTGTGGTTGAGCAATGGGGTTACTAATTGAATCATCAGGATTAGGATCATCCAAGTTAGTCCTAACATGAGCATAATCTTTAATAATCGGGCTATCAAAAGGTTCGTCATGCTCCTCGAGCCCATTCATCTAACTAAAATCCTCTTCCTTAAGCTCAAGTGAGACTTCACCTAAAGATTCTTCACCCTCAAAGTCAAAGAATTCTTTATCCTCATTTACATATGTCTCAAAATCGTATGTCATTTCATGGTCCATGGAGATATATTTTTTGTCGTTCCTTGGCTCAGGGATCTCGAGTGAAGCAATAGGTTCATCCTCAATCGATTGCTCTAGACCAACCTGATCATCTCCAGTCTCAGAACATGTATCCCACCCGATAGGCGCCTAAGCAGGCTTAGACATTGGCTCTCCTAAAGGGGGTTCATCTTGAGAATCATCCCAAGATTGGACTAAGGCAACCATGAATTTCATCCTCAAATCTTGACAATTTCCCAAGTAGGAACTCACCCGAGCCCCTATCCATAACGTCTTGGAGAAAATCCAATAAAGAGCTATTCAACTCATCAATCATTTTGATCATGGGCTCCATTGCTTCAGTGCATGGTGTTGGCTTAGCTTCTAAAGATTGTATGGTGTTCCTCAAGTTAGCCAACACCCTATCTTGGACCTAGTTCACCTGAACCGAATGGTTCGGTTCAGGGTTGGGTGGGTTCAGGTTACATCTAGGGGAGTTAAGATATTGAGTTTCTCAGGGTCCTCCTTGATAGTAGGTCATTTGGGGTTGTTCAAAGAATGGTGGTGACCTATATTTAGTGGAATACTAGGGAGGATAGGTGTTATAATCATCATATCCATCCTGATTGTAGATCGGGTTGGTTTGGTCATCAAAAGGTGGAGATCTATAATCATTGTAGGCATGAGAAGGATAATAATCATAGTCTTGTTGTCCAGGGTTAAGCCCTGGACATTGAGGTCCAGATTCATATCCCCAATCAAAGTTATCTTGGCTAGGAGATGGGTAATCATAAGTCAAGTCGGGATAGTAATCATCTTGAGGATACATGTTGGTAGGAGGGTAGGATTGGAAATGTGTGAAAGATGTGGAAGGATACATTGTGGAGTAGGAGGGGAAACAGAAGAGAGAAAAGTACCCCGTAGTACAATCAACCAAACCTATCCTTATGTGGGTAACCTAAAGACCTACAGACTCCCAAGACTCGTCTTGAGATGATAGAAACGATTTGGTTTACTTCTATCCGGTTAATCCAACCAGTTAGAGGGAGGGGCTGGGGAGAAGGTTCTTCCTTTGGCTTGTGCCTCCAGTTCCTTTAATACCCCCTGGCAGATGGTGGCAGCAACTAGCTTTTCTTAAGTCATTGTAGTACAGATAGTTATTGCCATCATTTGCTAATATTTGTTACTCGGAAAATACAGTTCTCCCGAGGTCGAACTCAGGGAGCAAGTCGTATTCTAGAGATATACATGTTCTATTACAAAAATAAAGAGAGAGAGAGATGAAAGTTTGGCTCTTCTTCTTCTCTTCTTTCTTCCTCTTTGTCTTCTCTCCTCTTTGGCTTTTGTTCTTCGTGTTCTTCCTCTATTTCTTGGTTGGACGATCCTGTCTTTTTCTTCTTTTTTATTTTCTTTGTTTCTTCTTTTCTTGCTTCAGATCTTCCTCCCGTGCTCTTCTTCTTTTTTTATTCTTGCTTCTCTTCTTCTTCTTCTTTCTGTTTCTTCACTTGGCTGCTCCTTCTCTCTTCTTTTCTTCTTCTTCTTTGTCTTCTGATCTCTACAGAGTCTTCACTTGGCTTCTCTGTGTTCCTCTCTTTCCTCTGCCTCGCCCTCCTTCTTCTTCTTTGCCTTCACCTATCTTCAGGACGTTGTCTGATTTCTCAATCAGACGACTTAACCCACGGATGCTACAGTGTCGATTCAGTTCTTCTTCCGCAGTCCTTCTTCTTCTTCACCTGTGCCTACACGCTTAAGAGTTCAGCATCAGAGGGAAAAAACCTACGCTACGCCCCGCCCCCGCGCGTCTCTTTCTCTCTCAGAATTCGCTCATAGGACAGCTCTCCCAGAGCAACTGGGTAATCGGGTACGAGTCGCGCCCGGGTCCAGGCCCACCGGCGTGCGGTGGTGGGCGAGGAGTGGTAGTCAAGTTGGGTCGGGTCGGCCGGATCCGCGTGATGAGCTCGCGGACGGGCCGGGTGAAGCGGTGTGAGAGGGACCTCACCCCATGTGCTGAGGCGATAAGCCTACAGCACTTTTTCAACTTATATCGGTGCTCCTCTTCGAAGTCTTCCGAGGTGGGACTAAATGTCCCACCCCAATGTGAGCGCCTGCGCGGAGGAAGCAGCGGCAGCGAGAACTTCGCATGAGGGCTTCGGGCGAGGGCTTCGCCCGAACTGCAGCCTAACACTTCGCGAAGCTACCCCGCGAAGCCTGGGAGTCTGACCTGGGCATGGTGTTGCCTGGAGCAGCAGGTCGAAGGAGCTTCGCTGCTCAGCAATGGCGATGGCGGGCGCGACACCTGTTCACAGAAGCACGGCCTCTCGGCCTAATCAGATATGCGGAGAACTCGGAGGGTCTGCAGTGGGCGTGGTGGAGCAAAAGGGTCGCCCTAGGTTAAACTGCGGGCGGAGAAGTGGGTGTGTTCGGTGGATCTGCAGAGGGCATTTGGTGGGAAGTGGAGGGGTGGAAGAGGATCAGGGTGAGGAGGCGAAGGTTATGCACAGGTCGGCGAGCCGTGTGGGGTGCTGGAGTGATGGGAGCGGTTCGCCGGAGTTTGGCCGGAGGTGGAGAAGGTGAGGGTGATCGGTGGGAAATCGGGGCCGACAGTAAGGGTTTTCAGTATGGAAAAGAAAGAGGGGAGGAAGAAGAGAAGTTTTACCTATTAAGTTGGACGAAGAGGGGTTGGTGCAGGTGACAGTCGTATCGACTGTCGTCGGAGAAGAAACTGCCCAGAGGAAGGGGCGGCGGCTAGGAAGGGACCGGAGAGGCGCCAGCTGGGTGCGGCGTGACGCGGAAAGATCGAGGGAAGGTAACCTGCTGCTGGTAGTGCGGCAGGGCGACGAGGAGGAGGAGGAGAGGCCGTCAGAGCAAGGGGGCGTCTATCGGAGTGGGAAGGGAGGAATTGAGGGGGTGTCTCTGTCAGATCCCAGCTGCGAAGAACGGCAGAGCGACGGGGGTATTTATAGGGGCAGAATCAGAGAGGAGGGCGGAGGGAGACGACGTGTCTCCCTCGCCGGAGGACGCCGGAGGAAGGAGACCCATACCGTCCGTGCATTCGCACGGGCGGTATGGGCGGTCGCAACACTCAGGGGGGTGTCCCTGCGGTGGCTGACGACGTAGGGTACCCCTCATTGACTTGCTAGGGCCCCTCCCTCACCCTGCGCGGCGCCATGCTCCGCGCAAGGTCGCCGAAGCATGGTGCTGCTCAGGTTTTGCAGGAGGGACCTAAATGCAAAGAACGAAGGAGAGTTAGGGGCCAAAATGTGAGGGTTCAAAAGTTGAGGGCCAAAAAGTAAACATATGAGGACCAAAGTGTAAAGTTGGTCAAGAAGGTTTCTTCTTAGGCCCAAGTTTTTATACATGACTAATTAGGACCTAAGGATTCTGATGGTGAATTTTATTTCTAGATTAAACCTTGTTTGATCGGTCAATTTACGCAGAAACCCAAATTAAGTTGTTAATTGGGCATGGTTCTCAATGTAGGTCAAAATGGGTTCCTAAGGCCAAATTAAAAGTCCTAAACCCTCGAGATTATTTTTCTATGAATTTTAGAGGGTTTATTTGATTTTTACCTTACCTCGAACCACGTGAATTGAAGTGGGTTTGTTTTTAGGGTTACAGGCTGTCATTTAATTCCTTGGAGTTACTGTAGCCCTTATTGAGTCATCTCATCCCACTTTTATTCTTATTAGGTTATTTTGACCTATGTTTGGACCCTGAGTTACCCTATTTTCAGATCGGATTGGTGAAATTGCATTTTTACCCCTCAGTTTATGTTTTCTTTGCAAACTCAGAATCTCTCTGAGCCAAGCCTTTCTAAGGTTATGTAGGAGCTTTTATTCTCTGCATTAGGTCAAAATGAGCTAGTTATCGCTCATGATGAGGTTCTCATCATACCCCCATGCCTAGCTTTTGCTAGTCCCTTAACAAAAACTTAAGGTTTCAACCCTTGTTCTAAACCATGAAGTTCTTTAATAGCTTCAGATAAGTGCTTTTTCATTTAAACTTAGATTAGGTTAGAATGCTGACCATAGGCTTAAAAGGTACTCTAGTACCAATCAAGATCCAAATCTGTCTAGCCTCAGCCTCAGTCCTTAGCAAAGGTTTTTAAGAACCACAAGAACTAACCTAAGGTTTATTGGACTTTGTAGTTAAAGCACCCGTGCTTGAAATGATTTTAGCCCTGGTTCAGTTCGTAGTGCATTTTGTAAGAGAGAGAGGTAGAAAATTTTTCTATTTTGGAGAGTTTTCTCTCTCTTTTTCTTTTTAATTCTAGCTTAGGATTGGCTTTTCAACACGGTTTGTATCAAATTCCTTGCCCCCATCATCAATCCTCAAGGGTTCCTGACGATTGATGCTTCGAGATAGCACCGCCCATGGCAACCCCCAGAACCCTGGCTATTGAGATTTCGAGATAATCCCATCCATGGTGTTCCGTGGCCGCGTTCAGACCCTTGCAGTTGACACTTCGTGATAATGCCATCCATGGAATCTGAACCAGCAGGGTGCTTACATGCCCCCAGTAGGATATGTGAATATCCTAAGATACAAGCACCGAGGAGATGATATTTTGTTACACATCTTTGAGGGGATTTCCTGCCTCTCTGCGCTGGGAACTCGTCCAAATAAAATTGTGTTAATCGGCCGCTCCTATTCTAGGTGTACCTTTCAGAATTTTTTCGACGCTTCTGCGTGATTTTGATTTTTACGCTTGCTGAACCAGGCTGTGTGTGAGGTTAGGGTGCTTAGGTTACTGAGTCCCGTAAATCAGAAGTTAGTTAACGAGGTCAAATACTCCCTAAGCCTTGGACCTAGTACTTAAGCTTTTCATTTTCCTCAACCTCTTGAGGATTGTCTAGATCTTAATGGGTACTAAGAGTCTATCAAGAATGCCTACGGTTTGCGTTCTTACTAATCTTACCAAGCACTTTTCATTTCTTTTCTTGAAAAAAATGGTCTAGACTAAGGTTAATTCCTTAGCTTCTTACTAATGACTATTACTCTTTTCTTTCATCTTTTTGTGCTCCTTTTCATTTTGTTTCTTTTCCTTCTCCTCAAAATTTCCTTTCTCCTCTTATTCTTTTTATTTTGAAAAATTTTTAATTTTTATGGTGTTTTTGGCATATGTGAATTTTTTGTTTAAAACCTTTTTTTTTCTACAATTTTTGCATTTATACCCCCCCATGCCTAAGAATTGTAATGTCCTCATTGTGATTTAGGGGTTTTTATTTAGTTAATTTATTCCTTAAGACAGATATTTTTGTGAGTGAATGGGTCGGGATGAATTCTGCGGACGATTTCTAATCTCAGATGCAAGCATCTGAGGTGGAGTTGGCTGTCTTAAAGGGTGAACCTTAAGTGCACAATAGTGTCAGAAAAAAGGTTTTAGATTTTCAAGAAATGACGGGCTGCCTCCCGTTAAGCGCTGAGTTTTACGCCATCGGCCGGGCACAGTAAGTTCAAGGGGAATGGAGGATGAGGGATGATTCAGCCGAATCAGTAGAAGTCACATCAATGAACGGTTTGAGTCTCTGACCGTTCACGATGAAAGGTTCGGAATCATGGCTGAGTGGACTGATTTCAATTGCTCCATTTCCAAAAACC
Source organism: Thalassia testudinum (assembly GCA_037157565.1). Classification (NCBI taxonomy): domain Eukaryota; kingdom Viridiplantae; phylum Streptophyta; class Magnoliopsida; order Alismatales; family Hydrocharitaceae; genus Thalassia; species Thalassia testudinum. Next base: position 137,711,553 of record JAZHRO010000036.1, on the reverse strand, counting down.
TGTCGGACTAAATACGGTCCGACCCACTTGGACCTCAGTTTCCCCGGGAAAAGTTTGAGTCGGGCATCAAAGAGTAGGACCTTTTGACCAGGATGAAAGATCTTTCTCGAGATGTGCTTGTCGTGGAAGGCTTTAACCCGCTCCTTGTAGATTCGCGAGTTCTCGTACGCGTCTAGGCGTAATTCATCGATCTCGCTGATTTGGAGTTTTCTGTGGGTTCCAGCCTTGGAAAGATCTAGATTACAGTTCCGTACTGCCCAATAGGCTTTATGCTCCAGTTCTACGGGAAGGTGACATGCCTTTCTGTACACCAGTCTAAAGGGAGACATGCCCAATTGGATCTTGTGAGCGGTCCTATAGGCCCACAATGCTTCCGGAAGTCGAGACGACCAGTCCTTCCTGTCAGGCCGAACAGTGTCTTGCAGGATTTTCTTGATCTCCCGATTTGATAGCTCAGCTAGACCATTTGTTTGGGGGTAGTAAGGAGTAGAGATTCGGTGAGACACCCCAAATTTGGCCATCAGTGACCTAAACTGAGCATTTGTAAAATGGGTCCCCCCATCAGAGATTATAGCACGGGGAATCTCGAACCTTGAGAAAATGTTTTGATGTATGAACTTAAGAACAATCTTGTGATTGCAGGTTCGGGTCGGTATGGCTTCAATCCATTTGGACACGTAGTCCACCGCAAGCAGAATATACTCAAAACCATCCGAAACAGGAAAGGGGCCCATAAAATCAATCCCCCAAACATCGAAGATTTCGCATACGAGAATCGGCTGCAAAGGCATCATGTCGCGATGGTTCATGTTGCCCAAAGTCTGGCAACGACTGCATGCCTTGCAGTGACTGTATGCGTCTTTGAAAAGTGTAGGCCAGTAGAAGCCACACTGGAGGATTTTGGATGCGGTTTTATGCCCTGAGAAATGGCCACCGCATGCCTGGTCATGGCAGAAAGGTAGGATATTGCTGATTTCCTCTTCCGGAATGCATCTCCGAATAATTTGATCAGCACCTATGCGGAAAAGGTACGGGTCTTCCCAAATGTAATACTTGGAATCAGAACGCAATTTGTCTTTCTTGGCCTTCGGCCAATCAAACGGTGTCTGATGAGATGCCAAGTAGTTTACTATATCAGCAAACCATGGAAGTTTAGTACCAACAGAAAGCAGGTGCTCATCAGGAAAATGTTCCGTGATGGGTCCAGAAGGGTCGATGATCTCAGAAGGAAGACGGGACAGATGGTCGGCTACCACATTCTGCCTTCCCGCCTTGTCGCGAATCTCAAGATCAAATTCTTGCAACAGCAAGATCTAACGGATTAGCCGGGGCTTCGCGTCCTTCTTGGCAAGGAGATGCCTTACAGCCGTGTGATCCGAGTAAATGATGACGTGGGAACCCAGAAGATACGATCGAAATTTTTCAAGGGCAAATACTACGGCTAGCAGCTCTTTTTCCGTAACCGTATAGTTACGCTGAGCCTCGTCAAGTGTTTTGCTAGCGTAGTAGATGACCACGGGTTTCCCGTCAACTTTCTGTCCCAGGACCGCTCCTACAGCGAAGTCAGACGCATCGCACATGATCTCAAAGGGTTGAGACCAGTCAGGGGATTGTAGGATAGGTGCCTGGGTGACTCGGTCACGCAGGTTTTCAAAGGCTAGCGTGCATTCCTTGGAGATTTCAAAAGGTACATCCTTAGAGAGAAGAGAAGTCAAGGGGCGTGCGATTTTCGAGAAATCTGGAATGAAACGGCGGTAAAAACTGATGTGCCCTAAAAAGGAGCGGATGTCCCTGATCAAGCTAGGTACGGGAAGGCGAGAAATCAGATCAACCTTGGCTCGATCCACCTGGATGCCTTTTTCCGAAATTGAGTGTCCCAGGACAATTCCCTCAGGCACCATGAAATGGCTCTTTTCCCAGGAAAGAACCAAGTTCACCTCAATGCATCGCCTGAGTATCTGGACCAAGTGTTGGAGGCAATCATCAAAAGATTCTCCAAAGACTGAAAAGTCGTCCATGAAGACTTCCAGAAAATCACCTACCATATCGGAGAATATGGCAAGCATGCACCGCTGAAAAGTAGCGGGTGCATTGCAAAGACCGAAAGGCATCCTTCGGAAAGCATACGTTCCGAAGGGGCAGGTGAATGTGGTCTTTTCTTGGTCCTCAGGATGGATTGCCACCTGGTTATAACCGGAGTACCCGTCAAGAAAGTAGAAGAACCTATTTCCCGCTAGTTTCTCGAGAATTTGATCAATGAAGGGTAGTGGGAAATGATCCTTTTTCGTGGAGGAATTGAGTCGACGGTAATCTATACAGACTCTCCACGCATTGGCTACTCGGGTAGGAATGATTTCTCCGATTTCAGTCGTTATGGTGGTGAGTCCTGCCTTCTTAGGCACAACCTGAATTGGGCTCACCCAACGACTATCGGAGATCGGGTAGATGATCCCGGCATCTAACCACTTGATGATCTCCTTTTTCACGACCTCCTGAAGATTAGGGTTTAAACATCTCTGCATTTCACGAGAAGGTCGTGCGCCCTCTTCTGAATAGATATGATGAGTACAATAAGAGGGGCTTATTCCAGTCAAATCATCGAGAGTCCACCCGATGGCTCTGCGATGTTGCTGGAGGACAGCAATCAGACGGGATTCCTGTTCGGGATTGAGGTTGGAATTGATAGTCACAGGGAGGGTCTGATTGGAACCCAAAAAGATGTATTTCAAGTGAGCAGGAAGAGGCTTTAACTCGAGGATAGGATTATCAGCAGCAGCTGGTGGTTCAGTGTAGATGTGAGGTTCAAGGGTAGGAGTTATTGGGTTGTTTATGTCTGGATTCGACTCCTCTGTTTGCGGGTCAAGATCCTTTTGTGGTTGATGAGGCATAATTGAGTCATTCTGGAAGTGTGATTCATCAACCAAAGTCCTGATGTCACAAATCTATTGGATGACACCGCAATTGATTCCTTGTTGGGCCTTAAATATATCAATTTTTAGGGTTTGATCTCCAAACTTGAGTTCTATTTGGCCCTCCTCACAGCTGATGTTGGCTCTAGCAGTAGCCAAGAAAGGTCTCCCTAGAATGATTGGTGTTTCCCTAGGGTTTTTAGGCGCATCCATATCTAAGACTATAAAGTCCACTGGGAAATAGAAATCCTGCACTCTTACGATAACATCCTCGAGAATCCCTTTTGGTGACTTTATAGATCGATCTGCTAATTGTAATGTCACCTCGGTTGGTTTTAGCTCAGATTCTTCTAGATGGTCAAGTAAGGATGTGGGTATCAGGTTTATGGATGCACCTAAGTCTAGCAAAACTCTATCAAATTGGGTATCACCTATCTTGCAGGAAATCAGGGGGGTACCAAGATCTTTTGCCTTGGGTGGGAGCCTACTGAGGATTACAGAGCTGGCTTGCTTTAATAGAACAATTGGGCTCCCACCCTTGGTTCGCGGCTTACGCTGGGGTGTACACACATTCTTTAGAAATCGTGCGTAAGCTGGTACGTGGCGGATTGCATCCATCAAGGGGATGTTTATGTGGACCTGCTCAAAGAGCTTGACCAGGTCCTCCTCAGGTGCCACGGGCTTGGTGGTCTTCTTTCCCTTGGTCAAGGCCTCGGGAAACGGGATCTTGGGTGGTTCTTCTAGGCTAGGTCCAGGTTGTGGATCTGGGATAGGGGTGGGGACGTCCTGGATTACTGTCCTAGGCTTGGGATCACTACCAGGCTTGGAGTGGTTCGGATGAGGTGGGTCTTGAGTTTCCTTACCACTACGGGTTGTTACGGAATTAAGTCCTGCCTGGTTTTGGTTGGGATTGGGTAAGATAGCTTGCTGCTGGTAACCTGCAAAGGAAGTGGAGGCCTCTATCCCGTCGGGTGAAGGAACAGAGGGGGCCTGATAAATCATATGGGCATGGCCCGGGTTTGGGTTCATAACGTGCCGCTGGGTTGGCACGTTATTAGGATTAAGTAGAGGTTGGGAAGGAAGAGTACCTGGCTGGCGAGAGTTTGCCAACTAGGTCAATTGGTTTTGGACCTCTGTAAGTTCGTCCTTGTGTTGTTTTTGGATAGCCGCATTCTTTCTTTGAATGTCAGCCAGGGTCTGAAGGATAAGGGACATTTGATCTTGATTTGGCCCAGATGGGTAAGTAGGGTTGGGCCGAGGCTGAGGCGGCTGGTAAGGAAGAAGAGGTTGTGGGCGGGGTTGGAAGGATGGTCTGTGGGTTTGGGAATTTCCCGCCCACTGAAAGTTAGGATGGTTTCGCCATCTAGGATTATAGGTGTTGGAGAAAGGGTCGTTCTGGATGGCGTTGAGGTCCTCGCAGGTCTGAGGAACCTCCAGAGAGTCAGAGAAAGAGGGAATGGAATTTCCCTGGCAGGTGTAGAAGGAATCGGAAGGACCTCCGGGCAAAGATTCGGATGATGGGTCCATCCTAAGAGAAGATCGATGGAGAATGTTTTGCACAGTTTCCCTTGTGGAAGGAGGTTGTGCGAAAGGGTTATGCGCAGAGGTGGCTCGCTGCAGATGCTGAGTCAGCTCATCCACCTTCTTTTCGATAATCGAGACCTTGTCCAATCGACTGTCCATTAACTCCAAGTCGACTGATGCGAAGAGGCCCTGCGTCTCGTGTGCTCCCCTGAGATTCGTCGCTGCGCGGGTATTCGTCCTGTCGAATAATCCCATGGAGTCAATGTTGATGGAGTTCTCGCACATGTTTTTGAGAATCTCCCACACGGTGTCTTCATGTTGACCCATGATATTTCCTCCGCAGTTTGCATTGACGAAAAGATGGATGTCCTCACGGAGTCCCTGGTAAAAAGATTGGACCTGTTCCCATTTAGGAACTCCGTGATGGGGGCACTTTCTCATGAGATCCTGAAAACGATCCCATGCCTCATGGAGAGGTTCCCTTGTTTGTTGGGTGAAATGTGTAATCTGATGGCGCAAGGCGTTGGTCCGTCCAACAGGGAAGAACTTTTTCAGGAACTCGGACTAAAGTTCTTCCCAATTGTTGATCGGCCGGGTCTAAGTTTGATACCAATGGGCAGCCTTGTCCATAAGAGAAAAGGAGAACATCTTTATGAGAAGAATATCCCGATTTTGTGCGTCTGACCCAAAAGTTTGGGCCAGATGCTTTAGTTGTTTGATGTGTTGGAAGGGATCTTCAGAATTAAGCCCATGGAATTTAGGTATAGCATGAATCATATTGGGCTTCAATTCAGAATCAGGTCCTCCAGTCGGGATTCTGACTCGAGGCTCAACGGCCACCGCAGCAGGATTATAGTGGTCCCGCATCATAGGACGCTGTGGTGGGTGCACGAAGTTTTGGAAGAGGTCATTGAGTCGTTGGAGCTGATGCTCCAGATTGTTTTCTTCCTCAACTGGCTGAGCCATGATGGGGGAAGAAGAAGAACTTGGTTCTGAATCGGAAGAGAGAATGATGTGAGGGGGTTGCTGCACAAACACGGGCGTCGAGGCTTGGCCTTGACGAGAGTGAATTTCTAAAGGAGGTCTTAAGGGTGGTCTTAAGGACCTCCCTCCGTACATGCACTGTTGGAAGAGATGAGTTTAGAAGGTGCTGGACCCAATCAAGACACCCAAAAATGTGTTGGGTGACTATAGAGGTGCGGGGCAGATGGACCCCTTGATCAGAAAGATCGACCACCTGAGAATTACCTGGGCAGCCAGAGAGGGAGAGTCCTGCAAAGACCCCTACACGGTAGAGCGTCCCCACGGGTTACAGGGTTTCCCCCACCCGACCTCTCTTGTCACTGCGGTTCCAGGTAGACCAGAATGGGGATCTTGACCTCTTAAGTCTACCACTTTTAATTCAAGATCAAGGCGCTTAAGGTTCCACTTGAACTTTAGTCTTTTAAGTGCAAAGAGTGACCTAATTTGAAGGTTAGTTGACCCGAATGGTCAACTTTACCTGCTAGTTTTGCTTATTAGGTCTTGTCTTTTAGGGTTCAAGTGTTTAAAGAGCCAATCTTATTTTAGGGTTTCTTTGGATAGGTATTTTCAGATAATGGCTTGGCCGCACTTCTTTTAAGGTTTCTCAATTCTTGATTTAAGTAGTGTGTCTCTAAAACCCTAATGTTGAATCTTATGTTGGCTCTACTTGGTCCAGTTAGTTCTTTGGTGGGTAATTAGGGCTCAAGCAAGAATGTGTTAGCCCCTAAATACCCTTAATAGTGTGCAAGAATAATGGGTTGAAAACATGCAACTTCTTATGGTTTACTAAGTATAGAAGACAGGTTAGCCCTATATTGCTTGTTCTTTTCTTTTCTTCCTCTTTTAGAGTTTAGGGGTTAATAGCGAGAGGAAAAAAAAATTACCTGTCCTCGGAGTGGTTGTCGTGCGGTTGCTTGTCTTCTTGATTTCCTGTAGCTGCACAAAAAAGAGGAGATTATTAGAACTAAAATGAAACAGAAATGTTTACCTCTAGAATAGCCGTTGCTCCCCGGCAACGGCGCCAACTGGCAGACGGTGGCAGCAACTAGCTTTTCTTAAGTCGTTGCAGTACAGATAGTTATTGCCATCATTTGCTAATATTTGTTACTCGGAAAATACAGTTCTCCCGAGATCGAACTCAAGGAGCAAGTCGTATTCTAGAGATATACATGTTCTATTACAAAAATAAAGAGAGAGAGAGAGAGATGAAAGTTTGGCTCTTCTTCTTCTCTTCTTTCTTCCTCTTTGTCTTCTCTCCTCTTTGGCTTTTGTTCTTCGTGTTCTTCCTCTATTTCTTGGTTGGACGATCCTGTCTTTTTCTTCTTTTTTATTTTCTTTGTTTCTTCTTTTCTTGCTTCAGATCTTCCTCCCGTGCTCTTCTTCTTCTTTTCTTCTTGCTTCTCTTCTTCTTCTTCTTTCTGTTTCTTCACTTGGCTGCTCCTTCTCTCTTCTTTTCTTCTTCTTCTTTGTCTTCTGATCTCTGCAGAGTCTTCACTTGGCTTCTCTGTGTTCCTCTCTTTCCTCTGCCTTGCCTTCCTTCTTCTTCTTTGCCTTCACCTGTCTTCAGGACGTCATCTGATTTCTCAATCAGATGACTTAACCTGCGGATGCTACAGTGTCGATTCAGTTCTTCTTCCGCAGTCCTTCTTCTTCTTCACCTGTGCCTGCACGCTTAAGAGTTCAGCATCAGAGGGCAAAAACCTACGCTACCCCCCTCCCCCACGCATCTCTTTCTCTCTCAGAATTCGCTCTTAGGACAGCTCTCCCAGAGCAACCGGGTAATCGGGTACGAGTCGCGCCCGGGTCCAGGCCCACCGGCGTGCGGTGGTGGGCGAGGAGTGGTAGTCAAGTCGGGTCGGGTCGGCCGGATCCGCGTGATGAGCTCGCGGACGGGCCGGGTGAAGCGATGTGAGAGGGACCTCACCCCGTGTGCTGAGGCGATAAGCCTACAGCACTTTTTCAACTTATATCGGCGCTCCTCTTCAAAGTCTTCCGAGGTGGGACTAAATGTCCCACCCCAATGTGAGCGCCTGCGCGGAGGAAGCAGCGGCAGCGAGAACTTCGCATGAGGGCTTCGGGCGAGGGCTTCGCCCGAACTGCAGCCTGACACTTCGCGAAGCTACCCCACGAAGCCTGGGAGTCTGACCTGGGCATGGTGTTGCCTGGAGCAGCAGGTCGAAGGAGCTTCGCTGCTCAGCAATGGCGATGGCGGGCGCGACACCTGTTCACAGAAGCACGGCCTCTCGGCCTAATCAGATATGCGGAGAACTCGGAGGGTCTGCAGTGGGCGTGGTGGAGCAAAAGGGTGGCCAAAGGTCAAACTGCGGGCGGAGAAGTGGGTGTGTTCGGTGGATCTGCAGAGGGCATTTGGTGGGAAGTGGAGGGGTGGAAGAGGATCAGGGTGAGGAGGCGAAGGTTATGCACAGGTCGGCGAGCCGTGTGGGGTGCTGGAGCGATGGGAGCAGTGAAAGTTCTACCCTTGTACTAGGAGGGGGTGAGATTAGCGTAACAAAAAAAATGCGGAATTGAAATATAAAGCAATCTCACAAAAATCAATCGCACAATGTACACAGGTATTTTTAGGTGGAAACCCAAACCGGGTGAAAACCACCACCTAACCCTCTCGAGTTAGGATTTTCCGATCAACCAAGTTGATCAAAATCCACTAAACGAATCACTTTGAACGAGGGTGATTCAACCTCAGTACAACCACGCTACAAGTACGAGGGTAGCGTTCCTCAACCCCTTCTCTCCACGAGAAGGATTTTGTCCCACGAAGGAGACGGGAATTCGCAAAGCGAATACCCAACCAAAATACAAAGATAAAATAAAACAACAGTCCTATAGAGCCAACAAAATTAAACCTAGCTTCTATAGGAAATAGGAAACTCCCCTTTGCAAGGAGTGCGTCGACGATGACGCGGTGCGTGTGCCACGCGATGGCGCTACGTCGCTCTCGTTATCAACAGCGGGAGAGCGGGCGCGCAAACTGTTTGATGCTCTCAAGATGTAGAGCTTGAGCTTGGAGAGCAAGAACTTCTTGGACACAAGAGTGTGAAAATGTGTAGCTAAGTGTATCCAAGTGTATTTCTAAGTGTCTCTTATGTTGTCTTTCTAAGTGTGTTTGTGTTACAAAGGTTCTCCTCTATTTATAGAGGCCTTAGGAAGGCTTTGGAAGGCTTGGAAAAGCTTCCATAGCCGTTGGGTGCAAAGCCCAAGAGAATCAGGCCGAAATCAGGACAATGATTGCATTTGACAGGGTTATCAGACGTCTAACTCTGGCATCAGACGTCTGGAAGGCCACTTTAAGACGTCTGATTCCAAGGTCAGACGTCTGATTCTATGCGGGTTTCTCCCTGACTCGAATCAGATCTAAACAGGGTTTTTGTGCAAGTCCATCAGACGACATACAGGACGTCTGGAACTATGTCTGGACGTCTGGAAACCTACTTTTACTGTGGGAATTGATTTCCAAACGTTGCAACGGCTAGAAAATCTCTGAGAAGAGATTTTGGGTCAGCCGAGGCAAAACGGTCATTTATCAGACGTCTGGTAAGTCCTATGGACGTCTGATAAGGCTCTAACGGTCATAATCTTGAGTGTTTTCTAAGCCAGCCAACGGTCCACTAACTGGACGTCTGGCAAAGTCATCAGACGTCTGGTCTAAGGTCTGGACGTCTGATTTCATCAGACAGAACTAACTATGTCCAGCCTAACAGTTATCGGACGTCTGAAACACCAGTCAGACGTCTTAAAATTCTTTATCAGACGTCTGATTTTGGGATTAGACGTCTGGAAATGCTGTTTGAGCCCTATATTGGTTTTCTAAGTATTCTACAGAAAACCTAAGTATCCTAGGGTTGTGCAGGTGTTCCTAGGACTACTTTTAGGGTACTTTGAGGCTCTTTAACATAATGTTCTAAGGAATCAAAAAGAGTAAGAAAATAAATACAAGAGATACATGAAAGGATAAAAAAGAATCTATCATATTCTTCTTGTCTTCCATCTCCAATCTTTCGCTCCACGCGAACCTCCTGTGTTTTCCGTCAAGCTCCTCCAATCCGTCCTGGATGCGAGCTTGAACTCCGTCTAAACACGTCCTCATTTGCAATTGACCTGAAATCTAGGACTCAAATTGCAAATGTTAAATAACACGTGTTTTGTTATCATCAAAACAAATGATCGTGGTGCTCTAGCACCAACAATCTCCCCCTTTTTGATGATGACAAAACCGTAAATAATAATGCATAAAAATCCTCCCCCTTTTTGACATTATCAAAAAGGCTTAATTGATTTTACATTTCCTATAACTCCCCCTTAAAACATGCTCTTCTATGAGTTTATTTTAACAAAGGTAATATTCTCCCCCTTTTTGTAACAATGCGATAGCTATTATTTTTCTCCCCCTTTCTAAAGGAAATTTAGCTACCTTTCATCTCCCCCTTAAAAATTGACAATTAGCTCATTAATTTTTAACTCCCCCTATCTAAATGCTACTGATAAAACGATAGGGTAAAGGGTTTTACCTCACCTACCATGGCCAATAAAATGGCCCGAATGGTGGTGGTGGATGCCACATCGGATGGGGCTCCCATCTGTAGCTTGGAGGCCCGGGCATCGGCGCCGGTCTCCAATCTGGTGGTCGACGTGCGGTGGGTCCGTCGTTTGTTCGCCGTCTCGTCGGTCTTCTTCTTCTCCTCCTTGGTCTACTCATTGGTTCTCCCAACTTAAGTTGACCAGCCTTGAGCTTGTAGGTCCAGTCCTTTATGTTGTAGTCATCCCTGAACCCTACAAAACAAGATTCTAATTTTTTCTTCGGTATCCAAGTGAGCTTGGATCCGGATCTGTTAGCGGGTCTCCTTGACGGAGATCCTTTCTCAACCTTAGGGCTATAAAACTTATCTACTTTGTTGATTAATTTGTTAGAATTTTCCCTAAGACATGCAATTTCTCTTTCTATAATTTGCATCTTAGTCTTTAAATCAAAAATTTCTAACTTTAGACTATTATTTTCCTCAATCAATTTATTATTTTCATTGATGAGGTTTTGATTTTCTAATAATAGGTTATCATTTTTAGGACTAGCTTCTAGATCCTTAAGTTTTATTTCTAACCTATCATTTTCATTTCTAAGAAAACTAAGGTTCTTCTTCATGCTTTTGTTTTCTATCCTAAGTGATTTACTAATCTCAAAAAGTTCATTAAAAGCTTCTTGAAGATCAAGATTTACCTCGTCGTCGGAGTCGCTTCCGCTTTCACTGTCGCTATTGGTTCCTCTGGCCATGAAACCAAAGCAAGCGGTTTCCTCCTTCTCGTGATCTTCTTCCGAGCTTGTCTCTTCATGAGTGCCTTCCAACCTTCTCCATATCTCGTGGGCGGTGGTGCACTCTTGGATTTTCTCAAACTCTTCCGGACTCAACGCGCAATACAGGGCATTCATTGCCTTTGCGTTGAGTGAGAGCTCTAGAATCTGCACCTGCGAGTAGCCTCCTTGGGGTCGCTTCGAGATCTCATATGGGGTTTCGCAACATCCCCATATCTCGAATTCAGTGGCTTGGAGCCACGTCTTCATCCTCAGCTTCCAGTAGCTGTAGTTGTTCCCGTCAAAGTAGGGCGGACGGGTTGTGGACTGCTCCTCGGAAATCCTACTTGTGGAACAGCTTCCCTCCATGTTTAGATCCTCGCCGGTTTGTAACGCCGAAAATGCGAGACCTGCTCTGATACCAATTGAAAGTTCTACCCTTGTACTAGGAGGGGGTGAGATTAGCGTAACAAAAAAAAATGCGGAATTGAAATATAAAGCAATCTCACAAAAATCAATCGCACAATGTACACAGGTATTTTTAGGTGGAAACCCAAACCGGGTGAAAACCACCACCTAACCCTCTCGAGTTAGGATTTTCCGATCAACCAAGTTGATCAAAATCCACTAAACGAATCACTTTGAACGAGGGTGATTCAACCTCAGTACAACCACGCTACAAGTACGAGGGTAGCGTTCCTCAACCCCTTCTCTCCACGAGAAGGATTTTGTCCCACGAAGGAGACGGGAATTCGCAAAGCGAATACCCAACCAAAATACAAAGATAAAATAAAACAACAGTCCTATAGAGCCAACAAAATTAAACCTAGCTTCTATAGGAAATAGGAAACTCCCCTTTACAAGGAGTGCGTCGACGATGACGCGGTGCGTGTGCCACGCGATGGCGCTACGTCGCTCTCGTTATCAACAGCGGGAGAGCGGGCGCGCAAACTGTTTGATGCTCTCAAGATGTAGAGCTTGAGCTTGGAGAGCAAGAACTTCTTGGACACAAGAGTGTGAAAATGTGTAGCTAAGTGTATCCAAGTGTATTTCTAAGTGTCTCTTATGTTGTCTTTCTAAGTGTGTTTGTGTTACAAAGGTTCCCCTCTATTTATAGAGGCCTTAGGAAGGCTTTGGAAGGCTTGGAAAAGCTTCCATAGCCGTTGGGTGCAAAGCCCAAGAGAATCAGGCCGAAATCAGGACAATGATTGCATTTGACAGGGTTATCAGACGTCTAACTCTGGCATCAGACGTCTGGAAGGCCACTTTAAGACGTCTGATTCCAAGGTCAGACGTCTGATTCTATGCGGGTTTCTCCCTGACTCGAATCAGATCTAAACAGGGTTTTTGTGCAAGTCCATCAGACGACATACAGGACGTCTGGAACTATGTCTGGACGTCTGGAAACCTACTTTTACTGTGAGAATTGATTTCCAAACGTTGCAACGGCTAGAAAATCTCTGAGAAGAGATTTTGGGTCAGCCGAGGTAAAACGGTCATTTATCAGACGTCTGGTAAGTCCTATGGACGTCTGATAAGGCTCTAACGGTCATAATCTTGAGTGTTTTCTAAGCCAGCCAACGGTCCACTAACTGGACGTCTGGCAAAGTCATCAGACGTCTCCTAAGACGTCTGGTCTAAGGTCTGGACGTCTGATTTCATCAGACAGAACTAACTATGTCCAGCCTAACAGTTATCGGACGTCTGAAACACCAGTCAGATGTCTTAAAATTCTTTATCAGACGTCTGATTTTGGGATTAGACGTCTGGAAATGCTGTTTGAGCCCTATATTGGTTTTCTAAGTATTCTACAGAAAACCTAAGTATCCTAGGGTTGTGCAGGTGTTCCTAGAACTACTTTTAGGGTACTTTGAGGCTCTTTAACATAATGTTCTAAGGAATCAAAAAGAGCAAGAAAATAAATACAAGAGATACATGAAAGGATAAAAAAGAATCTATCATATTCTTCTTGTCTTCCATCTCCAATCTTTCGCTCCACGCGAACCTCCTGTGTTTTCCGTCAAGCTCCTCCAATCCGTCCTGGATGCGAGCTTGAACTTCGTCTAAACACGTCCTCATTTGCAATTGACCTGAAATCTAGGACTCAAATTGCAAATGTTAAATAACACGTGTTTTGTTATCATCAAAACAAATGATCGTGGTGCTCTAGCACCAACAAGCAGTTCGCCGGAGTTTGGCCGGAGGTGGAGAAGGTGAGGATGATCGGTGGGAAATCGGGGCCGACAGTAAGGGTTTTCAGTATGGAAAAGAAAGAGGGGAGGAAGAAGAGAAGTTTTACCTATTAAGCTGGACGAAGAGGGGTTGGCGCAGGCGACAGTCATATCGACTGTCGCCAGAGAAGAAACTGCCCAGAGGAAGGGGCGGCAGCGAGGAAGGGACCGGAGAGGCGCCAGCTGGGTGCGGCGTGACGCGGAAAGATCGAGGGAAGGTAACCCTGCTGCTGGTAGTGCGGTAGGGCGACGAGGAGGAGGAGAGGCCGCCAGAGCAAGGGGGCGTCTGTCGGAGTGGGAAGGGAGGAATTGAGGGGGTGTCTCTGTCAGATCCCAGCTGCGAAGAACGGCGGAGCGACGGGGGTATTTATAGGGGTAGAATCAGAGAGGAGGGTGGAGGGAGACGGCGTGTCTCCCTCGCCGGAGGATGATGAGAACCTCATCATGAGCCATAACTAGCTCATTTTGACCTAATACAAAGGATAAAAGCTCCTACATAACTCAAGGAAAGGCTTAACTCAGAGAATTCTGAGTTTAAGGAGAAAACAAGTCATAAGGGGTAAAAATGCAATTTTACCAGTATAATCTGCATACAGGGTAATTCAGGGTCCAAACATAGGTCAAACAAACCGAATAAGAAGGGAAGTGGGATGATCTGATAAGGGCTACAGCAATTCCAAGGAACTAAATGATAATCTGTAACCTTAAAACAAACCCACTTCAATTCACGAGGTTCAAGGCAAAGTAAAAATAGAATAAACCCTCTAAAATTCATAGAAAAATAATCTCTAGGGTTTAGAACCTTCAATTTGGCCTTCGGAACCCATTTTGACCTACATTGAGAACCATGCCCAATTAATAACTTAATTTGGGTTTTTACGTAAATTGACCGGTCAAACAAGGTTTTATCTAGAAATAAAATTCACCATCAGAATCCTTAGGTCCTAATTAGTCACGTATAAAAACTTGAGCCTAAGGAGAAACCTTCTTGACCAACTTTACATTTTGGTCATCATCTATTTACTTTTTGGCCCTCAACTTTTGAACCCTCGCATTTTGGCCCCTAACTCTTCTTCGTTCTTTACATTCAGGTCCTCCCTGCAAAACCTACCGGCACCACACTCCGGCGACCTTGTGCGGAGCATGGCGCCGCACAGGGTAAGGGAGAGGGCCTGCCAGGTCAAATGGGGGTGCCCTGCATCGTCAGCCGTCGCAGGAACACCCCCTGGTCGCTGCAACCCACCATACCGGCCGTGCGAACGCACGGACGGTATGGGTCTCCTTCTTCCGGCGTCCTCCGGCGAGGGAGACACGTCGTCTCCCTCCGCCCTCCTCTCTGATTCTGCCCCTATAAATACCCCCGTCGCTCCGCCGTTCTTGTCAGCTCGGTCCTGACGGAGAAACACCCTCTTTTCACTCTCTTCCCACTCCGACAGGAAGCCCTCCAGCTCCAGCGGTTTTTCCCTCCTCCTCCTCGTCGTTCTGCCGCACTACCAGCAGCAGAGCTGCCTTCCCCTACTCTTCCCGCACCGCGCCGCACCCAGCGCGCGCCTCTCCAGTCCTCTCCTCGCCGTCGCTCCTTCCTCTGGGCAGCTTCTTCTCCGGCGACAGTCGATACGACTGTCGCCTGTTCCAGCCCCTCCTCGTCCTGCTAAGTAGGTAGAACTCCTCCTCTTCCTCCCCTCTTCCTTTTCCTCACTTTACATCTTTACTGTTGCCCCGATCCGACCAATCACCCTCACCTTCTCCACCTCCGGCCCCTACTCCGGCGACCCGCTCCCATCACTCCAGCAACCCACACGTCTCGCCGACCACCGCAGAACCTCCGCCTCCTCACCCTGATCAACCTCCGCCCTTCCACTTCCCCCAAATCACCCTCTGCAACTCCACCGAACAAACCCATCTCCCAACCTGCAGTTTGACCTAGGGCGGCCCTTAGGCTCCGCCCCGCCGCCTGCACACCCCCCGACCACCTTCGCCGTGCCACGGCGAAGGTCCTCCGCATTTCTGATTGGGCTGAGAGGCCGTTTCTCTGTGAGCAGGTACCTGCGCTCGCCGCCGCCATTGTTGAAGCGAAGCAGCTTCTTCACCTACTGCCCCAGGTGCGCCACGCCCAGGTCACGCTCCCAGGAAGTGCGAGGCGTCTTCGTGAAGTGCCAGGCTGCAGTTGAGGCGAAGCTCTCGCGCGAAGCCCCCGCGCTTTGCCTCGACTGCCGCTGCTTCCTCCGCGCAAGCATCCAAATTGGGGTGGGACATTTAGTCCCACCTCGGAAAGCCACTGAGGCGAACGGGCGCTTAAAGGCAAAAGGTGCCTTAAGCTGTTCGCCTCAGTTCACGGGGTGAGGTCCCCTTCACCCGCCCGACTACCCGGCCTCGTCCGCACGCACGCCTCGCGGACCTGGCCCGACCCGACTAAGCCCGACCTGCACTCCTCGCCCACCACCGCACGCCGGTGGGCCTGGACCCGGGCGCGACCTGCGTACCCGATTACCCGGTTGCTCTGGGAGAGCTTTCCTAAGAGCGGCTTCTGTGAGAGAGAAACGTGGGTGGGGGAGGGTAGAGTAGGTTTTGCCGTCTCTGATTGGAACTTTGAGTGTGCAGGCACAGGTGAAGGGACTGCGGAAGGGCTGAAGAGAAGAAGAAGAAGACTGAAGGAAGGAGCACCGAGCGGCACTGTAGCAGCGGCGACTTAAGTCGTCTGAGTGGAAAATCAGATGACGCTCTGAAGGCAGAAAAGAAAGAAGAAGAACATCACCACTGCTGCAGATAAAGAAGACAGAAAGAAAAAGAAGAAAGGAGAGACGACGTCCTGACAGCAAAAGCAGAAGAGCACGAGAAGAAGATCAGAAGAAAGAAGTAAAAAGAAGATCTGAAGAACAGAAGGTAGAAGAAGAAGACCACAAGGAGATAAACAAAGAAGAAGAAACCAAAAGCCAAAGAGGAAGAAAGAAGAGAAGAAGAAGCCAAATTCTCATCTCTCTCTCTCTCACTTTATTTTTGTAATAAGAATTTGTACCCCTAGAATACAACTTGCTCCCTGAGTTCGACCTCGGGAGAACTTTATTTTCCGAGTAATAAATATTAGTGAATGATGGCAATAACTAACTGTACTACAACGCTATAACAAAACCTAGTTGTCGCCACGTCAGAGGACGCCGGAGGAAGGAGACCCATACCATCCGTGCATTTGCACGGGCGGTATGGGCGGTCGCAGCACTCAGGGGGGTGTCCCTGCAGTGGCTGACGACGCAGGGTACCCCCCATTGACTTGCCAGGGCCCCTCCAACACCCTGCGCAGCGCCATGCTCCGCGCAAGGTCGCCGGAGCATGGCGCTGCTCAGGTTTTGCAGGAGGGACCTAAACACAAAGAACGAAGGAGAGTTAGGGGCCAAAATGTGAGGGTTCAAAAGTTGAGGGCCAAAAAATAAATGTATGAGGACCAAAGTGTAAAGTTGGTCAAGAAGGTTTCTTCTTAGGCCCAAGTTTTTATACATGACTAATTAGGACCTAAGGATTCTGATGGTGAATTTTATTTCTAGATTAAACCTTGTTTGACCGGTCAATTTACGCAAAAACCCAAATTAAGTTGTTAATTGGGCATGGTTCTCAATGTAGGTCAAAATGGGTTCCTATGGCCAAATTGAAAGTCCTAAACCCTCGAGATTATTTTTCTATGAATTTTATAGTGTTTATTTGATTTTTACCTTGCCTCGAACCACGTGAATTGAAGTGGGTTTATTTTTAGGGTTACAGGCTGTCATTTAATTCCTTGGAGTTACTGTAGCCCTTATTGAGTCATCTCATCCCACTTTTCTTATTATTAGGTTATTTTGACCTATGTTTGGACCCTGAGTTACCCTATTTTCAGATCGGATTGGTGAAATTGCATTTTTACCCCTCAGTTTATGTTTTCTTTGCAAACTCAGAATCTCTCTGAGCCAAGCCTTTCTAAGGTTATGTAGGAGCTTTTATTCTCTGCATTAGGTCAAAATGAGCTAGTTATGGCTCATGATGAGGTTCTCATCACCCCCCAACCACGGTCATTTTACGCTACTCTACTAGCTTGACATCGGATGGACCAGTAGAAGTAGATTAATCGAAAAAAATCCAATCGGAGCCCTGAAGAGCGAATCAATCCTTAAAGCCAATGTCTACTCAGTTTTAATTAGGCTTGGGATGATTATGCTCTTGGAATGTGAGGGCCCTTTAGATGGGTTGTGCCCTTAATGATCAATTCAAATGTGTGTGCGTGCACAACTAGGGTTTGCAAACAAGGTTATTTGATGATATGTCTTTTAGGGTTTAACCTTGTTTACTAGCTTGCAGGGTTTAATCTTTAGGTTTGTTCGATTAGGTTTAGTAGAACAATCCAAGTTTTGAAAGCACTGGTGATGATACATTCCTTTAGAAATCAAAAACTAATATGGAGTGCCTGGTTCAGCCCTAAAGATCAACCCTATGTGGCAAGCTACTGATGGATCGCTTTTAATTTGAGTGGTGTGGCCCAAACAGTTCAAGCAATTGACCTGTTGTACCACTTGTTAAGGCACACAAGAATGTTTGACCTATTCAGATTTCTACTCACTTATGTGTGTGTTACGTTGAAGTGTACCAAGTCCACAGGTCAGATCCCGGGTTAAGTGGTAGAATCAAAGTGATTATGCGCCTTAGGATTAGAAATTGTAGGTGTTATGTGTGTCTCTTTTAAGTTAATCCCACAAAAAGAGAAGAGTATTTTTTTTT
This sequence comes from Thalassia testudinum, assembly GCA_037157565.1. Lineage (NCBI taxonomy): Eukaryota > Viridiplantae > Streptophyta > Magnoliopsida > Alismatales > Hydrocharitaceae > Thalassia > Thalassia testudinum. The sequence goes on along the minus strand of JAZHRO010000036.1, from coordinate 137,693,821 downwards.
TATTTTTTATATATGCAAGGGTGAGATGAGTGGAGGTCTCAAACATGACAACATTTTCTATCCTAGGGTTCGTGAAAACACCTAAGTAGATTAGGTCTTGATTATTAAGGTGGTGAAATGAACTAGTGGGTGGGGAAGTGGGGAGAAACTTACAGAAATCTCTACCTACACTTTACTCCAATCTACTGCCTTCAGCTCCTCAATCAGGTTCCTGCAAGACAGTGAATCAAAGAAGAAAGATAGGTTAGAAAAATATGTAAGTAATGCGGAGAAACATGGAAAGAACCAAAGAATGTTGCCTCCCCGGCAACAGTGCCAAAATGATGCGACGAATTTACACGCGTAAAGAATTCGAGTTTGGAAACCCGTCATCATAGTTCGATTCATAAGAAAATCCATCGATCAGATAATAGTTATAACCGAAACTCGAAAGGTGAGTCCCGGGTCAAACACAAGGAGGCTAACGTTTGGTTTGAAAAATCCGTGTTTCACTTTTATTTATTTTCGTCGTTTTTATCTTTTCTTATTTTTTTGATATTTTTATCAAGCAAGAGATCAGGTAGATGCAAACTTGTCTAACTAATCTACTTACAAAATATAAGAGAGAGAGAAGGAGAGAGAAACAATCACATGTATATCTCATGAATGTTTTCTACAATTATGAAAGCGGGAAAGCTACACTACTAAAACAATAAAGATAGATATAAGTGAGAGAATCCCCCTCAATGGTCGCTCGAACGATGACTCACTCTGACGTCGCCTAGAGGAAGGTGGTGAGGAGCGGAACGAATGAGGACGGAGCTGGAGGATAGAGGGTGGGGCAGGACGGTGTCGCAGTGAGGATCTACTTCCTAAAGTAGGTGAGAGGTCAGCCGCGGGATGCTCCATGAATGGGGATGAAGGGAGGGAAAAATATTTGATTCTACTCTAGAGGAGCATCCCGGGCTTGGGACAAGCTCTCTCTAGAGCCTTGGAGGTGATGATGAGAAGAAAGGAAGAGCTAAAGAAGAATGGAAGGGGTAGGGGTCCTTTTATAGTGGAGGAAAGGATTAATTTCGTATACAAGACATTTAGTGATGGTCATAAACGTCACTGAAGATCCACAGCAAACGTCGCTAAAGACAACCTTGCACCCACGCTGCTGTTGCGCTGGCGTACGCTTCGCATGCCAGTGTCCCATGCCTTCGCGCCCTACACACCCACGTGCTACGCACTGCACGCGTCGCTATGCCTCCGTGCGCGCCCATGTGCGTGCATGCCTTCGCTCGTGCACGCGTACTCGTGCTGCTATGCACATGCGATGGCGCATCCATGCACATGGGCAACTTGGGTTGCACCGCGTGGCGCAATCCAGGTTGTCCATCTTCTTTCTTTTGCAAGGGCTGCTACAAAGGTCGAATTGAGTCGATTTTCACGCTGATGGGCTACAATCGTCGACCCAAATCCATCCGTGTGGTCAGATTTGTCGTTTGAAGCTCTGAATTGCGTCACCTAGTCCCTCAGCCATTAATTTTCCTCAGACTGCATATGGTGTTATGGGACTCCGATCAAAGTGACTTCAGAGGCATTGGACTCCGATCGTCATCCTGATCAGATCCGTATGGTCGGATTGTCAATCCGAGGCTTTGAATTAAATCTCCTCTCCTGGACATAAAAGGATGCAATTAACTAAAATTACACAAACTACTCTAAATGCAGAATGATGCAAGTTATGCAATATTTATAGTATGGAATGCATATCTAAGCCTAAAGACATGCATAAATAGGCATTTTAACCTAAATGAATGTGTGTATACATCAGGCCACTAGTGATGGCAGCGGTCGTAACATCGACAGTGACTACAATTGGCTTTTTTGGTGGCGTGGAGATGCTCGGAAGGCGAGCCAAGCTCGATGGAGTTGACGGAGCATCGAATAGTGGGTCGTGGTAACAGCTGCAAGTTGAGGAAGCTAACAGGTGCTGGGTTCCTTCGTCTCTGTGCGTGGAGAAGAGGAAGAAGAGGAGGCAGCCGGTGGGGGGGGTGCTACTATGAAGCAGCTCCACTCATGGCAGAGGCACACGAGAGGTGGGTTTGGTCTCACATGGTGGTTGCACGCGAGGGCACTCACTGGAGGTGGTGGTGTGTGAAGGAAGGGTTGCGCACGTGCTGTTGGCTGCGTGGAGAAGGTGGCTGGTCATGAGGGCTGTTGTGGGCGAGCGTTCTGTGGCTACGCGAGGGGCTTGCACGCACGAGGTGGTGTGCACGGTGGCTGGTGCGTGCAAGCGGTGATGCACGCGGTGGTGGTGCGCATGGTGGCCGAGGTCTGTGCTCAAGAGGAATAGGAGAGGGATACTCAGTTGTCTAAAGGAAGAAGAAGATTGCAGAAGGGAAGGATGCAGTGGCTCTGGACGTCCGAGAAGGTTCCCGGACGTCTTAAGTGAGGGGGATGGCGCCCGGTGGTGAAGATGGATGCTCGCAATGTAGGAAGGAGAACAGCATGGTGGTCACGGTCGAGTGAAGTTCACAATGACGTGGCCGAGTTATCAAGGTGTACGCAATCAATGGCGAGTCGTCACAGTTGTGGATGCTTGTGCTGTCACCACCGACCACAGTGATAGAGTTGGCGAGGACGTGGGCGAGACGCAGTGCTGGACACTATTGTCGCAGTTGGTGGCACACGATGGTGGAAGCACAGTGGCAAGGGTGTGGGCGAGATGCGATGGTGGTTGGTTCAGGTGGAGAGGGAGTTCCCCCCCATGGAGTGGAAGATGCCTCCCTACCATCTTCTTCCCTAGTATATATATAGGGAGAAAGAGAAAGAATCAGAGATCATAATTGTTACTTTATGTTACCAAAGGAATAGGAAAGAGATTTGAGGGAAAATAAAAGGAAGGGAATGCCCTTGATTGATTTGAGAGCCATAAATGGATACAAAAATGATTCCCTTGCTATATTTTGCTAGAACAAAATCCTAACATTATGGTATCTTAGTTTGAGATTTGATGAGATGCCCTTGCCTCTAATGTGCGTAATTAATCCCTCCAGATTAATGCAATTAATTCATGGAATGATAAATATAAAGCTCACATAATTTTGTAAATACCATGCATGCTTTAAATTAATTTCTTCTTCCAATAACAATGTACTTAAACTCTAATTTAGTCCACTAAAGTGGACCTATCACACCACCCTCACAAGAGGTCAACCAACCACCTTGGTCGTCCCTCTTTCCCCTCCCACCACCTTAAGCCACATGGCCATTGGAGACCACCTCTAAGGCCCTATGTTCTAGTAGCTAGATTAGTGTTTTTCGTAGTTAATTCTTGCATTAATTTTCTATTAGTGATAGTAGTAATCCTCCATCTCTAAAAATGCATGCATAATCTACCTTAAATCCATGCATGCATAACTTTTCTATTAGCTAGAAATAGTGCTTTCAATTTCCATGTACAAGCTTTCCTCAGGACTCATTGTAATGAAGATAATTTTGAAGAAATAAAATCACAAATTGCTTGCTATCAGCTTCATATATTTATTGCAATCAAGATGTGTTCGGGGAGTAGATCATGTAAAAGATAACTACGTTGTAGTATAGTGCGAAATACGTCTCGACAAATAAATTAACGGAACTTGTGAGTCCCAGTCGATCACAGGGAGGTAGAAAGTGCTTTTGATTTTATGTGTTTGTTTCAAATATAAAGACTAAGTAGAAGGAACAATCAATCAGAATATTTATATCACAAGGAGAGATTGAACATGAATTGGATACATGTAATTGAATAAAACATAAAATACGCAAACTACTGTTGTAACAGAACAAGGGCACCACAGGTGGTCCATGGTGCCCTTTTGGAGAGGTTGAAGAGAGCAGTAATGATCCGCCGAGGTGGCTCAATGGATGCTTCAGACGGAGATGCAAAGACAAAGGCAGAGAAGTCGGGAAGAACAAGAAGGTGGAGGAGTTGTAGGAGGAAGAAGGAAAAAACCATTAAATGCCTTCAAAGGGGACCCTTAGGCCTCTTTTTATAGCTTTTGTGAAGGGTATTTAGGGCATTGGAGCCCTTAATTCCGTGCAAAGGCCTTAGGTTGATCAGATCCGTTGATTGGGAGATCAACGGTCCTGATTAAGCCTTCCAAATCCTTCTCTATTCACGATTTTAATCTAGTGTTGACACGTGGCACAACGTGCGCCCTTGGATCTTCATCTGATAGTCTTCAATCGCCCGCGCTTGCCACTGCCTTCGCACGCCCACCGCACAGCCTTCAATCGTGCCTCAACCCCTTACTCCATCTCAGCCATCTTAAAAGAGCGTACGCCTCGTCTCTTGAATCCTAAAGCGCGCGTCATCACGCGCATCTCCATCTTACGCCCCCACACCCGCCACACGTCCGTGCCTCCACCTTCCAATGAAGATCCTGCGATCAATCGTGCCCGTGCTCAATGCCCTCCCTGATTTCACTGGCACTCCTCGAACCCGCGTCGGTTGCTTAGGTGCAAAGGCGCTAACCAACACGCTGTGGATGCGTTTGTGTCAAGTTCCCAAATCTCCGCATGGCTGTTCTAAACCATTGGATGGATATCCAATGGTCGAGATCTCGTCCTTGCTTAGTGAAGCGGCTGGAGGCGGGCAGCGTAGATGCATCGTGGCCGTTGGATGACGATCCAACGGCCCACGTCTTTCCTTCTGAGATTGAGGCACGGTGAGGAGTGACTGCGATGGCGCCACGTGGTGCCGTCATGGCCGTCCATCTTCTTCTCCTTGTATCTAATGATGTACGCCTTCGATTGAGTTGATTTTTGCGCTGTTAGATTGCGAACATCGATCTGAATCCATCCATGTAGTTGGATTTGTCATCTAAGGTATTCTTCAATTTGCCTCTTGCCTCTTGCTTCTTCTGCAGAAGTTTGATTGATGCGATCTTGGAAGCGTTGGACTCCCATCGTCATTCTAAATAGATCCATAAGGTTGGATCGGTCATCTACAGCCCTGAATTACTTACACTTATTAATACCTCCCAAATAGCACATTATTATGTATAAAACATATAAATCATCTAGGATGTAAAGTATAATGTGTATGCATGCAGAATGCCCATGTTAAGCTAGGCTCTACCTTAATTCATGCGAATTAGAGCCTATGATTGCTACACAATCAAGATGTCGGTTCCTGAAAATATAAATGATCCTGCGATTGATGCATTTTCCGATAACACCCATCGTGAAGTAAGAATCGTGCACACAAGTACCCACACCTTCACATGTACACGTAGTAAGGGTTAACAACACGACTGGTGCAACTTACTTTCCCAGGCTTGAAATCGACGTACGATTTTTGAGCAAGAAAAGAACATAAAAATTAGAAATCAACTTTGTTTTCATACGACTCCCTGAGATCAACCGGGACTCACTGTCTCATTATATAATTTTTTGTTTGAATTGAATTTCGCAGCTGTACTACGACATAAAATCAATTAATTTTGCGATTTTCAACCAAGCAATGGTAGGGCAAAGCTCGAAGGGCAAGAGAAGGATCCTTGCCTATCACAACGATATCGACGACAGGGGAGGAGTAGTTGGGGTGTGGACGATGGGTGCGCAGGAGTGGAGCGCAGAGGCTTGCAGTTGGGATGTGGAGATCTGCTGTTGAGGGAGCAGGAGACGAGAGGAGAGAAGTGTGGGTGAAAGGCCATTGGGCTCGCAAAATATCTCAAGATTTAGCAACGGTTCTTTTTATAACCGTCACCAAACGACGACTTGAAGGGGTGCTCTTAGTGACAGTTTCGTTGATAACCATCCCTAATTTACTGAATATTTCACCTGCGTGTACAAAACACTCACGCTCGCACCAAAAGATTAGCAATGGTTACATGACAAACCATCGCTAAATCTCACCTTGAGAAGCAACACGTATTAAAGTTGGGAGGGAAGGTGGGAAAGGGCTTTAGGCAACGGTTATTCATATATTACCATTAGCAACAGTTATATAACTGTCGCTAATTAACCATCGCAAACCGTGCATTTCATAGTAGTGTGCAAGATCTCTTCAAGAAAAATCTACAAAAGCATAAGATCATCCAACCTTATTTAAAATCATTAATTAAAACCAATCATATATTCATCCAGAATAGTATAGCTGCTACTATTATACTGGCAAAAACATCACATATCAATTCTTAAAACTTTCAAACATCAACCAAATCACTCATTTTCATTTGAAATACACTAGAACTTCTCTCAGAGATCGCTCAAAGCATCAGGAATTAGCTCGAAGTCTCAAGTCTTCCAGATCAACTTGGAAGCTGAGCAATTAAAACCAAAAGTCCCAGATCAAACTCAAATCAGTTAAAAACATATCTCAGTTGCCGCAAACACGCACTCGAGGTTCTGGAACTCTTTAAGTATCGGATCAACACTCCTTGAATCAAGAAACCCTAATTTGATCTATCTCCTCCACCATGGACAGCGTGAGAAGAAATCAATTAGGTCTCTAAATCTTTTGCAGACCAATCCCAGACCTTCCTTAAGGTGTCTCAAACCTCATTCAATCCTCAAGCAATGGATTAAAAAACTTTAAAATCAAAATAAGTTGTCGCCCAGGTGGGCATTCGATCTAAGCTCACCAAGATGACTTGGTCACTTTAGATCCCTGCACCCCATTGATTGGTGCTCGGGGGACTATTGCAATCCTTAAAAACCAATTGGGTCATTGTGATGGCCTCCACTTAGCGCATCTGATTCATGGGCCACCGCTATCCAAACAAGACACAAAATAGTATCAACCATTCAAATTAGGCGCGAACTCATCTATCAATAAAAATCCAATCAAAACACCTCAGAATCATTGTAATTAATCCAATCCAACAAATATCAGCTAAATTTGATCAATTAAAATTGATTGAAATCAAATTTCTTATAAAATTCTTCAATCAAAATCAAAAATCAAATCAAACTTAATTGATCAAATCAGCTCAATTCACATCAAAGAGAGGGTCCTTGTGATTGTGTGTGGTGTATGAGAGAACCCTCAGATGGATCTAGCACGTAAGGAGATCTAATAGCTACTGAGCTTCAAGTCTCCTCACTACTCTGATGGATGGGTGAATTGTGATCAATTACACAAGGAAAATAGGAGAAGCCGATCATGAAACATAGAGGAAGGATTATGAATCAAAGTGGATGGGTTAATTCACCTCTCTGATCAGGATTGATCAGAGAGGATTGATCAAGGGAGTGAAGCACTAACACTAATCTATGCCAAATCAAAAGCAATTGAACAGTAAATCTGATCTAAACTATCTTGTACACTAAGAAAGCAAGTAATTAAATCTACTCTAGGAAAGTGATAAAACCTAAACTAATCGAATGAATGGGACCTATAAGAAGAACTACAGTTGGTGGCTACAACGATGAAGAGGGGAGATTCTCCAGTGAATGAAATCTCATAGGAGGAGCTCTGGGCTTGCTTTCATGTGTTTCAAGATCCCTAGCAGCAAGGGACAACTAGGAGATGGTAGCTATTGTCACCAACTACTCATGAAGGAGAAGGGCGGGAGGATTTAGACGAGTGACCAACTCAGGGGGAGGGAATTGGTGCCGTGTGCAAGCCACTATGAGGGTGTATTTATAGACATAGGGGGCTCGAGTGACCTGAAGCAATAGGTGAATGCGTTGAGGATTGATGGCCAAGATGGAGGCTAAGAAGCACAGGAACATCTAGAATAGAAATTGACCATAAGATCAAATCTAGAAAGTGGTGCAGAGAGTTTGGTATGGGTTCCAATAGGTTGGTGGAAGATCCACCGTTGGATTATCTCAAGGAAGAACGGACAACCCTAGGCTTCCATGTTCTTCATGCTCGAGCAAGAGAGAGATGCAGGTCTTTTGGACTTTTTGCATAAATGCCCTTATAGTGAATGGTAGGAAAATTCTAAGTCAAACCCATACGTGGTGAGAATTGTTACCAGATGTCCTTGAAATCTTACACATGAGTCCCTGACAGTTTGCAAATAGACCCCTAACATATTTTGAAAGCATAAAATGGGAAGACACAATTGATATAGGAAGGAGCTAAATGTAAAACATAAATCCAAGGTCCAAATAAGGTCAAATCTAAATGTAACTTTTATGACATGTATTTTAAACATATTAGAAATTATTCTAGTAATCAATTTGTGAAATTGAGCTTATTTTGATATTCAATTGACCTTAGAATCAACCATTTATATCTAAATATAGAATCTCTTTTCCTTTAAAAAAAAAAAAGTATAGAATCTCTTTAGTTGTAACCTAATTATGCATTTTTAATAGATTTAATATTTTAGGTTAATTTTTATAATTTTCGCACTTAATCCTTTTCTAGAGTTAATTAATAGTATCTTAACTGAATTTTTAATTTAATTTAGATTTTTTAAGTATGATGAACCATACCTTATAACAGAGTAAGATGACTTCGGTGATGGATGTTGGTCCTCCGTGTGCAAAAGTGTGTCATGTCGTGTGTGTGTACTTCTCTGCAAGAGAGAGGGAGGTGACGTTGGGCGTCACTTGAGGGCAGGAAACGAATGGGAGAGGAGGGATGGTGAGTACGTGGTGGGAGAGGGAGGAAGACAGCTGAACTGGAGTGGATGTGGTTGTGTGATTTATTTACTTAGTTGTTATACATGTACACATATATAAGCCTGAATGGTGTTATGGAAATATTTGTGTTATGCGTGTACATGTGAGAGAGAGAGCAAGAGAGAAACAGAGAGATATAGGGAGGTGGAAGAGGTCGGAGGGGAAATAAAGAATGGGCTATGGTACACTGTGGGCATGCGAGAATATGATCCCTATATATATATATATATATATATATATATATATATATATATATATATATGTGCACGAATACGTTGTGGGCATTGCGGTCGGTAATATGTTGTTTTAGTAATGTGTGTAATAGACTTGGCTACGGGTTGGGTTAGATAGTCAGTAGCTCGGGTTAATTGGGTTGAATTTTTAAAAGTTTTGAACTCAGTTTTAGTGGGATGATTAATGGACTTATAAGCATGGCCTAAGTTTTATTTTTGTCTGATTTGTTTCGATTAATTGATTAAATATAAAATATTTTAAAATTTTAAATATAAATGTGTATAACGATACAATATGAATGAAAAAAAATATAAATATAATCATACTAAAAAAATATCATAACTAAAAAAAATAAGAATCAAATCTATTTTAATTAAAAAATCATGAAAATTATAAAAGTTCATTATTTATATAAAAAATAAATTAATGATGCCTCTAAAATATTAAACATCTATGAAAATATATCTTAAAAAATTTATAAATTATATGAAATTTTGGAAAAATATAAATATTTATATGTTATTGTGCCAGTAGTTTAATCCCTAATCTATATTAACAACTTTCAATCTATTACTGTGTACTATGTTAACTATCAAATATATTATCCCATGTTTTTCCCTAATTGAGTATGTTTATACATGTATGCTAAGGTTCTTAATTCATAATTAAAAATAATAATAATAATAAGATAAAGGAATGAATGGTAGAAGAGTTGAAAGGGTTGTTAGTTTAATAAATGATTCTCTTACCTCAAGTTAAATAGATGGTTCATAATTTCATATGGTTCATAATTTTTTATGATGATTATTAGATGTCTCATATGGTACTCGGAGAGGAATTAAGATTTTAGGAAAATAAGACAATGGTTAAATAAGTAGAAAATTTGACATATAATGGATTAGAATGAGATTGTTGGAGTTCCAAGATAAGATTCCTGAAGTTCTTAATTTTAAATATTAATAATTTACGTGTCAGGTTGTAAATTGAAAATCCAAGTTCATTCTTTTAAAATCGAACCAATCAGAAAGCATCTGACCAGGTCAAGTCATAATAAAAAAATTAAAATCCAAATCCACACATTTTGCGGATTGAACTGACCGAGTCGATGGGGCCTTAGCACCAAGGAGGTGAAAGAAGACGGAGGGGAAAGAAAGATTGGGGTATGGTACTCTGTAGGTATGTGAGAATATGCTCATTATATATATATGTACGAATACGTTGTGGGTAATGTGGTTAGTAATATGTTGTATTTAGTAATGTGTGCATTACCGTGACGGTGGTTTCAGCCATTGTGTAGTTTCGTTTGTTTTGCTGTTTGAGGTAAGAGTTTTAGACATATATGTGTGTAAGTGTGTGCATTTATGTGTATCATAGGTGTGTATATATGGGTACATGGATTATATATTTATGGGTAATTATATATATAGTCAGCACAATAAGTTATATTATTGCCGTGGTTATAGCATACAAGTATAATACATATGCAAGTGTATATAGATGTACTTATGATGTATAGGTATACATATACTTAGATTGGTGCATATAGTTGTAATTGTATATCCACTTATGTAGGATACTTATAAGTGATTTATATATATAGACGTGATGAGAATGGGTGCATACGGTCAGTTTGTGTATACTTAGTATGTTTGTAATAATTTGATAGAGATCCATGTACCGTTGATATATATATATGTAAGCTTATGAAAAAATGTGTATACCCATATGTGGGATCGTTCTTCTGTGAGGGTGTTAAGTATGTAGGTGCGTACAATGGGGTACTTGAGATATAGATATAAGATAAGTGTGTGCAAGTTTTCATCACATATATGTAAGGGGATGTAATTACTTCAACATGTACAAATGAATATGTACGTGTATACATATGAATGTGTATAGTAAGAAGGCATATATATGTATGTAAGTATATTTATGAACACATTTATGTATACATGTACGAGTAACAAATATGCATGTATATGCATGGGAATGTATTTGTGGGCATATAAATATTATAGGTACATGCGTGTGTACTATTAAGTTGGGGCTGCGTTCATGCGTTCAAGAAGGGGGGAGATGATGGAAGGAAGAGAGAAGTGATGGTAGGTTTATTTGCGCCCGTGGATTATGGGAATTGTACAGGAAGCTTGTGTATGCCGGGATGCGTGTGATGGTACTGTAGGGGACTAAAAGTTTACACGATGTGTCACATGTGGCTGCAGGTAACGAGCTCACGGGCACTTCGGGGCACAAAGCAGAGCACAGATCAAGTGTGCTTTCGAATGTGTGCTCTTAGGTAAGGTGCCATTCCCTCTGCTAGTGTAAGTTATCCTGCTTGATTGATCCCATCTTTCGCTGGTTTGCAAGTTAACCTTTACACCCCAATTAACTGCATAAAATTTCGTGGAACTTAATAAATAAATTGAGAGACACCTGCCTAGCTAAATGGTTGCACTTTAATGGTGGAAAATTGTGAAATAAAATACTTATTTTATCTCATGGACAGTTAATTGATAATGGAAAATGAAATTATCGGATTTTGGCTAGATAGCTTGCGTGTTAAAATTGATAATCAGTGGCCATGTCTTCAAATCTGATGGGCATTTAGTAACTAGAAATCTGGTACGAAAAATGCTTGGAAAATAAAAGGTCGAATGTGAATTGTTGCAAAGTTATTTAAAGAGATAAAAATGTGGGGAATAAAGTAAAGGTGCTCGAAAAGTCTAAAAATAAAATAAAATATATTAAGTTGGGGAGTTGCTTGCCCCTTCAATAAGACATGTAGCATCTTGTGTATTGCTAGGGTTAGTGCGTGGTTAGAAATAAATGATATGATGGTGGATTAGCGAGCGAAGACGATTCAACTCCATGGATGCAGAGATCATTCTCGAGTACGGACTCCCTTCTGTAGATAGCTACATGTCGCATCACGACTAAAATGAGAGATGATAGGACACGTTGAGTTGACCACTCGATGTATCTCATTGAATCCCGTCCCAAGTCCATATGATCCAGGTTAATAGAAAACTTTCAGAAAATAAATATATTTTAACAGAAGAAGATAAATGAAAGAAAAGTGGAATTGAATAATTAATCAGATAACAATGAGGTTGTTTCTTTTCTACACCCTATCTACTTGATACCCCCCTTTTAGGTAGCTTGTTGATACTTTACTGAACTTTTTAGCTCACGTTGTTCCCTAGTGACTCCTGACCACAAAATAACAGACTTCAGAGCTACATCGGATTTTACTATTATAGTTTTTTCATTTCTGACATAGGTTTATAGTTAATTGTAGTTGTTTCTTACTTTGTAGTACCAAACTTTTATTTTATTTCCTTTTGTACCCTTAAATGTGAAATATACTATTATGTTTCCTTTTTGCTTTACCATTGTTTGGTCATGTTGGGTGTATGGTTATTAATGGACAACAATCTCCCAATCTGGTTTAGACCTGGATTTCTTGACTCAACCCTTTGGGGATGGGTCATTACAATCTAGATGCTGAAGTTAACCTTTGCCAACTTCATTTGGGATACCTCCAGTACAGAACACCACCATCACTAGATTTCATGGCAGAAGATAACTAAACCTATTGCCCTTGGAGACATGGATTTCCAAGCAAATTTAGATGCTTTCCTTGCCCAGAAATGACTTGTATGAGATAGTAGAGTTTATTTCCTCTACTAGTCTATTACTGTGATGGTTTCTTTTTGGACATGCTACTTATGACCATTGTAGAACTAATTTTCTTATTATTTCATGCTTTACTTTGACAAAAAGTTTATCCTCTCCACTACTTAATGTGATTAACTTTCATATTAGATCATGCCTTCTATTACATTTGAAAGGGGGAGAAATTAGTAAACATGAAATTGAATTAGAATTTGATTCGTCAAGAAAAAGAAGACCAAGACTTGTCCATGAGAACATGATTTACTTATGCTACTTTGAGATAACAAACTGAAGAACGATTTCTTGGTATGTATCATTTTGCTAATAACAAAAAAGGGGTGAAAATTATATTATATTTTATGATTTAACTAGTTGCTTAAAAAGATTATGCTTCACAAACTTAGAAATTTATATCGCATGCACAATTGTAATTGTCATCATCAAAAAAGAAGAGAATAGTGCAACCTCTGTTTTGATAAAACAAAATTATACTTTGTTGTGAACTAATCTTTTAGGATTATGCCTGCAAAACTCAACCAATTCAATCATGGATCAAGATGAAGAGCTTATGTTCAAAGACAATTGTAATTCTTTCACATTTCTTGAGTTTAGAATTGATATAAGGAACCCCACGACTTTATTTACGCATTTGTAAGACTAACATTTTCCAACTAACTTTAATTTAGAAGGGATTGATCAAATAGGATAATTATCAATCAATCAACCAAAATTAGAAATTTCTTTACTACATAATTAAATTAAGCAATTATAAGTTTGATCGACCAACCATTGATCAATCAAGTGGTTAATCTGATAGACCAATATTAAAATTGATCAACCAATTAGTAAATTTTGGTCAATCAAATTGATTTAAAAACTTTCCTAAACTAGCCATTTTTCGCTTAGAAATAAGACCCGTTGGCAGCCTTTTTACAAAACTTTTAAAGCATTTTCATAAGAGAAAAAGTGCTTCAACACTCTCTCGATTCAAATAGCACTCATGCTTTCATGGCTACTTTGTATGCTCTTAAAAGCACATCATTCTGTGCTTCTAAGAAAGCTCAATTTGCAATATTTTTGTTTCCTGAGGTTCCATAGCATGTTATTTATAATCTTTATTTCTTGCTTTGATTAGGAGCCAATGTGTTAGAAATCCCAAGTTGTTACTTTTCTTAATAAGTCAAAAGAAAAGTGATCATTGTAAGATATTGTGTCCCCCTCGTTTAAGTGATACAAATAGTGGATTGACTAACAGGTAGCTAGTCAAGAAAATCCTAAGCTGAGAAGTTTAAGTAGAGGTTACTACTTGCAAAGATTCCCACTATAAATTGAGGTGCCATTGTCTGATGCTTTTATGGATTGATTTTTAATTTAACATTATTTCTATTATACTTTATTCACCCTTCCTCTAATGTAGATGATTAGATCCTTTCAAGGCATTTTCAAGTATTGCGTTCTAGAGACAAGATTGAACTTAGAGAAGTTTAAATAGTGACGGATGTTTGATTCCCTGAATCTAATGAGGATTCACATTAGAGAATGCATGTCCTCCAAAAATTCTAATTGTTACGACCCGGTTCCCAAATCTCTACAGGACACGAGACCGGCTCAACTCGACTAATCCCAAGACCCAGTTGTCTAACAAGAAATAACCAAAAAGAAGAAAAGTAAACCACATTCATCATGCTAAGTAACTAACAGATAAAAGAGTATAAGCAGTAAAGGAAATAAAAGCTACTAACAGTACATATCACCACCACAACAGTAAAGTAGAACAAAGAACAGAATAGAAACGGTAACAACAGTCTAACTCACTAGCAAAAGGAAGTACAACAAAAACAGGAACTATTGCTGGGCTCGACTGGGCCCAGCATCCTCTGCAGCTGGTGACTCGGGCTGCTCAACTCCTGGACCTGTAAAAGGGTATGAGTAAAACGGAGTCAGCGAACGCTGAGTAGAATAGTAACCAAACTAACTAAAGCGATAAAGGCTAACAGGTAATTTATCTTTTCCAATTATTTTATTTTACACGTTGTTCATTTTCACCCATTGGTTTACTTTTCAAATCTCTTTCTTGATCTCGCATGTTCCTCGTGGGAACGATCTTGATTGCAGTCTTTTCCGAAGAGTAAAAGGCACGCTGTCAGTCGTTTCCGCTAGTGGGTATGCCCAAAGTACAGCATGGAACAATATAGGGCCTAGCCCTCTCAGTAACAGGGGTCTAGCCCCTCAGAACCAAACAAGGGTCTCGCCCCTCCACAGTCCGCGCACCCTCATCTGACTACCCCGGCTTGCCCAGTGGGCCTAACAAGTCGGTGTAGGGTGGCTAGCTGAACCCCGAGCCCCGTGGGGTGGCTAGCTCTCTCCCTACACTAGTAGCTCTCCCCGGTACAGTGCACATGAGGGCCAAAGAAGTCAGTGTAGAGTGGCCAATTCTGACCCCGGGTCCCAACCCAAGGGCGGCAAGCTCCGCTCTACACTAAACAGGGGACAGTCGCTCTCCTTGATACCACGTACTCAAGGGCCAGCACACTTCCCACTCACATTTCCAAATCCATTCCGTTTATCCACAGGAGCTCTACTCCTAATTCCCCGTAGGGTTCATGCTCATATTCACCATGTCATTCCATACCAGGTTTCATCATTCACGTTTCCATTCTCATATTATACACATGCAGCTCGTATTTCCACAATTTAACATATACGAGTAATGTCACAAGTAACTGTTTAACTAGCACAGGCATTTTATATTTCACACGCAGCTCTTTTCTATTAACAAGCAGTTGTTTATGTTTCTATTCATTCATTTACGATTGCAATCTCAAACACGCATACTGTTAAGATCCGATTCGTTAAGCCTTTTTAAGACGTCTGGACCCATTCTCAAACATCTAAAAATCAAAATTTTCGTGTACGTCCTCACTTCTGCGCCCGTGCTACGCACAGACAATACGCGACCTCATTTTCTTCTCTCCTTCTCTCTCCTCTCGCCAACGCAAACCCTAACCCAGCACCTTAATTAAACCCCCCTCCTCTCCCTCATTCACCCCACCTCCAGCCACCCTTCTTCTTCCTCCAGCGAGAGCAGTAAGCGATGAGTAGCGAGCAGCGGGCGTGAGCGGCGTGGAAGGAGAGGAGCAGCGAAGGGAAGAGAGGAGGGCAAGTGATGAGAACCTCATCATGAGCCATAACTAGCTCATTTTGACCTAATACAAAGGATAAAAGCTCCTACATAACTCAAGGAAAGGCTTAACTCAGAGAATTCTGAGTTTAAGGAGAAAATAAGTCATAAGGGGTAAAAATGCAATTTTACCAGTATAATCTGCATACAGGGTAATTCAGGGTCCAAACATAGGTCAAAGCAACTTAATAAGAATAAAAGTGGGATGAGATGATCTAGAAAGGGCTACAGCAATTCCAAGGAACTAAATGATAATCTGTAACCCTAAAACAACCCACTTCAATTCACGAGGTTCAAGGCAAAGTAAAAACAGAATAAACCCTCTAAAATTCATAGAAAAATAATCTCTAGGGTTTAGAACCTTCAATTTGGCCTTCAGAACCCATTTTGACCTACATTGAGAACCATGCCCAATTAATAACTTAATTTGGGTTTTCGCATAAATTGACCGGTCAAACAAGGTTTAATATAGAAATGAAATTCACCATCAGATTCCTTAGGTCGTAATTAGTCATGTATAAAAACTTGAGCCTAAGAAGAAACCTCCTTGACCAACTTTACACTTTGGTCCTCATATATTTACTTTTTGGCCCTCAACTTTTGAACCCTCGCATTTTGGCCCCTAACTCTCCTTCGTTCTTTGCGTTCAGGTCCCCCCTGCAAAACCTGCCAGCGCCATGCTCCGGCGACCTTGCGCGGAGCATGGCGCCGCGCAGGGTGAGGGGGAGAGCCTGGCAAGTAAACCGGGGGTGCCCTGCGTCGTCAGCCGTCGCAGGGACACCCCCCTGGTCGCTGTAACCCACCATACCGGCCGTGCGAACGCACGGACGGTATGGGTCTCCATCTCCGGCGTCCTCCGGCGAGGGAGACACGTCGTCTCCCTCCGCCTTCCTCCCTGATTCGGTCCCTATAAATACCCCCGTCGCTCCACCGTTCTTCCCAGCTCGGATCTGACGGAGAAAACCCCCAACTTACCTCTCCTCTCACTCCGGCAGACGCCCACCAGCTCCGGCGGTTCCTCCTCCTCCTCTTCGCTCTGCCGCAATACCAGCAGCAGAGACTTCTTCCCCTGCTCTTCCCGCGCCACGCCGTACCCAGCTGGCGCCTCTCCGGCTCTCTGCTCGCCGCCGCCCCTTCCCCTGGGCATCTTCTTCTCCGGCGACAGTCGATACGACTGTCGCCCTGCTGCTTCCCCTTTCATCCCCGTAGTTAGGTCAGAACTCCTCCCCATCTCCCCCTCTTTCTTTTCCTCACTGTCTTTTATTTGATTAAGCCCTCGACCGACCCTGACCATCGTCACCCCCTTCGTCTCCGGCCACCCTCCGGCGAGATGCCCCCATCGCTCCACAGCCTCACACGCCTCGCCGACCCTCACCGAACCTCCGCCTCATCACACTGAGCACCCCCCACCCCTCCACTGCCACTCCACACCTCCGTAACGCTCCCCCAAACAAACCCATTTCTCCGGTTGCAGTCCAACCTAGGGCTACCGCCAGACACCACCTTGCGGCTTGCCGCACAGCTCCACACCTTCGCCGTGCCACGGCGAAGGTTCCCCAGTAGTTTGATCAGGCCGAGAGGCCATATTCGTGTCCGACAGGTTCTGAGGCTCAACCGCCATTAACGCCACATTGAAGCAGCTTCTCCCGCGCTCCAGGCTTGAGGACTCCAGGTCTCCAGCTGCTGCGGATTACGGAGACTCCTGCGAAGGCAGCCAGCCAGTAACCGACGCAACTCGAAGCTGCAGCTGCAGAAGCAAGGCCGCGGTCTTCCAGCAGGCGCACGCGAGGAGAGGCCTCTGTTTAGTCCCACATCGGTAAGCCTCACAAATCTTTCACCGTTTAAATTGTTTTTGTGAATAAGCCTTACTGCCTCAGCACACGGGGTGAGGTCCCCTTCAACCGCCCGGTTACCCGGTCTCGTCCGCGCTCACGCCCCGCAGACCTGACCCGACCCGACTTAGACTGACCTGCACTCCTCGCCCACCACACACTCCGGTGGGCCTGGACCCGGGCGCGACCCGTACCCGACTACCCGGCAGCTCTTGGTGAGCTTTCCCAAGAGTGGCTTCTGTGAGAGAGAGAGACGCGGGGGGGGGGAGGGTAGGAGTAGGTTTTGCCTCTGACGTAAACTCTGAAGTATGCAGGCACAGGTGAAGAAGAAGGACCGCGGAAGAAGAAGGAAGCTGAGGGAGACACTGTAGCAACAAGCGGTTTAAGTCGTCTGATTGGAAAATCAGACGACGTCCTGAAGGGAAAAGAAGAAAGAAGGAGAGACGACGTCCTGACAGGAAAAAGAAAAGAAGAAAGAAGGAGATCTGAAGAACAACAGAAGAAGGCGAGGCAGAGGAGAACACAAAAAAATAAGGGAAGAACTGAAAGAAGATAAGCACGAGAAGAAGATCTGAAGAAAGGAAAAGAAGAAGAACATCACCACTACAGAAGAAGAACATCACCACTGCAGATAAAGAAGAAGAGGATAACAGAAGATCTGAGACGAGGAGAAGCAAAAAGAAAAGAAGAAAAGACAACAAATTCTTTCTCTCTCTTTCTTTATTTTTTGTAAAAGAAACATGTATATCTCTAGAATACAACTTGCTCCCTGAGTTCGACCTCGGGAACTCTTTTATTTTCCGAGTAAAAAATTTATATATTTGAAATGTTAGCAATAACTGGCTATACTACAACGCTATAACAATAAAACCCGGTTGCCGCCAGCGCTTCAGCAAGCGCGCGAGCTCGTGTGGGAGCTCACCGGAGAGCTCACGGCCGGTCGGTGCGTGCGCAAGGCAAAGAGGTGCGTCGGGGAGGTCCTCCTCAACACTACTGCAGCTGGAGCAGCAGGCGAGCGGGTGCGGCGCGGGAAGGCGAAGGCAGGTTCTGGTTTTGGGATTTTCCCATAATCAGACATCTGGATCAACGTCCAGAAGACGTAGACGACGTCTAGAGGAGGTTCCAGACGACTGAGAGGTAAGTTTCGTGACGTACACCTTCTTTGTGGATACGACCATGCAGGCCATTCCACCAAGGCACTGTTTCATGCCATGTTGAGAAGATTTCGTCGACACGTGCAGGATTCACTTCGGGAAGGCGTGGGACACGCCCTCCCACGCATTTCAGACGTCTGGGAGAGGCACCAAACGACGAGAAGCATTTCCGAATGTTCGGAGAGGTGGCCGGACGTCTGGAACTGGGTCCAGATGGTCCAGCGGAGTTCCTGGACGTCTGAGGAGTGGCGCAGGAGTTGAGGTATGGTTCTGGACTCTTTTAAGATGTCTGGAAGGTGTTCTAGACGTCTGATGTGAATCATAATTACCATTTTTGACCCGTTTAGGGTCCATTTGAGGTCCGATTTTCGCAATTAAGATATCGTTGTTTCCCGTATAAATTTCCCTACTTGTTGGAATACTTTTTATCTTGTTCTGAGTAGTCTCTTGTGATTGATCCTTCTGATAGGACCTCGTTCCGTTGCGGATTTGGGGTTTGCTGAGGCACGTGGACCTGCCGATCAAGCCCCCACTACTCCTGGGTTTACTGGTAGAGTGGCTTCCCCTAGTTTAATTACAAACATGAATGCATATGTGGAATGAATGTTAGATCCTAGGGTATGGCATGAATCCTAGGACTAGAAACACTGGAATATTTGTATGAAATGTATGGATTGCACTCTTGGATGAGTAGATAGAATAATAACAATTGCCTGTAACTAAATAACAACTACTTGTGAAATGTAAAGTACTTGTGTTAGCAAACTGTTGCATGTAAATTCTTGTTGTTTACATTAAATGCCATAATATGAGATGCATGTGTATGAACTCGAAATGGAAGATTGAATGTTGGAAACACGAGCTACCTGCGAATAAACTTGGAATGTGAACAATAAAGTTACATGTTGCATGTGTATAACCTGAGAAACGGACATAGAAATGATGAAACCTGGTATGGCTTGGCTTGAGAAACATGAGCATGAACCCTACGGGGAATTAGGAGTAGAGCTCCTGGAAGTAAATGTAATGGAACTGGAAATGTGAATGGGGAAGTGAGCTGGCCCTTGAGTATGGAGTTCCCACGAGGAACATTCAAGATCAAGAAAGAAACCTGATAAATAAACCAAGTGATGAAAAAAAGAATAATTAGTTAAAGAAAGAAAGAAATTGAAAAACAATAGCTACCTGTCCACATTTACTATTTTAGTTAGTTGGTTGCCACTCTACTCAGCGTTCGCTAACGTTTTGTACTCATAACCTCTTTCAGGTCCAGGTGTTGAGTAGCCAGAGCCTATGGCTGCAGAGGGTGCCGGGCCCAGTAAAGCCCAGTAGTTGTAGCTTTCTGTTGTACTCAGTTTCCTGTTGTAGTGAGTAGTTTATTACACTTCTGTACTCTTTTATTGAGAACTTTATATTCCTGTACTTGTTTACTTTCTTACTATTATGGTGGTGTGTACAATAGTAGTTTATTTCTTTACTGCTGTACATTTGTTACTGTTTGTTGCTTGCATGGTGGATGTGGTTTATTTTACTACTTTTTGGTTACTTTCTCGTTGGACGACTGGGTCTTGGGATCAGTCGAGTCGGTCTGATCTTGTGTCCTGTAGGGATTCGGGAATTGGGTTGTAACAAGATGGTATCAAAGCAAGGTCGTCCCGAGAAGTGAACCAATTAGCTGGAAAATAACCAATTCACGTGCTTGTGACTAGAGTAACCACCACAACGTACCTTTTGACATCTGTTCTGAGTTTCCTTTGTTGAATGTCTGTGGAATTGACGTCTTTCTGTTCTGTGTTCGCATCTCCTTGCAGGAGATGCCTCGACATGGAGTCATTGTGGCGGGCCGCAAACGCGGTGGGGACGAAGTCGAAGGGGTGGATGCGTTGAGCCCGACGTTTCCATGGATCAGCCACTACTTTCGGGCATTCAGGCCCAGGACCTCGCCCAGCTGATACGGGAGATCGTACGAGAGGAGCTTCACCCTCCTCCACGGGCCCCTCTCCCTGGGGCTACAAAGGGGGAGTCCTCTGTGGGACCGCGAGACAGACACAGTGCTGAACGTGGGGGAGGGGGTGGCCCTCCACCGCCCCCACCTTCCTCTGACACATTCGAGCTCGTGCCCTCCTTGCCTGGAGGCGTACCAATTTCCCCACTTCAGAGCCATTACGAGCTTTTCGAACAGTTCCGAAAGCTGAAGCCCCCCTCCTTCAAGGGGGATGAGGACCCAACCGAGGCGGACGACTGGCTTGAGCAGATTGAGGAGGTGTTTGACACCCTTCGCCCCCCTACGGAGTGCAGCATGGCCTTTGCCACGTACCAGCTGGAGAGCGTGGCACACAGGTGGTTTTGGGCAATCAAAGGTCAGGAGAGGGCCAAGCCGACTTGGGACCAGTTTGTCACCCTCTTCTGCGAGCAGTACTTTCCCCAGACGTGGCAAGACCAGAGGAGGTGGGAGTTCCACACTCTCCGCCAGGGGACGATGACTGTGAACGCGTATCGCACGCATTTTATGGAGCTGTCTCATTTCACCGCGACAGCTATGGCTACCGAGGAGGAGCGCCTGTGGAGGTTCACCGAGGGGCTCCGGCCTGCTATTTGGGGGTATGTCAAACCCCTGAAGCTGCCTACGTTCTCTAGAGTGGTGGAGGCAGCCATAACATATGAGGAGACCAACCTGGCCGCACGTGGCACTGACAGCAGATGGAAGAGGCCCTACCAGCCAGACTACTCACAGGGCCGACGAGAGAGGAGGCACATGGCACCCGCAGGAGAGCCGTCACGCTTTGCGAGGCCATCAGTGGCCTTTGGGGGCCCCAAACAGGGGCCAGCTGCCAGCACCAGACCCCCGCCCAGCCGTCAGTAGGGACCTACCGATGGCAGGAGTCGAGTTCCCTTTTGTTACTAGTGTGGCCAGCCGGGCCACATCAGGAGGGACTGCCCGTCTAGGGCTGGAGGCCAGTAGATGCTCCCCACGCCGAGCATTGGAGGACAAGCAGGAGGCTGCGGTTCCCAAGCGCGTGGGGGAGGACAGCAGTCGCGGGGAGGGTACAGGCCAGCGGCTACCCATCCGACGCAAAGTGTGGCTGCTTCGTCCGCACCTAGGGCTGAGGGGCGTATCATCGCCCTGACACACAGAGACGCCAGAGCTTCAGGTTCAGTGGTGGCAAGTATGGTTACAGTTTCCGGTAGACTAGTTTACACACTTTTTGATTCCGGCGCCATGCACTCGTTTGTCGCTGCTAGTTTTGCTGTCAGTTTGGGGCAGGACTGTGTGTTGTTAGAGGATCTGTTTCTGATCAGAGGTCCGTGTGGTCAGTTGTTTGTAACTGGGGAGGTTTACACAGATTGTGAGGTCAGTGTTAGGGGACACAGCCTCCCCGCTGATCTGATTGTGATACCGATGGAGGACTTTGGCGTGATTCTGGGGATGGATTGGCTGTCTGCTTACCACGCTTTGGTAGACTGTTTCGAGAGGAAGATCGTCTTCTCCATACCAGAGATGCCTTCTTTTGAGTTTCACGGAAAGCCAGTGGACGGAGGCTTCAGGTGCAATTCTGCACTTGAGGCGACGAGACTTTTGGGCCAGGGGTGTGAGGGTTTTTTGGCTTGTGTAGTGGCAGAGCTTAGCCGCGTGACAAATTTTCAGAGTATCCCGGTGGTCAAAGAGTACCCCGACGTGTTCCCAGAGGAGCTGCCAGGACTACCGCCCGAGCGTGAGATCGAGTTTGAGATCTCACTGGTACCGGGGACCAGCCCCATTTCTACAGCGCCTTACAGGATGGCACCACTTGAGCTGTGAGAGCTCAAGTCCCAGTTGCAGGACCTTCTGAAGAAGGGCTTTGTGAGGCCTAGTGCGTCCCCGTGGGGAGCCCTGGTATTGTTCGTGAAGAAGAAAGATGGTACCCTACGCCTTTGTGTGGACTACAGACAGCTGAATAGGGTTACCACCAAGAACAGGTATCCGCTGCTGAGGATTGACGACTTGTTTGACCAGTTGCGAGGTGCCACGGTATTCTCCAAGATAGACTTGAGGTCTGGATACCACTAGTTGAGGATCAAGGAAACCAACGTCTCCAAGACAGCTTTCCACACCCGGTACAGACACTACGAGTTTTTAGTCATGCCATTTGGGCTGACCAATGCCCCCACTGCTTTCATAGATTTGATGAACCGGGTGTTCAAACCATATCTAGATCAGTTCGTGGAGGTATTTATTGATGATGTTCTCATCTACTCTTGGGATCAGGCGCAGCACGGACAACACTTACGGATGGTTTTGGACACATTGAGACGACGTAGGCTGTACGCCAAATACAGCAAGTGCAAGTTCTGGTTGAGGTAGGTGACCTTCTTAGGCCATGTGATTTCCGGGGATGGCTTGGCTGTGGACCCAGCCAAGGTTGAGGCAGTGCTCAGGTGGGAGAGACCGCGTACGGTGACAGAGATCCGCAGTTTCTTGGGACTGGCAGGCTACTACAAGCGGTTTATCAGGGGTTTCTCGCAGATTACACGTCCTACGACACAGCTGACTTGGAAGGACGTACCCTTTTCTTGGACAGATGCTTGTGAGGTGTGTTTTCAAGAGCTGAAGGAGAGGCTGACTTTAGCTCCCATGCTTACCATCCCAAACAGCAGTGGCGGGTTCATTATGTACACAGATGCCTCTTTGCAGGGGTTAGGGGGTGTGCTCATGCAGCGGGGTCACGTTGTCGCTTACGCTTCACGACAACTGAAGTCCCATGAGCATAGCTACCCTACCCATGACCTGGAGCTAGCAGCTGTCGTCTTCGCGCTGAAGACTTGGAGGCACTACCTGTATGGTGAGACTTTGAAGATTTTCACGAATCATAAGAGCCTCAGATACTTATTTGATCAGAAGGAGCTCAACATGAGACAGAGACGTTGGTTAGAGCTCCTGAAGGACTATGATTGCAGCATTTCCTACCATCCGGGAAGGGCCAACGTGGTGACTGACGTCTTGAACCGAAAGGCGCTCGCCTACTAGGCCAGTTTACAGGCGCAGAGTTGGAGACTCATGGAGGAGATGGGCAGTTGGCGACCCCTAGAGTTACTGGGGCACTGTGGGGCAGTGACTGTGACACGACAGACGAGGCCAGAGCTGATAGATCGCATCATCACAGGACAGATGGCCGACCTATACCTGCAGTCGTTGCGTGACAGAGTACTGTCAGGGGACCCTAGAGACTTCTCCTTTACCGACGAGGTGCTACGCATGAGGGGATGTTTGTGCGTTCCTCGGGCCAAGGAGCTATTGAGAGAACTCCTGATTGAGGCACACGGTTCCAGGTTCACCATACATCCCGGGAACACAAAGATGTATCATGATCTGAGACACGACTTTTGGTGGAGAGGAATGAAGCGGGATGTAGGTGAATTTGTGCAGCAGTGTTTGGTGTGACAGCAGGTGAAAGCTGAGCATCAGAGGCTTGCAGGGCCGTTGCAGCCACTTCCAGTGCCAGAGTGGAAGTGGGAGAGCATCACCATGGACTTGGTGGTGGGCTTGCCCGTTACCCAGCGATGACATGACGCAGTCTGGGTGATTGTAAATAGATTAGTGAAAACGGCACGTTTCTTGTCGATCCGAGTCACTTTGGGACCAGCACAGTTGGTAGAGAAGTATATCTGCGATGTGGTACGTCTGCACGGAGTTCTGCGGGAGATTGTATCCGATCGAGATACCCGCTTTACGTTCCAATTTTGGGCTGAGTTTCAGCAGGCCTTGGGGACATGGTTGAGGTTCAGTACAGTATACCACCCCCAGACGGATGGACAGTCAGAGTGCATGATACAAATGCTTGAGGTCCTTTTGCGTGCCAGTGTACTGGACTAGAGGGGCTCTTAGGAGGAGCACTTGCCCCTGGCGGAGTTTGCATATAATAACAGCTATCACTCGAGCATCGGCATGGCACCCTACGAGGCTCTGTACGGACGGAGGTGTACTGCACCCTTAAGTTGGGTTGAGGTGGGGACCAAGTGGGAGGTTGGCTCCAGGTTAATCCGGTAGAGTCAGGAGGTGATTGAGCAGATTCATAGGCGACTTCGCACTGTTAGGAGCAGACAGAAGAGCTATGCCGATCGGAAGCACATAGAGGTGCAGTTTGAGGTTGGGGATCACGTCTTCCTTCGTGTTTCGCCCATGAAGGGCCTGCAGCGTTTTGGGGTGAAAGGGAAGCTCGTGTCGAGATTTGTGGGACCCTTTGAGGTCCTAGAGCGTGTTCGACCCGTTGCTTACAGCTTGCCCTTCCTCCCCACCTTTCTGGTGTGCACGACGTGTTCCACGTGTCTAACCTCAGGAAGTATGTCGCCAATCCCAGTCACATTCTGAGCCACGAGAGCATCGAGGTAGGTGACGACCTGACCTACCCCGAGCGGCCAGTGCAGATACTAGACAGAGCCGTCCGGAGTTTGAGACGGAGGCAGGTACCCCTAGTGAAGGTCTTGTGGAGGAGCCAGAGGTACGAGGAGGCTACCTGGGAGCCTGAGGCGACGATGCGAGAGCGGTACCCAAAGCTCTTTGAGGGTACGTCTTTTCAGACTGGCTTCGGTCCTCTTTGAGTTTGTTATGCACATGTTGTTCTTTTTCAGCACCCTAGCTAGCTCAAGTTTCGGGGATGAAACTTCCTTTGAGTTTGTTATGTTGTTAAGATCTGATTCGTTAAGCCTTTTTAAGACGTCTGTACTTTAGGTCAAACGTCTGGTAAGACGTCTGGACCCATTCCTAGACGTCTGAAAATCAAAATTTTTGTGTACGTCCTCGCGTCTGCACGCGTGCTGCGTGCAAATAATACTCGACCTCATTTTCTTCTCTCCTTCTCTCTCCTGTCGCCAACGCAAACCTTAACCCAGCGCCTTATTGAAACCCCCCTCCTCTCTCTCGTTCACCCCACCTCCAGCCACCCTTCTTCTTCCTCCAGCGAGAGCTGTAAGTGGCGAGTAGCGAGCAGCAGGAGTGAGCGGCGTGGGAGGAGAGGAGCAGCGAAGGGAAGAGAGGAGGGCAAGCAAGCGAGCTCGCCGGAGAGCTCACGGCCGGTCGACACATGCGCGAGGCGGAGAGGTGCGTTGAGGAGGTCCTCCCCGACATTGCTGCAACTGGAGTAGCAGGCGAGCAGGCGCGGCGCGGGAAGGCGAACGGAGGTTCTGGTTCTGAGATTTTCCTACAATCAGACATCTAGATTGACGTCCAGACGACGTAGACGATGTCTGGAGACTAAGCGATAACTTTCGCGACATACACCTTCTTTGTGGATACGGCCATGCAGGCCGTTTCGTCGAGGCACTATTTCGTGCCACGTTAAGAAGATTCCGTTGACGCGTGTAGGATTCGCTTTGGGAAGGCGCGGGACATGCCCTCCCACGCAGTTCAAACGTCTGGGAGAGGCACCAGACGACGAGAAGCATTTCCGGACGTCCAGAGAGGTGGTCGGATGTCTGGAACTGGGTCCAAACGGTCCAGCGGAGTTCCTAGACGTCTGAGGAGTGGCGCAGGAGTTGAGGTATGGTTCTGGACTCTTTTAAGACTTCTGGAAGGTGTTCTAGATGTCTGATGTGAATCAGAATTACCATTTTTGACCCGTTTAGGGTCCGTTTGAGGTCCGATTTCCACAATTAAGATACCGTTATTTCCCGTATAAATTTCCCTACTTGTTGGAATACTTTTTATCATGTTCTGAGTAGTCTCTTGTGATTGATCCTTGTTATAGGACCTCGTTCCATTGCGGATTTGAGGTTTGCTGAGGCACGTGGACCTGCCGATCAAGCCCCCACTACTCCTGGGTTTGCTAGTAGAGTGGCTTCCCCTAATTTAATTACAAACATGAATGCATATGTGGAATGAATGTTAGATCTTAGGGTATGGCATGAATCCTAAGACTAGAAACACTGGAATATTTGCATGGAATGTATGGATTGCACTCTTGGATGAGTAGATAGAATAATAACAATTGCCTGTAACTGAATAAAAGCTGCCTGTGAAATGTAAAGTACTTGTATTAGCAAACTGTTGCATGTAAATTCCTGTTATTTACATTAAATGCCATAATATGAGATGCATGTGTATGAACTGGAAATGGAAGATTGAATGTTGGAAACACGAGCTACCTGCGAATAAACCTGGAATGTGAACAATAAAGTTACATGTTGCATGTGTATAACCTGAGAAACGGACATAGAAATGATGAAACCTGGTATAAACATGAGCATAAACCCTACGGGGAATTAGGAGTAGAGCTCCTGGAAGTAAATGGAATGGAACTAGAAATGTGAACGGGGAAGTGAGCTAGCCCTTGAGTATGGAGTACCAAGGAGAGCGACTGTCCCCCTATTTAGTGCAGAGCAGAGCTAGCTGCCCTCGTGTTGGGACCCGGGGTTAGGATTAGACACTTTGTACCGACTTTTTGACCCTCATGTACATAGTACCGAGGAGAGCTACTAGTGTAGGGAGAGAGCTAGCCACCCCACGGTGCCTGGGGTTCAACTAGCCGGCTTACACCGAATTGTTAGGCCCACTGAGCAAACCAGAGTAGTCAGGTGAGGGTGCGAGGACTGTGGAGGGGTGAGGCCCCTGTTTGGTTCTTAGGGGCTAGACCCCTATTACTGAGAGGGCTATGCCCTATACTGGTTCCGTGCTGTGCTTTGGGCACACCCTCTAACGGAAACGACTAACCACGTGCCAGTGCGGGGTAGCTACCCGTGCGTTTATCGCGTGTGCCGTAGTCACCGTTACGTCTATCCGTGACCTTGGGGTGGTTGACTGGGTGTAGGACCACCACGGGGGACTCTCCCGGCCAGGAGAGCACCACGTGCTACTTCTACTCTTCGGAAAAGACTGCAATCAAGATCGTTCCCATGAGGAACATTCGAGATCAAGAAAGAGACCTAATAAATAAACCAAGTGATGAAAGAAAGAATAATTAGTTAAAGAAAGAAAGAAATTGAAAAACAATAGCTACCTGTCCACCTCTACTATTTTAGTTAGTTGGTTGCCACTCTACTAAGTGTTCGCTAACGTTTTGTACTCATAACCTCTTTCAGGTCCAAGTGTTGAGCAGCCAGAGCCTACGGCTGCAGAGGGTGCTGGGTCCAGTAAAGTCCAGTAGTTGTAGCTCTCTATTGTACTTTGTTTCCTATTGTAGTGAGTAGTTTATTACACTTCTGTACTCTTTTATTGAGAACTTTATATTCCTATACTTATTTACTTTCTTATTGTTGTGGTAGTGTATACTGTAGTAATTTATTTCTTTACTACTGTACTTTTATTACTGTTAGTTGCTTGCATGGTGGATGTGATTTATTTTACTGCTTTTGGTTACTTTCTCATTGGACGACTGGGTCTTGGGATCAGTCGAGTCGGTCCGATCTCGTGTCTTATAGGGATTCGAGAACCGTGTTGTAACACATACAAATAGTGCAAGTACTTCTCATCCTAGGATTCATGACACATCCTAGGTTTCTAGTTATCCAATTTCACATATGCATTCATGTTTTATAATTAAAACGGGCGGAAACCACTATACCAAACAATCCAGGAGTACTGGGGGCTCAAACGGCAGGCTCACGTGCCTCTGTAGGCCCTGAACACGCAACAGATCGAAGTCCTATACCAAGGAACATACCACAACCGAATGCTTAGAACAGTATAAAAGGCTTTCTAACATGTAGAGGAACTCACAAGGTAACCACAGATATCTTGTTTGCATAAAACGGACCCTAAACGGGTCAAAAACAGAACTGCAAACCTAAATCAGATGTCTGGCACAAGGTCCAAACGTCTTATAAGTCACCAGGATCTCACCTCAGGTTCCTGCATCGACTTCAGACGTCCAGACCCCTACTTGACCGTCTGGACCCAACTCCAGACGTCCGACCTCTCATCCAGTCGTCTAAGACTGCTTCCGATCATCTGGTAAGCTGTCCAAACATCCGAAATGCATGGGAGGGTGTGCCCCGTGCCTTCCTGAAGCTATCCCTGCACGTGACAGATGATATCTTCCTATTTTTGCCACGCAGATCAAAGCTGCGGTGTAGTCTACATGGCTGTAACCACAAGAGGAACGTACCTTCGCGAAACTCTGCTTTCAGACGTCCGGTGTCATCACCAGACGTCCAACTCGTCGTCTGGACGATAGGCCAGACGTCTGATTCTGGGAAAAGCCCAGAACCAGACCGACCTCCTGCTCCCCTCACCGCGCGCAGTCGCGGCCTCTCCTCCTCATCTGCAACTCCGATTGCAGCAAAGTGTCAAGGTCGTCTCCCCCGACACGCTCCTTCTCCCGTACCCGCCGCTCCGGCAGTGCATCCTCCGGTGAGCTCCCACGAGCTCGCGAACATAAGCTCCTCCTCCTCTCTTCATGCCGCCTCTCCTCCTCACTTTCGCGCCCTCTCTTGCGCTCGTCCCTCTCGTTGCAGTGGAGAGGAAGAAGGTGGTGGTGGTGGAGTGGAGATGACAGGAAGGGGGGAGAGGGGTGATATAGAGGGTGCGACTAAGGTTCTAGTGGAGGAGAGAAGAGGGAGAGAGAAAAGAGGCGCAGCCAGCGCGCAGACGCGACCTTACGTACAAAATTTTCAATTTTCAGATGTCTGGGAAGGGGTCCAGACGTCTGACTGACAGTCCAGACGTCTAAAAGGCTCAGAACATAATGGGTCTTTACACTAATCAAGGGAACTTGATCACATACGACGTGGACAAGAATATAAATATTTAGATTTGGTGTTAACTACTATGTCCGAGTTCAAACTAGTTGGACTCTAGGACAATCCTTGGATGTCATAGGCATATGATAATGGTTATCAACATTGTGATACAAATTAATCAAGCATTCTTATTTAGTAGAATGATAGATTCCCAAAAGAATGAATGCATAATCCAATCAATCCAATCAAATGCATGTTGGTTAAAGGTGAAATGTGTATTGTCCTATGTCTATATATAAATATTTTACTGTTTGGGTCAGACATAAGGATTGTAAATGAAACTAAGTTGCTCTTACGTAGTAAGTTTGAGATAAAAGATGTGGGTGCTGTAGATATGATCTTAGGCCTCAAACTGATTCGGTCAACAGAGGGATAGCTATTTCTCAATCTCATTATGTCGAGAAGGTTCTTGAGAAATTTAGCTTTACAAGGTTGTGAACACCCCATTTGATTCATCAAAAGATTTCTATAAGAATAACAATGCAACACCTACTTCACAGCTTAGATATTTACATATTATAGAAAGTTTGATGTATCTGGCTAACTATACTAGACCAGATATTTCTTTTTTCATATCTAAGTTGAGTATATACACAAGTTGTCATGACGATAATCATTGGGATGTCTTAAACCGCATACTTAGGTACTTGAAGGGAATTATTTTCCTTTGTTTGCATTATGGTCAATGTCTCTCAATTTTGGAAGAATATAATAATGCAAGCTGGATAGGTCAAATGGAGGATTCTGGGAGTATTGATGTTACAGGTAAATGTTTTTACCCTTGGAGACAATGTAGTCTCCTGACAGTGCAAAACAAACTATTTTAGCTCAGTCTACCTTTAAGGCTAAGCTCTGTACTTTGGATACCACTAGAATTCTAGTTGAATGACTAAAGGGACTTTTTTCAGAAATCCCCATGATGGGTAAGCTAATTCTTGCGATATCTTTGCATTGTGATAGCATGACTACAATAATAAAGATTAAGAGTTCAAAGTTGGATCAAAAAGCAAGGAGACAGATCCAAGTCAGACTTAAGTTTGCAAGGGATTTGGTGTCTTAAGGAGTGATTGCTGTGGACTTTATAGGATCTAAGGATAATATAATAAATCCATCTACTAAAGAACTTAATAGATCTTTAGTCCTTAAATCTAGACTTGGGATGAGAATAAGACCCATTGGAAGTTCACCCACAATAGCAACCCAACATAATTGAGTGTAGATCCCACAAAGTAGGTTCAATGTGATAATAACAAGCTCTATGGAAAACTTCTTAGCACTCATTGTTATATACTTTTGCATCTAAGCCCAATCACTGGAAGGCTAAGTGCCTTAAGTTGCAAATTTAGAAAGAGCAAATGCTCTAAATAGGTTCAAGCATCTTATGCAGGATGTGAGCAATGCATCCTTAGATAACGCCACCTATATGAGTGTTACTATGGGCCGCAATTAAGGGAATAGAGTTTTTCCCGAAGACACTCATGAAATAGAGTAGGGTGCATGGCTCGTAAGAACACCAACTTTGAAGATTATCTTCAAGAACTTCACTTTGTTGTCACTACATACACCCTAAATCAAAGGTCTAAAGTTCAAGACTAATTTTACTTTATTCTTGTGATAATAAAGGTGGATGACTTAAGTGAGTGCTCAAACTGAAAGGTACCTTCACTAAAAGTAGAGTGTGACAGTCAAGGAGTTGTATCGTTGAATTTTAACGATGAATTTGTGAGAAAATGTTGATTTTGAGAGCCTAATTAGATTAATTGGGATGTAATTGATATATGGTAACGTGGAAATTCGTGTTGAAATTAATGGAATTTGGTGGAGATTTTTAGTACTACGTTGAAAATTGACAAATCTCTAGATAGGTATAAAAAACTTTTGCTTCCTATGGCTTATATAGCAAAAAGCAACAAGTAAGGTTGGAAACCACTCACACGTACACCCAACCCCGAGTTCAGGCTTGAGCAAGAATCAATTTGAAACTTGGTACTTTGACCCTTTTGCTACGGATTTTTAAATCTCATTAATTTGTTGATTAATTGATCGATTGATAAGTTATTAATCAATCATTACATTAATTGATCTATCAATTAATTAATAAATTCCATAAACGTCAGGTCTTGGACTTTATATAAGAGCCGCGATGGTGCTCTCATTTGATACACACACAAAAAACTTCCCACACTACTCTCTCTCTCTCTCTCTCTCTCAATGTGTACTCATTCGATGTAAGATTAATAAATCAATATTCCAATTTGATCAATCAATTCACACAAAGTGTTGAGAGTGATCAATTGAGAAGTGATTGATTAATCAATCAATCAAATTGATCAATCAATTTGAAATTTAGTCAATTAATCTTTTAAATTGATCGATCGAATTGCTTCGACTAATCAGTTCTTTTAAGGAGGTTTTCGAGGACGTCCAAATTCGAAATGTACCAAATCTTGAAAGTGGATTATCGAATCCTTAGAATAGTTCGTCAAATCTCGACACACCAATATTGTAAGTGAACGATACCTTCTTTAAAGGAAATCTTTCGTAGGACACTTCAGTAACATCTAATTTATTTTCATTTTATTTATTAATACTTTTGCATGTCACTTATTCTTTATTTTATTCCAGATCTTACCATATCATGTTAAACTTACTTAATTTAATATTTTTTATTTATACTTGAAAATACATATATTTTTATCTACGTATTTCGTATATGTGTGGATTCCAACATAGAGCTCCTACACATTGATTTATTTAGACCTACCTGATATGAGTCTCGAGATTCACATGGACTACTTTAAGGAACAATAGAGTACCAGTACGATAAACAAAAATACACATTGAAATACGTGTTTCCTTGATATGCAAGAGATATAAAATGACAAGCAGGAAAAAACAGCAAATGGATTACTACTTGTAACGTAATAATGACAATTACAAGAACTCGATCGACTACATGGAAACTGCAACAAGCAAAGCAGCTGAGAGACATGGATTATGGTGCAGTCCTCCAATCGAAGCTGTACTAGTGTAGATGTTTTCCTACTCCTTTTCTTTTTCCTTCACCTGCAGCTTAGCCCCGTGGTTCCCAGAAAAATGTAGAGAATGCAGGTATATATTGACGTAGAGGGAGTACTCTTGGAGCTCCATGCAATGAGGTTATCCGCGCGCCCTACATATGGTGGACAATTATCTAAGCCTGCAAGTTTCAAGAGAAATACGTTAGTTATTTCCTCTACCATTTATTTGCATGTATAACATAATGAACATGCAAATCAAAATCATGACGAGAGAATCATCCTCCTTTCTAATGGGAAATTAACAGCAGGACTAGAAACGTTCAAAGTCCTATTTAGAGCATTATCCTGTGTGTCATGATTAGTGAAAAAGAATTACAAAATGCTAGATGATTAGTGACTATTATATCAACTCTAACTACCACTTATAATACATCAATTCATTCATCACACCTGTCTCAATTAATTCATTTTCAATACAATAAAAAATTCACTTACGACATATTCATTCACCCATTATATACTTTCACTGGCATATTTTTTTAATACAAATAAGAATAAAAATTAACAACAATATGTTAACTCATCTATTCATATATATATATATACTCCTACGAACCCTCCATTTACCCCCACCCCCAGCTTTAAGCTTTAAGCTCTTCCGAGCACAGCCTCATCAATTTATAAGGTAAAATAAGTACACGGTGAGATATACCGTAAAGAGGCACCTCCACCGGAGAAAGATATGTTCTTACCATACCACAATGTACGCGTGGTTAATTGGTACTCAAGACAACTATCTTTTCCAACCAACTTAGATGTTCAGGATTTTGATAAAATTTATGAAGTCAAAACGGTGCTCGTAAGTCCGAGCATTGGATTGGTCAAGCTAATCTATTTAGCTAGCAATTAAAATCCACTTAGTTTGTCAATTATCAAGCTCAAACTCAACCTAGCTTATTTACAACCGGCTGAAAAATGGTCTACTTTCTCAAAATTTAGATTCTGAAATAGAAGCCCAAATCCACACGTTTGAGCTATAGGTTTGGTTAGTGAACTTAGTCCAACCAACTAATTAACGCAAGAGGCTACACATCCATTATTTAAAGGACACCAGTATAAAAATGCATAAAATACATATTTTGGAACAAATGAGTGGAAGTACAGTGAAAAATAATATTCAACCAATGAAAAATAATAATTTACTAGTAAAAAATCATTTCATCATGTAAAAATTACTTCTCCACAAGTAAAAAATAACTTTCCACCATTTTTAACCGATGAAAAGTGACATTCAATCTATAAAAAAAGGTATTCCACCGGTGAAAAGTGATATTCCACCCGTGGGAAATCATTCCCACATTTGGAAAATCACTTCCTATTATTTTCCATTAGCTAAAAATGATGTTCATCGGATTGAAAATGAAATTCTACCAATAAAAAATAATTTTTACTCGATTGAAAATAGTATTATACCGATGTAAAATGATTTTCAACTAATTAAAAATAATATTCCACCAATAAAAAAAAACCCATTATATAGAAAAATACTTCCCACCATTTTCAATGATATCATGCCGATGAAAAATCATCCTCTTACGAGAAAAATCACTTCTCACTATTTTTAACTAATGAAAAGTGATATTCTATCAATAAAATATTTTTTTTTTCACCCATGATTTTGATGTTAATGATAGACCCCACAATACTTGATTACATTCTTGAAATGCTCAATCCCCATTATTCTTTTTTTGATATCTACACCAATACATTACAAAATAAGTTGCACCACACTTTTCATTACTTCTTCACTTATCTAAATGTAAAATCAACATATTAACACATCTAATCTACCAAAGGTGGAATTGATCTTTCAAACGGTACACATCTCAACTCGTGAAGGTGAACTCATACACCTAGTTAGCTGCTAGACTACGTTTCAATAAATGAACGATACATATAAAATGAAACAAAGCACATTTATAATTAAAATAAATAGCCTAATGCCCTTATCTCTTTCACAGGATTATTTAATTGAACCAGGCCAATTCGGGTTAAATCAGGCCCGAGGTATGTAATGCCTTTAGTCTTAAATATACAAAAATAGAAAATTGAGCACACTTGAAAATTATTCTTAACAAATCTAAAGACTAGAGTCTCACAATATCTTAAAATATAACTTATGTAGATGTATTGGATTCTCACGACATATAGATTTAATATGTCAAATATCTAAATATAAATACAAATCTCATTCAAATTTTTCCATACCATCTGCAACTCTCTATTAGACAAAATTCCAAAATCTTTGTTCAAATCAAATTCGAATCGAGCAAGAATTTAAATCCAAATATCTGAATACAGTAATTATTCGACTTAGTCTTCAACCATCTGAACTCATATATCATATGCTAGAATTCTCCCACAAAAGTTATATTGCAAGAGCTATATCTATGCATCAACAGTGACATTTGCTATATGTGCGTATATGTAACCATAGCTGAACCCAAAAGGGGTAAAACTACGTAAAGCACGTAGCCCTGTCGAATAGAAAAACATGCTTGCATACAAACTCCTAAAAAGCTGCATTCAAAAGGCATTTTTTACTCTCATTCAAACAACCTCTTACCATTGATGGACCTTTTATTTGATGCGGGTCAATTTGCAATAACAATAGAGTATTCCCTTACATCCCACTAGCCAACGATTGGGAATGGCATATCAATCATTGGGTAGAATTATCAAAATCGGCACTTTCTAAGCATTGAGATCTTGCTTGGAAAATTCAAATGATATGTCCAAAAAGGAAATTTATGTGCAAGGAACTTTTGAAAAATGATCGGAAGACTAGGCATACAAAGCCACTACAGAGCCCCAATATAATGCTTCGAGTACCTTTTTCATAATTCACCATGTACCCTATACACTAAATGACATCTAAAGTTGTGAAGAAAAGCTTGAACTTGATAGGCTCTACTCAAGCTCAGTTTGATAAGAGCTCACAATGAAATCTCAATAAGTTACAGCTCAATAACTTGATAAGTTAAGGACTTAAACTTAACAAAGGCAAGTATGCATGCATGCATCTGAGCATGCAATTATCAATAGCAAGTGTAACACATAACCCATACGTTTATATCCATTTGTGACATAATTTTTAATACAAGTAACATTACTAATGTATTTGATAAAACTAGGCATGTGTAATTTTAAAATATATGAAGTTAACGAAAGAGTATTTAGTATCTAATACTACTTGGGTACGTTATCAATATCTCAAATCAGCTAGCTTGAACCGCTACTTGCAAACCTTTGTCCAAAATAGCTTAAAGAATCGAGCCTAAGTACAAACTACAGGTTGTATAACTTAACAAAATAACTTGATTCATCAACCTGAACCAAGGCAAGCTCTGCTTATTAGGCTTAGCTGACAGCCACAAGGGTACCACCAAAGGATTGGCTGAGTGGTAGAACTTTCTGCTGGCACTCAAAAGGTCATGAGATAAAATCCAATACCCACCGTATTTACCTTCTCAAAAGACAAAAAAGAAACCATAATGCCATCCAATATTATCTTCTGTGCTTGATCAACTGAGGGTGAAAATTGGACAGGTGAAGAGAAGATCCAGATGAAAATAGATTTCATCTTTCCTAGCTAGAGGGGCTCCTATTTGATAGACCTACCTCTTGTCGAAGAGGAAGAATGGTTTCTTTCTACATTATCCAAGCAGCAAGTTAGAAAAGACAGAGAGGAACTGAAATCAAGCAACCAATCTCAACAAGTTGAAAAGAAAAGCTCGGTATTCAATGTCCACCTCGACGCTTACTAGATAGGAGGAATGAGACTTGCTCCGTGCATGTGAGTGCATTTTGTTTCGTTGCGTGTGCATGGGAAGTGTAACAGAGAGCCGGATAGATAGATGAATCACGTAAGCAAAATGCCAAAGGCATCCAAGAAAACAAATAAGTCTTGTAACAGTTGCGCCTGTTATAAAAATAATAGAACTAGCAGGAAAGATTGTTGTCTTGATGAGCTCTTGGGCAATCACTTCTTCCAGAGAAGAGAAATACACATTTCTGTATAATTCATATCCAACGGAAAACGGGGAAGTCAAAGGTTAGCATGTTAAAAATGGCACAACGTGGTAGGACAAACCAAGAATGTTTCATTATTAACGCCAAATAACCAATGGCGTCAATGAAATCTTCAGTAGGCCCCACCGAATCCAAAGATCTCGAGCTGACCGACCCACCAGAACTCAAAAAATATCATGAATTTCTCCATGCTCCTTCCGAATTCCAAATACCATAAAATAAATGGGGAAATTATGTTCCACATTCCACTCATCGCCTAACAACTCCCAATCAAGGATTCCCTTAGTCGATCCGATATCAAGAATTAAGACGAGCTGGCTCAACCAGCTGCCACACCTGAAGGTCTAAAACTGATTACGGTCCAGATATAAGACTAACGGCACCCACCCGCATGGATATTCGTGACATGAACCTGTAGAGACTACCAATATTGCAAGGTAAAATACCCCCAATACAAAAATTCTAACACGGAAGAAACGGATGCACGAACCACGGCCAAAAACGAGAGCAGCACACGGTACGAATCGTTTTACACCGAAAGAATGCAACAAGCGACGGTAGCTATATACAATTATCAAGAAAACTAGAAGAGGGCATACAAGCTGCTTCGATTTCAGAGGGGGAATTGTTGCGACACTTGAGTCTCTGTCGCCCCTTTTGCACTTGCGGGGTTCACTGCAGTTACAACCAAGAAAAGATTTAGGATTAATTTACCTGAGGGGTTAACAAGTGACGTAAAGAAATGTAAACTTAGTATTAAACTAATGATATTAATACCAGTTTGTGTTGACTTAAATTAATATTAAGTTTTGGTATTAACCCTTGTAATGTTTACTTAGTAATGGTATTAAAAATATAAAATGTGAGGAGTGTTAGAGACATAATTGGTATATGATTTTAACAGGAATTTGACTAACATCGATTGAAACTGGTGTTAAACAAACCCATATTAAAGTAGTTAAACCCAAGTTAGCAAATAAACGGTTAAGTTAGTTAAATAAACAAATGGTAACCCTTCAAGTAAATTAGGTCTTAGATATCATTATTAGAACTAAGACATACCTTTGGAGAGGGGGGGCCATCGTATACGCCTGTGAGCAATATGGGTATTGCGGATAAAACCCTCCCAGAGAAGCATTAAAGGAACACGGTGCATAACCCCACGGAGATGCGGTACCAATAAAATCAGTCATGCATCCTCCAT
Organism: Thalassia testudinum; assembly: GCA_037157565.1. Lineage (NCBI taxonomy): Eukaryota > Viridiplantae > Streptophyta > Magnoliopsida > Alismatales > Hydrocharitaceae > Thalassia > Thalassia testudinum. The sequence goes on along the minus strand of JAZHRO010000036.1, from coordinate 137,656,121 downwards.
TCCATGACATGGCAGAACAATTTGAGTCGTAGGCCGACGTCAAAGAATCACTCGCAGAGGAGGAGCATACCTTCTTCCCTGTGTACGACAATGAAAAGGTAGCATTGATGAGAATGAATATTCAATAACTGACGAATGTGCCATCTAAAAGAGAGTTACTAGCACTAATGATCAAAAGAATTTATTTGATAAAGGAATAAGTTAAACTAACCTTGCTTGAGGGATGCAATCTTTGCTTGATCGTCCTTAACTGTAGGGTCAATTTTCTGTATGGTGCTTGAAGGATCCACGGGCAGTGGCTGTTTTGATACAGAATCAGCTGATTTTGAAGGATCCTTCGGCAATAGCTGTTCAGACTGTTCAGTAAGGGTTGACTTTGACGAATCCTTTGACAATGGCTCTTCAGATTGTTTTAGATGAGCTGAATCTGAAGCAGAAGGGAACAAGTTGGTTGATCCTCAAGAACCTTCTCAAATAAATGTAAGAAAAATTTGGATGTCTGCTATAAATAAATCAACTTCTTACCTTGCACGTGAAGAGAGCCTTCAGTTTTTCCAGAGCTACCATTGGAACATGCCTCGGAAATGCAGACGATTACTTTCCTCAAAGTATTGTTTGGAACAAGGTCGTCTACGAGTATGTTTGCAGCTCCACAACAAGCACACATCTTTTTGGAAGTTAAATGGTCTCTGATGCCTGAATTTGACAATAAAAAAAAAAAAATCATCAATAAGCAGTTTCACAGTCAAAGAAAGACCGTCAGGTGCCTCCTTTTCAAGAAACAAATTTATAATGGAAAAATAAAAGTAAAAGTTATCTAGAAAAAATCTGTAACCTTCGCATGATGTTTAAGCTTCTAATCATCAAAAGTTACATGAGCTTTTATCTGATAAGCATTCTATAAATTTTACAAGTATAAATGAGATGGGAAAACTTACATTTGAGACAAAAGCTCTGAAAGCAACATCTTGGTAGAACAGCATCTTTCATAACGAGTTTGCACAGAGGACACAATATTTCAGAAGGTATGCCACATTGGGACCAAGAAAACACCTTGACCTACAAAAAAGTTTTGGATGCATTTAATAACAAAGCAACAGTACTGAAACGTGAAAATTAAGATTACATGAAAAATGAACCTCAAATTCTTTAAATAGAGGATTAGGGAGGCAAGGATGAAAAATACTACAAGCCTGTATCAGCGGCTCACCTGGCTAACAGTTTCCCTTTTGCAACTGTCCTCTGTAGCAACCTTTACTTTGGTATTAGCATTTACCCTTTTTAACCTACAAAAGTAATAGATGGTCAGCTAAGGTTGAAATACTTAATGGTTATATAAATCCATTGAATCCCTCAACTATGATCCTCAAATGAAATTCAAGAATGCCGTACAAACATACACCTAATGGATAGCAACAAGCATCTATCATTCAGAATTGCAGACCCCAGAATTTGGAAAATAGTAGCCATTGAATCATGTCTAAAATTCTGAATGACTATACCAAACAAAGTAAATACTAGAAAATACTTAAATAGTATCATATTCAAACCATAAGAATAGGAAATGGACAGTTCACAGCTACTACCACTTTGATACAATCATGTGCATTGCTTTTCAATTCTCGTCTACATGACCGTACCAAGCAAATGCACAAGAACGATATTTTGATTGAAACTTCAGGCTTAAACCACAAGAACCAATAGGAAAAAGGTCGATAGTTTGAGACTACTACTTTTTTTGACGCAATCACTTGCTGTGGATTTCTTCATGAGTTACTGAGTAGAGAATCCATTAATAAGGAAAACTACAAGTTTTGTGTCACCATCCTCTACTTTTGGATTGAAAGTGCACAGAAAACTAATGCAGTGCTCTTTCTTGGCAAAAGCAACCAACTGAACTGCTTCGAACCTAAAGTAAGAAATAAAAGAAGGGAGCAGCAGGTACCTGTCTTCCTGAGGTACAATAATCCGTAGACGAGGTAATCCAGGTACTCTTTGAAGCAGTAAAAATGTATTTCTACGTATAAGCATCTTTTCATCTTCGTAAACTGAAATCAACAAGTATAGAGTTAATTGACTTGAACTTGATTTCAGCATAGATGCTAACAAACTCAAGTCAATTCCAATATAAATATCCTTTTTTCTTCCCAAAAGAGGATAGGATGACTTCCCCGAGCAACAAAGTTTAATTGAAGCAAATAAAAAAAAAAAGGACACACCCAATCCACTACACCACTTAATCCTCGCAAACCTTTACTCACAACAACAGAATCCATCAATCCTTTAGTTATATGCCCAGAAAAAAAAGACTAACCCAATTTGACAATTCACCTTAACAAGATTAATCTGGTTTGCATTTTAAATGTTCATGTGCAAACTCATATAGTCCAAACCAGTTGCCCAAAGTCAACAATTCAGGGTTTAAGCACTTCAGCCGCACATGGTTTCGTGATTTTTTTTTATTATTATTTTACAAAATGTTGAGGTTCATGTGTCTTTTCATTGCCGGTCCCAAACCCAGGTAAAGGAGGAGGGTTGCGTTAGGTAGCCGACAGCCAACGTAAAATTTGTCGGATCTTTAAACATGGATTCTAGCAAATCCCACTTAGTGTGGGAAAAGACTTGGTTATTGTTGTTATTATTGTACAGAATGTATGCTTTTTTATGAAATCCAAATAGCACTTAACTTTACGTGGTACTAATTAAAAGAGGAATGGTATGCTACAAGAAAACTATCTGACCTGATAAATAGAAAATGTAGAAAACAAAAACTAATCTGTCATTCTGATTGCCAGTGAGAAAACCAACCGAGAAAACCAGATAACAAGAGGCCCACGTTTTAAGTCATTTTCCAAAACACAAATAACGACAGGCACTCATTCCAATAATACAGACATGGGAAAATGAACAACTTATTGGAGTTGCAGTAGCCAAGACATGTCTTAGAAACGAACAAAGGTATGAAAAGGGAAGGAGCATATCAACATAGACAAAGCATTAGATTGCATTACGATAATCTCGGAATGATTCCACCAAAACCACAAACATTAGGGCATCAAGAACCTGGCAACAGCTTCATCCAGATCCAAAGTTGCAGCATCAAGCCGACATCGGGAAACCCTAATATCAGCGTACCAAACACGTCCCCACGTTGAATCGTGGATTCGAGCAGCGTAACATCGACGTAAGTAAAACCCTAATTTCAGGGTAACAAACAACACAACGCGCGAGAGCATCGCATCGAATCATCCGAAACCTTAATCATAGGGGCATCAAGCAAACAGCATTCCGGTTCGGAAGTCAATTGACATAGGACGAACCCCAAACAGAACATCCGTTTCTTGCAATCGATCCAACTCGCTAGGTTTCTTTTCTATGAGGGCGTGCAGAGAACGAACCTTCATTGGTCTGTGCGTTGGTGACGAGAAGATCGTAGTCGGTACCGCCGAGGTGCTTCAAGTGGAAAATGGAGTCCTTGAGATCGCCAACAGATACGTAAGCGCCAACGATTGGTAGAGTGCTGAACTCCTTCGCGCTCTTGAACTTGTAATGCACCACAGAAGCCGCCATCTCCCTACCCCCTCTCTCCCTATCTCTCTATCAGTTACTATCAATCCACCGATAACTAGAAAAGAAAAAAAACGAACAAAATATGATACAACAAACAATCAACGAACACGAGTACAGATATGACCCTAATTACAAGAAACCTATTGAAAGGAAGGATGGGGGAAAAAAGGAGAAAAGAGGATTATCGTTCATGTCCGCACTATTAGATTACATGAAGGATTGGAAAGAACAGGGGAGATCTTCTTCCTTCGGATGTCGAAACGAAACCCTACCTGATGGATCGGAGGAGGAGAAGAGAACGCCGCGAGATCCCCACTCGAAGATCGATCCCTTCTGATGAGGATTTTAGGGCGCACCGTAGCGAGGGAAGGGCGTGTTCGTTTTTTCGTATAGAGATGGGAGGGAAATGAGGGAGGGAGAGCGGGTGGGGGGTCATTTTATAGGCGGCGGGGGTGGTGGGGAAAGTGGGCGCGCGCTGGGGACGCCGTTGGATTGGATTAGCACCAAGTGGGATTAGTTCGTTAATAATAGGAAAGTTTTTTATGTATCGAACCACACACCGGGCTCACTTTTCTTCGCCTCTACTGAGAATGTGGGACCCGCATCCGGGTGAGATTTTGTTTATCTCTTCTGAACTCATTAAATGGCTGTTTTGTATTTTATACCAAATTGCTTTAAGATCGTCCTTAACTAAACACGTAAGGTTGTGGTCAACAACGATTTTTTTGCAATAAAACATTTTATCTTTATTTTTTTATCAAATGTGACACTTATCTTGATTAAGAAGGTTCTGTTTGTTCGACAGGATTGAAAATTTTGAATTCAGGATTGTGTGTTCATCTCAGGATTGGAAGGTTTGATTTTTTTTTTTATTTGTCAAAATCCGAGATTACAGTGAGTAATCCTGCATCCGGTAAGATTTGAGTGTTTGTTTGCAAGGATTGGAAATGTAGAATAGATAATAATTTAATAAAATCATCGGTGAATTAAGAAAATCTATCGGTGGGAAATAACAAACGTCCAAATCAATTGACCGGTGGATATAGAAACATACCAGTGCAAAGTAAGGGCGAATGGGTATGCGGACTTGAAAAAATATTTAATACATCGATGGATCCAAATAATTTGTATATAAAGCCAACTTCAAAAAACGTAACCGTCACTTGCATATGCATTGCATCGGTTGAGACAACACTGCTGCCTCTCGAAGACTAATTTCCTTCGTCGAGCTTGCAAGCTTCTTCGTAAATGGCAATGCATGCAAGTACCAAGAAACCCAGGTACTGTACTAAGAACAAGTAGCTCAATGTTAGTTTGGAAACAACAGTGGCCTTATGTGTAGCGTTTTTTATGATCATCGTAGGAATTGGAAAGGTTACTTTCCTTTGGGGCAAGTAGGATCAAGAGGTGGAAATTTGTTCGTGAAGAGTGTGGGTTTGCTTGTAGTAAAGAGAAGGTGGTTAGGCATCCGGTGGATTTTAATTATGAACCATGTCTTTGTAGTAATGCACCGGTAGACTTGACGATGGAACCACCAATGGAGAATGGGTATGAAGCGGTGTAATAAAGAAAACCATCGGTGGATTTTCATTGAGGAACTTTGTGGATTATATAAATCAACCGATGGGAAGTCATTGTCCACCAGTGGAGAATGGTTATGAAGCGTTGAAATGAAGAAAACCACCGGTAGATTTTCCATGAGCAACTTTGTGGATTGTATAAATCAACCGGTGGGAAGTCATTGTCCACCGTGAAGAATTGTTATGAAGCATTGTAGTGAAAAAACCACCAGTGGAATTTCCTTGAGCAACTTTGTGGATTATATAAATCAATCGATGGGAAATGATTATCCATCGGTGGACAATGGTTATGAAGGGGAGAATTGACGAAAAGCACAGGTGGATTTTCATTGACCAACTTTATGGATTGTAAAAATCAACCGGTGGCATTTTATTGTCCACCGATGTAAAATGACAATGCATCGGTTGATTTCTACAACCCACCAGTTGAGAAGTAAAACGTTTGTATATATAACATGAATCCACTGGTTAATTGTTGATAATCCACCAATGGGTTTCTGAGATTAGGCCATCTTGTTGATGTTTTATAGGGAGGTCAACCATAAGTTCATGTTGTTGTCTATTAAGAAGGCACTAAAGGTGGTTAGGGATGATGTGAAGGAGGAGTTTGGGAAGACTCCTTTTGCTGAAATGGTTAACAGGGAGAAGTTATTCCCTCAAATGAAGGACAGGGAATTGTATGGATCGCTAGTTAACGTATACAATATTGATAGGAAGAAATTTGAGCTTAGAGAACTTAGGTTGAAACTTACTTGCAATCACGTAGAGAAGATGATAGGCATGAGGAATGATGGGAGGAAGTTGGTCCTCATTGATGGGAAGAAGAATCCCAATGAGAGACCTAAGATTTGGAGTGATAACTTCACCCTTAAATAAAGATGGGAAGAAGGGGAAGAAAAAAATGGTTGAAGCAGGGGATGAGAGGAAGGCACAAGTTGAAAAAGAGATAAAGTTGTTGGTTCTTATGACCATTGGGTCATTCCTTTTGCCATATGGAGACCAAGCCATCATCACATCGCTCTTCAAGATGGTTGAAGATTTGGAGGCCCTTTTTTCATACAACTAGGTTGAAGCCATTCATGACTTCCTCCACAAAGGCCTTCAATAGAATAAGTTGAAGGAGCAAGCCCAACTGAAAGGTTGCACCTTGTTGCTGCCAATGTGAGTGATGGAGATGTTTAGCATGATGGATGCAATGAATGAGGATGCACAACTTGTCGCTGAAAGATACAACCACGAAAAGACCTTCACCGAGAGAGCTAATAGTGTTAGTCTTGATTTGATGGCAGTAACAAAGGATAAGCTTAGGTAGCGACCATTTGGGGAAGATTTCCATGAAATGGAGAGGAAGCGATGTGCTTCAGAATTGGGCATAGCAGCAGATGAAGGAAATAAGAAAAGAAAAGGATAAGAGGAGGGTGAGAAGCTTCATTCAGAGAGAACTTATGAGGAGAGCGACATGGCTACTAATGGGGGAGCAAATGAAGGGGGAAGATCAGCTGATTCAAATATGGTAATGATGGAGGAGACGTATTTGGAAAATATGAAGAAAGAATTGAAGATTGTGAGTGCAAATAATATTTGGTTACAAGGAATTGTTGCGAAGCTTATTGAAGAAAAGGAGGCCCTTCGGAGAGAGATGGAGATGATAGAAGCTTTCTTAGCTTGTTTGGGTGAGGATACTTTGGGAGGTGGGGATGCTTGGGAAGGGGGGGAGCACCTAAGGTCAGGGGAGAGAGAGGAGATGAACATGGAAGGTCATGTTAAGGATGAGGGAGTGAAGGAGAATGCACCAGTGGAGGCCGGGGAGGGTGACATTGAGGAGCAGCACCTCAAGGATGGAGGACGTAAGGAGGTGGAAGAGCTTCCTTCCACTTCGACTGACCATGAGGAAGGAGGATCTGAACCAGCTTTTCAGGTGTGTGCTTACCATCTAAATGTTAATATAAATGGTAAGGTGATCGGTGTTTTTAGGAATTGCAATCAACTGGTTGGGTTTGTAATACAACCGGTTGGTTTTATGAAACAACCCTTGTGTTTTATGAATCATACAATTGGGTTGGCGAATCAACCGGTTGGTTTTATGGAACAACCCTTGTTTTTTACAAATCAACCAGTTGGGTTGGTGAATCAACTGGTTGGTTTTATGAGAAAACCGATGTGTTTTACGAATCAACCAGTGTGTTTTACAAGTCAACTAGTCGATTGTTATTACATGTTGGATCTGTTGGTTTAACATGTCAACCGGTTAGTTTTTAAAATCAACCGGTTGATTGTCGATTTAATTGGAAAGTCAACTGGTGTGTTATTTATATCATCCGTACTTTCGAAGTGGATGCTCCACCAATTACCTTATATTAGATTGGTTGTAGGATGATCTGCCTATCGGGGTTGCTCAAGGCGAAGAGGACAAGGATGTAGACATGGAAGGAAAAAGGGGAGGAAGTGAGAAAGAAGCTCATCCTCGGACAACCTAGAAAGCAAGTGGTATACTGACCTCCGCCCAAGGTCTCGCAATCAAAGAAGACAAGGACATTTAGGAAGATTGCGAACCTTGACAATGAAATGTTGAAGTGCCTTTCAAAGTTGGAGAAATTAATGGTTGATCGATTGACTGAGTTTCGCAAACCAAAAGATCAAGTGATATGGAGGATGGGAACGAAGTCTGTTGAGCAAAAATCAATGCAAAATGACCTTGTAACTAGTGGGTTCACGGATGGTGAGGTTAGTAAAGGCAAAAAATTCGTTTAATAATTATCCACTCCTTTGTGTAACGTTTTAATACTATGTTATAGGTCCTCCATGTAATCATTGAAGTATTGAAGGACAAGCTTGTGGACTATGTGTTGGATTAAAATCCAATATATGGACTTATATATGTAAATTTATATATAGATATAATCAAATAATAATAAGTAAATTGACTGTCATCAAGCTCATAATTCAAAGTGATCAAATAAGTTTAATGGTTTGTATGGGCTAAAATGTAAAAAGGATTACTGTGGTTATATTCATACATGTGTAGAGACCTCTTTTGTGATTAACACTTCCTCGATGGGCGGAAATGTAAATCACCCATGCAATTAGTGAGACTAATTGCATTTTTCTAAAGGGATTATGGTCCCCATCAGACCCACCAACCCTAATCTCTAATCACCCCCATCGTGACCTAGAGAAGAACTGTGAGAGACCTCTAAGGAGGAGTAAGGAGGATGGCTGGAGAAGAAGATCATCTTCTTCTAGCAAAGTCCATCAGGATCTAGGGTGGGATCTGTTGGAAGGCTTCTAACCACATCCCTTTTGATTTATCTCAAGGATGAGCACAGGTATGTTCTTCTCCTACAGGTAAAACTCAATTTAAATGCATGTGCATGATGCTAGAAATCAAGGCAACCTAATGTGTTTACATACAAATGTTTTTAGCTTTAAACACTGATATGTTTCTTTTATATGATCATATATTTTTCCTAGATTAGATCACATGTTAACATGAGACTAATAGCCGTTTTCGTATTCCTGCAAAACTTAGAAATCCTTTTGTAACCGTCGTAAGTACCGGTACTCATGATGAGTACTGGTACATACGCAATACTGTTTTGAACCATTCATGTGAACTATAGATTGTTTGTACCTGTACTCTTCATGAGTACCGGTACATGCGAGTTCCAGATTAACTCCGGGACATCTTAAATCCAAAATTGGAACTTACTTGTACCGGTACTCATGATGAGTACCGGTACACATGAGTTCCAGATTAGGTTCTGGACTTGAAGTCACTAGAACCTATAGCCTACAAGTACCGGTACTTGACATGAGTATCGGTACTCGTAGGATACAGGTGGTGTATCTAGTATTTAACAAGTACTGGCACTCTTCATGAGTACTGGTACTCGTTGAGACCAATTGTTTCCTGGGGGATACCAGTACTCATTGAATATCAGTACCCATCTTGGATACCGATACACAGTGAGTACTAGACAAATACTCATCTGGATATAGGTTCTAAACAGTAACTTGTAGGTACTGGTACATGGCATCAATACCGGTACCCATTGGATACAGAGCCTATAACTGTATGTCATGGATACCAGTACTAGTCTACCAGTACCGGTACCCAGTCAATATGAGGTCCAATTGAGACAAGATGTTGTATAGGTCCATCCTAAGTTAGAGGTGGGTTAATTACAGTTAAGCCCCTAATGGTTTAAGGAATTATCCCTGTTACGACCGGATTCCCGAATCCCTACAGGACACGAGAATCGGACCGACTTGACTGATCCCAAGACCCAGTCGTCCAACAAGAAAGTAACCAAAAAGCAGTAAAATAAACCACATTCACCGTGTAAGTAACTAACAGTAACAAAAGTACAGCAGTAAAGAAAGAACTACTACAGTACACACCACCACAACAGTAGAGAATTAAAAATAGGTACCGAAATATGAAATTTACAATAAAAGAGTACAAAAGTGTAACAAAATACTCACTACTACAGAAAATGGGTACAACAAAAGTACAACTACTGGGCTCTACTAGGCCCAGCACCCTCTGCAGCCGTAGGCTCTGGCTACTCAACACCTGGTCCTAAAAAAGGTGGTAAGTACGACACGTCAGCGAAACGCTGAGTAGAGTGGCAACCAACTAGCTAATAAAGACAGTAAAGGTGGACAAGTAGCTTTTGTTTCTAATTTCTTTCTTTATTTATCTATTCACTCTTTCTTGGTTTATTTCTCAGGTCTTTCTCTTGATCTCGAATGTTCCTCGTGGGAACGATCTTGGTTGCAGTCTTTTCCGAAAAGTAGAAGTAGCACATAGTGCTCTCCTGGCTGGGAGAGTCCCCTGTGGTGGTCCTACCCTCGGTCAACCACCCTAAGGTCGCTGACAGACGTAACGGTGACTACGGCACGTGTGATAAACGCACGAGTAGCTACCCCGCACTAGCATGCGGTCAATAGTTTCCATTAACGGGTGCGCCCAAAGCACAGCACGGAACCAGTATAGGCCAGAGCCCTCTCAGTAACAGGGGTCCAACCCCTCCACAGTAACCAAACAGGGGTCTTGCCCCTCCACAGTCCGTGCACCCTCACCTAACTACCCTGGTTTGCCCAGTGGGCCTAACAAGTCGGTGTAGGACGGCTAGCTGAACCCTGGGCCCCGTGGGGTGGCTAGCTCCCTCCCTACACTAGTTGCTCTCCCCGGTGTGGTGTACGCAAGGGCCAAAAGTCAGTACAAAGTGGCCAGACCTAATGTAACGACCCGATTCCCAAGTCCCTACGAGACACGAGAACCGGACCAACTCGACTAATCCCAAGACCTAGTCGTCCAACGAGGAAGTAACCAAAAGAGCAGTAAAATAAACCACATTCAGCATGAATATAACTAACAGTAAGGAAATACAGCAGTAAGGAAAGAAACCACTACAGTATATACCACCACAACAGTAGAACAACATTCATAACATAATATGAACTGCAGGTAAAGAAAAGTACAGCGGAAACAAGAACTACTCACTATAACGGAACAAAAAGAGGTACAAGAGAACAGTGGTAACTCTACTGGACCCTACTCGGCCCAGCATCCTCTGCAACCGCTGACCCTGGCTGCTCAACACCTGGTCCTGAAAGGTAACGAGTGTAACACGTCAGCAAAACGTTGAGTAGAGTGGCAGCTAAACTAAAGAAATAGTAAAGTGTACAGTAGCTGTTTAATTTTCTTTCTTCCTTTATTTACGTCTTTCTATTGTTTCACAATTTATCTATTTCTCAGATCCTTCACTTGATCTCGAATGTTCCTCATGGGAACAATCTTGATTGCAGTCTTTTCCGAATAGTAGAAGTAGCACATGGTGCTCTCCTGGCTGGGAGAGTCCCCCGTGGTGATCCTACTCTCAGTCAACCACCCCAAGGTCACTGACAGACGTAACGGTGACTACGGCACGCGCGGTAAACGCACGGGTAGCTAACCCGCACTGGCACGCGGTCAGTCGTTTCCGTTAACGGGTGCGCCCAAAGCACTGCACGGAACCAGTACAGGGCAGAGCCCTCTCAGTAACAGGGGTCCAACCCCTCCACAGTAACCAAACAGGGGCCTTGCCCCTCCACAGTCCGCGCACCCTCGCCTGACTACCCTGGTTTGCCCTAGTGGGCCTAACAAGTCGGTGTGAGAGGCTAGCAGAACCCCGGGGCCTGTGGGGTAGCTAGTACCTCCCTACACTAGTAGCTCTCCTCGGTACTACGTACACGAGGGCCAGCAAGTCGGTACAGAGTGGCCAGTCCTAACCCCGGGTCCCTGGGGCGGCTGGCTCCGCTCTGCACTAAACAGGGGGGGACAGTCGCTCTCCTTAGTACTCCGTACTCAAGGGCCAGCTCACTTCCCCAATTCTATTCCATTCACTTTCCAGGAGTTCTACTCCTAATTCCCCATAGGGTTCCATCTCTTTTAACTCAGAACATCCAAGTTTCACTTTCCAGTTTCACGTTCTTACAATCCATATTCTCAATCACGTTTATTTATTCATAACAGGCAGCTGTTAATTCAATTCACAGGCAATTAGTATTTCCTTTCCACATTTTCCAAGACTGCAGTATTCATACATTCCACTAGTTTTCCTGTCCTAGGATTCATGCCATATCCTAGGATCTATCATACAATCTAGTTTTCCAGCCCTAGGATTCATGCAACACCCTAGGAATCTACCATTCAATCTATTTCTCATTCCTAGGATTCATGCAATGTCCTAGGTTCTATTTATGGTTTCATAATTTAACAGATTATACTTAAAGCCACTCTACCAGGTACAACGGGAGTAATGGGGGCGTGGTCGGGAATCCCGCGTGCCTCCGCGACCCCCGAGACTACAACGGAACGGGGTCCTATCACAAGGATCAAACACAAGGAGTGTCTCAAAACAGTGTACAGCTGCTGTAGACGGGTAGAGGATGTAATTCCGAAAAGAACGCAACTTGAAACGCGGAAAACGGAACCCGAACGGGCCCTAAACGGGTCGAAAACGACGAAACAGTGCAAAATCAGACGTCTGGAACTTATTCCAGACGTCTTAAAGAGTGAAACAGGGTTTACCTTGCTCTGCGTGGTCTCTCAGACGTCCAGAAGCCTGCGGGGGCGTCTAGCCTAGTTCCCAGACGTCCGACGGTCACCTCGGACGTCTGGATGTCGCTCCAATCGTCTGGCACTGCAGCCAGACGTCTGATTCGCGTTGGATGCGAATCTCAAACCCTACGCGTACCCATTTCCTCTCTCTCTTAGTACGGTCAATCGAAGGGAAGGAAGAAGACGGAAAAACTCAACTTTCAGACGTCTGGACAGTCTTCCAGACGTCATACCCGTCGTCTTTCTAGAAGCACAGACGTCTGATTCTGGAAAATTTTCCAGAACCAGGGTACGACTCGCCCTCCGCTCGTGACGCCCGGCCGCGTCGCGCCTCGTGCGCCTGCTGCTCGAGCCGCAGCAGTCCCCCCCCGCGTCGTCCCGCGCCCGCTGCGCCCCCCGCCGGCCGGCCCTAGCAGCCCCGGCGAGCTCGCCCTCACGGCCGAGCGCCTCTCCCACGCGCAGCACCTCCTCCCACGCTCACCGCGGCTGTCGCTACCGCTGCACCCTCGCACTCGCTCTCGTGCTCGCTCTCGCACACTGGCTGAAGGAGAAGATGAAGGAGGCGGAGGTGACGGGAGTGAGGGAGAGGCGTGGCCCTTTTAAGGCTGCGCGAGGAGGAGAGAGAGAACGCGGCAGAGGCGTCTGCAGCCGCAGGAGAGAGGGAAAAAGAGGGAGAGAGAGAGAGAGAAAACGCAGGTCTGCGCGCTCAGGCACGCAGACGAACAGTAGCGTGCCAAAATAACCGATTTCCAGACATCTGGAAATGATCCCAGATGTCTGGTACGACATCTGTAAGTGATTCCAGACGTCTGGTACACCTTCTAGGCCACCTCCCAGACGCCTTAAAAGACGTCTGGAGCGCCCGTTCGTAACACCTAACCTCGGGTCCCTAGGGCAGCTGGTTCCGCTCTGCACTAAGAGGTAACATGTGCTTCCCTTGGTACTACGTACCCAAGAGACAACACACTTTCCTATTCACTTTTCCAGTTCCATTCCATTTATTTCCAGGAGTTCTACTCCTAATTCCCCGTAGGGTTAGTGGTCATGTTTCCTCAGGCCAAGCCATACTAGGTTTCATCATTTCAGGTTTATTCGCATATAACACGTGTTTCCAATGTTCAAACTTCCTTTTCCAATTTATATACAATGCAGCTCGTATTTAATTTCAAACAACAGGAATTTCATGTAGCAGTTACAAACAACAGTACTCTACATTTCATAGGCAGCTATTATCCAATTATAGGAAATTATTATTATTCTATCTACTCATCCAAGATTGCAATTCAAGCATTCAATACAATCGTTCCAGTGTTTCTAGTCCTAGGATTCATGCCATACCCTAGGATCTATCATTCAATCTAGTGTTTCTGGTCCTAAGATTCATGCCATACCCTAGGATCTATCATTTATTCCAGACATGCATTTATATCTATAATTAACTAAGGGAAGCCACTCTACCTGCAAAATCGGGAGTAATGGAGGCGTGATTGGCAGGTCCACGTGCCTCCGCAACCCCCAAATCCGCAACAGAACGAGGTCCTAACACAAGGATCAATCACAAGGAACCACTCAGAATAGGATAAAACTATTTCAAACAAGTAGAGGAACTTATTCTAAGAAGAACAGAATCTTAAATGCGGAAATCGGACCTCGAACAGACCCTAAACGGGTCAAAAATGACAACTCTGACTCAAATCAGACGTCTGAAACATCTTCCAGACATCTTAAAAAGGGGTCCAAGTCATACCTCACTCTGCGCTGCTCCTCAGACGTCCAGAGATCCTGCTGAACCATCTGGACCCAGTTCCAGACGTCCGACCACCGCTCCGGACGTCTAGAGACGCTCTTCGCCATCTAGTGACTCGCCCAGATGTCTGAACCGCGTGGGAGGGCGTGTCCTCGCAACTTCCTGAAGAGAATCCTACACGCGTATGCAAAAATCCCTCAGCAAGGCACACAACAGAGCTTCGGCGGAACAGCCTGCATGGCTGTATCCGCAAAAGGAAACATAGGAGGAAATGCGTACCTTTCAGTCGTCTAGAGCTCCCTCCACACGTCGTCCACGTCGTCTGGATGTAGGTCCAGACGTCTGATTCTAAGAAAAAATCCCAGAATCAGAACCTCCTTCATCTTCTTCCCGCTGCGTGCGACCGTGCCGCGCTCGTCCGCCCGCTGCTCTAGCTGCAGCAGCGTCAGGAAGGACTTCCCCAACACAACACTCTGCCTTGCGCATGCCGGCCGGCCTCGAGCTGCTCCGGCGAGCTCTCTTCTCTCACGGCTCGCGCGCTCTCTCCTCTTCCCTCTCACTGCACCTCTCCTCTCCGCCGCTGCACTCGACCGCAGCTGCTGCTCGCTCTCACCCTTGCTGAAGGAAGACGGGGGATGGATGGGTGTGGGGTGGCGAATGTGGGAGAGGGATGGGGGTATTTGTAGGCGTGGGGGAAAGGCTTCTGCAGGTCAACGAGGGGAGATAAAGAGAAGAGGGCAGCGAGGTTTCAGTCTGCACGCAGCACACGCGCAGACTCGCGATCGTACGCACGCAAAAATTAATTTCCAGACATCTGACCAGACATCTGGACCAACTCCCAGATGTCTTAAAGTGTTTTGATGTCACGAGTCTTAATAGCATAACAAACTCAAAGGAAGTTTCGTCCCCGAAACTTGCGCGAACTAGGGTGCGAAAAAAGAACAATATACGCATAACAAACTCAAAGAGGACCGAAGCCGGTCCGAAAAGACGTACCCTCAAAGAGCTCTGGGTACCGCTCCCGCATCGCCTCCTCAGGCTCCCAGGTACCCTCCTCATACCGCTGGCTCCTCCACAAGATCTTCACCAAGGGTACTTGCTTCCGTCTCAGACTCCAGACGGCTCTGTCGAGAATCTGTACTGGCCGCTCGATGTAGGTCAGGTCGTCACCCACCTCGATGCTCTCGTGGCTCAGAACGTGACTAGGATCGACGATGTACTTCCTAAGGTTGGACACGTGGAACACGTCGTGCACACCAGAAAGATGGGGAGGAAGGGCAAGCCTGTAAGCAACAGGTCCAACCCGTTCCAGGACCTCAAAGGGTCCCACGAACCTCGACGCAAGCTTCCCTCTCACCCCAAACCGCTACAGGCCCTTCATGGGCGAAAAGCGAAGGAAGACGTGGTCCCCAACCTCAACCTGTACCTCTCTGGGTTTCCGATCTGCATAACTCTTCTGTCTTCTCCTGACAGTGCGGAGTCGCCTATGGATCTATTCGATCACCTCCTGACTCTGTCGGATCAGCCTGAGGCCAACCTCCCACTTGGTCCCCACCTCAACCCAACTCAAGGGTGCCATACACCTCCGTCCATACAGAGCCTCTTAGGGTGCCATGCCGATGCTCAAGTGATAACTGTTATTATATACAAACTCCGCTAGGGGCAAGTGCTCCTCCCAAGAGCCCCTCCAGTCCAGTACACAAGCACGCAAAAGGTCCTCAAGTGTTTGTATCGTGCACTCAGACTGTCCGTCCGTCTGGGGGTGGTATGCCGTACTGAACCTCAATCGCATCCCCAAGGCCTGCTGGAACTCAGCCCAAAACTGGGAAGTAAAACGGGTATCCCGGTCAGATACGATCTCCCACGGAACTCCGTGTAGACGTACCATGTCGCGGATATACCTCTCTGCCAACTGTGCTTGTCCCAAGGTGACTCGGATCGGCAAGAAACGTGCCGTCTTCATCAATCTGTCAACGATCACCCAGACTGCGTCGTGTCCTTGCTGGGTAAAGGGCAAGCCCACCACCAAGTCCATGGCGATGCTCTCCCACTTCCACTCTGGCACTGGAAGTGGCTGCAACGGCCCTACAGGCCTCTAATGCTCGACCTTCACCTGCTGACACACTAAACACTACTATACGAATTCACCTACGTCCCACTTCATTCCCCTCCACCAAAAGTCGCGTCTCAAATCATGGTACATCTTTGTGTTTCTGGGATGTATGGCGAACCTAGAACCGTGTGCCTCAGTCAAGAGCTCTCTCAACAACTCCTCATCCCTGGGAACGCACAACCGTCCCCTCATGCGCAGCAGCTCGTTTGTAAAGGAGAAGTCCCTAGGGTCTCCTGACAGCACTCTGTCACGCAACGACAACAAGTACGGGTCGGCCAACAGTCCAGTGATGATATGGTCTATCAGCTCTGGCCTCGTCTGTCGTGTCACGGTCACTGCCCCACAGTGCCCCAGAAACTCCAGGAGCCGCCAACTGCCCATCTCTTCCAAGAGACCAACTCTGCACCTGTAAACTAGCCAAGTGGGTGGGTGCCTTTCGGCTCAAGGCGTCGACCACCACGTTGTCCTTCCCTGGGTGGTAGGAAATGCTGCAGTCATAGTCCTTCAGGAGCTCCAACCAACGTCTCTGTCTCATGTTGAGCTCCTTCTGATCAAACAAGTATCTGAAACTTTTATGATCTGTGAAAATCTCAAAGGTCTCACCGTACAAGTAGTGCCTCCAAGTCTTCAACGCGAAAACGACAGCTGCCAGCTTCAGGTCGTGGGTAGGGTAGCTATGCTCATGGGGCTTCAGTTGCCACGAAGCATAAACGACAACGTGACCCCTCTGCATGAGCACACCCCCTAACCCCTGCAAGGAGGCGTTTGTGTACACAACGAACCTACCACTACTGTCTGGGATGGTGAGCACAGGAGCCGAAGTCAGCCTCTCCTTCAGCTCCTGAAAACACGCCTCACAAGCATCTGTCCAAGAAAAGGGCACGTCCTTCCGAGTCAGTTGTGTCAGGACGTGCAATCTACGAGAAAAGTAGAAATATAAAAAAAACACAAAAAAATTAAATACCCACGAAATTATAAAAAATTGAAATATCTAAAAATTAAAACATTGAAAAATTCCAAAAATACTACAACATTTTGAAAAATTATGAAAAATTCAAAAAAAAATTGAAAATTCCATAAAGTATAAAAACAAAAATATACAAATACAAAAATTAAAAAAGTTAAAAACCATAAAAATAATAAAGGGGTCTTGTAATCATTTTTTAAAAAAAAAAGAAGACACAAAAATATATTTATACTTATTTATATTTAAAGGACTTAATTTTCTAGTATTTTAAGAGCATTAATCCTTATTTAGACTTTTACTTAATACCCTTTTCAGAACACGCATTCATTTACGAAAATTTGAATGGGATTTCTTTTGAGTTTAAGTCTGAACCCTAAAGGATCTATTTTTTGCACTCTTCATTCAGAAATAAAGTAACTAAGGTGTATTAAGTTAAAAACTTGAGTTTTAGAGTTAAATTGTAACTTTCTTGGTCAATTAGGCTAAGTCCTTTCACTTTCTGAACATCTATTTTTACCACCAAGTTAAGTGAAAAGGCCAGATATTCAGAGTTAATTAAGTAAAGAGTTGGTAGAATCTTAGTCTTAAGATCTATCAGACTATAGGTAGCTTAATCAATCGAGGACATTCGGCTAGACTTGGCGAGTTGTGTCTTAACAGATCCTGCAGGAGGATACCAATAGATTAAGGGACCTGAGAGTGAATGGCTTTGCTGTCCAAGCTTTAGTTTGAGAGCTAAGTAACCTAAGTGTCCACAATTCACACACATAGAATTCCCTTGTTGGCTTCTGAGACCGTGAAAACATAGAGATTAAGGGATCGAGTCTGAATCCACTTTACTCTAAGGATTTCCACAGGGCGGCTCTTGAAAGAGTGAAGGATGTGCCACTCACCTAGAAAAAGGATATAGAGTATTATATTAGTAAGAAAAATGAGGAGGAGAAAAAATATAAGAAAAAATAAAGAGAAAAAAGAAAAATATATATTTATATACCCCCTGCAGTTAAGCATCTCGCTACAAATGGATGCTTATGTAGTTTTTATCCACCAAATAAAGCATCTCGATACAAATGGATGCTACCCTTTTCCTCCATCAAATAAAAACACCTCGCTACATATGGGTGTTTTATCCTATAGAAAAGAGTTGAAAAAATATGGAGATAAAAATTAGGAATAAGAGACCCAGTGATGTAAACATATTTACACTACTTAAAATGTCTATTTATGCATGTTCTTAAGCATAGGATTGCATTTCATGATATAAATATTGCATAACATGCATCACCTCGCATTTAGAGCAGTTTGAATAAAATGGAGGTTAATTGTCTCCTTTTATGTGCTTGGACACGGCAAACATTTTATCGGGGCCTTGGATCAAAGATCCAACCGTATGGATATGATCAGGGCGACTATTGGAGTTCAACAACTCCAAGATCGCCCTAATCAGGCATCCGTAGCATCAGATAGAGATCGGGGAACCCTAGAAAATCAAGGGCCAGGATGGTGTAAATTCGCACTTCAGATGACAAATCCGACCGCACGGATGAATTCGGATATACGATCGCAGCCCAACGACACAAAAATTGAGTCAATCCGACATCCGTGGCACCATCTACAGCTTCCAGAAGATGGACGGCCAAGATGCCGCCACGTGGCACCATCTCGGCCGTCCAAACGGCCGCACGCAACCTCAGCAGTATCCGCATCCGCCTTTCCTCGCCGTTGGATTATGATCCAACGGTTGCAACGTGCCCGCACTGAAGTCAGGCGCTCGACACAAACGCAACCCCAGCGCGTTGGTCGAGCGCTCTAACGCGAAGTAGGGACGTGCGTTCGAGCCTCGCCACGCAGAATTTGGAGCAGTGGCGCGCCTCCGATCGACCGCACGATCGCGATCCAACGGCCGCGGGCGCTCAATCAGGACGCCTGCGCGTAACGCGCGATCGCACGCGGGCGGGCGTGCAGCGCAGCGGGCGAAGATGCGTCTTAAGCTGTCCGATCTCGCGATCGGACGGCTGAGACTTCGCGGACGTGCGTAGGCGTTACGCACGCGGGCAGCCGAGCGGGCGCGCGTGGGCGCGGAGGCTACGCCGACGTTGGGGGCTTTAGCGACGGTTTTATCCGTCACTAAAGACCCCTCATTTATTGTTTTGAAGTTGTAATGTCCATTTTGCCCCCACTCCTTGAAACTATAAAAGGAGACCCCCTCCATATGAAATTTTCATCCCTTCTTTCTCTTCTCTACCCCTCCAAAGCTCAAGAGAAGCTTGTCCCACACCCGAGATGCTTCTCGCGAGATAAAGTCCAATTTTCGTTCCCCTTCGGAAGTGGATCTCGCGACGACGACGGCGTGCTGCTCCGTTCCCGTTCTTCTGCTTCGTCCTCCTTCATCCTGCTTCGTTCTCCTTCATCCAGGCGTCGTCCTGTCCGGCTCGTCCTCCAAGCAATCGTCGAGGAGGATAATTTCTCTCTCCCATTCTTATTTACAGCTTTTTTAGTGTAGAATTTTCTGCTTTATAGTGTAATTGATTTTCCACATTCTAGTGTAACTTTTATAAACTATTGAAATATTGAATGCATGTTCTCTTTCTCTCTCTCTCTCTTTCTCTCTCTCTCTCTCTCATAGTTTGATAGCCCCATTGTAATTATAACGCCTTGCTTAAAGAAAATCCTAAAAAAAAATATAATTGCGAAAATAGATCAACGTAGCCTCCTTGTGTTGACCAGGAATTTTAATTTCGATATAAATTTTATTTGTTGAACACAAATTCTTCGCTTTCGAACTACAATGACAGGTTTTCCAAAATCGAACACGTTAGCGTAGGTTCGTACACGTTCAACATTTTGGCGCCGTTGCCGGGGAGGCAACGATCTTTGATTTCTCTTCGCGTTTTGTAACTTACAAATCATTTACCTCACTTTTCTCCTTTCTTATTGTAATTGCAGGTACTCTTTCGAGGCAGGAAAAAGCGATAGATTGGAGTAAAGTGCTGTAGAAGGTTTTGTGAGTTACCCCCCACCTCCCACCCATTAGATTTCATTTCATCACATAATAACTCAAACATCAATCAACCTAGGTGTTTTTATAAACTCTAAGGTTAGATTGTTTGACACCCATACTCACCCCAACCCCCACAGTAAAAAGAAAAAAAAAATCTCACAGAGGTACACAACCTCATCTGATTTTCAAACTCAACCAGTAATCCAATCTTAGGAGCCAGTACACACATCCAAACACAAAATTGAGTAGAAATCAGATTAGGTAATCATTTGTGTGCCTAATTAAGTGGTGCAACAGGCCAATTGTTTGAGTTGATTGGGCCGCACCACTTCAAATAAAATCAACTCATCAAGTAGCTGCCAATTAGGTTCAACTCTTAGGGATTTACCAGACACTCCACATTCTTTTTAAACTTTAAAGGAAAACATCTTCACCTGTGCTTGTAAAACTTGGTGTGCCAACGAAACTTGATTGAAAACACCTAAAGTTGAATCCTAAAAGCTACTAAGCAAGATTTGAATCTTAAAATTCACCACATCAAAAACAATCTTGCTTGAAAATCACTGGTTGTGCACTCACACACAAATCAATCAATCATTAAGGGCACAACCAATTAAAAGGGCCCATCACATTCCAAAGCACATTCAAACCTAGCCCTAAATAAAACAAAGTAGACGTTGGCCTTAAGGATTGGACTCGCTCTTCAGAACCCAGAACGAGATTATTTTCGATTAGTCTGTTTCTACTATTCAATCTGATGTCTAGCTAGGGGAGTAGAGTCAAACGAACGTGGCTGGGGGGTACACTAGGAACCGGAGGCGCAAGCTGAAGGAAGAACTTTCTCCCCAGCCCTCCTTCTAACTGGTTGGATTGAACAGACGGAAGTAGATCAAATCGTTCCTTTATCTCAAGACGGGTTTTGAGAGTCTGTAGGTCTTTAGGCTAGCCTATTTAAGGACAGGTTTGATTGTTTGTATTGCAGGGCACCTTTCTTCCTCTCGTGTATCATGAATCCTTCCACATATTTCACGCATTCCCACTCTTTCCCTCCTGTTGTAAATTATCCTCAACATGACGATTATCCCAACTCGTATTGTAATCGACCATCAGTTAGTTGGGATAATTCGGATTGGGGATACAATTCTGGACCCCCATGTTTAGGGTCTAACTCTGAACACTTTGATTCTGATTTTTATCCTTCTCAGAGCTACATCGATTATAGATCGTCTTCCTTTCATGAACAGCATAATACGATCTACAATCAAGAAGGATACACCGATCCTTACCCATCCTCTGATTTCACTGCCTTTAGGTCATCACCATCTTTTCAACAATCTGAAATGACCTATTATCAGGAAGGGTATAACGAATCTCAATTCGTTAATTCCCCTGCATTGAGACCAAACCCGCCCAACCCTGAACCAACTCATTTGGTTCAGGTTAACCAGGTTCAAGATAAGGTTCTGGCTAACTTGAGGAATATCATTCAATCTTTAGAAGTTCAGCCAATACCTTGCATTGAGAGATTGGAGCCCCTGATTGAAATGATTGATGATTTAAACAAGTCTTTGTTGGATTGGCTCCAGGATGTTAATGATAAGAACCCGGGTGAGTTTCTACTTGGGAAATTAGCAAAATTGAGGATGAGATTCGTGGTTGCCTTGATTCAATCTTGGAATAATTCCCAGGATGAACCCTCTTCAGGAAAGCTAATGATAGAACCAGCTCAGGCACCTGTTGGGGGGGACAAGTGTTATGAGGCTGACCAGATTGAATCAAAGCAACCAATTAAGGATGATTTGATTTCGTCACTTGAGATCCCTAAGCCGGGTTACGAGCAAACGTATGTCTCCTTGGAACAGAAAGTGACAACTGATTTTGGGACATACATTGATACGGATCCTGATGGCGAAGATTCAAGTTGCGAAGTCTCACGCGAGTTTTCTGAACACGATTTCTGTGAGACAATTGGGCCTGAGGAATCTGATAGATCATTTAATAGCCCAATAATTGAGGAAACAGATCTTATTAGGGCACACATTACGGATCCAGAATCGCATTTTCTGGAAGAATCAATTCAATGCCCTGATTATCAGTTACACCCTGTTGAGCTTATTGATGATTCTAATTCTGAGATAATTAGACCCAGGTCAATTTTGATTCTACCACATCATTTTTTAAACTTGGAGATTTCAGACAGGGTGATGAATATACAAGAGGTCCTGGAATTTGATATGCTGAAAGAGGAGGATAGGAGCAGGGAAGTGTTGATTTGGGAAATTAATTTTGGAGGAAATGGAAGATTGAGTCGAAGGGTTCCTTTTAAGCTAAAACCATCAAATCAGAACCCTTACGACATTTGTTTCGAGGATGTTCAACTCAAGCACACATTCAACGATTATCCTTTTGAGCTTCAATTCTCTATAACCCGACATTTTGGCCTTGGGTTGCATCCTCATAAATCGCAGGCCCGACCCCGCTTGCATTCTGATTTTAGGTTTTGGGTAATTTTTATCCAGAACCTAAGATATTCTCGATTATGGGGGATGGGTCTGCACCACAATCTGGTCCACATCTGTGGACCGCTGTTGATAGGTCAGAGGATTCTTCTGTTTATATTAATTCTGACCTGCACTTGTGAATTCTTCATTTCTTTTCTTTGTATAGTGCGCCTAGCTGAAGGCACTAAACTCAGCACATATACAGTTCTTTTTCGATTTCATCTCGGAGCGGACATGACATTCACGCAATTCAGGTGCTTTCTACGCTTTTCCACTCTGTTTTATGTCTTTTTAATACAATGAGGACATTGCATTAGATAGGCATGGGGGGGTGGATATTTATCTCTGAATTCATTTGTCAGCTCCGTAGATTTGTTTTATTTTCTTTTATATATAAAAAAAAAACAGAATTAGGAAAGAGAATTTGGGTTTAAGAAAATTTTCAATCTTAAGAAATACTACATTAAGATCTGAACACAAAGACCCTTCAGGTCTTTGAACTTAATCAGCCCGTGTATCCACTAAAATGTGGATTTGTTTTTCGAGTTCTCGCCAACTTGAATTTTATTTTAATAGGAGTAAATAAGTTTGGGTGATAAATACACGACTTATCAACCCTCCCTCTGATGTGAGGGAATTTTGAGTCTTAAGCATCTACACACTTTCTTTGCACTGACTCGTTGTTCGATGATTTTTACAAAAATTGGATAGCTAATGAACCTTCTAAGGTGATATGGCTGGCAAGTTATCGTGGGTAACAGCCCATAGGTAGGTTGTCCAGAGCCCAGTCACTAGACCTTTCTCTTTTTCCTGCCCTTAGGTAAATCTTAGACCAGGGAAGCCACCTATTTAAAAAAAAAAATCAAAAAGAAAAGGGAGAAAAGAATAAAAAGAAATAAGCCACATTTCCCCGCACGAATATGGCTGGCAAGTTGTCGGTGGTAACAGCTCATCGACTAGTTGTCCAGAACCCAGCTCAGAAAACGCACTAAAAATTCCCAAAATACTTAGGAAGAAGCGGAGAAGTAGAATAAACCGGGGAGATATACACTGGATTCACCCTTGTGTTGACCCCGTAAAAAAATAAAAGTAGGGAGAAAGCTACCGGTTGTAAAGATACACCTTTAGGCAGAATTCTTTTTGAGGTCACATAGAGGCGTAGAAATCCAACGTCCGTCCTAATTACCGATCAACGAGTCTGTCACAAATCACAATAAGATGCTTAAAGCTTCGGGTTCTCATCAAATCTTGGGTGAGCTGAATGGCCGTAGAAAGCCACTCTTAAACCCTAAAATTTGAAAATCCAAAAAAATTAGAAAAGAGTAAAAAGAGAAAAAGAAATTTTTCTTTGAATAAGGCGAGGGCTTGAGGCAGTCTGCATTTTGGCTGATACTCGGGCACTGTTGTGTCTTTGAAAGTTCAGTTCCTAAGTAGACAATTTCTTAATGATTGAAAATAACTCAGGTCCAAATAATCTAACCTAATTCTTTTATAAATAGCATATAGTTTTTGCTAGGGACTAGCAAAAGATAGGCATGGGGGTATGATGTAAACACATTTACACTACTTAAAATGTCTATTTATGCATGTTCTTAAGCATAGGATTGCATTTCATGATATAAATATTGCATAACATGCATCATCTCGCATTTAGAGTAGTTTGAATAAAATGGAGGTTAATTGTCTCCTTTTATGTGCTTGGACACGGCAAACATTTTATCGGGGTCTCGGATCAAAGATCCAACCGTATGGATATGATCAGGGCGACTATTGGAGTTCAACAACTCCAAGATCACCCTAATCAGGCATCCGTAGCATCAGATAGAGATCGGGAAACCCTAGAAAATCAAGGGCCAGGATGGTGTAAATCCGCACTTCAGATGACAAATCTGACCGCACAGATGAATTCGGATCGACGATCGCAGCCCAACGACAGAAAAATTGAGTCAATCCGACATCCGTGGCACCATCTACAACTTCCAGAAGATGGACGGCCAAGATGCCGCCACGTGGCGCCATCTCGGCCGCCCAAACAGCCGCACGCAACCTCAGCAGTCTCCGCATCCGCCTTTCCCCGCCGTTGGATTAAGATCCAACGGTTGCAACGCGCCCGCTCTGAAGTCAGGCGCTCGACACAAACGCGACCCCAGTGCGTTGGTCGAGCGCTCTAACGCGAAGCAGGGACGCGCGTTAGAGCCTCGCCACGCAGAATTTGGAGCGGTAGCGCACCTCCGATCGACCGCACGATCGCGATCCAACGGCCGCGCGCGCTCAATCAGGACGACGCGCGATTGGACGCCCGCGCGTAACGCGCGATCGCACGCGGGTGGGCGCGCAGCGCAGCGGGCGAAGATGCGTCTTAAGCCGTCCGATCTCGCGATCGGACGGCTGAGACTTCGCGGACGTGCGTATGCGTTACACACGCGGGCAGCCGAGCGGGCGCGCGTGGGCGCGGAGGCTACGCCCATGTTGGGGGCTTTAGCGACAGTTTTATCCGTCACTAAAGACCCCTCATTTATTGTTTTGAAGTTGTAATGTCCATTTTGCCCCCACTCCTTGAAACTATAAAAGGAGACCCCCTCCGTACGAAATTTTCATCCCTTCTTTCTCTTCTCTACCCCTCCAAAGCTCAAGAGAAGCTTGTCCCACACCCGGGATGCTTCTCGCGAGATAAAGTCCAATTTTCGTTCCCCTTCGGAAGTGGATCCCGCGACAATGACGGCGTGCTGCTCCGTTCCCGTTCTTCTACTTCGTCCTCCTTCGTCCTGCTTCGTTCTCCTTCGTCCAGGCGTCGTCCCGTCCGGCTCGTCCTCCAAGCAATCGTCGAGGAGGATAATTTCTCTCTCCCATTCTTATTTACAACTTTTTTAGTGTAGAATTTTCTGCTTTATAGTGTAATTGATTTTCCGCATTCTAGTGTAACTTTTATAAACTATTGAAATATTGAATGCATGTTCTCTTTCTCTCTCTCTCTCTTTCTCTCTCTCTCTCTCTCTCTCATAGTTTGATAGCCCCATTGTAATTATAACGCCTTGCTTAAAGAAAATCCTAAAAAAAATATAATTGCGAAAATAGATCAACGTAGCCTCCCTGTGTTGACCCAGAATTTTAATTTCGGTATAAATTTTATTTGTTGAATACGAATTCTTCGCTTTCGAACTACAACGAAAGGTTTTCCAAAACCGAACACGTTAGCGTAGGTTCGTACACGTTCAACACCCAGTGGTCCACTGAAGAAATATACACAAAAAGTGTTGACCTCGGGATAGAAAACTGGTGAGGAGAAAGCAACAAAATCTGAGTAAGGCCAAGCCAAAGGCTTGAATTGGAATAATTTGGATTGGACATTGATGTCTTAAGATTTGGATTTTTGCAACTTCGAATACCTCTAGGACGAGTCTATTCACAAGCACAAATACTTTAAACTGATAGCTACTAAACCTTTGTATTCGGCAGTGAAGCCTAAGAAATCTGGTTTTAAGGACTAGCAGTTGAGGCCTAAAGGAGATAGATTGACAAAACCCTAGGTCTAAAAGTCTGTCCTTGGTGCTGTAGGCTAGAAGATTAGGGTTTTACCACTCTGAGTTTGGTTAATAAAGAATATCTTGCTAATTTGCTAAAACTCAAGTTGATAAAAATCAGATTTCACAAACCTAAGGATTAACTTGAGTCTGTTGAATATTTTTGCTAGAATTTAAATTCCAATCTTTGAGTTTTGTTTTCTTAAAACACCTTGATCTCTTAATTTCTAATGTTAAGAGCAGTTACAGAGAATAAGCAGGTTTTCTGATTTTGATTCTTAAGAAATTCCCATCAAAAAAATTCTATTTTTAACGAATACGTATTTTGAAAAGTCTTTAAGTTTTTAAGTCTAAGTATAGAGATTCCCATAAAATGCTCTGCATATTTATGGATATTTATTTATATATATATAATTCTAAAAAATTGAATATCCAAAATTCTGACCTAAGCTTTCCTCTACTTAGTTTTATTTATAATAATTAAATCCAGGTGTTTAAATCATCATATTTTTGGTTAAATTTGATAAGGACTAGCAAAACTTTAGCTTGGGAGTATCATGAGAGGCTCATCATAGCTTCTAACTATCATTAATTAACTAGAAACCCTAGTTAATTAGCCAGACATATGTATATATGGGGGTTAATTATATAACAAGGGACAGATAAATAAAGGGCCTAAAAATAAGTTAAAAATGCATAATTATAAGTCAATTAATATCATTAATAATTTAATTAATAAATGAACTCGAAATATAATTAATTAGTTGCCTAATTAATATCTAATTTAACTTAAGCATAATTTATACTTAAGTATGTAATAACTTAAGTTAATAAATTAAAATAAATATAGATAAATGGGTCACAAAAATGTGAATACAAGGCATTTACCTAATATTTAGCTAATTTATAAATATATAAAAACTTGGAAAAGAATTAAATTAAAATTAAAATCCTCTATTTGCATTTTGGTCCGTGATATTCATTGTACTTGAGTCATTTCCATGTACATAGGTCCTTAGCTTTCTTTGCACATGGGTCCTTGTGAACACACTTCTTTGTTTCTTCTTCAGCCGTTAGAACGGCTAGCGAGCGGCGGTGTAGTCACCCTCTGATGGCTGTCCATCCTGTGTCAGTCCTTCCTCGCCAAGCTACAGAAGCTTGCGCTCACCTCCACAAACTCATCCATCGGTCTTGATTGTCCTATAATCCTATTTAGGTCATGGCGATAACCTCGCAGGCGTCGGAGACGATGCCGGTGGTTAGCTTGTACCCACCCCTTTCTACGTCTAGATTCAAACTCCATAACCTTCTCCATAACCTATAAATTCCCTAGGACCCCTCCAATCCAATGGGTTAGATCCCTACCTCCATCTCCCAACTGTAGCTAACAAATAGGTTATTCCTTCCTACTCTGGTGACCTACTTCCGCTTCCACATACTTCCTTCGATTACTTCCACCATCTACCGAGCTTTGCCGTCCTCCACCGTGTATCTGGACGAAGTAGCAACGACGGACACATTCTTCACACTCTATGAATGCCCGCTAGACTTCTTCCTCCTTCCTTCTGATTTCCTCCTCCGTTATGTGCCATCGATGGAGCTTCTCATCTCCTTTCATCCAAGTAAGTAGTTCTAACTCATAGGAAAAGTATAGCAATAGTTAGGAGTAGGTTTAGCTTATATTTCAGTATGTTAAGCTTCGCCTTCCTCAACTCTGGCAAGGCCATGTCCGGCCTCGCTGGGCCTTCTTTCGCTGATCCAAGCACAATTCCACTTTCTCTACCTTTTCACGATTCATTTCCATTTTCTTCCCCTCACTACTAACACTTAAAACACCAAGTACACCCCAATGTCACCGGCGGCCTCTGTTGTCTATGGTGGAGGTTACCGAGCTATTACACCTCCCATTAGGGTCTTCCAACACTAATCCACCACCTTAAGACCCTTTCCGACCCCAGATCTACTTTAATTGACCATCTAATCACCTAAACCACTTCACACGCGCCTGGATACTTCAATGTCCATGGTGAAGTGTCCAGAGACTATCTCACACTCAATCAAGGTCCTACATCACTTCCATAACACTTAAGGACCTCAGTGATTCCGTCTATTGCTTCTATAGAGTAGTGTACCAAGAACGCGTAATTTCCCCTTATCTCTGAACTTGCTGTCAATGGCGGCTCAGAGATGAGTTATCCGCCTAATTAATTAGTTCATTAGCATCGCCTCACTCCATAGACCATTTTCCTTCACTCAATTGAGTGAGAGGAGGCATTTTGAGCTCTGTCGAACTCAAAATGCTAGATCTTTGAATTCCATGGTGAATCCTTTGTTTTGATTTTTAAAAGAGTCAATAAAGGAGTTCTTAAGGTCTGTTTAGGTTTTAGGAATCTCTATGGGTCAATAATGGCCTGTTTCATTGAAGTTTTCACCTCTATACATCAAAACCTGACTCACCGGAGCTCCGGCAAGCTCCAACAAGTCAAAAATGTGAATAAGCCCTTAGAACTCTATGCTGAGCTCCAAACTGATCATTTAGGACCTGAGGATTATGTTGTGATGATTAAATTGAAGTTTTAATGTCTGGAGATCCTTCTAGGAGTCTATCTTCTTCAACTCCAGTGGAGTTGGAGAGTCTTATTCATTAGGGTTTATATCAATCTTAGAGGTCTAGAAGCAAGTATGGCATCTGCAGAGTTCATCCTAGCCCTCAGATCCCTTGGAGAAGCCATGGTTTGTTCTGTCGAACAAACCCCTTTTAGATCTTAGACGACAAGACCTGAAACTTTAAAATTCTTGATCAAAACCTAGTTTTGATGCTCTGAACAAATTTCGAAGATTGTTTAGAGTCGATCCAGAACTTTAATTAGGTCAGAAAGGGTTTAATCTTGAAAGTCAACTATCGAGTATGCTACGTCAAACTTGAGCTTTAATCAATGTTGGAATGGATGAAACTCTGAGCTAATGAATTGATTAGGTTCCTAGAGCAAATTAGAATTCTTCTAAATTGATTTAACTGTGTTTTATTGAGGATTAAGTGAGATTTAGTTTACTGTGTGTTTTGGGTTCAAAGAGGTACCCATCATTGTTCTTTATGAGTTTGTTGAGATTCAGACTCAATTCCTAGCCAATTCTGTTGTAATTGATCTATTTAATTGATTCAAATTCTTTCCTTAGTGTTTTATCTCTCTGCACGACAAATTGGAGCTCAAATTCAAGTTCTGAAGCTCCTTCACGAAGCTTCTTAGCTTCTGAGCTTCTTAAGAGTACTCCAGACTCCCTTTCCTACTCTATTTGATGCGGAATGCATCACTAAAGGTATTCAAAACTTCAGTTGAAGGCAGAGTCCCATTCTGCAGGTCAAATGACCTATTTCCTCTTCTCTGCAGCTGTTCTAGCCATGGAGGACAGCTATGTTTAGTCCCTGAAATCGAAGGATAATAATCAATGCAAGCATCAAATTGATGTTGAAATCGTGTAGAGCATACCAACAGCTTTCGATCAAGCCTTTGCTCAATCGGATTGAATGTCGAAGTCAGCCAGAAGCACTGGCCGAAGATTAGCCGAGTTCGGCCTGGAATGCTTCATCTTAGTCCCACATCGAGAGTTAACTAGCATGAGACTTGGTATAATACCCAAAAGCGCTTCAACCTTATCGGTCATCAACGCTAGGCGCACAAAAGAGCATATGTGTGTGGGTGTGTGCATGCACATGCCTGAGCGTGTATGTGCGCCTGTAGGTGCGTGTTCATGGACCTGCATGGGTGTGGGCATGGGAGGTCTGGTACTGTGCATGCTATGAAAAAAAAATTTTAAAAAAAATCCACAATTAAATCAAATGAGACCCAATGCTAGTAGGGTCTGGTCCCATCCTATACAGATGTTGTATATCCCCAAACGCACTAGACCACCCATTAAAAACTAAATTTTGTAGTTAGGGTAAATGATGGCTTTAAAATCACAAAATTTGGCTAAGTGTGGAGACTTACACACAGTTAAGAGAAGAGGTTAAGGAAAAATATGCTAAGGGAGAAAATGACAAAGAAGAAGAAGGAAAGAAAAGGGAAAGGAAGAAAGACTTAATGAAAATGCTTAAGTATTAAAGAGAAGGAAAGAAAGAGAGCGAGAGAGAGAGCAAAGACAGAAGAAAGAATTAATGGAATAAAAGGAGAAAGGAAAGAAGGGCTAAAGACTAAGGCTAAATGAAGGAAATGAAGAAAGAGAAAATAAGACGTCCATAAGTGCTATTAGACTTCTAATTCTTTTTTTAAGATGTCCATTAATATTTTTAGACGTCTAATTTGTATTTCTATTATTATATCATGTTCTCTTTTATCATTTTTGAACCTTAAATGTGTTGGTGCTAGAGCACCACGATCATTTATTTTGATGATAACAAAACACGTGTTATTTAACATTTGCAATTTGAGTCCTAGATTTCAGGTCAATTGCAAATGTAGACGTGCTTAAACGGAGTTCGAGCTCGCATCCAGGACGGATTGGAGGAGCTTGACGGAAAATAGAGGAGGTTCGCATGGAGCGACAGATTGAAGATAGAAGACAAGAAGAATATGATAGATTCTTTTTAATCCTTTCTTGTATCTCTTGTCTTTATTTTCTTGCTCTTTTTATTTTTCTTAGAATATTATGTTAAAGAGCCTCAAAGTACCCTAACAGTAGTCCTAGGAACACCTGCACAACCCTAGGATACTAAGATTTTCTGTAGAACACTTAGAAAACCAATATAGGGTTCAAACAGCACTTCCAGACGTCTAATTCTCAAATCAGACGTCTGATAAAGTATTTTAAGACGTCTGACTGTTGTTCCAGACATCTGATAACTGTTAGGCTGGACATAGCTAGTTCTGTCTGATGAAATCAGACGTCCAGACCTTAGACCAGACGTCTTAGGAGACGTCTGATGACTTTGCCAGACGTCCAATTAGTGGACCGTTGGCTGGCTTAGCAAACACTCAAGAATATGACCGTTAGAGCCTTATCAGACGTCCATAGGACTGTCCAGACGTCTGATAATTGACCGTTTTGCCTCGGCTGACCTAAAATCTCTTCTCAAAGATTTTCTAGCCGTTGCAACATTTGGAAATCCATTCCCACAGTAAAAGTAGGTTCCCAGACGTCCAGACATAGTGCCAGACGTCCTATATGTCGTCTGATGGACTTGCACAAGAACCCTGTTTAGATCTGATTCAAGTCAGGAAGAGACCCGCCCAAAATCAGACGTCTGACCTTGAAATCAGACGTCTTAAAGTGAAGTTCCAGACGTCTGATGCCAGAATTAGACATCTGATAAGCCTGTCAGAACAATGATTGTTCCTGATTTCGGGCTGATTCTCTTGGGCTTTGTTCCCAACGGCTATAGAACCTTTCCTAAGCCTTCTAAAGCCTTCCTAAGGCCTCTATAAATAGAGGGGAACCTTTGCAACACCTAGACACACTAAGAGAAATACATATACACACTTGGATACACTTAGCTACACACTTTCACACTCTTTTGTGTCCAGAAAAGATCTTACTCTCCAAGCTTAAGCTCCATTCCCTTGAGAGCATCAAGCCTTCGCGCACCCGCTCTCCCGCCGTTGTTCAAGAGAGCGACGTTGCGTCGTCACGTGGCACACGCACCGCGTCATCAACTCGACGCACTCCTTGCAAAGTGGAGTTTCCTAATTCCTACAGAAGCTAGGTTCATAATTACTTTGTTGGCTCTATAGGACTTGTTTATTTTATCTTTGTTATTTGGTTGGGTATTCGCTTTGCGAATTCCTGTCTCCTTCGTGAGACAAAATCCTTCTCGTGGAGAGAAGGGGTTGAGGAACGCTACCCTCGTACTTGTAGCGTGGTTGTACTGAGGTTGAATCACCCTTGTTTTAAAGTGATTCGGTTAGTGGATTTGGTCAACTAGGTTGATCGAAAAATCCTAACTCGAGAGGGTTAGGTGGTGGTTTTCACCCGGTTTGGGTTTCCACCTAAAAATCTTTATGTATTTGTGTGGTTGTCTATTCTGTGATATTGTTTATATTTATTTCCGCATTTTATTACGTCACCCCTCCTAGTAGGGAACCTTCAAAATGATGTAATAAGGCATTTGTAATAATTTGTTTAGCATTTTCTTGTCTTAATCTTTTGTAATTAGCCATAATTGATGTAATAAACATGTTTACTTGGTTCTAAATGACAAATTTCATGTATAAATGTGTTTTCTCTTAATGGAATATTGCATGCTTTTATTGTCAAATATTTTGTGCAATTATTCATGTGTTTAAAGTATTGTTAATTATAATCTAATTAATTAATTGATTTTTAATTATTCTTAGAGATTTAATGGTGAATTAGGATTACGTTATGCTTCCGAGTGAACGACCTGGACTTAACCAGTTAAAAAGAACTTAAAAATCTAAAATGTTAGGTTAACTTAACCCTATACTACACTTCCAGCATAAAATCGAGTTAACCTAAGTTATTTTCTCATGCAATTAATTAAGCCTAAATAACTTAATTAACTGTGTTGAGATTTTAAACGACCAGTAACCTAATGTGTTTACATACAATGTTTTCAACTTTAAACACTGACATGTTTCTTTTATATGATCATATATTTTGCCTAGATTAAATCACAGATTAACATGAGACTAATAACCCTTTTCATATTCCTACAAAACTCAGAAATCCTTTTGTAACCGTCGTAAGTACTGGTACTCATGATGAGTATCGATACATGTGCAATACTATTTTCGACCATTCATGTGAACTGTAGATTCTTTGTACTGGTACTCTTCATGAGTACCGGTACATGCAAGTTCCAGATTGACTCCAAGACGTCTTAAGTCCAAAACTGGAACTTACTTGTACTGGTACTCATCATGAGTGTTAAGACCCGATCTCAGATCCCGACAGGATCCGAGACCGGCTCGTCTCGACTAATCTCAAGACCCAGTCGTCTAACGAGAAATAAGCAAAAGCAAAAAATATTCCACAATCACACATACATTGTAACTAGGCAGAAAAATAATAAAGAGACAGTAAAGGAAACATAATGACAAGTCTTACAATATTACATGCCATCACAACCACAACAGCGGAGAGTAAAGCGAAAAGGTAACAAAAATGGTAATACATATATCGAGTACTCACTACTACAACAGAAAACTCAAAACAAAAGGTGACAACTGCTAAGGCTGGGCTCGACTAGGCCCAGCTCCCTCTGCAGCCGATGGCGTTGGCTGCTCAACTCCCTAACTTGGGCAAGGTTATAAAATCCGTGGTCAGCTAACGCTGATTAGAGTGTTGGTTAAGCCATTTTCATGAAATTAACATAAGACAAGCAACTAATTAATTATTCATTTCCATTTAGCTCAACTAAGTGGTTCTGTTTTTCTTATTCTATTAGAAATCCGGTCATTTCTTGATCTTGCCTGTTCCTCAAGGGAACGATCTTGATTGCAGTCTTTCTCGTGATGTAGGATGTACACGTGATTCTACTCTAGTCTGGAGAGTCCCCTTTGGTAGTCCTACACCCAGTCAACCACCTCGAGGTCACGGTCGCGACATAGCAGTGACTATGACACGCGCGAAAGCACACGGGTAGCTACCCCGCACTAGCACGTAGTCAGTCGTTTCTGCTAGCGGGTACGCCTAAAAGTACAGCACGAAGCAGCACGAGGCCTTGCCCTCTCAAAGCAGGGGTCTCGCCACTCCACAGTCCGCGTACCCTCATCCAACTATCCCAATTTGCCTAGTGGGCCTAACAAGAGTCTGTGTAGGGTGGCTAGTCCTAACCCTGGGCCCCGTGGGGCAGCTAGCTCCCTCCCTACACTAAGTAGCTCACCTTGGTACCACGTACGCGAGGGCCGAACAGGAGTCGACGTAGAGTGGCCAAACCCACCTCGGGTCTCAACCCATGGGGCAGCAAGCTCCCCTCTACTCTAAAGGGACAATTGCTCTCCTTGGTACTGTGTACACAAGGGCCAACTCACTCCCCGTCTATTTACAAGGTTCTTTCCGTATACAGGAGTCCTTCCCCTAATTCCCCATAGGGTTCATACTTATATTCCTTTCATTCCATTTCTCAACATTCAGATCTCACTGTTCACATCCCAGGTTTGATTTTCATAACAGGCAGCTCGTGTTTTAATAACTGAGAAAGCATCACATCAAGTAATCAATACACTTGCTAGCATTTAAGGTTTAACATGCATTTCAAAGTAAACAATGTAGCTCAAGCAATATTATTTGCTTCTGCCTTAGGGTTCATTTCACATCCTAGGGTTCAATCAAGCTATTCTAAACATGCACTTTATTTATTTCAATCTTAATATTAAAATAAACCACTCTACCGAGAAACATGGGAGAAATGGGGGCTAGCACCGTAGGTCCTGTCGTCTCCGTGGGCCCTGAACATGCTACAGGCTGGAGACCTATACCAGTGACTAAGTCACATCAATGAGTTCAAAATAGTATATAATTGACACTAACACGTAGAGAAACTCTAGTGAAAAATAACGATACTTCGTTTGCATAAATCCGACTTCATTTGGGCCCTAAACGGGCCAAAAACGTGTATACTGTCTAAAATCAGACGTCTGGGACTAGACCCAGACGTCTTAAATGACCTCAGAACCTCACCTTACTTCCCTGCGTTGCTGGCGGACGTCTAGAACCCTTTTACAGTCATCTTGGGTCTTTCCAAACATCTGTCGGTGTGCCCAGACATCCAATGCGTCTATCAGACATCTGTGGAGACGTCTAGACGTCCTAAAGCACCTCGAAGAGCATGCTTGCGCGCCTTTCCAAGACCTATACCTGCACATACGTTCGCAGGTTTAAAACCACGACAGCGCAACGTTATATACGTAACGTATGCGCATGCATGCACGTTCAGGACGCTTACCACGACACTCCGCGAGTTTTCAGACGTCCAGCTTCAGCTCTGGACGTCCGCTGCCGCTCCAAACATCTGGCAGATGCTCCAAACATCTAATACTGGAAAAATCCAGTACGCAGAACCTCCTTGTGCGATCCTGCTTCTCGTGGGCCTCCGCCCGTAGCGACTGCAGCAGTGACCTCAGCAGCTGCAAGAGGTCGAGAAGCTCTTCTCCACGAGCTCCTCCTCGTGCGCATCCTCGTCTCCTCCCACACGAGCTCCTCCAAGCTCCTGCGGCTCCTCCCCTCGCACTCCGGGCACTTGCTGCTGTGCCCATATCAAGGGTGCTCCACGCACGCGAGCTCTTCTGCTCGTGCTCCTCCAGTCACGCACTCTCGAGCTACCCCCAAGCTCTCCTCTCTCTCCCACGCTCTCCCTCTTCATCTCTTCTCCGAGCTCCGCCTTGAGCTCTCCTCCTCCTTCCCCACCCGCAGCTTGCAAGGAGACGAGGAAGGGAGGTCGCCGACAGTAGTGGAGGTGGTGGAAGTGGTGGTGGTAGTGTGGAGATGGAGAGGGTGGTGGGGTTTAAGTAGAAGTGGGGTTAGGGTTTGGAGGGGTGGGGGAAGGAGAGGTGTGCGTGTGTGTGTGCGTGAGTGTGTGTGTGTGTGTGGGAAGGGAGAGAGAGAGGGAAAAATTGTACAAACTCCCCCCACTTTCCCCTCTTGTTCCTACAAAGTGCACATACTCAACTCCAAAGGGTCAAAAATTGCATTTACGCCCTTAACTTTCCAGAAAACTCCGAACGATCCTTGGAAAGGGTCATTTCAATGAGTACTGGTACACATGAGTCCTAGATTAGGTTCTGGACTTGAAGTCACCAGAACCTATAGCCTACAAGTACCGATACTTGTCATGAGTACCGGTACTCATAGGATGCAGGTGATGTATCCAGTACTTAACAAGTACCGATACTCATGAAAAGTACCGGTACTCGTTGAGACCAATTGTTTCTTGGGGGATACCAGTACTCATTGAGTATCGGTACTCATCTTGGATACTGGTACACAACAAGTACTGGATGAGTACTCATCTGGATATAGGTTCTAAACAGTAACTTGTAGGTATCGATACATGGCATCAATACTGGCACCCATTGGATACAGAACGTATAACTGTATGTCATGGATACTGGTACTGGTCTACCAATACCGATACCCAGTCAGTATGAGGTCTAGTTGAGGCAAGATGTTGTACAGGTCCATCCTAAGTCAGAGGTGGGTTAATTACAGTTAAGTCCCTAATGGTTTAAGGAGTTATCCCAACACGATGAAGTAAGAACAAGGACTCTCGTCTTTGACTATAATTTGTTTGTTTATGTTGAGTATAAGAACACGGAGAAAATTGATGAGTATAATAAGGAGGTCAGAGATCTCGATATTACCCACAAGATTATGACCCATTACAACAGCGATGTTAAGTACTACTTAAATAGAGTACACAACAATGCACTTTTGCTCATAAGTGTTTACTTCGCATAATTTCGACTGATTGTTACTTTAGAACAAACCGATGCACCGCAACAAGGAAGCTCTAGCAACGATTGTGGAATATTCATCGTGCAATGGATTGAATGCTTGTTGCAGGGTTTCCAACATATCGAGGTTACGAAACATCAAGACATCCACAAATATAGGGCCTTGTATATGGCTATGATATTGAAGCATAGGTTCACACACACCGAATCTATTTGAGCGCATCATTTTCCTTAAGTTTTCCTTCATGTAGATATGTCGACATGTGCCAAACTTCCTCTATGTTGTATGATATATTACACGTTGCTGTGGATATGTATTATGCCAAACTTCCTTGATGTAGATATGTAAACGTGCACCGGTGTTTTTATCACCAATGGATTTATAAATGGACCATTGTTTTTTATACAGCGAATGATTTCTCACCGGTGTATTTCCAAAATGCACATATATAATTTTGTTGTGAATGATTTCCCACCTGTGGATTTTTAAAATGCATTAGTGTTTTCTACTTGTGAATGAATTCTCACTGGTGGATTTCAAAAATATACCGGTGTTTTTATCTTGAGAATGAATTCTCACCGGTGGGTTTAAAAAATGCACCAGTGTTTTTATCTTGCAAATGAATTCTCACCGGTGGATTTAATAAATGCACCAATATTTTTATCTTGCTAATGATTTTTGACTGATGGATTTCAAAAATGCACCAATGTTTATATCTTGCTAATTAATTCTAACTAGTGGATTTTAAAAATGCACCGGTGTGTTTAACTTGTCATTAATTTTAGATCGATGAATTATGGAAACTCAGCTGGTTTGTTCGCATTACAAAATGGTATCCCAAGTGTAAAACGATAATTCAACCAATGTAGTATTTAAATAGCACTCTTGTGTTGACCTTGCAAATCACTAATCAACCCTTGATATATGTAAACTCACAATCAATTCCAATCAATTCCATTACATTGGTACAATCCAAACAACAACAAAGATAATGAATTGTGTTGAGAGAATCCAGCATACAAATTCTATTACATATAAGGCAACCTTCAAAAATCCTATTACATATCAAGTAAATCCTATTACATATAAGGCAAGGTGGATTTGAGAAACAGATACATCGAAACATGAAGTTGACAGAGCATCTTCAAAATTCAACCTTCAAATTTGTAATTGAATAGCAATGTCCCTTCATGGAGTTCAAGAAATAAGATTACATTAACAAGATTGAATAAAGGCAAAAGGACCTTGACTAAAGGCAAACACAATATCGAAAGGAAATTTAATAGAAATCAGGTACAAACCAAATAAGATTGAATTAAATCAATGTCTATAATCCGCTCACAGTGCATGTGCAAGTTAGTCTCTCATGAATTCACTCACGCGAGCAGCACTATCATCCACGACGTCATCATGCACCTCTGTATCACCTATATCCTCCTCTTCTTCAAGTGCACTGTGGAAGATCTCATCGTCGTCATCCCAACTGCATAACATGTTGTGGATGATACAACATGCCATGACAATAAGGCATTGGTTCTTGAAACTATAAAACGGTCGAGAATCAAGCATCTTGAAGCATTTCTTAAGGACTCCAAAAGCTCGCTCAACGACATTGAGAAATTGAACATGTCTGTGGTTGTACAACTCCTTGTTCCAGTATCTGTTTGTTCAATTGTGATACTCTTAGAGGTGATACGATGCTCCCCAAAAAGGAGCAAGGAAAGAGTCGGTGTTTGCATAGCCAAGATCCACAAGAAACTTACATCCACTTGGGACATTCAATCCATTTCTAACCGCCCATCGTAGAACCCTCATGTACACAGCAAAACCTTCCCAACGAGTACCAACATACATAAATTCCAGGTTGTAGTCGACTGCAGCAATGACGTTTTGACTCGTCTAACCCTTACGATTCTTGAATCAAGCATGATCTACCGTTGGCACCATCACTTGAACGTGACATTCGTCTATTGCTCCTACGACGTCTTGCAGAAAATTTTTTAAAGATACAAACCAACAAACTATCAACAATGTTGGAATTAATAATGTCACAAAAAGGAATATAATGATCTCCTGATTATAGTCAAGTACCTAGAAGAAAGGGAAAATTTTCTGATTCTCCCTAAAGTGTTCAGGCACGTCGGAATGGACGGTTGGCATTCGAATAAATCATCGCTTCAAAGAGACAAACGCTTACAATACGTTATTAAAGTATCTAGAAATGGTCTTTCCCAAGTCTTGGAAGCGTTCAACAAGATGCCTGTTTGAGGTTGCCTGAGAAACAGCAAGTAGGAAAATTGCTAATTGTTCGTTTACAGTTACCCCCCGCAAATCGCATAGATCAGTTGCTTCCTTTAGGTACTCTGAAAGCGCTATGAAGGCGTACTTGTTCAGCCTCAACTCATTCTAGCAATTACTCAGATGACCGTCGGTTAGCTCACGAACACAGTCGTGTCCGGATAAAGCGTTGTCATTTTATCAACGTCGATGTACAGGGCATTCAATACATGAGTAATACACTATTGCAGGTGGTATAGCAACATCTACCACAGATATTTGATTGTCCATATCGGATTCCTCAAAGGACAATGATCAATTTTCTCCGGAAGTCATACCTTTTTTACCAATGTTGAAGTATATGAAATATAAAGTAATGTATATATATATATGAAGATATCCAAATGATTTACCATTAAAGGATTGCCATCTAATTGATTGAACAACCAAATTAGTTTTAATGTCTTACACAAGCATGGAAATATAAACTCTACGATGACAACGAAAAAAAATATACACTATCGATAAAAGTTCTACACATACTAAATTGAGTAGAACATATACTACAAGACAGTATGAACATAAAGTCAAACCCACCTAGATTCCTACCCCCAAGGATACACGAGTACAGTTTCAACCAACTATATCACAACCCCTAATCACTATGAATGTGCCTTCGCAAGAAGGCCCCCAAATCCGCATCTGACAATGCAACTTCCTTGAAAATTGTCCTCCAACCAGAATTCGTGAAAACATCTACCAATGCAAGAAGATCGTCGAAAGTGATGTTTGGTACTCACATGCGCAATATCCGCAAACACTCGAGGATGTCATTGGCTGATTGGTCTGCCCTTGGTGTTAACTTACATGATGGTTAACGAAGGTCCTCATCAACTCCGTGAACTCATCGGGCAGCGACGACACTGATCCACTTGTAGCAATGCCCACCTTCTTCCTACATTTCGCCCCACTTGAAGCTCCTTCAGAAGGATGCGTAGACGCTTGTGTCTCATATACTAAAAGAGGACTTCCACACACTTCAAGAGGGTTATTGGAAGGTGTTGTGGGATAGGTATTGGGGGCAAATAAATTAGAACCCATGTATGGAGCATGGAGGTAATACCACAACTGTTCTGGCATTATATTCTGAAACGATGTCGAGCCACCCCCATCACCAATGTTCAACAAGGCTTGTGGGTCAACATAAGCATTAGTGTCGTGAACGTCCTCGATGTGCTCTTCAACTGTCACGTTAACTTGTTCTTGAACATTGGATGACATTGCATGCTCACCAGTTGTTGCATCTTTCCTAACAATTTTGTGAACATCATCAAAGAAGATGAAAGGCCTATCACGCAATTCTGCAAGTTCTGGTTGGTGCTACAACACATTCAAATTGATACATTTAATCTTAACGAAATGTAGGTGCCTATAATTCTTATGCCTGCGACATTGTTATTTACCTCATTCCAAACTGATGGTGACGGTGCTATTGGGCAACCTATGCAAGGGTTCATTCCCCAACCACTCTTGCTCAACAAATCTAAATACAAACCATGTTTTCTCTTGATCTCCTTCCATCAATTGAGTATTTGATTGTAGGTGTACTGCAAGCCCATCGCCTCAACAAACTCCTTATCAATCTCATTCCATGTCGTCTTCATGACCCCTTCAACTAGTGACCCTCATGGTAGTGCTTGTCCAAAATCTTCAGCAACTTGTAAGTTGTCCGATGATCCCATTTCTTAGCCTTTTCCGACCAGATGTTGAAGGTTGAGATGACGACATTCTACAAGGGGAAGTGTTGGATTCTCACAAACAATGAGCTTGCCGCAGTACTCGCATTTTTTACCAATCTATCTTACTTGGTAAGAAATGCACACGTGTGTTCCCTCACCAAAAATTTCCATTAAATCAGTTGACAGCGAGACAACACTGGTGGATGCACATAATCAACCGGTGGAATCATAATAACCCACTGATGTATTGCTATAAATCAACAGGGGTGTTATCGATCAAAAGGTTGAACTTGGAAATACAGCGGTGGATCTACATAATCAACCGGTGGAAACACCATAACCCACCGTGTATTCCTGTAAATCAACCAATGTATTTTCGATCAATAGGTTCAAAGCACAAAACACACCAGTGGATGTACATAATCAACTAGTGGAAACATAATAACCCACCGATGTATCCCTATAAATCAACCGATGTGTTTTCGATAAATAGGTTCAACTCGAAAATACACTGGTGGATGTACATACTCAACTTGTGGAAACACAATAACCCACCAGTGTATTCCTGCAAATCAATCGGTGTATTTTTTATCAATAGGTTCAAAGCAGAAACACACTGTTGGATGTACGTAATCAACCGGTGGAAACATGACAACCCATCGATGAACTCCTGTAAATCAACTAGTGTATTTTTTATCATTACATTGAGGGCGGAAACACACCGGTGGGTGTACATAATCAACCGGTGGAAACACGATAACCCACCGATGTCTACCGATAAATCAACTGGTGTATTTCGATAATCAACATGTATTTCTCACAAAACACACCGGAGATAAATAACATTCACACAATTGTAATCAAAGATGTTTAGGTACCTCCACTGCAGAAGACGAACACACACGTCAAGCAATCTACACCCGAAGGCCTTCTTCTCCAAAGTGACTACAGAAGATAGCCATGCATAACCCAGATTACGAAGAGAAGAATCGAATGAAACCTCGAGAAAGGGTCATTTACCTTCGGTACATGATGCTTCCTCCTCCTCCTCGCGTTTAAGCAAGGATAATAAAACCATGAGAAGCACGAAATAATATCTTACAACTGAAGTCCTTACATAGTCACTACGCGACCTCCGCACCATTAATCTCCTCCAACTACCAGGTGTAATGGCAGACGCATGGGAGCAGTAGCTGGAAGTCTCCATCAGATGACAATCCACAGAGCAGCCACTTCCCAACAACATGGTCATACATCCATTAGGAAGATGGGAAACATACAACCTTCTTTAACACACCCCCAACTAGGGTTTCACAACAAAAGATCACATTAGGTACAACCTTTGTCAAAATAACATAGGCTTGCATTAAAAGCTGAATAAAGTTCAGCATAAAACAACTTCTACTCACCATTTTGAAGTAACAACAAGAGGCAGCTTCGACTTCATAGCAATCCACCTGTCGATTTGCCCCTGCCACCGCTAGCTACGACAAAAAGCATGACCAACCATATCCCAACAACCTCCCAACTTGACATTGCCAACCCTCTTTCTCACCATTACTCTCCTCCAACCACCACCAAATGTGTTGTGTATCAATAGGCACACCAGGTAACAATCCCGACCTCCTCGATAACTCCAACCCTACGGAATAGAGCATGGGGATGAAACCATCCCACCCCCAAGTAAATAAGTGCTTATTACCTAAAAAATAGGTCAAAGTCACCCAAGCATTTACAAGATATAACTTCTTACACTACGAGAAGAAACAACAAAGTAACAATTTCCAAGAATTAAGAAGAATTACAACCTATTTTCATCGACCCAGTTTTCTTCCCCTTTACTAAAAAGTGGGACCCACTCATGGGTGTGTTTGTCATCTTGTATCCTGTCATCATCATCAATGGTTGTCATGGATTGTGTACGAAATCGTGTACACATCGGTGTCATGTTAAGATCATCCTTAACTAAATGCATGTGGTTGAGGTCAACAAGGGCTTTTTTGCAATACAAGCCTCATCTTTTTTTTATCAAATGCAATGACTCATCTTGATTAATTGAAAATGTCATTTCATTCATAACAAATTTTCAGAACACTCTAGATGGACCAAGAACATAGGGGGGTGGTTTGTGATGACAAATATGGAAACAACGTGAAATGCTCACCACCTTTGTCAAGGTATTCAATTCAAGTCAAGTTTATTCAAAAGTATGCTATCTGGTTAGAGAAGTTGAATGTATCAAAATTTAGGAAATGAAATCCTAAATGGAGATCCTACCAACTCGTTGGAAAAAAAGAAATGCAAAGAATTGTTGTGAAGCAAGACGACAAACACATGGATAGGTTGCTGGCGGAGTGAAAGAACAAACTTTGTTAAGTAATTATCAACTAGGTAATAGATAAGAAATGCTTATAGCATCACAAATGCTTGTCCATTTCATTTTGAATTCAATGTCATTGACACTAAACCCATCTTTATATCATACCCATATTGTCTAATTGCATCCTTTATGACACCTATTACAAGATAGACTTGAGATACATAAGGGTAGCACAGAAATGTACAAGAGTGCATGAATTCTAAGAACATAACTAAATGCTATCTTTGACACTATAAAATATTCCTTTTCTTTTAGAAAGTAAATAAGTGCTAATTACCTAAAAAATAGGTCAAAATCACCCAAGTATTTATAAGATGTAGCTCCAT
The DNA here is from genome assembly GCA_037157565.1 of Thalassia testudinum. Taxonomy (NCBI): domain Eukaryota; kingdom Viridiplantae; phylum Streptophyta; class Magnoliopsida; order Alismatales; family Hydrocharitaceae; genus Thalassia; species Thalassia testudinum. Next base: position 137,612,878 of record JAZHRO010000036.1, on the reverse strand, counting down.
ACACTACAAGAAGAAACAACAAAGTAACAATTTCCAAGAATTAAGAAGAATTACAACCTATTTTTGAGGCCAATATGGGAGTACTAAGCCCCATAGTTTTTCCCCCTAGTTTTATTGGGTGAAAGTATCCAATTGTTGTTGTTCTTGACTTTCTTCATCCTTTGCTCCTTTGAACCTCCTCTTCTCTCTCACGCAACACTCTAGGCCATTACCTAAAAGTAACACAATGACCTAAACAAAATCTACCTACAATATTTCATCCTTTGATTTTCCTAAATTAGTATTCAAAATCCATAATGATAAAATGTAAGCAATAATTAAGTTAATGGAAAGAAAAGACATAAAAAAATAAGGAAAAAAAATAAAACTAGCCACATAAAGTGTTGTCCACTAAAGGTATGTGAAGTCGAGAAAGGTTCTGGTGGCAATTTGATAATGATGAAGCTGCAACCTAGTCAACTAAGGTGTAGCAAAGTTGATTATGAATATTTGTTAATGAAAACTAATAGAAATTTGTAAGGAGTTATATACCATTAGCATTATAACTCATGAATGAATCATACGTGTGTTAGGCAGTTGGATGAATCTTTTGTTGGAGTTCTTTAAATCCTTAGGGGCTTAACTGTAATTAACCCACTTCTGACTTAGGATGGACCTGTACCACAACTTGTCTCAACTGGACTTCATACTGATTGGGTACCGGTACTGGTAAACCACTATTGGTATCACATATACTGAGTATTGGTACTGGGGAATCAGTACCGGTATCCTATATCCAAACAAGTACTGATACTGATGCCAAGTACCGGTACTCATAAGCTACAGTTTAGAACTCATGTCTAGATGAGTACTTGTCCAGTACTCACTATGTACCGGTACTCATGTTGAGTACCGATACTTAGTGAGTACTGGTATCACTCCAAGAAAGAACTGGTCTTACTGAGTACCAATACTCATGACGAGTGCCGGCACTTGTTTAGTACTAGATACACCACCTATAGCCTACCAGTACTGATATTAGTGACTAGTACTGGTACTTATAAGCTATAGGTTTTGGTGACTTCAAGTCCAGAACCTGACCTGGGACTCACGTGTACCAGTACTCATGATGAGTACCGGTACATGTAAGTCCCAGTTTTGGACTTAGGATGACCTAGAGCTGATCTATGGTTTGCATGTACCAGTACTCATAAAGAGTACCGATACTAGCAATCTACATTATATTTATGATCCAAAACTGTAATGCCTAAGTACCAGTACCCGTCTAGAGGTAGCGATACTACCTGCAGCTACGAGTTGAGTTTTGTGATTTCCAGCGAATACAAAACATTCAATAAACTTAGGTTTACATGAGATCTAAAACTGACAATTATGAGTCATTTAACCATAAGACTATACATAGATCTACAACTAAAACTGATTTACCAATAAATAATTAAATAATCTCCAATACTTTGTTTGAAAACATGAATGCAGTTTACCTGTGTTCTACTTCTAGATAAATAGGTTACCTGTATTCATCTTGACTATAGAGAAGAAATGGATTTGCTAGGATGCTTTCAAAAGATCCCACCTCCAATAACCTGATCGAGAATCACTTTGAGGAAGAGCTTTTTCCCTTCCTTTCGGTCATTCCCTCTCTCTGAATTCTATTCTCTCCCTCTAGGTGCACGATGGGTATGCAAGACCTGGAATTAGTAGGTGGGTCTTTTAGGGACCACAACCCCATAGAAGACTTAATCAGTAATTAGACCTCCTAATTACTATATGGGTGAATTACATCTCCACCCATCAAAGAGATATATATTCACAAATAGGTTTCTGCATATGTAAGTTAAATATCACACCATCCTTTTGCATTTTAGCCCATATCAAACCAATAAACTTATTTTATCACTTTAAATTATGGGCCTAAGATGACAGCCACATAACTTATTATCATTTGATTATATCTATTTACATATACTAGTCCATACATTGGATTTTAATCCAACATCTTTTAGATAAGGCTACGATAGAATTGAATTGAACAAATTAATGCATGAAACTAGGTCTCTACTCAAGTTGTTGTTAGCTATGGCATTAACCTAATCAACTAGGGTCAAGTTTAGAACTCGATGAAGAGTGTGATTCACTGGAGAGATGAACAAATTCATGAATAAGTGACAAATAAAGAGGAATGAGAGCTTCAAGATGGAAGCATAGCTCAAGGTGAAGCAATACTTCCATAATTTCGATTTGGCAATAAATCTTGCCTTTAGTTCAGTACAATAGAACCTAGTTGAGTTTTCCATTATCATTTGAGTTCCCTAATAATATGCATGATTTGATTGAGTTCTTTTTTATGGTAACATCATCATTAGCCATAACTAGCTTTAATTAGTCAAAATTAAGAGACAAAAGCTCCTATATAATCACTTGGGAGCCGTAATTCCATGTAAATCCATTCTAAGAAGAAAACATTGAAATAGGGTTAATTCTGTAGTTTTAGCATCACATCATGAAAGCAGAGTAACCATGATATTTGCCAAGGGTTAATCTAAGGTCAAATAAGCATTAAAGTCAAAAGAGTGGGTCCACACAGATAGAAACAAGGTTTCACACATTTCGAGAACTGAATCAGCACGTAAAACCCTAATTTCTGACCTACTTGAATTGAAGAGGTTCTGGCTATGATAAAATTCATCTAAACCTCTTAAAATTCATAGAAAAATATTCTGAGAGGTTTGCTACCCTTAATTTGACCACTTGAACCTATTTTGTCCTTGAATAGAGACACAGATAGAATTTTACCCTAAGTACAAATTTTCTAGCCAAACTTCGTCAAAACTGAAATCCGACTTCATCATTAGATTCCTTAAGTCCAAATTAGGTTTTTTACCAAAATTTGGGCCCAATCAAAGTCCAACTTGACCTAGCTTGCATCTCAATCCTTCAAATCTTTATTTCTTTCACTTAAACCCCGAGCTTTCAAAAATATTTGCAAAAAGACCCCCAACTTTTCATCATTCTCTTCAAAAAGGTTCCTACCGCCATTGACGGTGTGAACTCAAAGCAACTGACCTTCAATCAGAAATTCCTCTCTGATTTCTCAACCAAATCCTTCCAAATTTGGAAGAATTGTTCCTGAGGACCTTCCTAATCATTTGAGCCGCATCTCAAACCCTAATTTGGACCCCACATATCAGGCGAATGTAAGGAATTTCGGGGATCTTCTCCCCTGAAATCTCGAGCTCGTCAAGCTTCTTTCCAAGCTTAGAGCTCTTCCTGAGACCTTTAAAAGTATCCCCTTTGCAAGGCCGTGCTCCTTAGCTAGGTTTCAAAACCAAATTCCTCTTCTTCTCCCTCTGGCCTGCTCTGACCAACTCAGGTGAGCTTCCAACCCCGTCTTCCTACAGCCTCCCAACAGTCAAATTGGGAGCGGCACGACCTTCTGATGCGAACTCAAATAGGTCATATTAATATGGTGATATTATCATTGAAATTAGTATAGTAAGTTAACCTAAATCGAGTCTACACTAGTTTCACAAAATTTTTAACCTAGCCTACTTGATTTTATCTTGATCACTTTTAGGCCCAGGGTCGATCTCAGGGAGGTAGGGATTAGGAGATCAAGGAGTTTTTACACCTTTCGTAAAACGTATCTCTTCCTTACGTTTATTATGTTTTTGGTTTTTCTACTTTTAAGATTTTTTTGTGATAATGTTGTTCTTGAGGCACACTGATGAGAGCCTCATCATGAACCCTAACTAGCACAATTTAATCTAAATAAGTGTGAAGAAGCTCCTACAAAACCTAAAGAGAAGCTTAACTCAGAGAACTCTAAATTGAAGAGTAAAATAAATCATGAGGGGTAAAACTGTAATTTTACCAATGCAGTAGACAAACAGGGTATTTAGGGGTCTAAACATAGGTCAAATAAGCTTAATGAGGAAGAAAGTGGGATGATCTGATCTGAAAAGGGTTATAGCAACTTGTAGGAATTAAATGACATTCTATAACCCTAAAACAAACCCACTTTAATTCATGAGGTTCGAGGTAGGATAAAAATCAACTAAATCTTTTAAAATTCATGGGAAAATATTCCCTAGGGTTTAGTACCTTCAATTTGGCCTTTGCAACCTATTTTGACAAAAAACGAGAACCATGCCCAATTTATGACCTAATTTGGTTTTTTACGTAAATTGACCAGTCAAACGTGGTCAAACATAAAATCAAATTTCACCATTAAAATCCTTATGTTCAAATTAGGCTAGTATAAAAATTTGAGCCTAATAAAAGACCATCTTGACTGACTTTATAAATTGATCCTCTTGTATTACTTTTTGACCCTTATCTTTTGAAATCCTTACACTAAGCCCCCTATCTTTCTCGTCGTTCTTTGCAGAACGGTCCTCCCTGCCACTCTGAGCAGGCGCCATACCTCCGGCAACCTTGCGTGGAGAATGGCGCCGCGCAGGGCATGGCGCTCGTTCTCAGGAATGAACGGGGGGTTCCCTACGTCGTCCTCTATCGCAGGGACCCTCCCCTGTGTCCTGCAACCGCCCATGGCTCTCGTGCAAACGCACGAAAGGCATGAGTCTCCATCTCCGGCCATCTCCGGCGAGCTTCGCATGTCGCTCCCTCGGGCCACTCTCCGCGCCAGCGCCTTTATAAGGAGCGGCAGGGGCTACCGTCCACCGCAAGCTATTTCTGGCGGAGAAAACCCCTCTCTTTCGTCTCCCCTCTCTCCGGTCAGATTGCCCTAGCTTCTAGCGAACTCTCCTCCTCCTCATCGCTCTGCTGCCAACTTACAGCAGAGCCCACTCTGCCTCGTCGTCCCACGCCAGGCCGCTCCAGCTGGCATCCTCAGATCTCTTCCGCTTCACCGTCACTCCTCCCCTAGGCACCTTCGTCCGTAGCTCCGGCAGGCATGCGCCGGGCAGTCTCCCTCTCCCTCTTCGTCGACTAAGTAGGTAGGAATTTTCTCCTTACTTTCCTCTCACTTCTCCCCTCTTGAAGTAGTATTTTAAACCCCTCGACTGCCACGACCACCTTCATCTGCTCCGCCTCCGGCCACCATCTCCGGCGAGATCGCCCCACTTCCACAGACCTTTCCACCCCTCGCCAACAAGCCCAGAAGTTCCCCCTCACTCTACTCTAGCAATTCCTTTACTCCATTCATCACCCTGCACACTTTGAGCACCCCCCGAACATACCCACTTCCGCGCACGCAGTTTGCCCTAGGTGCACGCCCACAGGCACTCTCACGACACACCGCCCCTCACACCGCCTTCACCACACTCCGGCGAAGCTCCCTATGTTATCTGACATGGCCGGGAGGTGCCCCGCCTTCACCACACTTCCCGTGATTTCAGGGTTCACCCTCCTCGCCGCCATTGATAAGCTGCTGGAGCTTCTTCGTAGGCAGCTCTAGGTCTCTTCGACGCCAGGCGAGGGCTCCAGGCAACACAGGGCAAGTCCGCGAGGGTGCCCAGGTTCTCAATTGGGAGCGCGAAGCCTTCTCTGTTGTCCAATTGACAGCTGCTTCTCGCCTGCGGGCGAGCGGAGCGGAGGTGGGAATTTAGTCCCACCTCGAAATTGTAGGAGCGAGTGCCACCACTTAAATTGAAAAAGTGGTATAGGCTCTTCGCCTCCAATTACACACGGGGTGAGGTCCCTCACATATCACCAGGTCTCGTCCGCGGCTCACCCATGTGGATCTGACCCAACCTGATACCCTCCTGTGCACTCCTCGCGCACCACCCACGCCGATGCGCCTGGACCCGGGCACGCGACCCAACCAGATTACCCAGCTCTGGGAGAGCTTCCTAAAGAGAGATCTAGAGAGAGAGAGACGCGGGGAAGGGGTAGGGTAGGTTTTGCACTGATGTTTGCGTGTGTGCGCAGGAAAGAAGAAAGAAGAAGGAAGAAGCAGGCAAAGGAAGAAGACAGGAAGGAAAGAAGCTGAAGGAAAAGAAGAGGAGCTGCACTATAACAACCAAGCCGTTAAGTCGTCTGAGCGCTGAATCAAACGTCGGCGAGAAAGAAGGAGAGTCAGCAGCAAGAGAGGAAAGAAGAAGAAGGAGGGCCAGAGCAAAAGAAAGAAGAAGAAGAAAGAGGAACCGCAGCTGTTGAAGAAGAAGAAAGAAGAAGGCAGGCTGAAGAAGAAGAAAGAAGAAACAGAGAATGAAGAAGAAAACAAGTTGAAGAGAAGAGCCAGCTGAAGAAAGAGAAGAAGAAAAAGCCAATTACCCTCTCTCTCTTTCTCTCTCTCTCTCTTAATTTTTTTGTAAAACCTTATATATATTGTGAATTTATAGACTTCTGAAATTTTGGTTTGCTCCCTGAGTTCGACATCGGGAAACTTTTCATTCTGAGTAATAAATTGTATTAGAATGGTAACTGTTTTTGTTATATACCACAACGACTATAATAACCACATCAACAACAACAAACGAAGATCGGTAACCAGTTTTTGGCGCCATTGTCGAGGAGCAACGGCTATTCTAGAAGCTATTAATTCATAATTTTTGAGTTTCCATTGACTAATCTCTTCTCTTTTGTTGTTCAGGTACAGGAAATCAAGAGGACAATAAGCAGCCGCACAACAACCACACCAAGGACAGGTAATTTTCTATCCTTTCATTTTAACCCCTAAATCCTAAAGAGGAAGAAAAAGAAAGAAGAAGCAATTTAAGCATAACCTGTCTTCCATACTTAGTAAATCACCAAAGTTGCATATTTTCAATTTTAACACAATATATTTGTACATCCATTAAGGGTATTTAGGGCTAACACCTTCTTGCTTGAGCCCTAATTACCCAATCTTGAGGCAACTAACTGGACCAATTAGAGCCAATATAAGATTCAAAACTAGGATTTTAGAGACACACTTTCTAAGTAAGAATTGAGAATTCCCAAAAGAAGTGTGGCCAAGCCCTTGATTGAAAACACCTATTAAAGAGAAACCCTAAGAAATTTGGCTCTTAAAAAAAACACTTGAACCCCAAAAGACAAGACCTAATAAGCTCTCAAAGGAACTAGTAGGTGAAGTTGACCCCTTGGGTCAACCAACCTTGAACTTAGATCACTCTTTGCACTCAAAAGGCTAAAGTTCAAGTGAAAACCTAAGCACCTTGATCCTAACTAAAAGTGGTAGACTTAAGAGGTCAAGGTCCCCATTCTGGTCTACCTGGAATCTCATTGACAAGAGAGGTCGGGTGGGGGAAACCCTGTAACCCGTGGGGGCGCTCTACCGTGTAGGGGTCTTCACAGGACTCACCCTCTCTGGCTGCCCAGGTAATTCTCAGGTGGGCGACCTTTTGATCAAGGGGTCCATCCGCCCCGAACCTCTATAGTCACCCAACATTCTGGGTGTCTTGATTGGGTCCAGCACCTGCTAAACTCATCCTCTCCATCAGTGTATGTTTGGTAGGAGGTCCTTGAAACCTCCTTTAGAAATTCACTCTCCTCGAGGCCGAGCCTCGGTGCCTTTGCGTGTGCAACCAATACTTCACATAGACCTCTCCTCCAATTTCGAACCCAACTCACCTTCTTCTTCAATGGCTCAGCCAGTTGAGGAAGAGAACAATCTGGAGCACCAACTCCAGTGACTCAATGACCTCTTCCAGAATTTCATGCACCCACCGCAGCATCCCATGATGCGGGACCACTATAATCCTGCTGTGGTGGCTATTAAGCCTAGAGTAAAAATCCCGACTGGAGGACCTGATTCTGAACTAAAGCCCAACATGATTCATGCCTTACCTAAATTCCATGGGCTTAATTCTGAAGATCCCTTCCAGCACATTAAACAGCTAAAGCATCTGGCCCAGACTTTCGGGTCAGATGCGCAAAATTGGGATATTCTCCTCATGAAGATGCTCTCCTTCTCCCTTATGGACAAGGCCGCCCATTGGTACCAAACACAGACCCGGCCGATCAACAATTGGGAGGAACTTCAGTCCGAGTTCTTGAAGAAGTTCTTCCCCATTGGTCGGACCAATGCCTTGCACCATTAGATTACCCACTTCACGCAACAGACGGGAGAACCTCACCATAAGGCATGGGATCGTTTTCAGGATCCCATGAGGAAGTGCCCCCATCACAGAGTTCCTAAATGGGAACAAGTCCAGTCTTTTTACCAAGGACTCCATGAGGATATTAGGCTATTCGTCAATGCAACTTGCGGAGGGAATATCATGGGTCAGCATGAGGACACCGTGTGGGAGATTCTTGAAAATATGTGCGAGAACTCCATTAATAATGACTCCATGGGATTATTCGACAGGATGAATACCCACGCATCAACGAACCTTAGGGGAGCACACGAGACGCAGGGCCTGTCCGCACCAGTCAACCTGGAATTGATGGCCAGTCGATTGGACAAGGTGTCTATTATTGAGAAGAAGGTGGATGAGCTGACTCAGCACTTGCAGCGAGCCACCTCTACGCATAATTCCTTTGCACAGCCTCCTTCCACACGGGAGACTGTGCAAAACATTTTCCACAGACCTTCTCCTGGGATGAACCCGTATCCACCCCCATCTGACTCTTGGATCAGAGGAACCTCCGACCCTTTCTATACTAGCCGGGGGAATTCCACTCCCCCATTTTCTAACTCTTCTGAGGCTCCTCAGACCTGCGAGGACCTCAATGCCATCCAGAATTACCCATTTTCCAATACCTACAATCCTGGATGGCGAAACCATCCCAACTTCCAGTGGGCGGGAAATTCCCAAACTCAAAGACCACCTTTTCAGCCCCGTCCACAACCGCCTCGTCCTTACCAGCCGCCTCAACCTCGACCCAACCCTACTTATCCGTCCGGGCCAAACCAAAACCAAATGTCCCTCATCCTTCAGACTCTAGCTGACATTCAGAGAACAAATGCGGCTATTCAAAAGTAACACAAGGATGAGATCACAGAGGTTCAAAACCAACTGGCTCAGTTGGCGAATTCTCGCCAACCAGGCACACTTCCTTCTCAACCTCTTCCTAACCCTAATAACGTGCCGACCCAGTGGCGCGTTATGAACCCAAACCTGGGCCAAGCACACATGGTTTATCAGGCCCCCTCTGTTCCTTCACCTGACGGGATGGAGGCCTCAACTTCTTATGCGAGTTATCAGCAGCAACCCATCCTATCAACCCCTAACCAGAACCAGGTAGGACTGAATTCTGTGACCACCCGTAGTGGTAAGGAGACCCAAGATCCACCTTATCCAGACCACTCTAAGCCTGGTAGTGACCCAAAACCTAGGACAGTGATCCAGGACGTTCCTATCCCTGATCAAAGACCTGGACCTATCCTAGAGGAACCAACCAAGGTTCCATTTCCCGAGGCCTTGACCAAGGGAAAGAAAACAACCAAATCCATGGCTCCTGAGGAGGACCTGGACAAGCTCTTTCAGCAGGTCCAAATAAACATCCCCTTGATGGATGCGATTTGCCACGTACCGGCTTACGCACGATTCTTGAAGAATGTGTGTACACCTCAGCATAAGCTGCGAACCAAGAGTGGGAGTCCAATTGTACTGTCAGAGCAAGCTAGCTCTGTAATCTTGAGCAGACTCCCACCCAAGGCAAAAGACCCAGGTACTCCCCTGATTTCATCCAAAATAGGTGAAACCTAGTTCGACAGAGCATTGCTAGACTTGGGCGCTTCCACAAATTTGATACCCACATCCTTACTTAACCACCTAGAGGAATCTGAGCTGAAACCGACTCAGGTGACACTATAGTTAGCATATCGATCCATAAAGTCACCTAAAGGGATTCTTGAGGATGTTATTGTAAGGGTGCGAGATTTCTATTTCCCTGTAGACTTCATAGTCTTAGACATGGACGCACCTGAAAACCCTAGTGATACACCGATCATTCTAGGGAGACCTTTCCTGGCCACTGCTATGGCCAACATTAGTTGTGAGGAGAGCCAAATAGAACTGAAATTTGGGAATCAAACCCTCAAAATTGATATCTTTAAGGGCCAACAAGGAATCAATTGCGGTGTCATTGAACAAATCTGTGATATTAGAGCTTTGGTTGATGAAACACAATTTGAGAATAACTTGATTATACCCCATCAACCACAAGAAGATCTTGAACCGCAATTAGAGGAGTCAGACCCTGATTCAGACAAACCCATAACTCCTATCCTTGAACCTCACACTCACCCTGAACCACCCGCTGCTGCTGATAACCCCATTCTTGAACTCAAACCCCTTCCCGATCATTTGAAATACATCTTTTTGGGTTCTAATCAGACTTTTCCTGTGATTATAAATTCTAAGCTCACTCTTAATCAGGAATCCCGTCTGATTGCTGTTCTCCAGCAACATCGCAGAGCCATTGGTTAGACTCTCGATGACTTGACTGGAATAAGTCCCTCTTATTGCACACACCGTATCTATTCTGAAGAGGGTGCACAACCTTCCCGTGAGATGTAGAGATGTTTGAATCCCAATCTGCAGGAGGTCGTGAAAAAGATCATTAAGTGGTTAGATGCAGGGATCATCTACCCGATCTCCGACAGTCGTTGGGTGAGCCCAATCCAGGTTGTGCCTAAAAAGGCAGGGCTCACCACCATTACAACTGAAACCGGAGAAATCATACCTATCCGAATAGCCAACTCGTGGAGAGTTTGCATAGATTACCGAAGACTTAATTCCTCCACAAAGAAGGATCATTTCCCACTACCTTTCATTGATCATATTCTTGAGAAATTAGCGGGAAATCGATTCTTCTGCTTCCTTGACAGGTACTCCGGTTATAACCAAGTGGCTATTCATCCTAAGGACCAAGAGAAGATCACGTTCACCTGCCCCTTCGGGACATACACATTCCGAAGGATGCCTTTTCAGCGGTGCATGCTTGCCATATTCTCTGATATGGTAGGTGATTATCTGGAAGTCTTCATGGATGACTTCTCAGTTTTCGGGGCATCATTTGACGATTGCCTCCAGCACTTGGTTCATATACTCAGGCGTTGCATCAATGTAAATTTGGTTCTTTTTTGGGAAAAGAGCCACTTTATGGTGCCTGAGGGGATTGTCCTAGGACATCTAATTTCTGAGAAAGGCATCCAAGTGGATTGTGCCAAGGTTGATCTAATTTCTCAACTTCCTATGCCTAGCTCGATCAGGGACATCTGTTCTTTTCTGGGGCACGTTAGTTTTTACCGTCATTTCATTCCTGATTTCTCGAAAATCGCGTGTCCCCTGGCTACTCTTCTCTCCAAGGATGTACCCTTTGAGATCTCCAAGGAATGCACTCAAGCCTTTGAGAACCTTCGTGACCGAGTCACCCAGGCCCCGATCCTACAGTCCCTTGATTGGTCTCAACCCTTTGAGATCATGTGCGATGCATCTAATTTCGCTGTAGGAGCGATTCTAGGGCAGAAAGTTGACGGGAAACCCGTGGTCATCTACTACGCTAGCAAGATACTTGACGAGGCTCAGCGTAACTATACAGTTACGGAGAAAGAGCTGCTAGCCGTAGTATTTTCCCTCGAAAAATTCCGATACTATCTCCTGGGTTCCCACGTCATCATCTACTCAGATCACACAGCTGTGAGGCATCTCCTTGCCAAGAACGTTGCGAAGCCCCGACTAATCCGATGGATCTTGCTGTTGCAAGAATTCGACCTTGAGATTCGCGACAAGGCGGGAAGACAGAATGTGGTAGCTGACCATTTGTCTCGCTTTCCTTCTGAGATCATCAACCCATCTGGACCCATCACGGAGTATTTTCCTGATGAGCACCTACTGACTATTGGTACTACACTTCCATGGTTTGCTGATATAGTAAACTACTTGGCATCTCATCAGACCCCGTCTGATTGGCCGAAGGCCAAGAAAGACAAATTACGCTCTGATGCCAAGTACTACATCTGGGTAGACCCGTACCTCTTCCACATAGGTGCTGACCAAATCATCCAACGATGTGTCCCGAAGGGTGAAATCAATGATATTCTCTCCTTATGCCATAACCAGGCATGCAGTGGCCACTTCTCCGGGCACAAAATTGCATTAAAAATCCTCTAGTGTGGCTTTTATTGGACCACTTTATTCAAGGACGCATACAATCACTGCAAGGCATGCAATCCTTGCCAAACTTTGGGCAACATGAGCCATCGCGCAGCCGATTCTCGTATGCGAAATCTTCGACATTTGGGGGATTGATTTTATAGGCCCCTTTCCTGTTTCAGAAGGCTTCGAATACATTCTGCTGGCTGTGGACTACGTGTCCAAATGGATCGAAGCCATACTGACCCGAACCTGTGATCATAAAATCGTTATCAAATTCATTCATCACAATATCTTCTCACGGTTCAGGATTCCTCGTGCAATCATCTCTGACTGGGAGACCCATTTTACGAATGCTCAGTTCAAGTCACTGATGACCAAATATGGGGTGTCTCACTGAATCTCTACTCCTTACCACCCCCAGATTAATGGTCTAGCTGAGCTATCAAATCGGGAGATCAAGAAAATCCTGCAGGTTACTGTTCAGCCTGACAGGAAGTACTGGTCGTCCCGACTTCCGGAAGCTTTGTGGGCTTATAGGACCGCCCACAAAATCCAATTAGGCATGTCTCCTTTTAGACTGGTGTACGGGAAGGCATGTCACCTTCCCGTCGAACTGGAGCACAAAGCCTATTGGGCAGTACGGAGCTGTAACTTAGATCTTTCTAAGGCTGGAACCCACAGAAAGCTTCAGATAAGTGAGATCGATGAATTACGCCTTGATGCATACGAGAACTCGCGAATCTACAAGGAGGGGTTAAAGCCTTCCATGACAAGCACATATCTAGAAAGATCTTTCATCATGGTCAGAAGGTCCTACTCTTCGGTGCCCGACTCAAACTCTTCCCTGGGAAATTGCGATCCAAGTGGGTCGGACCATATCTTGTCCGACAAGTTTTTGGAAATGGAGCCGTCAAAATCAGTCCTCTCAGCTATGATTCCGAACCTTTCATCGTGAACGGTCAGAGACTCAAACCGTTCATCGATGTGACCTCTACAGATTTGGCTGAGTCATCATTTATCCTCCACTTTCCCTGACATAATACACCAAGCCGATGGCGTAAAACTCAACACTCAACGAGAGGCAGCCCGTCATTTCTTTCTATTAAAAAAAAAAAAACCCGAAATCTTTTCTGACACCTCTTCGCACTTAAGGTTCATCCTTTAGGACAGCCAACTCGACCTCAGGTGCCTGCATCTGAGATTAAAAATCATCCGCAACAGTCACCCCGACCCATTCACTCACCTAAACATCTATCCTAATGTATGAACTAAGTAAATAAAAACCCTCCTAAGTTACAATGAGGACAATGCAAATCTTAGGCATGGGGGGGCATGAAAGTGCAAAACTCACAAGAAAAGGTTTTAAGCAAAAAAATTCACATATGCTAAAAACACCATAAAAATTAAAAAATTTTCAAAAAAATAATAAAATGAGAGGAGGAAAGAAATTTTTGAGGACTTTACAAAGGAGGAGGAGAAAAAGAACAAAATGATAAAAAGGAGCACAAAATGAAAGAAAAGAGATAGTCATTAGTAAGAAATTAAGGAATTAACCTACGTTCTAAACCACATTCAGGAAAAGAAATGGAAAGTGCACAGTGAGATTAGTAAGAACGCAAACCTTAGGCATTCTTGGATAGACTCTTAGTACCCATTAAGATCTAGATATTCCTCAAGAGGTTGAAGAAAATGAAAAGCTTAAGTATTAGGTCCAAGGTCTAGGGAGTATTTGGCCTCATTCACTAACTATTGGTTTACGGGACTTAGTAACCTAAGCACCCAAATTTCACACGCAGCCTGGTTCAGAAAGCATAAAAATCAAAATCACGCAGAAGCGTTTCAAAAATTCTGAAAATGACACCTAGAGTAGGAGTAGCCGATCAACACAAGTTGATTTGGACGAGTTCCCAACGTGGAGAGGTGGGAAGTTCCCTTCGAAGATGCGTAACAAAATATCATCTCCTCGATACTTGTCTCTTTGGATATTTACATATCCTACTGGGGCATGTAAGAATTCTACTGGTTCAGATTCCATGGATGGCATTATCACAAAGTGTCAATTGCCAGGGTCTGAATTTGGGCACGGAACACCATGGATGGGATTATCTCGAAATCTCGAAAGCCAGGGTTCTGGGGGTTACCATGGGTGGTGCTATCTCGAAGCATCGACTGGCAGGAACCCTTGAGGATTGATGATGGGGACAAGGAATCTGATACAGACCGTGTTGAGAAGCCAATCTTAAGCTAGAATTAAAATGAAAAAGAGAAAAAATTCTCCAAACATATAAATCTTCTACCTCTCTTTCTTACAAAACGCACTGCGAACTGAACTAGGGCTAAAATTATCCCAAGCACGGGTGCTTTAGCCACAAAGTCCAATAAACCTTAGGTTAGTTCCTGTAGGCTTTAAAAACCTTTGCTAAGGACTGAGGCTAAAGCTAGATAGATCAAGATCTTAGTTGGTACTAGAGTACCTTTTAGGCCTATGGTTGGCATTCTGACCTAATCAAGGTTACAGAAGAAAACACACTTATCTAAACTCAATAAGAAATTCATGGTCTAGAATAAGGTTAAAACCTTAAAATTTTGCTAAGGGACTAGCAAAAGCAAGGCATGGGGGTATGATGAGAGCCTCATCATGAACCCTAACTAACACAATTTAATCTAAATAAGTGTGAAGAAGCTCCTACAAAACCTAAAGAGAAGCTTAACTCAGAGAACTCTAAATTGAAGAGTAAAACAAATCATGAGGGGTAAAACTGTAATTTTACCAATGCAGTACACAAACAGGGTATTTAGGGGTCTAAACACAGGTCAAATAAGCTTAATGAGGAAGAAAGTGGGATGTTCTGATCTGAAAAGGGTTATAGCAACTTCTAGAAATTAAATGACATTCTATAACCCTAAAACAAGCACACTTTAATTTACGAGGTTCGAGGTAGGATAAAAATCAACTAAATCCTCTAAAATTCATGGAAAAATATTCCCTAGGGTTTAGTACCTTCAATTTGGCCTTTGTAACCTATTTTGACCTAAAATGAGAACCATGCCCAATTTATGACCTAATTTGAGTTTCTACTTAAATTGACCAGTCAAACATGGTCAAACATAAAATAAAATTTCACCATTAAAATCCTTAGGTTCAAATTAGGCTAGTATAAAAATTTAGGCCAAGGAAAAGACAATCTTGACCGACTTTACAAATTGGTCATCTTGTAATACTTTTTTACCCTTATCTTTTGAAATCCTTACACTGAGCCCCCTATCTTTCTCGTCGTTCTTTGCAGAACGGTCCTCCCTGCCACTCTGAGCAGGCACCATACCTCCGGCAACCTTGCGCGGAGGATGGCTCCGCGCAGGGCATGACGCCCGTTCTCAGGAATGAATGGGGGGTTCCCTGCGTCGTCCTCTGTCGCAGGGACCCTCCCCTGTGTCCTGCAACCGCCCATGCCTCTCGTGCGAACGCACGAAAGGCATGGGTCTCCATCTCCGGCCATCTCCGGAGAGCTTCGCACGTGGCTCCCTCAGGCCACTCTCTGCGCCAGCTCCTTTATAAGGAGTGGTAGGGGCTACCGTCCACCGTAAGCTATTTCTGGCAGAGAAAACCCCTCTCTTTCGTCTCCCCTCTCTCTGGTCAGATTGCCCTAGCTTCCAGCGAACTCTCCTCCTCCTCCTCGTCACTCTGCTGCCATACCTGCAGTAGAGCCCACTTTACCTCGTCGTCCCATGCCAACTGCACCAGCTGGCATCCTCAGATCTCTTCCTCGTCGCCGTCACTCCTCCCCTGGGCACCTTCATCCTCAGCTCCGGCAGGCACGCACCGAGCAATCTCCCTCTCCCTCTTCGTCGACTAAGTAGGTAGGAATTTTCTCCTTACTCTCCTCTCACTTTTCCCCTCTTGAAGTAGTATTTTAAACCCCTCGACTGCCACGACCACCTTCATCTGCTCCGCCTCCAGCCAACATCTCCGGCGAGATCGCCCCACTTCGACAGACCTTTCCACCCCTCGCCAACAAGCCCAGAAGCTCCCCCTCACTCTACTCTAGTGATTCCCCTACTCCATTCATCACCCTGCACACTATGAGCACCCCGCGAACACACCGACTTCCACGCACCCAGTTTGCCCTAGGTGAACGCCCACAGTCACTCTCACCACACGCCACCCCTCGCATCGCCTTCGCCACACTCCGACGAAGCTCCCTGTGTTATCTGACGTGATCGGGAGGCCGTCTTCGTGATTTCAGGGTTCACCCTCCTCGCCACCATTGATGAGCTGCTGGAGCTTCTTCGCAGGCAGCTCTAGGTCTCTTCGACGCCAGGCAAGGGCTCCAGGCAACGCGGGGCAAGTCCGCGAAGGCACCCAAGTTCTCAATTGGGAGCATGAAGCCTTCGCTGCCGCCCAATTGACAGCTACTTCTTGCCTGCGAGCGTAAGTATAGGAGCGAGCGCCACCACTTAAATTGAAAAAGTGGTATAGGCTCTTTGCCTCCGATTACACATGGGGTGAGGTCCCTCACCTATCACCGGGTCTCATCTGTGGCTCACCCATGTGGATCTGACCCAACCCGACACCCTCCTGTGCACTCCTCATGCACCACCCACGCCAATGCGCCTGGACCCGGGTATGCGACCCGATCCGATTACCCGGCTCTGGGAGAGCTTCCTAAAGAGAGATCCAGAGAGAGAGAGACGCGGGGAAGGGGTAGGGTAGGTTTTGCGCTGATGTTTGCATGTGTGCGTAGGAAAGAAGAAAGAAGGAAGAAGCAGGCAAAGGAAGAAGACAGGAAGGAAAGAAGCTGAAGGAAAAGAAGAGGAGTTGCACTGCAGCAACCGAGCAGTTAAGTCGTCTGAGCGCTGAATCAGACGTCGACGAGAAAGAAGGAGAGTCAGCAGCAAGAGAGGAAAGAAGAAGGAGGGCCAGAGCAAAAGAAAGAAGAAGAAGAAAGAGGAACCGCAGCTGCTGAAAAAGAAGAAAGAAGAAGGTAGGCTGAAGAAGAAGAAAGAAGAAACAGAGAATGAAGAAGAAAACAAGCTGAAGAGAAGAGCCAGCTGAAGAAAGAGAAGAAGAAAAAGCCAATTACCCTCTCTCTCTTTCTCTCTCTCTCATTCTTAATTTTTTTGTAAAACCTTATATATATTGTAAATTTATAGGCTTCTAGAATTTTGGTTTGCTCCCTGAGTTCGACCTCGGGAAACTTTTCATTCCGAGTAATAAATTGTATTAGACTGGTAACAGTTTTTGTTATATACCACAACGACTATAATAACCACATCAACAACTACGAACAAAGATCGGTAACCACACACCCTCAAAAATGAAGTCCTTGGCCTTGAGCCAAATGGTCCTTGGCTTGAAGCCAACTTAGGGTTCTAAAATCGATCTTGTTGCAGGTACTCGATCTTGTTACTCACAAGATCGAGTACCTGCAAGACAAGAATTATCTTTTCTCTTTTATACTTTTTTTTTTGGGTCTTTTTTAATAGCAAGAAATAAAAGACAAATGAAAGTAGACTAAATTACAAGAAAAGAAATGAAAAGAAATACTTAGCTTAATATATATATGTGTATATATCTGTAGTAGATATAGAATAGATATATATAGTTATATATTATATAGATATGGGTGGAGGTGGAAATGGAGATGGAATGTAGCACGATGTCAAGTTGGTTCACGTCTAGCAAGACGCAACCAACAAGACTAAGTGCCGTGTAGACTGTGGTGCGGATGTGTGTGAGTGTGGGTGGAAGCACTTGCTTTGCACAAGTATCAGGAAATATTGGTAACTGGTGCGAATATTCCCGTGATACGATGCGCGGTGAAGGGGTAAGTGCACGGACATGTGGATAGTAGATGTAAGGTGATGGGAGAATGTGGATATGTGGATATATAAGTATATATGTATATATAACTAGCTATAACTATATATAAATATATATATATAAATGTATAGGAATATATATATATATACTTATTTATTTATTTAGAGTGTGAGTATGTATATATATATATATGTATGTATGCGTGTAGGTCTGTGAGTGAATGTGAGTGTGTGTGTCAGGGTGTGTGTGAGTGTGGGTCAAAGGCACGCAGTTCAGCGCTGAAGGAGACCTGCACTGCGCGCAGAGGGGGGGGAACGCCGCACGCGTAGCACACAATGTCTACGTGTAGAGCCGCAGCGCACAAGGGCTGCACGTTGGGAGGGTGAGTTAAGACGTCCGGAGGCGTCGCGCGTCGTCTGGCGAGTGGGCGTGGGCCGCTTCCACGCGCGAGCGCACTGAGCAGTGAGGCACGGGTGCAACACGCAACGCACAAGGGCGTGCGTTGAGCGGTGAGGCACAGGCATTGGGAGACCGGCTGGAGGCGATAGCGCAGAGGAGAGAGAGCGCAAAGCCACCGGCTAAGTGAGAAATTTGCCGATGGCTACAATGTCGCGCAGACTGTGATGAACAGTGCGCTACAGTGTAATGCTGGGAGCGGTGACTGGGTGGAGGCGGTGCAGCGCGAGGAGAAGCTGCAGAGCACGCATACGCACACGGAAAGGGAGGCTGGGTTCTATGCACTCGCGCGAAGGTGCAGGCCGAGCTTCAGAGCTTGAAGCTCTGCAGCAATGGCGACAAGGGCGATGAAATGAAGAAAGAAAAAAAACAAAACTAAAAACGAAAGGTGCAAATAACACAAAAAAATGAAACCACCATGCCCACCTACTCACGGAGGAGCTGGGCGGTGGTGGAGCTCACAGTGGTGTCTTGAGACCACTGTGAACTTCTCCTACACACAGTGTGCCTCTTCTTAAATTGTGAGAAGAGGAACTGTGTATGGAGAGAGAGAGGGAGAGGGAGAGAGAGTGGTTGGCGGGTGTGTGTGGTGTTGTGTGTGTTGTCTAAGGATGGAGATGGGTGTGTCTGCAGGTGGAGGCCGATTGCTACGGCAGGGGAGGGTGCATGGACTTTTATAGGAGTGCACGCCTCTCGCCATGCTGCAGCAGGGTAGGGTGCATGGAGACATGTACAGCAGCCGTGAAATCAGAAAATGAAAATGGTGAAATTGCAATGCAACACACAATGAAGATGTTAATTATAGAAGTGGATTGAATGGCCATTTATTCTCACTCTCTTCCCCTCTTTATAAATGCACACAAGTACATAATCACAAATGCAAGTATGGCTACATAAGATGCATGCGTAATGCTAGGAAATAACATAAGATGGCATATTTATTGGCATAACTTAATGTGCAATCATACCACCATGACTATCTTTTGCTAGTCCCGAGAAAAACATTTTTATCGTGTTTAGAAATGATCTTAAGCTGAAGATATTTTCTGAAGCAACATTAATGTGTTTATCTGTTGGATATTATGAGAACCAATTGCAGAGAATACTACCAGTACTCAAGTTTTTACATGATATAGACCCTCTCTCGACTAACCTGGACTCTTGATATTTAAACCTTAAGTACGATTTCCAGGACTCAGAGGGTTTTGCCATACTCAAGAGCTAAGAGATTATGGTTTGTGCACAGTGAAGGATCAAGACCAACCAGATGAACATTAAGGCTCAAGCCAAGGGTTTCACGAATTTTTAAGTACAGGTTGATCCCAGCTTCAACTCATGTCTTCAGATTAACCCTCAAAAAGATGATAGAAAAACTCAACCCCACTTTAATTATTTTTGTGGCTCAAAGAATACAGGGTATTTGTAATGTGCCTTGAAAAACTTTTGGGGAGAAGAATTTACAGACATTCGGAAGATATACTGACTTATTCGCAAGATTTTTTTTTTTTGAAACAAGTGTCAGTATATCTCCTACAACTTTATTAGGTGAGTGAGTACTTTTTTTTTTTGGTGGAAAGAGTTTCTCCTAAACACAAGACTAAAGATTGAGATAAAAAGTCTACCTGCACGCACAGGTAAGGACTCCACCTTTCCTAATGAACACTAGGGTTGAATCTTATGTTTACCTGGTCTTTCTCGATATGTGTAGTGTGAACCAAGATTACTTAGACTCTCAAGTAGAGGCAAACCAACGAATCCTGTATTGGTGACTCAGGTACAGGAATACGTCCTAAGTTAGAAGAGATTCTGATCTATCTTATCAATGCTCAAGTGAATTAAGCCAAGCCTGAGCGAATCAAGCTTCTGTGGCCTAGAAAGTCTTCAAAACAGAGGTTGAATATTCATAAACACTTATTGTATTTTTGTTTCAGCTTTCATATCATTGCTAAACACTTTATACATTCTTCTTCTTCTTTTTAGGCTATGTACGTATTTATAGATGGATATGTATAATGGATGCAGAAGTTGCATAATACCTAGATCCTATGGATGCCTATCCACCCCCCCCATGCCAAATGATGCTATGTCCTCATATGCATGTAGGGTAAAGCAAGATCCAAGGGTCTCGGTACGAGAGCTGAGGTGCGAGATATACAGCAGGGAGGTAGGGTGGGTGGATGGTGGGTGGTGAAGTGAAAAGTGAAGAAGTGCGAAGAGAAGTAAAGTGAAACGGAATTGTGTAGGCGAAAGTGGAGTGTTGCTGGGGTTCCTCCCAACAAGTGCTAAATTTAACGTCCCCAACTGGACTCATAGTGAGGCACGAAGTCAGTTGCCCTCCAGCAGGGCAACAGTTTCACCAACGGGGGTAGGTTCATGAGTAAGAAAGGGTTTTAACCGCTACCCATTGATCGTAAATTTATGCGCAAATCTGGGATCTTCAATTTCAATGGCCCCGTTGGAAAATGGTCTCGAGACCAAGTAGGGGACAGTCCATTTGAACTTTAATTTCCCTGAAAAGAATTTAAGCTGGGCATTGTAAAGCTAAACTTGCTGAGATGGCTCAAATTCCTTCCGCCGAATGCTACTATCGTGAAAGGCCTTAATGCGTTGTTTGAAAGTTAAGGCAGAATCATAGGCCTCACGATGGAGCTCTTCCAGCTCTTGGAGTTGGAGTTTTCTTTCTCGTCGAGGTTACATTGGCAAACCACCCAATAAGCGCGGTACTCCAGCTCACGGGCAAATGACAAGGCTTCCCATAAATAATTCTATATGGATACATACCAAGGCGAGCCTTGAAGGCGGTCCAATACACCCAAAGTGCGTCAATCAGCTTGTCGAACCAATCCTTACGATCAGGCCGAACCGTTTTCTGGAGAATATGCTTGATTTGCCGGTTTGAAACTTCAGCCTAGCTGTTCGTCTGAGGATGATACGGAGATGCGATATGATGGTGGACTCCATATTTCCTCAGAAGTGCCCGAAAAGAATCATGGGTAAAATGACTTCCTCCATCAGAGATAATGGCTCGAGGGATCCCAAAGCGAGCAAAAATGTGGTCTTTGACAAATCGAGTAGATATGACATGGTCAGCATGGCGCGTGGGAATAGCCTCGATCCATTTTGAAACATAGTCAACAGCAACGAGGATGTACTCAAAGCCGTTGGAAGGAGGAAAGGGACCCATGAAATCAATTCCCCATATGTCAAAGATTTCAACAGCTAGGATGGGTTGCAAGGGCATCATGTCATGATGTGACATTGACCCTAACGACTGACACCTAGTTCACCGTTTAGCATAATTGTGTGCATCCTGTGAAGGGATGGCCAAAAGAAACCGCACTGCAACACCTTGGTTGTAGTTTTCCTCCCAAAGAAATGGCCTCCGCAGGCCTAATCGTGACAGAAGGATAGCACACTGGGGACCTCGCTGTTAGAAATACAGCGACGGATGATCTGATCAGCACCTACTCGAAAAAGTAGTGGATTATCCCAGAAATAGTACTTTGCTTCTGCGATGAGACGCTCACACTGGTGTTTAGGCCAGCCACATGGAAGGGAGCCAAAAGCAAGGTAATTGGCAATGTCGGCATACCAAGGTCTACTTGCCACATTAATTGCCAGTAGGTGCCCATCAGGAAAAACCTCGTTAATCGGCAGGGTAAGTCCAATGTGGTCAAGGTCTAGTCTCGAGAGATGATCAGCAACAACATTCTGGGTTCCGACCTTATCACGAATCTTAAGGTCAAATTCTTGGAGCAAAAGGATCCATCGAATCAGTCTAGGCTTGGCATCCTTCTTGTGCATGAGATGACGAATGGCCGCGTGATCAATGAATACAGTAACGTGCGAGCCCAAAAGGTAAGAGAGGAATTTCTCCAGTCCAAAGACGACCACCAGTATTTCTTTCTCAGTAGTCGCATAATTACGCTGGGCCTCGTCCAGCATGTTATTGGCGTAGTACACCACGAAAGGGTGTCTATTACGTCTTTGTCTTAAGATGGCTCCGACTACAAGGTAAAAGCGTCACACATGAGTTCAAAGTCAAGGGACCAATCAGGTGGCCGGAGAACAAGGGCCTTGGTGACAGCATCACGTAGTTGCATAAATGCTCGTGTACAGTCAGGGCCCATATCAAAGGGTACGTCGGTTGATAGGAGATGAGTTAAGGGTCTAGAAATCTTGGAGAAGTCTTTGATGAATCTCCTATAGAAACTAACGTGTCCTAAGAAGGAGCGGATTTTCCAGACAGAGCTAGGCATAGGTAAATCAGCAATCACACCAAGCTTAGCTCTGTCCACCTCAATACCCCTATCAGAGATGATGTGACTGAGAACAATCCCCTCGTGTACCATAAAATGACTTTTCTCCCAAGAAAGCATGAGGTTCACATCAATACATCTTCGAAGGATGCGGGTTAGGTTGGCTATACAATCATCAAATGAAGGTCCAAAGACCGAAAAGTCATCCATGAAGACCTCAAGAAAGTCACCCACCATATCATAAAATATCGCCAGCATACATCTCTGGAAAGTTGCTGGTGCATTACAAAGTCCAAATGGCATCCTTCTAAATGCGAAGGTGCCAAAGGGGCAGGTGAAGGTGATTTTCTCTTGGTCCGGGGGGTCAATAGCCACCTGGTTATATCCAGAGAATCCATCCAGGAAACAGAAAAATTTATTTCCTGCTAACTGTTCTAAGATTTGGTCAATAAAAGGTAGCGGAAAATGGCCTTTCTTTGTTGCAACATTCAGTATCCTATAATCAACATGCACTCTCCAAGATGTAGGAGTGCGTGTAGGGATGGATTCGCCCCTGTCATTGACACAGATGGTGAGTTCCGCCTTTTTGGGCACGACATGAATCGGGCTCACCCAGGAGCTGTCGCTGATCGGGCAGATTATACCCACATCTAGCCACTTAATGATTTCCTTTTAACGACTTCCCACATGTTAGGGTTGAGGCGTCGCTACATCTCGCGGGAAGGTCGAGCCTCCTCCGTATATATATGGTGAGTACTGTAGGAGGGGCTAATGCCAGTTAAGTCAGATAAGGACCACCCAATGGCTGCCTTATGTTCCATGTGGACCTTCATTAGCTTGCACTCTTGCTCCCTGGTCAGTTTTGATCAAATAATTATAGGGAGCACTTCATTTGGTCCCAGAAAAGCATATTTAAGCGTGTCAGGTAGCGCTTTCAACTCGGGAGTGGATGGTGAAAGATTTGGCATTTCTTGGGACGAGAGTGTCCCAAAAGGATCAGAAGAAAGAAGGGTAGGAGAAATAAGTTGGCCCTCAAATTGGCCAAGAAGAGGGGCATCTTAGATTGATGGATCTAAGAAAGGAGAGCCCCAGTGATCAGCATTTGGGCTCAAGGTCCCAGTGTGGAGTCGCATTTCCGCCTGATTTGGCAGGAAAGAAAGGGCAATATGATCTTCAAGAGGGTGGATCGACGGTGAGTAGCCTGGATATGACTCAGATTCTGAGGTGTGGGAAGCAGAGAAAACCTCGTCAGATGTCTGGTCAGGAGAAGGTATAGGTACGAGGACGGATGGGGAAATGTCACAATAAACGTCTGTCAGGCGATGGTTTGTGTTCAGGGGCAATCCACAGCAGTCAAAATAGGTCCCTGTTAGTCTGATACATGCACTGAAGGCCATGTCCTCGTCAGACGTGCAATCCTCGATGCAATCGCAATCAAAATTCTTGGCGGCCTTGAAAATGTTTAGCTTGAGCTACTCAGAGCCAACGGCGATCTCAATGCAACCCGACTCACAGTCGATATGGGTGTGGGCTGTGGCCAAGAAAGGTTGACCAAGGATGATCGGACAATCAGAAAGTGAGCTAGGAACTTCAATATCCAAAATAAGAAAGTCAATAGGAAAATAGAGATTGTTGACACTAACCACCACGTCTTCCACCACACCCTTCAAGATTTTGACAGAATGATCTGCCAACTGTAATTTGACAGGGGTGGGTTTCACCCACCCCCCTCACTCACTTATATATCTGATTCTTGAAGCATGTTTGATTCACAGGACTGGGGCAGAGTCCAGGGCCAGGACTGGACCGTGAAAGCAGTCAATCAGATTTCCCGTGCTCCCTTGGCAAACAACGCTGAACTTCGGATCTTAAGGAAAATTTCTCTAGCATGATGGTTGGCATAAGATTGATGGAAGATCCTAGATCAAGCAGAGCATGGTTAAAATTACAACCTTGGATGCTACATGAAATAAGCGGTGTGCCCGGATCTTTCTGCTTCGATGGTAGATTTGACAGTATAGCACAACTCGCATGAGGCGAGAGGAACACCGGATTCTTTGTTTTCTTTGACTGCTGCCTAGGTATAGTGTAATCTTTGAAGAATCGAGTGACAATGGGTATATGGTCAATAGCCTCCAACAGGGGTACTTTGATCTCAACATCCCTGAATAAATTACGTGGGTTATCAAAGGCCTGCATATTCTTTTTCTTATCTTTTGGCTCCCTCAGTAGAGCCTCAGGGAATGGGACCGATTCTGGCACCAGTTTGGGCGTATCATCCTCACGAGAATGCAGTGCGCATCCCAAATGAGAGGGCGATGAAGAAGATGGGTCAGGATCAGGTCGAGGTGAATCGACGATTTGCTTACCACTCCTCATAGTAATTGCATTGGACGTCGTAGGTCTAGTGGGATCATAAGGAGGAGGAGGGTTCACAATAGGGACATAAGGATGATGTGCTACTGCGAGATTAGCCTGGAATCCCGAAGGAGTGCTCGGAGCTTGCAGAATCTGATGAACCTGCCCCTGAGAAGGTCGTACCTGTGCTTGCGGACCACGAGGTACAAAATTTCGCAGGTTAGGAACAGGTTGGGCTGGAAGAGTGCCTTGAGATCGAGTCGTCATGCATAATTGACTGATCTCAACATTCTGCTGCGCCAATTGGTGCTGAAGAGAGGTCATGTTTTCTTTATGGTGCTTGGACATTTCCATCATCATTCGCATCAATTTATCAAGAGGACTTGATGCGTATTCTGTTTGAGGTATGCAAGGACTCGATGGCGGATTTGCCACAGGATTATACTGGGCCCTTGGGATGATGGGTGCGGACAGTTGCATTGGTCCACCTGCGGGGTTTTGGTGCTATGGGTTACTGGACCATGAGAAGTTAGGATGATGTCGCCACCCAGGGTTATAAGTGGCAGAGAACGGGTTGTTTCCCAGGGCACAAGCATCTTCTAAGCCAAAAGACGAGTCCGCATGTGTATGTGCATCCGAGCAAACGGAGGCTTGGTCCTCCGTGTCAAAATACTGGCTTACAGAAGCCAGGTCCACGTTGCTTACCGAATCGCTCTGCGCGATACTCGGTAAGGATGGTCTCACGGAATTCTTGGGAATCTACCTGGCATTGGAAGGATTAAGGTTGTGACGGAATGATGGTGTGGAGGTGTTTGCCATAGAGCGGGTGGGGTTGGCCAGAAGCTCGTCCAGCTTTTTGTGCACGACGGAGACTTCATCAAATTTTTGTACAATTAAGTTAAGATCTGTGGATGAATGAGAGGGTCCCGTGTCAACTTCGTGAACATTGCGGGGCATGTTGGTACGATTAAAGGCGATAATGGAGGCATTGTTCATTGAGTTTTCACTCATGCTCTCAAATAATTCAAATGCTCCATTCTCGTCTTTATTCATAAAGTTCCCTCCGCAGGAAGCGTCGACGATCTATTGCAAAGTCTCATTTAGCCCATAATAGAGGATTTGGGCTATATGCCACTTTGGAAGACCATGGTGTGGGCACTTCCTTAGGAGGTCATTATACCTCTCCCAAGCCTCATGAAATTGCTCGCCGTTTTGATGCATGAATGAAGTTATGGCCCGGCGAAGTGCATTGGTCTGCCCGATTGGGAAGAATTTCTTGAGAAATGTTGTGCACATCTCTTCCCAAGAGTGGATGGGTCTCCCAAGGGTGCGCAACCATTGCGACGCTTTGTCCCGCAACGAAAACGGGAACATTTTCATGAGGACTATTAATAACCCGATGTTTCTAGGTTTAACAGTTTCAGCTAATCAGGTTAAGTCCTCCAAATGAAGAAAGGGATCTTCACTTGCAAGACCATGGAAGTGGAAGTTAATTAGGCCAATGACATTAGGTTTTAAATCAAAATCGTCCCCGCCCATGGGGACCAGAATTTGCCCAATTCTCTCTATAGCAGCGGGATTTTTATAGGAACTACGAGACCTAAGTTCCTCCCTTTTAGGGGGAGGGTGATTCATTTCCTCCAATGTTTCCTTTATGGCCTCGCTCTGTTCATTAGACAGTGCCATTTGGGCTTAGAGGCAGGTTATGAGGTCTACGGCTCCACCACCACCTAGTGGGATTAGAGGGGGGCGATTTCCTCCCTCAAGATTTGGGGGTGGGTGTGCAGCCATGTTTGTAGAGGAGGATGACAATTCACCAGTTTCTATTCTTCTAGAATTATTAGACAATTCAAACAATTTAGGATTTTTTGACGACCTCCCAAACATGCACTACCGCAGGAAGAATTGGGGAGATGAGAAGGGAAAGGGGATGAGAGAAGCAATGCCGTAAGGATACACTTGATGAAAAATCAAAGCAATCAATTTCCTAACCTCTACAATGTGCCCTTAGACCTAAAGATCTAAGTTACCTACTATCACAACCTACGAAACCAAATGAGAGCACCACGAAACCACCAGGCCAAATTGAAAGGCCGTTTGCCCCAGTCTTAGACACCCGATAGCACGTAGGAACCCACACCAACACGTAGGCGCTACACGTAGGTAGTTAGACCACCAATCCTTAAGAGGGGTCAAGATTTAGAGGCCTAGGATCAAGTGCTCAAGGAATGTGAAGGGCGTTGTATACGGGTAATGCCCAAGTACGCAATTTTAAGAGTGTGTAAATCAAGCATGCAACGGGGAAATCTCCCCAAATTGAAGTTTTAGATGGTGAATGGCTTTTAGAATTTCAACCTCAAGTAGTATGAATTTTATGATTCCACTGAATTACCAATTCAACCAATCTCCGGGTTTACAGAAAATATAAGTTCTCAATGCCCAATAAACCCTTCTTCAATGTGAATTAGTTAATACATGCTAAAAATGCAATGAGCATCCCTAGATGAAAATTTCTAGGTGTGGATGCACGAGTCTATTTTAATTCAATGTGAAAGGGAGCCAAAACACTTCAATTCAATTGCTCCCAGTCACCAAAATGATAATCCACACAAGGCTCAACCACCAAATGATGTAAAGAAAATGAAAATGTTGGGGTTGAAATATTCGGGATCAAATCTAAGTCAAATATAAAGTCGTGATGGGGTTGGAATCAACTCAATTCCAAGCCTCCCCACAAAATATGTGATCCCAAAATGCTAATAAATGAGACAAGGAAGGATGGCAATCAATTGATTTTTATCTTGCCTCTAAAAAGACTTCACACAACGAAAAAGGCAAGAATCAGGATTCTTAGATTTTTACTATGCGAAGTTTGCGGGAAATCAAGGGGCAGTGAGGGTGGTAGCAAACAATCAATAAGTGGGTTTTAGTCCACTTGCCCCAAGAAATTTCCAAGAAGTGTTTTTAAGCTTTTGGAATTTTTAGATTTTTTTTTCTTTTTTTCTTTTTTTTTAAGGTGACAAGATGATCTAAGTTACTAAGAGGAAGACACCTACCTCCTCAGCAACGTGGGCGAAGCTCCAATGCAGTGCTGGCGACTTCACGCTCTCGCACCTACCTCGGATTAGCCCACGTCTCTGACCTCCTTTGCATGTCTCCTCCTTGCAACAGGTACACATGCACACAAACAAACAAAACACTCGTGAAGAGAAGGGTGGGAGAAGAGAAAATCAAAGGAAGAGAGTAGAGACTTCCTCCAAATAGTGCCTCCCCGGTAACGGCGCCAGAAAAACGTGATGCAAACTTGAATAGGTCTTATTAATATCGTGATATTATCACTGAAATTAGTATAGTGAGTTAACCTAAATCGAGTCTACACTAGTTTCACAAAATTTTTAACCTAATCTACTTGATTTTATCTTGGTCACTTTTAGGCCTAGGGTCGATCTCAGGGAGGCAGGGATTAGGAGATCAAGGGGTTTCTACACCTTTCTTAAAATGTATCTCTTCCTTGCATTTATTATGTTTTTGGTTTTTCTACTTTTAAGATTTTTTTGTGATAATGTTGTTCTTGAGGCACACCCTCAAAAATGAAGTCCTTCTCATTGAGCCAAATGGTCCTTGGCTTGAAGCCAACTTAGAGTTCCAAAATCGATCTTGTTAGTCACAAGATCGAGTACCTGCAAGACAAGAATTATCTTTTCTCTTTTATACTTTTTTTTTTGGTCTTTTTTAATAGCAAGAAATAAAAGACAAGCAGACTAAATTGTAAGGAAAGAAATGAAAAGAAATACTTAGCTTAATATATATATGTGTATATATAAGTAGTAGATATAGAAAAGATATATACAGTTATATATTATATAGATAGGGGTGGAGGTGGAAATGGAGATGGAATGTAGCACAGTGTCAAGTTGGTCCACGTCTAGCAAGATGCAACCAACAAAACTAAGTGCCGCGTGGAGTGTGGTGCGGGTGTGTGTGAGTGTGGGTGGAAGCGCTTGCTTTGCACAGGTATCGGGAAATATTGGCAACTGGTGCGAATATTCCCATGATACAATGCGCGGTGAAGGGGTAAGTGCACGGGTATGTGGGTAGTAGATGTAAGGCGTATGGGAGAATGTGGATATGTGGATATATAAGTATATATGTATATATATAAGTAGCTATAACTATATATAAATATATATATATAAAGGAATATATATATATTTATTTATTTATTTAAATAAATATATATATTTATGTATATATAGATATTTAAGGGTGAGAGTGTGTGAGTATATATATATATATGTATGCGTGTAGGTGTGTGAGTGTCTGTGAGTGTGTGTCAAGGTGTGTGTGAGTGTGGGTCGAAGGCACGCAGTGCAGTGCTGAAGGAGCCCTGCACTACTCGCAGACAGGGGGAAACGCTGCACGCACAGCGCACAAAGTCTGTGTGCAGAGCCGCAGCGCACAAGGGCTGCACGCTGGGAGGATGAGTTAAGACGTCCGGAGGCATCACGCGTCGTCTGGCGAGTGGGCGTGGGCTGCTTCCACGCGCAGGTGCGTTGAGCGGTGAGGCGCAGGCGCAGCACGCAGTGCACAAGGGCACGCGTTGAGCGGTGAGGCACAGATGTTGAGAGTCGGCTAGAGGCAGTAGCGCAGAGGAGAGAGAGCGAAGAGCCACCAACTAAGTGATAAACTTGCCAGTGGGTACAGTGTCGCGTAGATTGTGATGAACAGTGTGCTACAGTGTAGCATGGGAATCAGAGACCGGGTGTTACGACCCGGTTCCCGGATCCCTACAAGACACGAGACCAGCTCACCTCGACTAATCCCAAGACCTAGTCGTCCAATGAGAAATAACCAAAAGCAGGAAACTAAATCACATTCACACATGCAATATAACTAAGCAGAAGGAAAGAACGAAGCAGTAAAGGAAAGTAGAACACTGTCTCAAAACATAGTACATGCCTCCGCAACAACAACAACAACAGCGGAAAGGAAACAGAACGTAATAGGAACAGTAAAATATATGTCCATTACTCACTGCAATAGCAGAAAAATGAAAGGGCTGAAAGAACGACTAGGGTTGGGTTCGGCTGGGCCCAGCACCCTCTGCAGCCAGAAACTCGGGCTGCTCAACTCTTGATCCTAAACAGGGTTTCAAAAAAACAGAGTCAGCAAACGCTGAGTAGAGTGGTGTTTACATTATTTATGTGCAAGTACAGTAAAAACAACAAACAAGTTTATTTCTCATTTCTATTTATCTCATTTATGTGTTTCTGGTTCATCTATTCCTCAAAGTATTCAGGTATTCCTTGGTCTTGCATGTTCCTCTTGGAAAGATTGCAGTCTTTTCCGTAGAGTAGAAGGTACACGTGGTACTCTTCTGGCCGGGAGAGTCCCCCGTGTTAGTCTTACACCCAATCAACCACCCTGAGGTCACTGTCGAAACATAGCGGTGACTACAGCACATGTGATAAGCGCACAGGTAGCTACCTCGCACTGACACGCGGTCAGTCGTTTCCGCTAGCAGGTACGTCCAAAGTACAGCACGGAACAGTATAGGGCCTTACCCTCTCAAAACAAGGGTCTCACCCCTCAGAACCAAACAGAGGTCTCACCCCTTCACAGTCCGCGTACCCTCGTCTGACTACCCCGATTTGCCTAACGGGCCTAACAAAGTCAATGTAGGGTGACTAGCTTAACTCTGAGCCCCGTGGGGTGGCTAGCTCCCTCCCTACACTAGTAGCACGCCTCGGTACCATGTACGCGAGGGCTTACAAGAGACGGTGTAGAGTGGCCAATCCAAACCCCGAGTCTCAACCTAAGGGAGGCTAGCTCCGCTCTACACTAAAAGAACCACTGTGCTCCTTGGTACTACGTACACAAGGGCCAACTCACTTCCCGTCTGCATTTCCAAATTCCGTTCATACACAGGAGTTCTACTCCTAATTCTCTATAGGGTTCATGCTCATTATTCATCTCATTTATCCACATTCAGATCTCATGTTTCATAACTCGTTCCTTATCCATATACAGGCAGTTCATGTTTTCACAATTCAATTCTCAATCATAAACATGCAACTTGTGGTTTCACAATTCAATTTCTTATTTACATACAAGCAGCTCGTATTTTAACATGCATCTCGTATTTACATTAAAGGCATTTGCTAGCAATTTATTTTAACCATGCATTAAAGTAAACCGTACAGCTCAAACAAGCTCATTCGTTTCTACCCTATGGTTCGTTCCACATCCTAGAGTTCCACAATCTTATTATTTCAACCAAGTACATTCTTATTGAAATATTAATTCAATTAAACCACTCTACTGAGTATCACGAAAGGAATGGGGGCCTGTGTCATAGATCTCGTCGTCTCCGCAGGCCTTGAACACGCCACCAGCTGGTAACCTGTACCTGCGACTAATTACATTAGATGAGGTCAAAACAATAGATACTCAACACGAACACATAAAGGAACTTGAGTGGAACACGGCGATACTTCGTTTGCGGATATCCAATTCCGTTTGGGTCCTAAACGGGCCAAAAATGCGGTTATTGACAAAAATCAGACGTCTGGGACTAGTCCCAGATGTCTTAAAAGACATCAGAACTCACCTTAATCTTCCTACGGCTGCTTTAGACACCCAAACTCCCTTTGTGACCGTCTGGGGGCAGCTCCAGACGTCAGCCAAGGTCTTTAGTCGTCTGGAAGTACCTCCATACATTTGGCGACGTAATCAAACGTCCAAAAGTACCCGGGAAAGTGTACCACACGCCTTCCCAAAGCCTTCACCTGCATACGAACAGCGTAGGCACAAAAATCGGCCCACATCCTCTGCGCTACGATCTGCATGGCGAAAAAGTAGTGCAAAAAGATACGTACCTCGCACGATATGTGTTTCCAGACATCCGACCTCAGCTCCAGACGTCCTCGTGCCTCGCCAATCGTCTGGACATCACTCCAGACGTCTGATACTGGAAACTTCCAGTATCAGAACTCCTTCACGCAGCTCGCCCTGCTCGCCCTCCACCCGCAGCGGCAGCTCCAGCAGCTACAGGAGCTTGAGAAGCTCCCCGCCAGCGTCCTCCTCTCTCCCACGACTCCTCCTTGAGCTCCACCGAGCTCCAGCGGTCGTCGTCCTCCTCCCCTGCTCTCACTCCGTCGCACTCTCTCGCTCTCACTCCTCCCATTTTCCCCTCGCTGGTTCCTCCCCTTCCTTGCCACGACTACAACAGAGATAGGAGGGGGCGTGGTCATCGTAGGAGCTGGAGGTGGCGGTGGCTTGAGTGGTGTGAGGAGGTGAGAAGAAGAGAAAGGGGGGGTTTATATAGGAGGGGAGTTAGGGTTCGGATGAGAGGGTGCAGGAGAGAGAGCGGGACTCTGCGTGCCACTAGCATGCAAAGTGAAGAGAATATACGATATCTCCTACTTTCGGACGTCCAAACATATATCTAGATGTCTGACTGACAGTCCATACGTCTTATCCGACTAAAAAGGCAACGGGTCATTTCATCATAAAAAACTTAAAGGAAGTTTCATCCCCAAAACTTGAGCTAGCTAGGGTGCGAGAAAAGGAACGTAAAAGCGCATAACAAACTTAAGGAGGACCGAAGTAGGCTCGAAAAAAATGTACCCTCAAAAAGGTCTGGGTACCACTCTCGCATCGCCGCCTCAGGCTCCCAGGTCGCCTCCTCGTATCGCTGGCTTCTCCATAGAACCTTCACCAGTGGTACCTGCTTCCGTTTCAGACTTCGAATGGCTCTGTCTAGTATCTATACTGGTCTCTTAAGGTAGGTCAGGTCGTCACCCACCTCGATGCTCCCGTGGCTCAGAACGTGACTGGGATCGGTGATGTATTTCCTAAGGTTGGACACGTGGAACACGTCGTGCACTCCAGAAAGCTGGGGAGGAAGGGCAAGCTGGTAAGCAACGGGACCTACCTGCTCTAGGACCTTAACGGGCCCCACAAACCTTGGCGCAAGCTTCCCTTTAACCCCAGAATGCTGCAAGCAAGCCCTTCATGGGCGAAACACAGACAAAGACATGATCCCCAACCTCTAACTACACCTCTCTGCGTTTCCGATCAGCATAGCTCTTCTGCCTGCTCCTGACAGTGCGGAGTCGTCTGTGCATCTGCTCGATCACCTCCTGACTCTACCGAATCATCCTGAGACCAACCTCCCACTTGGTCCCCACCTCGACCCAACTCAAGGGTGTAGTACACCTCCGTCTGTACGGAGCCTCGTAAGGTGCCATGCCAATGATCGAGTGGTAACTGTTATTATATGTAAACTCTGCCAGGAGTAAGTGCTCCTCCCAAGAGCCTCTCCAGTCTAGCACACAGGCACATAGAAGGTCTTCAAGTGTCTGTATGGTGCGCTCTTACTGTCCGTCCGTCTGAGGGTGGTAAGCGGTACTGAACCTCAAACGTGTCCCCAAGGCTTGCTGAAACTCAGCCCAGAATTAGGAAGTAAAACAAGTATCCCTGTCGGATATGATCTCACGTGGGACTCTATGCAAGCGCACTACATCTCTGATATATCGCTCTGCTAACTGTGTTGGTCCAAAGGTGCCTTGGATTGGCAAGAAACATGCCATCTTCATCAACCTATCTATTATCACCCAAACTGCGTCGTGTCCTCGCTGGGTAACTGGTAGACCCACCACCAAGTCCATGGTAATGCTCTCCCTCTTCCACTCTACCATAGGAAGTGGTTGCAATGGCCCTGCAGGCCTCTGGTGCTCGGCCTTCACCTGTTGGCATACTAAACACTGCTGAACAAACTCACCAACATCTCGCTTCATCCCTCTCCACCAGAAGTCACGTCGCAAATCATGATACATCTTTGTGTTCCCAGGATGTATGGTGAACCTGGACCCATTCACCTCCGCAAGAAGCTTTCTCAACAACTCCTCATCCCTAGGAATGCACAGGCGTTCCCTCATACGCAGGATCTCTTCTGAGAAGGAAAAGTCTCCTGGGTCCCTTGTCAACACCATGTCTCGCAGCACCTGTAAGTACAGGTCAGCCATCTACCCTGCGATGATGTGGTCTATCAGCTCTGGTCGTGTCTGCCACGTCACTGTCACTACCCTACAGTATCCCCGTGACTCCCAGGGTCACCAACTACCCAACTCCTCCATGAGTCTCCAACTCCGTGCCTGTAAACTAGCCAAGTAGGCGGGCGCCTTCCGGCTCAAGGCATAGGCCACCACATTGGCCTTCCCTGGGTGGTAGGAGATGCTGCAGTCGTAGTCCTTTAAGAGCTCTAACCAATGTCTTTGTCTCATGTTAAGCTCCTTCTGGTCAAACAAGTACCCGAGGCTCCTATGATCTGTGAAGATCTCGAAAGTCTCACCGTAAAGGTAGTATCTCCATGTCTTCAGCGCAAAGACAACTTCTGCCAGCTCTAAGTCATAGGTAGGGTAGCTATGCTCATGGGGCTTCAATTGCCGCGAAGCGTAAGCAACAACGTGACCTCGCTACATGAGCACACCCCCTAACCCCTGCAACGAAGTGTCGATGTAAACTACGAAACCGCCACTGCTGTCTAGAATGGTAAGCACAGGAGCTGAAGTCAGTCACTCCTTCAACTCCTGAAAACATGCCTCGTACTCATCTGTCCAGGCAAAGGGCACGTCCTTCCGGGTCAGCTGGGTCATAGGACACGCAATCTAAGAGAATCCTCTGATAAATCACCGGTAATAACCTGCCAGTCCCAAAAAGCTGCGTATCTCTGTCACTGTACGTAGCCTCTCCCACCTAAGTACGGCCTCTACCTTGGTTGGATCCATAGCCAATTTGTCTCCTGAAATCACATGGCCCAAGAAAGTCACCTGTCTCAACCAAAACTCGCACTTATTGTACTTAGCATACAGCCTGCGTCACCTCAAGGTATCTAAGATCATGCGTAACTGCTGTCCATGCTGTGCCTGATCTCTTGAGTAAACGAGTACGTCATCGATGAACACCACCACAAACCGGTCTAAGTACAACCTGAAAACATGGTTCATCAAATCCATAAAGGCAACAGGGGCATTGGTCAGCCCAAACAGCATGACCAAGAACTCGTAGTGCCTATACCGGGTACGGAAAGCTGTCTTGGAGACGTTGATCTCCCTGATCCTCAACTAGTGGTAACCCGACCTCAAATCTATCTTGGAGAATACTGTGGCATCTTGCAACTGGTCGAAGAGGTGGTCAATCCTTGGCAGCAGATACTTATTCTTTATAGTGACCCTATTTAGCTGTCGATAGTCGACACAAAGTCGCAGGGTACCATCCTTCACAAACAGCACAAGGGCTCCCCACAAGGATGCACTAGGCCTCACAAAGCCCTTCTCCAACAGGTCCTGTAGCTGTGACTTGAGCTCTCACAGCTCAAGTGGTGCCATCCGGTACGGTGCAGTAGAAATAGGGCTGGTCCCCGGTACCAGTGAGATCTCAAACTCGATCTCACGCTTAGGCGGTAGTCCTAGCAACTCCTCTGGAAAAACGTTGAGGTACTCGCAAACCACCGAGATACTCTAAAAGTCAGTTACAGGGCTAGGCTCTGCCACTACAAAGGCCAAGAAGCCCTCACACCCTTGGCTCAAAAGCCTTGCTGCCCGAAGCGCGGAGATGCATCTGAAACCTCCGTACACCGGCTGACCGTAAAACTCAAAGGGAGGCAACTCTGGTATAGAGGAGACGATCTTCCTCCCAAAACAGTCCACCAGGGCGTGATAGGCAGACAGCCAGTCCATCCCTAGGATGACGCCAAAGTCCTCCATCTGGATCACAATCAGGTCAGTGGGGAGGCTATGTCCCCCTATACCGACCTCACAATCCGTGTAGACCTCCTCGGCTATAAAAAAGTGGCCACCTGGGCCTCTGATCAAAAACGGATCCTCTAATAGTACACTGCCTTGCTTCAAACTGACGGCAAAACTCGTAGTGAAGAAGGAGTGGGTGGTGTCAGAATCAAAAAGTACGTACACTAATCTGCCAAAAATAGTAACCATACCTGCCACCACAGAACCCGAAGTCCTGGCATCTCTATGTGTCAGGGCATTGACACGCCCCTCAGCTCTCAGTGCAGACAAAGCAACTACACTCTGGGTTGGGTGAGCAGCAGCAGGCCAGTACCCTCCTCGTGACTGTTATCCTCCCCTACGCGTCTGGTGTCCACGATCGCCAACACGGCCTCCAGCTCTCGGTGCGAGGAGCATTTGCTGTGCCCCGACCCTAGATGGGCAATCCCTCCTGAGGTGGCCCGGCTGGCCATACTTGTAGCAGAGGGGTACACGACCTCCTCCCTCCGTAGGTCCCAGCTGGCGGTTGGGCGAGGGCCCGATGATGGCAACTGGCGCTTGTCTGGGGCCCCCAAAGGCCACTGATGGCCCCACAGAATGAGACAACTCTCCTGCAAATATCGCATGCCTCCTCTCCTGACGGCCCTGAGAGTACTCTGGCTGGTAGGAACTCTTCCGTCCGCTGTCAGTGTCCCACGCGGCCGATTTGATCTCCTCGTAAGTCATGGTTGCCTCAACCACACGAGAGAAAGTGGACAACTTCAGGGGTTTGACATACCCCCGAATAGCAGGTTGAAGCCCCTCAATAAACCTCCACAGGCGCCCCTCCTCAGTAGACACAGCTGTCGAGGCAAAGCGCGACAGCTCCAGGAAACGCGTGCAGTACGCGCTAACCGTCATCGTCCCCTGGCGAAGAGTGTGGAACTCCAGCTTCCTCTAGTCTTGCCAAATCTGCGGAAAGTACTACTTGCAGAAGAGAGCCACGAACTGCTCCCACGTCGGCTCTCTCCTCTCTTGGCCTCTAACTGCCCTCCACCACCTATGTGCTGCGCTCTCTAGCTGGTACGTGGCAAAGGCCACGCGACACTCCAGGGGAGGGCGAAGAGTGTCAAACACCTTCTCTATCTACTCCAGCCAGTCCTCTGCCTCAGACGGGTCCACATCCCCCTTGAAGGAAGGGGCCTTCACCTTCTGGAACTATCCGAAAAGCTAGTGGTGTAGCTGCAGTGGGGGAACAGGCACGCCTCCAGGCAAGGAGGGCTCGTGCTTGAAAGTGTCAGAGTATGGTGGGGGTGGTGGAGGATCACCCCCTCCCCCTCCTGCTCGTCTGATGCTGCGACGGTTTCTCTGTCCCACCGAGGACCCCCGCTCCACGTCCTCAGGGAGAGGTGCCTGTAGAGGCTGGTGGAGCTCCTCTCGCATGACGTCTCTGATCAGCTGGGTGAGATCATGGGCCTAAACGCCCGGGAGGAGAGGTGGGTCAACTGGTGCCTCAGGTCCAGCACGTCAGCCCCTCCGACCTTGTCCACGACCACGGCCTGGCTCGGGAACTCCCCGATGAGGCATCTCCTGTAAGGAGACGCAAGAGATATAACAAAAGTTGTCAATGATATAGGGTTACATCAAGAAAAAGACCTGGAAAAGAATATCGAAGCGATACGTTGTGGTGGCTATCCTAGTTATATGCACGTGAGTGGTTATTCTCAAACCAATTGGTTCATTTCTCGTGACGACCTTGCTCTAATACCATCTTGTTACAACTCGGTTCCCAGATCCCTACAGGACCCGAGACCGACTCACCTAGACTAATCCCAAGACCTAGTCGTCCAACAAGAAATAACCAAAAGTAGGAAACTAAACCACATTCACATATGCAATATAACTAAGCAGAAGGAAGAACGAAGGAGTAAAAGAAAGTAGAACACTCTCAAAACATAGTACATGCCACCACAACAACAACAACAACGGAAAGGAAACAAAATGTAACAGGAACAGTAAAATATATGTCCATTACTCACTACAGCAGCAGAAAAATGAAAGGGCTGAAAGAACGACTACGGCTGGGCCCAGCACCCTCTGCAGCCGGAAACTCGGGCTGCTCAACTCCTGGTCCTGAATAGGGTTTCGGAAAGACAGAGTCAGCGAATGCTGAGTAGAGTGGTGTTTACATTATTTATGTGCAAGTACAGTAAAAACAACAAACAGGTTTATTTCTCATTTCTACTTATCTCGTTTATGTGTTTCTGGTTCATCTATTTCTCAAGGTATCTAGGTATTCCTTGATCTTGCATGTTCCTTGTGGGAACGATCTTGATTGCAGTCTTTTCCGTAGAGTAGAAGGTACTCGTGGTGCTCTCCTGGTAGAGAGAGTCCCCTGTGGTAGTCCTACACCCAGTCAACCACCCCGAGGTCACTGTCGAGACGTAGCGGTGACTACGACACGCGTGATAAGCGCATGGGTAGCTACCCCGCACTGACACGCAGTCAGTCGTTTCCGCTAACGGGTACGTGCAAAGTACAGCACGGAACAGTATAGGGCCTTGCCCTCTCAGAATAGAGGTCTTGCCCCTCAGAACCAAACAGGGGTCTCGCCCCTCCATAGTCCACATACCCTCATCTAACTGCCCTGGTTTGCCCACCGGGACTAACAAAGTCAGTGTAGGGTGGCTAGCTTAACCCCAGGTCCCGTGGGGTGGCTAGCTCCCTCCCTACACTAGTAGCATGCCTCGATACCACGTACGCGAGGACCTACAAGAGTCGGTGTAGAGTGGCCAATCCTATCCCCGAGTCTTAACCTAAGGGAGGCTATCTCTGCTCTACAATAAAAGAACCACTGTGCTCCTTGGTACTATGTACACAAGGGCAAACTTACTTCCCGTCTGCATTTCTAGATTCCTTTCATACACAGGAGTTCTACTCCTAATTCTTTGTAGGGTTCATGCTCATTATTCATCTCATTTATCCACATTCAGATCTCATGTTTCATAACTCGTTCCTCATCCATATACAAGCAGTTCGTGTTTTCACAATTTAATTCTCAATCACAAACATGCAACTTGTGGTCTCACAGTTCAATTTCTCATTTACATACAGGCAGCTCGTATTTTAACATGCATCTCATATTTACATTAAAGGCATTTGCTAGCAATTTATTTTAACCATGCATTCAAGAAAAACGTACAGCTCAAACAGGCTCATTCGTTTCTACCCTAGGATTCATTCCACATCCTAGAGTTCAATCTAATTATTTCAACCAAGTATATTCTTATTGAAATATTAACAACTCAATTAAACCACTCTACCGGGTATCACGAAAGGAATGGGGGCCTGTGCCACAGATCTCTTCGTCTCTGCGAGTCCCGAACACGCCACCGGCTGGTAACTTGTACCAGCAACTAATTACATTAGACGAGGTCAAAATAGTAGATACTCAACACGAACACATAGAGGAACTCGAGTGGAACACAGCGGTACTTCGTTTGCGAAAATCTGATTCCGTTTGGGCCTTAAATAGGCCAAAAACACGATTACTAACCAAAATCAGATGTCTGGGACTAGTCCCAAACTTCTTAAAAGACGTCAAAACTCACCTTACACTTCCTGCGGCTGCTTCAGATGTCCAGACTCCCTCTGCGACCGTCTGGGGGCAGCTCCAGACGTCGGACAAGGTCTTCGATCATCTGGGAGTACCTCCGAAAGTCTGGCGACGTAATCAGACGTCCAAAAGTACTTGGGAAAGCGCACCGCGTGCCTTCCCAAAGCCTTCACTTGCCTACGAACAGTGTAGGCACAAAAATCAGCTAACATCCCCTGTGCTACGATCTGCATGGTCGAAAAGTAGCATAGGAAGATACATACCTCACGCGATATGTGTTTCCAGACGTCTAGCTTCAGCTCTGGACGTCCTGGTGCCTCACCAATCGTCTAGACATCACTCCAAACGTCTGATACTGGAAACTTCCAGTATCAAAACTCCTTCACGCAGCTCGCCCCGCTCGCCCTCCACCCGCAGTGGTAGCTCAAGCAGCTGCAGGATCTTGAGAAGCTCCCCACCGACATCCTCTCTCCTACAACTCCTCCTTGAGCTCCACTGAGCTCCCGCAGCCGTCGTCCTCCTCCCCCACTCTCACTCCCTCACACTCTCTAGCTCTCGCTCCTCCCCATTTTCCCCTCGTCGGTTCCTCTCCTTCCTCGCCGTGGCTGTAGCGGAGACGGGAGGGGGCGTGGCCGTCGCAAGAGAAGGTGGAGGTGATGGTGGCTTGAGTGGTGTGAGGAGGTGAGAAGAAGATAAGGAGGGGTTTATATAAGAGGGGAGTTAGGGTTCGGGTGAGGGGTTGCAGGAGAGAGAGCGGGACTCTACACGTCGCCCGCATGCAGAGCGAAAAGAATATGCGATATCTCCTACTTTTGGACGTCCGGACATATGTCCAGACGTCTAACTGACAGTCCAGACATCTTATCCGACTAAAAAGGCAACAGGTCATTTCACCGAGTGGAGGCGGTGTGGCGCACGGAGAAGCCGCAGAGCACGCATACGCGCACGTGAAGGGAGGCTTGGTTCTGTGCACACGCGCGGAGGTACGCAAGGGCGCGCGGAGGTGCGCGAAGGTGCAAGCCAAGCTTCAGAGCTTGAAGCTCTGCAGCAATGGCGACGAGGGGGATGAAACGAAGAAAGAGAAAAAAAACAAAACTAAAAATGAAAGGCGCAAATAACACAAAAAAAGTAAGCCACCACGCCCACCTGCTCACGAAGGAGCTGGGCCGTGGTGGAGCTCACAATGGTGTCTTGAGACCACTATGAACTTCTCCTGCACACAGTGTTTCTCTTCTCAACTTGTGAGAAGAGGAACTGTGTATGGAGAGGGAGAGGGAGAGAGAGTGGCCGGTGGGTGTGTGTGGTGTTGTGTGTGTTGTCTGAGGGTGGAGATGGGTGTGTCTGCAAGTGGAGGTCGACTGCTACAGCAAGGGAGGGTGCATGGACTTTTATAGGAGTGCACGCCTCTCGCCATGCTGCAGCAGGGTAAGGTGCATGGAGATGTGTACAGCAGCCGTGAAATGAGAAAATGAAAATGGTTAAATTGCAATGCAACACACAATGAAGATGTTAATTATAGAAGTGGATTGAATGGCCATTTATTCTCACTCTCTTCCCCTCTTTATAAATGCATGCAAGTACATATTTACAAATGCAAGTATGACTACATATGATGCATGGGTAATGCTAGGAAATAACATAAGATGGCATATTTATTGGCGTAACTTATTGTGCAATCACCTTCCTCTCATTCTTTCTCTCCTCGACAGCTAACACAGGAGCCGTTGTAGACCCTTCTCCCTCGTTGTTCCCTCTTCGGAGCTCTCTTCATCTCTGGCATCGGCCAATCATAGCTGACACCAAATCCTCCCTACTTCATCCTTAAATTAGGTCCCAAGCTCTCCCTAGGTTTAACTACTAATCTCCCTATTTTAACCAACAGCTACCTCTTTTCCCCGTCATCTTCTCCACGTCTAGCATACCTCCAGTGTGGTCTCACACACTACACATGCCACCAAACACCCCACCACTTCCATTCACACCTTCCACAGGTTCCAGAGATAAAAAGCCCCAAGGTTATTGGAGCTGTTGACCTCTGGAACCACCGGCCGAACTCACCCACTCACAGTCACCTCCGCCGTCATCGTCCAGCCACCTCACACTCTCTCGCACCAAAAGAACACCACGATCACCTTCGCCTCTTCATGGCAAGTCTTCTGAGCGCTTTTGATAGGGCTGAGAGGCCGTTTTCATGTTTTAAGGATTTCATCGGAGCTCCGCCATTGCTGCTATCTTCTCCGACAACGATAGCCCTTCTCTGACCGACTTCAACCTTTCTATCACCTCCGACAGTAGTGGCTTGACCCAACAAAACCCTTCAAGACTCCAATTGACCACAAATGCAGACACAGCATCATCAATTAGAGCTACAATCCACCTGTAGCAGTGCATGAAGGAAGCTCTTCCTTTAGTCCCACATCGAGGAAGAAAGAACTTGCGAAGATGTATAATATGCAAAGCTGTTGTAGCCTCGTTGCCTCAGCATGCACCAGGGGTGAGGTCCCCACATGCACGCACATCACACGCGCTTGTCTACGTGCTCTCGCCCACGCTCACGCCTCACAGGTCTAGGTGGTGGACCCATTTACCCGGATACCAGAGTGTGACCTAATCTGAGAAAGAAAGAAGTTGAGGTGAGGGGAGGGTTTTGCTACAGCACTCATGACCTCGGGGTGTATGCTAAAGGAGAGCTTTGACACTTAGCTTCTAAGGAAGAAGGCTTTCTCTGTGGATGCCCTTGTGCCTTGCTAAGTGATTTAGGTCGTCTGATCTCCTTGGCAACGTCTGATGAGGCTTTATGCTTGGTACTGTGGATATATTTGGCCTCTATGCTGATGTGTGGATATATGAGGCCTCTGTGCTGTTGGAAAATTTGAGTTAATTGCTAATATTGAACATGTGCTTAATATGAGGATTTATGTGGTGATTCAAATCACCATTATTTTTTAGGTTCTATTCCTTTTATCCCTCTATTTCTTAAGATACTCTTGTTTATTATTGAATATCATTTTAAGTAGATTATTCATTGCATATCTTTGTGACAATTGATTATTGTGCTCATCTATTTTATATTGCAATTAGTGCGTGAATTCCATATCTACTCCCTGCGAACGACCTCAAACTCACATTGTTTTTGAGATTTATAAATTTAAGTATTTGTCATGTTTTTGTCAACTATACTATAATGCAAATACATTTCTTAAGAGACGACTCATGCATGTTAAACACTTTTCTAGATATATCCTACCTTTGAAACAGCATGGAGAGATTTAGAAGAGTTAGGGCACATTTTGGAAGAAAATAAAGTTATATAGGTTTG
The DNA here is from genome assembly GCA_037157565.1 of Thalassia testudinum. NCBI lineage: Eukaryota > Viridiplantae > Streptophyta > Magnoliopsida > Alismatales > Hydrocharitaceae > Thalassia > Thalassia testudinum. Next base: position 137,570,269 of record JAZHRO010000036.1, on the reverse strand, counting down.
TTAGAGTTTAAAAACTCCATCTACAAAAGGCCATGCTTATAGCTCTAGTTGACTATCATTGAATGAAATCAACTACAATTGTAGATAGGAGACAAAGATCTAAAGGTAGACTTGCAGTCAATTACACTTGGTTGGGGTGAACTACACAAGTAAATGGGTGATAAATGACTTACTAATTAGGGATGTAAGGCTAAGGTAATTTAGTAATTAAATAATGTTGTAGTTAGGTAGTACAAGGCCAAGACAGCTGAACAAACATTGCAATCAAGGTTGGATTTGGAAATGAACTAAGAGAGAGAGAGACAAGAACTTTGAATTAAGAACCTTAGAAGCCACTGTAGTTACATTAGCTAGTTCGCCAAGCCTAATGGAAGTCTGCCAAGGTTGGCTATAGTCAACTATTTGTACTTGTAATATCCATTGCACCCCTATCTAGTTTCTTCCTCGAAGGACACTCCAAGTTGGCATGTACTATAAGATTCAATCAAGAGATTATAACTTGAAAAAATGGCTAAGTAGCCATAATCTACCACCCCTAGGTCATTAGATCTAGAATGTTAAGCAATATAGACAAATTTAGATTCTATGTTGGATGGATGGACCATCCAGTGCATACTTGTGGTGCATTAGGTAATGCACAAGTATTTGTTAATGGATTTCAGTACTAAACTTATATAGACCTTCACCATAGGGAGCATTAGTTAAGCACTAAACTATGAAGAGAGTCAATTATTAATGGTTGAATTGATAGGTAAATAAATAGCATCATAGTGGATGGTACCTAGATTAAATAACACAGGACTATAGAGGGAACTACTCGATGGAAGTTGAAATAAATAAAGCTATTGAATTGAAATTAGTATTAATTCCAATTATTTTAGTTTCCACTAAACAATTTCTCATTCTTTTTTTTAATCCATGTTCTACTGAGGTTCATAATAGCCAAGTAGATCTTCTACAAAGTAGTCCTTGACATCAACATCTTCATTACTTCATGAAGGTTTTTATTTTTGTTCTTTATACATTTACTTAGAAATTAGTTGGTACTACAGCGTAGATCAAAAACAAAAGGGACTAGTAGTTAGGAACTAATTCCATAGCTCCAGAAAGAGCATCATGGCATAAAATGGTTTTCAAGCAAGTTAGGTTGCTATTATCACTATAACATATGAATGTATAAAAATGAAAGAGTGAAAGAGAAGTCAAGAAGGAAGACCTACTTAGAAATTCAAGAGAGAATTGATAATCCTTCAAATGAATTCCAAGGATAAAAGTCATAAACTCTCCTAAGCAGCGAAGGAGAATCTCAATTGAATAGTGTATCATTAGGAAATATACGAGAACATGCATGGAACATCCATAAATTCCGAACCTTTTGGAAGTTCAAGATAGGGTAGGACTATTTTTGGAACAAAATAAGAATTCATTAGACGCATGACCATAGTAAACTATGATGGCATAAACAATGAGACGTAGAGCTTTAATCGAAGTCAACTTCACTACATGATAGTAGGTTAAAAACCCTTTTTCTACCATGCTTTGTTTCATTTTTTACCTTAGGTACCCAAACTTAAGTCGACTACAAAGACCTTTTACACACTCATGCAAAATCTTAGCATCCAATTAGTGTGCTAAAAGAGGAAGAAGCATTCTCAAAAGTAAAAATTGCAGGGTAATTCTTTCACATATCTATTTAGTGATGGTTTCATGTGATTAGATTTTGAAGAATATCCACATTTTAAGAAAAAGGTACATTCTAGATGATGAATTTTCTTCCCAAATCCTGGGATAAGTGTAGCTAAAGGATTATATGAACTTTTACTAAGCTTAATGAAGGTTTGATTCAACTGGAAATGGTCTTTATGCAACTTTTGCTCAATTCTCCTCGCCAACACCATGCATATTTAATTGATTATCCTTGAGCATAATTGGCTACACTTCTTCCAGTAGCCATCATGTTATCCCTTCCCCTCCTAAGTTCCATAACATTAGAGAACTTAATCCTTATCGATATTTCTTTTCAACCAACCTCCTTTAGTTCCTCAAGCTCAAGAACAATATTCGCTATCGCACCCCCCATCTTTTCTCAAGTCACTTATATACCCTTCTATCATTTGGATCTATGAAGATTTGGAAGGGTGGCTGATGGTAACACCATCATCCTTTATATCTATCTCACTTTGACTAATTTTCAAATTTAAATTCACCTAATTGATATATCAAAGGGTATAATTCAGTAATGACTGAATTAAGAGGAATGACATCAAAATGGTTAATTCTATTATTTTAACAGATAAATACAATTGCAGATTAACTCAAGGGTAAACCTATACTTAATTGAATATCAACTAAGCTGAAAATTCTAATAAGTGAGCTTGCATGAATCAACTTAGGGTTTTTCTAAGAAATTAAAGCTAATTTATATTTAAAAACCTTAATTTCACCTCACTTAAATTCAAAGGGTTTTGATGGAAATAACTGTAATCTAAACCTTCTAAAAATCATTGAAAAATATTTCCTAAGGCTTCAAACAATAAATTTAACAAAATAAATCTATTTCGACCCAAAACAAAGACTAAGGTTAACATTTAATATAATTTGAGTCAAAACAAAAATTGACTAATCAAAAATCATCAAAATCCAAAATTAAATCACCATTAGATTCCTTTGGTCTAAATTATGTTGCCCTAAAAAGTTTAGACCAATTGGGCATTATTTTCACTTACTTTGCATTTTGGCCCCCTAAGTTTTGAATTTATTTCATTTTGGTCTGAAATATTTTCTCTTTGGTTTCCAATTCCTCCTTCAACCACTAGCTACTCCTTCCTCATGACTTTGACAGCAAGATTTCCTTGAAATCTCTCAACCAAATCCCATCAAATTTGGTGGGATTGATCGTCGATCCAAACCCAACTTGGTTGTGCAATTTCTAGCCAAAAATGCCATCTTGGGAAATCACACACGCGCAAGATCTTGTCAAATCACTCAGTAAAATCAACCAAATTTAGGTGATTTCTTGCCTCAATTGTAGGTGCAAATCATTTTTAAAGCTTCTCCGTGCATCACTAACTTTCGTCAAAGTTTAGTCGAGTTTACTGCCCTCCTCTACCTCAACCGTCATCTCCTCCAACCGCAGTGGCTCCTCCGACCTCCATCTTCGGGCAAGCTTTAAGAACAAGAGCTATGCCACTATCTTTCTCGACCTTCTTCCTCAACCTCTACGTCGAAGGAGAACTCAAGTTCCTGCTACTAGCAGGGGCTTGGTTGAGAAGAAGAAAATTCTACAAAGACCAATTTGCAAATTCTTAGGGGCCAAAATTTAATTCTTCAAGGACTGATTTGCCATTTTTGTTGATTTGGTTTAAGTTTTGGCTCTAAATGAATTTTTATTGCAAAGCCTTGCTCAAACATTAGTGATATCGATTATTTAATTCTTAACTCATTAACATTTGATTAATTGACTTAAGTGTTGAATGATTGAAATACAATTTTCTTAATTGAAGTACTGAAGTTGTGTGGTTAATACTTACGTTTCTGAACTAGTTTTGGTCCTTAGAAGATTAATTTTTAGCATCTAGTTCCTGAGCTCAAAACTTTAGATAGTGGTATCCACGCAACTTGCTTCTAGCGAATGACCTCAGATTTCATTTTGAAAAATTACAAAATTTAAAAGTTGATTTGCATGATTCAACTATATTACGGCGTAATTTTTGTTAAACTTTGTTTCGCACAAGTCAATGGCATGGAGCCCTTCTTCAATAATGGCACGTGTAAAGTGGAAAGGAGAGAGAGAGAGTCAAATGGTACGGAGGAGAAAGGAGAGAGCTTTGGAACTATGAAATATTATTGCAAAACTCAAGAATAAACTTGGTGCATTACTCTCCTTTTATAGAGAGACAATTACCATAACAACTTGCATAACAAGAAACAAATCAAATCATCAAATCCTATTCCTAATTTGGACTTTCCAAAGCTCTCTAATTTGATAACTAAGAAACCAAAATATCTCTTAACAAAACTTGCCACATGTGATACAAAGCAAACTAAAAAACACTACACCAAATCCTAAACTTCACATGCCCAATAGTGGGCCAACTGGACTCTACCACGTGGCATTGCCACACGGCCACCAGCTATTGGCATGGCCCTTATTCCATGCTAACAGGATCCTTTCATCTTGACCTCCTAAGTCTATGACACTTGTGGTAATGTTAAGATCCGTGCCATTAAAGCCCTTTAAGACGTCTGGGACTTGGGTCAGACGTCTGGTCAGACATCTGATCAGACGTTTGGACACCTTCCCAAACGTCTGGAAATCAATTTTTGTATGCGTACATCCTCGAGTCTACGCACGTGCCGCGTGCAGACTGTGCATAGCCGCCTTCTTCTCTCCCCTCTCATCGACGGAACCCCACCCCGCACCTACTTATACCCCCTCCTCTCCCTCACGCCACCCCACTCCCATCCACCTTCTCCTTCCTCCAGTGAGAGCGAGAGCAGCGAGTGTAGCCGAGTGTAGCGGCGGAGAGGAGCAGCGAGAGAAGGGAAGAGAGGAGAGCGCGCGAGCCCGTGAGAGAGCTCACCGGAGAAGCTCACGGCCGGTCTGGCGTGTGCAAGGCGAGAGTTGCGTCGGGGAGGTTCTCCCCGACACTGCTACAGCCAAAGCAGCGGTCGAGCGGGAGCGGTGCGACTGCACGTAGCCCGAGGAAGACGAAGGCAGCTTCTAGTTCTGAGATTTTCCCAGAATTAGACGTCTGGATCTACATCCAGACGACGTCTGGAGGAGGCTCCAGACAACTAAGAGGTAAATCCTACGCCCTACACCTCCCATTGCGGATATGGCCTGCCGCCAAGGCTCTACTACGTGCCGTATTGAGAAGTTTTTCCGTCGCATGTGCAGGATTCGTTTCGGGAAGGCACGGGACACACCCTCGCACGCAGTTCAGACGGCGGGAATGTCTCCAGACGTCTGGAGAGGTGGTCGGACGTCTGGAACTAGGTCCAGATGGTTTAGCAGGATCCCTGGACGTCTGAGGAGTATCGCAGAGTGAGGTATGGTTCTGGACATCTTTTAAGACATCTGGAAGGTGATCCAGACGTCTGATTTGAGTCAGGATTGTCATTTTTGACCCGTTTAGGGTCCGTTTGAGGTCCGATTTCCGCAATTAAGATTTCGTTCTTCTTCGTATAAGTTCCTCTACTTGTTGGAATGCTTTTATCATGTTCTGAGTGGTTTCTTGTGGTTGATCCTTGTGTTAGGACCTCGTTCCGTTGCAGATTTGGGGATTGCAAAGGCACGTGGACCTGCCGATCAAGCCCCCATTACTCCTGGTTTTGCCGGTAGAGTGGTTTCCCCTAGTTAATTACAAACATGAATGCATATCTGAAATGAAAATTAGATCCTAGGGTATGGCATGAATCCTAGGGCTAGAAACACTGGAATAATTGTATTGAACGCATGAATTGCAGTCTTGGATGAGTAAATAAAATAATAACCATTGCTTGTAATTGGATAACAGCTGCCTGTAAAATGTAAAGTACTGTTGTTTGCAACCGTTGCATGTAAATACCTGTTACTTGCAATTAAATACGAGCTGCCTATATATGATTTGGAAATGAAACATTGAATGTTGGAAACACGAGCTACCTGTAAAATAAACCGGAAATAATGGAACCTAGCATGTCTTGGCCTGAGAAACATGAGCATGAACCCTACGAGGAATTAGGAGTAGAGCTCCTGGAAAATAAATGGAATGGAACTGGAAATGTGAATGGGGAAGTGAGTTGGCCCTTGAGTACGGAGTACCAAGGAGAGCGACTGTCCCCCTGTTTAGTGCAGAGTGGAGCTAGCCGCCCTAGGGTTGGGACCCGGGGTTAGGACTGGCCACTTTGTACCGACTTTTTAGCCCTCGCGTACACAGTACCAGGGAGAGCTACTAGTGTATGGAGAGAGCTAGCCACCCCACAGGGCCCGGGGTTCAGCTAGCCGTCCTACAACGACTTGCTAGGCCCACTAGGCAAACCAGGGTAGTCAGGCGAGGGTGTGCGGACTATGGAGGGACGAGACCCCTGTTTGGTTCTTAGGGGATAGACCCCTGCTACTGAGAGGGCTATGCCAAATACTGGTTCCGTGCTGTGCTTTGAGCGCACCCGTTAACGGAAACGACTGACTGCGTGCTAGTGCGAGATAGCTACCCATGCGTTTATCACACGTGCCATAGTCACCGTTATGTCTGTCAGCGACCTTGGGGTGGTTGACTGAGTGTAGGACCACCACGGGGGACTCTCTCGGTCAGGAGAGTACCGTGTGCTACTTCTATCTTCGGAAAAGACTGCAATCAAGATCGTTACCACGAGGAACATTCAAGATCAAGAAAAAGACCTGATAAATAAACCAAGTGATGAAAGAAAGAATAATTAGTTAAATAAAGAAAGAAATTGAAAATAACAGCTACCTGTCCACCTTTACTATTTTTAGTTAGCTGGTTGCTACTCTACTCAACGGTCACTAATTTTGTGTACCCATTACCTTTTTCAGGTCTAGGTGTTGAGCAACCAGAGCCTACGGCTGTAGAGGGTGCTGGGCCTAGTAGAGCCAGTAGTTGTACTTTTTTGTTGTACCTCGTTTCCGTTGCAGTGAGTATTTTTGTTACACTTCTGTACTATTTTATTGTAAACTTTATATTCCTGTACCTGTTAGAATTCGCTACTGTTGTGGTGGTGTGTACTGTAATAGTTTCCTTCTTTACTGTTGTACTTTTGTTACTGTTAGTTGCATGCATGGTGAATGTGATTTATTTTTACTGCTTTTTGGTTACTTCCTCGTTGGACGATTGGGTATTGGGATCAGTCGAGTCAGCCTGGTCTCGTGTCCTGTCGGGATTTGGGAACCGGGTCGTAACAAGATGGTATCAGAGCAAGGTCGTCACAAGAAGTGAACCAACTAGTTGGAAAATAACCAATTCATGTGCTTGTAACTGGAGTAACCACCACAACGTACCTTTTGACATCTATTCTGAGGTTCTTTCGTTGAATGTCGGCTAGAATTGACGTCTCTTTCCATTTTGTGTTCGCGTCTCCTTGCAGGAGATGCCTCGACGAGGGGGCAGCGAGGCGGGCCGCGTACGCGGCCAAGGACGAGGTCGGAGGGGCGAGCACGTTGAGCCTGACGCCTCAGTAGACCAGCCACTACTTCCGGGCATTCAGGCCCAGGACCTCGCCCAGTTAATATGGGATATCGTACGAGAGGAGCTTCACCCGCCTCCACGAGTGCCTCTCCCTGGGGCTGCGGAGGGGGAGTCCTCTGTGGGACCGCGAGACAGACACGACATTGGACGTGGGGGAGGGGAGGCCCTCCACTGCCCCCACCTTCCTCCAGCACTTCTGAGCACGAGCCCTCCTCACATGGAGGCGTACCAGTTTCTCCCCTTCAGCACCATTACGAGCTTTTCGGATAGTTTCGGAAGCTGAAGCCCCCCTCCTTCAAGGGGGATGAGGACCCGACCGAGGCGAAGGACTGGCTCGAGCAGATCAAGAATGTGTTTGACACCCTTCGCCCCCCTGTGGAGTGCCGCGTGGCCTTTGCCATGTACCAGCTGGAGAGCGTGGCAGACTGGTGGTGGAGGGCAGTCAGAGGTCAGGAGAGGGCCGAGCCGACTTAGGACCAGTTTGTCTCCCTCTTCTGCGAACAATACTTCCCCCAAACATGGCAGGACCAGAGGAGGCGAGAGTTCCACACTCTCCGCCAGGGGACGATGACTGTGAGCTCGTATCGCATGCGTTTTCTGGAGCTGTCTCGTTTCACCGCGACAGCTGTGGCTACCGAGGAGGAGTGCCTTTGGAGGTTCATCGAGGGGCTCCGGCCTACCATTCGGGGGTATGTCAAACCCCTGAAGCTGCCTACGTTCTCGAGGGTGGTGGAGGCAGCCATGACATGTGAGGAGACCAACCTGTCCGCACGTGACACTGACAGCGGGCGGAAGAAGCCCTACCAATTAGACTACTCACAGGGCCGACGAGAGAGGAGGCACGTGGCACCCGCAGGGGAGCCGTCACGCTTTGTAGGGCCGTCAGTGGCCTTTAGGAGCCCCCGATAGGGGCCAACTGCCAGCACCAGACCCCCGCCCAGCTGTCAGTAGGGACCCACTGAGGGCGGGAGACGAGTTCCCCTTTGCTACCAGTGTGGCCAGCTAAGCCACATCAGGAAGGACTGCCCATCTAGGGCTGGAGGTCAGAAGATGCTCCCCACGTCGAGTACTGGAGGACGAGCAGGAGGCTGCGGGTTCCAGGCACGAGGGGGAGGACAGCAGTCGCGGGGAGGGTACCGACAAGCAGCTACCCGTCAGAGGCAGAGTGTGGCTACTTCGTCCGCACCTAAGGTTGAGGGGCGTATCAATGCCCTGACACACAAAGACGCCAGAGCTTCAGGTTCAGTGGTGGCAGGTATCGTTACAGTTTCCGACAGACTAGTTTACACGCTTTTTGATTCCGGCGCCACGCACTCGTTTGTCGCTGCCAGTTTTGCTGTTAGTTTGGGGCAGGACTGTGTGTTGTTAGAAGATCCATTTGTGATCAGAGGTCCAGGTGGTCAGCTGTTTGTAGCTGAGGAGATTTACACAGGTTGTGAGGTCAGTGTTGGGGGACACAGCCTTCTCGCTGATCTGATTGTGATACAAATGGAGGACTTTAGCATGATTCTGGGGATGGACTGGCTTTCCGCTTACCACGCCTTGGTGGACTATTTTGAGAAGAAGATCGTCTTCTCCATACCGAAGTTGCCTTCTTTTGAGTTTCACGGACAGCCAGTGGACGGAGGCTTCAGGTGCATTTCTGCATTTTGGGCGGCGAGACTTTTGGGCCAGGGGTGTGAGGGCTTCCTGGCTTATGTGGTGGCGGAGCCCAACCCTATGGCAGACTTCCAGAGTATCCCGATGGTCAAAGAATACCCCGACGTGTTCCTAGATGAGTTGCCAAGACTATCGCCCGAGCGTGAGATCGGGTTTGAGATCTCATTGGTACCGGGGACCAGCCCCATTTCCACTGCACCTTACAAGATGGCACCCCTTAAGCTGCGAGAGCTCAAGACCCAGTTGCAGGACCTTCTGGAGAAGGGCTTTGTGAGGCCCAGTGTGTCTCCATGGGGAGCCCCGATATTGTTTATGAAGAAGAAGGATGGTACCCTATGCCTTTGTGTGAACTACAGACAGCTGAATAAGGTTACCATCAAGAACAGGTATCCGCTGCCGAGGATTGACGACTTGTTTGACCAGTTGCAAGGTGCCACGGTATTCTCCAAGATAGACTTGAGGTCTGGGTACCACCAGTTGAGGATCAAGGAGACAGACGTCTCCGAGACAGCTTTCCGCACCCAGTACGGACACTACGAGTTTTTGGTCATGCCGTTTGGGCTGACCAACGCCCCCGCTGCCTTCATGGACTTGATGAACCAGGTGTTCAGACCGTATCTAAATCAGTTCGTGGTGGTATTTATTGATGATGTGCTCATCTGCTCTCGGGATCAGGCGCAGCACGGACAGCACTTGCGGATGATTTTGGACACACTGAGACGACATAGGCTGTACGCCAAATACAAGTGCAAGTTCTGGTTGAGGGAGGTGACCTTCTTGGGTCATGTGATCTCCGTGGATGGCTTGGCTGTGGACCCAGCCAAGGTTAAGGCAGTGCTCAGGTAGGAGAGACCGCACACAGTGACAGAGATCCGCAGTTTCTTGGGACTGGCAGCTACTACAGGCAGTTTATCAGGGGTTTCTCACAGATTGCACGTCCTATGACGCAGCTTACTCGGAAGGACGTGCCCTTTTCTTGGACAGACGCTTGTGAGGCGTGTTTTCAGGAGCTGAAGGAGAGGCTGACTTCGGCTCCCGTGCTCACCATCCCAGACAGCAGTGGTGGGTTCGTTATGTACACGGACACCTCTGTGCAGGGGTTAGGGGGTGTGCTCATGCAGAGGGGTCATGTTGTCTCTTACGCTTCACGGCAACTGAAGCCCCATGAGCATAGCTACCCTACCCACGACCTGGAGCTGGCAGTTGTCGTCTTCGCGTTGAAGACTTGGAGGCACTACATGTACGGTGAGACCTTTAAGATTTTCACAGATCATAAGAGCCTCAGATACTTGTTTGATCAGAAGGAGCTCAACATGAGACAGAGACGTTGGTCAGAGCTCCTGAAGGACTATGACTGTAGCATTTCCTACCATTCGGGGAAGGCCAACATGGTGGCTGACGCCTTAAGCCAGAAGGCGCCCGCCCACTTGGCCAGTTTACGGGCACTGAGTTGGAGACTCATGGAGGAGATGGGTAGTTGGCGACCCCTAGAGTTACTGGGGCACTGCGGGGCATTGACTGTGACCCAACAGACGAGGCCAGAGCTGATAGACCGCATCATCACAGGACAGATAGCCGACTCGTACTTGCAGTCATTGCGTGACAGAGTACTGTCAGGGAACCCTAGGGACTTCTCCTTTACAGACGAGGTGCTGCACATGAGGGGACGTTTGTGCGTTCCCAGGGATGACGAGCTAATGAGAGTGCTCCTGACTGAGGCACACGGTTCTAGGTTCACCATACATCCCGGAAACACAAAGATGTATCATGATTTGAGACGCAACTTTTGGTAGAGGGGAATGAACTGGGATGTAGGTGAATTCGTGCAGCAGTGTTTAGTGTGCTAGTAGGTGAAGGCCGAGCATCAGAGGCTTACAGGGCCTTTGCAGCCACTTCCAATGCCAGAGTGGAAGTGGGAGAGCATCACCATGGACTTGGTGGTGGGCTTGCCAATTACCCAGCGGGGACACGACGCCGTCTGGATAATCATAGACAGATTGACAAAGACAGCACGTTTCTTACCTATCGGAGTCACTTTGGGACCAGCACAATTGGCAGAGAGGTATATCCGCGACATGGTACGTCTGCACGGAGTTCCGCGAGAGATTGTATCCGATCAGGATACCCGCTTTACGTCCCAGTTTTGGGCTGAGTTTTAGCAGGCCTTGGGGACACGGTTGAGGTTCAGTACAGCATACAACCCCCAGACGGACGGACAGTCAGAGCGCACGATACAGACACTTGAGGACCTTTTGCATGCTTGTGTACTGGACTGGAGGGGCTCTTGGGAGGAGCACTTGCCCCTGGCAGAGTTTGCATATAATAACAGCTATCACTCGAGCATCGGCATGGCACCCTACGAGGCTCTGTATGGACGGAGGTGTACTGCACCCTTGAGTTGGGTTGAGGTGGGAACCAAGTGGGAGGTTGGCCCCAGGCTGATCTGGCAGAGTTAGGAGGTGATCGAGCAGATTCACAGGCGACTCCGTACTGTCAGGAGCAGGTAGAAAAGCTATGCAGATCGGAAACGTAGAGAGGTGCAGTTTGAGGTTGGGGATCACGTCTTCCTTCGCGTTTCGCCCATGAAGGGCCTGCAGCGGTTTGGGATGAGAGGGAAGCTAGCGTCGAGGTTTGTGGGACCCTTTGAGGTCCTGGAGCGGGTTGGACCCGTTGCTTACAGGCTTGCCCTTCCTCCCAGCTTTCTGGTGTGCACGACGTGTTCCACGTGTCCAACCTCAGGAAGTACGTCGCCGATCCCAGTCACGTTTTGAGCCACGAGAGCGTCGAGGTGGGTGACAACCTGACCTACCTCGAGCGGCCAATGCAGATACTCGATAAAGCTGTCCAGAGTCTGAGACGGAAGCAGGTACCCCTAGTGAAGGTCCTGTGGAGGAGCCAATGATACGAGGAGGCTACCTGAGAGCCTGAGGCGGCGATACGAGAGCGATACCCAGAGCTCTTTGAGGGTACGTCTTTTCTAACCGGCTTCGATCCTCTTTGAGTTTGTTATGCGTATCTTGTTCTTTTTCTGCACCCTAGCTAGCACAAGTTTCAGGGATGAAACTTCATTTGAGTTTGTTATGTTGTTAAGACTCGTGCCATTAAAGCCCTTTAAGACGTCTGGGACTTGGGTCAGACGTCTGGACACCTTCCTAGATGTCTTGAAATCAATTTTTGCGTACATACGTCCTCGAGTCTAGGCATGTGCCGCACGCAGACTGTGCACAGCCACCTTCTCTCCCCTCTCACCGACAGAACCCCACCTTACGCCTACTTATACCCCCTCCTCTCCCTCACGCCACCCCACTCCCATCCACCTTCTCCTTCCTCCAGCGAGAGCGAGAGCGGCGAGAGCAACCAAGTGTAGCAGCAGAGAGGAGGAGCAGCGAGAGAAGGGAAGAGAGGAGAGCGTGCGAGCCCGTGAGAGAGCTTGCCGGAGAAGCTCATGGCTACTCCGACGTGCACAAGGCGGGAGTTGCATCGGGGAGGTTCTCCCCGACACTGCTGCAGCCAGAGCAACAGTCGAGCGAGCGCGGCAGCGCGCGACGCGAGGAAGACGAAGGCAGCTTCTGGTTCTGGGATTTTCCCAAAATTAGACATCTGGATCTACATCCAGACGACGTAGACGACGTCTGGAGGAGGCTCCAGACGACTGAGAGGTAAATCCTTCACCCTACACCTCCCTTTACGGATACGGCCTGCCGCCGAGGCTCTGTTACGTGCCGTATTGAGAAGTTTTTCCGTCGCGTGTGCAGGATTCGTTTCGGGAAGGCGCGGGACATGCCCTCCCACGCAGTTCAGATGTCTAGGTGAAGCACCAGACAACGGGAAGTGTCTCCAGACGTCCGGAGAGGTGGTCGGACGTCTGGAACTAGGTCCAGACGGTTCAGTAGGATCCCTGGATGTCTGAGGAGTATCGCAGAGTGAGGTATGATTTTGGACTTCTTTTAAGACGTCTGGAAGGTGTTCCAGACGTCTAATTTGAGTCAGGATTGTCGTTTTTGACTTGTTTAGGGTCCATTTGAGGTCCGATTTCCACAATTAAGATTCCATTCTTCTTCGTATAAGTTCCTCTACTTGTTGGAATGCTTTTATCATGTTCTGAGTGGTTTCTTGTGGTTGATCCTTGTGTTAGGACCTCGTTCCATTGTGGATTTGGGGATTACAGAGGCACGTGGACCTGCCGATCAAGCCCCCATTACTCCTGATTTTGCGGGTAGAGTGGTTTCCCCTAGTTAATTACAAACATGAATGCATATCTGGAATGAAAATTAGATCCTAGGGTATGGCATGAATCCTAAGGCTAGAAACACTAGAATAATTGTATTGAACGCATGAATTGCAGTCTTGGGTGAGTAAATAAAATAATAACCATTGCTTGTAATTGGATAACAGCTGCCTGTAAAATGTAAAGTACTGTTGTTAGCAACTGTTGCATGTAAATTCCTGTTACTTGCAATTAAATACGAGCTGCCTATATATGATTTGGAAATGAAACATTGAATGTTGGAAACACGAGCTACCTGCAAAATAAATCGGAAATAATGGAACCTAGCATGGCTTGGCCTGAGAAACATGAGCATGAACCCTACGGGGAATTAGGAGTAGAGCTCCTGGAAAATAAATGGAATGGAACTGGATATGTGAATGGGGAAGTGAGTTGGCCCTTGAGTACGGAGTACCAAGGAGAGCGACTGTCCCCCTATTTAGTGTAGAGCAGAGCTAGCCACCCTAGGGTTGGGACCCCGGGGTTAGGAGTGGCCACTTTGTACCAACTTTTTAGCCCTCGCGTACATAGTACCAGGGAGAACTACTAATGTAGGGAGAGAGCTAGCCACCCTACAGGGCCCGGGGTTCAGCTAGCCGTCCTACACCGACTTGTTAGGCCACTGGGCAAACCAGGGTAGTCAGGCGAGGGTGCGCAGACTGTGGAGGGGCGAGACCCCTGTTACTGAGAGGGCTATGCCCTATACTGGTTCCGAGCTGTGCTTTGAGCGCACTCGTTAACGGAAACGACTGACCGCGTGCCAGTGCGGGGTAGCTACCCGTGCGTTTATCGCGCGTGCCGTAGTCACCGTTACGTTTGTCAGCGACCTTAGGGTGGTTGACTGAGTGTAGGACCACCACGGGGGACTCTCCCGGCTAGGAGAGCACCACGTGCTACTTCTACTCTTCAAAAAAGACTGCAATCAAGATCGTTCCCACGAGAAACATTCGAGATCAAGAAAAAGACCTGATAAATAAATCAAGTGATGAAAGAAAGAATAATTAGTTAAATAAAGAAAGAAATTGAAAACAACAGCTACCTGTCCACCTTTACTATTTTTAGTTAGCTGGTTGCCACTCTACTCAGCGTTCACTGATTTCGTATACCCATAACCTTTTTTAGGTCTAGGTGTTGAGCAGCCAGAGCCTACAGCTGCAGAGGGTGCTGGGCCTAGTAGAGCCCGATAGTTGTACCTTTTTGTTGTACCTCGTTTCCGTTGTAGTGAGTATTTTTGTTACACTTCTATACTCTTTTATTGTAAACTTTATATTCCTGTACCTGTTAGAATTCGCTACTGTTGTGGTAGTGTGTACTGTAGTAGTTTCCTTCTTTACTGCTGTACTTTTGTTACTGTTAGTTGCATGCATGGTGAATGTGATTTATTTTTACTGCTTTTTGGTTATTTCCTCGTTGGACAACTGGGTCTTAGGATCAGTCGAGTCGGCCCAGTTTCGTGTCCTATCGAGATTCGGGAACCGGGTTGTAATAGGTAACCTCGTCACCTATACATTCCATGAGTACTTTGCCCTTCCTATATATTAAGGGGTAAATGCTTCAAGATTGTCGTGTTGAGATGGACCAAATACATTATGCCATTTTCAAGCTCGACATAACTCCTCTTACTAATCGTAAAGTCACTACTACCACCATTACCCATATTGCCCATGTCCTTGATTAAAGCATTTTATTTCTGTTCATCAATCATCCCTCAATCATCAAGCCATCTACCATGTATTCATGGGGAGCAGACTTAACCGGTGAATATCATCTTGAACCTATTTTGTGATTATTAATTCCTCTTATATTTTTTATGTTTCCCTTCGGTCCAACCATTTATACACTTCTTAAGAGGGCAAGATGAAAATTCCTGGAAAAGGCATGAGAGTGATCTCCCCACTCCATTACATGAATAGAAGTATGCATAAGGTTGTGACAAAGGCTAGGTGTTGGAGGAAGAAACATTGATGGAAATTAAGGTGGTGGGTGCAAGGGATTGTAGAGACAAATATATGAGCAACAATAGTAGCCATACTTTCCTCACCCTCATCCCCAAATAGAGCATGGTCTTCTCTCTTAAAGATTACAGCCCTATTGCTTGCTATAATGTCTTATACAAGATAATTTCAAAGATCCTGGCTTCAAGACTTGGGTCCCCCATGCCCCATTTGGTTGACCCCAACTAAGGGGCTTTTATTAGAGGTCGATACATCTTTGATTGAACTCTTCTGGCTCAAGAGTTCCTCCCAAGATTCAACTCCTCCAAAGCTTCCCCCAAAATGTGCATTAAAGTTGATATCTCCAAAGCTTTTGATACTGTCAAGATGGACTTTATCATTCGAATGCTTCATTCTTTGGGATTCTATGACACATGGACCTTGTGGATTAGTCATTGCATCTCTAATCCATCTTGTTCCCCCCTTGTTAATGGGGTTCCTACAGGCCTCCTTTTCACCTCTCATGGGCTCAAACAAGGGGATCCATTCTCCCCTCTCCTCTTCACTCTGGTAATAAATGCCCTTTCCCTCTTCCTTAACTTTCAGGTGAACAAAGGGTGCATCAAGAAAGAAAAGTTAAGGAGAGTCCCCTTCCACTCTCACCTTCTATTTGCTAATGGCATCCTCATAAGCGTCAAAGCTAATGCATCCTCGGCTAGGGGCATCAGGAACGCCCTTGATGTGCATACTACTATGGTTGGCTTGCAACTCAATCAGAGCAAGAGTCGCATCTATCTTCTACATCATGCCAATGAGAGATGGCACATTGCCTATCGCTAGGTACTAGTCCCCTTCCACTCTCACCTTCTATTTGCTAATGGCATCCTCATAAGCATCAAAGCTAATGCATCCTCGGCTAGGGGCATCAGGAACGCCCTTGATGTGCATACTACTATGGTTGGCTTGCAACTCAATCAGAGCAAGAGTCGCATCTATCTTCTACATCTTGCCAATGAGAGATGGCACATTGCCTATCGCTAGGTACTCTAGAGGGGAGGCTTCCTTGTAGATACCTTGGCATCTCCCTTGTTGAGGGGAGGATCACTAGATGTATGGCTACTTTGGAGGACAAAATCAAGGATATGCTTAGTGGTTGGAGTAGAAAATTACTCTCTTGGATGGGGAGGGTCAAATGGATTGGTTGGAGAGTTGAAGGTGTCCTTCAGTTCTGGCTAGCGAATTCCGTAGTCAACGTTGGCACATTGAAACGCATCAAAAAGATGGTGGCCAACTTCATTTTAGACGAGCGCCTCATCTGGTGTCATGGAAAAATGTTTGCAAACCGTGGGATGAAGGAGGTCTTGGACTCACTCTTCTTAAGGACCTTCGAACAGTGGCGCTTCTACAGTGCCTTTGGAGGTTACTCAACGTGGGAGACTCCATTTGGAGTTGCTAGATGCATCATAGATACAGAAATTACATCTCTGCCCAAAGGCAAGCCTTGGAGTCCTCTCTTTAGGCTAAGTTGCTTAAGGTTAGACCTCTTGCTCTCCATCACTTCCATTCTGGTGATTCATGGCCTTGGCCTGTAAAACTGAATGGGGATGTCTCTGCAAGAAACCCCTTGAATAGTATTCACGACCACAGGTAGATGCTTGATGTTTGGAAGTTAATCTGGGCCTAGAAACATGCTCCCAAGTGGTTTTGTTGCGCCTGGTTTGCAACATGTGACAGGCTTCCTACCTGCTTAAGATTGAGAAACTGGGGTATGAACATACCTAGTGCTTGTCTTTGCAATCAGGAAGAGGAATCAGGCATACACTTGTTCTTCAAGTGCAGCTATGCGGCCAACGTCTAGAGACTTCTTTGGTCCAAGCTTCGCTCTTCAACTTACATCCCAAACTCTCCCAACGATGCTTGGGATGTGGCCAAGCAATCAAACCTTGCCTTAGAGAGATTATCCAAGATTCTTACTGCTTCCATTTGGAGTATGTGGAAGGAGAGAGAGATTATCCAAGATTCTTACTACTTCCATTTGGAGTATGTGGAAGGAGAGGAACAATCGGCTTCACCATCAGTGTGCTTTTAGCTAATTTCATTTTCAAGAATGTTATTGCTATTCATGTATGAGGTTTAGATTTTCCTTTCCACCGCAAGGTGGGTTTTTGTACTTTGCCTTGGCCGGTTGGCCTCAAGTAAATTTTACCTTTACTCCAAAGATTTAAAAAAAAAAAAATAGTAGCCACAGGAGGTGCAGGCCCCAACAACGGCATGCATCAAAGTATCTCCCCTACCTGTTTCTAGCACCTAACTTCATGTGAAATCATAAGGAGTTGGTTGATGGTTACTCCACGCCGCGTCAGGATATGGAGACAAGGCATCTACATTTGGAAGCCATTGATTGCATCAATCCGAGACCCAATGAGGAGGATTGTCATCACCGCTGCGAGTAGGAGAGAGAGAGAGAGAGACGGAAAAGAAGAAAAGGACGATAATTCTTTTGTGTCCCTTTAGTTCCTTCTTAGGAGTAAGTTTAGCCAAGAACAGCACCCCTTGTAACAACATTTATTTCTTTCCCTTTCAGTTTCCTCTTGGTGGTAAGTTTAACGAAGAACAACGCCCTTACAATAACTCTTATTTCTTTTCTTCTGGTACTCTTGTTTAGTTAGTTATGGGTATTGTCACTTGAATTAGAAATGTTTTTTTTTTCGTTGGTAGGTAGTAGTTTGTTTTTGAAAAAAGAAAAACGTGATTGAACATGGCAACCAATAAAAGAATGCAGAAATTCTAAAAGTTTAGTCATAGAAAGTTCGATCAACACCCACACAATTCCGACTTTAAGATAGAACACCATATTCTAATTTGTAAAAATTAATTATAGCTGTCGACGATCATGTCCAGCGCAAACATACGCAGATTAGATTACCTGTTTAGATTACGGAAATAAAAGCAAAGGGAAAGGAAAAAGGAGGCACTCCCTTTACAAACATACAGGTTATTAGTTAGCAGAAACATAAATGAATTTTAGA
Source organism: Thalassia testudinum (assembly GCA_037157565.1). Taxonomy (NCBI): domain Eukaryota; kingdom Viridiplantae; phylum Streptophyta; class Magnoliopsida; order Alismatales; family Hydrocharitaceae; genus Thalassia; species Thalassia testudinum. The sequence continues at coordinate 137,552,193 of JAZHRO010000036.1, read as the reverse complement.
GTAGATAGGGAAATGTTCTTTCGAAATTGACACTCAATGGAATGGATCAAAATATCATCAGAATGATGCCTTTGCAGATAAGGCTGAGATTTTCTTTTTTTATTTTCTGCGAGGGAAAAGAGATGTAACAAAAGTTGAAGCATTAATCAATCGACTGTTCGACTCAAAAGTGAATGAGTTCAGTGCAAGTATCAAACTACATTATGTAAATCATCTGGAATGATTAGAGAATACTGAAATCGCCCGGTCTACTAGACATGACTTGAAGAAGAAATAACAATAATCCGAGCTAAGTCAATATTTTGTTAAGTCCATTAATTCTTTCTCCCAAAAACTCTCATTACCTCTCTCCATGTTGTTCCAAGTTAGAAAGTGAAAATACCCCTTGTTGGCTTTAATTTGCTGCCTCTGATCAACTCCCTGCCAAAAGCGGTGGAAATGCAGACGGCAGAGCTGCAGTCGTGATTGCACAGTATAAGTTTCTGAAGGCAAAAAAACAGGGTGATTGTACCCGCGAGTCCTCACTGCCCCGAATACCTCCACTACGCACACCTCCCCATCTCCTCTGAGCCTGCGGCCGCACCGACCACTACTCTCACACACACCATTAGCGTGTGCATCCCTCCCCCCGTGGCTCTGTTCCCATAAGCATCAGGAATTTCGTTAATTTCTAAAGTAACTTCTATTTTCCAATAATTGAAAAAAAAAAAAGAACAAAAAAGACAGAGGAAGAAAACAATCTTCGAAGATCACGCTACATCACCCATCTTCTGGTTATGACTTGAAAAAGAAATAACAAAAATCGGAGCTAAGTAAATATTTTGTTAATTCCATTAATAGAAGAACATTCAATATTACAAAGCTGCTTTCCAACATACCCTCCCACAAACAGATTTATTCTAAAGGAAAATTGGAGGCCCTTACAACTTACAGCTCAAAATAAATAACTGATTTACAATCTTTGGTAAATAATGGATACCCAACTCACTCCAATCATTGTAATAAATAAATGATTGGAGATGGGATACAAGGATGCTAATCAAGATTACAATCTACTAGAAAAGAACATTTCATACAAAATGAAGATGATGTTCAACAACCACCTTTCGTGCCGAATCAAGGAAGCTTTAGTAGCGTGTTTGCACGTGAAACACCCTCCAAAGCAGACCAGTCTATATCATCTGTGGTCATATCAGTATTGCCGAAGTTCCTTTTACGTAAACTGGACCTGGATGCAGTCCTGTGTGAACCCTTTGCCCCATTCAGGATTTTTTCAGATGAGCATTCCATGGTTTCACAAGAATCCTCTAGATCATGGTTGCTATCAGCGGAGGAGCTACTGGAGGAATCCGCATTAAGGTATAGGCAGACAACAGCAACATCATCGATTTTGGAGGTAGGATATTTCTCTTTCCAGGCACTGACAGCAGATTCAACAAGAAATCTGGCAGCAGAGGATCGGGTAGGTGCTGAGGCTATAATGTCAACAGCTTCCTGGTTTGAAAGCACATCCCAAACCTGTGGTGGCAAGAGAAGGTGCCAATGGCTGAGTATACAAGTTCTGGAAATTTTTCAAGAGAATGAATTGCCAGATAATCTGCAGCTTTTACAAGACAAAAAAAAAAAAAAACACAATACGGACAAAGCAAAGAGGTTTGTAGTGTAGAAAATCCAGTTGGCATAAGGTATATGTACCTCGAGGACCTAAAAGAAGCATGATCTCTAGTGTGCTTTTTGAGACATAGTAGACATGCACTATTGCTGTCAAAATGACTTGACATGAAAGGAGTCACGCTATCTTCATAGTATATAAAAAGAATAATTCTAAATTTAAATAGAATTGTGTCCAAAGGAGTCCCACGTTTTCTGGTTATTTTTACATAAAAGCCCCTGCAAACTTTAGACCTTTCACCTCTATAAGGAAATTACAACAAGCTGATCAACTTTCAGGTCAAAGAGAGCACTAGGCGTTATATTCACCAAAGTAGTTCCATACTGTAAACTCAGAAGGTGGGCTTATGTGTGGTTGATGCAATGAATTCAATTCGCCCAGAACTGAAATATGATTTCAACATAGTTCTATTTATTTTGAGGACTAGAGAGCAATCTAGGTCCTTCCTAAAGAAAATTATTTTCATATTCAGGATTTACTTGGGAAACTTGGTTAGTACTTTTCTGAAAGTTTCCTTCCATATAATAGGTTCAGGACTCTACTTTCTTGATTATCGTGTAACCACCTCTACGCAAAGGCAGTACCCTCAACCAAAGGCATAAATACTAAACAGTGGATTCTTTCATATAATAACTTTTTTCTCCTTATTCCAAAATTCTAACCTTTAATCATCCCCCCATACTCTTAGTTCTCCATAATCCACAGCAACCTTTTCACCACTATCAACCAACCAGTCATCGCCTCTCTCTCTCTCTCTCTCTCTCTCACACACACACAAAAACAAGCAAACTCTCTTTCTGATTTCTTTCTCCCAGAAACTCTCTCATCATCTCTCTCCATGTTTGTTCCAAGTTTTTTGAGAGGAAAAAGAAAGATTACCTAATTATCTAAATTTTCATTCAATCACAACATTCTCAACCCAAGCCCTCTCCCTAATGTTAAAATACCCTTAGTTGGCTTTAATTTGCTACTTTTGATCAACTCCCTGAAAAAAGTGGTGGAAATGGAGAAGGCAGAGCAGCAGTGGTGATTGCGCGGTATAAGTGTTCTGAAAGCAAAACTGTGGTGACGGAGAACTACATGGCAGTGGCACTAGTACAATAAAGGATCATGGCAGCAGAGAAGGGAAGGTTTAAAATTTCATTGAGGGAAACACAGGAGGGGGAGCTATGGAAGTTAATTCTTCTTTTAAGATTCATAATGAAGATTACATATAACCCTTACGTGTCTCTAACAAGTAACAATTTAGGTAGATCTAACTCAAATATTATTGGCGTCAATGTCACACCCACATGGAACAGTAATATGTCAACAGAGCAATGCTCATAAGAAGCACATGTAAAACCCTTTCTTTAAAGCAAACCGAGAAGTACTGAAGCTTAGTAGTTTTGCAAGAGTATTCATGAGTAATGAAAGTAATAGAGGTGCCCAAAAGAAAAAAATTTAAACCAACGACTTCTTAGCACAAGGAAAAAACCTCACAAGAGGAAGAGCAACCCCCTTGCTAGGCTAGTCATCCCTTCATCAAGGTTCTAAATTCCATGGTTTGCTGCCTGTTTGTGTCATCTCTTCACTGTCCTGCTATGTCCTTTTTGAAGGGTGTTGGGGTATCTCAATAAGTTTATGGAATAAGAAATCATGGGGACGAAAGTACCCCAAATAAGGCAAAAATAGGGCAGCATCTGACAGGGATTGTGCACATATTAGGCATTCTACAAGTTTGTTAAACATCTTAAGCTATCTTTTTTCCCATAATCACTTTTCTTCAGTCCTAACTCCGTCTATGTTGAGGTTCGTGTGCCTTTTCATTGTCGGTCCCAAGTACGGGTAAAGGAGGAGGGTTGCGTTAGGTAACCGACAGTCAGCGTAAAATTTGTCGAATCTTTTAAACATGGATTCTAATAAACACTTAGATTTCGTTAAGGCATTCCTTACTTACGACGTGCTGCATCGGCACCCAGGTGTAGTGAAAAATGAGCAAAGGTTCTTGCATGAGGAACGCATGCAAGTAAAGAAGTTAGTTCCGCTACATCGCCGCCCGGATGTAGTCCAAAATGAATAAGGGTTCTCGCATGAGGAATGCATGAGAGTAAAGGAGTTAGTTCCGCTACATCGCCTCCTGGATGTAGTCCAAAATGAGCAAGGATTCTCTCATGAGAAACGCGAGTAAAGAAGCTAGTTCCACCACTTCGCCATCGAAGTATGTCACAAAGGATGTTGAGATTCGGTAGTTGAAATATTGATACTTTGACTAGCAAGCTCATGAAGATTGTGGATACAATGGTAAGAAGAATGATTCAAATTCTTTGCCTTCAAGAGACTAAGTGGGTTGGAGAAAAAGCAAAGGAAATCGAGAGAACAGGTTTCAAACTATGGTATTCAGGAAGGGATAAACATAGAAACGGCATAGGCATTATAATTCATAAGGATTTGAAGAAGAATGTGGTTGAGGTTAAGAGATTGGGTGATCGAATTATTTTGATAAAGTTAGTCTTAGACGAAGAGATCTTGAATGTTATTTCAATTTATGCACCTTAAGTTGGTTTGGAGGAAAGAATAAATGACAAATTTTGAGGGGAGCTTGATATGATGATTCAAGGAATCCCACAAAGAGAAATGATTTTCTTGGGCGGAGATTTAAATGGGCATGTAGGAAAAGATACTTTAGAGTATGCTAGAGTGCATGGAAATCATGGTTTTAGTGTTAGGAATAAAGGGAAAACTTTCCTTGATTTTGCAATGACTTATAATCTTTTCATAGTAAATACCTTCTTCAAAAAACGAGAAGAGCATTTGATCACATGTAAAAGTGGCTTAACAAGAACACAAATTGATTACTTTGCTTTGAGAAGAAGAGATCGTTTATCTTGTAAAGATTGCAAGATTATTCCAACGGAGAGTTTAACAACTCAACATCGTCTTTTGGTGTTGGATGTTCATTTGAAGAAGGCAAAGAAGAGAAAATTAGTGTTTAAGAATTTGAAAATTAAATTGTGAAATCATAAGAAAGAGCAAGTGAGATTTAAAGAGAAGATGATGTAATAAAAGACTTCTGATCTTGATGGTAGTACTGATGAAATGTGGTTAAATATAACAAACTGTATTAGGAAGGTGGTAAAGGAGGGGTTAGGCATGTCTAAATGAGGTGTTCCAAGACAAAAGGAGGCTTGGTGGTGGAGTGAGGAAGTGCAGAAGAAGCTTAAAATTAAAAGAGCCTGCTTTAAAACCTTATATCGAGATAAGACCGATGAAAATATGAAAAACTATAAAAGAGCAAAGAAAGAAGCAAAGAAAATAGTTAGTAAAGCAAAAGCAAAAGTAAAAGCTTAAGAGCATTTTTATAAGAAACTTGATTCTAAAGAAGGTGAAAAAGATATCTTCAAGTTAACTAAAGCAAGAAAGCGGAAAACAAAGGACCTTACACATGTAAGATGCATCAAGGATAAAGAAGAAAAACAAAGGACCTTACACATGTAAGATGATATCTTTATATTTTTTCTTGGTCATGGATGAGTTGACGAAACATATCCAAACTGAGGTGCCATGGCGTACGCTTTTTGCTGATGACATTATGTTGGTTAATTAGACAAGAGATAGAGTGAACAGAAAACTTAAGCTTTGAAGAGAAATCCTGAAAGATAAAGGATTATGCATAAGTAGGACGAAGACTGAGTATATGGAATGCAAGTTTAATAGTAGAAGAAACAATAAAGGGATTGATGTAAAAATTGGAGAAGTGCATTCCAATGAAAGATGTCTTTAATTACTTGGGATTCATTTTTCCAACAGGATGGTAGAATTGATGGAGATGTTACACATAGAATTAATGCAGGATGGTTGAAATGGAGGGGTGCATCTGGTGTTCTCTGTAATAAGAGGGTTCCTTTAAAAGTCAAAGGAAAATACTATCGAACTGCGGTGAGACCAACCATGTTGTACGGTTTTGAATGCTGAGCTATCAACTATAGGCATGTACATAAGATGTCTATGGCAGAAATGAAGATATTAAGATGAATGTGTGGTTATACAAGAAAGGATCATATTTCGAATGAAATTATTAGAAAAAAAGGTTAGGGTGACACCGATAGAGGATAAAATAAGAGAGGCACGTTTAAGATGATTTGGACATTTACAAAAAAGGTCACTAAATGCTCCAGTTAGAAGATACGAAAAGATAGAAGCTGAACCCGCTAAGAAGGGATGAGGAAATCAAATAAGTGTTGGAAGGAAACTATTAAGCATAATCTCAATTACTTTAATTTAAGTTCTAAAATGGCCGAAAATCGATCTATGTGGAGGCAAAGAATCCATATAGCCGACCCCATTTAGTGTGGGAAAAGACTTGGTTGTTGTACTTTTCTACAGTCCTCTTTTCTCTACAGTTTTGGCTTGCGTGGGCATCTTTCAAAGTTTGGTAGCTAGTAGGTAATTCCTCCATCTTATGTCTATGTCTACATTCCTTGCTTTTATGGTTCTTAATCACCTAAAAGCTAAGATCTAACCGTGTGTCAAGTTTAGCTTTGGTCGACAAGCTTTGGTTAATCCAAGCTTGCATCTAGATTAGGTAGATATAAGATACATAAAGCTTGTATTAGTATGATACATTAAGCTTAGCTTAGCTGCATCGCGATGACACATTGACACATGAGCTGTAAAAGTGTCTTATATCAGTTATGTGGTTGAAGTTCTAATTTCAGTCAAATGGTAACGTACAATATTGCGACGTATAGTTCTATGTTTTAAAATTTGGATTCTTGCATTATAAGCATTTAGAATTATAACAATGCCACTTCATTTTCAATATTTACGAAATTCCACTGCAAAGTCTGTCATCCACACAGATGCCACTCAAATCTAAATAAAATGAAAATTTTGCAGCATTCCTTGCATTTCTTGGGTTCTCGCAGAAGGGACAAATGCAAGTAAAGAAACTTGTTCCACTATTTTACCATCGAAGTGTAGCTTAGAAGAATCTGAGATTTGGTGCTTGGAATATTGGTGCTTTGGCAGCTCATAGGTCGTGGATACAATAATTAGGAGCAAGATCCAAATTATTTGCCTACAGAAGTCAAAGTGGGTCGGAGAGAGCCAAGGAGATTAAAAGAAAAGGCTTCCAATTATGATGCTCAAGAAAGAAGAAAGGTCAAAATTAGATGACATTATCATCCATGAAGAATGGAAAGAGAGTGTAGTTGAGGATAAAAGGATGGAAGATCATATTATTTTGGTAAAACTAATCCAAGAAAAAGAGATTCTAAAGTTATTTCAACATATGTACCTCAAAGTTGACTTGAAGGAAAAAATAAAGAATTATGGAAAGAACTTGATATAATAATTTAGGAAATCCTACGGAGAGAAATGACTTGCCTAGGTAAAGATTTAAATGGATACGTGGACAAGAATGCTCTAAGTACATACGGGTTCATAAAAACAATGGCTCCAGTGATAGAAATGCAAGAGGGAAACATTTTTCTGACTTGTGAACTTTCTAAAGCAAATTTTCTTCAAAAACCAAGAGGAGCATTTGATTGCCTACATTAATGATATTTGAGAAGAAGAGATCAATAGTCATCTAAGGATTGCAAGGTTATTTTGAGGTATAGTTTAACTCCTCGATACCCTCTATTGATAGTGGATGTACATATAAAGACCACAGGGATTGGGATTCAAGAACATAAGAATTAAATGATGGAAGTTTAAAAAAGAGCACAAGAGTTTTAAAGAGAAGATACCATGTCAAGGAGCTTGGGAACTTGATGGAAGTGTTAAACAAGTAGAAAATTGTAGCAACCATTGAGATGAAGAGTTGTAGTGGGTCTTATTTAGTCCCACATAGTAGAGTGGGAGTTTGTGTGTGTGTGTGTGTGTGTGGTGCCTATAAATAGGCTATTTTATCTCTTTTATCTTTGAGAAGAATAACAGAGATACACACCCATAGAACCCTGCTCTTCATGAATGGGATTTTCACATAAACTCAAGCACACTTATTGCTTTGCTTTGATATTTATGTTTGTTTCTGCATTATCTATTTCTCAGCATGGTATCAAAACAATTTGATCTCAAGTTTTATCCCATTTATGATTGAAGTCATTTTATATGAATACCATTTGTTCTAGAGTTCTTTTTATTCACTATTCCACAAGGGAGAGATCGGCATGGAGGCGCTAGAGCCTCAAGCAGCAAAGAGGAGGCATTGCAGGAGTTGGCGACGATGCGCACGACAAAGAAGGAAACGAGGAAGGTGCAAGGTTTGCAGCATCGATTGGTGGAGCGATCAAGCACGATGCACCTCCACGCATAAGCAACGGTGATGGCCAAAGTTCAGGAAGTCGGTATGCGTTATGCAATCGGTTGCATCACCACATAGAGTATATGGTATGCGGGCGAGTATATGATTTTATATTTTTTATTTAAAAAAATATAAAATAATTAGTCAACTTATTAAAATTTGTATTCTAACAAATAATACGTAAATAATAAACATCAACAACAACTAAAATAAAACTTAAACTCACTTAAAATCATGACAATCAGTCCAACAAAATCAAATCTAAAAGAGCTTTTTTTTTAAAATCAAACCTAAAATATATTCTATCATAAAATCAACTACCTATGCAGCCGACTACTCAGGTATTAGGCTCGAGTAGTCAACCTTACCCACTTAGTGGGCTGCCTAAGGATACTCGGTGCAGAGAAGGCAGTGCTAACGAGTATGCAAACACATAGTCAGCCTACTTGGTCGACTTCCTGAACATTGGAGATGGTAATGGGCCGTGATTGGTGACAATTAGTTGCAATTCACGACGCTTGGCTAGCTCTAGCAACATTGCTGCTCCGTCATGGGAGTGTTAGCGGCATTCGAGAAGTTCGAACAACATTGTTGCACTGTTGTTGGAGAAGGAGCGATCTCCAGTGAAGATCACGGTAGAGATCTCGCTTGAGATCACTCGCATGCCAGGACATGCGAGCAACGAATAAGTCGAAGATGGTGACATGCGAGGTCGAGAGGTCGTAGTGATGAAGGCGAGATCACAATGTCAATCGAGTGTAATTGGCTCGCCAAAAGATTGTAGCAAGATTTTCGCCGCTAATGGAGGCGCCAAAGGCAACACTAGACAGCAGGGAGATGCACCTCAACACATTGACAAAGACACGGCAATGATGGAACCGAAGGAGAATTAGCAGCGAAGTTTGTAGCAAGAGCGATGATGGCTATTTGCTACTAATGCTCTTGTTACATGCAACGAAAGAGAAGTCGAAGATGGCGGCAACGAAATAATGTAATCAGCCATGCTTTTTGGGTCCTAAAAGGAAGGTTACTTTTAAGTTTCTTTTATTTGTGAGTATTTACCGTTTCTACCCTCTGATTTCCTTTTAAATCCTTTTGGGTATCTTTTTAGTAATACAAAGGAAAAGAAGGGCCAAAAATGAAAAGAAACATAAAAAAGGGAAATGAGAAAAATATATATTTAAAAAAATAGAAGAAAAAGGAAAACATAGGGAAAGATAAAATTCAAGAAAGGGAGAAAAAAATCAAAAAAGGGAGAAAAAAAAAGAAAAAGAGAAGAGAAGATCAAATGATGATGATGTTGAGAGAAGAGAAGAAACTCTTCTCTATTTTATGTTTATTTCTTCTCTATGTTATTTTCTTCTCCCATACGAGTATGGGAGAAAGAGGGAGTGCAAGAGCTTATTGTGACCCCATACAAGACTCATTTCTCTGAGGTCCCCACATGAGAGAAACTTTGTTTATTTATCCCTAGATGAAACAAATACTATCTCGGTCTCCAAAGAAGAGACCCCTTTCTTTGAATTTCCGTGTGGGAGAGGCCCAATCTCTTGGTCTCCATGAAAGACCCTCTTTAGAATCTTCAAAATGGGTGACACAGTACCAGAGCTGACTTCAATTCATTTTTCAGACTTCGACCTCTACCTGCCTACAATCAAGAACATGGATGTAAGGACACCGACACAAGATGCAAGGAAGCAGTGACTCGACAGCATCAATTTGAGTTGTGTTTTGTTCTGCTTTATAAAGTGAGGATTTATTTTGCACAAGCTGAGCATTCTATGCTCCAACTTGATGGGGAGTGTTGAAATGAAGAGTTGTAGTGAGCCTTATTTATTCTCACATGGTAGAGTGGGAGTTTATGTATGTGTGGTGCATATAAATAGACTATTGTACCCCTCATTTATCTTTAAGAAGAATAACAAAGATACACACTCCTATAGGGGCACTTCTCCCATAGTTCTCTCTACCCTTTGTGAGTGAGATTTCCATGTAAATCCAAACATTCTTATTGCTTTGCTTTGATATTTATGTCCATTTCCACATTAACTATTTCTCAACATCAACTAGTATTAAAGGGATGGCCAAAAAAAGTGTTAAGCATGTCTGAAGGAGGGGCATTAGGGCAACAAGCTTAGGGGAGTGAAGTACTTGCAAGAAAAGCTTAGAGCTAAAAAGAGTGTGTTTCAAAGTCTTATATCGAGATAAAACTAACGAAATCTTAGCCAAATTAGAAAAGAGCAAAGAAATCAGTGAAGAAGATTGTTAATAAAGCAAAAGCAAAAAGATAGAAGCATATATTCAAGAAACATGATTTGAAAGAAGGTAAGAAAGATCTTCGAGCAAGGTATAAAAAAAAATAAACCTTATTCAAGTAAAGTGTATCAAAGATAAAGGAAGCTCATAACCAGTTTGTATATAGAGACAAAATGAAAAAAAAAAACTAATTTCATAAGCTTTTTTACCGAAATAAGACAACTGATATCATTCTAGGGGAGTTGGCTAATTCAAAAGCTTTTCATTTAGGTTTAGTCTATTTAATTAGGTTTGAGAGTCCTAGTCATTTTCCTATTCCTTTTTGGTCAGTTTCCTATTTTGATGAATTTCTTATGCAATTTTTATAACCCTACTCTTTATATAAAAGGGATTAGGATTCTTAATTGAAATACGATTATTTTTTCTAGCATGATATCAAAGGCTGACTCCTTATTCCTAGGAAGCCCCACCACCCCCTCTTGCACACCAACCCTCTTCATATGCTCCTCCCTAGTCCAAAGCACATCACGTGTAGCAACTGCCCACAGCACGTGCACTGCCCTATCTGATAACGCTGTAAGCACATGCCTCTCGCCCTGCCACGCATACTAACGCATGCACCTGCCCTGTTAAGCACCTACCATATATGGCCTCTACCTCTCTGTCGCGCGTGTAGCACGTTGTTGTGCCTACCTACCATCCACGTAGCACTTGGCACATGGCCCTCCCTATGCACGATTCTGCAAAGTACACGCTAATGTGCACGACATCACATACCTCTGTCTGCTTGCCTAATCTGCTTCCCAACATGATGATGCGAGGATTGTCCTCTTCAACTACTATTGTTGCAACTGGCCTTGTAGAGCCAATTCTGCCATTACCTCTACAACTTCTTCTGGAGCATTTGTTCCTACTGCTGGAAATCCTGATACTCTAATGATTAGTGGGGGATCTGAGCAAGGCTCTCATCTCCTACTACTGCCTGCTATCTACCACTGCCTGCTTGGGATCATCTCTCAACCTACTTGAAATTGTCTATCATCTACTACTGCTGCTGCTTGGGATCATCTCCCACTCTACTATTGTTGCTACTTAGGATCATCTCTTATTCTACTGCTACTATTTTCTACTTGAGATCGTCTCCTATTGTCTTCTTGCATGTTTGCTCTTCCAGCCTTCATTGGGAAGGAGTCAAATCGTATCTACTGTAATAAGTTGGGTTTAATTATTATCCATGCTCAAACTTGAGAGGAAGTGTTATTAGAATTAGTTAGTAAGGAGTCATATTGTATTTAGGTTTAGTCTATTTAATTTGGTTTGAAAGTCTTGGTTCTTTTCCTATTCCTGTTTATCAGTTTCCTATTCCTAATGGGTTTGTTATGTAATTTTTCTAACCCTACTCTCTATATAAGGGAAGTTAGGGTTCCTAATCGAAATAAGACTATTTTCTCCAACATACCTGAATTGTAAAAGCTATCAAAGATAGAAAAAAAGTGGCAAATGCTCTAAAGATGATGAAACTTGGGAAGGTTGTTGGAAAAAATGATATTCCTATAGATTTTTTGAAAGTGACAAGAGAGGAAGGCAAACTTGGATCACAAAATTATTTAATACTATTTGGCAAGGAAGAGAATGCTAGAAGAATGTTGAAAAAGTATTGTAATACTCATACAAGAACAAAGAAGACAAAATTGTTCAAACTATAAAGGCATGAAATTGATGAGCCAAATAATAAAGGTATAAGAGATAGTAATTCAAAGAAGGTTGGGCCAAGTCTTAAGAATAACTAAGAACTATCTTATGGTCATGCCTAGCAAGTTTACCATTGAAGCAATACATCATTTAGGGTATATGGTCAAGATCTACAAAGTCCATAAGGATTCATATATGATCTTCATTAATCTAGAGAAGGCTTATGATCCTTCAAGAGATATCTTATGAAGAATTTTAGATAAGAAACAAGTGCTAACTCCACATAAACCTCATGAAAGATACATATAATGACATTGTAGCTTGTGAATGGACCAATGCTAGGTTCACAGACTATTTTGATGCCACTATTGATTTGCATCAAGGATGATCAACAATAAGATGTACCTCTTTACCTTACTCACTAACGAGTTTATGAAGCACATTCAAAATAAGGTGCCAAGTTGTATGTTTCTTAATGATGATATTGTACTAGTTTAGTATAGACTAAATAACAAACTATAGACCATGAACTGCAAATGCTTTCGACCAAGTAAGACAAAATTAAGTATATAGAATGTAAGTTTAGTTGTCAAGGGAAAAGAAAGAAGGAAAATGTCAAAACTATATCAGATTGCACTCTATGAAAAAAGTAAATATTTGAGATCCATTTTTCAACAATAAGGAAAAATTGATAGAGGTGTTACATATGGAATTAACACAGTTTGTTTAAAAAATACTGCAGCATCTAGTGTTAGGAAGATTCCTCTAAAGTTTAAGGAAAAGGAAAATACCATAGTGTAACTCAGAGGCCTACCATGTTGTTTGGTTTTACGTGTTGGCTTGTCAATTGTAAGCATGTGTAGAGTCTTATGGCAAAAATGAAGAGATGTTAAGGTGCATGTGTAACCATACAAGGATTGAATTGTAACAGACTACAATGTCGACAATAGAGGATAAAATGACAAAGACATTTGAGGTGGTTTAAAGATCTACAAAGATGGTTAATTAATGCCCCAATAGGAAGATGTGAGAAATTGGATTTTAAGCCTCTTAAGAAGGGATGAGGAAGGTCAAATAAGTGTTGGAAGGAAACTAACAAACACGATTTTAATTACGTTGAATTTTAAGCCCAGAAATGACTCAAGATAAATCTACGTGAAGGCAAAGAATCTTTATAGATGATCCCACTTAGTGCTAAAAGAATCATTATCGTTGTTATGGTATCCTACTATCCTTAAGTTCACTCCTTCCCCTTTTTCTTTCATTTTCACCCTCTTCAATATCCCCTAAGACCCTACCTGAGAACCAAATGAGTCAGGTTAGGGTCCACTCTATCAAGTTGAGTCTATTAGGCCAAATTAATTTCAACACCCTTCTTCGTAATTCCCTAATGCACCTCTACCTCTCCACCCCAATTTCTCTTTTCACCTTCCTAACCCTTCATTAGACTCCTCACATTGCAAAGGAGGCACTAACATGCTTACCTTTCCCTTCCCTTCCATGTTGCACAGGCTCCTATCCACGGGCTCATGAATGTTGACCTCTTCACAATCACAAAGAACCTTTTTTCTACCCCCATGGCATACCGCATAAGTGTCACCTTCGTATCGAGCCTAAAGTAGAAGCTCCTCAAGAGTTTCACCATTGCTAAGCAACAATCCTTCGATATGCTCAACGAGCCCTAATAATTGAATAGCAATGTTAGAAATGACCTTGTCATAGGCCCTAATGCCCTTAAAGTTGAGGAAAAGGTCAATAATCTCCTTATTGTCATGATAAGGTTGTTTGGGACAAGGAGTGAGAATGATAGAAGAAATTCGTGCCAAAGTGATTAAGGTAGCCAACTTCAAGGGTAGAGGACCTTGAGGGTGTCATAAAAGTCTTTAAAAACAAAAAGGGGGAAGAAGGCACAACATTTATGAGGTGGAATAGGACAAACATGAGAAGAGGAGTTTTAAGCTAGAGAGTTGGACGGACAGGCTAGAAATCTCGAAGAGGTGGGAGGAGGATGCGAAGTGGAGAAGGAAGAAGAAAACAAGGAGGTAAAGAACAAATGAGACAGGATGGTGGTTGACAAAGGTAAAAAGGATGAGGAAGGAAGAAGGGAAAGGTTGAAGAGGGTGAAAGATAAGCAAAGAAAAAGTAGAGAAATGCAAAGCCATAATCCAAAATTTTCATTCCATTACTTTTTTTCAAGAGCATTTAATTGCTTGATGATGTTGTTAACCAACAAAATGTGCATGGAGTGGTATTTGTGTAGATGGAGAGACTTTATAGTGACATTTCTATGAATATTAACAATTTAAGTAGCAATTTCGTAGTTGTCAACATGTAAAGATGAGATGAAGGGGATTTTACAATTTTTTTGTTTTATTTGGCCTTCCATGTAATTTGCCCAGTCTCTCTTTTGTAAAAGAGAGGTTAGGAGTTCATTAACTTAATGAGAAATATTATTCTCCCTCTCACATAATATCAAAGCAACGATCCTAGATTGGTGGTCTAGTATCCCACTAAATATCCACCAATCAAGATGTTTGAATCACCAAATCCATGGTGATCTAAAAGATGATCGAAGGAGCACCAGATGACAGCACCACTGCCATGAACAACATCAGCGGCAGCGCTACTATAATCAACAGCAACAGCAACACTGCAGGAACCGACAGCAGCAACGCCGCCACTGCTACAAGAACCGACAACGCCACCACCGCTGCTACAGAGGTTGGCGGTGGGGTTGTCAACCATGAAGTTGGGGCATATACTAGCTCCATGTTTGTCTGCGTGATGAGTCTTCTCTCACGAATTTGTTCCAAGTTTTATGTTGAAATGATAAGCCTTCTCTAATGCAAATCAAGTTCTTTTTACAAAAAAAAGGGGCAAAAATCAAATTGTTGCAGTTTTGGTCTTTCAATACATGAGAGATCCAGTAGAAACAAGCGATTTAGACCTTGGGTCATTGATTTGAGTGCATCAATTCATCTCACTAGGAACACTGAGGAGTTGAATCCCTCTAAGCCGCATGCAATCAAAGGAGTCAGAATAGCCAATGGGGCAACCTCTCCAATCACCTTTGCTAGAGAGGTCCAAGTAGCACCAATACTGCATATTAGTGATGTGTATTGTGCCTCGAAATTCCCAATGAGTTTATTGTTTGTTAACAAGATATGTAAGAACCTTCAATGCAAGGTGGTATTCAATGATAGACATTGTTGTTTCCAAGATAAAAGTATCAATAAGATCATTGGTAGTGGGATAAAGAGAGACTTCTATCTCACCCACATCGTTTGTCGGTGTTGTATCAATTGCCAGTGATCCTTAACTATGGCACAAACGACTGGGACATCCATCAATTGGGAAGACATGTCAAATGTATCCCGAGTTTCTAGGTACGTCACTAGAGTGCGAGGATTGTCAGTTAAAGAAACATCATAGCAACACCTTCCTACGGCGACATAATGGGGTGAGCAAGACCCCATTTGCTTTGGTTCACTGTGATGTGTGGGGACGAGTGAGAGTACGAGTAATGGAGAACATAGGTACTATGCAATATTTGTTGATGATCGCAGCAATCTTGGGTCTTCTTAATGAAGGCCAGATCAGAGATTCTCCTAATTGTTTAGAGATTTTTTGCAAAGGTTCAGACAGTGCTCTACTACTATTTGAGCTTTCTGGAGTGATAATGCTTTGAAATTTGTTCAGAGGGAGATGCAGGAGTTCAACGCTCATAGGACTATCCACTAAACTTCTTACGCTGACACGTCTCAGCAGAATGGCATGGCAAAGCATAAGCTGAGGCACCTTCTTGATATTGCACGAATGTTGATGATACGTATGAAAGGACTTAAGCAGTTTTGGGGTGACACCATACTTACCGTTGCTTACTTGATCAATTAAGTCCCCTCTTCAATGCTCCACGAGCATATTCCTTATCAGGTTCTGCATCCAGACTATGACAGATCATTTTCTTTAACATTACTGGTGTTTAGGAGAACATACTTTGTCTAGGCACATGAGAATCAAGACAAGTTCTCCTCAAAGGCAGTGAAGTGCATTTTTCTGGGTTGCTCACATACCTAAAAGGGTTACAGATGCTATGACCCAGTCCGCAAGCGTTACAGTGACCGTAGATGTAACCTTCTTTGAGGAGGTACCCTACTACTCCAAGGAGAGTGCTAGTATTGAGTTGGCTCCTAGGGAGACCCAGGTTTATCACCGACACCCAATTATTGCCCCTGCTTCTCAGGCTCATGATTCCTCTCCTATCTTTACTTCTATGGTTCCAAATGAGTTGGAATCTAATGAGGAGAGGCTTGTTGCTTTGAGAAAGCCCAATCAATCCTACACTGCACCCGATATCTCATTACACTAGGACTTCTCATCTAAAGGGGGAGATCAGACAGTGTATCGCTACTATCACTACTGCAGTTGCTCCCAAAGACTTCTCTCAAGCCTCCCAAGATTCCCGATGGCATGCAACCATAGACGAGGAGATGCAGGCACTTCAATCTAAGGAGGCATGGGAACTGGTGCCATGTCCTCCTAATGCTACAGTGCTGGATTGCCATTAGGTTTACACCATCAAATATCAAGCAGATGGCACTAATGACAGATACAAGGCTCGATTGGTTACCAAGGTTTCACACAAACATATTGTATTCACTACATGGAAACTCTTTCCCCAATGGCACGTATCTCGTCTATTAGGATCATTATCTTTGTGGCAATTAATCAAGGATGGCCGTCATATTAGCTGAATATCAAAAATGCTTTCTTAAATGGTGATCTAGCAAAGGAGGTGTATATAAGACACCCATTAGGATATGGCATACAGGAGGAGGGCGTTTGTCGTTTAAGAAAAGCCATCTATGACCTAAAGCAAAACTCGAGGGCATGGTTTGAGCACCTTAGTTCGGAGATCCAGAAGATTGGATTCCAAAGGTCTTCTACAGATCATTCTATTTTTATTCATAGGACTGACGATGTATCCACTAGCAGAGTTGTAAACCTAGCAATTTATGTGGATGGCATGGTCTTGAAAAGTGATGATGAGGAAAGCAACAGTCAAACCAAGGCATTTTTGCAATCCATCTTTGTAACTAAGGATCATGGTAATCTACGATATTTCCTTGGGATTGAAGTCGTTCAACAAGGATCATATTATCCTTGTCACTGAGGCGGTACACATTACAGATACTAGAGGAGGTCGGTCTTCTTGAAGCTAAGCCATCTGGCATTCCTATTGACGTGCAACAATTTCGTGGCACACATGAGAATGATCCCCATTCGAGGATGCTACCAGATATCGAAACTTAACAGGGAGGCTACTCTATTTGACTGTGACTCAACCAGATATCAGTTTTGTAGCTAGCTGAGCTAGTCAACATATGCAAGCTCCTCGCTACAGCCATCGGTATAATGTATGTCTCACTCTGAGATACCTCAAGAATAGTCCTAGTCTAGGGCTCTACTACAAAGATAATAAGTCCATGAACATCATGGTCTATTCAAATGCAAACTATGTAGGATCTATTGACGACCGATGCTCCACCTCAGGGTATGCTATGTTCCTAGGAGGGAATCTTGTTTCCTAGCAAAGCAATAAGCAGAGTGTAGTTGCCCGCTCCAATGGAAAGGCAGAGTACCATCCCATGGCCTACACTGCTTGCGAAATCATGTGATTGTGTGTTTCCTACAAGAGATTAAAGCAAGGTTCGAAATGTCGATTTCGATGTCGTGCCAAAATTCTAAGTGTGCATTTCATAGACATGGAAAAAGGCATGACGTGGAAATGCCCATTTTTCGATGACCATGCCGATGGGCATGCCAAGGGCACACTGTGGGAATGCCGAAGGCATGCCGACAACATGCCAACAAAAATCTCATAAATACTCAAAATGATGTTAAAATGCTCAAATTTTCTATGCGCGCGCGCGCGTGTGTGTGTGGTGTTTCCCTGCATGCGTACATGCGAACCCTTACCCAAACCTTGCCCATCTGGACATATAGACCCTTACCTAGACCTTACCCATCAGCAGACACCTCAGATCGTGCTCAGCCAACACAAACCTCACCAGACTGGTCGGCATCTGTCGGCATGCCTACCATACCGTCAGCATGTCGACGAAATGGTCGGCATGCCAACGAAATCCCAACATTTCGACATCAGATGCATATAGCATGGAGCTTTTACAAAAAGTACCTTGCCGTTGGCATTTAAATCACTGGATTAAAGTGAAGATTAAGACACTTGTTCCACTCTATTATGATAATAAGTCTGCAACTTATAGTGCCTCTAATCCTATTTTTCACGAGCTGACGAAGCGCATTGAAGTTGATTACCATTTTGTCAAGAATGCAGTCATGGAAGGACGGATCAACACCCCCTACATTACCTCAGAGTTATAGCTTACAAATATACTCACCAAGGCTCTCAAGAAGAAAAGGCATGAATTTTTGTGGGACAAGTTACGACTAACAAATATATATGCCCCAAGTTGAGGGGGAGTGTCAACGTGTAAAGATGAGATGAGGGGAATTTCACAATTTTTCTACTTTATTAGGTCTTCCATGTAATTTGCCCAGTCCCTCTTCTACAAAAGAGAGACTAGGGTTTCATTGACTCAATGAGAAATATTATTTTCCCTCTCACATTTTGAATGTTCATAGTGGCATCTATGTAAAATTCATTTACAATCTAACACTATAGCTTGTTGGATGTGAAATATCTTTGAACTACTTTCATTATAAGCAAACTTGCCAAAAAAACATGAAACCCTTTTAATTAGTCAATAGATTGTAGATAACTATTTTTTCATGTATTTAATAATCATTAAAATCTTAATTTTGTGAATTTGGACTCAAAATAGCCATCTCGAGAAATTTTATCCTTTCTAGGATTGCCCAATGTCCCCCTACATGCATTGATAGTCCTAAAGGCTCAAGTCAAGTCTTCCAAAATAAGCTTCAAACAAAGATGACCACGGCAATAAGGCACCACCCATAATCTTGATATCCATTCTCTTAATGAAACATTACTAAAACGTTTAAGATGCACCTTTCTGCAAACAAAAACTTCTAAGGTGCAACACACCCATGGTACCTCCCTTTAGATGGCAACAAACCATGTCTAGATCAACAAGGACAATTCCAATTGTATCAAGAGAGGGATCTTTCCAAAAGAACCTTCTTCTAATGGCATGGGATTCTCTTTTTCACAATCAGGGCATCCTAGGACTCACCATCAAGAAAACCAGAGCAGCTAAGAGGATGGATTTCGATGGAGGCAATCTTCTTATTGTACACAACAACCTAAAACTCCAACCTCCAATCTACTCTAAGCTCTCCATCAAAAGAATCCAATCTAGTTCTTAAAAGGTGAACCAAAAAGATGGGATCCCAACTAACCACAAAAAAAGAAGCAAACCCTTGCTACCTCTATAACCAACCATTCAACAAAGAAGACTGCTATCATTTGTATGTCACAACAAAAACGATCCAACATTCCTTTATCTAGAACTAAGGAGCCGACAAAAAAAAGCCCCTACATAAGCTTTATAAGTGGAAATGGCCATCCAAAGCAACATTGAAGAGCAAAGAAGCAAGCAGGCAAGCCCACCAGACCCCTTATTAAGGTTACACCTAGTCACCAGCAATTCTGCTTTTTTTTTTTTTTTGAAAGAAAGATAGGAAGGTTACCTGAGGCCGGTAATCATCTAAATATATTCATAAAAGAGTTTAAAATTGACTTACAGGTTTTGTAGCCAAGACTCAAAAAAAAAAAAAACACCATCCTTATTACATTCTCAACCCAACAACTTTCGTCTCTGAAGATCTTGCCACTGCATTGAAGCCAAATACACCATAAGATAGCCACACCTTTGGTCCATCCCACCATATCTACGAGAAGATGATCTCTGAAACTTTTCCAAAATGAGATGACATCCAAATAATCCACCGTTTGAAGGTTGAAATGTTGCCACAGTTGTATAGAGAAATCACATGTAAAGAACAAATGGCGAATATCTTCCTCTTTGAGGCCACAAAGCACACACATAACATCCTCCTCCCCTGACCATCCCTTCCTAAACACTTTAGTAACAAGACATCCCCTTCTAAGAAGCCACATAAAAATCTTTAACTTCAAAGACCACGTCCCTTTCCAAATAACTTAGAATCGAGACTGGTTTCATCTAGATTTGCAGAAGAATTAATCAGTTTCAGATAAGCCTTTCTCACAGAAAAGGTCCCAAGCCTCCATACCAATCTATCAAGGACATTCATACTCTGTTTCAGATCTGAAATTGACCCTGAAAATTGCTGAAATTCCGCATATGTTGCGTCTGATAAACCAGCCGGTAGGAGAATGTTCCAAACTTGCAAATTTTCATCCCAATTTTTACTGACCATAGCATCTTTATCTTCCACCAACTGATAAACACAAGGAAAAGTTCTGAAAATTTCCCAATCTCGGACCAATCTTGTTGCCAGAAATGAAATCGACGCCCATCTCCCAAAATAGGACCAAACTCTGATCTGAACTCTTCCATCATGCTACGGATTGGACCCCAAATGGCACATTCTCTTTTTCGCCGTGAGCACCTTTCAGATAAGTTCATACTGTTACCATAAGAGTCTTCAAACAAGAATGCTACCATCAAATCATCCCCCGAAAAGATCCTAACAACTCACTTTAACAAGAGAGATTTGTTAAATTCATTTAGCCTCAACACACATAACCCACCTTCTTTCTTTGGCTTGCAAACATCTTTCCAAGGTACTAGCTGCAAGAAATGGCCAGTGGTAGTTGCTCCCTTCCAAAAAAACATTTTTCTTATTACCTCAAGCTTATCAAAGATCTTTCGTGGAGGATGAAAAATAGAAAAATAGAAAACTGACATAGAGAACAGCACATTTTTTAGCAAGACCAGGCACCCTCCTCAAGAGAGCAATCTCCCACTCCACAAGGATACTCTCTTCATCATCTTTTCCACCATCTCATTCCAATCCGAAGCGACCAGCCGCCCCCTTTCAACAAGACGCCTCGATATCTTAACGGAAGATGGGTGACTTGTGTCTCTAGCACAAGCGAGATTTCATTCACTATGTCATCTGATATGAAAAAAGGAACCAACAAGGACTTACTTCTGTTTATCCCAGAAATATCTACAAATATCCTCACTAAAGATGCCACATGCGATGCAGCTGAAGTACCCCCTTCAATAAAGAAAGTTGTGTCATCAACATATTGTAACAAAGGTGTGAGAAGAGCACCATCTTTTTGATATGTGAACCCAGAAAATAGATTTCCATGGCAGGCTCTAAAAGCTAAATGTGCCAACGTGTCCACCGCTATGTCAAATAATAAAGGAGCTAAAGGACACCATTGCCTTACCCCCCTATGGGGTTGGATCCAAGCCCCATCAGACCGACCATTCACCAACACAGAAAAAGATGTGGTGACACATCTTTTCATCAATTGTATCCAAATTTCCGAAAAACCTCTCCTCTTTAAAATCTCCCAAAGGTAATTCCACGTTACAGACATACGCCTTTGAAAAGTCAACCTTCCAAAGGAAGGCTTCCCTCTTTTCCCTCTTCCATGATGTTATCATTTCTTCTGCAAGGACAAACAAGTCCTGTAAAGACCGTCCTCTTATAAATGCCAACTGCACCGGAGAAATAATAGAAGGCATAATGTTCCTCAATCTATTTGCTAAGATCTTAGCAATCAAAACATAAATAGAATTCGAAAGGGCAATCGGCATGAAATCATCCACGGAGTCCACTCTAGGTTTTTTAGGCAACAGAAATAAATAAAATCAATTAAGCCTTTCGAACCCTTCATTGCCTCTGAAGAATTCTTTTATCATACTTAGCACATCTGTGCCTACAACATCCCAAAACTCTTTGTAGAAAATGATTTGCAGGCCATCTGGCCTAGGAACCTTCAACCCAGGCAAGGCCCGAATCACCTCCTCAATTACTTCCGCTACAAGCTACTCAATAGCCTCACTACTAACCTGGTTCATATCCAACATTCCCAACCTCCACTCCCCCACCGGCTGCCTTCTTGTGAATGTATGAAAATGGGACCGAAAAGACTCACAAATTATATTTCTTTGCCTCATAGTATCTTCACCATACTTCAACACACTAATCAAATTTGCTCTTCTCCTTGCAATGGCAAAAACATGGAAATATCTTGTATTTGTGTCCCCTTCTTTAAGCCAAATTTACCTAGATTTCTGTCTCCGGTCCATATTTACAAGAATCACAAACGATGTCGCTGTCACATACATCTTTCACCTAACCAATGGTCCAATACAAATAATATGACTTTTTCTGTTACAATGACTCGCAGATGGGTGGGAAGATATTGTAGCCTGATAGCATTTTAACCAAATTTGTTAGGGACAACTCTCTATAGCTTCCTAGGAATCTTCCTTTATTGCATCTCCTAAGACAGCAAGTCCTTTTGATCCTCCTATCTAGTTTGGAAATTGTAGCAAATACTTATGTCTTCCTTTGTTACCTCTCTACCTTGATTCTTTTCTTGTAAACCAATAGAAAAGCACCTGAAGAGTCAACATGCCTGACAAACACCTAGCTAGCCAACCCATCTACCACACATCCATTTCAGTGATTCTTTACCAAACTTCTGAAATTCGGGTCTGTTGATCTAAAAAAGGCCTATCCAAGGTCCTAACCATTTCAAGTGGAAACGCTTTCGCTAAATAGACCATAGAAGAGAATCAATCTGGTTGCAGTGTGTTGACAAAGAACCATAACTCCTCCAAGTGAACGTGCAATGAAGACAAGGAACTCAACAAGTGCTAAATTCACAGTTTCATCTATGAAAAATCCTTTCCCACTATCAAGTCCCCATCCCTCCTCAAGTCCACACTTGGCCAAGAAATCTCCAATTAATAGTCATTGAAGCTATAAGAAATTCACAGGTAATAGATGCATTTTCTACCAAAAACTTAGTCTCACCACATTCAATTTTGGGCCATGTACAAATAGGGGTGTCAAATAGATGCAGTTCCGATTGACCTGAGCAAGCACAAGGAACTCAGTAAGTGAGAAATCAGCAACCCCTTCTACATAAAATCTTTTCCTAAATCATGCCCCCACCATCTCAAGCCTACACTCCATCAAGAAATCTCCCCTTAATTTTTTTTTGAAAAGGAGAAATCTCCCCTCAATAACAATTAAAGCTGTGAGAAATTCATAACTGAATTTTCCTATCCAAAACTTAGTCTCATCACATTCCAGGTTGGGCCAAGTACAAATAAGAGTGCCAAGCAAACCCAAATTTAGTTGACCCAACCCAAGCCTAACCCATTAGGACCCAAAGCTGATCCTTTTTTTTTTGCAATAGAAGTCAGATCCATTGTTGTCAAGGACTAAATGGACCTAAACCGATTAGACCCACTTATAAGTCAGGTTACGTTTGAGGTAAGAGGCTTGGACCCATTAGACCCATATTTTTTGGGGTGCATGTCCCACAAACCCCCACCTTTTCTCATACCCCACCTTTCCTTAAGATTCATGAAGGACTAGACATGCTAGACCTGCTAAGCGCCTGTTAGACCCACTAAACCTGCTGGGGACCCACAAACTCGTTAAATAACGGGTTGGGTAGGGTCTCAGTCACCCAGACTAGGACTCGTGTCATTAACAGATCACATCACACCCAACCCATTTTTATTTTGGTTTCTTTTTTAAAAGGTGAAAGGAGACTCTTGAGATCAACAGCCCCGGTTCGATAAATGTAAAGAGTCCACTACATTATTATTGAGGTAGGAGCTAACACTCCAAAATTAAGGCCCTATCCCAAGCATTACATCATCACAATAAGGACACACACCAAAAACCACTATCTCTCACCATTCTGTTGCTATTTTGTTTTGGTTATGACATCAAACAAACCCCCATGTACAAATGCGACAACAAAATTGATGTGCATTTCTCTTTAAAGCGATTGTCATTTCTTCAAGTGAGGACATCACCCAGGTCAGTCAATTGCGTGCAATGGCACAAACTTTGTCATGGAAAATCCCTTACTTGCACCTCAAATTTGATCATTGCAAGACTCCACCTCTGTCTCATATAACATAACTAAATCACCTTATTGGTCATATCTCCCGGTGTCAATCTTCACTCAATAACCTGCAGACTGCAGATATTCCATGCAGTAACATCTGGCAGTCTATCATGGCTCCTAGGATCCATTGAAAGGTTAGCCCTACAATTCAGCAAAGCATTTGAAGTTTTCCCCTTACTGCACATTCTATCAAATATTAAGGTCAATATCCAAAGTCAATCCATTTCATCATCTTTTCCTACACCATGTCTAGAAGCCAAACCCCTACTGCGCATGCCTCTACGGCACTAACAGAAGAAGAGGCTTCACTAGATCCAACAAAGCACCGACCTTTGCAGGTTCCACCAAACTGCAAATAGTTGCTTCCCTATTATCTCCATCATCAATACTTGCCAAGGGGATAGGCCACACAGACCTTGTCGCCACCAACAGTCCCTTTGCCATCTAGATGAAGCTGTAGAAGCCTCCTTGATGTAAATAACTACAATGCCCAGATTTGAGAAGGCCTAGCAAGGCCTATTCTCAAGCCTTACGTATCTGTCCGCATCAAGGATTGAAAAGGAGACCCTTGTATCCAACAAGCAGACTTTTTTTTTGGAAATATATATATATATATATATATATATATATATATATATATATATATGAAAAGCAGACCTATAATTGAATTCATCAAATCAAGCTCCGAACATGATGCTGTTGAGGATAAAAAGGGCTGCAATTACCGAGGACTAGTGACACAATCACTGTTAGAAACAACAGAGGCCATAGATAATCCTATAACCTTTTCACTTTAGCTGCTTCAGCATCCTCCTAAACAAAGATCCCTCAATAAAAGGTCAATGATGGTATACATTTGCGCTGGCCATTTGATTGCGATCGCTTTGTTTCCCATGGATTTCTCCACTTGGATATTTGAAACCCACAAGATTACCCTTTAAAAAAAACAAAACAAAAGGGGAACACACACACACAATTACCCAAATTCTCTTTGATCCTTGGGACCTATTCGTTCCCACCAACCAGTAGCATCCTAACAAATACACCTCCTCCCACCGTCGAGGTTCCAAAGGAATCAACACTGGAATCCTATGAGGTTATGACACCTCTGAACCAAGATTAATGAAGTTGTCTCATTATGCAAGGAAAAAACATGAAAAGATCCTCCAAACAATGGAAACATCAACAAGGGCCTCTACTGCAGATAATATCTCCTCCACCAAGTCTTATATTACAACACCTAGGAAGATGCCCAAAAGAAAAGATAAGACTTGATTTACCAAATGATTTAGCAAGAGAACCAAGCCTTGGTCTTCTAAGTACCTAAGCCACAACGATTTACCAACCAATCAAACCTTCCTGAGTAAACTGGGAGGACTTTGTTAGTAGCACAAGAAGAGGGGTTAAATTGTACAACAAAAATATTAACAACAATTGCACACAAGATAAACACACGATTTAGAGATGAAACCCTTGCAGAAAAACCTCTACCTAGATCTTTCAATATAAGAATTTTGCCCCGAAAACCAATGAGAAAAATACTAGTCAAAAGATAACAATACCCCTTTCCTAGGTAACCCTCAAGGAAAGTTTTGCCCCTCTCTAAGAGAGAATGAAAAACCCACACCCCAAGTATCAACAACAACAACAACAACAACCAAGCCTTTTCCCACACTAAGTGGGGTCGGCTATATGGATTCTTTGCCTCCACACAGATCGATTTTCAGCCATTTTAGGATTTAAACCCTAAACCCACACCCCAAGTATCGAAACAATAAAATAAATAAATATAAATATGATTCCTATGAGCCTTGAGAGAATAAGAATTGAGTGTAAGGCAAAGTTTACTCCCTTTTCAAACCTATATGGAGCTAAGAAAAATCGAAGAAAGTGTATGCTCTTAAATGGTTGTTAGAATGATTTAAGCACAAGAGCACCTAAAAGCTAGAATGAGAAATTATGCAAGAATTTAGCACAAGAAAGCTTAGTAGAGAGGTTTGTAGGCTTAAAAAACCTTAAGTAGATATTTATCAAGTGTAGAAGGTCGAATTCAAGCCTTAAGAGCCGTTGGAATTAAAATTAGGGTGCAATTATTCAAGCTAGAATGCCTAGTAATCATTAATGTGAATTTTCACTAAATCAGAAATTTGAGAACACAAAATCAGACTTCTGAAACAAAAGATAGGCATCTGAATCACACTGAGAAGACGTCCTAATTTAAATTTTAGACATTTGAAAAGATGATCCAATGTTCGAGAATTTCCGGTAACAGAAATCTAATGTTAGGGTTAGGTTGGGACCTCTTGAAAACAACATCAAACATCTAAGGTGAGTCAATTAGACGTCAGTCTGATAAAACACATAGATGACTGACAAGCCCTCAGAACCAAAAACAAGTTCCTAGAATTAAGATTGAGTTGAAAAATAGATCCAAGGTCAACTAATCAATTGATGAAAACATCCAAAATAAGAGAATAAGTCTGGCTAAAAACTTAGATGTCTAAGAGTCCCAAGTCAATACTTGAGAAAGTTATTGGCTTTTAACAAACGGGATCCAAGGACATTTGAAAAAGTGATAAGACATCTTAAATAAGTAATTCAAACGACTACATCTCAAAATTCTAAACATTTAAACTTACATGAATAATGGTTGATATTTAAAGATTTATGGAACATTGGAGTTTCAAATAGTTGAACATTGGTGTTTCAAGGCATCTTTAGTGGTCTGAAGGACCTAGACATCTGAAAATTTGAAAGTAGAAACAAACCCTGATTGAAAGTAGACATCCAGGATAAAATATCAAACATCCAAAAGATCCGATGGATTGATTTTTCAGAGATTTAAAGAGCTAATTAAAATAGATAAGCTCTAAAATGTGTCCTATGGGTTTCAAAAAGATAATCAAGGCTCTTTTTTACATCTAAATAAATTAAAATACATCAAAAAAAACTTAAGAAAATTTTCTTGAAAAGCTTACATCTTTTTACATTTCTTTTGCTCTTATTGCTTCATATTTGTCATTATCAAAAATCAATTATTTAACTTATGTTAACAATAGACTCGACAAACCATCCCGTCAATCCAAAATCTCTACCAAGCATTACCTCCTAGAACTGTCACTGTTGAAACAGCAAGCATTCTCACATGCTATGATAAAACGTATACAGCATGAGCTTTCCCAAAGCAAAGGAAGAAATACAAAAATCCATCCTAGCGCTACTCTCCCTAACCACCTCTACAAGGACATCATCATAAAGGATCCTTGCTGAAGATGAATCCCTGATGAGGCACACTTTCAAGAAAACCACATTCTTAACATGATGTTCAACTATGGTACCGCAACCTTTACCCGTGGTGCATGCTTGGCAACAAAAACATCTGCCTTCTTGGTTGGGGTCCTTTCCCAAGGCACAAGAGCAACAAACAATCAGCTCCTATGATGACCAAGGACCTCACAGCAAGATACTTGGCCAGATTCTATGCAACATATCCCTTCTCTCAATAGAGATAATAGATAAACGTCCTTGCTCCAACCTCTGACTACCACCTAGAAGTGACATCAACAATCCCTATTTAGTGTCACTCCTTGCATTGAGCTCCCTCTATTTCTACCACTAGCCTCCATTCTCTCACAATCCCCATACAAGTATCGATATTTTTTGCCTGCTTGTGTAAATGCAAAAATTTAGAGTGGTGCACATGCAGAAAAGAGAAACATCTCCACCTGATGGTCATGGCTAGAAAATTAGCAAAATGAACACTATTACATTTTCTAGTTCAGAGGAATAATTCAAAAGAGATTCAGGCTCTCTAGAACATCATAACATTAAAGCAAGCTATAAAATGTAATTGAGAACTTTAAACACAAAGCATACATGGTTCCTGCAAAAGGATGAATCTAGACAGAAGAATTATGAATTGGAATAGCAGCATAAGCACTTGGCTTTTCTTACCCCATCAGTAGCCAAAACAATAAACTCATCATTTTCTGTGAGGCGCCTATGGGAGATCTCAGGCACAGATATCAATCCAAAATCCTTAAGACAAAGATCACCGAAAGCCCTAGCCATGGCCAGGCCAGGGGAGTCAACTTTTGGCAGCCAGACACGAGTTACTTCTGGTTCTTCCTTGAGAGCAAAAACCCGACCATTACATTGCCTGATTCTTTCTTCTTCTCCTATAAAAACATTTCAGGTTTGTCCATCCTTATCAATCATTTTTTCTTTCATCTGAAAATAGAAATTTAAGACATTGCAACTGCAGGAAAAACAAAATATCTAGTTAAATATAAGCCACTGCAACAAAATGCAACCAATTGAGGCCACTTGACGACAGCAAATACTGTGATCATTTCTTACATCTGATGATGATGTCCAGTATTTATCGTCCTTTTTGACAAGTTCTGATACAACAAGAACAATGCCCTTTCCCACAATAAGTGGGGTCAGCTTGACAGGTTCTGATAAATGAAAATAAAAGACAGCAAGTGATAATTGACCAGCCAGTATTTTATAATTATCATGGCTCACAACTCTCATCATTTCCCAAATCCTGATGAGGCCAGAATTGTGCAACAAATAAAATAGCTCACATGTATAGGTCCATTAGTATCCCAACATACCAATTTCACATTCAGATATGCACAGATAATGAAAATAGTCATACATTGTCTTACTCTCTCATATATAAAAGAAAGTAAGTCATGAACCATGTATTGATCCCATGTGACCCCAGTGTTTCAGTCCCACCCCATTTACTATGGGTTATGTGACTGCATGCAGTTGTATAAACCTGAGCCCATGTTTATATAATATTGCCCTTGACATTTACATGTCACAATATTGAATGCTAGACTCAAAGGAGTCCCCAAGGGTTGCATTCCTGTGGATGGAGGTCCATAAACAATCAAGGTAAGGAGATTATCACTAATCTCATATGATCACCCATTTACCCTCCAAAAGCAATAAAGACCAATCAACATATAACCCAAGGATAGTTTTCGTGGCACTAGAGCAATCCTAGGATATTGTTCAGTGGCTTCCTGACTGCAGTACTGTTGGAAGCCAACACCTGCCCTCTGTGTGAGCCCCAATCCAGAACTCTATGTGTCATAAATCTAGACCAATATTTTGCAGTTGCAGCAAATATTCAAAAGATGGCTTTGCACAAGTATACTCCCATTTGTTCCTATTTGATTGTGGCTCAGGTTCTGCATAACCATCTACTGCCTTCAATTACTGCGAGAATTCATTCCTGTTATATCCATGGCCTATTTCATTTCAGAACCCTATGTGTCATAAATCTGGACCGAAATTTTGTGGTTGCAGTAAATATTCAGAATTGCACAAGTGCACTCACACTTCTTGCCTATTTGATTGTGGCTCAGATTCTGCATAGCCATCCACTGCCTTTGATTACTGAAAGACTTCATTCCTTCTATATCCATGGCCTATTCCATCTGCTAGCACATAATTTCTCACTGCTTGAATTGTGGGAGGATAGATTGTACCTTCACTAATCTGTGGAGGTCCTAAAACCTCCACACTTCTGTGAGGAAGAAGCAAAGACAGGATCCAACTTAAGTACAAGTAAGTAGTTCAATTGGAGACCTTGTACAAGTGTAGGATGGATTGAAGGAACATAGGAGCTAGGGCATTGAAGAAGGGAAAGGGCCCGCAGTCTACGATTTGTTCCTTCTTCCAGATCCGTTGTTAGAATGAATTGTCTAGTTCCCATTATAAAGCATTGGATCTAAGTGCCAAAAATGCCTATATCAATTATCAACCTAATCACGTGAATCTCCTAGTGATTGTCATGAAGTTAGATGACTAAACTATATGTTCTAAGAATCAAGCCATCATGAAACAAGTCAGCAGAGAGGCATTCAAATTTGATGTGGTCACTGCTCCTAACCTATTGAACCCTTATGCCCCGGTTGAATGAGGATTAGTGTATGGTTCTAGGATGAGTTAACAAGTTTGGATGAACATTGTATGTGGAATAGACATGGTTTGTGAGTGTTATAATCTCACATTGCTATTTACAATATACCAACTTATCTATAACATCCAACACAACTTCTCTTGTTAGAAAAACAATTACAAAAAAATAACACAACATTAAATATAAAATAAATAAACTGCAACTCTCTTTCTACTTAAATTATATCAACTCAAGCATCACATCAAATCCACTACAATCTGTTCCACCACCTTCCTAACTTAACAAATACTAAAATGTAGCCTGTGGTAAACATTAACTCTGCGTCAAATGCAGATTCTAAAGGGTAAGTAGGTGAGAATCTGGACTATTAACTTTGTGTGTCCCAACTTTCAGATAAGAATTACTGCTCCGGATATGTAAATCACCTTCGCAGAAGTCCACAGTATGCTTATAAAAAGGATTAAAGGAATATCATACATTAGAGCTAGTTTGGCTTCCTTAAGAGCTGGATGATATCAGTTCAAAATGCACCTACACAACCCAATAAGGTTTCAAAATGTTGTAAAGCAAACTTACAGCAAAAGGCGTCATAAAAGATAATGATAAACTACACGTGAACATTAGCCTTTGTGGAGATTTTTGTAAATAGAATTCATTCATCTCAAATCTCAAAGAAAATAAATAGAGTTGATCCCTTTATATAGAGAAGAATCGATCCTAATCCTAATCTTAAACAAGGAAACAAATCAAATCCTAACAAATTAAAGCATATCCCTACAATTAGGAAAGAAGCAAAACATGGAAAGAGATAATTCTAATTTCCTATTCCTAACTCCTAAATTATCTCAACCACTCTCCCACTCCCAACTTGGAGCAGTGCAACAGCAGTAGGGATCCCCCCCCATCTAACATAATTAAGGGCTGGAGCAAGCAGATAGGTGTGCAAGTAGAGACATGCAGGTACTTTGGCCTGCAAACGGACTAATCTTCAGGCATGCAAACAGTTGTCACTTCATCAAGGAATATCCAACTCCCCTGGAGTTAGCACCAAAAACTGACTTAGATATTTTTAGTCAAGATACAATCCCAAGAACTAGAACTGAAACTGATACGAGAGACAACCCCAAACAATGAATCCACATAGACCGGTCAACTGAAACTGATACTGATATGGGAGACAATCCCAAGCACGGGAGACTATCCCAAGAACTAGTAGGGGAGAATCCCAAACAGTTACCAACAGGGAGACGATCCCAAGCAGTTACTAAAGGGGAGACAATCCCAAGCACTAGTAGTTGCCTTACACTAACAAAAAATCCTTCTCACTATAAGGAGGCAAAACTGATATAGGACATTTACAGATGAAGCTAAGTGCGTGGCTCAGTTACCCCACCACTCATCGACATCTTCAGGGTCAATTATGTGGCTCAAGGCTTCAATAAACTCCTTTAAGCTAGCTACAGGTTGGGTAGAGAATACTTTTGAGACATCAGTAGCGGTTGCACTTACAGCAATTGTAGAAGAGGATTCTTCTTCAAACTTCAAAAGATTCCTAAAGTAGTCCATTGATTTTCTCCATCCACCATCGTAACAACTAGAATCTCACTAACCAAGAAGAAGACTAGAAACTAGTCGAAGAGGATGACCGAACCATTAAACCAAGCCCAAGTTGGTTCGGTCTTTTCGCGTGGCATCGCCCGATCACGCAGTAGCCCTTGCCGCATGATAAGAGCCCATGCAATGCAAGGATCAGATTGAGTCCCCTCAATCAGCGTTATGTGAGAGATAAGCCAAGCATTGATGTTTGGCGGAGCTTTAGGCAAGATGAAGATTAACGTGGAGCAAAGGAAGAAGAGAATCGAGATGAATATCTCAATAATAAAAAGGCACACGAAATCGCAGATAGAAGCCTTGGAGGTTGTGCACGCACCCTAAGGTAGGGAGGTGTCAGCGACACCCCTAGAGCATGATGGAACACGTTGGGGTCCCAAGATGGACCCGCTTTAATACCATGTGGAGATATTTGTAACTAGAATTCATTCATCTCAAATATCAAAAAACAAATAGAGTTGATCTCTTTATATAGAGAATGATCGATCCTAATCTTAATCTTAAATATTGGAACAAATCAAATCCTAATAAATCAAAGCATATCCCTACAATTAGGAAAGAAATAAAACATGAAAAGAGATAATTCTGATTTCCTATTCCTAACTCCTAAATTATCTCTAAAAGCATCAATAGGAAAGGTTAAGCTATTAATAGTCTCATTTTTTTAAAGAAATCAATAGCCTAATGCTATAAATCATTCACTCTTAGTGGGATTTTCACCAAAAAGAACATGAAATTCACTTTGCAAAGGAGATTGGCAAGAAGAAGACTTCATACGGCATCATATTGTTTCAAAATGTGCAACTTGGACAACATGAAGAATGCCATCAACAGGCAAAGCTCCTAGGTTTTTTTTTTTAGAAAAACTTGTAGGGTTAATTTGATAAGCATGGATGCGACATTGCATTTTACATACTCAAGGCACTAAAATTGCATTAATTCATTAAACAAAGTTGAGATATCAACATTTACGAAAAAATTAGGATATCCCTTTTTCCAAAAGAGAAAAGAAAAATCAGGATATCTACGATATACAATGAAAATTCATTTTTTTTTTTTGAGAAAGAAAAGGAAAATTACCGACACTCAATAAACATCCAGAGTATCATTCATTCACAAAAAAAGGAATGAACTTATAGGTTATTGAGCCACAACTCAGAGCGACAACACACCTCCCTAACAATATTTTCAACCCAAGCTCTCTACTTCAATCATTACGCTGAAGCCAAATAGACCACAATGTCGCCACAACTTTCACCCATCCTGCATCATCCACATGAACCAAAGAGCAGAATGAATCCCACCACGCAGCAAAGGAAGACATCCGCACAGCGAATGTCACATCTCCAAACCTTCAAAGACAGCTGGCACTCAAAAAATAGATGATCCAGATTCTCCCTCGCAGCCCCACAAAAAATGCAATCCGATTCATTGTCATCTACCCACCTAGAGCAGAGATCCTCGTAACCAACTTTTCTCTTCTAGAAAGCCACAAAAAATTTTTTGACCTTCAGGGGGGGATAGAAAACTTCCCAAATCAAGGAGCAATCTTCCTAGGCCAAAGGTTGAGAACCCAACTACGAAGTCATCTTCTTATAAGCTCAAGCCACCGAGAAAGCTTCATCCTTCCACATGAAAGCATCCACTGCATCATCACCAATAGATATGCCATGAAGTAACCCCAACAACTCCTATAACTCCATAAATGTCTCAGAGATACCCAACTGTAGAACAGGAGACCAAGAGTGGGCAAAACTATCCCAGACCTCAGAAACAAGAACATCCTTATCGTGGACCAAACCAAAAAGACACAGAAACAAAACTTCCAAAGCTTTGCCCCCATCCAATCATCCCTCCAGAAATGGAAGGAACAACCCACAACAACCCTTGACCCAAAGTAGCCATATGAAACACCCCAACCAATAAAAGGCTCCACAAAGCACCAAAAGGCTAAAGGTCGCACCGCACAAGATCACTTACACGCTACATCAACAAGTGACCCATAAGAATATCTTAACAATTTATCCAAGAGCCCATCTCCACCAAGCAAAAACCTTACCACCCACTTCATAAGAAGCATGACATTAAATTCATCAAGCAATCTAATTCCCAAACCACCTTTGCTAACACACCTCTTTCTAAGGAACCAACTACAACAAACAACCACAATGATCAAGCCCCTTCGAAAAAAATTCTCTTGCAAGCCATTTCAATCTTTGATAGGATCTTCTTTGGGGTCAGAACATAGAAAGAAAATAGGAATTGCCGGCAAAACCACCTTAATCAGGACAAGCCTACCTCTTCCCTCCATTCAACCTCCTAGTTAACCCCTCCTCAACCTACCTCCAGTCAGCAAACACCAAGCGCTTCCCTTTCAACGGCAAACCCAAGTACACAATAGATAGACACATAAATAGTGTATTAAGGATCCCAGAAATGCTCTCCTCCACACTTCTATTCAAATGAAACGGAATAAAAGCATACTTCCTCCCATTAATAAGAAGACCTGAAATATCTCCAAACTTTTTTTTTTTTTTTGAAAGGTAAAGGGCGGTTATCCCGTAGATATCTCCAAACATTTTGACCAAGTGTACGACATGTTCAGCCTGGCGAATACTTCTCTGAACAAAAAACACCGTATCAATTGCATAATGCAAAAGAGGAGTGAGCAAGGAACCACCACCCCTTAAAGTAAAACCGAAAAACAACCCCTGAAAGACAAGAATGCTAGTCTGTCAACCGCCACATTGAAAAGCAAAGGCACAAGCGGACATCCCTACATGACACCCCTCTGCAATTGTGTCCACGTCTCACACGACCTCCCATTAATAAGTACAAAAAAAGAAGTCGTCGTAATGCACCTCCTCATGAGCCTAGCCCATTCCTCCAGGAATCCCCTCCTCCTTAGGATCTCCCATAGATATGCCCAAGATAGGGAGTCATACACTTTGGAAAAATCAACCTTCCACATAAAGGCTGGCAAATCAAACATATTCTAAGTTGTCACCATCTCCTCCACCAGCACAAAGGAATCCATAAGCAACCTACAAGCAATAATAGCAGACTGAACGAGGGAGATCAAACGTGACAACACCAAATGGACCCAATTTGCCAAGGTCTTAGCCACAATCAAGTAGATCGCATTCAAAAGAGCAACTAGCCTAAATTCATCAATCATATCTGCCCTAGACCTCTTGGGAAGCAAAAAGAAGTAGAACCGATTAGCCTCTCAAAACCATGATTCTCCTAGAAGGCTAGAACACCTCCCTAACCAAAACAACCCAAAGGGTGACTAGAACATCGACCCCAACAACATTCCAAAACTTCCTAAAAAATAAAACCTACAAGCCATCCAACCCAAAGGATCTAGCCCAAAAATCAATAATATTACGAATTTGGCAAGAGAATCTGTGTGGATTGTGATTAAGAATGAATTATTTTAAAAGCATAATTCAAGGCATTGTCATATATTGCTAATATATTGCCTTTTTGTATCACATTGACAAGGTCCTGAATGTCAATTTGAATTCAGTTTCACCATTCATGGATATTGCTGACATGCTGCAGAGGTATTGGTAGTTTCACCTGATATCTCTAGAGGAGGATATCAATTCAAAATAAAAAATATCAGCTATAATGGTTATCTGTTGGCAAATATGAATGCCCAACTTGCTACTCACTATACTCTATCATCACACTTTCCCTGCCTTAAAGACTTCATTCATTGCCCTTGCCTCCCATTTTTTGAGCTACTGTTCTCTACTCTCCATTTTCTTCCATCTCTACTTTCCATATTCTCCATTTTCTTTTGCTAGATCTCATCTCATGTCATCCTATTTCTTCATTTCTACATTCTCTCCATGACTTCATCTCCATATCAAGCCTTAAAGCTCAACTTATTCCATCGAGGCATCTCCCTACCAGGAGGACAAGAATTCACTTGTAATCTTCCCTCTTTATTCCCTAAGTCATCCCCCTCCTCCATCCTATACCAAGGGGTAGCCCTTCGTGGGCCACCAACAAAAGGGTTTCGAAGGGTAGCCAAATTCGAGTATGGGTCCGGACCTAGATCCGACAAAACCCTTTCACCCTAACCGGCTGCGCAACCCATGGGGCCCCAACGCCAAACCCCACATCAAAATTGAGCACCTTGATAGCACTTTGTAGGCGAGCACCTAGGCAAGTGCCTAGCGCCTCGAGCATTTTGGACCCTCCTCACCTTTTAGCGCCTCTCACGTTTAACAGCCTTGTTTAGGGATTCTGTGCCACAAACCAACCTCAGTGAGTGCTGGCGATGGTGGCCACGATCAGCAAGCGAAGGGGGTCTCCCCCGAAGATGGTGGTGGGAAGGGCAAAGAGATCAAGGAGACGAAGTTGCTCCATCAGAGGATGGAGAAGCTTTGGGTGGCGACACAGACCTTCTCCACTAAGCAGAGGGCAACAACTGCAACATCGGCGATGACATTTACTCCCCTGGAAGCTGGAGGAGCTCCGGGTGGCAGCGCAGAGCCTCTATGTGAAGCAGAAGGTGGCAACGACGACACGCCCCCATTGCGATGACAGAGGCAGGGCCCAATCTAAGGGGGGCGTAAGGGTTGCGGAAGTTCTGGAAGAGGGAGGTGGGGTTGTGGTCCCCGGGCGGGGGTGTGGTGGAGCTGGGGAGCGGGTGAAGGTGGTAAGATGGTGGGGTGGAGCGGTCTCTGGAGGGTGATGCGAAGGGGAGGCTTGGGGGGAGGATGGATGGGAATGAGGGCATAGGGTGGTCTCGGGGCTTTCGGGCTGGGGAAGTGAAACAGGTGGCAGAGGGGGTCAGTTTCGGACGATCTGCGCGGGGGGGGGGGGGGGGGGGGGGGGGGGGTTTCTGAGGGTCTCCCATGTTGAAGGTCCTCACCTGGAATGTTAGGGGGCTTTGTAAACCCCTCACACTAGGGGATACTGAGGTCCTATGTCCAGAAGTGGAGCCTGGATGTTATCTTCTTCCAAGAGACGAAGCTGCAAGTATGTGATCATAGGGTGTGGAGGGAGATTGGGGGTGGTTTGCTGGGTGGCTTTTTGGCTTTGGATGCGGCTAGGAGGTCGGTTGGAAGGACGTTTTCTCCCTGGTGGACTCGGAGTTGGGTGCTAGGGTGGTCTTTGTGCAGCTGAGAAGATGAAGCAATGAACTCATTTCAGTGTTCTCATCAGTATATGGACCAGTTGAAGATTCTGATAGGAGCTCCCTTTGGGAGGGCCTCTGTCAAGTCGCCGGCAGATTTCAGGGGTGCCCATGGCTCATTGGAGGAGATTTCAATGTCACCCTCTTGGCAGAGGACAGGCTGGATGGTAGAGGAGACCAGGATCGTGGTTCAGAAGATTTCGCAAGGTTCATAGCAGAGCATGGGCTACAAGATGTGCCCCCCACTTCCTGCGCCTACATATGGAGTTCTAGTAGCTTGATGTCTAGGCTGGTCCGTTTCCTACGCTCTGTGGAGTTGGCGAAGGTCTTCCCGTTGGCGAGCGTCCGTACTCTTGAGAAGCCCTTCTCGGACCACACTCCTCTGATGTGGGAGTCCGACAAAGGCTCCCACTTTGGCACGTATTTCAAATTCAACAGGGCGTGGCTGCTGGAGGAGCGCTTCAGGAGTATGGTGGAGGACAAGTGGAGGACTCTGTGCCCGGACAACTCAGCGGAGCAGTGTGAAGTGTTCTGGCAGGGAGGCTGTGGGCAGGGCAGCTGTAGATTTTTTCAGGGAGTTCACATGGAAGAGAAGGGTTAGGAGATGGCACTGGTGAGGTTTGGATATTCCGATGGTTGATGCGATGGAGGCGGCGGGGTTGGTGGCCTCTTTCACGAAGGACAAGACTCACAAGGCAATTTGGGGGCTGAATGCTGACGGATGCCCTAGTCCTGACGGATTCCCAGTGCTATTTTTTAAGGAGTTTTGGTCGCCGTTGAAAGATGAGATCTTACAGGTTCTTACTGCATTCAGGGAAGGCAACAATGGCTCCAACATGCTTAATAAGTTTTATATGTTCCTACTACCTAAGAAGGAGGGGGCAGAAGCAATTGATGATTATAAACCAATTGCCCTCTTAAATGCGATCTATCTGATTGTGGAAAAAATTCTGGCAAACAAGCTCAGGAAGGTGCTTGGTGGGGTGGTGTCGAAGGTGAAGACAGTTTTTGTGCTAGGGAGATGTATCTTGGATGGATATGTTACGGCCACGGAGATCCTTGCGCATTGGAAGAGGGAGAGGAGAATGGCCTTTCTGTGAAAGTTTGATTTTAGAAAAGCCTACGACTCCATCCAATGGTCCTTTTTGCAGGCAGCCATGGTCAAGAGGGGATTCTCGCTGACATGGATTAGATAGATGAAACAATGTGTCACAACAACCTCGTTTTCAGTCCTTATCAACGGGAATCTGGCAGGTGGTTGGATTCAGCCAAGAAGAGGTGTTCGGCAGGGGTGCTCTCTGGCACCTATGTTGTTTGTGTTAAAGGTTGATGCTCTGGCAAGGGCATCTGCCAGGGCATGTAAAGCGAGTCTGATTAAGGCTTCTCTGTGGAGGGCGGATGTACTGATGCTACAATATGCAGATGATACCCTATTCTTTGTGAATGGTCGGAGGTGGAAGCGAGGTGGAGCTGTATCCTTCTGAAGCTGTTAGGAGAGGCTTCTGGCGTGCAGATTACCTACTTGAAGACTTCTATTATCCCTTTTGGTATGTTTGATGAGGAGGCTAGGGAGTGTTCAACGATCCTGGGTACAAAGAAAGGGACCTTACCTCTCCTATATTTGGGCCTACCCCTGACAGACAAGAGAGTTACTATACAAGATTGGGCTCCACTATGGGAGAGAATTGAAGATTGGTTGGCAGGGTAGGCATCCAAGCTATTGTCAAGAGGCGGGAGGTTGGTTCTCCTCAAAGCGGTGCTATCTACTATGCCGACATATTTTGCATCTGTTGTGAAGATGCCACGAAAGGTTGAGGACAAGATTGTAAGCCTGATGAGGAGCTTCTTCTGAACCAACTATAGGGAAGGTGGAAAGGGGGCAAAGTTGGTGGCTTAGGGTGAGGTGTGCAAACCTATCAAGGAAGCTTGGGAGTTAGGGAGGTTGGGATGATAAACGACAGCTTTCTGGCTAAGTGGATTACAAAGCTACTTGGAGGGGAGGATTGTTTGGTGGGGAGGATTTTGCGATCTTGCGATAGGGGACCGCCTGATTGAGACCTCCTGGTGTCACCTCCTTAAGGCGCATCACACTTCCTTAGAGGTTTGTCTCTGGTGGCACTAAAGGTTCGGTCCTTCTTTACCCCTGTACTTGGATCAGGTGATACTTTCAAATTTTGGACAGATGATTGGACAGGACTTGATGCTCTATCAGAGCGCTTCCCCAAGCTTGTGGCGTTGGCGGTTGACAAAGGAGCTTTTGTGGCAGAGGTTTGGGACGGCGCTTGGTGCCCCACATTCTCAAGAAGCCTATCGGACCAAAGGATTGAGGAGATATAGGAGTTGCTACAAGAGTTAAAGGGGTTTCAACCGGAGGATGGTGCGAATTCTTTCCGTTGAGAGGAAAGAAATTTCTCGGTGCGTGACGCATATAGGAGACTTGGAGGTCCCGATATGTTGGGGGATATTGATCTAGTTAAAGGCTGCAGACAGCTATGGGAGGCCTTCTTACCCCTTGAAGGTTAAGATTTTTGCTTGACTTCTCAAGAGAGGCAGATTGATGACAAGAGTGTGGAAGGCACGGTGGGTCTAGGACGCAAAGAGATCTTGCCCTCTTTGTGGTTCGACAAATGAAGATGTAAACAACTTGCTCTTTACTTGCCCCGTGGTGTCGCAGGTCTGGGGTCGGATTGAGGACAGGTGGTGGACTCATGATTCTTCACAATTTCTAGAGGTCATTCAAATGTGGAGGTGTAGGCATTGGGCACAATGTGTTTCAATCGAAGAAAGAAAGGGCTTGGCCACTGGCGGTCTTATGTGCTATTTGGCTAGGAAGGAATGCGGTTGTCTTTAGGGGGCAATATCCATATGTGGAAAATTTTGTTGCATCCGCTTTGTCTTTTGTTTCGGGGTGGACTTCTTGCATGTAACATGAACCATGTACTTCTTTGATTAATTAAT
This sequence comes from Thalassia testudinum, assembly GCA_037157565.1. Classification (NCBI taxonomy): domain Eukaryota; kingdom Viridiplantae; phylum Streptophyta; class Magnoliopsida; order Alismatales; family Hydrocharitaceae; genus Thalassia; species Thalassia testudinum. Next base: position 137,512,510 of record JAZHRO010000036.1, on the reverse strand, counting down.
ACATTTTCTGGGTGATATCAAAAGGATAACCACCATTTCCCTTCTCAAAAAAAAATCTCAACCATTAACAAGAACATGTTTATTATAATAAATTGTAGCTAACCATCATTCAACTAAACCAATGTTAATTCATAATATTTGGTCTGCACCATATGAATTAACATTTTTTTTCAGCAAGCCCGCAGCCCCATTCTTCCAGGTGGTGTGAAATAGAATCAAAACATGAATCTTCTAGAAGAATACCTAATCAAGCACTACAGAACAGATTTCCATATTCAACTTGAACTGGAATCTATAGGGAATACAGTGTCATGAACACCTAGCATAATCATTATAACAATTGAGATCTAAAGCCAAGATAAATCTACCCAGCATGTTAGTCTCATTAGCTGCTTTTGCTCTGTGCCCCTCCTGGACAAAGTCCTAGAATGGTAAATTCTATGATGTTCTCAAAGGAGTTCTCCCACCCGTGGATGAAGGTTCACTAAAGTAGAATCATGTAAAATCCTTTATTTGCTTTCCTGTTTTCCACCTTGCAGATGTGACAACTATGTTACCAAATCTAAAAGACAGACAAATGATGGAAATAGCCTCATGAAGAAAACCTAAGCACGGATCCAATATGTTTTGAGAAAGAAATGATAAGCCATAGATTTCTCAAAAAAGAGAAGTGCAGATGTGAAACTTAACATATATGACAGAAGAACGGCAGGCAAACATGAAAAGGCAAATATAGTACTTGTAGTTGGACAGGGTGAAGCTTAGGATTAGCTAGTTAGCAGGAGGGTCAGATTTGAGTCATTCAAAAAAAGAGTATCCACACTCATTTGAATGGTCTAGTACTTGAGTGGTTGGCTTTCCACATAAAAAACCATAATTCAAATCTCACCAATCCATCTTGCAATGGACGGTCATCATGAAAATCTCACAATTTGAATGCTGAAATTTAAAATAACTAATGAGGTTATTTTCAAAAAAACACACACACACACACACACACACACACACACACACAATGAGGGAAGCAGAGAAAACAAGAGATGCAGATGGGAAATGCCTTCACCTGAAGAACCTACCGAATAAGATATATCTCTGAACCAAATTATATTTTACCTGGAAGATTTGGCTTAAGATCAACAGTTAACTGGAAGGCTACCAATGTATTTTCCTTGTCTCTTGTCCCCAGGATAGCTCTTGAGTCTCCAAGATTTCCAATTATAATTTCTTGCCCCTGGAAAGTGGACAATCACGCCCCATCAAAAGTATTTTAGCACTACCTTCAAAAACTCAAACACCAGTAGGAAAAGAAAAATGGAAACACTTACCTTTTCCAAAAAAAAAAGGAAAACATTGCATCAGAGGAGTATGCATCTATTTCTGATTACATAAGTACAGATTCAGAGCAAAGTGATTTGGGTATGAGCAAAATATTGTGAGCCCAAGTTCCCCTTTTATTAAACAAAAAAAAAAAAAAGATTGTGAGACCAAATTTTCTTATGATAACTCTCATTGAGCGATAAAAGAGCTCCTTCAAAACGAAAGGCATTACTTCAATCAAGTTCAAGCTAATGCATTCAAAAGGAAGAACAAATGTAATACCTGCTTAACTAATGTTACTGCTGTTGTTCCACTGCTGAAGCAGTTAATTTTTCGAGTAAATTTCAATTCTTTGTCCATAACTTCATAAGCCTTTATGAGAGATTCCTTAATGGTCAGAAAGATGTCAGAATTCTGCTCATTGCCTTTGAAATCTATGGAAGTATCTGACCCATTACATATACAGGAATACAACCCATCAGAAACAGGTGCAGTTTTCCCACAGTCCATGCTTCCTGAGTCACAGTTGCTTTTGTCACTCAAGTCATCCACAGTGTTTTCATTCCATAAAGCACTAAGCTTCGACGGTAAAGAACTTCTCACTTTCCTTGCAACCATATGGCCAAAAGGTCCATGGCCATCAAAGACCCCACAAAAGATTGTGCCTTCCCTAGATCCAAAATCCTAGCATCAGTGAAAAGAAGAGATTGTAAGAATTTTAGAAATATGTTAGAATCAACATATGGATGCTTTCTAGACTCCTGGAAGTGATACAGAAACTCCTTTTCTTTGAAGACTCTGGGAAATTGCATCTCCAAGTGGGCTCCTCATTTTCATGAATGATTTTTGTTTTTTTTTTTTTGAAAAGTCTCGTTTTTATGAATGATGAGAGAAAAGATTGTAAGAATTTCAGAAAGGCGTCGGAGTCAACACATGCATGCTTTCTAGATTTCTGGAAGTGATACAAAAACTCCTTTTCTTTTGAAAAATCTAGGAGATGCAGCTGGCATCATTTGTAAAAACAAGGAATCACGAACCAAACATGTAAGTCCACTTTGAGAAGAAATCAAAACTTCAACCACAAATTTAGTAGTTGTTCCCTGAGAATTCTTTACTTGGTTACAAATTTACAACACATCATGGCTAACAGCAATGACTTCACAGCCGTTCAACCCAGAAACAGGGCATGAAAATATTTAGAATAACTGCTCCAGTTACTACAAAGCAAATTTACCAAAAACGTGCATGATGGCTACTGAAGGTTATAAGCCACGCCTTTTCCAGCCACAAAACTAAACAAGTCACATCACCAAACCCCCAATAATCACTACACGCTAAAACAAGAGGTTAAATCATTGAGAAGAAGCATCATAAAAGTATTTGTATAAAAAACAAAAAAAAAAAAGGAAGCACAGAAGAAAGCCGCATCTCCATGTCCTCAAGATTCCCAAAAGTGACAAAATTCAGCTCCCATCCATATCCTTGACAGGGACAACGACAGCTATCCCCTGTGGAAACGTTGGACGAAGCCCCGTAACGTAAACCACCAAACAACCACAGATCCGCTACCCCTATCTCGGGCCACAACTGTAAATTTCCAGGCCACGCGATTTCAGAAAACGGAAGCACTCCACCAGGGAAAACACCTTCCCAGTAACATTCCACGGTCTACTCACTGCACAATAGAATTACCAAACCATGCCGAGCCGTGCATTTTCCAACCACATGACCGAATTGCACGCAACGCGAAACCCGAATACTTTCGCGCGAATGACATAACCAAAACAACCGCGCGAGGGATCTCATTCCTGCGCAACTCCAAACAGCAAATACAGAAGAAGAAGAAGAAGACGAAGAAGAAGAAGAAGAAGAAGAAGAACATGATGTTGATGATGATGATAGTGGGCGGACCTCCCAGACGATCATGGCGTCCTGGTTGATGCCTTTCTTGCCCTGCTTGGTGAAGAGGGAGGCGGAGTCGGTGGCGCCGTTGGAGCAGAGCCTCCTGGGGACGTCGTCCTCGGGCCTCCTCCGCCGCCGCCCCGGCGCCCCGCCGGGGGACGGCGGGGGCGAGCCCTGGCGGCGGCCGTCGAAGCAGGAGCCCATGCGAAGGGCCCTCACGATGCCCAGGAAGCAATCCAGGATTAGCCGACGGACGTCCCGATTCAACACATCAGTCTCTCAGAGGGAATGGTTCGACTGCGGCGTGTGATGTCACGGGGAATGGAGGAGGGGTGGGGCGAATGGGGAGCTTTTAGGAATGAGATGGGGGAGGCGGTAATAGGAGGGAGGAGGAGGAGGAGGTGGTGGTGGTGGAGGAGGAGGGGAGGGGCCGAAGGGGAGAGGGGAACGGAAGCTTCAGCGCCATGGGGGGAAGAGTGGGGAAAGAAGGGTAACTTGCATATATATATGGTAGGAACCTACCTTGGAGAATCGGGTAGCGTTGACGTCCTCTTACTTTTTATTTATTGCAAAGGAGGTCCGACACAAAGTAACAATTTTGGAGGGGTGTGGACTCGGTAGAGGGTGACAGGCTCTCCGTGCGCAGGGATGTGACGGACAAGAGCCGATAGGTTGCGTGTCGGGGAAAGGAGTCGGATGAATGTGATCCTTAAAATGATGTGTTTTTTTATCCTTCAACATTAAATAAATTTAATTACGTGGAAAACAGAGGCTTGACACTAAGCCACAGCATACAAAAGATAGTCCGTAAATACTAAGGATAATGAGCAAGATAAAACTTTTGCAAGAAAATACTGGCTCAATGCAGTGAGTGTGAGTAGGCTTCATCCCTTAGGGTTACGTTTGTTTCATAGAATGTGATTTGGAGGATTCTCGCATGGAATAAGCATTTGGTAAAATGAAATAGGAAAAAAATATTCTTTGATGTTTGGATCCGGAGTTGAAATTGAAGAGGAATAAATGTCATTTGGTCTTTGTGTAGAAAAATTGGAGTGTTTGGTTTATAAAATAAAAAGAAGTAAATGGATATGTGATGTATTGTTTGGAAAATTTTGTAGAAATAAGTAATAGATGGATCAAAATATCTTTACGAAGACTGTTAAATGTGGTAAAGTTTTGAATAATGTATAGGAGATAAATGATTTGATGGGAGACGATCAATGTTAGATTACAATAAATTTGTTTAATGAGATAGGTTGACTTTGACATGGCATCTCAAGCTTGACTATTATTGATTATTAATAATCAATTTCTGTGCTTGAATGATAAAATAGATATATAATACTTTCAAAGTCATTTGACACTTAGAAATTAGACATAACACACTCAAGTAATCTGTCGTGATCAAGTGGAGCAGGGAGAAATCAATGTCTTCGCAGAACCCTACCTACATGACAAACCAAGCCCCAACCACCACCCCACAATCGTAGTGTACTAAATCAATGCCATCTACTTACAAGAACACGAAAGTAAATCTACAGATAAGATGCCTAGGTTTTGTTATTACTTCATCAACGAAATCGATAAAACCCTTATTACAATCATAAGAATCAATAAAAAAAAACCAAAATCGGAGGAACTAAAAAACCAATATAATAATAGGTGATGGTGTCAGTAAATCTTCGAGAACCCATAGCAAAGAGCAGCTTTGTTGTGCTTGGACAAAAGCAAATGCCATTGCCAACAACGACACACCATCGGAAGGTGTTGGAAGTGAGAATGAAGGTTGGAGTAGGGTTGAGGGAGGGCGTCGCAAGGGCATTCTCGAGGGGCAGCGGAAGGGTTCCGCGGAATACACCCAATTCCATCCAACCCCCCTCCCCCCTCCGAATTTTTTCCACTGGCATAACTCAATGAACACCGCCTCTTCTATGTAACGGAATAAGTGGGCCCAAACAAGGAATGGGCTTCCCCATTCCGCAAAACAAACTGAGCCTAGAGGAGCTTAATGAAAAGCAATGTCATAAGAAACCACTAGCTTGGATGCTAAGAAGCTGCAAAGAAGGGCCAAAGTAGGTGGCAGCTTTAAGGATTGGTAGGGCTATGAAAGAGGGCTACAAGCTACAAAGGCCAAAGAGGCCACAAGAGCCAATGGGAGCCTTGAAGCTTGGGTGAAGAGTGGCATAGGCTATAAAGGGTGGCAAGGTAATGGAGGAGGATCACAAAGGCCAAAGAGTAGGGTTGTTAACGAGTTAGGTTTAGGTGGGATTTTATTATTACCAAATCCATTCCCATTTACAAATTCATTTCCCATGCCCACCCCAAATACAATCGGGGAAAACCTTCCCCAAACCCGTTAAATTAATGGGTACCTATTAACATGTCGGTTTATATATCACACCATCATTTTAAAATATCATAAGGAAAAAATGTATATTCCACTATCAAAATCTCTTAAACACATTCATCTTTCTAAGGATATATAAAACAAACAAAAATATCATAACGAAAAAAGAAAAAACCAACATTCTAAACATATTTGATGGTTTATAACAAAAAATAATCACATGAGAAAGGAGAGGAGTCTTACCCTGACGTTGAAATGGAATTTGAAATAACGCTACAATCTAGTAGTGGTGGAGATATCACATGAGAAAAGAGATCAAGTCCTAATGTTGAGACTTGAGGTAGAATTTTGGCAGTACAGAGGAGAGAGGAGAGGATAGGAAACGTCACACTGAAGTGCTGCTTGCGATGGAATTTGACATTGAGATTTAATTTGAAAAATTAGAAGTTCGAGAAATGTGAGTTCACGACCACTTTTAGACCTCATGGTTGCATGAACAGCCCATTGCAGTAAGTTGGAAGTCTTGGGATAGTTGGAATTTTTAGAGTTTGAAATCTTGAAGTCTTAGAACGTTTGAAATTAATTTTTAGAGTTTTTTATATATAATATATTTCTGTCGGACATACGGGTTCAATGGTATCTTTCCCCATATTTGAACCCAAACTCGATTAAGTTTGCATCCAAAAACTCAAACCTATCTAAATATTAAATGGAGTAGGTTTTACCCATTCAAATTGGATTGGATAGGGTTGATTCTCCATTAACGAGTACCAGATTGACACCCCTACCAAAGCCACCATGAAGACTAGGGAAGCCACGAGGGCCTCATTGGGTGGCAAGAGGCCGTAGAGAGGAGAAAGGCCATTGATAGGGGCCACTAAGGCCACAAAGGGCAATGGAGTCCCTGAAGACCACAATCGAGTCCTTAAATTTGATTGAGCGATGCAGATAAATAACAGCTATAATTTAACATGTCTCACATGTGTGATGGCTCCTTAAGATCATGAATTTAAACCATACTTAGTGTAGAAGTATATAGATAGAAAGTTACACATAGAAAGTTGGAGATAAGATTAGCATCGAGAGATTAGATTTTGTCCACTTCAAGATGGAATGATTGCATTAATATAATGATATGTCTCCATGTAGATGTTGTAGGTTCTACAACGGAGGGGGTAAAATTTGCGTGATATGAAAATAATGTGGAAAATATAAATATTCAATCTCACAAAATAATGCAATCACAAGCACACAAAGATTTTTAGGTGGAAACCCAAACATGGATAAAAACCACCACCTAAACTTTTCGGTTTAGGATTTCTCAATCAATCGAGTCGATCAAATCCACTATCAAATTACTTAAACAAGGGTGACTTAACCTATTACAACACTACTTTATACGAGGGTAATGTACCTCAAACCTCTCCTCTTCACAAGGAGTATTTTGTTCCACAAAGGAGACGGGAATTCGCAAAGCGAATACCCAACCAAAAATAAGGAAAATATAACAGAATCTATAAAGTCACAAAGTATATATCTTAAACTTAGCTTCTATAGGCAAAAGAGACTTCCCTTAGATGGAATTACGTAGGCGTGATCTCGGCAGAGTAACAACACTCTCGGATTTGTTGAATGGGGCTTGGAGAGCAAGATCACTTCTCTTCTTGATGATTTCTTCTCTATGACACAAAAGAGTGTGGAAGTAGTGTTCCTTGGTGTGTGTTAGCTTAGGAAGGGTGCTCCTCTACTTATAAAGGTCCTAAGAAGGGTTTAGAAGCCTCTTCTAGCCGTTGGAAGGCTTCTATAGCCGTTAGGAGCTATCCCACGGTAAATCAGGTCAAAATCAGGGTTATTTATGATTCTGACAAGGTTATCAGTCATCTAGTTTTATTATCAGACATATGGGTCATCGTCTGATTTTATGGTCGGACGTCTGATCTAAAAGGGTGGAGCAATTGGTCAGTGTTGGATCAAATCGGTCGTCAAAGATGACTTTTAAGATGTCTGGACTTAAGGTCAGGCGTCTTATTCTAGAGGTTTCCTTCCTGATTTTGTCCAAACCTAAACAGGGTTCTAGGTCTTATTAGTCAAATGATAGGTCAGTCGTCTGGCATAAAGTCTGGACGTCTGGAAATAAGTTTTACTGCGGGAATTGATTTTCCGAGGCTCAAACGGCTATAATTACTGACAAAAGTGATTTGGGGATAAATTGAGCCTAACGTCTATTTATCAGACGTCTAGGGATCTCTACGGACGTCTGAAAGTGAATATAGATCAGATTAAAGGTTAATCATCAACGATTAGTCTAATGAAGCCAACAGTCCTCTAGTTGGATGTCTGGCAAGGTCATCAGATGTCTTTAAAGTTGTCTAGACAAAGGGTTGGTCGTTTAAGATTAACAGACAAAAAGGACTAAATCCAGCATAAGTGTTTGGACATCTGATCAAACAGTCAGACGTCATAAATTCTAAGATTAGATGTCTGATCAGGCTGTCTGATGCCTATTTTGGCTTTCTAAGTTTTCTACGAAAAGCCTAAATATCCTAGGGTTGTGTATGTATTCCTAAGACTACTATTTGGTAACTTCAAGGCTCTTTAATAAACATCTAGACAAAACAAAGACCAAAGAATATAAAGACAAAACATACAAGACAAAAAACATCTATCCTATTCCTCTTTTCCTTTCTTCAAGCTCTTGCTTCACACGAAGCTTCTTCTCCTCCATCAAGCTCCTTCAATCCACCATGGATGTGAGCTTAATCTCCTTTACACTTGTATCCATTTGCAATTTCCTAAAACTCATAAACTCAATGCAAATGTTAAATTACAAGTGTTTTGTTATCATCAAAATTAACGATTGTGGTGCTCTTGCACCAACAGATGTAAGTTTTCTTTTTTTTTTAAATCATATTCATTACATGGAAGAACCTGATACAAGTAGATGCAGAGGAAGACAGGATATCCTCACCCACTAGGGGGAAATACTCCCCATGGAAACAGGGGAATGCAAAAAATAAAAATACAGGACAAGAAATAAAGAAAAAAGAAAACGAAGTGCGCCACCAGATTAGGAACTAGACAACCTCCTGAAGGAGGTCGACCCACGCTCGTAAGTACGGCAAAGCGCCAACGAGACGTATCTCAAAGATTGTGCGAACGAGATAGTCGAAATAATCAACCCAAAGGCCGAATTTGACTACTAACAAATGTCAGAAACTCAGCCGTGATAGCATGATGTCCCCTACAAACAAACTACACTAAAAAAAATAAAAAAAGAAGGCCAAACAACTCCCTCAAACGAAAGCAACCCACAATAAACAAACAACGATCCCGCAGTCGTCGCCATCCACGCCTCGGACTCCACAAACTGCCACAAGACCACAACAAGCCAAAAAATATGAACCACCAAACATTGTGTCGCGATCTCCAAGCCCACTGATCATGCTATGCCTCGATCACACCAACCGTCCACCCAGCCCCGCCTAGCCGCGATCGCCGGCTGACAGCTGACGTGAGGATGAACGGTGAGCTCGTGAGACTAGCGATGGACTGCCACTGAGATCGTCACCGACCGCCATTGACGCGAGCCTTCCTCCGACGAGTGTGCGACGAGAGTGTGAACAGTGCGGGACGCGCAACGGCCAAAATCGCCACCGACCTTAATCAAGACCTTGAAATGTCGATCAGTGAGCGAGAAGAGCAAACAACCATCGACGATCAACGACCATACATGGCTAGCTGCACCCATAATCGTTGTACGACAACCTCTGCGACGAGCAATGAATGCCAATGGCCATGCATGTCAGTGGGAAGCTTCGATCGTTGAAGCTGATGGTCTGGGGGGAGGGAGGAGTAGGTTTCGAAGAAGGGGGGGCGATCAGCTATCGTTGGCAGATCAAGACCCCATCATTTTAGGGTTACGGCCGCTCTCGAGTAAGGAAGGGATGGGTCGCTCAAGAAGGGATGGGTCAAGTTCCTCCATGTAGATGTAAGTTGAAAACCATCCGTGTTCAATATCTAGGGCTTAAAACCTTCATCGGAATTTATCTCTCTTAATCATCTCGACTCATCTTAGCTAGAAAGCAAGGAAAAAGAGCCCACATGGAAGTAAAAGTCCATGAATGGTCTTAAGATGGGATTGCTCTTGCAAAAAGGTAAAAGAAATAAATAGTTTTTAATATTTGGATTACATCAGCACATCCTATTCATTATTGTAAGGATATGCCTTCACTGGGGATGCAAGAAGAAGGAAGAGTGATCCAATGGAACGGAACTGAGTGTTCATTAACTATATTAACGTAAATTTATAAAAAAAAAACCTAAACGAACGAAGTGAAGAGTATGGTATCAAATTCTTTCTATAATTTATTATAAGATATGTCGCACATGGGGCTACTTTTATGTTGTTTAGATGTGTGCTTAGGTAGCGTCTTTGGCAAGGGGGTGTTCGAGTGGATTTATGTTTCGACAATCAGCTAGCTGCATGTTGCTCCTTGATTCATGGGTTTCCTATATATAGTGGTGGCTATGTGGAACTTGGTTGCCCATCGTTCCCCTTTGTCGACCTTGGTTGGGGCTACTTGGAGTGGCAGTTGTTTGCATAATCGGTGGTGTTGCCTTGTGAAAGTAGTTGCTGCTTGCATCATTGGTGGTGTTGGGTCTAGAAGTGGTTGCCGCTTGTCTTTGGAAGCAGCTGCCGCTTGTGTACATCAATGGCATCCTAGGTTCCTGTCAAGCTACCTTTACTAACGCCCATGCTCTTGATGAAGCTATTGTGGGTGATCCTTGAGCCACGCCGCCTCCATATCATCATGCATCCGTTAATGGCATCCCCGATTGCTTTTGGTAGTGTTTTATCTTTTCTTTGTCGTCTAGTTTTTATTTTTTTCTAGTGTTGATGGGTCACACCAAAAGCCATGTATAACACAATCATGCTCCTCTCCGGTGTTCATCTACTGGTTTGCATGTTTCCCACAAATCATCAACATTATTCAATAGTGTGAATCGTTATCCAAGCGTGAAACATATCTCAGAAGCAAGTTAGATCGAGCACCTAGGTTTAAGTGTTTGTGTGATTTTATTTTTTGCCTTTCAGGCGAGTGTTACTCCCTAGCTTGAGAGGCGTGGTTCCCTTCTTTGAAGGGAGTGGTGTTGCAATGTAATTTGCTTATTTCCATCAATAAAGTTTATTTTTGCAAAAAAAAAAAGATGTAAAATTTTTTATTTTGAAAAAGGATTTGTCCTTTTTAAGATAGGATAACTTGACTTTTTCTAAAGATAACTATTTATGCAATGTGAAATAGAAGTCATCAAAATTGTTAATACTTTAATCCTTAACAATAGAAGTAGGCGTTTGATACTAGTGTTATAAGAGCTTTAATTTTTACTAAGCTTAACTAGGCCAATTAAGCCTTAATTACAATGCTAATTGAGGGCTTAAGGGAAAATTATGGCCTAAATAATCTGCAAGTGGCTAAACGAATAAGTTGCACCTAGATGATAGGTATTAATGGGATGCTTGAGGGGCCATTCATAGGAAAGAGAAGTTGAGGGACCTCTCCTTAAGTTAACTTATTGGATGGGGGGATATATTTGTAAAAACCCCAACCCATACATATAAGTTTTCTTGAAACTAATGCAAACCCATTTGTATCCTACAGCTACTCTCCTCCTCACCCTCAACCAAAGTCCTCTTTCCTCTTCTTTGCTTCTTCATTTTCCTAGTTACAAAGGAGAGAAGATTTGAAGGTGACTCCCTATCTATTGGCCTCGAAACCACCATCCTTGCCCTAATTTCTCTTATTTTTGGTTTAAGAAGAGTCAAGAGATCAAGCTAGGAGAAGGGAAGAGGAGGAAATCAAAGAAAGGTTGATGCTGAGAGGATTCTTGAAGCAACATGTTGAATCAGAAAATCGTCGCAAATAGATTTGAGTTTGGAAAACCCATCATTGTAGTATGATTTGCGAAGAAATCTGTCAACAAATAAATTTTACCAAAACTCAAAAAGAATTCCAGATCGAACACAGGAAGGCTACGTCAATTTGAAATCCAAGATTATATATTTTTTTGTTGTTTTTGTTTAGAAAGTGAGATAATCACAATGAATTCAATATTAACAATAAGAGAGAAAGAAAGAGAGAGAGAGAACAAATACTTTATAATATGGATAATATTTTTACAACTAGAAAGCGAGAAATATTACATCTAGTAAGCGACAAATATTACAACTAGAAAGCAGCAAAGAGAAAGGAGGTGAGAAGTTATCCTCTTCGATGGCTGCTTGGAGGACAAGCCGAGAAGGGCAACGCTTGGAAGATGGAGGACGAAGGTGGAAGACGAAGAACGAAGTGAGAAGAACCGAGGCGAGGCAGGGTGACGTCGTCGTGGGATCCACTTCCAGAATAGGGGTGAGAAAACTTTGATTTTAACTCTAGAGGAGCATTTCAGGTTTGAGACAAGCTTCATTAGAGCTTTGGAGAGGGAGAGAGGTGAAGGAAGGGATGAATGAAATGTGGGGGGCGTAGGCCTTTTTATAGGTGTAGAGGTTGGGGCAAAAAGGTCATTTTAAGCTTAAAACATTAATATAGGGGTCTTTAGTGACAGATTTAAGCGTCACTAAAGACCTAGAACGTGGTCATAACTCGCACGCACGCCGCACCTCCTCCTCTCCCCGCGCTTCAACGCCTACCCACGATCAGATGATCTCAGTCGTCCGATCGCGAGATTGGTCGGCCGAGAGACGCACACGCCCTCTTCCTTTTCAACGCCTTCACCCGCCCGCATGTGATGGAGCGTTAGATCGCACGTCATCGCACGCATGCGTGAGCTAAAGCATCTTCGCGCACCATGTCGCCCGCCATCTGAGTGTCCGCTTGCCATCCAACGGCTCAATTGAGCTAGTTCCGCGCATCTGCTTGATTTGAAGAGAGGCGCGCTTCTAACTCGCACCTATTGGTTACGAATAGTGCAATCGACCAATGAGCCAAGGTCGTTAGATCAAGATCCAATGGCCCAGATCTAATCGCATGGTTGAGGAGAGAGAGGGAGCAAGCGCCTTTGGCTTGTGTGGGCGGCTGAGATGGCGCCACGTGGCACCATCTTGGTTGTTCATCTTTTATGTGTTGTAGATGGTGCCACAGATGTCGGATTTGACCAATTTTTGCACCGTTGGGCTACGATCGTCGATTTGAACCCATCTGTGCGGTCAAATTTATCATCTGAAGTATGAATTTACATCATCTTGGCCCTTGATCTCTGATCTTCCTCGGATTATATCTGATGCTACGGAAGTCCGATCAGGGTGATCTTGGTGTAGTTGAACTCCGATCGTCGCCCTGATCAAATCCATACGATTGGATCTTCAATCCGAGGCCCCAATTAAATGTCACCCTATCCCTGGCCACCAAGAAGAAGAAATTACTATACAATTTGTACAATTTGACCTAAATACATATGATGCATGTTATGCAATATTTACAATGCATGATGCTTATATAATACTAAGAACATGCATTAATAGACTTTTTTGGCTATTCAGATGTATGCACATCACAACACTACCTTAAGAGTTTCCTTGGGAGCTAAACAAGAAGGTGGTGATCAAGGAGGAGTTCATCTTTTTCATAGAGCACCAAGAATAAATGGAATCTTGAATGTGCAAGCCAAAATTTACTTGGGGACTCTACCTAATGCCTTTTTATGTTTTTTGTTGGATTCCTAAAGCTAATTAAGTTAATTAGCATGAGATTGAAGCCATTTTTAAGGTTACTTAATGGGTTCTTGGTGACGGGTTTTCTCCCAACCGCAGCTGGTCTTCGTGAGTTTTTATGCTTATTACAGTAATGTCGTTATAGTATAAGATGAGACAACTACGGTTGTCATTACCATACAAATTTTTTACTCGGAAATAGTTTTCCCGAGGTCGAACTCTGGGAGCTACTGGAATTCTAGAAGTACAAAGTTCCTCTATTGAATTACAAAAATAAGAGAGAGAGGGAGAGGTTTTTTGTCATGGCTTTTTCTTCTTCTCTTCTTCTCTTTTTCTGCTCGTCTCTGTCTTCTTCTTCTCTTCTTTCTTCTTTTCTTCCTTTGCCTTTGTCTCTCTACTGGTCTTCTTCTTCCTTGGCTCTGTTTGCCTTCAATTCCTCTTCTTCTTCTGCTTGTCTTCTATTTCTTTTCTTCTTCAGTTCTTCTTCCTTTTCTCGTCTCTGTCTTCTGCTCTTCAGCTGCAAGGTATTCTCTTTCTTCCTTCTCTTTTCTTTCTCTTTTCTTCAGCTGCAGAGCCTTCTTCTTTCCTTCTTATTCTTCTTCTTTTCTTTCTTCTGCTTTATCTCTTCTGAAGGTTCATCCATCGTCTAATACAGCCATCAGACGACTTAAACTGCGGTCTGCTACAGTGATTCTCCTCTTTTCCTTCCTTTGCTGCTTCTTCTTTGGCGAGCCTTCTTCTTCTTCTGCTTCTTCTCTTCTCCTTCCTGCAGCCAAGTGCTGAGCCCTTCTCCTTTAGCGCTCCTATCCTGCACACAAGGGGGAAGCAAAACCTATCCCTTCCCTCTACCCGCACGTCTCTCTCTCTCTCTCTCTGTAAACCACTCATAGGAAGCTCTCCCAAAGCCGGGTTATCGGGTCGGGTAGCGTACCCGTGACCAGGCGCACCGGCGAGGGTGGTGCGCGAGGAGTGTAGGGTAAACGGGTCGACCAGGTCCGCGTGGCATGGGTCGCAGACGGGGCGGGCAAGTGGGCAAGGGGACCTCACCCCATGTTCTGAGGCGTTAAGGTAAAAACACAAAAAATCAATTTAAATGGGTGCGGTGCTTCGAAATCTTACGATGTGGGACTAAACTTTATTCCTTCTCGCGCGCGCCCACAGGAAGAACGCGACCGCGCCTCAACAGCTGCGTCTTCATTTCCCCTCGCGTGCCAGCTTCCTGCCTTCACCCGATTCTCCCCAATTCGCATTAGGTGGAGATCTGACGCTCTGAGGCCTGGAGCTCGCTTGGAAGCTCCTTGCGTCGTCGCCAATGGCAGTCGGGGCAGCAGGTCTGTCTAACACAAATAGGGCCTCTCGGCCTAATCAGACCACAGGGGAACCTTCCCCGCGGCACGGCGAAGGTGGTGCGAGGTGCAGCAGGCCACAGGATAGCCTAGGCATGCGTGCCTAGGTCATTCTATGGCCGAAAAAATGGGTTTGATCGGGGGAGTGTTGTGGAGGTGTGGAGTGGCAGTGGAGGGGCGGAGGGTGTTTGGTGAGGTGAGGCGGAGCTTTTGGTGTAGTTGGCAAGTCGTATGGGGTTGTGGGATGACGGGGGCGACTCGTCAGAGAGTGGCCAGAGGTGGGGAAGATGAGGGTGGTCAGTCGTGGTCGTAGGGCAATCGAGCAAAACAGTTTGGGGAAAAGAAAGAGGGGAGGAAGGGAAGTAACTGTAACCTACCTACAGGGACGAAGGGGGGAGGGCGGAGCCGCCGGCTCGTACCTGCCGGAGCTGGAGAAGAAGAACCCAGGGGGAGAGAGCGGTGGCGAGGAAGTGGGCAGGGAGGCACTCACTTGGTACGGCGCGATGAGGGAAGACGAGACAAAGCAAACTCTGCTGCTGGTATTGCAGCAGAGCGACGAGAAGGAGGAGTGGCCGCCGGAGCTGGTAGGTTTCCTGTCGGAGTAGGGAGAGAGGAAAGGTTGAGGGTTTCTCCGCCAAGACCAGACTGGGAGAACCGGCTGGCGATGCTGGTTTTTATAAAGGCGATGGCGGAGGGTCGGACGCATGAAGGCGACGTGCGTCCCTCGCTGGAGTATGGTCGGAGACGAGACCCATACCTTCCGCACGTTCGCACGGAAGGTGTGGGCGTCGTCAGGTGGCATGGCCGAGTCCCTGCGACAGCAGATGTTGTAGGGAACTTTGCGTTTACATTGCAGGATGCCTCCCTCACCCTGCGCGGCGCCATGCTCTGCGCAAAGTCGCCGAAGCATGGTGCTGCGCAGAGACTTGTAAGAGAGACCAAATTGCAAAGAACGACGAGGAAATTAGGTGCCAAAATGCAAGGGTTTCAAAAGTTGAGGGTCAAAAAGTAAATGATGAGGACCAAATTGCGAAGTCGGTCAAGGAGGTCTCTTCTTAGGCTTAAGTTTTTATGCATGACTATGTTGAACCTAAGGATTTTAATGGTGAATTTTATTTCTAGGTCAGACCATGTTTGACCGGTCAATTTACGTAAAAACCTAAATTAAATCATTAATTGGGCATGGTTCTCAATGTAGGTCAAAATGGGTTTCTAAGGCCAAATTGAAGGTTCTAAATCCTAGAGATTATTTTTCTATGAATTTTAGAGGATTCAGTTGATTTTTACCCAGCCTCGAACCTCGTGAATTGAAGTGAATTTGTTTTAAGGTTACAGAATGTCATTTAATTTCTTGGAGTTGTTGTAGCCCTTGTTAGGTCAGATCATCCCACTTTCTTTCTTATTTGGTTTGTTTGACCTGTGTTTGGATCCTGAGTTACCCTGTTTGCAGATTGTGTTGGTGAAATTACATTTTTACCCCTTATAACTTGTTTTCTTTTTGAACTCAGAATTCTCTGAGTTAAGCCTTTCTTTGAGTTACGCAGGAGCTTTTTCTTGCATATCTGGGTTAGATTGTGCTAGTTAGGGTTCATGATGAGGTTCTCATCAGTTCTAGAGTTACCTATTGAGTACAGGCTTGGGGAATGGTTGCACCTATGAATTATACCCATATGTAGGGGATTTTTAATGGCTTTAATGATTGAATGGCTTCAGAGGTTTCCTTGTTGATCTTGCATGATCTAACTTGTATAGAATCATGTTCAGATTCACCTTTGCTAGATTGTACATATGGTTAAATTGGATCTATGTTTGCATGTTACAGTTCATCCATGGAAATGAGCTTTTGGATGGTTGTTCAAAATTAGATTTTGAGATCAAGATTTTGAATAGTTCTTGGCTTAATCCCCATGTTTGGTAGGTTAAATACATTGCCCTTATATCATTTATGGTGAAGATTAAAAATAAATCACATTGGATTTTGTAATGGGAACAAGTTTTTCCATAGAAGTCCAACCAGATTTTAAAGCTTATTCTGCAACCTGAAATTAAGTGACTGACTTAATCACTTAATTTCTACCCTCTTATACTTCCCAATCATCTAGTATTTTCTATTAATAGTTTAATTACAATTTTAGTTGAACATTAAAGTCATTTCTTGATTAATTTAGAGAATGAAGTTTATGTTGGACCAAATTAGTTTTAATTGGCTTATTTGGGAAGGATAAAAGACCTAGGTAATGGTTGGTTTGGATAAATTGAAAAAAAACCCTAATAGAGTAATATTTGATTTTAGTTGAGCATGAAGCCCCCTGAGTGCACTAGAATTGAATCTACGCAGTTAATGGAAGGATTAACTCCAAATGGACAAAACTAAGGACCTTAGTAAGGGGCTAATTTGATCCTTAGGTCCTCTAAGGTGAGGAAAATGCCCAAATGACCTAAGAGATCCCTAAGTTTGAGGTTAAACATTGTAGGGAAGAAGTCATTGGAAGGAATCAAAATGAATATATAAGTCATATGATAGGTGGATTCGTAGGATTATATCTTGACCTCGTGAACTGGAAGAGTTCAACATTGTGGGTTGGAGACCTCAAGAAATGTGGTAACTTGCGACTACTAGTGGTTAACCTTGGAACTTAAAAAGCCATGTGCTCGTGTCGAAATAAAGTATTTGTAACGAACGCTTCATAGGCAACCACATGCGTGGTTGACATCGGAATACCTAGATTTGTAACTTGAAGCTAATGGTATTTGTAGCGAAGCCTTGTAGGCACCTGTATACATGAATAATGTCGAGATACCAAATGAGTGGTTGGATGAGATCTCATTCAAAACTAGATTGAGCAGGTACACCTAGAGTATCTCACTCCTATCAGGAGCATCGGTGTGGCTAAAACCATTTATCCAACCCCCACCACCAAAGATCTAAATAATCTCTGACTTGACCTTGATGAATCGAGTCGAGTTACCTCCTCCTCAGGATCTAAAGGCATTGGCCTAGGTAGCTCCCAAGAGGCCCAACTTTTCTTACTACATTCAGCAACATTTTGGTATAACGAGAATGGGCACTTCTCACTTGAGAAGCATTAGTACTGTTTATCTCTCTCATAGTCAAGGAAAGACTCTTGGCACTGTGAGCTCAAGAGAAGGATATGTCCCCATCACCTCTTTTAGAGAGAACCGATCTTTCAGTAATATCACTTGTGAGATTAGCTAAGGAACATTAAATAATAACCAACGAGATATCTGCTGGGTTGGGATGGGTTAGTTAGTTAGCTTGTAGTGTAGATACCTTATGCACTACTCTTTTCTCTTTCTTTTTTACACATGTAGCTTTGTCCTTGTTGGCATCCCTTATTTTCGACCTATTTTCAGGACTTGATGGTGTAGACCAACACATTAATGATGAGCATGGTAGATAGAGTCTACCTTGAGAAGGTGAGACATAATTTCTACCAAGTATTGTGGTTCTTGGAGGATGAGATGGAGGGGCAAGTAAGTCCAAGACAACAATCGGACTATGATGACCTAGGTTCTATCAATTGAGTAAACTTGATGAGAGTCGAGCCATCAAGTATGAAATTTCAACCTAAACACAAGATCGCAGTCACCTAGTGCGATGACTAGGACCCCACCATTTGGACCTACTCGATGGAATCTAAGTTGCTGAGTACAATAAACAAGCTCAAACAAGACTAAAGTCACGAGCACACAATCATAAAACATAAATATAGCCAACAAATGATTCATAAAGCATTAATTAATTAAATGAACAAAATACTAATCAAAATGAGTAACATAGACCTGTAATTACTTAAATATGGATAAGCCCCAAAAGTAGTTGTCAACATTTGCTGTCAAAATATACCTAAGTTTGAGGTCCAAAGAACAGGTCAATAAATGATCAATAGAATAATATAAGCGGAAAGAAAGAAAAGAAACTAAGAACATAAGGAGAGGTATTAATTTATCCTTACAAATATTTTTTATCAACTCATTACTCAATTTATTCCCATGAGTCTATCACCCTCAGTACTATAGTTGTATCTATTCCATATCAATTCCTCAGAAGGCACGAGGAGATCTCGGCGCAATATCCTAAGAAGTATGACAAGTATGCAACAGCGTCTTAGACAGGAGGAAATTCCACACTTGCCCTACACCTCATTCCATCACCCCAAAGTCCCAGCGTAGGTAATGTAGCGGTTGCATATTACGAGCTATACGTGTAGACGCAACCTACTCCAACTGGTAGATAGCTCTCTCCACAACCTAGGCACGCATCACAATCGCAATATCATATATCCACCTGCATACCTCTACCTCACAGCCAGTTGGCCAATTGGCCTATCACAGATTCGTAGAGAGGTTGAGGCTAGCTCACTCCCCAATCCACTAGCCAAACTAACTTATCAAACCATCCAATTATCCATTAATCAAAATTCACATTCGATCACATTCATTTTTATTTGCACATCACCATTGGATAACTGATCATTTATTATAACATCAATCCATGTTGCAATTATAAGTAAATCATATAATATGCCACATTCACCATTCTGAGGAATTCTTAACCATCCATTCTCAGTTTACGTCCTCATTAATTCAAAAAAAATAGCCAAGTATTTTAATTCATGAGAATAATTTTTTCCATATTCATTTCATTTAAGAGCCAATCATCACAAGTATTTGTTTATTTTATAATTAAGCAGCTTAAAGATCAACATTTAATTCAAATTATGGCAAGATAAATAATCTAGCATTCTTTTTAATAATCGTACACATGTAATATTACAGTAACTAAGTAGGAAATAATCAATTAACTAAATATTTGAAATTTCAAACTCAAGAAAAGGAGAGGAACACACACTAAACGATAGTTTTCACGAAAGAGGGCATATTCATAAATTACATAGGGAAAGGAATATGATTACTTTATCTAATATCATCAAGGGGTCATTATAACTCCGAGATGCTTGCCAACTACCCCTTGTACCTTACACACCATCTCAGAGTCATCTTTAGGCCAAGACATAGAGAAATGTATTTTTCAAAATTTTCACATTTAAAACAATTTTCAAATTGAGTTTAGGGTTTATCAACGTGTAGTACTCATCAAGAAGATTACAACGGTACTAAGAATGCGAAAATCAGACATTATTTGGCCCTTGAACTAATCAAATGAAATGAGACCTAAAACGGGGATTTACGCATGCATGCTTGTGCACACAGATGCTACCCTACGGCATGTGCACCCTATGTGCACCCATGCTGCGCCCACCGCATGCCCGCACACGTGCGTTCCCGCACTCATTGTGTGCGCTCACACTAGTGCACACCTATGCTCACTGCACCAACACAAGCACACTTGTGCACCCACGCTCTCCTACACCATGCCTAACATGCACCCCACATGCGTGCCGGTAATGGGGCCATTCTTTCTCTCTTGTTTCTTTTCTTCTCTTTCCTCTTCTCTCTCATGATTTCTTGATATTATGTTCCATCAAAGGTGATAAATGACAAGAGTCCACCCTAATGACCTATTTATAGGGTTTCTTAACCCTAATTAGGTTAGGGAGAATCCCATTTATCCAAAATATCCCTTATTATGGGTTTAATTGGTCTTCTCTCCATATATCATATTTTACACGAACTTTTGATACAAACCTCAGATCCGGACAAAATAAGTATCATTGGAAAGCTTGCAATCGGAGGAAGCCAACAAGATCATACATGACCCCTTTTTGGAAAGGTTTGACCAAGCATTGATCGTAATTATTTATTTTTCATGTTTTACAAGGTGTTCTGACTCAGCCTGACCCTGAGGAGTACCAACATGTCTGAAACGATGAAATCACCTCTAAAGTGACTCAGAAGTCAGAACCTGTGTATTTCGACAAAGATGACTCTTAGAACCCTCTATTTTGATTTATGTGCACCTATGTCTTTGTTAAACATATTTGATGAATAACCTATATCACACAACTTAGATTTCATAAAATGTCCGTCGTTGAAAATGGTATCGTTTATAAAATAATTCAAGCAAATTTTATCAAGGGTTCATTGAGTTTGACCAAAATATGTATTTTTTCATTTCGGGGGTGCATAGACTCAATTCATGCTCGACAAGTGCCAACAGGTTCATTTTAATGCACTTAAGTCCAAAATGATTTCGTAGTTCAGGTTCAAGGCTTTACACCCAGCAGATTATTATAAAAAAATAATAGCTAAACAAGCAAATCATAAAGTAATAATTAAATAAAATTACATAATACTGACCAGAATGGTTATCGTAGAACAAAAGTATGTAGACCAAAGAGATTATTCGAGGGTAATCATCTCACTAGCTATCGAGTACATTTGATGTAACGACCCGATTCCCGAGTCCCTACGAGACACGAGAACCGGACCGACTCGACTAAACCCAAGACCTAGTCGTCCAACGAGGAAGTAACCAAAAGAGCAGTAAAATAAACCACATTCAACATGAATATAACTAACAGCAAGAAAATACAGCAGTAAGGAAAGAAACTACTACAGTATGTACCACCACAACAGTAGAACAACATTCATAACATAATATGAACTGCAGGTAAAGAAAAGTACAGCGGAAACAAGAACTACTCACTACAATGGAACCAGAAAGAGGTACAAGAGAACAGTGGTAACTCTACTGGACCCTACTCGGCCCAACGTCCTCTGCAGCCGCTGACCATGGCTGCTCAACACCTAGTCCTGAAAGGTAACGAGTGTAACACATCAGCAAAACGCTGAGTAGAGTGGCAGCTAAACTAAAGAAACAGTAAAGTGTGTAGTAGCTGTTTTAATTTTCTTTCTTCCTTTATTTACGTCTTTCTATTGTTGCACAATTTATCTATTTCTCAGGTCCTTCACTTGATCTCGAATGTTCCTCGTAGGAACGATCTTGATTGCAGTCTTTTCCGAACAATAGAAGTAGCACGTGGTGCTCTCCTGGCCGGGAGAGTCCCCCGTGGTGATCCTACTCTCAGTCAACCACCCCAAGGTCAATGACAGACGTAACGGTGACTACGGCACGTGCGGTAAACGCACGGGTAGCTAACCCGCACTGGCACGCGGTCAGTCGTTTCCGTTAACAGGTGCGCCCAAAGCACAGCACGGAACCAGTACAGGGCAGAGCCCTCTCAGTAACAGGGGTCCAACCCCTCCAAAGTAACCAAACAGGGGCCTTGCCCCTCCACAGTCCGCACACCCTCGCCTAACTACCCTAGTTTGCCCCAGTGGGCCTAACAAGTAGGTGTAGGAGCCTCGCAGAACCCCGGGGCCCGTGGGGTAGCTAGTACCTCCCTACACTAGTAGCTCTCCTCGGTACTACGTACACGGGGCCAGCAAGTCGGTACAGAGTGGCCAGTCCTAACCCCGGGTCCTTGGGGCGGCTGGCTCCACTCTGCACTAAACAGGGGGATAGTCGCTCTCCTTGGTACTCCGTACTCAAGGGCCAGCTCACTTCCCCAATTCTATTCCATTCACTTTCCAGGAGTTCTACTCCTAATTCCCCGTTGGTTTCCAGCACTTTAACTTAGCGCATTCCGATTTCACCTTTCCAGTTTCATGTTCATACATCCCATATTCTTAATCATGTTCATTTATTCATAACAGGCAGCTGTTAATTCAATTCACAGGCAGCTATTGTTTCCTTTCCACATTTTCCAAGACTGGAGTATTCATACATTCCACTAGTTTTCCCGTCCTAGGATTCATGCCATATCCTAGGATCTACCATACAATCTAGTTTTCCAGCCCTAGGATTCATGCAACACCCTAGAATCTACCATTCAATCTATTTCTCATTCCTAGGATTCATGCAATGTCCTAGGTTCTATTTATGGTTTCATAATTTAACAGATTATACTTAAAGCCACTCTACCGGTTACAACAGGCGAACTGGGGGCGTGGTCGGGAATCCCGCGTGCCTCCGCAACCCCCGGGACTGCAACGGAACAGGGTCCTATCACAAGAATCAAACACAAGGAGTGTCTCAAAACAGTGTACAGCTACTGTAGACGGGTAGATGATTTAATTCCGAAAAGGGCGCAACTCGAAACGCGGAAAACGGAACCCGAACGGGCCCTAAACGGGTCGAAAACGATGAAACAGTGCAAAATCAGACGTCTGGAACTTCTTCCAGACGTCTTAAAAAGTGGATCAGGAATTACCTTGCTCTGTGTGGGCTCTCAGACGTCCAGAAACCTGCGGGGGCGTCTGGAAGTCGTTCCCGTCGTCTGTCACTACAGCCAGACGTCTGATTCGCGTTGGATGCGAACGTCAGAACCTGCGTGTACCCATTTCCTCTCTCTCTCAGTACGGTCAGTCGAAAGGAAGGAAGAAGACGGAAAAACTCACCTTTCAGACGTTTGTACAGTCTTCCAGACGTCTCCCCCGCCGTCTGGCTATAAGCCCAGACGTCTGATTCTGAAAAAGTTTCCAGAACCAGCGCGCGACTCGTCCACCGCTCGCGACGCCCGGCCACGCCCCGAGTGCTCTGCCTGCTGCTCGAGCTGCAGCAGGCCTCCCGCACCACTCTGCGCCCGCTGCGCCCCCGCCGGCCGGCTCCCGCTACCCCGGCAGGCTCGAGCCCTCACAGCCGACGCCTCCTCCCCCGTGCAGCACCTCCTCCCACACCCACTGCGGCTGTCGTCGCCGCCGCTCACCCTCGCGCTCGCTCTCGCGCACTGGCTGGAAGGAGAAGAGGAAGGAGACGGAGGTGACGGGAGTGAGGGAGAGGGCGTGGCCTTTTAAGGCCGCGTGAGGAGGAGAGAGAGAGCGCGACAGAGGGCGCAGGAGGGAGAGGGAAAAAGAGAGAGAGGGAATTTCCGCAGGTCTGTGCGCTCAGGCACGCAGACGAAACAATCGTGCCAAAATAAACGATTTACAGATGTCTGGAAATGATCCCAGACGTCTTGTCCGACGTCTGGAGGTGATTCCAGACGTTTGGTCCGACGTCTGGGCCACCTCCCAGACGTCTTAAAAGACGTCTGGAGCGCGCATTCGTAACATTTGACTATGGAATCGAAGGAGATACATTAGCAAAAATTAAGAAGAGTAGAGAGGTAAAAATGTAGCATCGGAAAGGAAGGGCTATTTTTCATATATTTGTTTAACATTATTCGTTAATCAATTTATTTTATCAAGCCAATGCCTATTAACTACGATCATGAAATGCTCAATCTATATCTTGGGCATGAGATGATTTTCGTGTGACATCCTAAGAAGTGAGACCAATATATGACACCGTCTTGGTAGGGAGAATGACCTATACCCATCCTACACCACAATTTGTCACCCTAAGGTCTTTACGAGAAGTGATGGCTACATCATGTGATGTGAACATAGGCTAGCCTTATATGCTGAACCACAAATAGCCTCTCATCCACTCACCAGTCAAGTACGTTAAAACAACTCCAACCCTTGACCTATGCATCCTGCTATCCCAATTGGCTGTTAAGCCTAGCTATGAGTCATAAGGAGGCCAGCAACTCCCTAACTAGCCCAATGATGAGGTGTGCCTCATTATAGCTAAAATGCCAAAGTTAGGCTAGAAACTAGGTTAAACACTATATTATTAACATAATAAATGGGTTAAGTGTGGGAATTAGTGAAAATGACTTAAAACATCAATTTTGTGTGAGAAGAACCTAATTCAAAGTGTGACACAATTAAATTCTCTAAAACCTTGTGTGGTTTTTCATCGAGACTCTATTGATTGCTTACCATGCACACACTACACGATCACATAAGGTACATAAAATGCACTTTTCTATCTCATCTCTCTGAGTACCCACAAGAGCTTAAATTCGCACACCAGTCTTATCCAAGTTCTGGGTAGATTTAGAGGTTTGCACATCATTAGGTTTCTCTTAGGATGCGTATGATTGTATTGATAACATCTGTTTGTGCAATCTATTTTTTGTAGCAATCCATTAGGAAAAAATCATGACTTTTGTCTCGCTTGATTTCTGTGGTCATGTTTCTGAGATTGAGATTTTGTTTGGTTGGATTGATTTTGTTGTGAGTTTGTGACTGCTTTGCAAAGTATTTGCAAAAATGACTCATGGACGATAGTAGATGTTCTTGACACCAACCACCAGTACTTCCTTTGGGTACTTAAGCTCAAGTCACCTACATTTCCTTTTTCACAGTCTCCTTCAGGGAGGGAACTGTGAACTATTGTGTGACACTACCTTTCAATTATTCATTGACATATCTTTTTCCTACTGGATGGAGAAACCTTTGTTCCTTAATATTCTGACATCCCTATTACGTATCTGATTCTTTTGTACTTGACTCAGATCAGCAACCACCTCTTCTTCCCAACCCTGATTCATCTCCCACATCTTGGCCTGCATTCATTGATTTGAAGAGGTGGTAGCTGTAGATTCTCTTGGATACATTCTATATTTGTACTTGGACCTTGAGCCAAGTCTTCTGATTAGATCCATATTCTCTACTTGGACCTTGTACCAAGTATTCTGATTCTGATTTTCATTGAGTATGGAGCCTATCTTCACCTTTGAGATTGACAATTCTTACCTTTGCACCATACACCATGTTTTGAGCTTCATAGACTTGTCAATTCTTTACCTATCATTTTGCTCCTACATTCTTTATACTTCTACTAGGTTTGCGTCTAGCTGAAAGCGTAAAACTTAGTAAAACTCTTGTACATGGTTGTTTTCTCTTTCTTATTTTCCATTTCTTCTTAGGTGCCTATCCTTACATTTTTAGCTTTCTTGCATGGTCACATTTGTCCTGCATTTCACTACTTAGCCTGACTTTCCACTCTGATGTATATCAGACTTGAAATCGTTCGTACAGAGATTTTTATCTCCTCATTCCGAGTTCTTTCCATCACCCAGTCAAAGTTAGTAAAAAGTAGAGCATTCATTTGCATCCACTCTATTCATCCAATGAGGATATTGCATCATTTAAGCATGGGGGGTATAAATGGTGAATTCATTTACTGAAATGCAATTATAGATACAACTTATAGTGTATATAGTATAGTATTATTGAAAAATCCAAAAAAAATTGAAAATTTTTTGAAAAATTTGAAAAAAAAATTACAAAAACAAAAATAAAAAAAAGTGAAAAACAAAAAAATCCAAAAAGACAATAAGAGACCTACCACATTCATTATTGTTAAGGGAAAACTCCGAGAAAATTTCCAGAGGAGAAAAGATTTGAAAAGATTTATAAGTGTTTAGTTATGATCTTATAGCTGAAAAGAAAAATAAAATAAGTGTTTTTGGACATTCAATCTTTGTTGGTTTGACTTCTCGGGCCACAAAAGTTTGATTCGCTCAGGCATTAGCTTAATACACTCAAGCATTGACAAGATAGACTAGGATCTCTCCTAACTCAGAAGGTATTCTTGTACCTGAGTCACCGGTACATGATTCGTTGGTCTGATTTTGCTTGGGAGTCTAAGAAACATTGGTTTACACTACACAGAGTCAAGAAAGACCAGATAAACTTAAGATCAAACCCTTGTGTTTATTAGGGAAGGTGGAGTCATTACCTGTGGGTGCAGGTAGACTTTTTATCCCATTCTTTAGTCTTTTGTTTAGGGAGGCTCTTTCCACTAAAGTACTCACCCACCAAATAAGTGTGTTCTACCAAATAAAGTTGAAGTAGACGTACTGACATTTGCTTTCAGAAAATCAAGAAAAAATAATAAAAAAATGAGAAAAAGCAGAAAAAAAAGAAAAAGTCAAAAAGAATTTAAAAAAGATATTCTTTTGAATAACTCAAGTATGTTCTCCAAATTCCTATATACTTCCACCAAAAATATTTTCAGGGTGCATTACAAATACCATTTTTCCACCAAATATTCTTTGAGCCACGACACAATAAGCATTGGGTTTAAGTCTTCACTCATTTTTGAGATTTGATCTGAAGACATGAGTAGAAGTTGGGGCCAACCTGGACTTAAACAGACGTGAAACCCCAGGCTTGAGTTTTAGTGTTCATTTGGTTAGTCTTGACTATTCACTAAGCATAACCATAACCGCTTAGCTTCTGAGCTATGTAAAACCCCCTAGGTCCTGGAAATCGCATTTAAGGTTTAAATATCAAGAGTCCTTGTTGATAAAGAGATGATCTATGTTATGTAAGTCTTGAGTTCTGATAAGTCTTCACAATGTCTAGATATAAACATGGTTGCTTTACAAAAAAATTTCAACTTAAAGATCATCTCTAAACACTTAACATTTGAAAAGAGTAAATAGAAATCTCATCACACTTACCTAGCTGATACTTCGTTGCCTTGCACTGAATGAGTTGTTTGCTAAGGGACTGGCAAACCTAAGCATGAGGGTATGGTGAGGTGTGTCTTATCATAGCTAAAATGCCAAAGTTAGGATAGAAACTAGGTTAAACACTATATTATTAACATAATAAATGGATTAAGTGTGGGAATTAATGAAAATGAACTAAAGCATCAATTTTGTGTTAAAAATATATAATTAGGTCATAATTGAGATATTATACTCACAAAATACAAATTGGTGATCCAAATGTAAATTGAACACCGTTTTAAGCTTCAAAGTACAAATCAAGGGTTAAATCATTTTCTAAAATGTTCAATTAAGCTTCAATAAAATTCTCATGGCATTTAGACATCATGAGGGCCTTGAAATCTTGACATTACATATAAGTCCTTAGTACATAACATTTTGTTCACGTCAAAAGTCGCAAGGACCTTTCTGCATGCCTTTAGGGCCTCTTAGTAATAAAACATATCACTAATGGACTACTCAGTAATTCTTATACCCCTTCATGCAGGGGCTTACCCCACAATTTCACCTTTAAACCTGGTGCAAGCCTCTCCTCTTCCACTGCAGCACATGAAAAACAACAATAGCAACAACCGTTGATTCACTTCCCATGAGATCAATGGTTGATCTTCCATTATTGATCGCTTTGTGACCAAATCCAAATCCCATCCTACAGTGGGATTTCATCCGAAGCTTTCCCATGCTCACCTTACTCTCATCCCACTGTCCGCCCCTAATTCGACTAATCTCAATTTGCGATGCCTAGATGTCATCCATCACCTATATAATCAGCTCCCTTGCGAGCCATTGAGCTTTAACCAACTCCCTCCCCCTTAAGCCGGGCCGTTGTCCATATCTCTAGCTCCTCTTCCTCCTTCATCAATCATCTATGACAGGGGCGATCTCTTCCTCTTCGTTGACATAGCAACCCGCTATGGATCAAAGACCTCATTCTTCCTGGAGATCCTCTCATCCCCCTTCGTCGTTGTAGTGACCAGCTGTAGCCCAGGAATCCCATTCCTCTGTTAGCAAGATTTTACAGGTTTTCCTAGATTAGTTTACTGCTTTCTGGATAGAATTATTGCTTTCTAGACCAGTTAGGAGTAGAATTAGTTAGTTGAATCATCATTTGTTAGTTTAGATTAGGAGTAGATTAATTGGATATGATCCGCCCTCTTTGATCGATTCAGATCAGAGAGGTATTTTTCGCACCATCATCTCGACTCATATAGCTTTCTCTACGCTTCGCGATCACTTCTGATTATTTCCCTTGATGTTTAATCCATATACCACCCAATCCACCTGAGTATATTTAGATCCGAAGCTCTTGAACTTCTCAATCTACATAGAGCTTAAATCCACCTGGGAGTCTCTCGATTTAATTCATATGTTCACAAAGACCCCCGATCTAGATTTAATTACATCTTTTTGCTCAATTCATTTAGATTTAGATTTTACGCCCAATTGCAAGATTTGGAGTCAATTTGGTTTGAAATGGATTTATCGAGTAATTTGAGTTTTCATTTACTTTAATTGGGTGCAATGCAATGAATCTGATGTCTTTTGATCTGATTTTTATTTTTAGATGATCATAAGCCCAATTCGAGTTGCGTTTTGGGTAGTTTAGCCAAGGAGAATCAGTTGCACTGATTCGAGGCTTAACAATCACCGAATGGATTTTTATAGCATCAATAGATCATCTTTCTTATGAACGCGTGCCCCAGACGTCTTTTAAGACGTCTGGGAGGTGGGCCAGACGTCGGACCAGACGTCCGGAATCACTTCCAGACGTCGTATCAGACGTCTGGGATCGTTGCCAGACGTCTGTAAATCTGTTATCTTTGACACGCGCGGGTCGTCTGCGCGCCTGAGCACGTAGACCCGCATATTCGCTTATTCATTCCTCCTGCGGCTGCAGATACCCCTGCCGCGCTCCTTCTCTTTCCTCCTCGCGCGGCCTTAAAAGGCCACGCGCTCTTCCGTCACCACCGCCTCCTTCCTCTTCTCCTTCAGCTAGTGAGCGTGAGGTTGCTGCGGCAGCGGCGGCCGCAGTGAGCGCGGAGGAGGTGCTGCATGCGAGAGCGGCGCTCAGCCGTGAGGGCGAGCTCGCCGGGGATGCCAGGGCCAGCCGGCGGGGAGCGTAGCGGGCGCAGGGCGACGCGGGGGGGACTGCTGCGGTCCGAGCAGCAGGCGCACGAGGTGCGACGAGGCGCGGCGTCGCGAGCGGAGGATGAGTCGCGGCCTGATTCTGGAAACATTTCCAGAATCAGACGTCTGGGCTGATAGCCAGACGGCGGGGGCGACGTCTGGAAGACCATCCAGACGTCTGAAAGGTGAGTTCTTCCGTCTTCTTCCTTCCTGTCAACTGACCGTACTGAGAGAGAGAGTCGGGTGCGCGCAGGCTCGGTGATTTGCCATCCAACGTGAATTAGACGTCTGGCTGTAGTACCAGACGGCGGGAGCGACCTCCAGACTCCGGGGTGACCATCGGACGTCTGGGAACTAGGCCAGACGTCCCCGCAGGCTTCTGGACGTCTGAGAAACCACGCAGAACAAGGTAATTCTCTGATCCACTTTTTCAGACGTCTGGAAGAAGTTCCAGACGTCTGATTTTGCACAGTGTCGTCATTTTCGACCCGTTGAGGGCCCGTTCGGGTTTCGTTTTCCGCGTTTCGAGTTGCGTTCTTTCCGGAATTAAATCCTCTACCCGTCTACAGTAGCTATACACTGTTTTGAGACACTCCTTGTGTTTGATCCTTGTGATAGGACCTCGTTCCATTGCAGTCTTGGGGGTCGCGGAGGCACGCGGGATTCCCGATCACGCCCTCATTACTCCCGTCGTACCTGATAGAGTGGCTTTAAGTATAATCTGTTAAATTATGAAACCATAAATAGAACCTAGGACATTGCATAAATCCTAGGAATGAGAAATGGATTGAATGGTAGATCCTAGGGTGTTGCATGAATCTTAGGGCTGGAAAACTAGATTGTATGATAGATCCTAGGATATGGCATGAATCCTAGGACGGGAAAACTAGTGAAATGTATGAATACTGCAGTCTTGGAAAATGTGGAAAGGAAACAATAGCTGCCTGTGAATTGAATTAACAGCTGCCTGTTATGAATAAATGAACATGATTAAGAATATGGGATGTATGAACGTGAAACTGGAAAGGTGAAATCGGAATGCGCTGAGTTAAAGAGCTGGAACCCTACGGGGAATTAGGAGTAGAACTCCTGGAAAGTGAATGGAATAGAATTGGGGAAGTGAGCTTGCCCTTGAGTACGGAGTACCAAGGAAGAGCGACTGTCCCCCTGTTTAGTGCAAAGCAGAGCTAGCCGCCCCAGGGACCCGGGGTTAGGACTGGCCACTCTGTACCAACTTCTTGGCCCTCGTGTACGTAGTACCGAGGAGAGCTACTAGTGTAGGGAGGTACTAGCTACCCCACGGGCCCCGGGGTTCTGCTAGCCTCCTACACCGACTTGTTAGGCCCGCTGGGGCAAACCAGGGTAGTCAGGCGAGGGTGCGCGGACTGTGGAGGGGCAAGGCCCCTGTTTGGTTACTGTGGAGGGGTTGGACCCCTGTTACTGAGAGGGCTCTGCCCTGTACTGGTTCCGTGCTGTGCTTTGGGCGCACCCGTTAACGGAAACGACTGACCGCGTGCCAGTGCGGGTTAGCTACCCGTGCGTTAACGCGCGTGCCGTAGTCACCGTTACGTCTGTCAGTGACCTTGGGGTGGTTGACTGAGAGTAGGATCACCACGGGGGACTCTCCCGGCCAGGAGAGCACCATGTGCTACTTCTATTGTTCGGAAAAGACTACAATCAAGATCGTTCCCACGAGGAACATTCGAGATCAAGTGAAGGATCTGAGAAATAGATAAATTGTGAAACAATAGAAAGACGTAAATAAAGGAAGAAAGAAAATTTAAAACAGCTACTGTACACTTTACTGTTTCTTTAGTTTAGCTGCCACTCTACTCAGCGTTTTGCTGACGTGTTACACTCGTTACCTTTCAGGACCAGGTGTTGAGCAGCCAGGGTCAGCGGCTGCAGAGGACGCTGGGCCGAGTAGGGTCCAGTAGAGTTACCACTGTTCTCTTGTACCTCTTTTTGTTCCGTTATAGTGAGTAGTTCTTGTTTCCGCTGTACTTTTCTTTACCTGCAGTTCATATTATGTTATGAATGTTGTTCTACTGTTGTGGTGGTATATACTGTAGTGGTTTCTTTCCTTACTACTGTATTTCCTTACTGTTAGTTATATTCATGTTGAATGTGGTTTATTTTACTGCTCTTTTGGTTACTTCCTCGTTGGACGACTAGGTCTTGGGATTAGTCGAGTCGGTCCGGTTCTCGTGTCTCGTAAGGACTTGGGAATCGGGTCGTTACAATCTTAAACAACAATTAATGGTGTGCAGGATGATCAGGTGATTAGATCACCTGTTAGATCCCAAGTGACAGCCCAATCAGGGTAACATTGTTTCTTAACTTAGAATAATTTCAATCAGGAGATTTATGGATGTTTGATGTCGGAAGGAGTTTAATGCATATCTGGGGATCTTGTTTAAAAGGTTTGCACAGCTGAGACTTGAATTTTCAATGTTTAAGTCTGATATGATTTAGATCAGATCCGCAATAGCAGCCACTGTTTTACTGTTTGAATAGGTTAATTCATGGACTTTACTCCCTGATTTTAAGTGATTTAATGAAGAATTGGATTTTTTGGGATTGATTTCCCTTAAATCTAGCTTTTTCAGATATGAGGTGATCTTCTTGAACATCAAATTTGGCTTCAAGCCTGATTCCGTCGCTACACAAGTAGTAGCAGCAATCGCACAATTGCTGCACTGCAACAGCAGCTGCAACCACTGTTTGGAGCTATTCTGAAGTTGATTTGATGATTGAATGGCCTAACACTCTATTGTAATGTTAAAACTTCAAACATAAAGCATTCATGTACATTTCCAGTGACTTAAACCTGAGATGCACTAACTTCAAATCCATGTAAACATTCACTGTCAGCATGGTACGTAATATGACTGTTCAAAATTGTTTTTTAATCAAATTGAAGTTGAAAATGATGTTTAAATGTTCAATCATCTTTCATGTGATGTGTTTTCTGTTTGAGTGCTTAGACTGCCTTTCCAACCATTAGAAGTTGATTCAATGCCTTAGGTTCCACTTTCAAAATCTCATTTAGGTGGAGTTTGGATGAACTTAGAAATACATAAAAAAAATTTTAAAAATTGTGAAAAATTAAAATAAAAGTTTTGTGAGTAGGATTAGGTATTTTTGTAAGTGTATGTGAAGTTTGAGAGTATTCGAAACCCTCTAACTGGTAGAACATACTAGTAGACGATTCAATCTACTCTAATACTGAATAAAGGAATTCAACTTATAAAAAGCCAAAAAGATTCCTATCTCTCATCTCACTTTCTCTCTCTCTTCTACTACTTCTATAAAACATAAAAATACCATAAAAACTTGAAAAATTCCAAAAATACACAAAAAATACCATGTATATGTATTTATACTTGTATATATAATTTAAAGACAAAGTTAAATGTAAATAATAAAATATATAACTATAATGTACATAACTAACTTATACATGTATTATATATATTTAAATAAATATTTATGTCGAGTTATAATATATATCTTAATTATATAATTAAGTTTTATTTATAATAGATTATACGTACATATACTTAGTAATTATAAATAAATAAGTCAACATATATAAACATATTTATAACTGTATATATGTATTTAAGTAATTATTATAGATTGTACTGTACTTGTATATTTGTTTAATTAAGTATTTATTGTATATAATTAAGTTATTAAGTTAATTAGCTAATTTATTAAGATAAAATAAATTAAATTAGTAAATTAATTAATTATGGAAGTAATTTATCTTGTACACTTGTATACCATAATTTTAATTATTTTCAACCTATTTACAATAGTTTATACTATATAATAGTATTAATAATCTAGTTATGTATTTATCTCCTAAAATCATGTATATAAATAAATAATAATTAAAATAAGTTACCAAAAATAAATTAAAAGTGGATAATAAATACTTTATTATGTATATCAACTAATTTATAACTCAATTGAGTGGTTACACTATAAATTTGTACATTAATTAGGTAATTTGTCATTAATTAAACTTGTATAATTCACTAACTTTAACTAATTTTAAAATACAATTAAATAATTAATTATTATAAATTAAGTATATAATTATGTAGTCCTATGTATAGGCTTTCTACTGTTATAATTTATTTTTAGAATGGACATCATTTGGACATGAATTTCGAGGTCTAAAGTGACCTCGATCACATGATTTTGAATGAAAATTCCTTGCCAAATCTTACAGATGGTTAGTCCCACATCATGTGGGATGAAACCGTTGTATGAAATAAATTGAATAGCGCGTGGTGGCTATGCAAGTTGCAATGAGAACGAAAACAAACATCTAGGTACTCTTGTGTGCATGCGTGCGTACGAGCACATATGTAGGCGCGTGAGCGCATGGGGGTGTGGGCCTGAATGGGCCTATAAAGCACAAAATTAAATACACTAATAAATGAACCAAGACTCAATCTAGTAGTGGTACCGATTCAGCCCTTGAGCCGTTGATTCTGCGAAAGGCCTGGGCTCGCCAACCAGTGTGGCGTGAGTGTAGTGTGTATTAAGTTTAAATGAGTGTGTTATAAGGTGCTCGCGCGTGTTTATTACTATGTATATATGTAACATTAGTATAGTACTTATGTATATACCGTATGTACATATATATACATATATATATAGTGTAAGCTCTTACCATAATATCGAGCATATATTTCTCTAAGGTTTTAGTGACATTTATAACTGTCACTATAGGTATATTATACATTAGTATAGATATTATATAAGTTAGTTTAGTATATGTTAGTATATTTACTTAGTGTTTTTGTGCCTCATAGTTAGGCATTACTTAATATAGTATACATAACTAATCTAGAGTAGTTTAGATTATTTTTTATGCCTTTATATATTTGAGGCATTTTAATTAGTATCAATTGATTCTTTTATTTATAATTAACCTGATTCAATTTATTCATTCATTCTTTAATTCGTTTTTAAATAAACATAATATTTTTGGAATACAAGAATATTTTTGGATAATAGAGAGTGATGTATATCAATAATTACCTCCCAATGGACAACCTAGAATAAATTAGTAAAAATTATGTAAATAAATAAATGGTTTGACATCCATCTGAATTGCATCTATACTACAATATAACAACTAATTAACATGCGATCCAGATCGTTGATCACCCAACCGATCTAAAACAGAACAAAGCTACAACCAAAGTGCCGACGACTGGCAGGAAATCGCCAATTATCCAATTTATTTACATCAAATCCATTATTATAAATTAAATAAATTATTCTTGGATAAATTAAATTAATAATTACCAATATTAATTATGTCTTTTAAACCAACCAATATATTTCCTCCTTAAAAATGAGATTCATTAACCATTCAATTCCAAACATAAGCTTTCATTATTTCAAATTTCATCAAGTACTTTAATTAGAAAAACCACCCTTAACCATCATATCTAAATTTTAGGGTTTTAATTATAAAACTCAATTATCCAACATAATATTCATCAATTTAATTCAATTAATCAAAATTTCCAATTCAACAACCTTAATCACAACATTAATGAAGCATTTAAGTAACCAAAATAATAAGAAACATGAAGATGAGTTTCAATCCCAGTAAATGGTGAGAATGCACGCCAAATGGTGCAATACGAAAAGAAAATCGCAATACAAACAAAATCCACATCCATAGACAGTGGATGCGAGTCAAGCATTCCTTGTAATCCATGGTCACTCCAACACAATTCTTATGCTAGACGCACCAAGAACTGGGTCTGAAACTCATTAAAATACTAATTGAATTTTTCACATAAGAAACATAATCCAAGAAGGGAAATAAGACTCACTAACACTTAGTACTCATCAAGACAATTCCAATAATACCTTATTTGTGAAAAACAAAGGTTGGAAAGGCCTCGAACCAGCAAAAATATGCAAAGGTACATAAGTTGTAACGACCCGGTTCCCGAGCCCCTATGAGACATGAGAACCGGACCGACTCAACTAATCCCAAGACCTAGTCGTCCAACGAGCAAGTAACCAAAAGAGCAGTAAAATAAACCACATTCAGCATGAATATAACTAACAGTAAGAAAGTACAGCAGTAAGGAAAGAAACTACCACAGTATGTACCACCATAACAGTAGAACAACATTCATAATATAATTTGAACTGCAGGTAAAGAAAGTACAGCGGAAACAAGAACTACTCACTACAACGTAACAAAAAGAGGTACAAGAGACCGTGGTAACTCCACTGGACCCTACTCGGCCCAGCGTCCTCTGCAGCCGCTGACCCTGGCTGCTCAACACCTGGTCCTGAAAAAGGTAACGAGTGTAACACGTCAGCAAAACGTTGAGTAGAGTGGAAACTAAACTAAAGACAACAGTAGAGTGTACAGTAGCTGTTATGTTCGATTACTTTCTTTATTCACATCTTTCAATTGTCTCACTATTTCATTTATTCCTCAGATCTTTTTCTTGATCTCGAATGTTCCTCGTGGGAACGATCTTGATTGCAGTCTTTTCCAAAAAGTAGAAGTAGCACGTGGTGCTCTCCTGGCCGGGAGAGTCCCCCGTGGTGATCCTACCCTCAGTCAACCACCCCAAGGTCACTGACAGACGTAACGGTGACTACGGCACGCGCGATAAACGCACAGGTAGCTAACCCGTACTGGCACGCAGTCAGTCGTTTCCGTTAACGGGTGCGCCCAAAGCACAGCATGGAACCAGTCCAGGGCAGAGCCCTCTCAGTAACAGGGGTCCAACCCCTCAACAGTAACCAAACCTGGGCCTTGCCCCTCCATAGTCCGCGCACCCTCACCTGACTACCCTGGTTTGCCCCAGTGGGCCTAAACAAGTCGGTGTAGGAGGCTAGCAGAACCTTGGGGCCTGTGGGGTAGCTAGTGCCCTCCTAACACTAGTAGCTCTCCTCGGTACTACGTACGCGAGGGCCAGTAAGTCGGTACAGAGTGGCCAGTCCTAACCCCGGGTCCTTGGGGCGGCTGGCTCCGCTCTGCACTAAACAGGTACAGGTACTTCCCTTGGTACTACGTACCCAAGAGACAGTACACAACTACATCTCAGTTCCATTCCTTTCTCTTTCCAGGAGTTCCACTCCTAATTCCCCCGTAGGGTTCCATCCTTTTTACTCAAACATCCAGGTTTCACTTTCCAGTTTCACATTCTTACAATCCATGTTTTCAACCACGTTATTTACACACAACAGGCAGCTATTAATTCAAATTACAGGCAGCTTTATATCTCTTTCCATTTTCCAAGACTGTAGTATTATACATTCCACTAGTTTTCCCATCCTAGGATTCATGTCATATCCTAGGATTATCATACAATCTAGTTTTCCAGCCCTAGGATTCATGCAACACGTAGGAGCTATCATTCCATCTATTTCTCATTCCTAGGATTCATGCAAAGTCCTAGGTTCTATTTATGGTTCCATAATTTAACATATTTTATTAATAACTTAAAGCCACTCTACCAGGTACAACGAGAGTAATGGGGGCGTGGTCGGGAATCCCGCGTGCCTCCGCGACCCCCGAGACTGCAACGGAACGAGGTCCTATCACAAGGATCAAACACAAGGAGTATCTCAAAACAGTGTATAGCTACTGTAGACGGGTAGAGGAATTAATTCCGAAAAGAACGCAACTCGAATCGTGAAAAACGGAACCCGAACGGGCCCTAAACGGGTCAAAAACAACGACACTGTGCAAAATCAGACGTCTGGAACTTCTTCCAGACGTCTTAAAAAGTGGATCAGAGAATTACCTTGTTCTGCGTGGTTTCTCAGACGTCCAGAAGCCTGCCGGGATGTCTAGCCTAGTTCCCAGACGTCCGATGGTCACCCCGGACGTCTGGAGGTCGCTCCCGACGTCTGGTACTACAGCCAGACGTCTGATCCACGTTGGATGGCGAATCACCGAGCCTGCGCACACCCATCTCTCTCCCTCAGTACGGTCAGTCGACAGGAAGGAAGAAGAAGACGGAAAACTTACCTTTCAGACGTTTGGACAGTCTTCCAGACGTCGACCCCGCCGTCTAGCTATCAGTACAGACGTCTGATTCTCGAAATTTTTCCAGAACCAAGGCGCGACTCGCCCTCCGCTCGCGACTCCGCGCCTCGTTGCACCTCGTGCGCCTGCTGCTCGAGCTGCAGCAAGCCTCCCGCGTCGTTCCACGCCCGCTGCGCTTCCCACCGACCGGCCCTGGCAGCCCCGGCGAGCTCGCCCTCACGGCTGAGCGCCGCTCTCGCACACAGCACCCCCTCTGCGCTCACTGCGGCCGTCGCCGCCGCAGCAACCCCGCGCCCGCTCTCGCGCTCGCTCACTGGAAGAAGAAGAGGAAAGGGGTGGAGGAGATGGAAGCGATGGGAGGCGTGGTCTTTTAAAGGCCGCGCGAGGAGGAGAGAGAGAGAGCATGGCAGCGGCGTCTGCAGCCGCAGAGAGAAGAATAAGCGAATATGCGGTCTGCGCGCTCAGGCGCGCAGACGACCTGCGCGTGTCGAAAATAACTGATTTTCAGACGTCTGGAAACGATCCCAGAAGTCTGGTCAGACGTCTGGATGTGATCCTAGACGTCTGGTCCGACGTCTGGGCCACCTCCTAGACGTCTGAAAAGACGTCTGGGGCACGCGTTCGTAACAATATAACAAACTCAAAGGAAGTTTCGTCCCCGAAACTTGCGCCAACTAGGGTGCGGGAAAAGATGTCCAATTAACCATAACAAACTCAAAGAGGACCGAAGTCGGTCCGAAAAGACGTACCCACGAAAGGCTCCGGGTATCGCTCCCGCATTGCCGCCTCAGGCTCCCAGGTAGCCTCCTCGTACCGCTGGCTCCTCCACAAAACCTTTACCAGGGGTACTTGCTTTCGTCTCAAACTGCGGACGGCTCGGTCTAGGATCTGCACTGGCCGCTCGGGGTAGGTCAGGTCGTCGCCCACCTCGACGCTCTCGTGACTCAATACGTGACTGGAATCGGCTACGTACATCCTGAGGTTGGACACGTGGAACACATCGTGCACACCAGAAAGCTACGGGGGAAGGGCAAGCCGGTAAGCAACGGGTCCAACCCGTTCCAGGACCTCAAAGGGCCCCACAAACCTCGGCGCGAGCTTCCCTCTCAACCCAAATCGCTGTAGGCCCTTCATGGGAGAAACACGAAGGAAGACGTGGTCCCCAACCTCAAACTGCACCTCTCTGCGTCTCCGATCCACGTAGCTCTTCTGTCTGCTCCTGACAGTGAGGAGTCGTCTGTGGATCTGCTCGACTACCTCCTGACTCTGCCGGATCAACCTGGGGCCAACCTCCCACTTGGTCCCCACCTCAACCCAACTCAAGGGTGCCGTACACTTCCGTCCGTACAGAGCCTCGTAGGGAGCCATGCCGATGCTCGAGTGATAACTGTTGTTGTATGCAAATTCTGCCAGG
Source organism: Thalassia testudinum (assembly GCA_037157565.1). NCBI lineage: Eukaryota > Viridiplantae > Streptophyta > Magnoliopsida > Alismatales > Hydrocharitaceae > Thalassia > Thalassia testudinum. The sequence goes on along the minus strand of JAZHRO010000036.1, from coordinate 137,473,955 downwards.
GGCAGGTGCTCCTCCCAAGAGCCCCTCCAGTCCAGTACACAGGCACGCAAAAGGTCCTCAAGTGTCTGTATCGTGCGCTCAGACTGTCCGTCCATCTGGGGGTGGTAAGCCGTGCTAAACCTCAACCTCGTCCCCAAGGCCTGCTGAAACTCAGCCCAAAACTGGCACGTAAAGCGGGCATCGCAGTCGTACCACATCACGGATATACCTCTCTGCCAACTGTGCTGGTCCCAAAGTGACTCGGATCGGCAAGAATCGTGCCGTCTTCGTCAGTCTATCCACTATTACCCAGACTGCGTCGTGTCCCCGCTGGGTAACAGGTAAGCCCACCTCCAAGTCCATGGTGATGCTCTCCCACTTCCACTCTGGCACTGGATGCGGCTGGAGCGGCCCTGCAGGCCTCTGATGCTCGGCTTTCACTTGCTGGCACACTAAGCACTGCTGCACGAACTCACCCACATCCCGCTTCATCCATCTCCACCAAAACTCGCGTCTCAAGTCGTGGTACATTTTCGTGTTTTCGGGATGTATGGTGAATCTGGAACCGTGTGCCTCAGTCAGGAGCTCTCTCAACAGCTCCTCATCTCTGGGAACGCACAACCGTCCCCTCAAGCGTAGCACCTGGTCGGTGAAAGAGAAATCCCCTGGGTCTCCTGACAGTACTCTGTCGCGCAAAGACTGCAAGTACGGATTGGCCATCTGTCCTGTGATGATGCGGTCTATCAGCTCTGGCCTAGTCTGCCGTGTCACCGTCACTGCCCCACAGTACCCTCGTAACTCTAAAGGTCGCCAACTGCCCACCTCCTCCAAAAGGCTCCAACTCTGTAACTGTAGACTGGCCAAGCGTGCGGGCACCTTACGGCTCAAGGCGTCAGCCACCACATTGGCTTTTCCCGGGTGGTAGGAGATGCTGCAGTCGTAGTCCTTCAGGAGCTCCAACCAACGTCTCTGTCTCATGTTGAGCTCCTTCTGGTCAAAAAGATATCTGAGGCTCTTGTGATCAGTAAAAATCTCGAAGGTCTCACTATACAAGTAGTGCCTCCAGGTCTTCAGCGCGAAGACAACAGCTGCCAACTCTAGGTCGTGGGTAGGGTAGGTATGCTCATGGGGCTTCAGTTGCCGCGAAGCGTAAGCGACAGCGTGACCCCTCTACATGAGAACACCTCCTAACCCCTACAAGGGGGCATCCGTGTACACAACGAACCCGCCACTACTGTCAGGGATGGTAAGCACGGGAGCCGAGGTCAACATCTCCTTCAGCTCCAGAAAACACGCCTCACAGGCGTCTGTCCAAGCGAAAGGCACGTCCTTCCGGGTCAACTGTGTCATAGGACGTGCAATCTGTGAAAATCCTCTGATGAATCGTCTATAGTAGCCTGCCAGTCCTAGAAAACTGCGAATCTCAGTGACTGAATGCGGTCTCTCCCACCTGAGCACTGCCTCGACCTTGGCTGTGTCCACCGCCAAGCCATCTCCAGAGATCACATGACCTAGGAAGGTCACCTCCCTCAACCAGAACTCGCACTTGCTGTATTTGGCGTACAACCTACGACTTCTCAGAGTGTCCAGAACCATCTGCAAGTGCTGTCCGTGCTGCATCCGATCTCTAGAATAGATGAGTACATCATCTATGAAAACCACCACGAACTGGTCCAAGTACGGTCTAAACACCCGGTTCATCAGGTCCATGAAAGTAGCGGGGGCATTAGTCAGCCCAAACGGCATGACCAAAAACTCGTAGTGTCCGTACCGGGTGCGGAAAGCTGTCTAGGAGATGTCGGTCTCCCTGATCCTCAACTGGTGGTATCCAGACCTCAAGTTGATCTTGGAAAACACCGTGGCACCCCTCAACTGGTCGAACAAATCGTCGATCCTCGGCAGCGAATACCTGTTCTTGATGGTGACCCTATTAAGCTGTCGATAGTCCACACAAAGGCGTAAGGTCCCATCCTTCTTCTTCACAAACAGTACCAGGGCTCCCCAGGGAGACGCTCTGGGCCTCACGAAACCCTTCTCCAGAAGGTCCTGCAACTGAGACTTGAGCTCTCGCAGCTCAAGCGGTGCCATCCTGTATGATGCGGTGGAGATGGGGCTGGTCCCTAGTACTAGTGAGATCTCAAACTCGATCTCACGCTCGGGCGGTAGTCCTGGTAGCTCGTCTGGAAACACGTCAGGGTACCCTCTGACCACCGGGATGCTCTGGAAGTCTACCACAGGACTGGGCTCTGCCGCCACACAAGCTAGGAAGCCCTCACACCCCTGGCTCAAAAGTCTCGTAGCCCGAAGTACCGAAATGCACCTGAAACCTCCGTCCACTGGCTGTCCGTGAAACTCGAAAGAAGGCAACTCCGGAATAGAGAATACGATCTTCCTCTCAAAACAGTCCACCAAGGTGTGGTAAGCGGACAGCCAATCCATCCCTAGAATCACTCCAAAGTCCTCCATCTGTATCATAATCAGGTCAGCTGGCTAGCTATGTCCCCCGACGCTGACCTCGCAATCCGTGTACACCTCCTCAACTACAAACAGCTGACCACTCAGACCTCTGATTACGAACGGATTCTTTAACAGTGTATAATCCTTGTCCAAACTAACTGCGAAACTGGCTGCGACAAACGAGTGCGTAGCGCCGGAATCGAAAAGCGTGTAAACGAGTCTGCCAGAAACTGAAACCATACCTGCTACCACCGATCCCGAAGCTCTGGCGTCCCTGTGTGTCAAGGCGTTGATACGCCCTTCAGCTGTAGGTGTGGACGAAGCAACCACACTCTGCGTCGGACGGGTAGGTGCTGGCCGGTACCCTCCTCGCGACTGCTGTCCTCCTCCTCGAGCCTGGGAACCGCGACCTCCTGCGCGCCCTCCAGTGCTCTGCGCGGGGAATATCTGCTGACCTCCTGCCCTAGACGGGCAATCCCTCCTGATGTGGCCCGGCTGGCCACACTGGTAGCAGAGGGGAACCTGACTCCCGCTCTCAGTGGGTCCCTGCTGTCGGCTAGGCGGGGGTCCGATGCTGGCAACTGGCCCCTATCGAGGGCCCCCAAAGGCCACTGATGGCCCTGCACAACGTGACAGCTCTCCTGCGGATGCCACGTGTCTCCGTTCTTGCCGACCCTGTGAAAAGTCTAGCTGGAAGGGCCTCTTCCACCCGCCGTCGGTGTCTCGTGCGGACGGGTTGGTCTCCTTGTAAGTCATAGCTGCCTCTACCACCCTCGAAAACGTAGGCAGCTTCAGGGGTTTGACATACCCTCGGATCGCAGGCTGGAGCCCCTCGGTGAACCTCCAAAGGAGCTCCTCCTCAATGGCTACCACTGTCGTTGCAAAGCGGGACAGCCCCGAGAAACGCGTGCGGTACACGCTCATAGTCATCGTCCCTTGGCGGAGAGTGTGGAACTCCCGCCTCCTCTGGTCCTGCCACGTCTGGGGAAAGTACTGCTCGCAGAAGAGGGTGACGAACTGGTCCCACATCGGCTCGTCCCTCTCCTGTCCCCGGACCGCCCTCCACCACCGGTGTGCCGCACTCTCCAGCCGGTACGTGGCAAAGGCCACGCGGCACTCCACCGGGGGGCGAAGGGTGTCGAAGATCTTCTCCAGCTGCTCAAGCCAGTCCTCTGCCTCGGTCGGGTCCTCATCCCCCTTGAAGGAGGGGGGCTTCGACTTCCGGAACTGTCCGAAAAGCTCGAATTGGCGCTGTAGGGGAGGTGCTGGTGCACCTCGAGGCGAAGGTGCCTCGTGTACAGAAGTGTCGGAGGAAGGTGGGGGCGGCAGCGGCCCATCCCCTCCCTCGTGTCCAGCACCGTGTCCGTTGCGTGGTCCGACAGAGGACTCCCCCTCTGCAGCCCCAAGAGGAGGTGCTCGAGGTGGTGGGTGGAGCTCCTATCGTACAATATCTCGTATCAGTCTGGCGAGGTCCTGGGCCTGGATGCCCGGGAGTCGTGGCTGGTCCACCGAGACGTCAACAACAGCACGTCCACCTCGCCTACCTCGTCCTCGGCCGCGCCCGCGGCCAGTCTCGCCAGTCACGCGACGAGGCATCTCCTGTAAGGAGACACGGAACAAAACAGAAAAACGTCAAAAAAATGGAACCTAACGAAACTTCTAAGAGCTCATGTCAAGAGATATGTTGTGGTGGCTACTCTAGTTATAAACATGTGAATTGGTTATTCTACAGTCAGTTGATTCACTTCTCGGGACGACCTTGCTCTGATACCATCTTGTAACGACCCGGTTCCTGAGCCCCTACGAGACACAAGAACCGGACCGACTCAACTAATCCCAAGACCTAGTCGTCCAACGAGCAAGTAACCAAAAGAGCAGTAAAATAAACCACATTCAGCATGAATATAACCAACAGTAAGAAAGTACAGCAGTAAGGAAAGAAACTACCACAGTATGTACCACCACAACAGTAGAACAACATTCATAATATAATTTGAACTGCAGGTATAGAAAGTACAGTGGAAACAAGAACTACTCACTACAACGTAACAAAAAGAGGTACAAGAGACCGTGGTAACTCTACTGGACCCTACTCGGCCTAGTGTCCTCTGCACTCGCTGACCCTGGCTGCTCAACACCTGGTCCTGAAAAAGGTAACGAGTGTAACACGTTAGAAAAATGCTGAGTAGAGTGGCAACTAAACTAAAGACAACAGTAGAGTGTACAGTAGCTGTTATGTTCGATTACTTTCTTTATTCACATCTTTCAATTGTCTCACTATTTCATTTATTCCTCAGATCTTTTTCTTGATCTCGAATGTTCCTCGTGGGAACGATCTTGATTGCAGTCTTTTCCAAAAAGTAGAAGTAGCACGTGGTGCTCTCCTGGCCGGGAGAGTCCCCCGTGGTGATCCTACCCTCAGTCAACCACCCCAAGGTCACTAACAGACGTAACGGTGACTACGGCACGCGCGATAAACGCACAGGTAGCTAACCCGTACTGGCACGCGGTCAGTCGTTTCCGTTAACGGGTGCGCCCAAAGCACAGTACGGAACCAGTCCAGGGCAGAGCCCTCTCAGTAACAGGGGTCCAACCCCTCCACAGTAACCAAACCGGGGCCCTGCCCCTCCATAGTCCGCGCACCCTCGCCTGACTACCCTGGTTTGCCCCAGTGGGCCTAAACAAGTCGGTGTAGGAGGCTAGCAGAACCCCGGGACCCGTGGGGTAGCTAGTGCCCTCCTAACACTACTAGCTCTCCTCGGTACTACGTACGCAAGGGCCAGCAAGTCGGTACAAAGTGGCCAGTCCTAACCCCGGGTCCCTGGGGCGGCTGGCTCCGCTCTGCACTAAACAAGTACAGGTACTTCCCTTGGTACTACGTACCCAAGAGACAGTACACAACAACATCTTAGTTCCATTCCTTTGTCTTTCCAGGAGTTCCACTCCTAATTCCCCCGTAGGGTTCCATCCTTTTTACTCAAACATCCGGGTCTCACTTTCCAGTTTCACATTCTTACAATCCATGTTATCAACCACGTTATTTATTCACAACAGGTAGCTGTTAATTCAAATTACAGGCAGCTTTATATCTCTTTCCATTTTTCAAGACTGCAGTATTATACATTCCACTAGTTTTCCCATCCTAGGATTCATGCCATATCCTAGGATCTATCATACAATCTAGTTTTCCAGTACTAGGATTCATGAAACACCTAGGAGCTATCATTCCATCTGTATCTCATTCCTAGGATCCATGCAATGTCCTAGGTTCTATTTATGGTTCCATAATTTAACATATTTTATTAATAACTTAAAGCCACTCTACCATGTACAACGGGAGTAATGGGGGCATGGTCGGGAATCCCGCGTGCCTCTGCGACCCCCGAGACTGCAACGGAACGGGGTCCTATCACAAGGATCAAACACAAGGAGTATCTCAAAACAGTGTATAGCTACTGTAGACGGGTAGAGGAATTAATTCCGAAAAGAACGCAACTCGAATCGCGAAAAACGGAACCCGAACGGGCCCTAAACGGGTCGAAAACAACGACACTGTGCAAAATCAGACGTCTGGAACTTCTTCCAGACGTCTTAAAAAGTGGATCAGAGAATTACCTTGTTCTGCGTGGTTTCTCAGATGTCCAGAAGCCTGCGGGGATGTCTGGCCTATTTCCCAGACGTCCGATGGTCACCCCGGACATCTGGAGGTCGCTCCCGACGTCTAGTACTACAGCCAGACGTCTGATCCGCATTAGATGACAAATCACCGAGCCTGCGCACACCCATCTCTCTCCCTTAGTACGGTCAGTCGACAGGAAGGAAGAAGAAGACGGAAAACTCACCTTTCAGACGTCTGGACAGTCTTCCAGACGTCGACCCCGCCGTCTGGCTATCAGCACAGACGTCTGATTCTGGAAATTTTTCCAGAACCAGGGCGCGACTCACCCTCCGCTCGTGACGCCGCGCCTCGTCGCACCTCGTGCGCCTGCTGCTCGAGCCGCAGCAGGCCTCCCCCGTCGTTCCGCGCCCGCTGCGCTTCCCACCGGCCGGCCCTGGCAACCCCGGCGAGCTCGCCCTCACGGCTGAGCGCCGCTCTCGCACGCAGCACCCCCTCCGCGCTCACTGCGGCCGTCGCCGCCGCAGCAACCCCGCGCCCGCTCTCGCGCTCGCTCACTGGAAGAAGAATAGGAAAGGGGTGGAGGCGACAGAAGTGAGGGGAGGCGTGGTCTTTTTAAGGCCGCGCGAAAAGGAGAGAGAGAGCACGGCAGCAACATCTGCAGCCGCAGAGAGAAGAATAAGAGAATATGCGGTCTGCGCGCTCAGGAGCGCAGACGACCCGCGCGTGTCGAAAATAACTGATTTCCAGACGTCTGGAAACGATCCCAGACGTTTGGTCAGACGTCTGGATGTGATCCCAGAGGTCTGGTCCGATGTCTGGGCCACCTCCCAGACGTCTTAAAAGACGTCTGGGGCACGCGTTCGTAACATAAGCTAAGCTTGATCCGACCTTGAACCGATTGCCATGTTCTCACCGGCGAATTGGTTGGAAATAAATTTGATAACTGGTTAAGCCCTACCATTTGCTGGGACTTTGGTTGCAGCTTTGGTCTATTTTAGACCAGTTAAGTTGGTTATGGAGTTGTTGACCTTCCTGCAACTCATAGTTTTGCTTAATAACCAACTAGGATAGCAGGATGCATAACTCGAGAGTTGGAATTGTTTGACGGTATTTGACTTGTGAGTAGATGAGAGGTTGTCTATGGTTCAACGTGTGAGGCTACCATATGTTCACGCCACATGATATGGCCACTACTCCTTCTCGTAGTGACCTCAGGGTGATAGATTGCAATGTGGAATAGGTATAGTTCATTCTCCTGTCTAAGAGGATGCTCTATACCAGTCTTACTTCTCGGGATGTCATGTGAATATCGTCTTGTGCCCGATACATAGATTGAGCATTGGATGACCGTAGTTGATGGGTATTGGCTTGATAAAATAAATTAATGAACAAGGTTAAACAAATGGCTTAACATCTAAAAAGTATCCCTTTCTTTTTGATACTATGCTTTTTTTGCTCTACTCTACTTGGTTTTTGTCGATGTATCTCCTTGGGTTCCATACTCAGGTGTACTCTACTTTGTTTTTGCCGATGTATCTCCTTGGGTTCCATACTTAGGTGTACTCTACTTGGTTTTTACCGATGTATCTCCTTGGGTTCCATACTAGTGTGGTGATTACCATTGGAGCATCTCTTTAGTCTATATACTTTTGTTCTACACTAACCATTCTAGTTAGTATTTCGTTATTTTATTGCTTTATGGTTTACTTGTTTGGCTATTGTTATTTTACAATTATGTACTAGATGATTGTGATCCCGTGTTTAGATTAATATTTCATACTCGATGACTCGGGTCTTATCAAGTTTACTCAATTGATGGAACTTGGGTCGTCACACAGACCCTCCCACTGACTGGACGTGGGAGATCTTATATAAGTTCATCACTGCCTTTTGTATACTGCATCAGGCCATCTGTCGGGTGGGTTACAGTCTTGAAGCCAATGCTTAGATATATTTGGAGTTGTTACCATTTTTGTTGTATAGTCACCTTTTAAATGTTACTGTTGTAGGCCTTTTTGTATTGGTACATCCTCGATTTGTCCAAGTCACTCGAGGTGTTCATATCCATTGAACTACCTAAAGTCATGTCTAGTCTAGTCAAGTTGCTTCTTCTATCTAACCCCTAGTTGTCAGTCATCCTGCAGTTCATCCAATGAGATTATTTTAGTAATCTGGTTGGGACTTCCTAGTGGAAATCTGAGATGCCTGGGTTGACCTTCAGGCAAGCCTGGGATGTTCTTTTTTTGGTTGGTCTTATAGCTTCAATGGGTCTTCGGTTGCTTGGGCCTAGTAGACCTAGGGCTTGTTGGGCGTAATGGGCTTGTTTTCTCTATTGGGCCTTGTGTTTTTGGGATTGGTCCATTTCTCCCTCAATTATCCCCACTCTTGTAGTTCGATTGTATCAATTGTGAGAGTATGATGCCTGAGTCAATTTTTTCTTCTTTGTTTCTTTGTTTCTACCTCCCTTATTTACTTTTTTTATTTTATATATTTTTTTTCCCTATTCGGGTGTATCCTTGCCCTCGAAAGCTTACCCTCAACTAGTGGAGCAGGTGGGGGCTCTTGAAAGGTGACAACTAGCCCCTAGTGTGTCACTTTCTACAATTTTCGCGGGGTTGTCCCCTTCATTTATGGGAGGTTTTGCTTGCACTCTATACATGCTTGTGAAGGGTTTGTGATGGCGATAAGACCACTGACGCTCTTAGTCGAGCGCTTATGGGGGAGTTATCCCTTATTGTGTCCAAACGTGGTGGTTTGCAACCATCATGTTTTAACCAAGATGCAATGCTCGAGCTGTGGCAATAATTCCACCTAGGTTATCAGGTAAGTAGTGGCAACCACCGCCTCATGCTTCCGCTTGACCGAGGAATGTGAAGGGATGGATAACGATTGTGTATGATGTCAGCCTCAGTAGTGGGCTATGCGTAATGCCACCCTTGGGGGATTCCAAGCTACTCTAAAATCTCATTAATTGCGATGTGACAAGATCAGACGGTAAAATCACGCCACTTTCCCTTCCTCTAAGGGTATAAATAGGGGTAGTTAAGTGCACTAAATGCCTTTCACCCGGTGGTAAACATATGTTCGAGCTCTCTTGTGTTTCCTGAGCTTCCAAAGTATGCTTTAAGTGGACCTCGTGTACTTGATTGAGGATGCTTTAGTGTAGGACTTCCTAGTGTGTTACGAACGCGGCCTCAAGATGGTTTTAAGACATCTGGGAAGTGGCCCAGACGTCTGACCAAACATCTGGGACCCTTTCTAGACATCTGGTATTTAATTTTTGCGGCGTACGGGGTTGCGTCTGCGCGCATGCACGCGCAGACTTGCGCCCGTCGCTCTCTTCCCTCTTTTTCCCTCTCTCCTCCTGCAGGGTGCGGCGTCTCTCACTCTCTCTCCCCGCGCGGCCTTAAAAGGCCCCTCACCCTCATCTCCTCCACGTTCTTCTCCTTCTTCTCCCAGCCGGTGCAAGAGCGCGAGCGAGCGGCGGCAGCAGCGGCCGCGGCAAGTGTACGGGAGGAGGTGTTGCGCGAGGGAGGATACGCTCGACCATGAGGGCTCGAGCTTGCCAGGGCAGCTAGAGCCAGCTGGCGAGGGAGTAGCGGGCGTGGAGTGTCGCGGAGGGGCTGCTGTAGCTCGAGCAGCAGGTGGACGGGGCACGGCGCGGCCGTGCGTCGCGGGCGGAGGGCGAGTTGAGCTCTGGTTCTGGAAATTTTTCCAGAATCAGACGTCTGGGCTTACGACCAGACAATGGTGAAGACGTCTGGAGGACTGCCCAGACATCTGTCAGGTAAGATATTTCTATCTTCTCCCTTTTTCGCGTGTACTGCCATGCGGCCGTCCGCTGTGCCTTCGTCTGCGACTCGTCGTACTGAGAATAGGTGTGGGTGCGTGCAGGTTCTGCTTGGGAGGGCGCGAGGGCTCGCCATCCCACGTGAATCGGACGTCTGGCCGCAGTGCCAGACGACGGGAAGGACTTCCAGACGTCCGGGGTGACCATCGGACGTCTGGGAACTAAGCTAGACGTCCCTGCAGGCTTCTAGATGTCTGAGGGACTACACAGAACGAAGGTACGCTCTGACCCACATTTTAAGACGTCTGGAAGAGGTTCCAGACGTCTGATTTTGGGCAGTTTCGTCGTTTTCGACCCGTTAAGGGCCCGTTTGGAGTCCGTTTTCCGCGTTTCGAGTTGCGTTCTTTCCGAAATAAAATCCTCTACCCATTTACAGTAATTATATTCCATTCTGAGAACTCCTTGTGATTGATCCTTGTGTTAGGACCCCGTTCCATTGCAGTCTTGGGGATTGCGGAGGCGCGCGGGATTTCCGACCACCAGTACTCCCATTGTAGCTAGTAGAGTGGCTTTTAATTTACTTAATCAAATTTGTTACAATTGTGGAATAATTAATAGAGTCTAGGGCACTGCATGAACCCTAGGACTGAGAAACAAGATTGAATGATAGATCCTAGGGTATTGCATGAAACCTAGGACTGGAAACTAGATTGAATGATAGATCCTAGGGTACAGCATGAATCCTAGGACTGGAAAACTAGTGATATGTATATAATATTGCTGTCTTGGAAAGGTGGAAAGGAAATAATAGCTGCCTGTAAATTGATTTAACCGCTGCCTGTTATAAAGGAATAAATATGATTGAGAACATGGGTTGTATGAATGTAAAATTAGAATGGTGAAACCTAAATGTGCTGAGTTAAAAGAGCTGGAACCCTACGGGGAATTAAGAGTAGAACTCCTGGAAAGAGAATGGATGGAACTGAGAAAGAAAGATGTGGAAGTGTGTTGTCTCTGGGGTACCTGGTACCAACGAGAGCACACATTACCTCTTAGTGTAGAAGGGAGCTTGCCGCCCTCAGGTTGAGACCGGGGTGGGTTTGGCTACTGTACAATGACTTGCTGGCCCTCGCATACTTAGTACCAAGGAGAGATACTAGTGTAGGGAGAGCACTAGCTACCCCACGGGACCCGGGGTTCTGCTAGCCTCCTACACCGACTTGTTAGGCCCACTGGGTAAGCCAGGGTAGTCAGGCGAGGGTGCGCGGACTGTGGAGGGGTTGGACCCCTGTTACTGAGAGGGCTCTGCCCTATAATAGTTCCGTACTGTGCTTTGGGCGCACCCGTTAACGAAAATGACTGACCGTGTGCCAGTGCGGGGTAGCTACCCGTGCGCTTATCGCGCGTGCCGTAGTCACCGTTACGTCTATCAGCGACCCTGGGGTGGTTGACTGAGGGTAGGATCACCACGAGGACTCTCCCGGCCAGGAGAGCACCATGTGTTACTTCTACTTTTCGGAAAAGATTGCAATCAAGATCGTTCCCAAGAGGAATATTCGAGATCAAGTGAAGGATCTGAGAAATAGATAAATTGTGAAATAATAAAAAGACGTAAATAAAGGAAGAAAGAAAATATAACAACTACTGTACACTCTACTGCTTCTTTGGTTTTAGCTGCCACTCTACTCAGCGTTTCGCTGACTTGTTACACTCGTTACTTTTCAGGACCAGGTGTTGAGCAGCCAGGGTCAGCGGCTGCAGAGGACGCTGGGCCGAGTAGGGTCCAGTAGAGTTACCGCAGTTCTTTTTGTACCCCTTTTGTTCCACTGTAGTGAGTAGTTCTTGTTACTCTCTGTACTTTTTTACTTGTAGCTTCATGTTATGTTATAATTGTTGTTCTACTGTTGTGGTGGTATATACTGTAGTAGTTCCTTTTCTTACTACTGTATTTTGTTACTGCTAGTTGTATTCATGCTGAATGTGGTTTATTTTACTGCTCTTTTGGTTACTTCTTCGTTGGACAACTAGGTCTTGGGATTAGTCGAGTCGGTCTGGTTCTCATGTCTCGTAGGGACTCGGGAATCGAGTCGTTACATAGTGGTACACAATTGTGTCAAAAGATGTCAAGTTCTTTAAATCAAGGTGAGGGTCCCTATTCCTCTAGTCGCCTTACTATGCCAACTTTAGCGCTTTATAATTTTCAATCTAGGCTAGTTAGGGAGGATGAGGTCCACTCGCTCTTTCGTACCCATGCCCGTACAGATGTTAAGTTTTCTCTAGTGGCTGAACATAGCGACGATGCTCGCCTAGGTAAGGTAACTAATTTTCTATCTGTAGATATCCTATCAAGCATGGGTTGCGGGTCTTGCTCAACCCTTTCATAGTTTCTTTTCTTTCTTTTTATAATCTGGCACTAGCTGAGCTTGGGCTTAATTGCTAGCTAGTGTGAAATGTTTTCATGGTGGTATGCTTCAAGTTGAGGATCGCTTCCTTCTTGAATGTTTCTGCCAACCTTTTGGGCTTATCCTCTGGATGGTCAATAAGGAGAATCCTCCCATTGGGACCTCAACCTTCTAGCTCCGTGCACCCAACTACTAGATTGTCAACTTTTCGAATAACCTAGAGGGGCTTGTAACCTTTTCTTTTTGGCGGACAATGAAGAGGCACTCCAAGTCGCCAACAACTTGTAGGATTCACCTGAGAGGGATCTCCACTTGACGAACGTGGACACCTAGACTCTTGACATTGAGGAAATAAAGAACTTTGGTTCTCTTGACTGCTCGATGTTGAGTTAGCTGAGAATTTGGAGGTTATTCTTGTGGGTGGTAAACAACTATTCGAAGGCTGGTAACCATCACTTTAATTGCATTTTGCTGTTGCAGCTAATTTGACTTGTATTTTCTATGCAGCTTTTGTCTCTGAGGAAGGTGGCCATACCTACCAGGAAGTGGAAGTGTAAAGACCCATCCTACTTTTAGCCTTTTAAGTCGTCTAGAGTATCAGTCAGACGTCTGTCTAGATGTCTGGACCCCTTTCCGGATGTCTGGAAATTAAAAATCTGTACTCATCCTACGTTTTGCATGTGGGCGGCGCGTAGAACTCTCCTTCTCTTTCTTTCCTCCTCCCTTTCCCCCTGTAGAACCCTAACCCTCGGTCCTTATAAAAGCCCCCCCTTCCTCTCCTCTCCACTCCATCACTACCACTACACCCCACCTTCATTGTCGCGAGCGAGGGAGAGCGGGGGTGAGCAAGAGAGAGAGAGAGAGAAAGAGGAGAAGTGCGGGAGGAGAAGGAGGAAGTGGCCGAGGTCAGGAGCTTCGTGGAAGCTTGTCGGAGCTCGCACGGCCACTGCGGTGCGTGCAGGAGGAGGAAGGCGTTGGAGCGTCGTCTTCGACCACCTGCAGTAGCTAGAGCTGTGGCAGAGCGAGGAGAAACATGGAGGAGCGCGGCGAGGTGCGTTGGGAGCGCGGTCTGATACTGGAATTTTTCCAGTATCAGATGTCTAGAGTGTCGTCTGGACGACCGGCTAAGCGTCTGGACATCTGGCGTCAACACTTGACATCTGAAAGCACCTGTATTGCAAAGGTACGTTCTTTCCGCAGTTACGGCCATGCAGGCCGCACCACAGAAGAGTTGCTAGCCTGATTTGGGTGGCTGCTCTATCGTACGCAGGAGCAGCCTTGGGAAGGTGCGTGGAACGCCCTTCCACGCACTTTCGGACGTCTAAACAGCTCATCAAACGACCGAAGGACTGGTCAAACGTCTGGAACTATTTTCAGATTGTCGCGGGAGAGTCTTGGACGTCTGAGGTCACCGCAAGAGCTTGAGGTGAGATTTTGTAACTTTTAAGACGTCTAGACTTGTTTCCAGACGTCTGATTTTGGTCTGTAGACACGTTTTTGACCCTTTTGGGGTCCAATCGGGATCCGTTTTACGCAAACGAAGTATCTGTGGTTTCCTTGTGAGTTTCTCTACGTATTAAAAGCCTTTATACACTGCTCTAAATCTTCCTTTATGATGTATTCCTTGGTATAGGACTTTGACCTACTACGTTTATGGGGCTCGCAGAGGCGCCTGGGTCTGTAGTTCGAGCCCTTAGTACTCCCGAACTATCTGGTAGAGTTGTCCACCCCTACTAATTACATTAAATAAGAATGTATCTATTACGAACGTGGCTTGAAGACGTCTTTTAAGACGTCTGGGAGGTGGCCCAGACGTCTGACCAGACGTCTGGAACCCCTTCCAGATGTCTGGGATTCAATTTTTGCGGCACGAGCGATTCCGTCTGCGTGCCTGCGCGCGCAGACCTGCGACACCCCTTTTCCCCTCTCTCCTCCGCAGGCGCAGCGCTGCCCCCTCTCTCTCTCTCCCCGCGCGGCTTTAAAAGGGCCCTCGCCCTCTCGCTCACTCTCATATCCTCCGCTCCCTTCTTCTTCTTCCAGCGAGTGCGAGCGTGAGCGGCGGCAGCGGCAGCCGCGGCGGGTGTGCGGGAGGAGGTGTCGCGCGAGGGAGGAGACGCTCGGCCGTGAGGGCTCGAGCTTGCCGGGGCAGCTGGAGCCGGCCGGCGGGGGCGCAGCGGGCGCAGAGTGACGTGGGAGGTCTGCTACAACTTGAACAGCAGGCGGACGAGACGCGGTGCGGCCGTGCGTTGCGGGTGGAGGGCGAGTCGCGCTCTGATTCTGGAAGTTTTTCAGAATCAGACGTCTGGGTTTCCAACCAGACGATGGGGAAGACGTCTGGAGGACTGTCCAGACGTCTGAAAGGTAAGTTATTTTCGTATTTCCTCCTTTTCTTCGACCGTCCGTACTGAGAGCGAGGAATGGGTACGCGCAGGTTCTAAGATTCGCCATCCAATGCGAATCAGACGTCTGGCTGCAGTGTCAGACGACGGGAAAGACTTCCAGACGTCCGGGGTGACCATCGAACGTCTGGGAACTAGGCCAGACGCCCTCGCAGGCTTCTGGACGTCTGAGAGACTATACAGAGCAAAGGTACCATCTGACCCTCATTTTAAGATGTCTGAAAGAGGTTCCAGACGTCTGATTTTGCACTGTTTCGTCGTTTTCGACCTGTTTAGGGCCCGTTCGGAGTCCGTTTTCCGCGTTTCGAGTTGCATTCTTTTCGAAATTAAATCCTCTACCCGTCTACAGTAATTATATACTGTTTTGAGAAACTCCTTGTGTTTGATCCTTGTGATATGACCCCATTCCATTGCAGTCTCGGGGGTTGCGGAGGCACGCGGGATTCCCGACCATGCCCCCAGTACTCCCGTTGTAACTAGAGAGTGGCTTTAGAAATTATTAACATAATTTGCTGCAATTATGGAACAATTAATAGAACCTAGGGCATTGCATGAATCCTAGGAATGAGAAACCAGATTGAATGATAGATCCTAGGGTATTGCATGAATCCTAGGGCTGGAAAACTAGATTGAATGATAGATCCTAGGGTACGGCATGAATCCTTGGACTGGAAAACTAGTGATAGGAATATAGATATTGCAGTCTTGGAAAGTGTGGAAAGGAAATATTTGCTGCCTGTAAATTGATTTAACAGCTGCCTGTTATGAATAATTGAACATGATTGAGAATATGGGTTGTATGAACGTAAAACTGAAAAAGGTGAAACCTGAATGTGCTGAGTTACAAGAGCTGTAACCCTACAGGGAGTTAGGAGTAGAACTCCTAGAAAGAGAATGAAATGGAACTGAAAAGGAAAGATGTGGAGGTGTGTTGTCTCTTGGGTACGTAGTACCAGGGGAAGCACCTGTTACCTGCTTAGTGCAGAGCGGGGCCAGCTGCCCCAGGGACCCGGGGTTAGGTCTGGCCACTTTGTACCGACTTGTTGGCCCTCGTGTACACAGTACCGAGGAGAGCTACTAGTGTAGGGCGAGTACTAGCTACCCCACGAGCCCCGGGGTTTTGCTAACTCACCTACACCGACTTGTTAGGCCCACTGGGCAAACCAGGGTAGTTAGGGGAGGGTGCGTGGACTGTGGAGGGGCAAGGCCCTTGTTTGGTTACTGTGGAGGGGTTGGACCCCTGTTACTGAGAGGGCTCTACCCTATACTGGTTCCGTGCTGTGCTTTGGGCGCACCCGTTAATGGAAACGACTGACTGCGTGCCAGTGCGGGTTAGCTACCTGTGCGTTTACCGCGCATGCCGTAGTAACCGTTACGTCTGTCAGTGACCTTGGGGTGGTTGACTGAGAGTAGGATCACCATGGGGGACTCTCCCAGCCAGGAGTGCACCACGTGTTACTTCTACTGTTCGGAAATGACTGCAATCAAGATCGTTCCCACAAGGAACATTCGAGATCAAGCGAAGGATCTGAGAAACAGATAAATTGTGAAACAATAGAAAGACGTAAATAAAAGAAGAAAGAAAATAAAACAGCTACTGTACACTTTACTGCTTCTTTAGTTTTAGCTGCCACTCTACTCAGCGTTTCGCTGACGTGTTACACTCGTTACTTTTCAGGACCAGGTGTTGAGCAGCTAGGGTCAGCGGCTGCAGAGGACGCTGGGCCAAGTAGGGTCCAGTAGAGTTACCACTGTTCTTTTGTGCCCTTTTTGTTCCACTGTAGTGAGCAGTTTTTGTTACTCTCTGTACTTTTCTTTCCTCGTAGTTCTTCTTATGTTATAAATGTTGTTCTACTGTTGTGGTGGTACATGTTGTAGTAGTTCTTTTTCTTACTGCTGTATTTTGTTACTGCTAGTTATATTTCATGTTGAATGTGGTTTATTTTACTGCTCTTTTGGTTACTTCCTCGTTGGACGACTTGGTCTTGGGATTAGTCGAGTCGGTCCGGTTCTTGTGTCTCGTAGGGACTCGGGAATTGGGTCGTTACAGTATCTATGGAATTAGCCAACTAGAAACCTAGGTTGTGGCATGAATCCTAGGACAGAAATATGAATAAATCAATTGTACTGCTTGATTGAATTTGTATACATGAATAAGTTAAACTGCTAGCCATTGCCTGTAAATAAGCATGAGCTGCCTGTTAGAATATGATCTGCCTGAGATAACTAAACTGTTACCTATGAAATCATTAGTTGCATGTATTAAATTATGGTAATATGAGCTGCATGTATATAAACGAGAACTGAAATGTGAATGATAGAATCTGGATCAGAATAAGGTGGTGAACATGAGCATGAACCCTACGGGGAGTTAGGGGTAGAGCTCCTGTGGTTAGATGGAAATTCTGGAATGTGGACGGGAAGTGTGTTGGCCCTTGAGTACGCGGTACCAAGGAGAGCGACTGTCCCCTTTTTGTGTAGAGCGGAACTAGCCGCCCTTGGGTTGGGACCCGAGGTTAGGATTGGCCACTCTACACCGACTTCTCTTCGGAAAAGACTTCAATTAAGATCGTTCCCACGATGAACAATGCAAGATCAAGAAAAATCTGAAAGTTGACAAAAAGCGGTGAAAAGGAATTACCTGTAAAATAAAATAACTAGAAAAGATAATTATACCTGCTACTTTTACTGCTTTATATAGTATGGTTACCACTCTACTCAGCGTTCGCTGACTCCATCTTTTTCATAATACTATTCAGGTCCAGGAGTTGAGCAGCCTGAGCTTTCAGCTGTGGAGGGTGCTGGGCCCAATCGAGCCCAGCCGTAGTTTTCAGCACTCTTTGTTGTACCCTCTTTACTGTTGTAGTGAGTTTCAAACTTTTTGTTACTGTTCTTGTTACTGTTGCTTTCATTTCCGTTGTTTCCTGTGTTGTGGTGGTATGTACTGGAATAGTAACTTTTACTTTCCTTTACTACTTGTACGTTTTTTAAGCTTAGTTATATTGCATATGTGAATGTGGTTTATTTTCCTGCTTTTTGGTTATTTCTTGTTGGATGTCTAGGCCTTGAGATTAGTCGAGGCGAGCTGGTCTCGGGTCCTGTAGGGATTCGGGAACCGGGTTGTAACAGGAAGCCAGCTCCTTCCTTTGGCGGGGGTAGTGGAGCGGGGTCATCCAATAGAGGGACTGAAATTCCCTACTTGTAGGGGGTAAGATGTGCATGATGTAAAAAGAAAAGCAGAATAAATTAAATAATAATCTCACAAAAAAGTAGTCACAAATGACGCAATTATTTTTAGGTGGAAACCCAACCCGGGTGAAATCCACCACCTTAGTGTTTCGACTTAGGATTTTCCGATTGACCTAGTTGATCAAATCCACTAACTGAATCATTTAAACAAGGGTGATTCAACCTCTTACAACAACACTACTCTGAACGAGGGTAGTGTGCCTCAAATCCCTTCTCTTTACGAGAAGGATTTTGTCCCTTGATGGAGACGGGAATTTGCAATGCGAATACCCAACCAAATAACAAAGTAAAAGATACAATAATAGTTCTAGAGAGCCAACAAAGTAATTCTTAAACTAAGCTTCTATAGGTAAAGAAACTTCCCTTTGCTTGGAAGTGCGTCGAATCGGTGACGCGGGTGCGTGAACCACGCAACGGCGCTTTGTCGCTCTCTTAATCGTAGTGGGATAGCGGGTGAGATGTGCGTGACGTAAAAAAAAAAAGTGAAATAAATTAGATAATAATCTCACAAAAAAGCAATCACACAAATGGCACAATTATTTTTAGGTGGAAACGCAACCCGGGTAAAATCCACCACATAAGTGTTTCGACTTAGGATTTTCCGATCGACCTAGTCGATCAAATCCACTAACTGAATCACTTAAATGAGAGTGATTCAACCTCTTACAACAACGCTACTTTGAACGAGGGTAGTGTGCCTCAAATCCCTTCTCTTCACGAGAAGGATTTTGTCCCTTGATGGAGACGGAAATTTGCAACGCGAATACCCAACCAAATAACAAAGTAAAAGATACAAGAATAGTCCTAGAGAGCCAACAAAGTAATTCTTAAACTAAGCTTCTATAGGTAAAGAAACTTCCCTTTGCTTGGAAGTGCGTCGAATCAGTGACGCGGGTGCATGAACCACGCAACGGCGCTTTGTTGCTCTCTTAATCGCGGAGGGAGAGCGGGTGCGCAAGTTGGATGAGGCTCTCGAATGTGGAACTAGCCTTTGAGAGCAAGTGCTTCTTCTACTTCAATTTGACACAAAATGAGTGGAAATATTCTTGCAAGGTATCCTTTTCCAAGGCAAGGGGTTCTCCTCTATTTATAGAGGGCCTAGGAAGGCTTTGGAAGGCCTTGGGAGGCTTCCATAGCCATTGGATGCAAATCCAAGGCAAATCAAGTTGGAATCAGGATCAATCATGACTCTGACAGTATTATCAGACGTCTTGACTTAAGGTTAGACATCCGGGTTATCGTCTGATTTTAGAGTCAGTCGTCTGATCTAGGTAGGTTGATCTTCTTGGACGATGTTGAATTAGAGCGGATGTCAAAACAAGTCTTTTAAGATGTCTGGACATAAGGTCAGACGTCTAATTCAAGACGGGTATCCTTCTTGTTTCTGTCTAGACCTAAACAAAGTTCTAGCTCTAAGTGATCAGACGACAGATCAGTCGTCTGGCACAGGCTCTAGATGTCTGGAAACTAAGTTAACAGCGAGTATAGATTTCCAAGAGAGTTTAATGGCTATGAAATCTGACACATGTGATTTGGTGACTAACGAGGCTCAACGTCTATTTATCAGATGTCTGGGAATCACTACGGACATCTGGAAACTAATAAAATATCAGACTAACGTAAACTATCTAATAATAGGTTGCTAAGGCCAACAGTCGTCTTATTGGTCATCTGGCAAAGGCATCAGACATCTCCTAAGACGTCTGAACTAAGGTCTGGACGTCTGATTCTAACAGACAGAACCTATCAAGTCCAGCCTAAATGTTTTGGACATTTGATCAAACAGTCAGACGTCTTAAAAGTCACAATCAAACGTCTAATTTCCAGATTGGATGTCTGATAAGCCTGTTTAAATCCTATTTTGATTTTCTAAGTTCTCTACAGAAAACCTCAGTATCCTAGGGTTTGTGCAAGTGTTCGTTGGACTACTGTTAGGATACTTTGAGGCTCTTTAATAAGAATCTAAGAAATAAAATAAAGAGCAACAAAAGAAACAAAATATAAAGTACAATAGAAAGGAAATCTATCATATTCTTCATCTCCTTCTTCAAGCTTTCGCTCCTCGCAAAGCTCCTCCACCTCTGTCAAGCTCCTCCAATCTGCCATGGATGCGAGCTTGAACTCCATCGAAACACCTATCTCCATTTGCAATTTGACCTGAAAACTAGGACTCAAAAGCAAATGTTAAAAAACACATGTTTTGTTATCATCAAAATAAACGATTTTGGGGTTCTAGCACCAACAATCTCCCCCTTTTTGATGATGAAAAAATCATAAATAATAATGCATAAACATTCTCCCCCTTTTTGACATTATCCAAAAGGTGTTATGATTTTAATTCTCTTAAACTCCCTCTTAAAACATGCTCTTCTAGTTTTTGGGTTAAATCTCTTTTAATTAAGAATGATGTTCTCCCCTCTTTGTAATAACAAGATAGCTATTTTTCTCCCCCTTTCTAAAGGAAATATAGATAACTTATTTTAGAAACTCCCCCTCAAAGATGGACAAATAGCTTATTTATTTTAACTCTCCCTATCTATATGCTAATGATAAAAGGATAGGGTTAAGGGTTTTAACTCACCTACCATGGCCAATAAAATACCCCAAATGGAGGTAGTGGATGTCACACCGGATGGGGCTCCCATCTGTAACTTGGAGGTCCAGGCATCGGTGCCGGTCTCCAGTTTGGCGGTCGACGTGTGGCAGGTTGTTCGTCGTCTCGTCAATCTCCTTTTTTCCTTCCCCCTTGGTCTACTCCTTGGTCCTCCCAATTTGAGTTGACCATCTTTGAGCTTGTAGGTCCAATCCTTTGTGTTGTAATCTCCATTGAAACCTACAAAACAAGTTTCAAGTTGATCATTCGATATCCAAGTTCGCTTGAATCCGGATCTGTTAGCAGATCTCCTTGAAGGAGATTCTTTCTCAACCTTAGGGCTAGATAAATTTTCTACTTTATTGATCAAATTATTTGATTTCTCCCTAAAACATGCAATTTCATCTTCAATAGCATGCATCTTGGACTTTAAATCATAAATTTCTATTTTTAAATTAGCATTTTCCTCAATCAACTTATTGTTTTCAATGATTAGGTTATAATTTCCTAACAATAAGTCATCATTTTTAGGACTAGTTTCTAGGTCCTTGAGTAGCTTCTCTAACCTATCATTTTCAGACTTTAACATGCTAAATTTCTTTTTCATGCCTTTGTTTTCTACTTTTAATGATTGACTAACATCAAATAATTCATTAAAAACTTCTTGTAAATCCAAGTTTTCCTCATCGTCAGAGTCGCTTTAATTGTTGCCTGCTGTTGCCAGGAAGCCCATGCAGGCAATTTCCTCCTCGAAATTCTCCTCTTTTTCATCCGAGCTCGAATCGTCCCAAGTTGCTTAGAACGCCTTCTTCTTCTCCTCCTTCTCCTTCTTCTTCTCTTTCTTGAGAAGAGGGCACTCCGGTTGTAAATGACCTTTTTCGTTGCAGTGGTAGCAACGTCTCGGGCTATCCTTCTTCTCCTTTTCTTTCTTTAAGTTCCTACAAAACCTTGAAATTTTCTTAAGTAAAATTTTAAAGTCTTCGTTGTTAGAACTTACCTCGCTATCCGACGTGGCTTTGAAGGCGAGAGATTTCCTTGGCTTGGGTTCTGGTGTGTCCTTTTTCTTATGCTTCAACTTCGTCTCGTAAGCCATTAGGTTGCCTAGGAGATCCTCCATGTTGAGCTCCTCCACCTCGTTCGCCTCTTCAATGGCGGTGACCTTCTGCTCCCATTCTGGTTCAAGGGAGCGGAGAAGTTTCCCTTGAAGTTCCCCCTTGATGAAGGTCTTACCTAAAGTTTTTAAACTATTTACAATGACAGTGAACCTAATGTTCATCTCACTTAGAGATTCATTAAAATTCATTGAAAAATACTCAAATTTTTGAGAAAGTAAATTGATTTTAGAAGTCTTTACCTTAGATATACTCTCGTGAGTTACCTCGACTGTGTGCCAGATCTCGTATGCGGTGGCGCTTTGCGAGATTCTGTTGAACTCCTTAAGGCTGAGCGCACAATACAACGCGTTCATCGTTTTCGCGTTGAGCGAGAGTTCCTAGATCTACTGCTGCGAGTATCCTATGGTGGGTTTCTCTGGGATGTCGAAAGGGGTCTCGCATTGGGCCCATATTGTGAAGTCATTGGCTTGAAGCCATGTCTTCATCCGCAGATTCCAGTACGGGTTGTTGTTCCTGTCAAAGAATGGTGGACGGGTGGCAGACATCCCCTCAAGAATCCTCGTTGCAAAGCTGCTTCCCTCGATGATCTTCTTGCTGGGTGTTACTACAATCTTGCAAGAACCCGCACTGATACCAATTGAAATTCCCTACTTGGAGGGGGTGAGATGTGCGTGACGTAAAAAAAAAAGTGAAATAAATTAAATAATAATCTCACAAAAAAGCAATCACACAAATGGCACAATTATTTTTAAGTGGAAACGCACATAAGTGTTTCGACTTAGGATTTTCCGATCGACCTAGTCGATCAAATCCACTAACTGAATCACTTAAATGAGAGTGATTCAACCTCTTACAACAACGCTACTTTGAATGAGGGTAGTGTGCCTCAAATCCCTTCTCTTCACGAGAAGGATTTTGTCCCTTGAGGGAGACGGAATTCGCAACGCGAATACCCAACCAAATAACAAAGTAAAAGATACAAGAATAGTCCTAGAGAGCCAACAAAGTAATTCTTAAACTAAGCTTCTATAGGTAAAGAAACTTTCCTTTGCGTGGAAGTGCCTCGAATCGGTGACGAGGGTGCATGAACCACGCAACGACGCTTTGTTGCTCTCTTAATCGCGGAGGGAGAGTGGGTGCGCAAGTTGGATGAGGCTCTCGAATGTGGAACTAGCCTTTGAGAGCAAGTGCTTATTCTTCTTCTTTAATTTGACACAAAATGAGTGGAAACATTCTTGCAAGGTGTCCTTTTTCAAGGTAAGGGGTTCTTCTCTATTTATAGAGGACCTGGGAAGGCTTTCGAAGGCCTTGGAAGGCTTCCATAGAGGTGAGGTGCAAATTCAAGGCAAATCAAGTCTGAATCATGATCAATCATGACTCTAACAGGGTTATCAGATGTCTTGACTTAAGGTTAGACATCTGGGTTACGTCTGATTTTAGAGTCAGTCGTCTGATCTAGGTAGGTTGATCTTCTTGGACGATGTTGAATCAAAGCGGCCGTCAAAACGAGTCTTTTAAGATGTCTGGACATAAGGTCAGACGTCTAATTCTAGATGAGTATCCTTCCTGTTTTTGTCCAGACCTAAACAGGGTTCTAGGTCTAAGTGATCAAACGACACATCGGTTGTCTGGCATAGGACCTGGACGTCTGGAAACTAAGTTAACAGCGAGTATAGATCTCCAAGAGAGTTTAATGGCTATGAAATCTGATACAGGTGATTTGGCGACTAACGAGGCTCAACATCTATTTATCAGACGTTTGGGAATCACTACGGACGTATGGAAACTAATAAAATATCAGACTAACGTAAACTGTCTAATAATAGGTTGCTAAGGCCAACGATCGTCTTATTGGTTGTCTGGCAAAGGCATCAGACGTCTCCTAAAACGTCTAGACTAAGGTCTGGTCGTCTGATTCTAGCAGATAGAACCTATTAAGTCCAGCCTAAATGTTTTAGACGTCTAATCAAACAGTCAGACGTCTTAAAAGTCACTATCAGACGTCTAATTTCCAGATTGGACATCTGATAAGCCTGTCTGAACCCTATTTTGGTTTTCTAAGTTCTCTATAGAAAACCTAAGTATCTTAGGATTTGTGCAAGTGTTCTTAGGACTAGTGTTATGGTACTTTGAGGTTCTTTAACAAGAATCTAAGAAATAAAATAAAGAGTAACAAAAGAAACAAAATATAAAGTACAATAGAAAGGAAATCTATCCTATTTTTCATCTCCTTTCTTCTTCAAGCTTTCGCTCCTCGCAAAGCTCCTCCGCCTCTGTCAAGCTCCTCCAATCCGCCATGGATGCGAGCTCGAACTCCGTCTAAAAACCTGTCTCCATTTTCAATTTGACCTAAAACATAGGACTCAAAAGCAAATGTTAAAAGACACGTGTTTTGTTATCATTAAAATAAATGATCGTGGGGCTCTAGCACCAATAGGGATGAGGAAGCAGCATCCTTCATCTTCGCAGTGGCCATGGTCGTTGTCGCATGTCCCTACGCTTGCCTCCCTGTTAGTTCATATGAAAGCGACCCTCACGCTAGGGGATACTCTAATGGAGATAGGGGTGTGGCCTCGCCATTTCCTCTTATGATCGTAGTATCAGAGAGCATCCCTTTAACATCGGTGGAGAATGCTCCAATTCTAGCCAATGTCCTTCCTACCAACCCATATGGGCTTGGGGGTGAGGGGTTAGATGGGGAGGAATAGGGGAGGGAAGAGTCCTCTTAAAAGTAATAAACTATGCAGGAGTCAAGTCAGGAGGTGCCAATCTGGGAAGTATTGGTCCACTAAGAGTTAGTCAGGGAGGAGGTGCTAAAAGAGGTGGCGAGCTACCTTGATCCATCCAATCTGCCCCTTGCTAACATAAGGTAGGGGGCTGGCCCCTCAGGGAGAATGGGGTTCGATCTTATCAACTAGGTGCCCTTCTCTATGGCAGGGTTGGTCCTGGATATGGCTAGCCAAGTCGAGGCAGGCTCGAGCTCTAGCTAGGGGCGGTAGACGAGGGAGGACCCCTGGGAAGTTTTGGAGCAATCCACGTATGCTCCTTACATTGAGTTCCTTGGGGAGGAGCATACTGATTGGCTAGAATGCCTTCACAAGAAGGTGAGGGAGGCTTGCAATCGAGAGTTCAGACTACTCTTCAGAAGAGTATGACATCTATTTGCCCAGACATGTTTAGGCGGATTCGACTGGAGACAAAGAGGATGGTGTTGAACCTTCTTTCCACCAGCATTGATTGGGCAACCATACCTATAGCATCCTCCCATATGTGGAACGTCCTCTACAATTCTTTGTAGATTGTAAGTGTAACTCATCCTGCTTCTGTTGTAGTGTTTCTTTGTTATCTCTACCTAACTTTTGGGTTTTCCTTTTTTGTAGGTGGAGCTCATTAGCTAGGACATACTTTTTTGGAGTTATGTCAAAGAAGACACCAATGATCAAGTCCGTAAGACCCGATCCAAATAGTATGCCATCACACACAAGAGACATGAAGTTGATAACTCAATTCCACCATAACAATGTATGTTTGGAGAGAGGATCTATCTCTCAAGAGTGTACTGTATGCGTATGATTACAATATGATTACAATAGGATTGATTACCCTTGAGCAATGCACATATCTTCCTTTTTATAGGGCCTTTCAAGGTAATGATTACAGGGGTTATAATTGGCCTCAACGAAGTGGACCGTTTTGTTCTCCAATAACCCCATTATCATGTCATTTTGTTTTTTTGAGTTTGTTAGACATTCGTTGCCTGGTTGTCCATTTGACTTCCCTGGATTGTTCGAGTTGTGACATTTAACAAATTGCTTGGCACTTTCCTTGATTTATGTGAGTTGCTCGGGATGTTCATGTCCAGCAGAATGCCTAAATTCATGTCTGATCAAACCAAGTAACTTCTTCCGCCTAGCCTCCTGCTGTCAGTCATCCCGTACTACATCTAGCTGGGGTTACCTTAGTTTTCTTATTGGGGCTTCCCAGTGGATATCTGAGACACCTGGGCTAACCTTCGGCCGAGCCTAGGCATGTTCCCTTTTCGGCTAGGTCTGTAGGTTTAATGGATTTTCAGTCACTTGGGCCTGATGAGCTTGAGGTCGGTTAAGCGAAATGAGCTTCTTTTCTCTATTGGGTATTGTGTTTTTACGATCGTTCCACTTCTCCCTCATCACTTTGTTTCCCTTAATTTAATGATTAGCCTTGTAATTACCTGATAAATTTCTCTTGATTTTAACGACATCTCTCGTAACAAATTTAAGTTCATTTGCCCGTTCATCTTTGTTATTAGATCATGCAATGTAACATAGGAACAAACAAAATAAATTAAATTAAGAAACGTGGAACGAAATCAATTTGTGTTAAACATAAATGTATGCCACCACAAAAGTTCATCCATCCCTCCTTCTGAAATTAAACTACATTTGTGTTATTTAATTTTAAATAAAATTACACGTATGACATTTAGGTTATGAATTAAATATCATCGATAATGTTTAAATATCAACGATATAATATAGTTAAATATTTCATGTGATCTTTTCTTTTTGAAATAAACGTATGGAAAAAGGACAAAATTGGAGGCGGCGTAAACTCCATCCAATGGGGAGCTTTCCTTCGTGACGATATCCCTCTTTCGGTTGCAAGTTGCAGAGCATGGTAGCTTTCGGAAAAGCGACCTTATTTCGACCACAGCAACTGGTTTAGATTCTCCCGTAGCTGGCGTTGATTTGTCAACGTTTTACTTACAAATTGGGAGCCAAAATTAAAGATACGAGATCAACATTCAAAACTATAGCTTCTAGAATCTAGACAGGTTGTCTGATTTGCAGATGAAAGAATTATTAAGTATACTTGGAAAGTTTTCCCAAATTGTGGCTGGGGAGCAGATTTTCTATCTTTCGAAATTCACATCCAGCCTGTTTCGATTGAAAATCTCCTTCCGAACACGAGGAAGTATTGGTGCTCGTGCTTGGGCTCAGGTTTGTACAAGGTTTTTTCGTTCTCAATGCCCTGTAGTTGCTAATTTGCATGATACTCTAATGGTAACACAGGAAGTTTGAGGGAAATTTTGATTATGTTGAAGATTTGTGCACCTCATGCTGAAGTTTGAGGAATTCTTTTGGTAGAGGAATAATGCTAAGATATCATTTATCTTGAGGGGTTAATTTTGAATGATTAATTTTATAGGTGATGAGATTGTGATTTTTTTGGTATTTAGAGAAAATATGGATCAAAATATGACGTATTTAAAGGGATATGTGTTGATATTTTCTCACCTCCCCCAGAAATTAAATAATCTTAAAATTATCTCAAATATGAGGTATTTAAAGGGATATTATGTTAAAATTATCTCAAGATTATTTTAACTTGAAATTTAAAGATCTAAATACAATTGACGTAATCCCTACGAACAAATGATATCTCAAAGTTAGAAATATCTCCATTTTATCCCTTTGCATATCTCTAACGCGGCAATAATTTCACTGAAACCTTCCCAGCATTAATTATTCCATTAGCATCTCTCTTAACTTATCCTGCAAAGAGGCAGAATAGGGCTTATTCCTCTTAAGATGGATCTAAGATTACCACTGCCACTGCAGCTGCCGCCAAGGGTTCTGCGATTCTTGTTTATTTCCGTAACCCGCGTTGTAAATCTTTGATAAATACAAAATCTGCAATATTTTAAAAAGTTGAAACGCAAAGAAAGATTAAAGTTGACGTATAGAAAATCTAAGGTGATGCGAAGGTGAGTTTTAAATTGATATTTTAAGTAAAAAAAAAAAAAACACGTAAAATTCATTACGTGATGAATTTTATTATATTAAAAAATATTATCACATTATTTTAAATTAAAATATATAAATGATAAATAATTTTATATCGGTGATAAATAATATTATACTGGTGATAAATTATTCTAGATGATTTATATCAGTAATAAATTATTCTACGGTGTCTTTATAT
Source organism: Thalassia testudinum (assembly GCA_037157565.1). NCBI lineage: Eukaryota > Viridiplantae > Streptophyta > Magnoliopsida > Alismatales > Hydrocharitaceae > Thalassia > Thalassia testudinum. Next base: position 137,446,388 of record JAZHRO010000036.1, on the reverse strand, counting down.
CGATGAAATTTTTTTTTCCATCGGTATAAAATTATTCCAAAAGGTGATCTGGTAATTTTGTATAGGTGTAAAGTGATTTTGCACTGATGTAATTAAAGTGATTGCCAAAAAAGTAAGAAAATGCAAACTGCAGACTATGATGCAAAAAGTATGTAGGTATTGTTTTCGACTTTACACAGCATTAAGAACGTTGATCTACTTGATAATTGATATTTAATATACAGAAATAAAAGAACCTAAGGCTTGTTACGTGGTAGTCCTTACTACATTTAAAAAAACCACCACACCACTTTAACCTAAAAAATGCACAGGTGATAAAAAAGTTTGCACCGGTAATAAATTACTTTGCACTGGTGATCAATTATTTTAAGAGTAGTTTCACCTGTTAAAAGTGATTTTGACCTATGAGTTTAGGGTTTAATGTTTAAGGTTTATGTTTATGGAAAGTGATTTCACGTATGAGAAGTGTTTTTCACTTAAAAGGTGATTTTTTACCTTAGGGTTTAGAGTTTAGTCTTTAGTTCGCTAAACCCTAATGTGAAAAATCACCTTTCAAGTGCAAAATCACTTTTCATATGTGAAGAAACACTTGGAATTTAATTTTGCACCGATGCAAAAAAATAATGCACCCGTGCAAAAAAATATTCCACCTGTGCAAAAAAATATTGCACCGGTGCAAAGCAGTTCAAAGTAAAGTGTAATCTTACTTTTCACCTGTGCCAAAAATATTGCACCCGTGCAAAAAAAATATTACACCGGTGCAAAATAGTTCAAGGTGTAAAGACCCGTTCTGTTCTGAGTCTTTTAAGACGTTTTGACTGTCAGTCAAACGTCTAGACCCCCTCCCAGACGTTTGGAAATTGACATTTTTGTATGCAGGGTCGGGTCTGCGTGCAGACAGCCTTCCTCTCTTCTCTCTCTCTTCTTTTCTCCTCCACCGAACCCTGGCCGCTCCCTACATAAGACCCCCTTTCCCCCTTCCTCTCTTCTCCACTCCACCACCACCACCTTCCTTCCTCTCCACTGCAGCGAGAGGGAAGAGCGAGAGAGAGGGAGTGAGGAGGAGTGGTGTGAAGAGAGGAGGAGCTTGAGCTCGCGAGTTCATGGGAGCTTGCCGGAGGATGCACGACTGGAGCGACACGTGCTGGAGGAGTGTGTCAGGGGAGTCGTCCCCGACACCCTACTACAGCCGGAGCTATAGAAGAGAAGGAGTCGCGGCTGCGCGTGGCGAGAGGAGCGGGAGCTCGCTCTGGTTCTGGGTTTTCCCAGAATCAAACATCTGGCGTGTTGTCCAGACGACGGGTTGGACGTCTAGTGACGACATCGGAAGTCTGAAAGCAAGGTTTCGCAAAGGTACATTTCTCTTGCGGTTACGGCCATGCAGGCGGCACCGTAAAGCCAATCTGTGTGGCTAAAAGTGGGATATTTGATTTGTCGCGTGCAGGGACAGCTTTGGGAAGGCGCGGGGCACACCCTCCCATGCGTTTCGGACGTCTAGACAGCTTACCAGACGACTGGAAACACTCCGAGACGACTGGAGGAGAGGTCAGACATCTGGAGCCAAGTCTAGACGGTCAAGTAGGCGTTCTGGACGTCTGAAGTCGACGCAAGAACTTGAGGTGAGACCCTGGTGACTTTTAAGACGTTTGGACCTTGTGCCAAACGTCCAATTTAGGTCTGTAGTTCTGTTTTTGATTCGTTTAAGGTCCGTTTGAGGTTCGTTTTATGCAAGAAAGATATCTATGGTTTCCTTGTGAGTTCCTCTACATGTTAGAAATCCTCATATACTGTTCTGAACATTCCGTTGTGTTATATTTCTTGGTATATGACTTTGATCTGTTGCGTGTTTGGGGCTTGCTGAGGCACGTCAGTCTGCCGTTCAAGCCCCCAGTACTCTTGGATTGTTTGGTAGAGTGGTTTCCCTCTGTTTTAATTATAAAACATGAATGCATATGTGGAATTAGATAGTTAGAAACCTAGGATGTAGCATGAATCCTTTGACGAGAAATACTTGCACTGTTTGTATGCGTGTTTGAGATTGCAGTCATAAATGAATGAGTAGAATTGTCAACAATTACCTGTTAATAAATACGAGCTGCCTGTTGGAATATGAAATGCCTGTGCTAGTTAAACAGTTACCTGTGATATCACTTGTCGCATATGTTAATTGTAGAAATACGAGCTGTATGTGTATAATACGAGAATGGAAATGTGAATGATGAAACCTGGTATGGAACAACATGGTGAATATGAGCATGAACCCTACGGGGAATTAGGAGTAGACCTCCTGTGGATGAATGAAATGGATCTGGAAATGTGAGTGGGAGGTGTGCTGGCCCTTAAGTACGTGGTACCAAGGAGAGCGACTGTCCCGTATTTAGTGTAGAGCGGAGCTAACCGCCCTTGGGTTGGGACCCGGGGTTAGGATTGGCCACTCTACACCGACTTCTGTTGGCCCTCGTGTACACTGTATCTGGGAGAGCTACTAGTGTAGGGAGAGAGCTAGCCACCTCATGGGACCCAGGGTTCAGCTAGCCACCCTACACCGACTTGTTAGGCCCACTGGGGAAACTGGGGTAGTCAAACGAGGGTGCGCGGACTGTGGAGGAGCAAGACTCCTATTTGGTTCTGAGGGACTAGACCCCTGTTACTGAGAGGGCTAGGCCCTATATTGTTCCGTGCTGTACTTTGGGCGTACCCGCTAGTGGAAACGACTGACCGCATGCCAGTGCGAGGTAGCTACCCATGCGCTTATCGCGCGTGCCATAGTCACCGCTACGTCTGTCCATGACCTCGGGGTGGTTAACTGGGTGTAGGATCACCACAGGGGATTCTCCCGGCTAGGAGAGCACCACGTGTGCTTTCTACTCTTTGGAAAAGAATACAATCAAGATCGTTCCCAAGAGGAACATACAAGATCAAGAAAGAGATCTGAAATTAAACCAATGGATGAAAAGAAATGACTTAAAATAAAATAATTGGAAAGAATAAATTTACCTGTTAACCTTTACTGCTTTAGTTAGTTTGGTTACTACTCTGGTCAACGTTCACTGACTTCATTTACTCATAACCCATTTCAGGTCTAGGAGTTGAGCAACTCGAGTTACCGGCTGCAGAGAGTACTGGGCCCAGTCGAGCCCAGCAGTAGTTCTTACTCTTGTTGTACTTCCTTTTGTTAGTGAGTTCAGACTTTGTTACGGTTCTGTACTTGTAACGAACGCGTGCCCCGGACGTATTTTAAGACGTCTGGGAGGTGGCCCAGACGACTTGGATCACATCCAGACGTCTTGCCAGACGTCTGGGATGGTTTACAGACGTCTAAAAAATCGTTATCGTCCACACCCCCGAGTCGTCTGCGCGCCTGCGCGCGCAGACCGCATATTCGTTATTCTCTCTTTTTCCCTCTCTCTCTCTGCGGCTGCAGGCGGCCTGCCACTTCCTCTCTCCTCCTCGCGCGGCCTTAAAAGGGCCACGCCTCCCCTCCCGTCTCCACCGTCTCCTCCTTCTTCTCCTTCCTGTGCGCGAGAGCGAGCGGACGCGAGGGCGGCAGCGGCGGCCGCAGTGAGCGCGGAGGTGCGGCGTGCGAGGGCAGAGCTCTGCCGTGAGGCGAGCTCGCCAGAGCGGTTTGGCCGGCCGGCGGAGGGCGCAGGGGGCGCAGAGCGACGCGGAGAGGGACCTGCTGCGGTCTGAGCAGCAGACGCACGAGGTGCGACGCGGGCGGCGTCGCGAGCGGAGGCCGAGCAGCGCCCTGATTCTGGAAAAATTTCCAGAATCAGACGTCTGGGTTGACAGCCAGACGGCGAGGTAGACGTCTGGAAGATCATACAGACGTCTGAAAGGTGAGTTTACCGCCTTCTCCTTCCTTCCTGTCGACTGACCGTACTGAGGGAGGGAGTTGGCTGTGCGCATGTTCGCTGATTCGCCATCCCTTGCAAATCAGACGTCTGGAAGTTGTACCAGACGGCGGGAGTGACCTCCAGACGTCCGTAGTGACCATCGGACGTTTGGGAGCTAGGCCAGACGTCCCCGCAGACTTTTGGACGTCTGGGAAACCACGCTGAACAGGTAATTCTCTGATCCACTTTTTAAGACGTCTGGAAGGAGTTCCAGATGTCTGATTTTGCACAGTATCATTTTTTTCGACCCGTTTAGGGCCCGTTCGGGCTCTGTTTTCCGTGATTCGAGTTGCGTTCTTTTCAGAATTAATTCATCTACCCGTCTACAGTAGCTATACACTGTTTTGAGACACTCCTTGTGTTTGATCCTTGTGATAGGACCTCGTTCGGTTGCAGTCTTGAGAGTCGCGGAGGCACGTGGGATTTCCGATCACGCCCCCATTACTCCCGTTGTACCTGGTAGAGTGGCTTAAGTTTATTATTAAAATCTATTAAAGTGTGGAACCATAACTAGAACCTAGGACATTGCATGAATCCTAGGAATGAGAAATGTATGGAATGATAGCTCCTAGGTGATGCATGAATCCTAGGGCTGGAAAACTAGTTGTATGCTAGATCCTAGGATGTGGCATGAACCCTAGGATGGAAAAACTAGTGGAATGTATAATACTGCAGTCTTGGAAAAATGAAAAGGAATATAAAGCTGCCTATAAATTGAATTAACAGCTGCCTGTTATGAATAAAGAAACATGATTGAGATCATGGATTGTGAGAACGTGAAACTGGAAAGTGATGTAATTTTTTTCCTACTTGGAGGGGTGAGATCAGCGTGACAAAAAAAATGCGGAATTGAAAATATAAGGCAATCTCACAAATAGTCAATCACACAATGTACACAATTGTTTTTAGGTGGAAACCCAAACCGGGTGAAAACCACCACCTAACCCTCTCGAGTTAGGATTTTCCAATCAACCTAGTTGATCAAATCCACTAAACGAATCACTTTAAAACGAGGGTGATTCAACCTCAGTACAACCACGCTACAAGTACGAGGGTAGCGTTCCTCAACCCCTTCTCTCCACGAGAAGTATTTTGTCCTACGAAGGAGACGGGAATTCGCAAAGCGAATACCCAACAAAATAACAAAGATAAAAGAAAACAACAAACCTATAGAGCCAACAAGGTAATTTAAACCTAGCTTCTATAGGAAATAGGAAACTCCCCTTTGCAAGGAGTGTGTCGACGATGACGCGGGTGCGTGAGCCACGCAACGGCGCAATGTCGCTCTCGTAGACAACGGCGGGAGAGCGGGTGCGCGAAGGGAATGATGCTCTCAAGATGTAGAACTTGAGCTTAGAGAGCAAGAGCTTCTTGGACACAAGAGAGTGGAAATACTTGATCTTAGTGTATTGCAAAGTGTTTCTTGTGTTTCTCTTGTTGTGTATTGGTGTGTAAAGGCTCCCCTCTATTTATAGAGGCCTTAGGAAGGCTTTGGAAGGCTTAGGAAAGGTTCTATAGCCGTTAGGAACAAAGCCCAAGAGAATCAGGCCGAAATCAGGATAATGATTGCATTTGACAGGGTTATCAGACGTCTAACTCTGGCATCAGACGTCTGGAAGGCCACTTTAAGACGTCTGATTTCAAGGTCAGACGTCTGATTCTATGCGGGTTTCTCCCTGACTTGAATCAGATCTAAACAGGGTTTTGTACAAGTCCATCAAACGACATACAGGACGTCTGGCACTAAGTCTGGACGTCTGGAAACCTACTTTTACTGTGGGAATTGATTTCCAAACGTTGCAACGGCTAGAAAATCTCTGAGAAGAGATTTTGGGTCAGCCGAGGCAAAACGGTCATTTATCAGACGTCTGGACAATCCTATGGACGTCTGATAAGGCTCTAACGGTCATACTCTTCAGTGTTTTCTAAGCCAGCCAACGGTCCACTAATTGGACGTCTGGCAAAGTCATCAGACGTCTCCTAAGACGTCTGGTCTAAGGTCTGGACGTCTGATTTCATCAGACAGAACTAACTATGTCCAGCCTAACAGTTATCAGACGTCTGAAACAACAGTCAGACGTCTTAAAATACTTTATCAGACGTCTGATTTGTGAATTAGACGTCTGGAAAGTCTGTTTTAACCCTATATTGGTTTTCTAAGTGTTCTACAGAAAACCTAAGTATCCTAGGGTTGTGCAGGTGTTCCTAGGACTACTTTTAGGGTACTTTGAGGCTCTTTAACATGAAATATCTAAGGAAATAAAGAGCAACAAAAGAAATGAAAAATACAACAAGTACAAAAGAAGGAAATCTATCCTATTCTTCATTTCCTTCCATCTTCAATCTTTCGCTCCACGTGAACCTCCTCTGTTTTCCGTCAAGCTCCTCCAATCCGTCCTGGATGCGAGCTCGAACTCCGTCTAAACACGTCTTCATTTGCAATTGACCTGAAATCTAGGACTCAAATTGCAAATGTTAAATAACACGTGTTTTGTTATCATCAAAACAAATGATCGTGGTGCTCTAGCACCAACAAGTGAAACATATGATGTTCTGAGATAAAGAGCTGGAACCCTACGGGGAATTAGGAGTGGAACTCCTGGAAAGAAAAGGGAATGGAACTGAGATGTAGTTTGTACTGTCTCTTGGGTACGCAGTACCAAGGGAAGTACCTGTACCTGTTTAGTGCAGAGTGGGGCCAGCCACCCCAGGGACCCGGGGTTAGGATTAGCCGCTCTGTACCGACTTGTTGGCCCTCGTGTACGCAGTACCGATGAGAGCTACTAGTGTTAGGAGAGTACTAGCTACCCCACGGGCCCCGGGGTTCTGCTAGCCTCCTTCACCGACTTGTTAGGCCCACTAGGGCAAACCAGGGTAGTCAGGCGAGGGTGCGCGGACTGTGGAGGGGCAAGGCCCCGGTTTGGTTACTGTGGAGGGGTTGGACCCCTGTTACTGAGAGGGCTCTGCCCTGGTTCCGTGCTGTGCTTTGGGCGCACCCGTTAACGGAAACGACTGACCGCGTTCCAGTGCGGGCTAGCTACCTGTGCGTTTATCACGCGTGCCGTAGTCACCGTTATGTCTGTCAGTGACCTTGGGGTGGTTGACTGAGGGTAGGATCACCACGGGGGACTCTCCCGGCCAGGAGAGCACCACGTGCTACTTCTACTTTTGGAAAAGACTGCAATCAAGATCGTTCCCATGAGGACATTCGAGATCAAGTAAAGGATCTGAGAAACAAATGAAATAGTGAGAAAAATTGAAAGATGTGAATAAAGGAAGTAATAGAACATAACAGCTACTGTACACTCTACTGTTGCCTTTAGTTAGTTTGCCACTCTACTCAGCGTTTTGCTGACGTCTTACACTTGTTACCTTTTTCAGGACCAGGTGTTGAGCAGCCAGGGTCGGCGGCTACAGAGGACACTGGGCCGAGTATGGTCCAATAGAGTTACCACTGTCTTTTGTGCCTCTTTTGTTCTGTTCTAGTGAGTAGTTTTTGTTTCCGCTGTACCTTCTTTACCTGCAGTTCTTGTTATATGATAAATGTTGTTTTACTGTTGTGGTGGTACCTACTGTAGTAGTTTCTTTCCTTACTGCTGTACTTTCTTACTGTTAGTTATATTCATGCTGAATGTGGTTTATTTTACTGTCTTTTGGTTACTTCCTCGTTGGACGACTAGGTCTTGGGATTAGTCGAGTCGGTTCGGTTCTCGTGTCTCGTAGGGACTCGGGAACCGGGTCGTTACAGTACTTTTGTTCTACTTTACTGTTGTGGTGGTGATATGTACTGTTAGCAGCTTTTACTTCCTTTACTGCTTGTACTCTTTTACTGTTAGTTACTTTGCATAGTGAATGTGGTTTACTTTCCTGTTTTTTTGTTATTTCTTGTTGGACGACTGGGTCTTGGGATTAATTGAGTCGAGCTAGTCTCGGGTCCTGTAGGGATTCGGAAATCAGGTGGTAACACAAGGTAGGATTACATCGGTGCAATCTTACTTTACACCCGAGCAAAATTTTGTTGAAGGTGTAAAGTGATTTTGCACAACCACTCACCCCTATGCCCCTACGAACGTGGTTTGTTGTTGGTTTTAACGGTGGTGTACCCCACCACGTGTCATTACTTTCTTTTACATAAAAAGGAGGGAGGGACTACATTTACAACTATGTGTCAACTTTTGCGCCAACTTTTGTGTTTTCCAACTTACGTTCAAAGTGATTTTGCATCCGTGTAAAGTGATTTTAACTTATGAGTTTAAAATTTAGGATTTAGGGTTTAAGTTCATGTAAAGTGATTTCACGTATGAGAAGTAATTTTTCACTTGAAAAATAATTTTTCATCTTCGAGTTTAGGGTTTAGTCTTTAGTGCTTAGGCTTTAACTTCCTTGAATACTAAAAATCACTTTTCAAGTGTAAAATACTTGTCATAGGTGAAGAAATACTTAGAATTTAATTTTACACCAATGAAATCTTATTTTGCATAAAGTAAAATTGCATCAATGCAAAATTATTTGAAAGGTGCAAAGTATTTTTGTATCGGTGCAAAGTAATTTCGAAGGTAATTATGTAATTTGGATCCATACAAAAGTTATTGTTGACTTCACGTGTGAGTATTTCTTTTACATTAAAAAAAAGATACATCAAATGAAAATTACATTCATATCTTCTATATTATGTTTTACGTCAATTTTTATATTTCTCAACCCCCTTTGGCTTCAACCACATACATATATATATTTCTTTTGATTTAATGTTCCATTCTAAATTAAGCTTTTTCTTTTTTATCTTTTTTTATTAGATTTTATTGGATAAGAAAAATAAATTTATGGAATAAAGTCAAGTGAAATAGATGATAGAATAAATGAGTTAACCTCTTAGAAGGTTTTGATGGATTAAAATTTTTTCATAAAAAAGATAAAATAATTATATCTTAAATTAAATTTATTTAAGGTAACATAAATACAAGATAAATTTAACGACAGATTAAATAATTCATCTATCAATCAACCACTCCCTTCAAGGAAAACCAAACAAGATTTGATCATTGATCTTTTGTTGTCTGGTGGAGGTTGGAATGGCTCCGGGGAATGCTGCCCTTCATAGAACTCAACAAGTGGAGATTTGAACAAAGCACAAGCGACGAGACATATTCTCTCTGTAAAAGTAGAGCGAATCAACGCCAGAAACACGTGTAGCAAATGATATTTGCTCAGAGTAGGATATGGTATCCGTTTTATCAATTTTCAAATATGAGATTCGTTTTTTTCTTCCATGCAAGACTTGTAATCGCGGCATTGAAAGGTACCTTCACATATTTGGACATGTAAACGACCACGTCCATATGCCACTCGTACCAACCATGATAATTTAAATAAAGATATGAGTACAAAACGTGTAGTGCAGTATATTTTATAATATATAATTAAAAAAATTAATTATCTAATAATAAAAATTAATTGATTGAAAATAAAAATTAATCGATTGACAATGAGAATATATCGATATATTTTATTTTTTATTGATGATAAATAATTTTTTATTTAAAATATAAATTTTCACCTATATAAAATAATTTTTAATTTAAAAAATATTTTTTCATCTCTAAAAAATAATTTTTATTAATAAAAAATAATTAAAATATCCCGATTAAAACTATTAACCTCAATTTACACACATTGCACCCGACGTCTATTTACTTTTCCACTTTAAATAACCCCCACTGTTACGGAGCAAATTACGTGCAGGGCAATTTCTACGGACAAAAGATAGCAGATCGCTACAGCAGTAAAAGTCTATTTTTACATTCTTAGACACCTACATACTTTCGGATAAATGTCGTCCATCCTTTCTCTTTGGTTTTTATTAAACTTCAAATAAAATAAAATCAACCCTAGCACCGTAGTTAAGTAAACACTGACACCAGTCAGAAAGGAAACATTTCAATGTTACATTATTCACAAAATTAATTGCATACAACAAGTTGCATCTGATAGAGAGATTTTTATTTGAATAAAAATAATATCTTATTTTATGTGATGGAAGTTCTTTCGATTAAAATTCAAATAAATTAAAATTTAACTATGAAATCAGGTCGAATCAATGTCGAGAAACCAACAAATTAAATTCATAAATCTATCATTTTATTATTTTAGCATGATGTTAGGCATTTGCCATAATTATAATAAAACATGTAACTCATAAGACTAATATATTGGGGAGATAGGAATGCTTTCAGATAATCAGAATATGGTGAGAACTCTAACGATCTGACTACAAATTCATTCAATAAATTATATATTATATTTAAAATGAAATTTCCCACAATGGCATAGCAATGTAAATTTTAATAGGACTTGAAAGAGGGGATTCCTTCTCCTACCTCATGCACATGCATGGAGTGATGGCGGAGTGAGGCACGTCTCGACGAGAGCTGCTCGATGGGGATCTTGGTGCGAGCTGAGATGAGTGGACGTGGTCGGTCGGAGGAGAGGCTAGTGGCATCGAGGGCGATGGTGCTGCTGTGGGTGGCGAGTGTGGCTGTACTAGTCTATGTGCTCGGCAAGGGTCCTTGGGTAGCACTTGGAGTCGAGGTTGGAGGAGGTCGGTTGGGGTAGCTGCGTGTAACGCTACTTTGGGTTCTTTTGTAGGTAGGAAGTAGCAAGGGTGTTGGTTACGGTGGGTTGAAGAAGGAGAAAATAAAGAGATGGAGGAGGAGAAGAAAAGAAGAGGCGCGGCGTGTTGGTCATGAGGATGGTCATGGTAGTGCTCTCTGTCATTGAACACCATCGGGCGAACGTAGCGTTTGAAGGAAGGCGATGGCGAGTACAGTGCACGCTATGCTCCACAAGGTAAGCTTTCAGTTTGCGATGGAGAAGGTGGGAGATCGGGCTTCAGGCCACAGTGTTCGCCTCTACCATGGTGTAGGCTTGGTTCACGGTGTAGGCGATGAGAGGAAGAAGATCCTCGCAAGGGGGAAGGATGATCCTCTGTGGCGGCTTGCTTATTTTCCTTTTTAACGTATCCTCTATTGCGATTCTCTGTTCTCCACTGAAATCTTCGCCTTTCTCCAATGGCAACAATGAGGTGGTGCATTCAAGCGATGAGTTCGTTTCAGATCCATCAACATCATCAGACGTCCTGATTAAGCTCTGTATGTCTTAAAAATCAGATTTGGCTACCCTTAAATTCTTGTAATCCAATAAATGTGTTTATTTATGATTTTTTTTTTTGAAAAAGCGTTTATTTATAATATAAGATAAACTATGTAAATTTAAAGTATAATACATGTATTTATTTTATAATCAAATATAAATATTAGTACATGTGCGAACTAACTAATTTAGACTAAAAATTAATTCACTAATATGAACGCATCATTAACCATTGGTATAGATCAAAATTACCATCTTTATAGATCCCAAGAGGACACTAATTTGGAAAGGACAAGGCCACACGTTAAATTGCCATAAAGTTTTGGACTAAGGGGACACCTCAACTTGCCATAAGAATTTGGACCGGTTAATAACAAAGAAATAGTATTAAAGCATGATACATTGAGATACATGAAAGGTAATATTATGAGAAGGTAATGTTCACAATTGGAAGGTAATTGTTAGGTAACAATGATCAAATGGCAGTGATAAGATTAATGAGAAAGGTATGGGATGGGGAGATTGACGAGCTATTTGTTACACATGTATATCACCATTCGCGGAAGTGACAGATTTTGTTACAATCTTAAAAATCCATTTCCAATCAGAGGTTACAAAAATGGTGGATGAGGTGCTAGTGCTTGAGCTCATAAAGGATGAAAAGTGCAAAGGATGCAGAAGCTATTCATTGGAAGCTTGATTGCATGCTAAAGAGGATATTTTTTATTTCTAAAAGTTGTCTCGAGTAGTTTTTTTTTTTTTTTTTTTCTTTTGAAGGAAAAATCATATGGGAGCTATTGATTTTAGACATATCATTTTTCTTACATCCTCAAATTTAAGAGGAAATAAGTGAGCCATGTCATTCTTTTGTATATATAAGACATAATACATACTTGTCCTTTCTCAAAGAAAAAAAAAATTTGCCATCGAATAAGCTCTTCACTTAATCCTCTAACTTATGTTTTCAGGTCAACATATTTTTAATGATCAGTGCTAGATATCGCGATCTGTATGTTTGATGTCATTCCTTGAAATGGGGATATGCCTCAATTCCATTCTTGTTGCTTTCAATTTCCAGCATAGTTTGACCAGTAATCGGCAAAATCTCATATCTTGTGTTGCAGTTCCACTAGTTTCATAAGTAGTTCAACTAATTGGAACATTGGGTGATGATTAAGTTCTTTGATAAACATATTTAGATGTGATTATATGAAATGGGTCTACTTAAAACTAAGATAGAAGGGAGATATACCTCTGGTTTATGTTTTTTGACCCTCTTCCTAAATTGGATTTGCTAGGTGCCTTTTGTAGGAAGGAGGAGATGTTTTCTTTTAGTCCCTTTTAGTTAACCGACATGCATGCTAAGACTAATTACTAGCAAAAACACATATTGGAGATATGAAAACACACATATTAGAAGCATGTAATTTTTGACTTGCTTGCATGAGATTGGCATTCCTAGGATTGAGCTAATGATGGAAGATTTTGGGGGGGAAGTGAACCTTTCTTGTGTTCAAACTTATCACACAAGCTATTACTCAATTTCCATTTCTAAGTGGCCTGTGAAAGAGGTTGAGGTTGTCCATATAAAGAGATCTTTAATTTGTTGGAGATGTTGTAGATTTCTTCTAGAGTAGCGTCTACTCTAACAAATGTGTCATTATCACATTTCATAATAAAAGTAGCAATCAAATTTTGAACTTATTTTCATAATTGGAGAGAATTTCCGTACATGAGAGTTTCTCGAAAAGGAGAAAGAAGTATGAAGATAGTAATTAAGCATATCACTCAAATCCAAAACAGCAAAGCAGCAAAGAATTGAGCCACCACTCTTGAAACTTTGATGGAATTAGATTGCATCCAAGTTTAAAAACACACAAGTGATCTCTAGAATGATATATTTATATAGATTACTAAAGAATAAACAAGAGCTTTAAGGCGTACCTACTATAGTCATTGTTTGGAAAACTTATTTCCCTTAAAAGAACAAAAAGTGGAGAGGAGCTAATTAGATGTTCTCAGGTAATCACTAGTTCAAAAATGTACCACAAGCATGATTGAATCTAGCTCACATATATAGATATCTAGTTAAACTACATTTGGATTAGCTCCTTATTTTAGTCAATGCTTTAAATCAGTAGCACTGACAAAAGAAAGGCATCACACGCTTATAAGTTACAAGGTAATCTTGAGGAGGTCCAAATTAGCAAAAATCATACACGATGAGCCCTTCACTTGCATCAAATACTTCACCTTCCCATTGTTGGACTTACGCTCTCTGAGCGAATCAACTTGAGTCGAATCGCTAGATCAGTGATTTAGATCTGAGTGTCAGATCATGTGGGTACACTAATATGGTTAGATGGGTCCCTCAATACAATTAAGATAATATACTATACCATATTGGATATATCAATCATAGATATCGAAGGATCCAAATAGTTTGGATCGACGATTTCAATGTTTCATTAAGAACTATCATGATATCCAACTGTTACCTCCAGCTTAAGAATAGTGGCAATCTTCTTTAAAGGTTGTTGCTTGACTAATGCCCTTAATGCACATCCTCTACATAAGAATAAGGATTCGGGGTTGTTACATAAGTGGAGTCAAGGAGTTGACTCGATGAGATAGAAATGTGGAAGTCCTTCTCTTATCACTATTACAGGAAAGGAGTATCTTTCGACCTAAGACAGATGTGTCTCTATGTCTGACTATGTACATTTGGTGGACCAATAGGGGATACACGCACCTTGCTATTGAAAATGGAAAGCTAGTGTGCATATGAGGGCACAAGAGACACATGTTCTTTTGAAGGGGTTGCACAAATCAGTTGTCGTAGGTATACACAGCAGATAGGGAGACTCAAGCTCGCTTCACGTATATTGGAAAGTATGAAATTCCGTACATAGCTGTACAGGTCCTAATTAGACCCATACATGAAGAGAAGACAATCCTTTAGGAAAAGATTTGGTCTTTGTTCTCATCCTAATAATGCAAAATCATACAAAGAGAATGTGAAAAGTATGTAACCCATGATGTAATGGACAATGAATCTAGGTCGGTCAACTAGCCAGTGCTTCATCCTATGGATCAAAGCATAATTTGGATTTAGTCCTCTACCCAAGTGTTGGGCGTCGACCAATGAAGGAACAAGTTGACCTATTAGTGCATGGACGAGAGGATTTGATCCTCTTAGCCAGGTCTCGGTGGATTTCGAGGCAAGGGTTGCCTCTCCACTTTTAAGGGAGTTTGCGAGAAGTGAATAATTCACATTTCACGCAATGGAATTAATCGTCCTCAGCATGAAAGGTCTCATTCACCTATTGTTACGACCCGATTCCCGAATCCTTACGAGACACGAGAATCGGACCGACTCGACTGATCCCAAGACCTAGTCGTCCAACGAGAAAGTAACCAAAAGAGCAGTAAAGTAAACCACATTCATCATGCATGTAACTAACAGTAACAAAAGTACAGTAGCAAATAAAAGAACTATTACAGTACACACCACTACAACAGTAGAGAATTAAACAGGTACATAAACATGATGCTTACAATAAAAGAGTACAATTGTAACATAAAATACTCACTATAACAGAAGAAACGGTACAGTAGGTACAACACAAGTAAAACTACTAGGCTCTACTAAACCCAGCACACTCTGCAGCCACAGGCTCTGGCTGCTCAACACCTGGTTCTAAAAAGGTGACAAAGGTGACACGTCAGTGAAACGCTGAGTAGAGTGGCAACCAACTAGCTAAGAGAAACAGTAAGGTGGACAAGTAGCTGTTATTTTTAATTTCTTTCTTTATTTCTATTTGCTCATTCTTGAATTATTCCTCAGATCTTTCTCTTGATCTCGAATGTTCCTCATGGGAACGATCTTGATTGCAGTCTTTTCCGAAAAGTAGAAGTAGCACGTGGTGCTCTCCTGGCCGGGAGAGTCCCCCGTGGTGGTCCTACCCTCAGTCAACCACCCCAAGGTCACTGACAGACGTAATAGTGGCTACGGCACGCGCGATAAACGCACGGGTAGCTACCTCGCACTGGCACGCGGTCAGTCATTTTCGTTAACGGGTGCGCCCCAAAGCACAGCACGGAACTAGTATAGGGCTGAGCCCTCTCAGTAATAGGGGTCCAGCCCCTCCACAGTAACCAAACGGGGGTCTTGCCCCTCCATAGTTCGCGCACCCTTGCTTGACTACCCTGGTTTGCCCAGTGGGTCTAACAAGTCAGTGTAGGATGGCTAGCAGAACCCCGGGGCCCGTGGGGTGGCTAGCGCTCTCCCTACACTAGTAGCTCTCCCTGGTACTGTGTACACGAGGGCCAAAAGTCGGTACAAAGTGGCCAGACCTAACCCCGGGTCCCTGGGGCTATTAGCTCCGCTCTGCACTAAACAGGGGGACAGTCGCTCTCCTTAGTACCCGTATTCAAAGCCCAGCTCACTTCCCAATTCCATTCCATTTACCTTTCAGGAGCTCTACTCCTAATTCCTCGTAGGGTTCGCGCTCATATTTCTCTAGCCAAGCCATTTTAAGTTTCATCAATCCAGTTTTATTCTCATATAGCCCGTGTTTCCAACATTTAATATACATTCATATACCAACAGCTGTTATCCAATTACAGGCAATTATCATTATTCCTTCTACTTTTCCAAGACTGCAATTTCATGTATTCACGACATTCGTTTCAGTGTTTCTGTTCCTAGGATTCATGCCATACCCTAGGATCTATCATTCAATCTAGTTTTCCAGTCCTAGGATTCATGCCATACCCTAGGATCTATTATTTATCTTACAAGTGCATTAATGTTGATAACAAATCAAGGGGAGCCACTATACCAGCAAAATCGGGAGTGATGGGGGTGTGATCGGCAGGTCCACGTGCCTCCGCAACCCCCAGATCCGTAACATAACGAGGTCCTATCACAAGGATCAAACATAAGGAACTACTCAGAATAGGATACAAGTACTTTAAGTAAGTAGAGGAACTAATTCTGAGAAGAACGAAATTTCAAACTCGGAAAATGGACTTCGAACGGACTCTAAACGGGTCAAAAACGACAACTCTACCCTAAATCAGATGCCTGGAACACCTTCCAGACATCTTAAACGATGGTTCAGATCATACCTCACTTCTGCGCTATTCTTCAGACGTCCAGGATCCCTCTGAACCGTCTGGACCTAGTTCCAGATGTCCGACTATCACTCCGGACGTCTGGAGACCCTCTCCGCCGTCTGGTGCTGTGCCCAGACGTCTGATCTGTGTGGGAGGGCATGTCCTTACTCCTTCCTGAATGAAACCTGCACGCGTACGCAACCGTCCTTAACACGTCAATGAGGCAGAACCCTCGGCAGAACAGCCTGCATGGCCATACCCGCGAAAGGAAGAAGAAAAGAAATATTGTACCTTTCAGACGTCTGAATCTTCCTCCAGACGTCTCCCGCGTCATTTGGACGTAGGTCCAAACGTCTGATTTTGGGAAAATTTCCCAGAATCAGGACCTCCTCGCCGTCCGCATGCTACGCACGGCCGTGCCACGCCGCGCTCGCCTGAGCTGCTGCAGCACCTCCCCAGTGCTAGCTCCTGCTACGCGCACCCGTCGGCCAGTCCTGGGCAGCTCCGGCGAGTTCGCCCTCTCTTCCTCACGCGCTCCGCCTCTTCTCCCTCTCGCTACACCTCCTTCTCCCCGCGCGCACCCGACAGCAACTGCTGCCCTTGCTCTCTCACTCTCACGCTAACAGGAAGAAGGAGGAGACGGTGGAGTGGTGGTGAGGGAGAGGGAAGAGAGGAAGAGTGTATTTGAAGGCGTCGGGGAGAGAGAAAAATGGAAGGAGGGACGCCTGCAGGTTGATGGGTGCAGTCTACGTGCACTGACAGAAAGCTGTTTTCGTGCATTTGAAAGTCGTCGAAAGTCATAGTATAGTCGCGCAAAACGTTCGTCAAAAATATTGTTTTGTAAAATAACGAGACTTGAGTCCCGGTCGTTCGTCTCTGGGAGGCGTGTTTCTATTTTTGAAATCGATCTTAAAGCCGCTCTACTTAATATTCTGGTGTGCAATATATAGGCGGTTAAAGAACATGCACTTAAATCATGCAAATAAAATAATCATTCAGCTCATGGTGATTTCGAACACATAAAGAGATATATATATAAATGCATTTTCATTCATTCATTGGGGGAGAGTTGTTTGTACAGGAAATCTAGAGGAAAGCTTATATAGGAATGCTTGAAATTAGACCTAGCTACTAGAAAACGATTGCATACAAGAATCGACGGGGGGATTTCGCATGCATCATTGGGGGAGAAGAGAAACTACTCTACTAAGCAGTAAATGAAAGCAGTAAAACTTATGAAAAGCATGATCTAGAGATAAAAGAGTAGAGGGCATTCAGGGGTAGTCCCCGATGGCCTTGGAGTGGTTGAGAAGAGAATGAGCGGCGGCCAATGTAGCTTATGCCGACCCTTGGAGAGAGGTAGGGTTGATCCAGCATCCCGGCATGGTGTCCTCCATGGTGGGGGTAGTGAGTTCGTGGAGGTGGAGTGAGTGGCTAAGTGGAGGTGGCGTCAATGGCACCAATGGAGAGTAATTGCCAAGGGAGTGAATGGGTGCCAATGGCAACCCATGGGGTCTTTTTATAGACCCAATGGAAGCTCTCTAGAGAATTATGGAATTCTCTAGAGAGGCCTATGGTGGGAGCTCGTGGGAGAGTGAGAGAGAGAGGGTGGATGGTGGTTTTTAGATCCACCAAATGTGGATCTAAAAATTGAATAGCTCTTGGTTGCTATTTTTGGCAACCAAGGCAACCACACATGGTAGAGAGTTCTAGAGAACTCTAGGCTAGATATTTTCGTGTGGATGGTGTGTGTGGGTGTGTGTGGGTCGAAACTTAGGTGGCTAGGTTGATTAGGTTGGGTTCTAGTGGGTTTAGGTCAAGGTAGGTCTCAAATTAGGGTTATAAACCCTAATTCACTAAGGTAAAGTGCAATTAAACTTAATACAAGTTTAATTGGGTGTGTGAAAACTTAATTGAGAGTAAAAAAACTCAATTAAGTCAGGTCTAGGTCAATTGGACTCTCACTGAGTCCAATTGGACAGTGTGTGCTGAGATTAGGGCTCAATTGGACTCAATAAGTCCAATTGAATAGGCTGATGGAATTGACTAAGATCCAAGTCAATTAGGTTTAGTGAGAACATAATTAGGTCCTTAGGGAGGTCTAGAGGTGATGTACTAGGGTTAGGGCACCTTAATTTAGGTTCCTATGGGGTTGGAATAGGGTTTAGGGACCTAGAGATCCAAGATCAAGGCTTAAATCTCAAAACAGGAATTGGAGAGCAGTATCAGATGTCTAATTATAGAATCAGACGTCTTATACTCAAAAATCAGAAGTCCAGACTTGTTGTCTGGACGTCCAATCAGAGTCAGGAAGGGTTTCGGGTTCTGTTTTGGATATTCTGCAGAAATTGGACGTCTGACAAAGTGTCTGGACGTCCAATAACACTGCAGAAGTGGGTTTGAAGTGTGTAGGAGTTGGCTAAGGGTCCTGGACGTCTTAAAACTTATCTAGACGTCCAGAGAGGGGTTGGAAATAGGGTTTTAGGGCTTCCTAGGGTGTTGTGACCTAATCTAAGGGTGGCTAAGGCTTGGGGAAGTCTCTAGGCTATCCTAGGGCTAGGATGGACCTAAGCTCTTCACATTTTACTGCTTTATTTCTACTTAATAGAATAGAAAACCTTTAACCCCCTTACATTATTATTCCTACATCTAAACTAGGCCTTCTGCTCCAGCTCTGCCACAACTCCCGTTATTTCAGATCCAGCTTCAGATCCTGCTCCAGATCCAGCTCCAGATCTGCTTATTGCCTGCAATCGACATAATACACTTAATCAGCACATTATAACATTCTTTTATGCATAGCTAAAGGAAAGAAGTAAAGATGCAGATAATGCGTATGCATGCATGAATAACCCTAACTTATGCTAAGTCTTAGCTTAATTTAGGTCAATTAAGACCTATGATTGCTGAGCAATCACGCACACGCACGTAGACTCGCAATCGTACGCCACAAAAATTTAATTCCAGACGTTTGGGAAGGCATCCAAACGTCTGACTAGACGTCTGGACCAACTCCCAAACGTCTTAAAAACGTTTGATGTCGGGGTCTTAAGAACATAACAAACTCAAAAGAAGTTTCGCCTTCGAAACTTGCGCTAACTAGGGTGCGGAAAGAAAGAACGATATATGCATAACAAACTCAAAGAGGATCGAAGCCGGTCCGAAAAGATGTACCCTCAAAGAGCTCCGGGTATCGCTCCTGCATCGTCGCCTCAGGCTCCCAGGTGGCCTCCTCGTACCACTGGCTCCTCTACAAAACCTTCACCAATGGTACTTGCTTCTGTCTCAGACTCCGGACAGCTCTGTCGAGAATCTGCACTGGCCGCTCGGGGTAGGTCAGGTCGTCACCCACCTCGACGCTCTCGTGACTCAGGACGTGACTGGAATCGGCGACGTACTTCCTGAGGTTCGACACGTGGAACACGTTGTGCACGCCAGAAAGCTGGGGAGGGAGGGCAAGCCTGTAAGCAACGGGTCCAACCTGCTCCAAGACCTCAAAGGGTCCCACGAACCTTGGCGCGAGCTTCCCTCTCACCCCAAACCGCTGCAGGCCCTTCATGGGCAAAACACGAAGGAAGATGTGGTCCCCAACCTTAAACTGTACCTTTCTATGTTTCCGGTCTTAATAGCTCTTCTGTCTGCTCCTAACAGTGCGGAGTTGCCTGTGGATTTGCTCGATCACCTCCTGACTCTATCGAATCAGCCTGGGGCCAACCTCCCACTTGGTCCCCACCTCAATCCAACTCAAGGGTGCCGTACATTTCCGTCCGTACAGAGCCTCGTAGGGTGCCATGCCGATGCTAGAGTGATAACTGTTATTATATGCGAACTCCATCAGGGGCAAGTGCTCCTCCCAAGAGCCCCTCCAGTCCAGTACGCAAGCACGGAAAAGGTCCTCAAGTGTCTGTATCGTGCGCTCAGACTATCCGTCAGTCTGGTGGTGGTATGTTGTACTGAACCTCAACCGCGTCCTTAGGGCCTGCTGAAACTCAGCCCAAAACTGGGATGTAAAACGAGTATCCCGATCGGATACGATCTCCCACGGAACTTCATGTAGACGTACCACGTCGCGGATATACCTCTCTGCCAACTGTGCTGGTCCCAAGGTGACTCGGATCGGCAAGAAATGTGTTGCCTTCATCAATCTGTCAATGATTACGCAGACTGCGTCGTGTCCTCGCTGGGTAACAGGTAAGCCCACCACCAAGTCCATGGTGATGCTCTCACACTTCCACTCTGGCACTGGAAGTGGCTGTAGTGGCCCTGCAGGCCTCTGATGCTCGGCCTTCACCTGCTAGCACACTAAACACTGCTGTACGAATTCACCCACATCCCGCTTCATCTCCTCTATCAAAAGTCGCATCTCAAATCATGGTACATCTTTGTGTTTCCGGGATGTATGGTGAATCTGGAATCGTGTGCCTCAGTCAAAACCTCCCTCAACAACTCCTCGTCTCTAGGAACGCACAAACGTCCCATCATGTGCAGCACCTGGTCTGTAAAAGAGAAGTCCCCAGGGTCTCCTGACAGTACTCTGTCTCGTAACGACTGTAAGTATGGGTCGGCCATCTGCCCTGTGATGATGCGGTCTATCAGCTCTGGCCTCATCTGTCGCGTCACAGTCACTGCCCCACAGTGCCCCCGTAACTCAAGGGGTCGCCAACTACCTATCTCCTCCAAGAGGCTCCAACTCTGCGCCTGTAAACTGGCCAAGTGGGTGGGTGCCTTCCGGTTCAAGGCGTTAGCCACCACGTTGGCCTTTCCCCGGTGGTAGAAAATGCTACAGTCATAGTCCTTCAAGAGCTCCAATCGACGTCTCTGTCTCATGTTGAGCTCCTTCTGATCAAAAAGGTATCTGAGGCTCATGTGATATGTGAAAATCTCAAAGGTCTCACCGTACAAGTAGTGCCTCCAAGTCTTCACCGCAAAGACGACGCTGCTAGCTCCAGGTCATGGGTAGGGTAGCTATGCTCATGGAGCTTTAGTTGCCGCGAAGCGTAAATGACAACGTGACCCCTCTGCATGAGCACACCCCCTAACCCCTGCAAAGAGGCATCCGTGTACACAACGAACCCGCCACTACTGTCAAGGATGGTGAGCACGGGAGCCGAAGTCAGCCTCTCCTTCAGCTCCTGAAAACATGCCTCACAGGCATCTGTCCAAGTAAAGGGCACGTCCTTCCGGGTCAGCTGTGTCATAGGACGTGCAATCTGTGAGAAGCCCCTGATAAACCGCCTGCAGTAGCCTGCCGGTCCCAGAATCAGGACCTCCTCGCCCTCCGCCTGCTACCTGAGCTGCAGCAGCACCTCCCCAGCGCTACTCACTTGCTGCGCGCACCCGTCGGCCAGCCCTGGGCAGCTCTGGCGAGTTCGCCCCCTCTTCCTCACGCGCTCCGCCTATTCTCCCTCTCGCTACACCTCCTCCTCCCTGCGCGCACCCAGCAGCAGTTGCTGCCCTCGCTCTCTCACTCTCACGCTAACAGGAAGAAGGAGGAGACGGTGGAGTGGTGGTGAGGGAGAGGGAAGAGAGTATTTGAAGGCATCAGGGAGAGAGAAAAATGAAAGAAGGGACGCCTGCAGGTCGGTGGGCACAGTCTGCGCGCGCACGCGAACAGACTCGCAATTGTACACCGTAAAAATTTAATTCCAGACGTCTGGGAGGGCGTCCAGACGTCTGGAACAACTCCCAGACGTCTTAAAAATGTTTGATGTCGTGGGCCTTAACACCTATCGAGGCAAAGGGAGTTCCTTAGGCGACACTTATTTGAGGAGGCACAACACATGAGGTGCTGCGCAACATCACCTACAGCTATAGTCTCTTACTCATGGGGATCTCAGGATGAGAAGATACTAGATCATCCAATGTGGTTCTGGTTATATATCGTTTCTCATTTCTCTTGTTTGAGTGTTTATGGACATTGACCCAAGTTGTGATTCTAAGAAAAGTTTGAAATGCCTATGCTTCACGCTTTCGCGGTGCCATGGGAAATCAAGGATCGAATCGTTCAATTCGCAACCCCTCAACTGTCGAGCGGAGTTCCCCACGAAGACCTAAAATTTCCCATTTACCACAATAGACATGATATTATTTTACTAGTATGTAGGTGTGAATTTAGATGAATACATGACTGACCACAAACATATACACATAAAGATATGTACATGGCAAGTGTTCCGAGTAATTTTTCTAGTTGCAACTTCTTTTTTAAGGGAGTATAGTGAGTGCACCCTTTCCAAATGCTTCCCTCCCAAACTTTTAAGCATTACATGTCCGTGAAATTAAAGAGCATAAAAACAAGCATCAACCCAAATAGAATGCCAAAAAAGATATATCAATGCCATTTCATCATCATCACATAGAATAAGTAGATACTTAGAATGAATTCATGATAGAAAGAAACAAAAATTAAGGGATCTCCTGTTGGTTTCATAAATGAATAGAGGCTTGGTCATTAACAATTTAACCCTTTGTCATTCCCATCAACCAAGAAGGTCTGGAATTGGCAAGTCTCCTTGGGTTAACCAAGTCTTAAGCCCTATCGATAACCATCTCGTATCATATGCTATACATGAAATTGAAAGAATAGAAAGAAACCCATGTTTACAGATTACTCATCATGGAATTAAATGTATGTTATGGTAATTTGATGCACTATGTTTCACAACTAGCTACTACAAAAGGGAAATTAGGAGGAGAAGAAGAAAGATGACCGATGTTAAATGCGCTTCGATCGTGTTTTAAAATCGTGCATCATAGTATGGTTGATAGAAGCGCAATCAACATTTAAAATTTAGAATTCTCAAATTTTCAGAGTAATCCAAGGTTGTCTCTGGAAGCAAGTAATACGCGACTACCACTATTTGGATTTTAAGACTGGGGAACTAGATATAATTAATTTGGTTTCCATGCATGCAATCTAGTTCGGAAGGGTTAAGTTCACAATTCAATAATGGATTCGCTGAAACTATATGTTAATTGGTGCACATTGAAAATAATTGAGAAATGATGTAATTAGGCACTATATCAAATTAATAATAATAGTCCAATGAATATACCATTTATTCAGAAATTCAAACAAGTTCAATTTCTTCACTTGGTTCTACATATAATGATATTAAATGCAACTTATGCGTAGGGGATAAATAAATACCTATTGTTCAATAAAATGGAATAATCAAGTCTTAACGAGATTAAGCAATAAATAATCATTAACAGAAATATCCAACCAGGTTATAACAATAAAAGTTTATTCAAAGCATAACTCAATCAACAACCTTGCAAATCTTTACTTGAATTTATGCAATCAGGTCCCTACGAGTTTGCAACTAAGTTCGTACCAAATTTTTTTCTTGCGGATACACCCCTACCATCATCATGCAGCATGGGCTCTTCTTCATTGAAGCTCAAGCAGGGGGATGAAGGAGGACCTTCATAGGAGCTAGATGGTGGTCGTGAACCCCTGCTGAAGGTCACTACGTGTTGCTCGTGGTGTCGGAGATGTTCTCGCGAGGCTCGAGCTGTGGAGGTAGAGGAAGATGGCCAACGGCGGGCTGTTGACGATGGCAAGGGAGGCGACGGACGGTGGCATTGATGAAGCTCCTCGGTGCACGAAATCACCCTTGAAAGGGTGCAAAATATTCCTCACATTTTCACGAAGCTTTCCTCAAAGATTGGAAGCTCGCAAACGTCGAAGCCAACTGTCGATGATGCCAAAGGCAGTGGCGGTGGGTTTCCGATGAGGAGAAGATCGCTTCGAAGTTTGCACCCAATGGGTCGAGAAGCTTCGACTTGATTTGTTGAAGATGATGGCAGCCTTGATTGGTCACAAGGAGGTCGGTGGCCAGCCATCGGACACGATGATGACGAAAGGATTGTTGGGTGACCGGTGGAGGCCTCAGAGCATTGAGCCTTTGAATAGGAAGAGGGCTTGTTCCCCTCTTGATGTTGTGGTGCTCATGGGGTAGTCAGTGGTGCGCGAGGAGGTGAGGAGCTGTGGGGGCGTGTTCACCAGAGTTTGGCCGGAGAACTCGCCGCCCTTGAGGAAGATGATGGAGAGGGTGGAGTGTGGAGGTCGAAAATTGGATTTATTAAATCTACACTAACCTATGGAGTAAGGGGAAGAGAATAAGATATCTAAAAGACCATGAGGAGGATGAGGAGCGTGGCCGATTGATGGCTGGCCATGAAGAAGGCGAAGACGTCGACAAGGGAAGTTGGAGCGACGAGGGGGTATCGGAGGCCGCTTCTTTGATGGGAAGCTCGGCAACGACGAGGGGCAAAGAAGCTCTCAACCAATTTCAGCAGAGGAGCGATGGAGGAAGGAGATGGAGGAGCTCCTAGGTCAGCATCCGGCGATGTCGGGGAAGAAGGAAGATGGGGAGGTGACGTGCCAACACGCAACACAAATTGGCGTGAGGTAGGGAATATTAGTAGCTCCTTGTTGCGCGAAGAGAGGGTCAGAGGTTGCGCGAACAACCTCACTAGAGTTGGTGGCCGGAGGTTGCGGAGGTGGAAGGTGGAGGCAGTGCTGGATGGGCATAAATGCAAGAAAATCAAAAGTTAAGGAGGCATTTGTGAGGAAATTAGGAATTGAGGGTCAAATTGCAAAGTTGACCAAGATGAAGTCCAAATGAGCCCAACTTTTTATGGTAGCATAATTTAGATATAAAGAAGTTGATGGTGGCTTCAATTTTAGGTTTTGATTTTGTTTACATGGTCAATTTATGTTTGGACCCAAAATGTTGCAAATTCCCACCTACAGTCCTGTTTTAGGTCGAAACGAGTTGTGATTGTCAAATTGACTGTGCCAAATATTATAAAATATTTTTAAATGAGTTTTAATAGATTGATATTACATTTATTTCTATATGAACTATTTTAGTTGAAATAGGGTCGAAATTAGTTATTTTAATTAAGGAATAACATTAAATTTAAATGAAAATCCTAAATTACTCAGTATCAACTCACTTTTAGGACAATTAAGCTCAATTGAATTTTAATTAGCCATAGGTTCACCCTCCATCTATTCTACATTTATAATTATTCGTGAAAATTGTAGAATTAACCCATTTTTCTATTAATTCCTCTCTATTCAGCCCTGATTGAGTTATACCATTTTAATGTGTTAATTAGGTGAATTTAACCTTAGAAATTAGCCAAATTAAGTTAGTTATAGAGGATGATGGCGATGCCATAAACTGACCTTGACAACTCGCTTGGTTGCAATATGTTCTCGACAACCGACCTTACTGCCGTCATCACTGATAACCCACTTTATTGTATGCTAATGGAACTTAGCCGTAGTTAAAAATGAAAGATCAATGCAAGAAGCGTTTCGTCCTCCTCGATTAGGAACACAAGTGAAAACTCCTCTATATAATTTTCATCGGGTTTGTGATCTAAAAGTGACCTTGTAAGCATAGTTAAGATCAACACACGGAATAAAAAAAGCTAATATGAGTTGCAACCATATTTTCCACGATCACCAAGATCCTTTGTTATCATTAAATGATGAAATTAGCATTTATCAAATTAGGTGTGGAAGGACAAAGACAAAAAGTGAAGCTCACTGAAAGCCCATCAAATATAATTTCACAATTAAATAGGTGCAACATCTTTATGGAAAAGGACCTAGAAGTGCAAAAGGAAGAAACTTTAAGCTCCATGTAGGGATTGCTATTTACTAGATAAGTTATTCACTTACTCAGTTATGGCACGAGTTCACTTGAAACAAAAGAAGCGAGACCACTTTAAGCTTAGCAATATCCCTCCCTTAACCTAAACTCAAATTCTCCAATGTTATTGTGTAACATTTTTTTTTTGAAAAGAATTATTTTGTGACATTATTGAGAAATATTTGAAGCTTCAATGCAATGAGCCTATACAATTCAAACATGGATCATACACGAAGAAGAGGTGGTGAAGGCCTTTAAGTCTTTTAGATGTATGTACTGATAGAGGAATAATAAGGGACTCTATTTGAAGATACAAGCCAATATGCATATATAACAAAAGAAAAGCACTTAATCCCAATTGGTCATATTAAGTCTTTTGAAAACAAAAGTCCTTGTAGGCATTAAGCAAACCCATATCCCAATCATTCCCTTGGCTACTCTAAGCACAACTCGAAGCCTCATTATCACATAATAACAACAACAATAATAGAAACCTCATCCGTAACCATCATTAAGCTCAAATATGAAAGAATGTTGTTTTCGTCACAAGAACAAGCAAGAGAGATGGGGGGAGAGAGATTGTGGCGAGTGAGATTGAGAGAGAGAGAGAGAGGTCGAGGTGGTGAGAGATTTGGGGGAAAGTAAAGAGATTTGATAGCGGAGAGAGAGATGTGAAATGTGAGTGAGAGATTCAACAAAGGAGAGAGGAAGAGAGGGAGAGCAATGGAGTTATGACTTGCAGAAGAGAGAGAACGTTGAAGAGAGTCAACTATCAAGGGAGTGAGTGTCGAGGAGGAGGTGAAAGGAAGTGTTGGGGGTAGGAAGAGATCGTCGAAGGACCCTTCGAAGAGAGTTTGGCAGGTGAGGTTATTATCAAATTAAAAATATTTAATAAGGTTTTATGGTGACCATCGCCGTAGATATTAAAATCATTGACATCTTAGATAGACTTACAACATATATTGGATGTTGTTGTAATCTCTTTGTCGGTACATGTAACTTTTTCTGTAGTAATATGTTTCAATATTAGCATCAATCTCAAGATTGACTTAGCCACATAAAAGTTTAAACATTGGCATAGCCTTCGACCCACATCACTGAAGGCCATTGGTCATGCAAATTTGCTGACGTTTAAATGACATAAGTCGAGGTTTAGATGTTCGAGTAAGCCCTTGTTGTTGTCTCTATCCTAGGTTAAGTATTATCCCACCAGTAGCTTAGCACAAAAGAGTGATGATTTTTTAATATAGGTGCATCCATTAATGTACTCGATCAATGATGAGAGTTCGTGTTGGGATTATGGAACAATTAACCCACCTTTAGCCTCATTGTGGGACTGTTTAACGCACTAAATTGAGGTTTTAAAATCACTTCGCTGTAATATAGCTGGAAATAGTGCATCAACAAATACAATTTATCGCTCGACAGAAATCCGAGGTCGAATGCAGGGAGCAAGTGTTGCAATAAATCTCAAAAATTGTAATTCTATCACAGGATAGCAATATATGATGAAATTTCTAAACTCAAATAATATGTATATAAGGGCCAATGTGGATAGAGCAAAAAGATTAGGGTAAAATGGTAGTTTTAATCACCAATTACCCTAATTACAATAATATCAAATATCTCAACAGTGTCGATCAACTTAAATCCATGTAGGATAAGTGCATTGTGCACTCCCTTCAGAGATCAGACGATGGAACTCTCAACCAGACGGCTTAACCGTCCAACTGCTATAGTACCAAGAGGGCACCCTTCCCCTTCCTTCCCTTTCTCTTTTCTTCTTCTACCTCCTTAAGCTCAAGGGAAGGCACAACACAGAGCTCAGCACCAACACCAGTAGAGGCAAAGGCCTCCCTCAGAAATCTAAGTGGCAAGAGGAGGGCAGTAGAGCAAAACCCCCCTCCTCTCTCTCTTCTTTCCTCTTCCCTTCCCTTTCTTTCTCTTCTCTAATCGGATCCGGGTATACGGGTAAATAGTTTAGAGCCCAGACCCGCGTGGCGTGGCTACGGGCGAGAGCGTGCATGGGGACCTCACCCCATGCTACTAAGGCGATTAAGCTAAAGCGGAAAAATAATTTATGTTGTGCAGCCGCTTCAGCGATATCCGAGGTGGGACTATCCTACCTGCTTCCTTCGTGTGAAGCTGCAAAGGAGACTTCCTCCCAATTGACGAGGGCACTGCAGCTAAGGCCTTCAATTGAGTTTTTGGAAGGAATCCTGGGATGCATCCGCATCTTCTGATGTCGAGACTTGGAGCTGCATTCGAAGAACAAGCTTGGAAGCTTGCTTCGAATAAGTTCTTCAATGGCGATGGAGGCCGACACCTGAAAGTCACAAAAAGGGCTTCACAGGCACATTAGAGGATTTCAAAAGTGTCGCTAGGTGACGACGGGTGTAGTGCAGTTGTTTAGGTGCGGTGGCGTGGTCGGAAACCTTCGAGCAAAGGCCGTGAGTGCGGGTGAGGCGTGTGTCCTCGGTGGCGTGACAGGGCAAGCAAACCCCTCAATTTATTGAGGGGTTTTGCTCGCGAGGATGAGATGGGGCTTTTGGGATAGGTGGTGAGGCTTACGGTGTGGTGTAGCGGATAGAGAGCCTCGCCGAAGTGGTTGTCGGAGGTGGAGAAGATGGAGATGGATATGAACGATTGGAGGTTGTGTATGTGCTGTGAGTGTAGGAGAGAGAAGTAGAGGAGAGGAGGAAGACATAGAGGGCCTTAGGAGCCGAGGAGATAGGCGAAGGGCTCTGGTTGTGGCTGATCGGAGCCAGAGAAGATGAAGACGATGGCGAAGCGGCAACGATGATTGTGGTAGAAGAATGCCCTCCCTTTGACCGGGGAGGTGTGCGAGGATGAGGGGAAGAATATAGGCCATCCAATTTGATGGTTGGATGGACGGAAGAGGGGGATTGAAGGTGATCGCCGGAGCAAAATCTGAAGGA
This sequence comes from Thalassia testudinum, assembly GCA_037157565.1. Classification (NCBI taxonomy): domain Eukaryota; kingdom Viridiplantae; phylum Streptophyta; class Magnoliopsida; order Alismatales; family Hydrocharitaceae; genus Thalassia; species Thalassia testudinum. The sequence continues at coordinate 137,417,609 of JAZHRO010000036.1, read as the reverse complement.
AGCCGGAGAGGGAGGAGAAGAGGGTTTCTTAAGCCAAGATTTGCAAAGGAGCTCAAGTTCTTACCCCCACTCCTTTTATAAGCCATTGGAAGGGGTTTAAGGCTTGGAGACCAAGCTTTCAAGCTTGGTAAGCTCACTAACGAAGGGTACCTACATCTCTCATGCGTTCACATGAGAGATTGGGAAAGAATTAGAGCCCACGAATAGGTTTGATGTGAGGGAAATTACTTGACGAATCTCCCTTTCAATTTTGAGAGGGATTCGTCAAGTAATTGCCACATTCCTGCCAATCAAAGCTCGCCAGAGTAGGATTACTAATAGATAATTGTGGAGGGGCCTTTTTGCAAAGAGTGACGACAAAGATAGGGGTATTTTGTAAGGAATTCAAAAGATGAGGGGTTATTTGGGATAAAAAGAGTCAGACTTAGACTAAATTGCAGACTAGGTCAAGGCAATCTCTGATTGGGTCCAAATTTTGATACAAACCTAATTTAGACTTGAGGAATTCAATGGTGAAGTTAGATTTTGGTTTTGACCTATTTTGACTGTGTAATTTATGCAAAAACCTAAATTAGGGCAATAGTTTGTCTGTAACTCTGTTTTGGGTCAAAATGGGTTCTGATGGTCAATTCAAGGATGCCAAAACTTAGATAATATTTTTTATATGAATTTTAGAGGGTTTATGTGAATTTTATCTTAACCAAAACCTGAGTTAATTAAGAAGTTCTATTTTTAAGGTTTCGGGTGTCCATTAATTCTTGGAATGCACGAAAAACCCGTTTCTGTCTGCATGAACCCATTTATTGGACATTAATGACTAAATGACATTTAACAAACCCCTGGCATACCCCGTGGCTATTCTGTATTTGTGATGAGATGGTAAAATTCCAAAAATAACCCTATTTTCTTCTCAAAACAGCTCTCCTTGCTCTAGAGACCTTCTGACTGATATGTAGGAGCTTTTATTGACTTTATAAGACCAAATTGAGCTAGTTATGGCTCATGATAGTTTTCCAATCAGGGACCTGTAGGCTAACCCAAGTCTGAACACAGTTATTCCAACAAGTATTGGTACTTGGAATAAGTACTAGTACTGTAGGCTTCAAGTATGTCTCTTACATTCAAGTGGTACTGGCACTCATGTATGAGTACCGGTATACTTGACTTATAGGTAAATGTCCAGTGCTCAAGATGCATTGGTACCGGTACCTGACAGGTACTAGAATCTATCCAGTACTCAAGGTGTACCGATACTCATGAAGAGTACCGGTACTTGAGAGGTACTGGAATATGTTCAGAACTCATCTGATCTTAATAAGTACTGGCACTCATCCTAAGTACCGGTATTGCATTAGTATTGGCTCTGAGTCTATGAACCTGGACCACCTTGACATTACTCGTATTGTATCGATACTGATGAACAGTACCGGTACACATGATGTACTAGACAAAGTTGCAGGAACATTGATCTTTGACCTATAATATACATGTACCGGAACTTAAGATCAGTACCGGTATTTGTAACCCACAATCTCAGGTCACTCAAAACTAAGAACCATATCTGTAACCAAAGAGTACTGGCACTAGTAATAAGTACCGATACCTCATTGATACAGTATTGAGTTCTGTATTCATTGAGTACTGGTACTCATAACAAGTACTGGTACTCATCAACCATCATTCTTGATGTAAGACATCCTGTAATCAACTAGTACCGGTACTTATGAACAATACCGGTATTAGTTGCAGTTATAGAAAAGTAATTCAGATTTCTAGAAGTTCACAGGTCTAGCATATGACCTAAGTTTATGCTGATCCTTGTAAACTAAATAAGATGTGATTTGACATGCAAGATGCAAATAAAAATGTAAATAATGTCAACAAAACTATTACATGAAATAAGATGAGGTATGGGTTGTACCTGTAGTTCCAGCCATTAGGATCAAGGCAGAGACTATAGCTTTGAAGTAGGGTAGTTTAGAGATGGTCTTCTAACCTCTACACAACCTAAAACAAGGGGTACAAAATCTGATGGCAGCTAGAAACCTTGAAAATCTCAGCCGCCTCCGTTCTCCTCCCTCTCTCTCTTAGAACTGATGGGTTGTTCAATGAGAATGCAAGTGTGTGTGTGTGTAAGGTTAGGGACCATAACCCTTAGATTAATTGGTAACCACTAATTAATTCACAATAAACTTCTATTCAGCCCATCATAGAGTAGAAATTACCCCTATAGGTTTCTACACAATAATTCTATATCTTAATGATACATTAAAGCCCATTATAACAATAATGCCTTAATTGATCACTTTTAAATATGAGCCATAACTCACAGTCATAATAAATGTGTGATTATGCACACATATTAATCCATATTATTGGACCAATGAAATTCCCAAAAATCTCCCACTTAGATAATATGCACATCCCTTGTAATCATACATATCCGAATTTGAGCTCAACCTTTGCTGTCAAATTTGAAATGTATCAACAACCATTCTAGTCTATCAATTACACCAAACACCCCAACCAAGTAGCTTATGCTATCATTCTTATAGCACATCTAACAAAAGCCACAAATGTTGATGTGGCGAATAACTAGATAATTATAGGATGTGTAGCATGGAAATTGCATGTAATGTGATCAATACATGTTTATTCTCAACTGGTCCTCTCAAGCGAGATCAAACCATAATCAAAATAGAATGGACATCCAAACATGAAAGCTTTATTAATTCAGCAGAAAATTGTATAAAGCTCTACAAAATACTTGAAAGGATTACCCTAAAACTGAAAACTAAATTGTCTATTACAACATGCAACAAAGATTACAACTCCCACTAAAACTGAATATCATAAATAGACATAACACCCATAGTAGCTTTGTGCTACAAGAACATCTTGGGTGGTAGTCCCTTAGTAATGCCCAAGTTCTCTTTTCCTAACTCTTTTTTGTTTTTAAAAATAATGAGAAAATAAAAAGAATCTGCGAAGCTAACAAGAAGATTCAGAGATGAATATCCACATCCCCATGCCTACCTAATGCAATGTCCTCATTGTATTAAATGACATGAAAAAGAGCGAAGTAGAGAAGAAAGCACATGAATTTCGTGATAAACAGGTCAGCTCCAAGATGAAAACAGACTATATAAGTGTTAAATTTAGTGCCTTCAGCTAGGAACACTATATAAAAGAAGAAATCAAGAATTCATAGGTGCAGGTCAGAATCAAAAGAAAAAGATTCACCTCAAGACTTGCCAGCAGATATCTACAAATGTGGACCAGATTGTGGTACAGACCCATGCCCCTAGGTTAAGTGTATTTAAGGTTCTGGACAGAGATCAGTATGCAAGCGGGGTCGAGCCTGTGATTTGTGAGAATGCAACCCAAGTCCAAAAAGTCGGACAATGGGAAAATTTGTATCAAAAAGATAATCAGTTAACTTTTGCTCGGGTTGGACATCCTCTGAGTTGAAAATGTCATAAGGGTTCTAGTAGAAGGTTGGTGGTTTCAGGTCTATAGGAACCTTTAGACTCAAATTTTTGCTTCCCCTAAAATTGACTTCCCATATCTTCATTTCCAAATTCCTATCCTCCACAATCAAGATTTTCGAGACCTCACAAATGTCATCATCCCCATATGAAATATCCAAGTCCAAAATTTCTAGCTGAATCAGAATGGACTTGGGTTTGGTGATCTCAAGAAGATAATCATAATTATGCTCAACGGGGTTTAATTGAGGAATGGGGCTATGAATTGAATCACCATGAAAATAGGATTTGTATCTTCCAAGCTAGCCTTAACAGGATCAATTTCCTCAATTATAGGACCATCAAATGATTTATCATACTCCTCAGGCACAGTCGTCTCACTCAAATTCAAGTGAGACTTCACATAAAAATTCTTCACCTTTAGAATCAAAGAATTTTGGATCCGCATTTATATATGTCTCAAAATCATTAATCATTTCCTGGTCCATGGAGACATGCTTTTCCTCGTACCCTGGTTCAGGGATCTCGGGTGAAGAATTCAATTCATCCTCAACTGATTGCTCTAGACCAACCTGGCCATCCTTGGTCTCGTAAAACATGTTTCCCTCAACAAGTGCCTAAGCGGGTTCTAACAATGGGTCTCCTGAAGGGGATTCATCCTAGGAATCATCCCAAGATTGGACTAGAGCAACTATAAATCTCATCCTCAATTTCAACAACTTCCCAAGTAAAAACTCACCCGGCTCCTTATCCTTAACATCTTGGAGACAATCCAATAAATATTTATTAAGATCATCAACCATGTCAATCAAAGGCTCCAATTCTTCAATGTAGGGTATTGGCTGAGCTTCTAAAGATTGTATGCTATTCCTTAAGTTAGCCAACACCCTGTCTTGGACTTGGTTCACCTGAACCAATTGATTTTATTCAGGGTTGAGTGGATTTGGGTTCAGTCCAGGGAAGTTAAAGAATTAAGGTTCTCAGTGCCTTCCTGATATAGATACATCTATTTAGGTTAAAATGCCTAATTATACATGTTCATAGGCTTAGATTTGCATTTCATGTTATAAATATTGTATAGCATGCATCATTCTGCATTTAAAGTAGTTGTATATACTTTAGATTAGTTAGGTCCTTTTTATGATCAGGAGAGAAGAGGATTTATTTCAGGGCCTCGGATGGACGATTGGATCGTACAGATTTGATCAGGACGACGATCGGAGTCTAACGCCTTCAAAATTGTCTAGATCGAAGTCCTATAGCATCATATGAATCCGAGGAAGATCAATGGGCCGGAGGGCAATGCGACATCCTTATGGGCTTTGGATGAAAAATCTGACTGTATGGATGGAACTAGAGCGACGATCACAGTCCAGCAACGCGAGAATCATCTCGATCTGAGCACTATGGCACCCTCTGCAAGAGACAGAAGATGGACGATCCAGATGGCGCCACGTGGCGTCATCTAGCCCACCCAAAATTGGCCAGCAGTGGCTGCTCCTCGTCAAAGGCATTCCCCCTTGCGATATCTGGGCCGTTGGATGCCCATTAAATGGTTTTTGTGAAGCCACGTCGCTCGCCCATCTTCAAGAGAGCCTTCATCGCACTATCTTAACCGTTGGATGAAAATCCAACGGCTAGGATCGCTTGACTACCGACCTTGGATAATTCAAAACTGCAACACTTTTTGACGCACGACACAGCGGTCTCCAGAGGCATTCTCAACGCTTTGGCTCCAGTTCGAGCTCTCCTACTCTTCTAATCCAATCGACAGTGAGGCGCGCTTAATTTTGACCGCCCGATCATGCACGAGTGGCCAAGGTTCGGATACGTGGATGCACAGATGACCACCGATCCAGCGGAGGTGCTCACGCAGGTGTCGACGCACATCCCCACGCTCTATCCGGTGCCATCTGAGCGTGGGCGAGTGCTTGGTTGGTGTCGAACTTCAGCGACAATTGCGTGGGCCTTTAGTGACGTTTGTAGCTATCACTAATGGCTTGTGCTATGCACGTGCCAGCAAAGGAATTGAAGAGCGCCAGCAAGCTTTAGCGACATTTGGGGGATTGGCTGGTATGGATCTACAACGATGCCTTTGATGTCACTAAATGCCCTTTACACGAATTGCCCTCTTCCCTTCAGTATAAAAGGACCCCTACACCTTCCCTTCCTTTTCATCTCTTCCTTTCTTCCTCTCACCACCTCTAAGGCTCTAGAGAGAGCTTGTCCCAAGCCCGGGATACTCCTTTAGAGTAGAAAACAAACATTTGTTCCTGCCTCTCATCCCCATTCGTGGAGCATCCCGTGGCTGTCCTCTCACCGCCTTTCGGGAAGAAGATTCTCGCCTTGACGCTGTCCTGCCCCATCCTCTGTTAAGACCCGAGGCATCAAAACACTTTAATACGTCTGGGAGTAGGTCCAGACGTCTGGTCAGACGTCTGGACGCCTTCCCAGATGTCTGGAAATAAATTTTTGCGTGAGTACGATCGTGAGTCTACTCGCGTGCCCAGTTGCAGACTGAAACCTGCCACCCTCATCTTTTTTTTCTCTCCCCTCGCCGACCTGCTGATGCCTTCCCCCATGCCTACAAATACTTCCCTCCCCTCTCCCTCGTTCACCACATCCACCCGTCTCCTCCTTCCTCCAATGCGAGCACGAGAGCGAGAGCGAGTCGCCGCTGCAGCCGGGTGCAGTGGCGGAGAGGAGAGAGCACGCGTGCTGTGAGGGAAAGAGCTCCCCGGAGCAGCTTGAGGTCAGCCGACGAGTGCGCGGAGGAGCGTGGTGCTGGGGAGGTTCCCCTGGTGTTGCTGTAGCTCAGGCAGTGGACGGATGAGTGCCGCGTAGCCGTGCGCAGCAGGAAGAAGATGAAGGAGGTTCTGATTCTGGGAAATTTTCCCAGAATCAGACGTCTGGACCTACATCCAGATGACGTAGGTGATGTCTGGAGGGAGCTCCAGATGACTGTGAGGTACGTATTTCCTCTTATACCTCCTTTTGCGAATACGGCCATGCAGGCCATTCCGCCGAGGTTCTGAGACATGTCGTATTGAGGAAGTTTTCGTCAAGCATGCAGGATTCGTTTCGAGAAGGCGCGGGGACATGCCCTCCCACACAGTTCAGATGTTTGGGCAAGGCACCAGACGACGGGGAGCGTCTCCAAACGTTCGGAGAGGTGGTCGGACATATGGAACTGGGTCCAGACGGTTCAGCAAGATCCCTGGACGTCTGAGGAGCAGTGCAGAGTGAGGTATGACCTGGACCATTTTATAAGACGTCTGGAAGGTGTTCCAGACGTCTGATTTGAGTCAGAGTTGTCGTTTTTGACCCGTTTAGGGTCCGTTTGAGGTCCGATTTCCGCGTTAAGATTCTGTTCTTCTCAGAATTAGTTCCTCTACTTGTTTGAAATACTTGTATCCTGTTCTGAGTGGTTCTTTGTGATTGATCCTTGTGTTAGGACATCATTTTGTTGCGGCTTTGGGGGTTGCGGAGGCACGTGGACCTGCCGATCACGCCCCCATTACTCTCAGTTTTGCAGGTAGAGTGGCTTCCCTTAGTTAATTACAACATAAATACATATCTGGAATAAATGGTAGATCCTAGGGTATGGCATGAATCCTAGGACCAGAAACACTAGATTGAATGATAGATCCTAGGGTGGGGCATGAATCATAGGACTAGAAACACTGGAACGATTGTATTGCAAACCTGAATTGCAGTATTGGATGAATAAAAATTGTCTGAAATTGGATACCAGCTGCCAATGAAATGTAGAGTACTGCTGTTGGTAACTGCTACATGTAATTCCTGTTGTATGAAATTAAAAACGAGCTGCCTGTATATAATTGGAAAAGAAAGGATTGAATGTTGAGAACACGAGTTACCTGCAATTAAACCTGAAAAGATGAAACTTAGTATGGCTTGGCCTGAGAAACATGAGCATGAATCCTACAGGGAAATAGGAATAGAGCTCCTGGAAGTAAAAGGAATGGATCTAGGAATGTGCTGGGAAGTGTGCTGTCCCTTGAGTATGTGGTACCAAGGGAAGCACATGATACCTCTTAGTGCCGAGGGGAGCTTGCCGCCTTCGAGTCGAGACCCAGGGTGGGTTTGGTCACCTTGCACTGACTCTTTGGCCCTTGTGTACACTGTACTGGAGAGAGCTACTAGTGTAAGGAGGGAGCTAGCCACCCCAGGGGCCCGGGGTTCAGCTAGCCACCTTACACCGACTTGCTAGGCCCTCTGGGAAAAACAGGGTAGTCAGGCGAGGGTGCGCGGACTGTGGAGGGTCAAGACCCCTATTTGGTTACTGTGGAGGGGCTGGACCCCTGTGCTTTGGGTGCACCCGTTAACGGAAACGACTGACCGCGTGCCAGTGCGGCGTAGCTACCCATGTGTTTATCGTGCGTGCCAGTCACCGTTACGTCTGTCAGTGACCTTGGGGTGGTTGACTGAGAGTAGGACCACCACGGGGGACTCTCCCAGCCAGGAGAGCACCATGTGTTACTTCTACTTTTCGGAAAAGACTACAATCAAGATCGTTCCCACGAGGAACATTCGAGATCAAGAGAAAAACCTGAGAAATAAACTAAGAATTGGAAAAATAAAGAAAGAAATTAAAACAACAACTACTTGCTACCTTTACTATTTTCTTAGCTAGATGGTTGCCACTCTACTCACATTTCGTTGACGTGTCATTCTTGTCACCTTTTTCAGGATCAGGTGTTGAGCAGCCAAAGCCTACGGCTACGGAGGGTGCTGGGCCTAGTAGAGCCCAGTAGTTGTACTTTTGTTGTACCCATTTTCTATAGTAGTGAGTATTTCTGTTACATCTTGTACTCTTTTATTGTAAACTTCATATTTCTATACCTATTTTTAATTCTCTACTATTGTGGTGGTATGTACTGTAGTAGTTCTTTTCTTTACTGCTGTACTTTTGTTACTGTTAGTTACTTGCATGGTGAATGTGGTTTATTTTACTGCTTTTTGGTTACTTTCTCGCTGGACGACTGGGTCTTGCGATCAGTCGAGTCGGTCTGATTCTTGTGTCCTGTAGGGATTCGAGAACAGGGTTGTAACATCCTCCGTCCTCCAGCTACTTCCTCCTTCATCCCACTCGTCACCACCTTCGCCCGGGCGCCGTCAGAGCGTGTCATTGTTAGTTACTCTAAAAAGGGTTTTAAAATCATTATGTTGTAGTACAGTTCGAATCAGTGCAAAAAACAGATAAAATTTATGACTCGAATATCAGAAATGAAGTCTGAGGTCGAACACAGGGAGCAAATAGGAATGCAATCGCTAATATTAATAAATAATGTAAATGAGCACAGGATTCAAGCCAAATAATACCAAGAAATGAATAATAATTACTCAGAAATAATAATCAATGTAAAGCATGAGTTTAACAATAAGTATGCATGGCAAAAAGAATCTCAAAGCAAAAACAATGGTGATTTAGATCACCAATTATTTAAATTAAGCATATATGCATTGAAGTCAAATAATGCAACAGTGCCATCAACCATTAAACTTAGGTACTTAAATAACTAGATAAAGCCTCAAGTGTCAAACAACTGAGTCATTTAATCAGACGACTTAACCAACAGGTGCTATAGTGCTAGGGAAGCACTATTCTCCTTCTTCCTCTTCTCTTCTTGACTCCTCTTCTCTTCTTTCTCCTTCCTAAGCCACTTCCTCAGCTGCTCTCCTCCTCTTCTCCTTTCTTTTTCTTCTACAGGCCTTCTTCCTTTCCTCCTCTTCTGCGAAGGCTTTCTTCCTTCTCTTTATGCACAGGAGGAAACTCACAAAATTGGCCTATGTGTTAGCCAATACACAGGGAAGCAAAACCCCCCTACCCCCGCATGCTCTCTCTTTTTTCTCTCTCTAGGATCCGCCCTCCCAAGGCCACAGTCAGGGTAATCGGGTAAACGGGCACGCGCGCACTCGGGACCTAGTTCACCAGCAGTGGTTGGTGAGCGAGGAGTGCTTAGATTAGGCGGGTAATTGGATGTGCCAGATCCGTGGAGGACAGTGTCGTAGGTGAGGCGTGCGTGGGTAAGGAGGACCTTACCCTCGTGTTAGGAGGCGAAGAGGCATAGGCACAAATTCACTTTATGCCACTATAGGAGCTCACGAGTTTATGATGTGGGACTAAAGTCCTACACCGTCTTCTTTGTTCACAGTACCAGCTATCTTTGGTTGATTAATGCGAGGGAGGCGATCAACACCCCAATTGACTGGTCAGGAGCGAAGCTAGGTTGATTCCGTGTTGCCTAATGCGAACACCTGGAACTGCAGCTGCTGGAGAAGGCTTCAAGCAAGCTCGAAGCTTGCACGTTAATGGCGGCTGGAGGTGAAACCCTGAAACATGAAATAGGACCTCGTGGTCACGTTAGAATACCTCAGGAGCTTTATCAGACCACGGCAGTGTAGCAGAGGTGGTTTCGTGGAGGATGGTGGTCTGCGGTGGCTGGTCGGAGTCGGGGAAGGAAACTGGTGATGGGTTTGTTTGATGGCGTGATTGGGTGCGCGATGGAGTGCGATAGGTTAGGGCTATTGTGCGGGAGGATGAGGTGAAGGTTATGGATCGGTTGGCGAGGGGCTTGAGTATGTGAAGTGAGCGGAAATCCTCGCCGGTGATGGCGCCGGAGGTGGAGACGAAGGTGGCTTGTGAGGGTGTCGAGGGTTGTTTTTTGGATTTTGGGTAAGGAACTAAGCCTAAGAGCTAAAAGATACTAAGATAACCCTAAGCTAATGGACGAAGGGGGAAGAATGACACCAGCGTTGGTAGGCCGGCACTGGGGAAGAAGATACTCTGGTAGAGGGGGACGACAGCAACGACGGAGAGAGGGCGACGACGGCTGGTATTGCACGATGTGGAAGGTGAGGAAGACGAATCTGCCATTAGTATTATGGCCAGACGATGAGAGGAGTCGGAGGGAGTTGCCAGAGCTCGAGGAGCTATTCGGCCGGATGAGGAAAGAGGAAATTGGGGATTCTCCAACCAAAATTGAGTCTGGGATCTTCAGTTTGATCTGGGGGTCCTTTTATAGGCCTTTGGATCTTATTTTAGGCTTGGGAAGCTGATAGGAAAACTCGTTGGAGATAGGAATTCTATGATACCCAAATCTCTCATGTGTTTGCATGAGAGATTGGGAAAGTTTTACAGCTTAGGAATTATCTTAAAGGGAAGAAAATTCCTTGACGAACTTCCCTTTCAAATCTGATAAGGATTCGTCGAGGAATCAAGTAGAACTTGCCATTTTAAGGTCACCAGAGTTGTAGGATTCAGATTTATGGCAGAAAGGACCTTTTTGATGAAAACGATGATGAAGATAGGGACCTTTTTGTAAGAAATTCAAAAGCCAAGCACCCATGTGGAATAAAGGAAATCAAACTTGGACCAAATTGCAAACTAGGTTGAAACAATCTCAGATTGGTACCAAATTTTGGAACAAACCTGATTTGGATCTAAGAAATCAAATGGTGAAGTTGGATTTTGGTTTTGACCTGGTTTGACTGGATAATTTGCACAATTACCCAGATTAGGGCAAATGTCTGTGAGAATCTATTTTAGGTCAATATGGGTTCCAATGGTCAAATTGAAGGTACCAAACCTTAGAGAATATTTTTCTATAATTTCTAGAGGGTTTAGGTGAATTTTATCCTGACCAGAACCTCAATTAATTAAGCGGGTATTTTAGGGTTTAAGAAGCCATTTAATTTTCAAAACACGCAAAACCCATTTCTGTCTGTACTAACCCACTTGTTAAACTCGTAAGACCATTTGACCCTTAATTAACCCTTGAGAAAACCCATGATTTTTTTGCAATTGAGATCTACTATTAAAACTGCAGTTTTACCCTTATTTTACTGTATTTCCCTCAAAATGGATTTGCTGTGAATTACGTCTCTCTGGCGGTTTTGTATGAGCATTTAATGACTTAATCAGATCAAATTGAGCTAGTTATGGCTCATGATGGTGTTCCCATCAATCGTCCTCCAAGTGACCGTCAAAGGGGATTCTTCTCATCTTCGTCTATCTTTATTGCTTTCTAGTGTAGTTCTTCCTACTTTCATAGTTGTAGAAACACTTATTGAGATATATGTGATAGTTTCTCTCTCTCTCTCTCTCTTATATTTTGCAAGTAGATTAGTTAGATAAGAATTCATCGACCTAATATCTTGCTTGCTAAAAATACCAAAAAAATTAGAAAAGACAAAAATGACAAAAACAAATAAAAATGAAATGCATATTTTTCAAACCAAATGTTCGCCTCCCCGTGTTCGACTCGGGACTCACTTTTCAAGTTTCGGTTATAAATTGTATCTAATCGACAGGTTTTGCAAGCTACGACGACGGGTTCTCCGAACCCAAATTTGAATTCGCGAAACACGCCTTCATCACCTCCTTGATAATAGGTTACTTCAGGTTGTTCAAAGAGAGGTGGTAACCTATATGCAGTGTAATCTGGGGGAGGGTAAGGATTATAATCAACATATCCCTCTTGATTGTAGATCTTATTAGGTTATCCATAGGAGGGCACTAATTTATAATCGATGTAGCTCGGAGAAGGGTAAAAATCATGATTATGGTGTCCAGGGTTAGACCTTGAACACGGAGGTTTGGAATTGTATCCCTAATCAGAATTATCCCAACTAGTAGATGGGTGAGAATAAGTCTGGTTAGGATAATAATAATCTTGGGAATAAGTTGTGGTAGGAGGGTAGGAGTGGAAATGCGAGTAGGATGTAGAAGGATCCATGGTAAAGTGGGAGGAAGAAAGGTGCCTTGCAGTACAAGCAATCAAACATGTCCTTAAGTGGGATAACCTAAAGATCTACAGACTCCTAGAACCCGTCTTGAGATGAAAAGAATGATTTGATCAACTTTTTTCTAGTCAATCCATCCAGTTAGAGGGAGGGGTTGAGGAGAAGGTTCTTCCATTGGCTTTCGCCTCAGGTTCCATTGATACCCTCCAACAATGGTTGTTTGACTTTGCTCTCCTAGCTAGACATCAGATTGACCAGTAGAAGCAGATTAATCGAAAATAATCTAGATCTGGGCCTCGAAGATCGAGTTCAATCTTTAAGGCCAACATTTACTCTATTTTAATTAGGCTTAGGTTTGAATGTGCTTGGGAATGTAATGGGCCCTTTATCTGGTTTGTGCCCTTGAAGATTGATTAATATGTGTGTGCGTGCACAACCAATGGTTTTCATATAAGGTTAATTGATGATTTGTCCTTTATGGTTCAACCTTGTTTAGTAGCGTTTAGGGTTCAACTTTAGGTGTATTCAATTAAGTTCAGTTGGCAAACCAAGTTTTGAAAGCACAGGTGAAGATGTCTTCCTTTGAAACTTAAAAGAATGTGGAGTGCCTGGTTAATCCCTAAAAGTTGAATCCTATGTGGCAGGCTACTTGATGAATCAGTTTTATGTTAAGTGGTGCGACCCAGAAAAAATCAGACAAGTGGACTGATGCACCATTAATTTAGGCACATTCTTTCACCAATCAGATTTCTAATCACTTATTTGTATAAGTTGTGCAGGTGTACTGGGTCCTTAGGTTGGATTCCCGGTTAAGTGATTGAAATAAGAAGAGGTCATGTACCTTTGTGAGTGTATGTGATGTGTAGGTTTAAGTAAATCCCACAATAAGATATATATATATATATTTTATATATATGGAGGATGAGGTGGGTGAAGGTGACAACCAAACAACCAAGCTAAGCCTAGGGTTTATGCAAACTCCTAGGTTAATTAGGGCTTGTGTTATTAGGTGGTGGAATGAAAACTAGTGGGTAGGAGGTGGGGATATACTTACAGAACCTTCATCTGCACTTTTCTCCAATCTAACCGCTCTAGCCCACTTCGAAAGAATACCCATAATCACAGCAAGATTAGAGAAAAAGTGAGATAAATGTCAGGTAAAGTGGAAAATGCGGGAAATCAAAGAGCGTTGCCTCCCCAGCAATGGCGTCAAAATGATGAGAGTGATTTCTACGCTAAAAGTTTTGAGTTGAAAACCCTGTCGTTGCAGTTGCGTAAAAATCCGTCAAATGGATAATTTAACTGAAACTCTGGTGAGTCCCGGGTTGAACATGAGAAGGTGAACATTTGACAAAAAATCGCGTTGAAATTATTATCATGAAAGTAGATTAGTTGGTTGAAATTAATCTACTAGCTATTATTCTTAAAGAATAATTCATTGAAAAGAGAGATCGAATATTACAGAGAAGAGAGAGAGAGAGAGAGTGAACCAACATTTGATAACCATATAATGTCATTACATCTACTTGCTACACTAGAAATATGTAAATCTACACTAGAAAGTGATAAAAAGAGAAGGGGGTGAGAAGTTATCCTCCTCGACGGCTGCTTGGAGGACGAGTTGTGCTGACGAAGAGCTCGGACGAGGGTGGTGAGATGCAGGATGAAGGAGTATGAAGCTGAAGGAGGGAGGACGAAGCAGGGCCACATCGCAGCAGGATCTGCTTCCTGAACGACAGTGAGAGGACAACCGCAGTATACTCTACGAAGGAGGTGAGAAGATGGAAAATTATTTTACTCTAGCTCTAATGGAACATCCCGGATATGGGACCAACTCGTAGAGATCTGGAGGGAGAAAGAGAAGAGAATGGATGAAGAAAAGGTGGAGGGCGTAGGGGCTTTATATGGTTGAGGTGCAAGGGCAAAAGGGGCATTTTATCTTTAAAAAATTAACTTTGTTGCCTTTAGTGACACATGCGCACATCATTGTAGACAAGTGTTGGTGAAGACATGCGTGCAACGTCGCACACACGATGAAGATTCGACGCACGTCGTTGCACGACGTCACTGCCTCTTCTACTTCAAGCGTTAAGCGGTTTGGCGCAACCTCGACCGTCCGATCAAGATCAGACGGCCACGATGGCACAACTGTTGCTTCATCTTCACGCATTATGACCTGGTGCAGCCACCCTCTAAGCTGTTGGATAAAGATCGACAGGTCGAGATCGTGCACTCGTTCACGCTTCAGATCCATCCTCAGTGTTAGATCGCACATCCACTTGGGCGTCAGATCACGTGTGGGCGCGCTTGCTAATGGTGACGTGATGATTGAAGGTAATGGTTGAATCGTGATGGAATCCATTATATGATCGTCCACGGTTCATAAAAAAATTGTCGTTGTTGTTGTAGTATATGTCAGAATTACAAACCATTATCACAACCATTTTATTTAATTTTTTTTTCTAGTTTATTCCAGGTCGTTCACTAGGAGACAGTTATTGCTATACATCACTTTCTTGGTCCAAAATATTCTTTAATTCCAAAAAGAAATTTTATGTCCAACAAAGAATGCATGAATGAATGCTTGGTTTAATGATGTACAAAAAAGAAATCAATTAAAAATGCTTGCAAAAATTAATAAAAAACGAGCATTAAACACTTAATAACTATACTCTAAACTATCTACTTATAAGTTATATTGTCAACACTTTCATTTATATACTATACTAACTAATAATATATACTCTACGTACTTAACTTCACATGTTAATATATACAGTAACAGATATAGTAGCTACAGCAACAGATATAAACGTCGCTGGACCCCAGAAAAACTGTATACAAACTTTAAAAAGGGAACAAGGGTCAATAGTGACATTTATTTCACCTACAGTGACATTTTATTTTGTCAGTAAAAATATGATGTTATATATATATATATACTATGTATATACATACATTATTTGTCTTATACATATTTATTTACAAATACTATTTATATGGATTTCTGTTATATATTATACATATACATACTTCTCTTCTCTCTTTCACTCTTCAAATCTTCTCAGTACTGCTTCTTCTTCTCTTCTTAATTTCACTCTTCGTTTTAACAATTGGGTATTCGTTAACTTTCATTCTTTTCCGTGCTTAAAGTGTCATTAGGGCTCTTACTTAATCAAAATTTTGTTTAATTTGTGGGCACGCTTTTCGAGGGATACATAGCACCCAGAGACTGGGTGGGATAGGACCTCTACTAAGCGTGCCCTAATTGCTTAATTAGACTGTTTAATTATCTATTTTGGCACACATTTAGGCTTAACAAGCCCTCGCATACATAGGCCCCCAGCCCCCCCCACACACACAGCATTCTTAATGCTCAGAGAGGTAAGATGTTATGTTGTTTCGAGTGCTCGGCGCCCGTGACGACTGAACATCCTACAACACAAAAATAATATATAGCACTACGGACGCTCAACAGCAATCGATGTGGCGCTATCTGAGTGCCGCATCTGCGCTGGAATTGAGCTGCGCCTGTGTAGAATTACGGATTTTGGCCCTCAATTCGAGGGCCATAATTCATTATAAAATAAAAATAAATTATGGAAAAATAAGTATTTACATAATACTACTCAATTGTACAATTAATTTATATTTTTAATTATATTTACTGTATAAATAAATTAGCTAAATTATACAGTTTATACATACTTAATTGTAGGTTTTGTTCCTTAACTACATATAAATTAGTTATTATATGGTCTAATTGAACTTATACAGAGTTAGTATACGTGTCTAAATATTTTATAAACATTTTTATTGTATTTAATAGGTTTAATTTCTATTTTATTTACATTTAAATAGAAACTTTTTGGACTGTTTATTTGTAAATTAAATTTAAATAGTGTACACATTATGAATATAATTAAATTAGGTTAACTTACTTAAAATACAGTAGTATACATATACAGTATAAATTAACTTAGTTTTAACTTAAATTACTAATTTATTTTAATTTAATCTAATAACTCAACTGGTAACTTAATAAATTAATTATTTATTCTACATATATAATTAAATTGTGATACAGGGTTTAATATGTTTATAATATACATATAAATACGTATATACAGTATTATAACTTAATATGGCTGTTTATAGTGCTTATTACTTTATATAACTTATTGTACATATACATTAGTTTCATTAATAATTAGTTGTATAATTAAGAAATATATAGTATAGTCTAACTTGAATACTTAAATTATATACTGCAATATATACACGAGTTATTTATATTATAAATATGTATAATTCACCTTATAGCTAAGTAGGCTTATTAAATAACTTAAATATATGCCTATATACATTTTATACAAAGGATTTTTAATATTTTTAGACTTTTTTCACTTTTTATGATTTTTATAGATGTGTTAGAGATAAGAGATGGAAAGGGAGGAGATAGATGAGGAGAAAGAATTATTTTTGGTCCTTTTCAACTTTAATTCATTTTATTTAATTTCATGATATACAGAACCGTTGACTGGCAAATTATATAAAGTCGAAGGTTCTGATTACTATGAAACTTAATACAGGTGTAAAGAAATACTTAATCTTCAATCAAACAGGTTTATTTTATTTTTTTAGATTTTTTATATGATTTTTATTTAAATCCAAAGTTCACACATTCTAGGCCTTTTAAAGGTTTTCTAAAGTGTGTTAAAGCCTAGAATGGATCCTAAGGGGTCTAAAAGGCAGTGGACTGCCTCTAACATATTTAGTATAACATATGGAAGGGATCTATGCAATGTATCATGCTAATCAACTTGGATTTCAACTTAATTAACCTAATGGGCAGTTAATTTTAAAGTATAGCTGATAAAAGAAGATTTAACAAATTACAAGCCTTTAATTGATGGAAACATGCATAAAAAAATACATGAAAGCCTGTTTACAACATTCAACACAACATTATACATCAGTTAGCTATTTAACCAACTACATCTTAGGCTACTATCCACTGAGCTCTCAGGACAGAATCTGCTGCAACAACAGTAGCAAGGCAGACGGTAATGCAGCAGCAAGCAACTGTTGAAACTCATCTGTTGGGAATCAGCAGATCTAATGTCTAGCAATCAAAGACAGCAGCTGAAGCTACTGAACTCCAACCCTGCAGCAGGGCAGATTGAATTCCAGACGGCTTAACTGTTGCTGTAGTTAATCCATCTAGAAAGAAATCTAGTCGGCAATAGGGCAGGAACACCAATTCAGTTACCTAATAACTTAAATCAGAAAATCAAATTCTAGATCAAACTATAGACAACCTGATCAGGAATTCAATATGACTGAGTCAAGAAATTAGATACTGGAAATAGTGGGAATGTAGCTGCTTCTGCAGCAAATTGCTATACATCTGGGATTTGAAGACAGAATAAAAAATCACTCTAAAGAATAACTCTGACAAGGATTTAAAAAAAAACACTAGGGAATACAAATCAAGATCAAGATCCCTTGTCAATAGCATCTTATCAAATCAGATCTGAAAGAGAGCTGATCTCGCTCTTTCTAATGTTATTGACAGCATGTAGAAGGAGTTAGATCAGTCAATTTAAAACGTAAATTCAAATCCCAGAATTCTAAAACCTTAAGGAATATGGAGAATTCCTTAGGTTGAAAAATCAGAACCATTCTTCGAAATCAACTAATGAATATAAGGTAGAACCTCAAATCAACAACATTGATTTTTCATTGACTCTACCATGCATTAAAGGCATTAAAATCCTTACAAAAACTCAAATCAGATTATGGCTCATCTGAGGTGAATTCCGACTTCAGAATCACCTCAAATTCCCAGCCAAACAGTGAATCACATCAACAATGTCTCAGTTTGCTAGATCAAAACGTTCAAAGCTCAAATAATTAAAATTCTTTACAATCCAAATTCAACACAAATCCAGCAAACCAGTTCTCTTTTAAGCTCAGATCAGGGGCTTTTGTGAGCAAAATGGGATGAATGGGAAGCCCCTAATGTGATTTTTGACGCTAATTTCAGATCTAAGGTTAGAAACCAATCAGATCTAAAATTAGGTCTAATGAGTAGGTGAATTGCAAGAAACAAATCGCGGGAATCAGAAGCAATATGGAAAACATGAAGAGGAAGAAAAGTCATGATCAGTGACTGTGTAAAACCATCCCCTCTAATCTGGAATGATCAGAGGAGATGAGGGGGAGGAAATCTAATCAAAACATACTCTTAATGCTAAACTAACAGAACAACAAATTAATCACTAATTCCAACTCTAATTCTACTGTTAATCTACCTAACTACTACTACAACTAAACTACAAAGCAATAAAACTACTCTAACAGGAAGAATGGGACCTATGGGTCCTTAGCTGGTGGCTAAGGAGGAAGAAGGGAGGGAGGTGTGCTCCAGCGGAGGGAAAAGCCTTCTAGTGAAGATTTAGGGTCGTCCTCAGGTGCTATGAGGTCCTTTACGATGAGGAGGGTTGGAGAGAAGTCGAGGATTTCACAGCCGGTGGCTGTGAAATCAGGGATTTGATGAAGAGAGGAAACTGGAGTGGAGGAACGAGCGCTAAGAGAGTAGGAGAGAGTGATCCCTTGCGTGCGCGACCATTGAGGTGCTTAAGTAGCAATCTCAGTGGCTCAGATCACCATGTGGGTGAAGATAGATGACGAGGGAACCGACGGCAAAGATGAGAGGAGAGAGCGTGCGGGCTGCCAAATTGAAATCTGACCGTAGGATGGGATCTGGGGGGTTGGGTGAGCACACTCGCCGCTTCGCGTGAAGCTTCGATTCAGAATGGGCCGCAGATCATAATCAAGGGAGAATGGATGGCCAAGATCCTCCATGTTCTTCGCGTGCTACAGTGCACGCGCGGAGGCAGCAGGTTGCCGGTTCTATTGGGCAAATTGCAGGGAGAGGCCCCTTACGAAGGGGTAGAAAAATTATAGGTAGGTCCATAAGTGGCAAGAAATGATAACCGAATCGACCCTAAGGGCTTTCAAAGAGGTCCTTACAGGTTACAAATAGGTCCGGGAAAGTTTTCTAAAGAAGGAAATGTGATGCATAAAGGACCTAAATATAAATTCTAAGTTTCAAGGCCTTAATGATGTCCAAATGCCTTGAAGTTTTTATATGTGCTCAATTGAACATTTGAGAAATTAATTATACTTTTGATTTGAACTTTTAAACTTGTTTGTGTGTTCAATTAACACTTGGATCACCATTTGACCTTTTTCTCAAGAATATCTCATTTTACGACCTAATTATGCAATTTTAACACAGAATTAAGGTTTTATGTCTTTTTCATTGATTCCCACACTTAACCCTTTTTATGTGTTAATTTGATATTGTTTAACCTAGTTTCTAGCTTAACTTTAGCTTTTTAGCTATGATGAGTAGCCACTCATCACTCGCTCATCCACGTTGCTACGTTGCCGCTTCTGGTGTCGTATGATCACCATCCAATGAGAAAATTTCGATGTGCTCGCCCGTGCGGTTGATTTGAGATGCAGCACGCTTCGAGCGCGTGGCGCTCTCTTCACATAAAGTGCTCGCCCGTTGAGCTGTGCCATTTATTTGGTTGCGTTTATGTTTTAACGCTCGCGCTTAGCCGTTGGATCATCCAACGACTGAGATGCATTGAGCGTTTAACTTCAGTTGATGGCCAACGGTGAGAAGAGCTACATGGATGCATCTCGACGATCTTGATCCAACGGTCAAGATCTGATGGCATGGGTGAATGAGGAAGAGGCCAGGTGGCTGTGGGCGGCTTGGATGGTGCTACATGGTGCCATCTGGACCATCTATCTTCTATTGCTCATAGGTGGTGCCACGGATGTTAGATTGGACCAATTGTCGCATCGTTGGGCTGCTATCGTCAATTCGAGCCCATTCGTGCAGTTGGATTTGTCGTCTGAGGTATGGATTTACACCACCTTGGCCCTTGACCTCTGATCTTCCTCAGACTGCTTCTGATACCACGAAGGTTCGACTGGGGCAATCTCGGAGTCGTTGAACTCCGATCAGCACCTTAATCAGATTCATATGGTTAGATCTTCAATTCGAGGCCCTGAATTATATCGCCCTGTCCCCTAGCCAGAAAAAGGACAAATTAACCTAAAATTTGTGCAAACTAATCTAAATGCAGAATGGTTCATGTTATGCAATATTTATAATACATGATGCTTCTATAGACCTATGAACATGCATAAATAGCCATTTTAGGCCAATTAGATGTGTGCACATCAATTACCTTTCGAATCTCATTTGGTTTTAAAAACCCATTTACAACCAATGGGTTTTACTCCTTCAGGTAATGGGACAAACATCATTATCTCTTATTGACTTAGTTTCCTCATTCATTGCATCAATCCACTTTTGAGAGTTTTGACTTTGCATTACTTGGTGGAAGTTGATTGGATTATCTTCCATCACCCCAATGTCAATCTCATGTTCTTGAAGGAGTACAATGTAATCATTTGATATTACACTCCTTTTCTCTCTAGTGGATCTCCTTAATGGCATAGGTTCCTAAGGAATTTGAGTTTGTTCTTCTAGAGTAATGACATCAACATTGTCTTGAACCATGATGTCATTGGAATTATCCAAAACTTGATCCTTATCAATTCCAACAACATCAACAGGAATTTCTACATATTCCTCTTCAAAGACAAAGTCTTTAACTCTATTTTCTATGGCAAAATTAACATCCTCAAAGAATTTGGCATTTTCATATTAAAATATTTCTTTATTTGTGCTATCATAAAATTTGTACCCTGCGATTTTTCAAAGTAATCAATAAAATAACAACTGACAGTCCTAGAGTCCAGTTTCTTTTCATTTGGTCTATAAGGCCTAACCTCGGCTGGACAACCCCAAACATGCAAATGCTTTAGACTGTGTTTTCTTCCAGTCCAAAGCTTATATGGAGTTGTATCAATTACTTTAGTTGGTACTCTATTCGGGATATAAGTTGTAGTCTTAAGCGCTTCTCCCCAGAGAGATACAGGCAAGGTAGTATGACTAGTCATACTCCTCATCATATCCTTAAGTGTCATGTTTTTCCTCTTGGTTACACCATTCATGGTAGGTGAACCTAGCATGGTGTATTAAGGGACGATACCACATTCCTCTAGGAATTTTGCAAAAGGCCCTGGACATTATTCACCTGAATCGTCATACCGACCGTAGTGTTCATCACCACGATTAGATCTGACGCTTTTGATCCTTTTGTCAAGTTGATTTTTAACTTTGACTTTATACTTCTTGAACATGTCCAAAGATTGTGCCTTTTCATTAATGAGATAAATAAAGTCATATCTCGAAAAATCATCTATGAACATGATGAAATATTGTTGACCATTCCACGCAGGCGTAGGAAATGGCCCACAAATATCCGTATGTATCAATTCTAAGATGTCTAATGACCTATTGGCTTCAAATCTCCTTATGTTGGTTTGTTTTCCTTTAATACAATTACATACAAATCAAAGTCTGTGAAATTTAAGGGATCTAAAATACTATTTGACACAAGTCTTTCAATTTTTTTTTCTGAAGATGTGTCCTAATCTCTTGTGCCACAAAGAAGCTGAATTTTCATCTACTAATTTTTTTTTCACTCCACATGTACTTAAAAGGGAAGTTTCATTGTAAGAAGCAACATTATCAAGGAATATAAATTATGAAAGCTAGAAAGAAAATTAGTTCAAATCAAATTTGAATCAAGAAACATACTACCTTTTCCATTTTCAAAAGAACAATTATGGCCACATTTGTCCAAAACATAAATGGAAATCAAATTACGTCTAAAAGATGTCCACTTCTACGGCCATCCATCTCCCATGTAGATGAACCTTCCAACCTCATTTGGTTTTCGGTAGCTGAGGCAACCTTATAAAGACACATTGATGTGAGTTGTGGCTCTTGAATCCATCCACCACATGTGTTTAGGCACCGAAACCAAATTAATTTATATAAAAACCAGATTAAGAAGTATACCTTTCTTAGCAGACGTAGTAATTAGCACAATTCTTCTTCTTATGCCCTTCAGCTCCATAGAAGAAGCAGCCTGAGTTGGAGGCCTCTCCAGTCTTGCCTTGCTGCCTCTTATGAGGCACTATATTTGCAGCTTATGTCTCTTTTTCTTCCCCTTTCCCTTTCCCTTAGAGGAGGTGGCAAGGTGACTACTTTCCATTTTATCTTGTTTCATCCTCTCTTCCCTTTGAACATAGTGAGAGATAAGCTCATTCAGAGACCAAGTCTCTTTCTGGCAATTGTAGCTCACCTTAAACTGGTTAAAAGAGGGTGGAAGAGAGATCAAGACCAAATGCATTAATAGGTTCTCAGAGAGGTCTAACCTAAGTGCCCTTAATTTTGAAGCAAGGTAAGATATTTCCATAATGTACTCCCTTACATTGCCTTTCCCTTTGTACCTCAATAAGGTGAGATTCGTTAAGAGTGTACCAATTTTTGCCTTTTTATTCTTGGCAAATCTCTTCCCAATATTAGCAAGGAATTCTTTAGCAATGGTTATTTTATCAGACATTGTACCCCTAAATGCTTCAAGAATGACTTTCTTTATAATCATAATGCACATGCGATTTGATTGCTCCCACTTTTCCTTTTCTCTTTTCTGATTGGTAGTATTGGCTTCAGAAATGGTGGGAGGATCTTCCCTTATCGCAAGGTTAAGATCCATGACTTCGAGAACTATAAGCAAGTTCTCTTGCCATGGTTTGAAGTTTGAGCCATTACGCATAGGGATAGAATTAATAGTGGCAATAATGTTGGCAGAAGGAAAAATTGAAAATAAATAACATTTGCAAGAATAAATAAACATGCTCACATTAACTTGATAAACAAAATTCAGTTTGAATAAGGTTAAACCCATCATAGGATATTGTGTACTGCATTAATTACTTCATCTTTGGACTAGGTATTTAATTAGTAAATGATATCTTGGAATAGTAACCACGTGTTGATGATTAAGTGTCATGTCAACTACAAACCTTCCTTTGGGCCAATTCAATAGTGACATAACAAAGAACTAACAATCACCACACACTTACTACCATAAGAGTGTATGTAATTCTGAAGAACACTTATTTTTCTTTGGGCCAATGAGTATCCTCATTCTTACATTCACAATGCTTTTACAACTTTATAATGAACCTATATTCACAACAAAGCTCACTTTGGTGAGTTGTTTCAACTAATTCACTCTAAAATGTATACAAAACACCTTATATTTAAACATTAATAATGTTTCTGTGGTAGTCTTAAACTTAGGTCAACAGCCAAGCGAGTTAACCTGACTCTGATACCCGTTGTTGGGATTATGGAACAATTAAGCCACCTTTAGCCTTATGATGAGACCTGTAAGCTGTTCCAAGTCTGAACGCACTTATTCTAAGAAGTACTGGTACTTAGAATAAGTGAAAACCACGTTTATATTGTTGTGCATCAAATTTTACGTTTTCCAACCTGCATTCATTTAGGATCTACCCATTATCAATCTTTTACACATTACACATATGGTAGGTAGGGTATTGATGCATGGTGGTCGAAATAAACTTTGTTATTCTTTTGCTTAGGAGTTTCTGTAACGGATGTGTGCCCCAGACGTCTGGGAGGTGGCTCAGACGTCGGACAAGACGTCTGGGATCACAACCAGACGTCTGATAAGACGTCTGGGATAGTTTCAAGACGTCTGGAAATCCGTTATTTTCGACACCCGCGAGTCGCCTGCGCGCCTGAGCGTGCAGACCGCATATTCCCCCTTTTTCTCTCTGCGGCTGCAGGCGGCCTGCCACCTCCTCTCTCCTCTCCGCGCGGCGTTAAAAGGGGCGCGCCTCCCCTCCCGTCTCCACCGTCTCCTTCTTCTTCTCCTTCCTGAGCGCGAGAGCGAGCGGACGCGAGGGCGGCAGCGGCGGCCGCAGCGAGCGCGGAGGTGCGGCGTGCGAGGGCGGAGCTCTGCCGTGAGGGCGAGCTCGCCGGAGCGGCTTGGCCGGCTGGCGGAGGGCGCAGGGGGTGCGGAGCGACGCGGAGAGGGACCTGCTGCGGTTTGAGCAGCAGACACGCGAGGTTCGACGCGGGCGGCGTCGCGAGCGGAGGCCGAGCAGGGCCCTGATTCTGGAAAAATTTCCAGAATCAGACGTCTGGATTGATAGCCAGACGGCAAGGTCGACGTCTGTAAGATCATACAGACGTCTGAAAGGTGAGTTTCCGCCTTCTTCTTCCTTCTTGTCGACTAACCGTACTGAGGGAGGGGTTTGGCTGTGCGCAGGTTCGCTGATTCGCCATCCTTTGCGAATCAGACGTCTGGAAGTTGTACCAGACGGCTGAAGTGACCTCCAGACGTCCGGAGTGACCATCGGACGTCTGGGATCTAGGAAAGACGTCCCTGCAGACTTCTGGACGTCTGGGAAACCACGCTGAACAGGTAATTCTCTGATCCACCGTTTAAGACGTCTGGAGGGAGTTCCAGACGTCTGATTTTGCACAGTATCATCTTTTTCGACCCGTTTACGGCCCGTTCGGGCTCCGTTTTCCGCGATTCGAGTTGCGTTCTTTTCAGAATTAATTCCTCTACTCGTCTACAGTAGCTATACACTATTTTGAGACACTCCTTGTGTTTGATCCTTGTGATAGGACCTCGTTCGGTTGCAGTCTTGAGAGTCGCGGAGGCGCGCGGGATTCCCGATCACGCCCCCATTACTCCCGTTGTACCTGGTAGAGTGGCTTAAGTTTATTAATAAAATCTGTTAAAGTATGGAACCATAACTAGAAGCTAGGACATTGCATGAATCCTAGGAATGAGAAATGTATGGAATGATAGCTCCTAGGTGATGCATGAATCCTAGGGCTGGAAAACTAGTTGTATGCTATATCCTAGGATGTGACATGAACCCTAGGATGGAAGAACTAGTGGAATGTATAATACCTCAATCTTGGAAAAAAAAATGGAAAGGAATATAAAGCTGCCTGTAATTTGAATTAATAGCTGTCTGTTATGAATAAAGAAACATGATTGAGATCATGGATTTTTTGGAGAACGTGAGTCTGGAAAGTGAAACATATGATGTTCTGAGATAAATAGCTGGAACCCTACGGGGAATTAGGAATGGAACTCCTGGAAAGAAAAAGGAATGGAAACTGAGATGTAGTTTGTACTGTCTCTTGGGTACGCAGTACCAAGGGAAGTACCTGTACCTGTTTAGTGCAGAGTGGGGCCAGCCGCCCCAGGGACCCGGGGTTAGGATTGGCCGCTCTGTACCGACTTGTTGGCCCTCGTGTACGTAGTACCGAGGAGAGCTAGTAGTGTTAGGAGAGTACTAGCTACCCCACGGGCCCCGGGGTTCTGCTAGCCTCCTTCACCGACTTGTTAGGCCCACTAGGGCAAACCAGGGTAGTCAGGCGAGGGTGCGCGGACTGTGGAGGGGCAAGGCCCCGGTTTGGTTACTGTAGAGGGGTTGGACCCCTGTTACTGAGAGGGCTCTGCCCTGGTTCCGTGCTGTGCTTTGGGCGCACCCGTTAACGGAAACGACTGACCGCGTGCCAGTGCGGGCTACCTACCTGTGCGTTTATCGCGCGTGCCGTAGTCACCGTTACGTCTGTCAGTGACCTTGGGGTGGTTGACTGAGGGTAGGATCACCACGGGGGACTCTCCCGGCCAGGAGAGCACCACGTGCTACTTCTACTTTTGGAAAAGACTGCAATCAAGATCGTTCCCACGAGGACATTCGAGATCAAGTAAAGGATCTGAGAAATAAATGAAATAGTGAGAAAAATTGAAAGATGTGAATAAAGGAAGTAATAGAACATAACAGCTACTGTACACTCTACTGTTGCCTTTAGTTAGTTTGCCACTCTACTCAGCGTTTTGCTGACGTGTTACACTCGTTACCTTTTTCAGGACCAGGGTTGAGCAGCCAGGGTCGGCGGCTGCAGAGGATGCTGGGCCGAGTAGGGTCCAGTAGAGTTACCACAGCCTTTTGTACCCCTTTTGTTTCTGTTCTAGTGAGTAGTTTTTGTTTCCGCTGTACCTTCT
The DNA here is from genome assembly GCA_037157565.1 of Thalassia testudinum. Lineage (NCBI taxonomy): Eukaryota > Viridiplantae > Streptophyta > Magnoliopsida > Alismatales > Hydrocharitaceae > Thalassia > Thalassia testudinum. The sequence continues at coordinate 137,391,280 of JAZHRO010000036.1, read as the reverse complement.
TTACCTGCAGTTCTTGTTATATGATAAATGCTGTTTTACTGTTGTGGTGGTACCTACTGTAGTAGTTTCTTTCCTTACTGCTGTACTTTCTTACTGTTAGTTATATTCATGCTGAATGTGGTTTATTTTACTGTCTTTTGGTTACTTCCTCGTTGGACGACTAGGTCTTGGAATTAGTCGAGTCGGTCCGGTTCTCGTGTCTCATAGGGACTCGAAAACCGGATCGTTACAATTTCCCTAATTTTGTAACATAACCTTTGAACCTCTTAAATTATACTTTACTCAAACTTGGAGAAGGTATGATGCCATGAAAAACGACCATGGATTTTTTTCATTACTGTTAATTTTTGATAAAGTTCTAGAAAGTTGTGATGATACTTGACCACCCCAACCATAAAATTCCTAGCTTGGTCCTTGATTGTGTGAGATGGATGTGACTTTTTGGCTGTAATGATTTTTGGAGTAGGTAAATTACCTGTTGCTCAAACGTTACTTGGACAAATACTAAATAGTTCCTGCATGATTGTAGGTACATGCCAACATAACTTTTTTTTTTTGTTTTCAAGTAGAAGGTAAACTTTTACCCAAATGATTTAACTAATTCAAAATCTACGGATCTCTAGATATATGGTCATTACATATTTAACAACCCTTCACTTTATACAACCAATATATCTCTCTCAATCTTTAACATACTTAGAATAGCATGGGTATGCAACTGTTCACGCCACTGTACTAATATTCCGCTATACTTTGTGCTCGCTGAGATGCACATGTCACTGCTCATCCACTTTTTTCTTTTGAGTATTTTATTGGGCACCTTATCGAAAATATCGGATATAACTGCGATTCTCATACAAAAAGTTTACAGGCCTTTCAAAAATGCAGTTCGTTGGACTATAGAATTTACTGCATGACCACCAAGATAAGATGGCTTTGGAAATATTTTTCTTATTTTGCCTTTTTTTTATTTTAATATCTCACACCTCCTTCAAGATGATTTTAGAATTACTTACTCAAATCTAATATATGATTATCTCTTATCACCTTCAAAATGGTTCAAGAAGTTTTTTTTACAAATATTTATCAAAATATTTCAATAAAATAACATCTAAACAATAAAATGATTTTGGAGTATACATTAAATATTAAATAAACATGAATTGATGTTATTATTTTTTAATCAAAAAAATCTTAACCTCGTATTTCCTGCAAGGGTAAGTTATGCAATGTAATTTTACAATTTCGTTCAAATTAGATATGAATCATTGACTTCTTGCCATAGCAAAAGTATGGACATCCAAGCCAAAGTTGTGCAATGTAATCAACATAAGATGTATTTTTTTTATTTTTTATTGTAATTTTCCCCTACATGATTACATTTGGTTGAATTATCATATGCTATAAATGTTGAATATTCAAGCCAAATATTTACAATGTAATTAGTTGGATCATTTTGGTTGGATGTGTACCTATGAGGACTTAAAGATCTTTTAATATACATAAAAGGTAAATATAATAATCCCATCATTTACATAATTGAAAAAGATAATTATCCTTTCCAAGTCATTTTTTCTTACTTGTATAAAATCATATTGGTGTCTATACTTTTAAAATAATTATTGATACGAAACTCCCATTTACATATTATTTTATAGGCATAAGTGAAATAAACAATTATACTATGGATAAATGGGCTGGCCAGACTCGACCCGAGCCCATTATTTTTTGGGCTAAGTCAGGCTTGGTCAAGAAAAATTATTTTGGATTAGGCCCTAGGCCACCTTTTCAACCTATTAATTTATTAAATGGTCTTAGGCTGGGTGAAGCCCAGTCCGCAAGGATCTGACGCAATGCTCATCCCCACCCCTCAAGGTGAGAGCCTTTTTGTGACTCTCACGATGAGAGGGCCTAATCATCGGGCGACTTCGTCGAACCCTCATTGGGTTGGAACCCCAACTCTGCAAGCTTTGTATGGGTTGGAGTATCTTTTTTGTGAGTGCCCCTTCACTCGAGTTGCGGGGTGAACTTGCTTTCCTAGGAAAGGCTGTGGCAGTTCTTGACGGATTAGAGATAGGATCGAGGGAAGGCAACAATAGTGCTTTGGGTCATGTAGCTGATGTGCAATGGCCTTGTTTTCTGGTAGGAGAGAGTGTGTTCTGTGAAATTGTGAGGAGAGCTTGCCAGTGGGCAAATGATTAGTCCAAGGATATGTAATTGCCTTCTTAAATATTAATAAAGTTGGATGGGCATCACGTAGATGACTTGTCCATTCTTCCTCTAAAAAAAATCTAATGAAGTTCATGGTACCATTTCAATTTATCTAGGTAAATTAGAATCTCTATAGTTAATTATCAAAGCATTGAATCTCATACTTTTTTTTTATTAATGGTAATGTATTTACTCAAAGGCCAACCGGCCAACATATAAAGAAAGTGTGGTATAAATCGAAAGTACAAAGCCCATGGACAGGGAGCAGGGTCTAACAAATTAATCTACATAGCCATTGTAAGCATAGGTTATAGCTGAGACCACCTCCTGAGGTGGCATGGCCTCCTCTCCATGACATCTCACGTTCCTCTCCTTCCATACTATCCAAATCGTAGTCATGATAGCCTTCCACAAGTCAACACTACGTTGGAGTAGCTGCAAGAGAAGAAGAGGTACCCGTGGGACTCCTTATGGGTAGCGCAAAGGTGGCAAGTGGTGTCGGTAGGTAGTCTCCAAAGTGAAAGCCTATCCAAGGTGAGGAGCCTTTCTTTGGCCACCAGCCAAGCGCGGCAACACCATCTAGATGAACTTCTACAAATCGCTGGTGACTACCCTGATCCGGAGTGTATCTCTGACCTTACTTGCGCAAAGAAAGCCTCCCAAATTTACCACCCAATCCCATCCCCCAACTCTATAAAAATTTCTAAGCAGAGTGTCTCGAAAAGAGAGGATACGCTACTACCAAGGGGAGTCTGAGGGCCTAGGGGCAGAGGAGATCCACTCCCCACACCTCTAATACATCTAGGAACTTTAGATAGACTCACCCACTGAAACATGATGATGGGCAGGCTTGGCAATGGTGATGATAACGTCATCATCAATCATATCTAGCTTTAATTAGTCATAATCAAGGAATAAATGCTCCTACATAACCACTAGAGGATCGTAATTCATTGCATAATCATTCTGAGATAAATACAAGAAAACAAGGGTAAAAACTGCAATTTTAACAGCATATCTCAATTGCAGAACAATCTTGGAATTTCTAAGGGGTTAATTAAAGGTCAAATGATCTTAAATGTCTAACAAATAGGTATGTGCAGACAGAAACATGTTTTCGTATGTTTTGAGAATTAAATGACATCTGAAATCCTAAAAACTGACTTGTTTAATCTACTGAGATTCTGGTCAGGATAAAATTAACATAAACCCTCTAAAAGTCATATAAAAATATTCTCTAGGATTTGGTATGCTTGATTTGACCATTGGAACCTGCTTTGACCTAAAACAGACTCTTAGAAAAACAGTTGCCTAATTTAGATTTTTGCATAAATTACCCAATCAAACATGGTCAAAACCAAAATCTGACTTCACCATTACCTTCATTGGGTCCAAATTGGGCTTGTACCAAAATTTGGGCCCAATTTGAGATCATCTTGACCAAGTTTGCATTTTGGTCCAGTCAGACTCTTTCTATCTCATTCAAACCCTTAGCTTTTTGAATTCATTGCAAAGGGCCCCGTAACTTCATCATCTACTTTGCACACAGGTCCTCGTGCCATTTTTGTGAGGTTGAACCTTCAACGTCGAGTTTCGAGTGAGGATTCCTGGCTCGATTCTCAATCAATCTCTCTTAAATTCGAACCGAAGATTCTTTGGGAAATTACCTTCCATTTAAGCCATTCCTTGGGTTCTACTTCTTTCCAAAATCCTCATGCGAACCTTTTTAAGGTACGCATGTCAAACATGCATGAGAAACATGGAGATTGCAAGCTTGTTTCCAAAATTGAAACCCCTCCCCTTGGCCTATAAATGGATCCCTGAGGTCTAGCCGACCTCTTCGGCTAAGTTTTGGCCAAAATACCCTCTTCAAACTCCTTCCTCGGCCATCTCCGACTTAGCTCTAGCGAGCTCCTCCCACCATCACTATACGGCCTCCCAACAGCCAAATTGGGAGTGCCATCATCTTCGTCTCCTTCGTCCACGCCTAGTGTGCAAAAGCCAGGGCTGTCCTCCCCTCTCTTCCTCGTTGTCCACCTCAATGGAGAAGTTCTCTCCCACGGCGTTGGCCAATCAAAGCTGGCATCCTCCTATCCCTTTCGTCCGTAATTCTAGGGTTAGTTAGGTCCCTCTCCCTCTCTACTTCATTTCTAGCTTCTTTCCTATCCCTTTCGACCATTGACTATGCCATTCACATTCATCGTCCTCACCTCAGGCCACTCCTCTGGCGAATCCATCTCACCTCCGCAAACAACCAATCAACTCGCCGACCAGCCTATGACCTCTGCCTCGCCTTCTTGCACAAAACCCCCATGTTTATTCCACGTTTTGCCTACTCACAACCTCCGCCGAACACCTCACCTTTGCACTTCACTTTTCGTCACCGTCTGGCCACCTCACGCACTCTCACGCCACCAGACCACCACCCACACGTTCGCTGTGGTCAGTCAAAGGTTCTGAACTACTTTAACATGGCCGAGAGGCCTTATTCTTGTTTTCAGGTACAGAAGTTATTCCTCCATTGCTATTGAAGCTTCGAACACACTCGAAGCTCGTTCTTCGGATGATTACTTCAGGTTTCGGTCCCAAGTGCTGTGGAACCCTCTCAGCAACACACACAGTAGGTCAATTGGGAGCATTGACTGCTTCCCCGACCTCAATCAAAGCTACCTGCTGTTGCTACTACACGTGAAGAAAGCAGGGACATTTAGTCCCACATCGGAAGTGGCAACAGCAGCGACAGCGAATAAGTTGATTTTGTCATCTTATCTGTTCGCCTCAAGTAACACTGGGGGTGAGGTCCCCCCTCACACCCGCTCACACAACCTGACCTGCCTAAGCTCGCACTCCTCAGTCACTATACTACGCCGATGACCTTGGACCTGGGTATGCGAACCCCTGGATACCCGATTACCCGGTAAATTGCATTGGAACTAGGAGGCTGTAACGACCCGATTCCCGAGTCCCTACGAGACACGAGAACCGGACCGACTCGACTAATCCCAAGACCTAGTCGTCCAACTAGGAAGTAACCAAAAGAGCAGTAAAATAAACCACATTCAGCATGAATATAACTAACAGTAAGGAAATACAGCAGTAATGAAAGAAGCCACTACAGTATATACCACCACAACAGTAGAACAACATTTATAACATAATATGAACTGCAGGTAAAGAAAAGTATAGCGGTAACAAGAACTACTCACTACAGTGGAACAAAAAGAGGTACAAGAGAATAGTGGTAACTCTACTGGACCCTACTCGGCCCAGCGTCCTCTGCAGCCGCTGACCCTGGTTGCTCAACACCTGGTCCTGAAAGGTAACGAGTGTAACACGTCAGCAAAACGCTGAGTAGAGTGGCAACTAAAACTAAAGAAACAGTAGAGTGTACAGTAGCTGTTATTTTCTGTTACTTTCTTTATTTACGTCTTTCAATTGTCTCATAATTTATCTATTTCTCAGATCCTTCATTTGATCTCGAATGTTCCTCGTGGGAACGATCTTGATTACAGTCTTTTCTGAACAGTAGAAGTAGCACGTGGTGCTCTCCTGGCCGGGAGAGTCCCCCGTGGTGATCCTACTCTCAGTCAACCACCCCAGGGTCACGGACAGACGTAACGGTGACTACGGCACGCACGATAAACGCACAGGTAGCTAACCCGCACTGGCATGCGGTCAGTCATTTCCGTTAACTGGTGCGCCCAAAGCACAGCACGGAACCAGTACAAGGCAGAGCCCTCTCAGTAACAGGGGTGCAACCCCTCCACAGTAACCAAACAGGGGCCTTGCCCCTCCAAAGTCCGCGCACCCTCGCCTGACTACCCCGGTTTGCCCTGTGGGCCTAACAAGTCCGTGTAGGAGGCTAGCAGAACCCCGAGGCCCGTGGGGTATCTAGTGCCCTCCCTACACTAGTAGCTCTCCTCGGTACTACGTACGCGAGGGCCAGCAAGTCGGTACAAAGTGGCCAGTCCTAACACCGGGTCCCTTGGGCGGCTAGCTCCGCTCTGCACTAAACAGGTACAGGTACTTCCCTTGGTACTACGTACCCAAGAGACAACACACTACCACGTCTTTCTTTCTCAATTCCATTCCTTTCTCTTTCCAGGAGTTCCACTCCTAATTCCCCGTAGGGTTCCAGCTCTTTTAACTCAGAACATCTAGGTTTCACTTTCCAGTTTCACGTTCTTACAATCCATGTTCTCAATCACGTTTATTTATTCATAGCAGGCAGCTGTTAATTCAATTCACAGGCAGCTATTATTTCCTTTCCACATTTTCCAAGACTGCAGTATTCATATATTCCACTAGTTCTTCCCATCCTAGGATTCATGCCATACCATAGGATATATCATACAATCTAGTTTTCCAGCCCTAGGATTCATGCAACACCCTAGGATCTACCATTCATTCTAGTTTCTCATTCCTAGGATTCATGCAATGTCCTAGGTGCTATTTATGGTTCCATAATTTAACAGATTATACTAATAAACTTAAAAGCCACTCTACCGATTACAACAGGAGTACTGGGGGCGTGGTCGGGAATCCCGCGTACCTCCGCAACCCCCGAGACTGCAACGGAACGGGGTCCTATCACAAGGATCAGACACAAGGAGTTTCTCAAAATAGTATACAACTACTGTAGACGGGTAGAGGATGTAATTCCAAAAAGCACGCAACTCGAAATGCGGAAAATAGACTCCGAACGGGCCCTAAACGGGTCGAAAACGATGAAACAGTGTAAAATCAAACGTCTGGAACCTCTTCCAGACGTCTTAAAAAGTGGATCAGAGGTTACCTTTGCTCTGCGTGTTCTCTCAGACGTCCAGAAGCCTGCGGGGGCGTCTGGCCTAGTTCCCAGACGTCCGATGGTCACCCCGGACGTTTGGACGTCGTTCCCGTCGTCTGGCACGGTAGCCAGACATCTGATTCGCGTTGGATGCGAATCCGAACCTGCGCGTACCCATTTCCTCTCTCTCTTAGTACGGTCAGTCGAAGAAGAGGAAGAAAGACGGAAATAACTCACCTTTCAGATGTCCTCCCCGCCATCTGGTTGGAAGCCCAGACGTCTGATTCTTTAGAAAATTCCAGAATCAGGGTGCGACTCGCCCTCCGCTCGCGACGCTCGGCCGCGCCGCGACTCGTCCGCCTGCTGCTCGAGCTGCAGCAGGCCTCCCGCGTCACCCCGCGTCTGCTGCTCCCCCCGCCAGCCGGCCCTAGCAGCCCCGGCAAGCTCGCCCTCACGGCCGAGCGCCTCCTCTTCTCGCGCAGTGCCTCCTCCCGCACTCGCCACGGCTGCCACCGCCGCCGCTCGCTTGCGCTCACACTCGCTGGAAGAAGGAGAAGCGGAGGTGGTGAGAGTGAGGGAGAGGGCGAGGCTTTTTAAAGCCTCGCGGGGAGGAGAGAGAGAGCGGAACAGGGGGGCAGCGCCTGCGGAGGAGAGGGAAAAAGGGCACCCGCAGGTCTGCGCGCGCAGGCGCGCAGATGCGACCACGCGTGCCACCGTAACCGAATCCCAGACATCTGGGAGGGGTTCCAGACATCTGGTCCGACGTCTGGGCCACCTCCCAGACGTCTTAAAAGACGTCTGAAGCCGCGCGTTCGTAACAGAGGCTGTGAAAGAGGAGAACCCAAAGAGAGAAAGGAGAGAGAGTGCGGGAAGGGTTGGGTTTTGCTATGGAGAAGAACGACTAACACTTAGCCATTTGAGAAGGTGTCCTCTCTGTGCGTGAAGAAGGGCCAAGGCAAGGATGAAAGAAGTGGAAAGGCAAAAGAAGACGCATGGGAAGAAGAAGAAAGAACAAGACCATAGAAAGAAAGAACATAAGGCAAGGAAGAAGAAGAACAACAACAAGAAGAAAATCAAAAGAGCACTGTAGCAACATCTTTTAAGACGTCTGATTGCAAAATCAGACATCTGATTATCAACTCCATATTAATTGTATTGAGTAATTGTTCTATATGTTAGACTTATAATTGGTGATCCAAATCACCATTATTTTGTGTAGATTTCTTTTTGACCCTTCATATACTCATGTTTTACATTGCATATTAGTTTTTGAGTAATTAATTATGCTCATTTATATTATCTATTGAGATTAACACGTCAATTTCATATTTGCTCCCAGCTAACGACATCAGAATTCATTCGAGTATAAATTGTATTTGTTTTTCTCACTGATTCGACCTATACTGCAACACAATTATTTTACAACTCGTTTCAAAGTGATCAACAGATGGGTAGGCTAGGCAAAGGCTCAAATTTGAAGTTCGTCCATGCTGCACAGGTTGAGGCCCCCCTCCGCAAGGGGCTTGCATATGTCCTCCTAGGTGACAAGATAGGCTTTGTCATCCCAAATGAAGTCCGCAATCTAACTTTTGATTTTGGCTAAAGAAGCCATCTTTATGACTGTGCAGGCAAGCCAAAATCTGAGTAGGCCCTCCACCTCCCGTTTGACCCAGCACACTCTGCCCATTTTGGAGAGGCATTTTCTACTCCACTCTACCATGAGATCCCAAATATAATCTTCAAGGGTAGCTGAGGGGTTGGCATCCCTCTTAAAACCAAATAGATACCTAGGTACTAATAAGGGAACCTTCCCGCCAGCATGCCTAACAACAAACATATGGCCATCCTTTAATGACAGTGCTTAGATATATAAACTTGACCTTTTGCCCCGTAAATCTTTAGACGAGAAATGTATGCAAGAGTTTCAAGGGCATTCTTAATGGCCTGAGTCGACTGACCAGTGGCCTTACAACAAATGAGAATATCATCAACAAAAAGGAGGTGAGAGGGGAAGGGGGTACCCTTGATCTTGGCAAGTTGTAGCCAACCCTCCTACACTTGGTGTTGGATGATTTTAGATAAGACATTCATCGCCAGTGTAAAGAGGAGGGGGGAAAGAGGGTCTCCTTGCCTCAAATCGAGCCCTGTATGAAGAAATTTAGCTGGGTCCCCATTAACAAGAGGGGAGCAAGTGGGTGCCAAAATGCACATTCTGATCCAGTTAGTTCAGGTATCATTCAAACCCAAGAGCTTAAGAGTTTTGATTATGACGTCCCTCCTTATTGTGTCAAATGCCTTTGCAATATCAACCTTAACGCACATTCTAGGTGCCAATCCCGCTGTATGGAATCCTTTCCTAACTTCTTGAGCGAGAAAAGAACAATAAAAAATACTTCAGCCTACAAAGAAAGATCTCTTGTTAGGAGCAACAAGTTTGGGCATTAGGCAACTTAATCTTCCTATAAGGATCTTGGAAATGATCTTATAGATAGTATTGCATCATGTAATGGACCAATAATCTTTCAGAGAAAAGATGTTTGGTCCCTTGAGAACAAGGCTGAGGAAGGAACGGTTGAGTTCTCTTACCAAACCTCCCCCTCTCAGGAAGAAATGGCGGACACCTTCAGTGATGTCATCGCAAATGATGTTCCATGTCTTGCGAAAGAATAGTGCATTGAATCCATCTAGTCTTAGTGCCTTGTCTGGTCCAACGGCCTAGAGAACCTCTTTGATTTCTTCATCGGAGGGGATGCACGAGAGGTTTTCATTGTCAGAGAGTGAGAGCACGAAAGGGATTGATGAGGTGTGGCTCATCATAGCTAAAATGTCCAAGTTAAGCTAGAAACTAGGTTAAACACTACTGAATTAACACATGAAAAGGGTTAAGTGCGAGAAATAATGAAAAAGACCTAAAACATCAAATGTGTGTTAAAAATGTGAAATTTGGTCATAAAATGAGGTATTCTATAAAATGACAATCCAATTGCAAATTGAACACATAATCGAGTTCAAAACTTCAAATCAAAAGTGAAATCAACTTCCTAAATGTTCAATTAAGCTTCAATAAAAACGTAGCTGGATTTGGACATCAATAGAACCTTGCATTCATTAGATTACAAATAGATCCCCAGTACATAACATTCCTTCACATGAAAACCTCCAAGGACTGATTTAATAGCTGCCAGGGGTCATTTTGTAATACCTAGGGAGCACTCTGCAGGACTTTTTAGCCACTTATGGGTCTTTCCACAAAACTTCTACCCCTTCACTCATAAGGTCTTCCCCGCAAATCCACCATTACAGCTGCAACTGCGAGTGTACTATAGCAGCTCAAGATCATAGAGCATCTCGACCATTCTTTGCTTGATCTCTTGATCTGAAGGCCCAACTTCAATCAAAGCTTCGCACGCTTCGGCACGTGTAGTCACCTTTCCCCCCAGATCTCATCCAACGGCCTACTTTTGGATTGGACTCTCGCGTACCCTCTCAAGTTCAACTCAGCCGCCCAAGCCCTAGGTGCTTAATCACACCTCTGCGGCAATTGCAATCACTCCCCTGCCTACTTAAGCACCTGCTGAGCTCGTGCGTACACTCAACCAACTCCCTCCCCCTAAGTGGTTCCCTTCGTCTACTCCCTCAACTTCCCTACCTCCTTCCTCGATGGTCAGTGACAAAGACCATTTTCCTCCCTCCGTCGATTGCTTCCTACCGACCAACCGTTGACTCTTGGACATTTTCGTCAGCTAAAGGGTCTTCTCCCCTTTCGTTGTCACTAGCCGCCGACTAGTGACCTTGGACAACTTCTTCCCTTAGACAGATTTCCCACTTTGTTAGATAGAGTTCCTACTTTCTAGATTAACTGTAGTGTTGGCTAGAGTAATTTAGGAGTAGATTAGATGTTAGAATTCACTAGTTTGATGATTTAGTGTAGAGTAGGAGTAGATTAGTTTAGATCCACTCCACCCTCTCTGATCAATTCAGATCAAAGAGGTGTTTTTCCACCTCCATTTCAATGCATTAATCTCTCTCTCCATCTCATTATCCACGTTCAGTATTTTTTCCCTCGCAGTTAAATCCATCAGTCACCCATTCATCAGGCAACCAATAGATCTTGAGCTTAAGGGCTTACTGATCTGTTGGTGTGCCAAATATCACTTGAGGGTGATTCCATTCACTACATTGGATCACAATCACCCTCCTTTGAGCTGAATTGAACTCAGTTTGATCTCTTGAATCTGATTTAATTTCATTGGTTGATTTGTGAATTTGTTGAGAGTTTTGAATTCTATCAGATCTAATCAATTTTATCGAGTTTGTATTTACGTGATTGGATTAATGGCAATGAGCATGGATTATTTTTATGGGATTTTTTTTGACGATAGTGTTCATGCTCAATTTATATCTTTGTTTTCTTCTCTAAGGATAGCCAGAGCCAAGGAAAATCAGTTACACTGATTGGAGGCTCTAGTAATGATTCAATTGCTTTTAAGGATCACTAAACCTTCCTGAACACCAATTAATGGTGTGCAGGAGGTATAGGTGATCATATCACCTTAGTGATTCAAGATCAAAAACCTAACAAGGCAACATTGGTCGCTGAGCATAATTGAGTTTTAATTGTTGAATGATGGGGTTTGAATTGATTTTAATGAAGGTTGGGAACTCATTTTAAGTGAAATTTCAATGGCCTATTGATCCCTTCTTATTAAGCTGTCTATGGTTTGATAAAAGAGTCAATTAGGTCCTTCTTGGGCTTTGATATCAGAACTAGAATTCAAGAGCTTTAAATGAGTTTTACATCTTGATTACAAGTGGTTTTGTGATCTGAGATTGTTTATGAGATTCCTGACATTTAGATCTGAATTATTTTTATTCTAGAATGAGATTTGGAAATTGCAGGTCCTGTCAATTAAAATACTTGCATCAAGAGCAGTAGCTATTGCTGCTGATGATTGAGCAACAACAACTGCTATTGAAGCTGCACTGAAATTTCAGTAGCTGATCAAGCAGCTGCTAAATTTGGCAGTAGCAGCAGCAGTTGTTGCTGTTGAATTGTAGCTGTTGGCATGGGCAGCAGATCAACCACTATTTGGCTGAGTTGAAGAGGTCTGATCAGAGTGAATTTCAGCTAGGATTTGAAGTTGAAATGGAGTTGACTTATTATGTAGTGTTAGAACCTCATGTATCAAGCATTCATGTATTGTTTTAGTTTAAAATTTGATTTGAATGTCTTGATTTCAAGTTTTAAATCTCATTGTAAGCTCTTTCATGTGTAAATCTATCCAAAATGATATTTCAATGGAATTAAAAGAGAAAATCATGTTTTTAGGAAGAAGATCTGTGAGCCCAAAGTGATTTAGGAATTAAGCTTGATCCCTAATAGGTATAGGCAATTAAGGATGGGAATCTCTAACAGAATCGCATCAAGCTTCAATTAGATATGAAATTTGATCGCAAATCAGGAACTTGCCTTTTTAGATGATGATTACTATAAAAATAAGCTAGGTGATTCCTAATTGATTGTTTCCTTTTT